>BSWB01000002.1:105294559-107727059 GCA_033239125.1 Fagopyrum homotropicum
AATAGTATAGCCTATAGCTTTCCTATGTTTCCTAAGGACAATCATGAGCTGATAATGTTCATCTATGCTTAGATCGGAACTAACAATAACTGGAAAGGTAGAATTAGATCCTAGAAAAGCGTACCTTAGATGAGTAGAAAGTGGTTTGAGTTCCATTGCTTTCGGAGCTTCCAATGATCCTTGAGAAGCGTCCGATGTCTCCTTAGAAGTTTCTAAGGGTGATGAGTGTGTGGGAGAAGAATCAGAAGAAGTTGAAGAAGTGTCACGATCACTCGTTTCCACGCCCAAAATTACGGGTTCCTCATGGCCTCCACGGCCGTGGTTTAGGGCGTGGAAGGGAAATACGGTTGTCACATCTTTTCCACGACCGTATAACTCCCTGGAGTGAGGCATTGTTTTGGTTGTGAAATCCACGGCCGTGGAATACAGGGTATAACCGTGGATTCTCACGTTTTCTGCCTCATCGTGAAGTTTCTCAAACTCCACTTCACCTATCTCTTCTTGTGCTTCTAAGGCTTCAATTGCCTCATTGCACTCTTCTTCTTCCCCTACATTGGTTAGACTCATAGTGATAACCTTTTGTAAAGGATCGTTAAAGAGAATCGCACTTACCTCCTCCCTAGACAAACCTTCTTCATCTTGTATATCGAAAATATCCTCATCAAAGATTGGCTCCTTCACTAGAGTGGAAAGAACGAACTCTACTTTCTCCTCTCCTATGTCAAAAGCGAGTCTACCATTCTTGCAATCGACTATGCAGCCGGAAGTTGCAAGAAACGGTCTCCCGAGTATGATCGGGACCGGACTATCTGCAGGAATGTCAAGCACGACAAAATCAATGGGAACAAAGAATTTACCTAGCTTGACTGGGACGTCTTCTACAATACCGACGGGGCGAGTGATGGATCGATCCGCCATGTACAACGTCATCTTCACCGGTTTAGGGTCACCTAAACCGATCTTCCTACACAATGCAAGTGGTATGATGCTCACACTTGCTCCTAAGTCACATAACGCATCGTATGTGACATCTCCTACTCCTATGGGAAAGCAAAATGACCCCGGATCCTTTAGCTTTGGGGGCATTTTCTCCTTCATGGTTTTGATGAGATCCGAAGAATCCGAACTCATCTTAACCTCTCCGAAGTCTTCTAGCTTCCTCTTGTTAGAGAGGAGCTCCTTCAAGAACTTGCCATAAGTCGGCATACCTACAATAGCATCAATAAATGGTATATTAATATGCAGCTTGCTCATGAGTTCTATGAACTTACCAAATTGTTTATCTAGGCGCGCTCTCGCTCTAGATTGAGGGAATGGTAGGGGAGGTTTATAAGCTGAAGGAGGAACGTAGACATCTTCCTTCTCCTTCCCCTTCTCTTTCTCCTTGTCCTTCTCTACGGAGACTTCAACGAACTTAGGCTGCGGATCGGTGGTAGTCACTCCGCTCCTAGTTGTGATTGCCATAACCCTTCCCTTAGGGTTGTCCTCCGTCTTTCCTGGAAGTTTCCCTTGATTCCTAGGAACTTCCTCCGCATGGTTGAACATTTGGTTTTCCAAAACTTTTTGAGCTTTGTCAACCTTGGAAATTTGATCATCAACCTTAATGAAACGGTTCTCCAACCCTTGAAGCTTTCCCAAAATCGTTTCCAACATGGGATCGGGCTTCTCCTTTCCCGAATTGTTTCCTCCATTAGATGATTGCCCCTGGCTTTTCAAAGGAGTAGAGGAAGAGGAAGGTGGAGTTAGTGAATTAGAGTTGGAAGGATAAGAGTTACCGGAATTTTGTTGATTGGAGCGCCAATTGTTGTTGTTTGAACCCCTATTGTTGTTCCAATTGTTGTTCCGGTTGTTGTTGTTTCCATTCCAATTGTTATTCCGGTTGTTGTTCCGGTTATTGTTATCGCCGCCATTGTTGTTGCCCAAATAACCAACATCCTTCCCTTGTTGCTTTGGGAAGTTGGTCTTGATAGCCTCCTTCAACTCTTTGATCTCATTGTTGAGGGAGAAAATCTGATTTTGAGCTTCATGTGTGAGTTTTGCTCCTTACTCCACACGATTTCCCTCCACTTTCCGGTGGGAATACTTCTCTATGACCCTTGCTTGCTTCTCAATGAAGTCTCAAGCGTCATCTTCTCTCATGTCCATGAATGTTCCACATGAGAGGGATTGGAGGTTGAATTGCGTTCCCGCATCTAACCCCTTGTAGTAGATCTCCAGCAAGGCAAGTTTGGATATGCCATGATGAGGGCAATCCAAGAGCAAATCCTGAAACCTTTCCCAAGATTGAAACAAACTTTCGTTAGATCTCATGGAAAATGCATTAATCTTACCTCTAAGTTCCGCCGTTTTGGATGGCGGAAAAAATTTGGTGAGGAACTCCGCGGAAAGGTCTTCCCACGTGTCTAGTTTCCCACTAGGAAGAGCTTGATACCAAGACAACGCTTTCCCCTTCAAGGAGAAGAAGAAAGGTTTAAGCTTATAGTTGTTGGTGGTAGCACTCTTCGGTCTCATTGTCTCCATCATACACTCAAAGTTTTGCAAGTGTTGGTGTGGAGATTCAGCACTTGTTCCGCCAAATTGGTTTTGGCGAACAAGAGTAATGACTTGAGGGTTGAAGCTAAACCCTTGCACATCATCAGCATCAAATTTCACGCCCAAACGGCGTGGTTGTTGTGTTGGATCCATCCGCTGGCCAAGAGTTCTTGGCTCTTCGTCTACACGTTCGATCCTTGCATTCCTTGGTGGAACACGACGATTGGCAGCTCCCCGTGGATGGAAAGGATTCACGTTGATCGTGGGATCAATCTCCTCTAACGGTGGCATGGAAGAATCACTATCATCAGCGGATGAGTGACCTTTTCTTCTAGACCTTGATGCTTTCCTTGAGGATTTCTTGCTTCCCTTATTCTTAAGGTCGCTTAGCTCTATCCTCATTTGGAAGATCATGTCTTGTAGATTGTTAACTTGAGATTGATGACGATCCATTTCATCCTGGCGGAGAGTCTCATTCCATTGGAGTTGAGCTTCCTTCTCCGCCAACTCCGCTTGAAGATCACGTTCGTGTCCTTCAGCCATCTTCTTTTCCTTTCGCTTTTGCCTTAAAGTTTTCTCTAGCTCTTGATCAAGAGGTAAGAGATCTTCGGTGTTCCTAGACCTGCGCATGCACTCAAAGTAATATCAAATAACGAGAGCAAGCTCCCAAGCTTGACAATTCGGCTACCGAATTCGGCCGAAACCAAATCCCCGGCAACGGCGCCAAAAACTTGTTCACCCCTAAAGGTATGTGCAAATAAGCTTTAAATTTATAAAACTAGAATCAAGCAAGCGAACCCGCAGTGTACTGATCGGCGTAGATTAGCAAGTATTCCAGAGTATCGAACACAGGGATTTGGGTGGGAACAAATTCAATTGCAGATTATCAAGCGAGTAAATATGAGAGTTTTTGCAAATATTGGGAAAACAACAATCCTAAAGATCCAAGTATCCAGCTGTGGCAATCGATTCAAGATATACTAATGATATAAAGACAGAGTTGAGATATGCAAAGGTATACTAATGTAAGGTAATCGTACGGTGAAGTTCCAAAAACCTTATATGACCCACCTACAAGACACTCTCTATACAGGTTGTTGAGGCTTCAATATAGAAAGGTTCTAAAGGTAAGAATTAATGTCAAATACCCAAACTTGCAATCCAAGGATCAAGACTAACTTAACCGATTACGGTTGTGACACTCACAATCGAGGTAGAGGTTGTTGAGGCTTCACTACCACCTAGAAAAGGCAAGCCTAAACTAAGTTAAAGCAAATCTTTAACTTTGGATTAAAGTAAAAGCAGGTTCGTAAACTTAAGGGAAATTACGGGTAGATCTTGAGACTCCACGGCCGTGGAACTCAAGATCAAACCGTGATTTAGGGTTCGTCGACGATTCTCTCAAACTCTCAGGGTCTAATCTGTTTACGATCGATCTATCATTATCTAAGCCACAACTGTCAACCCTTCACCTTAGAATTGTTAAGGGTTTTTAGCCAATAACAGTCATGTTGATATCAAATTCAAAGATTAAAAGATTGAAAGATGAAAACTTCCGAAAACGTTCAATAAACTTCAAACCAATCTCAAAGTCACAATCAAGAATGAATATTGTCAATAGATTCAGAGTAAACCAAACAAACACAATCTTAGGAAAGAAGGAAGAACGGGATGTCAATCCGTCTTCTAAATCAAACCTAAACAAGAAGAGAAATCTTCTTGCAACAATCTTCCAAAAGCTTCGATCTTCCGCCGATCCGGAAATCTCAACAGCAATCTCCACCAAAAGTGCGAGATTAGGGCAAAATCCCAACACGAACTTCAATCTCCGACGAGATGTGAATTACCTCTAAGCGAGGGTTGAACGAGGTCGCAAAAGTGCGTCTAAGCGGGGCTAAGCGATGATGACGGAATTTTGCTTCGTCCGTCTTTTTATAGGGCAAGATAAGATATCGGCCCGGCCCAATCTTCAAAAGATCGTGGCTTCAAAATGTGGCGAAAAAGATCGCCAAGATCACGGTCGTGGAAGGTTCCACGACCGTAATTTAGAGCGTGGAAAGTGCCACGGTTTGAACCATGGATTCCACGACCGTAATAGTTACTGGAATGCATCACGCCTCTCTTTGCAAGGTTCCACGGCCGTGGAACTAAACGTGGTTTGTAGTACAGCCGTATTTTAGAGCGTGGTTTAGGGCAAGAACGTGATTCTTCCCTAGCCTCGTGCATTCCTCAAGTTGAACTCCAATTTGCTCCTAAGAATGCCCTTAATCCATGGACATACTCAATCAACTCTTCTTTGCTTGATTCCATTCGGAAATGACTCTCAATCACCTATAATCAACATAAAGCTAGTGTAGACATCCATATCGACAATATAGGCAAACTAGCTCACAAATGCAACAATGCTAAATCAAAGGCTATCAATATGAATCGAATACGTTTAGAAAACGTGCCTAAAACATCACAATATTTTATGCTAACAATAATCTGCGGGAATGTCAAGTAAAAAAAAGTCTATAGGTAAATAGAAGTTATCTAACTTAACTGGAACGTCTTCCAAAATGCCCACAGGATGGGTAATGGAGCGGTCCGCCATGTACAATCGTATCTTCACCGGCTTGGGCTCTCCAAGGCCGATCTTTACACATAACTCCAGCGGGATGATGCTCACGATGGCTCCTAGATCACACAATGCCTCACAAGTGACATCCCCAACTTGAATGAGAATGCAAAATGAGCCGGGATCTCTCAATTTGGGTGGCATCTTCTCCTTCATGATTTGAATAAGCTCCGAGGATTTAGATGTCATCCTTACTTCACCAAAGTCTTCCAACTTCCTCTTCCTTGATAGAATCTCTTTTAAGAACTTCCCATATGCGGGCATCCCTAGAATAGCATCAAGGAAAGGGATATTAATATGTAGTTTATTCATCAAGTCAAGGAACTTACCAAAATGCTTGTCTAGATGTGCTCTGGCCCTTGACTGGGGGAATGAAAGTGGTGGTTTATATGCAGGAGGTGGGACATAAACTTCAGTTTTGTCCGACGCTCTCTGTGGCTCAACCTCGGTTGGCACCTCGGCCGAAGTGTTCTTCGACTGTATCTGGACCGAGGTGGTCTTCGTCTGTACTAGCATCGACCGAGGCACTAGATCTATAGTCTTCAGTCCACTTCTCGTCGTTATTGCCATGATCTGTCCCTTGGGGTTGCTCTCTGTCCTTGCTGGGAACTTCCCTGGATCTCTTGGCGCTTCATTCGTCTTGTTAAAGAATTGTTGTTCCAAGGCTTTTTGTGCCTTCGAAAATGAAGTCATGGATGTCTCCATAGAGTTGAGCTTGATCAAGATGGCCTCCACCACCGCATCTTTCTTTTCCGGTTGGGATGAACTTGATCCAGGCTCTTGGCTCTTCAATGGAGTAGAAGAAGAAGAAGAAGAAGAGAGGAAAGGATTAGAGGAGTCATTTGAATTGGAGTTAGAGTAAGGGTTACCCGAATTTTGATCGTTTGTCCTCTAATTGTTGTTGTTGGATCCTCTATTATTGTTGTAGTTGTTGTTCCGGGAACCGTTGTTGTTGTTCCGGTAACCATTGTTGTTCCTTGAACCTTGATATCTTTCATCTTATTTCTTGGTTTGAGCCATCAAAAGTTCCTTCAATTGTTTCACATCATTCTTCAAAGAGGTGAGTTGATCATTGTTTGGTGGTGCTTCTTGAAAGTTAACTCTTTTAACTCCACCTTCAGCTCCTTGGTGGGAGTATTTCTCCATGTGCAAAGCTTGCTTCTCTATGAACTCCCAAGCTTCGTCAATCGGCATGTCCATGAACGTGCCGGCGGATAGTAGTTGGAGGTTGAACTGGGTGTTTCCGTCCAATCCCTTGAAGTATATCTCCAGCAACTCTATCTTTGGAATCCGATGATGTGGGCAATCTAAAAGGATGTCTTTAAATCTCTCCCATAACTTGGACAAACTCTCCTTGTCCTTCATGATGAATGCATTGATCTTCCTTCTCATTTCAGCGGTCTTTGAGGGGGGAAAGAATTTAGTCAAGAACTCCGTCGTCATCTCCTCCCAAGTGTTGATTTTTCCTGGAGGGAGAGATTGATACCAAGTAAGCGCCCTATCTTTCAAGGGGAAGTAGAAAGGCCTTAGCTTGTAGTTGTTGTTTTCTATTCTTGAAGGTCTCAAGGTCTCCATCAAGATCTCATAGTTTTGCAGATGTTGATGCGGAGATTCCTTCTCTAGCCCTCCAAACTGACATTGCCGGATCATGGAAAGAACTTGCGATCGAAGTTCATAATCATGCTCCGCTGGATCACCTAGGTTGACTCCTGGACGCCTCAGCTGTTGATTGGGGTCCATCCTTTGCCCTAGGGTCAGTGGAATACCTGCAAAAAGAGCATCTCGAACTGGTATCCGAGGTGGAAGTACTTTGGCCGGGGCAGCTGGAACTGGGTCCTGCCTTGGTCGAGGGTCTGGAATAGGGTTTTGCCTCGGTCGAGGATCTGGGTTCGGTCGAGGTAGATACTGGTCCCGTAAAGTTTCCATATTTGCTTCGATCGCTTTCGTCCTTGTGCGAGTTTCTTCCTTTTCCAGTCGTAATTCTTCTTTACTGAGGCGTAGTGTTCCAATGCCTCCTTCAATTCTGCCTCAAGATCGCGATTCTCTTGATTGGCCATTTTATCTTCTTTCAAGCGTCTTTCGTATGTCTTTTCTGGTTCGGGATCGTAAGGGACGATTTCCTTCCCAGTGCGGGTTCTTCACATAAACCTACAAGAAAGAACCTGCGAAAGTCACTCAAGTAGAGTGGTTAGTAGAAACGGGGGCAAGCGCCCCGAAAGATCACCGCAACCGGCTCGGTCTAGACCAAGTCCCCGGCAACGGCGCCAAAAACTTGTTCGCTCCAAATGGTGTGTGCAAGCTTTAAATTTATAACCCTAGATGTGTGTCTAAATCAAGGATGCGAAGCCGCAGTGTACGGGTCAATCGTAGTAAAAGCAAGAAATTTCAGGGGTCGATCACAGGGACTTAGATGAAACCTAAGCAATGATAGCATGAATTATAGTCTATATTTTGGGGTTTGTTTGGACGTTTTATCTTCAAAAATCTGCATGTTTGTATGTATAATATGTGATTCTATTACCATTTCATCTACCTTTGCGAGAATCGAGGTCTACACCTAGTTTCGTTGTAATTGCAGGTAATATGGTACGTTTTGCATCAAAAAGGAGCAAAAGGAGTCATTAGTCATTTGGAGCTACATCCAGGGAGCATAGCCATGGATTAAAGATTTACTTTGGACCAGTTTTGAGAGATTTCACATTCAGTTGTGAGTCACCTCGGTTGACCACAGGTTCACCTCGACCGAGGTGATCCAGAGACGCCGACTCGACCGAGGCGAACACCTAGGACGCGGCGAGAATATTTTATTCTCGGAGGAGATCTTTTAGATTTGGAAAGTGATCTTATATTTTTGGGCTTGGCTCCTGGAAGGAAGGAGATATGCAGAATCATATATTTTACCTATATTTATGGGAGAATATCTTTCTAAGATTTATTATCTTTGGAGGGCTATTTTCCTATAAAAAGGGTTGGATTTTCCACAAATCCGATCGTGCTTAGATCCCGCAAAAGAGCCGGCTTACACCGAAAAACACGCAGCAGCAGCAGCCTACTCCAGTTGGGAGAGATTCGAAGAACCTTTTTGAAGGTTGAAGGAAGATTGAAGTTCATAGCTTTTATAGCTTTATTGAAGGGTTTTGTAAGATTGTCTTCAATTCCCTCAATTGTTGTCTTGTCTTTTTGGATTGCTATCCAAGGAACGCTTTGTTGTGATATTTGATTCAGTTATTGAAGTCTTTTCATTAAATTCTTCTTTGTTCAAATATTCACCTTCTTCCATATATTTTAATACTTTCATTATGATGATGAGTGGCTAATTTCCTTGTGTGATTCTAGGGTGATTGGCTGAAGGTTGTGGGAAAAACAATGATAGAATAATCTTAGATTCCAGTAGGATCCTGAA
Organism: Fagopyrum homotropicum; assembly: GCA_033239125.1. NCBI lineage: Eukaryota > Viridiplantae > Streptophyta > Magnoliopsida > Caryophyllales > Polygonaceae > Fagopyrum > Fagopyrum homotropicum. The sequence continues at coordinate 105,303,115 of BSWB01000002.1, forward strand.
AGTTCGAGTCTTTAACCTTAACCCTAAGCATCTCGTTCGGTTGATGAACACCTCGGCCGGGGTGGAAACTGGCTGACCGAGGTGACTTATCTGATCCATAACTGAGAGTTAAGTGTTAGAGTTTGCCAAATCCTATTCTTATTACACCTTTCCTGATTCAAAGCAAGCTTAGGATGAGACTTACCCGGTAATTCCTTAGTTTATGTACCAACGATCATAAGTGTAGGTAATAAAGGTTTATCCTTTATTGGGGTTTGAGTGTGCTTCCATCCTATCTTCGTGAGTTAGCCTGAGACTTACCCGGTAAAGGTTGATTCTATTCCCTTAGATGGTGTGTTAGTTTGAGGTTATAGTTCTTTATCTTGATTCCTTGAGACTTACCCGGTAATAGGAGTTACGGTTTAGGATTAGTGTGTAGTGAGACTTACCCGGTGATCTACTCCACTTTAGTAACACCTTCCCCACGCAAAAATCTCAGCTTTGTCCGCTTATCTATAGATCTTGAGTTGGAACCACAACTAGATGCTTTAATCCCTAGAATTGCATGTTTGCTTTATTGACTTCTTATTCATCTTTGATTGTGTTAATCGCTCTTGTGGTTAGTATTGACATAAGCACACCGTATTGACTTTGTTTCACCGAGTCCCTGTGATCGACCCCTGGAATTTTCTTGCTTTTACTACGATTGACCCGTACACTGCGGGTTCGCATCCTTGTTTTAAGCTTAAGTCTAGGGTTATAAATTTAAAGCTTGCACACACCGTTTGGAGCGAACAAGCAAGTATAAGTAGTCTATGTAATTACTAACCACAAAAGCAATTAAAGCAATCAAAGATGATAGTAAAGTTAATTAAAGAAAATATGCAATTCTAGGGGTTAAAGCATCTAGTTGTGGTTCCAACTCAAGATCCAAAGATAAGCGGACAAAGCTGAGATTTTTGCAAAGGGAAGGTGTTTCTAAAGTGGAATAGATCACCGGATAAGTCTCACTACTCACTAATCCCAAACCGTAACTCCTATTACCGGGGAAGTCTCAAGGAATTAAGGAAAAGAACTATAACCTCAAACCAATACACCACCTAAGGGAATAGAATCAACCTTTACCGGGTAAGCCTCAAGCTAACTCACAAAGATGGGATGAAAGCACACTCAAACCCCAATAAAGGATAAACCTTTATTACCTACACTTATGATCTTGGGTAAACAAACAAAGGAATTACCGGGTAAGTCTCATCCTAGGCTTGCATTGAACTAAGAAAGGTGTAATAAGAATAGGATTTGGCAAACTCTAACACTTAACTCTCAATTTTGGATCAGAAAAGTCACCTCGGCCAGACGAATTTCACCCCGACCGAGATGTTCATCGACTGAGCGAGATACTCTAGGGTTAAGGATAAAGACTCGAGCTTTCAGGGTCCTACTGGAATTTAAGATTATTCTATTATTGTCTTTCCCACAACTTTCAGCCAATCACCCTAGAATTACACAAAGAAATGAGCCACTCATCATCATAAAAGCAATAATCAAATATATGGGAAGAAAGTGAATATTTGAACAAGAAGAATTTAATGAAAAGACTTCAATAACTTAATCAAATATCACAAACAAGCGTTCCTTGGATCACAATTCAATAAGACAAGTCAACAAAAGGGAATCTAAGAGAATCTTACAAAACCCTTCACAAAAGCTATAAAAGCTATCAACTTCCTTCCTTCCATCTTCTAATTGTTGTATACGGCCTCTTGCCGTTCTATGCGTGTCTTCCAGCCGTTAGCGGTTGTTCAATTTGTGGAAAATCCAACCCTTTTTATAGGAAAATTGCCTCCCAAAGATAAGAGATTTTAGAAAGATATTTTCCCTTAAAATAGGTAAAATATATCAGCTGAATTATCATATTCCTTCCAGAAATCCAGCCTAAAAATATAAGATCTTTTTTCCATACTTAAAAGATCTCAGCCAAACAAAACATATCTTCGCCGCGTCCTAGGTGTTCGCCTCGGTCGGGGCGATCCTTGAAATCACCTCGGTCGAGATGGTACTGTAGCTGACCGAGGTGGCTCTAAACTGAATGTGAAATCTCTTAAATCTGGTCCAAAGTAAATCTCTAATCCGTTTCCATGCTTCCTGAATTCTTCCTTAAGCTCCTGAATATAGCTCCTATGATTCTTTAGCTCCTTTAGCTCCATTTTGATGCAAAACATGCCATTTTAACTACGATTACAACAAAACTTGGTGTAGACCTCGGTTCCCGCAAAGGTAGATGAAACGACAATATAATCACATAATATACATCCAAACATGCAGATTATTGAAGATAAAACGTCTAAACAAATCTCAAAATATAGACTATAATTCATGCTATCACGTACACTGCGGGTTCGCTTGCTTTTATTCTAGTTTTATAAATTTAAAACTTATTTGCACGCACACTTTAGGGCGAACAGTAGACGGATGTAAGGACGAGTTTTGGGAGATTCTCGTGTGACAAAATAAGTTGAATTAGTAATGGATAACTTAATGAAAGATAATAACCGGTTGTGTGCAAGCATGCTACATGTTTACTTTACCTTATGTGTGTTTGTGCCTTTACGCTTTTTCTGATATCTAGAATGTTACCTAAAGGTTTTTACCGATGTTGTAGATGTTCCACAGGTTCGGGATGATGCTGAGTGATCCGAACGGTGTGGTCAACCGGGGTTCCCGTACATTATAGGACGAAATTGGGTTTATGTTGTTGCTTTCCCCTTTGTTTTGAACTCGGTTGCGAGTCTTTTACGCTTTCTTTTGTTTAAACCTTTTGTTTTATATTGAGTTTTGGTTTTCATTCATTTGTGCCTTGTTGTTAGATCCGTTGTGTCATTGCTACACTAAGGGCAAGGATCCATTGTTAGGTCCTAGCCCGTAACGCTTCGAGTTCCCAGAACTTGAGGTGTTACATGTAACAATTCCTACAACATCCATAACAATTGTGCAGAATTATCACTAACATACGAAGAAGGATAATTCAATAAATGGGATAAGAGGAAAAATAGAGCCTGTGTTTATAGGTGGAAGATGTCGAAGATTCCTGTTTGATGCACTGCCGACAAAAATGTTATGGAAAGATGATGCTTAGCTCGTTGCAGCTCTTTCTCCACTTGAGCAACTTCAAACGACTACTTTTCAACTTCTGGACATGTTCTTATGTAAATTATACATATGGTAAGTAATTTACCAATCTGAGTTGCATATAGTTTAAATTTGTGCAGACATGCTTTCTTCTATCTTCTTTATTAGGCTAAAATTATTTTTTCCATGTAATAAACTACTTATTTCTATAAGATGCCCCTGTTGTGATTGAAAATTTTGGAAATCAGCTCGCCTTGAAGGTGCATTACCTATTCCTCCTTCTGAACATATGTGACCAATCATAAAAACACCACTCCAACATACATAGTCAGATATTTATTACAACATGTCTACTTATTCAAACTTGATTGTCAAAACAGAACCTATCTAGGGATAAGAAAATTAGACAACTTAATTACTAAAGATATAAAAAAATTCTCAATAAGATAATAAGCATAAGGGAAGTGAATATATGAACAAAAGAGACAAAGATTTCAAAAACCCACCATTCCACACTTTGGTAATCAAATCCCATATTTCAAAATCAAAGAATGCAGAATTAAATCTTAGTTATCATAGCCTTCTCATTGTTCTTTGTGGGAAGGAGAGGCAGTGGTCTCCGGCGCATCTAGACGCACTTTTATTAATAGAAAAGAAGGCTAAGTATTTATCACAGGGGATAGCCCGACCCCTTACATGATCAAGTAAAAGATCACCTACACCCTCCGGTCGGTCATACAATACATTCAATCTCAAAGGAAGGTTTATGGCATAACTAGCAATAAAATTCGCTACTCTATACGCCTTACGGTAGACATGTCGAAATTGGATATTCCAATCTCTTCTCAGAAAGTCTTGGCATATGAATATCAGACTGACAATAGGATGGTGAGGGGCGATGTTTTTCTTGAGAAGATTGATGATCAATTGGGAATCAGATTCAATGATAACCGATCGATAACCAAGATTCCAAGCAATCCTCAGCCCATGAACCATGCCCCAAATTTCAACCTTGGGGACGGAACATATACCAAGGTTAACACCATACCCACTCAATCACTCCCCTGCCTTATTTCTTAACACGCCTGGCGCAGACGCAAGCTCACCATTTTTTTAGAGTCATCAGTGTTAACACCATACCCACTCAATCACTCCCCTGCCTTATTTCTTAAATTGCAAAGGATACCGCCTCTGAGAAGCTTCCAAATAAAAGCATTGACTCTTTCTTGGACCCTGAGCTTCCAAATCCCACAGTAAATCCTCCCTTCCGTAGTCTGAAGATCATTTACTCCAGTCAAAAGGCGGTAAGCTGATGTAGTTGAATAGTTGCCATCCTTTGTGTATCTCCAACCCAGCTCATCCTTTAGTCACATGTTTCTGGATAATAGCTGAATCGGAACTGTAGGCAACAGAAGGGGAAGTAGACGCTAACTGCAGAAGTATGCTGGCCGGAAGTTTATCACCCAATAGGTCCCAGTTCCAACCGCCGTTGTCCAGTTAGTAAGAACGCACAGATCGACTGGTATCACTCAGCTCCAGAGGACAACGTGCCAACTCGATCAGAGATACATCTCCCACCCATGAATCCATCCAAAAGTTGATCAAATTACCATCACCTAAAGACCATTTAGTTCCCCTCAAAATAACGTCTTGCAGGCCAGTGATAAGCCCATTCCAAACATGAGAGATAGCCACGTTAGCCCTGACATTATTCTTGAGATATTTACTTCTCAACACTTTAGCCCACAGATTTTCCGGATCCTTGAGGAAGCGCCAGCTCACCTTGCCCAACATAGATTTATTTAAAACATGCATACTTATAACACCTAAGCCGCCTTTATCCTTACTAAGACAATATTCGCTCCATTTAACCGTATGCATTCTTCGTTGCCCTTCCGAGTGACCCATATGAAATCTCTGCATACCTTATCAATGTTGTCACAAATACTCAATAGGAAGTTTCATGTTAGCTATTACAAAATAGCAAATTTCTGCATACCTTCTCTTTTTTGAATCAGCCTTTCCTTCAACTTCTTTCCAAACGCAACCATTTTGGAAAGATCTATAAAAAAGCAGGAGCACATCAGAACATGACGTTTCCTGGTGTACGCGATGTTGCCAAGAACCGAGTTATCACATAAACTGGGATCAAAAAATCGAATCAGAACATGAAACTTGAACTAAAAAATCGAATAAACACAAAATTAACATATACTTTTTCGCGTTTTCCCGAATTCGCTCCTATTAACTTTCATTCTTTCTACACACATGGAATAAATAAATTTAAACGTGCAATTAGTAATAATACAACCTACTGTTTACTACTTAGTGTTGTGTAGTATGGAAACAATGTTCTACTCCTTACTCCTACTTCTACGTTGGGGAGCATTGGAGATCAAAACATCAGCAAAAAAAGGAAAAAGAAAATGACTTGAATAGCTAAATTTGTCTGGAATGAATTTTGTTATAATTGATAAACTAATGACTTATAAACTGCTATTTTGTAATAGCTATCTTAATTTTCAAAAATTGGTAACTCTTCTCGCCTTCCCACTATCAATTATCCCCCAACAAAACAAACTAATTGTTACTAATGTTCGTGAGCATAATCAAAGAAACAATTCTTAATCCACATATCAAGAAACACCAACACAATAATATTCAAGAAGAGAAGTCTAACTACAAAAGCGGAGAAGCTTTTAGGAACAGTGAAATAACGCTCGATTGCAGGATAGTTTGTTTAGAGATTCATATCAGATTCCTCATAGACATCATTAGCATAGAGATCCTATAATACAAGTATACAACTATTGTAGTTGCTGCAAAAGCAAGCCATGGCTTTTTCTTAAGCTCTTTCTGGGAGGCTGTTTATCAGGATTAGAGTTTAATTCAGTTGTGGACGACTAAGGTCCATCCCAACATATTAAATTTGATTTTCTGGTATCATAGCTCTCATTTTAGGTGTGCATCATTTATGTTCTTTGTATTTACCTGGTACTATTCATGTTTTATTTTTCAAGATTTAACTTATTGCTTTATGTTCACACTTTACTATAAAAGTTTACCATTACTGATTCACGTACATAGGATTGAACTTTATAGTGTGAATATGCAAATTCCTCCTTTCTAAATTGTAATTTGAAGCTGATTTTTCAAGTATACATTAAAAATTATAAAATTGCAAATTCCTCCTTTCACCGAAAAAGTGAAAGTTTTTGCATAAAAAACCTTCATCTTAATTTATTTGTATAGCTTGATTCCTTGAATTGTTTCACTAGTACATAAAAGGCCTTCCACGGCGTTTGAAAAACGCAATGGAAGACCTTTGGAGGTGTTTTTCAACGCCATCACAAACGCCCTCTAATGCAACGCCGTTGACGGATAGGACTTTCCACGGCGTTTGATAAACGTTGTGAAATGGACTTTGCATGATGTTTATAAACGTAGTGGAATGGACTTTTCATGACGTTTTTCGAACGTTGTGGAATGGACTTGTAGTTGCGTTTGAAAAACGCATGGAATAGACTTTCCATGACGTTTTTTAAACAACATGGAGTGTCGTGTAATTTAAAAAAATGATAAAATAGTTCAAACAAAACAATTAATATGAATAAAAAAATTATGAAAAGTATTTGTTAGAAATTCAAGAAAATAACAATATATTATTCTAAAATGTAGAATACAATAGCTATCCAATAGGGCAATAGACCAAGTAAAATCTCATTACAAAGACTAAGATCACAAAGGGTTTGTTCGGTTGATCAAAAATTATCGGAGATGAAGTTGAAGATAAAAAATGAGGTTGAAGGTGAAGGAGATGAAATAAAAATTAATTGGTTGAGTGTTTGTCAGAAAGAAAATCATTGAGGGAATGAATAGAATGATGGCCAATATTACTAACTAGGACTTTTAGCAATATTCTTCTATTAACTAGGCCAATAGCATAATCTAATTTACGAAAATGGGTATAAAATCAAAGTAGGTAAGAATAGTATGTGCAAGTTGTATGACAAATATCGAAGACAAAAGACACCCTAGAAGGACATACGTATGTATGTGCATACGTATAAGTGATCATTCTAGTACGGTAGCCTTGGATTTATAAGTATCAATTTAGAGTTTGAACTATATACTTTTGGTCTGAATAACGGACGAACTCAATTGCACTAGATTGGCCACTGTTTGCACTAAAAAGAAATCAACAAATGCTGTTCTTTTATCTTGTAATCTATGATTATTAATTCTTGAGCCCAAGTAGGGATGTCGATGGGTCGGACATGGGTCGGGAAGTACCATATTCATCCCCATCCCCGTTTAGTATAATGCCCCCGTCCCCATCCCCATACCCGTTCGGATATTGAAAATTGTTCCCATCTCCGTCCCCGTCGGATATTCGTCGTCCCCGTTTAATTTTTCTCATTTTAAAGTTTTAGAAGTTTTTCCCGCAAAATTCCCCATCTATGTCGGATATTCGTCCCCATCGGGGAATTCCCCGTCCCCATATTTTTGTCCTCAAGTGTATTTAGCTTTTTCGAAAATATTTTAAACATAGTAAGTGTGGCTAAATCAAATTCCTTTTATGGATTTAAATGATGACTTGACATGGATAATCATTGTGGCATGTATTGAATACTAATTCTCAATGCAACAGATACTACATTATATGAAGTGGTGATGTTGTTATGTATATATGCTCATCCTTGTAGGTAGTAGGTATGCAATGTGCACCCCAACGCCTTGATAGCCAATGCATTCCTGACAGTTGTTAACAATTGCTTTTGCAATTTACTCTAAGGAAAGGATTATTTTGTTGCATTGTTGCACCCCTTCATCAAATTCAGCGCATTTTAATTGTTTTCATTCACCACTATCTAATCTCATGAAAAAAAAAGAACAAACCTTAGAAACCTACAAATAAAACCAATAACAGTAGAAAAAGAACTATTCATAACTGCAAAATCAAAATATGTTGGAAATCAATGTCTAATCTCATGAAAAATAACAGACCCTAAAAACCTACAAATAAAACCAATAATAATAGAAAGAACAATTCATAGTTGTTCTCAACTATCACTACCACAAAGTCACAAACACCATTAACATGCCCACCATAATAGGTTAGCACTTACTTCACTTAGCACTAGCATAATTTACACATATAATAATCATACAAAAATATAACCTTAAAACATTTTTTTAAATACATTTTTGTATAAGTAGGATTGTAGGAATGAGTATGATACTCTTATTTATTAAAAGCATAAAAGTGTATATTGTTTGAAATTTATAAATCATTGGCAATTTATATTTAAACACAGTTTCTGAATTAAATTTCAATTAAACTTGAAACTACAATGAAAGTCTAACACGAACATAATTTTTTTTGGGTTCCCCGTCGGAATCCCCACCAAGTTCCCTGGCGGGTTCCCCGTCTGGGTTCCCCGCCGGATTCCCCGTTGGGTTCGGGTTTGGATCGGGGAGTGGGGCGAATACCCCTATCTTCATCCCCGTCCCCATACCCAAGCGGGGAAGCAATTTTTAACACATCCCCGTCCCCGTACCCGCTTAAAATCCCCATCCCCATCTCATGACGGGTAATACCCGCGAATTTCGGGGAATCCTAAACCCATTGACACCCCTAAGTCCAAGTGCTAACAAATGTATTTTTTTTCCACTTCTTTACAAAATCATAGAAAGTTTTATGTGGTACTCAACTCTCTTTGCGACAAGCTGGTTTCGTCGATGCCTAAATTCGGACAAGATCGGAAAGAAGCCTTCACCTAAATAAGATAAAATGACTACCACTATTACTCTATTAAAAGTAGGCATAACATAAACTCATTTAGTAAATATACTCATATTTAACCCAATTTTTACATGTAAGGGGAATTATTCATAGGGTAAAATTAGAGGGTTTTACAAAACAAAAACTAATAAAAAAAAAAAGAGCCTATTTGACCCAATTTTTTCTTAAAAAATATTTGGTGAGCAAGGGAACTAAGGGAAGAGCAACACTCTTCGCATACAAGATCTAGTTACCCTTGAACACTAAACCAGGACTACACGGGCTTGATTCTCAATTCCTTTGCCCCTGAATACTAAACCATACATATACAGGCCAACAGGATCTGTGTACCCTTCTTAAAGAGAGTTGATAGCTAGCTCCCTTTCCAAAGAAACCTGTTCCTTGTTCACATCATCACTTTTCCCTAAAGCCCCTTCAAACTCAATCATCTTTTCATCCTTTTGGTTTGCCCCAGCCTTGATCAAAGAAAAATGTCAAACCATCATATTAAGCTGGTACAGGAAAATATATGCATTGAAATGTGGGAGGTGGTAATCTTCAGTGTTCAATCAAAATAGGCGAGCATCGATTCAGATGAAACCATAAAAACAAAAACAAGATAAGAATGAAGAGAAAATACAACAAACAACAGAAGAAATTAGATATCAATGGTCAAACATACTGTCTCTACGACAAGCTAAATCCGACTCTGCTGCAAGGCAAATACTTATGTTGTATTCTAATATTAAGCACCAAATTCACAACGTTACCAAAATAAAATGAAAAATCAAAGGGAAACAATGATTCTAATTGACCAACAACATAACTCTTATTGAACCTTCGACTCGTGTTGTGTAACGAAATGCTCAAGGCGTGAACCTCTACTTGAAGGTAATCCAAAATTTAGAAGCTCCAAACTTACTAAACTACAAGAATAGGAAACTATATGAGGTGGAATAGGAAGGGGATGTATTTTGGAGGCCCGATAGATGTTGGAGGTGGAGTAGGAAAAATGCATAAGACATGAAGCCAACATAGCATATACACAATATCAGTAAGAAACTTCACAAGCTAACTCTAAACTAGTACTAAAACATCATTGAGGAGACATATCAGTAAGGTTTATGTGAATAAACTTGAGGAGACAAAATCTCATAATCATCACCCTCTTCAATCGCAACCACCCAACATCAGATTGAGGGTTGACCCTTGCAACTTCAATAACCCAACAACAGTATATATAGAATGGACTCTCTTCACATTTGCATTTCTTTAGTTGGCTTTTTACTGTACCCTCCCTCATTGTGTTGTCAACCTAGAACCAGCTGGCAAGTTTAGGTGTTCTTCATACATTTTTAGCAATTTAATATTACACTGGAATTTTTTTGAGGTTTAAAATCAACCAAGAATTCATTTTATTAAATACTGCCCATTTCTATTTAAAATTTTCAGTTGATCAAGATTGGATCCAAATAACACAAATTTTCATTAGAATGATCACCATATAAGAAGACACCAATATTACAATATATCATGACCATCTAGTTCGTTTTATGGTTTGTTGGCTTGAATTAATGTTTCAACATCTTCTCCTCACTCTTTGTTTTGACTCGATCACTGATAAATGTTTCATTGGAATGATCCTCGTTGATTTAAAGTAAATCAACCGAAGAAAATGGAAGAACACAAGAAGGAAAAAAATGAAGATTTAGGTGGAGGCAGAGAAAAATAATGTGTAAGATTATTCATTGAAACAAAGTATTAATTGGAGGGGAGTAATATTAGAAAAAAGAGAAGCGTGTTTGAGATTAAGTTTTTGAAAAATATGACAAGTGTTTATGATTTTTTAGTTAAGATTAATTACAGAATTTAAATATATATAATTATATCTAGTATTAATTTTCGACTTTGGTGCCCTTTAATTTGTGGTGGCTTGGGTTGGAGCCCAGATCACCCAATACCAGGGTTGGCCCTGCTGGAAATGAAACGTTTGAGATCACGAGACTTTGTGTTACCTTGTTATATGTATGGACATAAAAGACGAGAAACGAAATTGGAAACAATATGGCAAACATAAGCTTTAAGTATGTAGAGCTTGTAACTTGAAAGAAATTACTGTTTTTGAAGTTTTTTTTTGTTCCTTACCGGTGCTCGTATGATTTATCATATGATTTCCCTAAGATATGACGGAGAACCAAACCTCTATAGCAAGAAGGAGACGGTTGATTGACAACATAACATCTTGAACATCAAGGTTCTCTATAATGCTGCAGACAAAAATTTGCAGATCTTGGATATATATAGTCGTCTTCGACAATTATATGTACCGGAATGTCTTCCTTGACAACTTGAATATATATTCGAACATATCTAGTCCTTTTGAAGGTATCAAATAGCCTATACAAAACAAAATAATGGGACAAATGAGAACATTCACGTCTTTTAGAACCCTAACAAGCAACAAGAGTTGATATATCTTGAATCCAGCTTTCCAAACATAAGAGTTCAATTGATTTTTAAGCTTGTAACTTGCCGTTTCAAATTTTGAAACCTTAGAAAATTGTAAACCAAGAAGGCATGTCAAGCAAATAAGTTAAGGCAATTGACACAAAGTAAAAAGAATATTGCAAGTAGACTCGACTAGTAGAAAGAGGCATGGAATAGACTTAGTGTGTTTAGAGTAGAAAGAGGCATAAAATAGACACACAAGAGACTAAGAAGAGAGTTATATGTACCTTGAACGTATACAATTAGATAGAGATAGCAGGACAGGTTTAGTCTCGACAAAAGGTAATCTCGGTCAAAATATCGGCCGAGATTTCTCACTAGGGGTCGAGATTGATCAGAATTTAGGTGTTTTGGCTATGAACTGGAACAAGGATGGTATGAAACTTCTTCTCTAGATGTCCTCTTGAACTTGGAACACTTGAGTTTCTCAACTTTTGGCTCAAAGTTTTCGATAATATTCGCAACAGCAGTAAATGTCGGGTGATATTTTGGACCGCAGGCCGAGATTTATCGAACGTGAAATATTGACGAGAATCACTGCATGTGCTTTGGGATATAATCCTCCCTTGTTTCCTTGATGATCCGATATCATCTAGATTGCAACAACTCTTGGCTAAAAGGCTTTTCCGCATTATACAATGTAGTTGATGGTAGGGCGTTTGGGGTAAAGTATGGAACTTTTGTATTTGTCCTTCTTGTGGAGTTATGGGATGGGTAGGTTAAGATTTATGGTTGTTACAAGTGGGTATAGGATGAGATTTGGAATAGATATTCGGTTAGGATTTGAATGATATGATAAGCTCTCACCTACTAGAGAAGATCTGAACAATAAGATAACTTGTACATCTCTTTCCTCCTTTGATAAGGCAGTTGGATATAATTAAATTTGAGTCAAATCTAGTATGGATCTCGATTGGGTATGGAGAAGATCACAAAACTTGTTGGCCAAGTAACATAAAATGTCGGCGTTGTGCACTCCAATCTCGGGCAAGATTTTCTAGATATCAAGCGAGATTCAGTTTAGGGTTGGCTAGCTTGTGTTTGGCTATGACATCTCTCTCTTCTCCAATGGATAAAAGACAAATCAGGTTAAACTCAAATAGTCTCACAATGATATAACAATAAAGCAAAGACTCATTTTTTTTTATATGACTCAAAGAAGACTCAAATAAAAATACTCAAACCGTAATGTATGGTTGAGTTGGACTTCAATCGATTAGCTTTGATACCACTTTGATGCGGGGTTGATGCCACAGTTTCCCGATCCAAATTGAAAGTTCACGTGAAGCTCAACTGGGGCAAATCTCGGTCTAAATCTCGCGCAAGATTTATAAATGGTAAGGCCGAGATTTGTGAAAACTCGAACACAAAGAACATGAGTTGAATATAAGGTTATTTTTTGGCCCTTTTTAATCCCAATTAATCCCTTCTATAATTTTTTTCCATAATCTCCACCTCCATCCAAACACTTACACAAATTTAATCTCCTAAATTTAATCTAAATGAACCTCCTTTAATCTCCAACCAAACACACCCTAAATCACGCTATACTAGTATGTTCTATATTGTGTTTATGAATTGATGACTATCAAATGCATATTTAGTAGCATTTAGGAGTTCTTGAATTTATCCACTATTTATTCCACGTTTGGACTTAATTTAAATGTCGGATGCTAGATTAGTGATAGTCTAGATTATTTTCTTAGCATATTGTATATTTCCAAGCATGAAATTAGTGATGTATGAACAACCACCCTACATGAGACCGATAAGTTATTAGAAGGCGATTGTGCAATGCTTGATACCTATATTGCTTGAGTAATTCCAGCTAGGGCCGAAAAGATGGCTAGCTTACTTTTCTTGTGAATGTCCAAAATATGGTTATGCTAGGTTGTGCAAGCAAATAACAAACACCATGTTATGCTTTCATATTCTAATATAATCATGCGTTGTATCAAAGCTTATCAACGAATCAGTAAATGGAAAACGCCATGTGATACTCATTAATTGATACAAGCCAAATGCCTTGACAAAAAATACATTTACCATGCTACATTAGTATTTGTGACTTAAACTCTCATTATTGATTGAACACAACATGAACAAACATGCTTCTAGTTATGGTTTAGAGGAATATCCCCAATTCCTTTTGTTTTTCTCATAGTGCTACTTGATCCTTGTTACTTGTTTACTTGTTACCTTCTTAAACCAAAGCATTTGATCACTTGATCATCCCCTGTTTGTTTTCTGTTACAGACTCTTGTTTTACCAGTTGAACTTGAGATAAAGTCGGTATATACATAGTTACTTGAGATTTCAACCTTGATGTTACAATCATATACTAAAATTGACACGGCCGTGCACTTGTCGTACTATGTGATTTTTGTGTGTATCCGCACACGACATCAAGTTTTAGGCGCCGTTGTCGGGGACTATTGCTTCCTTGACTTTTTTTATGAAGAGTTCTCTAGTAATATTAGGTGTTTTGTTACTTTTGATGCACTTGTGTGCATGTTTGTGACATGTAGGTTGTTCTTCAAGATATGGATAATAGCTTAGTGACAAGCATAAAATCGATGGTAGTTGCTTTTAAACTTATCAAAGTAAAGTTCCGAACTTAACACAAACCAATGTATAGTGAACAAGTAAGGGTCGAACCCAAGAGAGTGAGAAGTGATTTAAAGTGCAAGTTATGTTTCAATTATCAATTAATAGTAACCAAGGGGGGTTTGGATTGTAAAGTGACAAGACGAAAGTGCATGTAGAATAAAGTAAAGATGGTGATAATGATTAAAACAAACACTACACTAGGTTAGACTTCTGCATGCATATAACTTAGTTGGTTCTTTTTAGAAGCATTCATCAATTGTTCTCATCTTGATCATATTTATGCATTAAGCCAACCGGCATTAACACAACTTAAGAAGTTATCGATCCGTAAACCTACAAGACCAAACAACAAGTTAGCATTCATGCAAAGATAGAGAGATACATAAAAGAGAAACAACCCGTTAATCTTGTTATGTAGTTATATTCTTTCACCCTTAGATAATCAAAACCAGTTATTACCTAGGAGTTTGATACTTCATTAATGACCTGAACCCGAAACCAAATAACCCTAGCCTTTTGCATGCAATTATACAACTTAGGTGATCAAACTAAGTGAAAACAAACATGCAAGTATAAGTTAAACTCAAGGAATATAACACAATTGTATGCTGAATAAAACTTCTATTTAAAAGAACTTACAACCACTATATATGCAAATTCAATCAACCCAATGTGGCTAGGAGACTTAGCTGTAATGCCCCGAATTTTTGGTTCCGTTTACGAGAGACGTTAGAAGGCTTGAGCAAGGGATACCGCCCTTGCGACTTAGAAGGCCCGCGACCGCGGCTTGGACGTCCCGCGGGGCGGTGACACGCTATTGCGAGAATTCAATATCTTCTCGCCCAACCTTTCACATTCCCACCATTAAGCTTCGTCCTATTAATGAGTGGGAGTTTCATGGCGGGGGTCTTTTGATTACCGCACTCTTTTCTTCCTCTCTCATTTCCTTATCACGTTACTTTATTTTCCTCTCTTCTTCCAAATCCTCACCTCCATTTCCATCCTCCATTCTTGCTCTATCGTCCTTTGAGGTTGCCACGTGAAGCTAGGACTACATAGACGTGCTAGGACCTTTAAGGAAGGCTAAGACCTTGTGTTGGAAGCTAGAGGACGTCTATACATGCAATTATACAACTTAGGTGATCAAACTAAGTGAAAACAAACATGCAAGTATAAGTTAAACTCAAGGAATATAACACAATTGTATGCTGAATAAAACTTCTATTTAAAAGAACTTACAACCACTATATATGGAAATTCAATCAACCCAATGTGGCTAGGAGACTTAGCTGTAATGCCCCGAATTTTTGGTTCCGTTTACGAGAGACGTTAGAAGGCTTGAGCAAGGGATACCGCCCTTGCGACTTAGAAGGCCTGCGACCGCGGCTTGGACGTCCCGCAGGGCGGTGACACGCTATTACGAGAATTCAATATCTTCTCGCCCAACCTTTTACATTCCCACCATTAAGCTTCGTCCTATTAATGAGTGGGAGTTTCATGGCGGGGTCTTTTGGTTACCGCACTCTTTTCTTCCTCTCTCATTTCCTTATCACGTTACTTTGTTTTCCTCTCTTCTTCCAAATCCTCACCTCCATTTCCATCCTCCATTCTTGCTCTATCGTCTTTTGAGGTTGCCACGTGAAGCTAGGACTACATAGACGTGCTAGGACCTTTAAGGAAGGCTAAGACCTTGTGTTGGAAGCTAGAGGACGTCTATACATTCAAATGAGACCTTAAGAAGGCGGCTGTGCAATCGAAGGACTCAAGAGGCGACGTTTCTGGACAGCAGCCGCAGGGTCGGGTCCAGATTTGGGTAAGTTAGACTCCTCCTTTGTTGCTGAATTTCGGATATGTTACAGTTGGTATTATAAAGAATAACATAATAAGTTTGAGAAAAAACTACTTGGGATGCAGTTTTGTGGAACATATTTGATTGGGTTATATTCCTCGGTTAGACTTGAATTTTGGATATGTTATAGTTAGGATTGCATGATAGAATATATCAAAATTTGAGAGGATTCCATCGAAAGGTTTAGTAGTTATGATTTTTCAAAGTCGAAGATGTAAGTAGTTTTCTGGATGGTTGCTGAATTATTCAAGTGTTAGAAAAACTGCTTGTGATGCAGTTTTGTGAGGTAGATTTGGATGGATTATTGACCTCTGTTGGACTTGATTATTGGATATGTTGTTGATGGATATACATAGGAGCATGTGGTAAAAGTTGAGAATGATCCGTTAGTTTAATCCATATTTAGGATGTTCCGAAGTTGGGTATAAGTATAGTTTGGTTAAGAAGAGTTGTGTTAGGTTTTAAGTGTCGATCTATCTTAAGCGTTTATGTTCTTGTGAGGATGTTGAACCTATAAGTCTAAGGACTTCTAGTTGATTAGAGTGATGTTGTTCTTGTGAGGATGTTGAGCCTAGAAGTCTAAGGACTTCTAGTTGACTAGAGTGATGTTGTTCTTGAGAGGATGTTGAGCCTAGAAGTCTAAGGACTTCTAGTTGACTAGAGTGTTGTTGTTTTTGAGAGGATGTTGAGCCTAGATGTATAAGGACTTCTAGTTGACTAGAGTGTTGTTTGATCCGTGTGCCTTGTGTTGAACAGGCGTTGCATGTTTTCCCACGGGAGGTTGAGAGAGTTCGATCGGGTTTCGCGTTGGGACTGGTAAGTCCACGGACTTACTTAGCTGACTTCTTCGTATTAGCGTATTGTGTTTTGATGGTGTGTGTTAGTCATGTTAAACAACGAAAAAGGAATAGGACGACCTATATATATATATATTACGTAATTGGCCCAAGTGTATGATAACGGGCGGTGACATCACTGTCCTGCTCTTGCGAGAGGTAGGAGGTTCTCTGCGACTAGACCAGGCAGGTAGACGGTCAAATGCATTACTACCATTCCTTGTTGGTAAATGGGGACGGAGGCGAGGTTTGGGAATCCCTCGTGTCATAAAATAAGTATCATTAGTAAGGGATATGACTTAAACAAAGATAATAAATTGACTTGAGTGTTGCATGTTGAATGTGTTCATTATGTGTTTATGTGCCTTTACCTTTATTCTAATGCATAGAATGTTTAGCTAACGGTTTTATACCGCTTGTAGATGCCTTGCAGGTTAGGAAGGCGGTCGAGTGATCCGGCGGTAGTGAGCAGCCGGGGTTCCGTACATTATAGGACGGGATCGGTTATCTTTTATTTTTACTATTTCAGACGTCGTCTTGTTGTTTGTTTTGAGAACTCGGATGGGATCATGTTTTACAGTTGTATTTCCGATACTCATCATGCATTAAAACTCTTTCCATTTGGGTTTTTATTTGTGTCTTATTGTAAGGTCCGGTGAAGTTGTTGTCTAGCTAAGGGTCGGCACCCATTGTGAGGTCCTAGCCCGTAGCATCTCAAGTCTATCAGATTTGGGGTGTTACATTAGCACTCCATACAAGTGAAAACTAAACAAAGAGACGATTTGTGAAAAAAGAGGATTGATTCTAACAATCAACCTAGGTCCTCTATTTATACTAGAAATGACAATAAATGAGAGTAAATAGGTTGTGTAAACAACCACCTTGATGGCCATAAAGGTGGTTCTAAATAGACAGAGTATGTCCTATGTTACTAAAACGCAAGCGCGGATCTGGGAGCCACAAGGGCGGTTTAGTGCAAAACGTTCCATCTTCAACGTGGTCGTAGGGGCGACGTGGAAAGGCCTCAGGGGCGGCGTCTTTAATGCTCTAGAACACTTGACGATTGGTCTTCTTGACATTCTGTCCTCAATCCGCAAGGGAGGCTAAGTGTCACCGCAAGGGCAATGACACATACTCTTCAGTTTTGTAGGTCTGCTGGCATGGGCGTAGGGGCGCCGACATTGGTCTTCAGGGGGTGTCAGCAAAGGGGCGGCATGGGAGTGCCGCATGGGCGGTGACATCCTTGCTCTCGGGGCGCTGGATGGGCACTAGATACGGCATCAGAGGCATAGGTCACTATTGGGGCGGTGACCCAAGGCCGTGGGGCGGCTGAGCAACAGAGTCTTGCCTTGGCTGTCTTCTTTGATCTTCTTTGTCTTCCAAGAGTTGCTAAACCTTTATAGTTCTTCATTGTGGACTTCATCATCTGGATGTACATATCAGCAGCACACAACAACCAATATGACTCTATATTATGCTAAAACACCCTAGTTATGATAGTGATTCCATCACCTATCACTTAGCTTCTTTGTGGACTACTATTCACTCTAAAACGTGTGTGAATCTGAAGACAAATAGCTTTAAATTTATACGAAGAATAAAAGCAATAGAGAACCCGTAGTGTACGGATCAATCGCAGTAAAGGAAAATATTACATTGTCGATCATAGGGACTGTGGTGAAATCAAGCAGATAAGTCAAGTAGATAAGATTCTTGCAAATAATAAGGAACAAATCGAAGCAATCAAATGAAGATATATCAATAAAGGAGAACGCAGATTCTTGAGATCGTAGCGTCAAGTTGTGGTTTTCGATTCAAGACTCCTAAAGGTCTAAGGACAAGGTTGGGGGTGCAAAGGTAACGTGTTTCTTTGATGGAATAGATTGATGGGGAGGTCTCACTATCCACTATCACTAACCAAAGATCCTTTTACCAGGTAAGTCTCAAGGAACTAGGGAAAGGACATAAACTCAAACCAACAACTCGACCTAAGGGAATAAAACTAACCTTTACTGGGTAAGTCTCAGGTTAACTCACAAAGGTAGGATGAAGGGACACTCAAACTTAAAAAAGGATAAACCTTTGTTACCTAAGAAACATCATTGTCGATACTCAAGAAAGGAATCACCGGGTAATTCTCATCCTATCCTCAAGCGTAAGCCTTAGAGAAATCTAAGGGTATAAAGCTCTCAACAAAGACTAGGATTTGGGCAAACTATGACATAAGCTTAAGGATAAGACATGATAAGGCAAACAACAACAAATCTCGGATGAATCATACTCAAATCTTGACCGAGATTCCTGAATCAATCCGAGATCGTTAACTGCGTAGGTAAAACTCAACCTTCAGGATCCAATCGAACTTAAAGGGTCATTCTATCATCATCTAAACCACAACCATCAATTAGTCACCCTAGAATCGCAAGGATTCTAGCCAACAATCATCATATTTGAATCAAAGAAGTTATATGATATCAAATAAGACATAAACCAATAAAAGGCAAATAAAACTAGACCAACAATCTTCAATTATCATGATCAATCAAAAGCAATAACAAAGGTTCAACCTTTTGTTCAAATAAAAAAACAAAAACTAAGATTATCCTTTCAAAAATAACTCACAAGACCTCAAACTAACGATGCAAATCTTCAACTTCTCGATGTACTTCTTTCCTTCACTATCAATCCTTCCAAATCTTCCGTACTTGTTGCGAAGTCGGAACTCTGACAAGTCTCCCAGAAATCGGCCTGAAGAAGTGCCTAACCCCTTTTTCCGCAACTTCCATTTAATGATAAAATTAAGGTTTGGCTTTGGGCCATGGGCTGTTTTTCATCAAAATCTCGGACGGGCCCGGAGAAAATCTCGGCCGAGATAGTACCTCTTCAACTGAGATTTCTCTCTGTTACGTACTTTCTTCTGCTTCTTGCTTCTTTTCCAACTAAACCATTCTTTCCTTATGATCCTTGATCTTCTTCTGCATCTCAATGTACTTCACCATGCTTTATCCTCACTCCTTATATCGTTATGCTCCAAAATGCGCATTATTTCCTACAATTGCAACAAAACTGTGTGTAGACCTTTATTTCCACAAAGAAGGTGAATATCAACATAATCAATGTAAATATATGTCTATGCATGCAAAAAAAAGGGAAAATCTACCTAAATGCATCCCTAAACTAAGGTCATAATTCATGTCATCAAAACACCCCATACTTGTAATGCCCGGAATTTTTATTCCGGTTAGTGAGTGGTTTAGCGGCCTCCCCGCATGCACGGGTTAGTCTTTTTCGCAGGCACGGTGTGCTGAGTGACGGGATTTTAATCCCGATTCCCTTCCGACCTTTCGTTCCCCTCTTTTAGCGTATGACTTCTCATTCTATGGTCTAATGAGGACCTATGGGCTGCTTGATCCCATGTTTTCCTAAGGGAGCAACCCCTTTCTCTCTCTTGCTCCATCTTCTTCATTTGATCTTCCATGGCTCTTCCACCTTTGTTTGTGTAAGCTGCTCCTCCTGGATACAAAATGGAGACTGAGGGCCCGAGCTGCCGTAGATAATCTCTTCCTCTCCTTCATCTTCTTCTTCTTCCTTGAGCTCCAATGGTGGAAGCCATGGATCCTTAGTTCTTCCCTCTTTTTGGCTTGCATGTGAGTGGGTCGTGATGAGGATGTTGTGTGTGTGTGGATCCAAGTGGTAGACATTCTGGAGTCAAGCAAGGAAGCTAGGAGACCTTTGCACATCAAGGAACCATCAAAGAACTCGTTCGAGATCGTCCTCAGGAGTACGACCGCACCCGCGGCTGGACAGCGGTGTGGGGGAAGCCACTGCACGAGTGCCGCATGTGTGGCTAGCCTGAGCCGCAAGGGCACCCACTGGGCCGCAGGGGTGGCTCCCTAGTGCCGCGGGAGCGGCCACTAGCTCAGCCAGCTAGCCGGTGTGGCCTTCTTCTCCTCTCTGCGGCTGCATTTCCTCCTTCCGCGCCCACGTCTTTGCCCTAGTGAGTATCCTCCCTTGAGCATGTGTTCATAGATTATCCTAGAGAGAATTGAAGAACCGTTAGGTGAATATAAAGGATAAAGATACTCTAGAAGGAGGGTTGAATAGAGTATGGGAATTTTTTGCAAAACTAATCTCAAGGCCTTGAAACCAATTTCAAGGGCCTTGATGTCGATCTGAGTTCTGTGTGAAACTTTGATTTCAAGGGATTTGAAACAACTTTCAAGGGCCTTGACTTTGAACTCTTGCAAAACAAAGTTAGTCACAAAAAAACAAGATATAGTGCGGAATGTAAAAGATCGACACAAGGATATGTTTACCAAGTTCGGCTCCAAATAGCCTACTCTCCGTCCCAGGGTATAGCCTTAGTATCTAAATATATATTATCAGCTTCAAAGAGTCCTAGATACAAACTAGAAGAAATCCCCTTCTTCTCTCACTGTAGTCAATGCTACGATCTAGCTCTAACTCTTCACCTTACTATAATAGCCTAGTTACTTCGTAGAGTAACACACACTCGAGTATAACACTCTTTAGATATGCCAATGGAGCTCTCGAGTTTTATCTCTCTTTAGGGGATAAAGCTTTTAAGAAAAAGAGAGAAAGAAAAACTATTGATCGAATGAAGATGATTTTTGGATCGCTTGAAGACTATCGTTGTTTCCGTGTAAGCTTGTGTCCTTGTTCTTCAATCGCCATCTTCATTTACAACCTTCTATTGAGAAGTTTTCTAGCCATTGGAAAGATGACAGTTTGGAGATCATTCTTCTTCTCCGTGAAGATCGCTTCTTAGTGTAGATGAGATAGACGTCGTGGATCTTCATCTCCTGAGAACACGTTCATCTATCGTGTAACACCCCGCATTCTCAGAACTCGGAACATTACTAGTTAGGACCTCACAATGGGTCCCGACCTCAGTTTGACAACAATATTACTAGGATCTTACAACACGACACAAATAAGAAAAACCGAAATTCGTAAAAATGTATTTTTAACAGAATGAATGCAACAAAGTCTAACAACCTATAATACTTAAACGACGGAAAAGACTAATTGTCTTAACAAGAGGAAAGAACAACAAAGCAACAACCCAAACCCCCACTCTAAGGAGTACGGAGACCCGGCTGACCACTACTTCCGGATCACTCAGCTGTTGTTCTAACCTGCGGAAAATCTAAAAATACAACAAAACAACCATTAGCTAGTTATCTAAACATTAGGAGAATAATAATAGCACACACACACATAAAATAATAAACACTCATCATGCTTTCAAACAATCCATTTATTATCTTCATTTAAGTCATTCACTCTTACTAATGATACTTATTTTGTGACACGAGGGATTCCCAAACCTCGACTCCGCCGCCGTGTACCCATTAGGAGTGGATCCGATGCATCTCACCGTGTACCTGTATGGTCTGGGTATAGAGAACCTTCCAGTCTCCTGGCAGAGCTGGGCAGTGATGTCACGGCCCGTTATACATACACTTGGGCCTTAACACATAATAACGATGGTCGTCCTAACAAGTTGTTATTATAACACACATGATACACACACCACTATTATCAATCAACTAATATCTAGAAACCAGCTAAGTAAGTCGCAAGGACTTACCTGAATCAATTCACAACTCTCAAAAGTCTCAACTCGGTTTGCAACCGTAGTAACTCAATCGCTTGTCAAACAAGGCATGTGGATCAAAATCACATCCCATGTACAATCTCATGACGGGAAATTACGAAAAAGGCTCTCTTAAGGTAAAAAGACTATTTTACCCCTGGTTCCAAAAATTCTAGAATAAATTATAACCTAGTTCCAAATCCTCCTTTGGAACCTAATTTCATAATTAGTTTTCACAAGAAGGTTTGCTAAAGATTTATAGAAGTTAACCCAAAAGTTCTAGTTATACATAAGGTTGCTAAGGTCCGACTTTGGGTCAAGATGAAAGCTTGGATAAAATATCCAATTCCGAAATAAAATTCTAAATCCTCTAAGATATGTATACTAAACATAGGGGTAAAGATATCTCATAACACTTAACCACAACTCTCCCATAAATTACACAAGTTTAAAAGAAAAGCTGAAATTCCTATACTTAGCCAAATTTTCCTCTGCTGTAAAAACAGCCCAACTGTCTTACTCTGAGCCCTTATAAGTTCTAATCCGACCGTTAACTTTCTCCCAAATTTAAGCACAGTAAACTACGTATTTCAATCTACAACGTATTAAAAATTCAACGGTGGATTCTCAATCTAAAGTGTCGGAACTAGCTCCTAAAGATGGCTACTCAGCCCCGAAAACTAGAAGAAAACAAAGGTACAAGGTCTGAACTTCGAGACTCACTGCCAACATCTACAACTAAATAAAAACTGGAAATATCTATTGTAGGATAGAGGATGTTACAGCATCAACCTTGTTGTAGGGACGTCATTTGACCCTCCTTTACTAACCCAACTCACTAACTCTTTATATAGTACAAACCAAGGCATTTTTCTACATCAGAGGACAAGAAGGAGGTCCAATTTACCTTGTTGCAGACGATGTAAACAGCCGGCTCCCTCGCTCACCACTACTGCCTTTCGATGGTCGATGAAAAGGGCCAACCTAACTCCTTGCTGCACTATCTAAGAAGGTCTCAAAGAAGGGCGTCCCTGAGTGCACAAGAGAGGTGTGCACAGTCCGCCTAGGTCGTCAGAAATAGGCCCTAATCTCTGGGTCCAAACTGAAGCGGGAAGGGAGGAGGCTTACCGACTACTGCAATGGCGATGTGCCGTCAATCGTAGTAGAGGTTGCGCTGCTTCGTTCGTATGGTCGAGCACCTTGGAGTCCCAACCTTACCGCACGACAGGAGGAAGCAGCGTTGATGTCTTCTGTGTCATGAATGTGAGGCTACAGTGTTATAATGGCGCGTTACGGAAGGATAGAAGAGAGGGGTAGATCTGTGCTCACCTGGTCGCTGAAGACGAGGCGGATTCCGGTACCGAAGAAGACTCTTCGCCAGTTGCAGTCACTCGGGAATGTGGTGGTCGTTGTGGTTAGTGCCGACCATGCAGGAGGAGGGAAGGAGACAATATTTACGTAAGTGGCTGGATTAGGGTAGAGTTATTAGGTTAGGTTAAAATTAATTAAGAGAGGATTAAGGTAAAGATAGGGTGTTTGGGCCGGCTGCAGGCTTTTGGGCCCGAATTGGGCCTGCTCCTCAAATGAAACAAATGAGCTGAAAAACAAATACTCGTTAATCGCCCGGAACCATTAAAAGTACGAGATTATTTACGGAATTACAAGTTATCATTTTATGTGAATCAAAGTCACATAAAATGATAGAATTTAATATCGTGTTCTTTTTATTTAAAGGAATTAAGATTGGCGGATCGGAATCCGGTTTGATCGGGTATTAAACGGAAAAATAAATTTTCCCGATATTACATCAGTGCCCCCTTAAAATAAGTTTCGTCCCGAAACTTAGAATAATGTATCTAATCCAATGACTTTCTTTGTATAACTTGGTTTCATTAAGTCCCATTTTCTACCATGCAACTACTCAATCATCATACTTAGGCACACACCACATAAAATATAATCACTCAATACAATATAAAAACATGAAAAGTCAAACAAAACAACATCCGAATACTAACTCGTCGGTACAAGAGTAGCAGCTAACCCCACAAAGAACTCGGGATAGTTACGCCTAATACTCTCCTTTGTCTCCTAAGTGGCCTCATCGGCTCCTCGTCTAGACCACTGGATCCTCAACATCGATATCTCCTTGGACCGCAGACGTCTAGTACTGCGCTCCAGGACAACTACTGGTACTCCACAAATGTATGGTCGGGCTCAACTATCAAGTCCTCATGGCTGATGACGTGTCTCGGGTCGGGTAGGTACTCTCTCAACGGTTTGGTTTTCTAAACTTACTTCCAGCTCTTTTGATGACTCTACCAAACCAAAAAAAACTTTTCCTTCCACTGGGCCCATATTATTTTATTTTATTTTATTTTTTATTTTTCGAAAGTTCCCGACTATCGATTCTGAAATAATGATCTTAAACTTGTGTCGGCACTTTACTAAGTGCCTAATGCTCTTTGTAATACAAACCGCTTGCCCGGTTTCCTCATTGTGACCTAATCAGATCGTTCCTTAATTAATGGGTTTTCCCCTACTTCTTGTCAAGCTTTCAAATTTATATAACTCAAAATAAATCGCACACCGAAGTGGATCTTTTCATATAGATCTCAAATCCCTTCACTTGAAATCATAGTTAACCTAACATTGATTTTCTTCATTTGTGGGTTTTGGGCCTACCACGCTTCTGTTGTAACACCCATTAGTCACAATGGCGTCTTTCTAAGGGTCAACATGATTTAACCAACTCCCGCATATACTGCCTTTCTAATACTAGCAAGATCCTCTTCAAACAGACTCTTACTCTCTTACTCAACCGTAGTCTGTTCTTAACCAACCAGTAAGCAACCTCTAACCCGATTCTTTCCATATCCTTAGATCATCCCAGAAGGTTGTCGTTGCCTACTTGGGGAATCCTCCTAGGCATCGGTAAAGTTACCTCTTAAATCCGCAGTCACTAATGTCTCTTCTTAACGGTACCTACTCGTCAATACCACCCAACACTTACACGTCCTTAGTTGACGTCGGCCAGTCTATAATTGACTTATCTCAATATCCCGGACTTACTCTTCTCATACCTATACTAGCGTTAAATTCTTGGTGAGCATCATCTGCTCGATTGATCCTTTCATGCTTTGCTAATTCGTTTTATCTTCCACACTTCTGTTTCCTTAGGCTAACTCTACTTCCCGAGCCCAACTGAGTCATTCATCTTGACATAAATAGTCATTATAAGTCTTCAACGATAGCTGGTAAGTTTCTTTGTAGTTTTGATGACTTTAGTTATCATCCCCTTGCAGTTCCCCTAGCATGGACCGTCGGTGTTGATGACTTAGGTCCTGTGATAATTGGGGTTACCTTGGACTTTCGAGTCCACCAAGGCCGTCCTCATATATACATTCCTTCGCTGGTGTTACAGGCAATATTGCCTTCATGAAACTCCGTTGTTTCCGCTACAGGGCTTCAACTCTTTGATATCGGCATTGCGATTTCTTTCCAATTCCTATATCTTTGAGGAGGTCAAAACCTATCCACACTTGTAAAGTCTACATTTTGTTTCTACACTCCATTGTAGGTATCCCTTCCATGCACCTCAGACCCTCATATCCGGGTCGACATTTTATCTCTTTTGGTCTCTCAAGCTTGTCTTGTGAACTCTTCTGTTAGGTGACTCGTCTCATAACAATTTCCTCTCCTGAATCGGTCTCAACTTTCAGTTGATCATTATTGCCCATTTCATGTTGGAACCTCAGTTACATAGTACTCTTGCATAGATTCTACAAAGGCATCCTCATCTCAACACTTTATCCCAATTTAGCAAGACCCGCCTTTTGATATATGACTTTCCTTCTTAGTGGTTAAGTTATTCTTTTGGTTTACACTTTATCCATCCTAGTGTTATTGGTCCGATATGTATGACTTTCATTAAACACCTATCGGTACCATTTGCATAAGAAACCTCAGTTGTATATGATTTTCTCAAAAATCAAAGTTCTTGACTCGCATTTATTATGTTGTCCTTATGCTCGTGTCGCTTTACCTTCTTTAAATCTTTATCCTCCCAGTAGGATAGTTAAATCTCTTTAAGCTTCTTCGTACAATCCATCATGAATGATGTTGGATTAGAGTTGGTGCTTTCATAAATTCTCCTTTCATCAGTCGAGAGAAAACTTCAAGGTATACCATTTGTATGCGGTTCCAAAACTACTCCTCCGTCCACCTATGACCGGTTATCCAGATTGGCTATTGGGGTGCTACCATTTCTCTGGAAACTCTTATATAAACATCTTTTGGTAATCATCTTATTGGGGTGATATGGATCCTTATAATAGCCTTCAATCATTCAACTTTACTCTTTCTAAGGTTTGTCCCAGCAAATATGTAGATTCCAACTACAATCTCCCCACAACTCGATAAGATATTTTACCATCACATTAAATCATACTTCCTATGTTTGTGCCGCCTTTATGAAGGAGCACCCTCAATCTTATGGGTGTGAAATGTTAAGTACCCTCTACCTGGACTGACGTAGGATTTGGTCAAATCATTTGCTTCTTCTTACTCTTCTAGTTCTTCTTACACGAATTCATCTTTACTAACTGTGATTAGTAAAACTTTTCCTTATCCAGTAAGTGAGCAACTTCTCACATAAATTCTCTTTATACCATTACTGATATAAGGGTCATTACCGACCGTCCAAATCTTCTTTCTAAATTCTTAATTAGCGTCATTGTATTGGACTCATTCAATGTGACTTTCAAGGATTTTTTGTACTCTGTGGTTATTCTTCTTATCTGTCAATCAATCATCATCAGTTAACTCGCACATGTAACTTCTAAGTTGTCACCAAGTAGGATGTAGTTGACCTTCTACAACATCATAGACTTACTTTTCTTCCATCTCTTTTGAGGCTTGATATACTTGGTGAAATATATCTCCTCCAGTCTCTCTGTTTATTCTTCTTTAGCTCCTCCTACAATCTACACTTTTGTAAGATCGTTATACGCTTACGAGTCCAGTTGTATCCTTCTTCTTCCATCAATAGATTTTTCAATCCTTCTAGGGTAGCTTGTAGGTACATCTCCGTGATTCTTTTACCTGAGTTATCGTCTATTTGCGGTTCTCTATTATGAACTTGTAGTGTTGTTAGCTTAAATCCCTTTTGAATGAGAAGTTATTGGGGTCCCTCGAGTTCACCAATACTCTTCTCACACACTCTTCTTCCTTGGGTGTTGCTTGTAATGATGCCTTTACAGAAGCTGATTATTGTTGTATCACGGTCTATTTCGAAATTCTCGTGTGTTCTACGAGATCACTCCACTTCCATGTTGGTGAAATCTACCTTTCCCTTTCTGGCAACGCGTAAGCTTCTAAGTTGCAGCTCTTTAATTCTTCCTATTTGGATGGATAATGTATCTCGTGTTGACTTCCATACTTTTGACTGTCTCGGTTATCAATCTGGATTGTGGTGGCAAGTAGCTTGTTGAGAGTTATCATATTTCGCCTTGCTTTTGGCATTAACTTTAACTTCCTAGTTTGTCAGTGAGCTTAAATTTTATATCTCTTTTCTTGATCACTACTATATCTCCCTTTTGACTTTCATGTCTATGGCAATTTTCGGCGTGATCCTCTTTGTTTTTGAAGTCACTTTACACAACTTGGAAGAGCCTCTAAGTTGTCGTTCTCAAATTCCCTAGTTGGCGATCATCCCTTGCTTCTCCGGAACTACTCTCTTGTATATCATTCATTTGATCCCGTTGAGTTGACTCAGGTTCCCCTTGCTATTTTCGTGGGTATTATCTTGTAGTCTTCACTCTTCCGTCTCCATGTTCCTCAACGAGTTCAATGGATTGATCGGATGTTCGCCTAACTTAATGCTCATAAGCTTAGCATACTTAGGTGTGTCAACTAAATGAGGATCTCATTCTGTTATCTCCATTAAGGGTATAATATAACTATAAATTTCTACTAATCTTCGGCGTATACTTATCTATATCACATATCTTTATAATCAAGCTAATAAGTCTAACGAGAGTAAAAACCTAAAGTCCATACTAAGCATATTGAGATCCGTGGAAGTAGTGGTGGTCAGCCGTACTTTCTATCCCCAACCAGACTATGCATGCATTTGGAAACCAAATTCCCTTTTAAAAACTCAGATCCCTTTTTGGGTTCTGCTCAAGTACTTATCCGGTCTTTCAGAAGATTTCAAGTGTCATTGTTGCCAACCTAGAGCTCTGATACCATGTTGTAATACCCCGAATTCTCAAAACTCGGAGCATTACTGGTTAGGACCTCACAATGGTTCCCGACCTCAGTTTGACAATAATATAACTAGGATCTTGCAACAGGACACAAATAAGAAAAACCGAAATTCGTAAAAATGTATTTTTAACAGGATGAATGCAACAAATTCTAATAGCCTATAATACATAAACGACGGAAAAGACTAAATGTCTTAACAAGAGGAAAGAACAACAAAGCAACAACCCAAACCCCCACTCTAAGGAGTACGGAGACCCGGCTGACCACTACTTCCGGATCACTCAGCTGCTGTTCTAACCTGCAGTAAATCTAAAAACACAACAAAACAACCATTAGCTAGTTATCTAAACATTAGGAGAATAATAATAGCACACACACACATAAAATAATAAACACTCATCATGCTTTCAAACAATCCATTTATTATCTTCATTTAAGTCGTTCACTCTTACTAATGATACTTATTTTGTGACACGAGGGATTCCCAAACCTCGCCTCCGCCCCCGTGTACCCATCAGGAGTGGATCCGATGCATCTCACCGTGTACATGTATGGTCTGGGTATAGAGAACCTTCCAGTCTCCTGGCAGAGCTGGACAGTGATGTCACGGCCCGCTATACATACACTTGGGCCTTAACACATAATAACGACGGTCGTCCTAACAAGTTGTTATTATAACACACATGATACACACACCACTATTATCACTCAACTAATATCCAGAAACCAGCTAAGTAAGTCGCAAGGACTTACCTGAATCAATTCACAACTCTCAAAAGTCTCAACTCGGTCTGCAACCGTAGTAACTCAATCGTCTGTCAAACAAGGCATGTGGATCAAAATCACATCCCATGTACAATCTCATGACGGGAAATTACGAAAAAGGCTCTCTTAAGGTAAAAAGACTATTTTACCCCTGGTTCCAAAAATTCTAGAATAAATTATAACCTAGTTCCAAATCCTCCTTTGGAACCTAATTTCATAATCAGTTCTCACAAGAAGGTTTGCTAAAGATTTATACAAAAGTTCAAGTTATACATAAGGTTGCTAAGGTCCGACTTTGGGTCAAGATGAAAGCTTGGATAAAATATCCAATTTCGAAATAAAATTCTAAATCCTCTAAGATATGTATACTAAACATAGGGGTAAAGATATCTCAAAACACTTAACCACAACTCTCCCATAAATTACACAAGTTTGAAAGAAAAGCTGAAATTCCTATACTTAGCCAAATTTTCCTCTGCTGTAAAAACAGCCCAACTGTCTTACTCTGAGCCCTTGTAAGTTCTAATCCGACCGTTAACTTTCTCCCAAATTTAAACACAGTAAACTACGTAAAACAATCTACAACGTATTAAAAATTCAACGGTGGATTCTCGATCTAAAGTGTCGGAACTAGCTCATAAAGATGGCTACTCAGCCCAGAGAACTGGAAGAAAACAAAGGTACAAGGTCTGAACTTCGAGACTCACTGCCAACATCTACAACTAAATAAAAACTAGAAACATCTATTGCAGGATAGAGGATATTACAACATCAACCTTGCTGTAGGGACGTCATTTGACCCCCCTTTACTAACCCAACTCACTAACTCTTTATACAGTACAAACCAAGGCATTTTTCTACATCAGAGGACAAGAAGGAGGTCCAGTTTACCTTGCTGCAGACGATGTAAACAGCCGGCTCCCTCGCTCACCACTGCTTCCTTTCGATGGTCGATGAAACGGGCCAACCTAACTCCTTGTTGCACTGTCTAACAAGGTCTCAAAGGAGGGCGTCCCTGGGTGCACAAGAGAGGTCTGCACAGCCCGCTTAGGTCGTCAAAAATAGGCCTTGATCTCTGGGTCCAAATTGAAGACGGGAAGGGAGGCTTACCGACTACTACAGTGGCGTTGTGCCGTCAATCGGAGTAGAGGTTGCGCTGCTTCGTTCGTATGGTCGAGCACCTTGGAGTCCCAACCTTACCGCGCGACAGGAGGAAGCAGCGTTGATGTCTTCTGTGCTGATGAATGTGAGGCTACAGTGTTATAATGGTGTGTTACGGAAGGATAGAAGAGAGGGGTAGATTTGTGCTCACTTGGTCGCTGAAGACGAGGCGGATTCCGGTACCGAAGAAGACTCTTCGCCAGTTGCAGTCACTCGGGACTGTGGTGGTCATTGTGGTTAGCGCCAACCGTGCAGGAGGAGGGAAGGAGATAACAGTTACGTAAGTGGCTGGAATAGGGTAGAGTTATTAGGTTAGGTTAAAATTAATTAAGAGAGGATTAGGGTAAAGATAGGGTGTTTGGGCCGGCTGCAGGCTTTTGGGCCCGAATTGGGCCTGCTCCTCAAATGAAAAAATGAGCTGAAAAACAAATACTCGTTAATCGCCCGGAACCGTTAAAACTACGGGATTATTTACAGAATTACAAGTTATCATTTTATGTGAATCAAAGTCACATAAAATGATAGAATTTAATATCGTGTTCTTTTTATTTAAAGGAATTATGATTGGCGGATCGGAATCCGGTTTGATCGGGTATTAAATGGAAAAATAAATTTTTCGGGTATTACATCTCGCTCCTTGATCTTCTCATATTTTTGTAACAAACTTCAAATCCAGACGAGAGAATCTTGATGCTTTTCTATTAAGGATCTTTGTAAGATCTTCTTTGATGGCCGATTGAGATCTTCACTTGATCAAATCTTCTCATATCTTCTTGTTTGAGCAAATCTCTCGTGGAAGATCTTCTTAGTGATTTGAAATCTTTGAACGTGCGCCCTTGACTTCTTCGTTCCCTTGGAATTCATTTCAAGGCCTCTAAACTCCGGTCTTCCAAGGTCTTTTGAAGTCTCTTGCAAAACCTGCACTTCATTTAATCCAAACCACTATACTAAACCAAGCAACTCGATATATATAATCAATTCTTTAGTTATTGTATCAAACTACTTCATTTGTGTTTAAGTCTTCCATCATCAACACCTGTATAACTTTATATTCAAGGTGGAGTTTTCCATCTCTCCCTTTATGGAAGACAACACAAATATTTTCGTACCTGCATTTGTAAGGTTAGCGATGCATATATGAATATCAAAACCTAAAATTCAGAATGCAGAATATCGAATGTCGGATCACATTCATTTCTACCCCTTTGTCTTTCAACTAGAGAGAAAAAATAGTTAAAGCACGGGAGTTTTAAAACATTACAACCCAAAGAAAAATAGTATTTCCTCAAAACAAGTCAGTTCCCTCAAACATCAAGCTCAATCCTCCTCATAGAACCGCCTTTTTCCTTTAGATGTAGGTTTCTTATGACTCCAATCATCCATTTTATCTACTAAACGTCGTTTCTTTTCTTCAGCTCTTCGTTGCTTAACCACTTCACATTCAACTACTGGCAGAAAGGTTGTCTCAACATCAGTTTGATACAAAATAGATTTATTTTGTACACACCGTTTGCAATTCATCAACACATTTTCAACTTTCTCTTAAGTATGTTGAGCTACATCTTCAGGCATGAGCAGAATACTTCCAATAGTAGTCAGAGTAAGAGCATTCATCAAATACATTTCATTGACTTTAGCATTTATGGTAGATAGCAGTTCAAAATTTGCATCCATTCTTCTCTTAGTATTAGACTAAAAATCAGACAATTTACGATTCAGACATACCATTTCTCTTTCATAACCTTCAAACCTGATTTCTGGAGTAGGAGTAGGAGATGTTGGAGCCTCTTGAGTTGGAATTGGAGTAGCTCCTTTCCCTTTTAAAGTCCATGTGCCTGCAAGAGTCTTCTCAATCCCTAGTCTTTCTAAGCAGTTCTCATCAATCTTACCAGAAATTGACTGTCGATCTTCAGAGGATGTATCAATTTTGAAATAATCAAAGATCTTAGGCAGTAAGTTTCCATAAGAAAGAGGAATGGGTCGCTTAGAGTTGAGAAAATGTATCATATGGTTGATGATGAGGTTAGGTACATCGATGTCTAACTCAAACATAATCAGATGAATTAGTTCCAGGGATTGGTCAGTCAACAATTCCCTTGAGTTTGCACGAGGAACAACACATCGAACTAGAATGGTAAACACTATTTTAGCATCTAAGGTTAGAGAGGTATGAGTAAGTTGGCGTGAGGTTGATTTTGGAACTAGAAACATCTCCTTAGCAATACGAACACTTTCTGATCGTGAAAGATGATTGAACACAATATCTGTAGAAATTCTAAAGATCTCACTTAAAACAGAAGTGAGCGAAATAGGAATATCTTTCACTGAAGACTCAAGAGTAATAATTCCTTTGTCCCTTTTTGTGATGAGATTGACATAGAACATCCTCGTGAGCCATGGAAAAACAAAATCTCCAGGGTTTCGAATTTTCCAGATTATCGAACTTTTGAGCTTATGCACGGAATCTGAAGAGTTTCGAGAAAATCAATGCCCACCAGATCGCACATACATAGCGGTCGATTGTGAAAACCATCAAGCCAAGATCCTTAAGCTTGAAAATTGATTAACCACGATGTGGGAAGACTAGTTGTCTGAGAAATATCCAAATCTTCAGAAAGTATTTCTTCCTTTGCAATTGTGGAGCTCTTAACATATTTCTTTTTGGGAGTTTGAGGAGCGGATTTCTTGCTTCTGGGTGCCATTGGTGATGTTTGAGAGAGAAGACAGGGGGCTTTTGAAAAATAAGGGTTTCTGTGAGAGAGAAGAATGAAAAAGATAGGAAAAACTTGTCCTTTTTGAAAAAAAATAACAAAATCTTGAGAAAATCAAGCCTTTCAAAGACCAAATAAAATTCCAATAAAAACTCAACAAATCTTTTTCAATTCTAAAATAGAAAAACCCATAAAAACAATTTAAGAATTAAATATCTAAAAGATATTAATTCTTAAATAGACCCGTAATTTTTTTTATTTACCCTTGAAGCATGTTTCAAGACCCTTGAAGCATGTTTCAAGACCCTTGAAGCATGTTTCAAGACCCTTGAAGCATGTTTCAAGGCCCTTGAAGCATGTTTCAAGGCCCTTGAATTGCCTTTCAAGGCCCTTGAAAACATTAATTGGGCTGCATACGTATGAACAAATAAAATGATTTACTCCCCCTACATTAATGCTTCCTTATTCAACATACCAAGCTACAATCTAATAAAATTAAATTGTTCCTCGGGAAGAGGCTTGGTAAAGATATCTGCAAGCTGCAAGTTAGCAGATATAAAAGAGATCGAAACATCGCCTTTCTCAACATGATCACGTATAAAGTGATGCCTTACATCAATATGCTTAGTCATTGAATGCTACACAGGATTTTTGGTTATAGAAATAGAACTAGTATTATCACATTTTATGGGAATACCTTTCAAGTCAAAGCCATGATCACAAAGTTGTTGAGCAATCCATAGAATTTGTGCACAACAGGCTCCCGCAGCAATATATTCAGCTTCGGATGTGGATAGGGTGATAGAATTTTGCTTCTTGGAGTGCCAACTGAGTAGGGATGACCCTAAGAATTGGCAACATCTAGAAGTGATTTTCCTATCGACCTTATAACCTGCAAAATCTGCATCTGAATAGCCAACAAGGTGAAGCGAGCTTTGACGTGGGTACCATAACCCTAGATCCTTAGTGCCATTGAGATACCGAAAAATTATTTTCACAGCTATCAAGTGTGACTTTTTAGGATCAGCTTGAAATCTTGCACACATGCACACGCTAAACATAATGTCAGGTTGACTAGTAGTTAAATACAACAATGAACCGATCATACCTCGATACTCATTTTGTACCACACTTTTGTCATCCTTGTCATGGTCAAGCGAAAGTGTTGAACTCATAGGAGTCTTTGCGACCTTAGATTGATCCATTTTATACTTCTTAAGCAAATCCTTAGTATACTTGCTTTGATTGAGAAAAATTCCTTTCTTTGCTTGTGTAACTTGAAGTTCAAGAAAGAAATTTATCTCACCCATTAAGCTCATTTCAAATTTCCTGCACATAATATCTGAAAATTCCTTGCAAAGGGAATCATTAGTAGCACCGAATAATATATCATCAACATAGATTTGTACTACTAATATATCGTTGCCTCTGGTTTTGATAAATAAAGTTTTATCAATCAAACCTCTTTGGAATTTGTTTTCAAGAAGATATTTGGACAATCTTTCATACCAAGCTCGAGGAGCTTTCTTAAGACCATAAAGAGTTTTGTCCAATTT
The DNA here is from genome assembly GCA_033239125.1 of Fagopyrum homotropicum. Classification (NCBI taxonomy): domain Eukaryota; kingdom Viridiplantae; phylum Streptophyta; class Magnoliopsida; order Caryophyllales; family Polygonaceae; genus Fagopyrum; species Fagopyrum homotropicum. The sequence goes on from BSWB01000002.1 coordinate 105,337,894, forward strand.
AAAAACGTGATCCAGAAATTCATCATTTTCAAAACAGGAGGTTGAGCAACGTAGACTTCTTCTTCCAAAAAACCATTTAAAAATGCACATTTTACATCCATTTGAAAAAGTTTTATGCTCATAAAAGATGCAAATGCAAGTAGCATACGTATGGCTTCTAACTTGGCAACCGGAGCAAAAGTCTCCTCATAATCAATACCTTCTTCTTGGTTATAGCTTTGTGCTACAAGTCATGCTTTATTTCGTATGACCTTGCCACTTTCATCCAACTTATTTCGAAAAACCCATTTCATGCCAATGACAGATTGATGCTTTGGTCTTGAAGTAAGAGTCCAAACCTTGTTTCTCTCAAACTCATTTAGTACGTTTTGCATGGCAATGATCCAACCAGGTTCTTGAAGAGCTTGAACATAATTCTTTGGCTCGATAAGAGACACGAACGCGGAGAAAGCACATAGATTATTCACTTTAGATCGATTTTGAACTCCAACGTTTGGATCTGAGATCCGATTCTCTTGTGGATGGTATGAGGAATGTTGAAATTTTCTTCGTTTGTAAGAGGGAGCAGATTCTGAAGGTTGAGCCTCATATGCTTGACTAGATTCAGGTACCGTTGATATATTGCCCTTTGATCCTATCTTAAGGCCTTGAAGTTGAGTTTCAAGCCCTTGAACCGGAGTTCTAAGATCGTAGTTTTTTGTTTCAAGGTCTTGAAGGTGTGATTCAAAGCTTTGAGGGTTTTCTTCGGTATCTTGAATATTTTCTTGCATATTCTTTTTTTGATCTTTAGGATCTTCATCTTCATCGGAATTTTGATCTTTTCGTTGATTCAAATTTAGATATGCAAAACTCTCACTCAAAGTACCATCATTGCTTTCATAAAAAATAACATGGATATTTTCCTCAACAATTTTGGTACGTTTGTTATAGACACGATAGGCTTTGCTATTTGAAGCATATCACATGAATATTGCTTCATCACTACATGCATCAAATTTCCCGAGGTTATCTTTGCCATTGTTATGAACAAAGCAAGTACATCCAAAAGGTTTGAAATATGAAATATTTGGTTTCTTCCTTTAAAGAGTTCATAAGGAGTCTTTTTCAAAATAGGGCGAATTAAACATCTATTCAATATATAATTTGCAGTGTTTACTGCTTCAGTCCAAAAACATATTGGCAAATAATTTTCTAAAAGCATCGTCCTAGACATTTCCTCAAGAGAGTGGTTCTTACGTTCCACAACTCCATTCTGTTGAGGAGTTTTAGGAGCTGAAAATTTTTGTAAAATACCATATTTTGCACAAAACAAATCAAACTTTAGTTTATCAAATTCTCTACCATGATCACTTCTTATAGAAACGATTGGTAGGTTTTTCAAAGTTTGTAACTCCTTACATAATTTTGAAAACTCAAATAATGCTTCAGATTTTTCTCGTAGGAAAGAAATCCATGTGAAACGAGAGAAGTCATCCACAATCACAAGGATATACTACTTGCCTCTGGGAGATTTGACACGCATAGGTCCACAAAGATCTATATGTAAGAGTTCAATAGGTCGAGAACAACTTACAACTTTCTTATGTTTGAATGAACCTCTTGTTTGTTTACCTTGTGTACAAGCCTTACATAGTTCATCTACCTTGAAGTTTAGGCTTGGCAACCCTCGTACCAAATCTTTTATAAGTAGCTTATGCATTGTTTGTATACTTACGTGAAACTTGGTTAGTACTCATAGACATTTTATCTTAGTTCTTGAAACTTGGTTAGTACTCATAGAATAAGCATTGTTACATCTAAGAGCAGTAAGCACAACTTCACCCGTCTTTTTGTCTTGAACTTCACATTTTTCTGAATCAAACAAAACTTTGTTGCCTTTATCGCATATTTGAGAGATGCTAAGCAAATTATACTTCAACCCATCAACCAAATATAGATCATCAATGAAGTTAGATGAATTATAACACATTTTACCAATGCCAATAATGTCACACTTTCCTTTATCACCAAGCGTAATGATTCCAGATGATTGCTTCTTTAAATCCGAGAATAAAGAGCTTTTTCCACTCATGTGTCTTGAGCAACCACTATCTAATATCCATTTTTGCTCCTTTACCTTGGTGATATCTTGCAAAAAACAAACATCAACCTTTCCGGTTCGATCAAATGGCATATTTTGGTCCATATTCAGGTTCGATCGTGTTTGGTTGTCTAGTACCTTTAGGAACCCAAATTTGTTTGACCTGTTTCCTTAAATTTAAATGATAGGTGTTTCTAATAATATAAGGATCATTTCTTCTATATGGACATGTAGATTTAACATGATCCTTTTTACAACAGTAAAAGTAAGTAGGCATATGAATACTTCCTTTGGCTTTGCCAAAAGTGGTAGTAGGTTTTCTAGGAAAGCTCCTATAATAACCTATACCATTTTTGTTAAAGGAGGATTGTTGTTCACCCATCATTCTCTCAAGATTAGCTTTTAAACGAGTAAACAAGTGCCGCCTTTTGGTTTTGACACATCAAAGTTAGATCAACTTTCTCTTTCTCTAGATCGATATAGTTTCGATGAAGAGAGGAGATGTTGTCCTTGAGAATCGAATTTTCTGATTCCAAGGTCTTGATATTGCCATCAAGGTCCACTTTTTCTATGTTAGGATTTTCAATTTCCATAGACATCTTACTTAGTTGGTTTTCTTGTTCAAGTAGCTTTTCTTATAAAGAATTTAGCCTTATTCTATGTTCCTTGTCACATATGATAATATCTTTAAGGAATTATTTCAGGTCAGATTCAGGTTGAGACATAATTGTACTTACCACATTGTCAACATATAGATTTGAATCTTCATGATCGGCCATGAGACAAAAGTTTGCTTGTTCTTTTTCTTCTTCTGATTCATTTGATGATTCTGAATCACTCCATGAAGCTACCATAGCTTTCTTATTTCGATCATTTTTTTTTAAGTTGGTCCTCTTCTTTTGTGGACAATTCTTCACAAGATGATCTGTTTCACCACATTCAAAAGAAGTCAGCACTCTAGTTTTCTTGTTAGAGTTAGAAAACTTACCTCGGGGTTTTGATGTTCGTGGATATTCTCTATTGTTTGCAAATTGTTTCTTTAACTTGAGAATTCTCGCGAGACCCTTAGAGATCATGAAAATTGCATCTTCTTCATCATCATTATCACTATCTTCCTCGTCTGATGATAATTCATCCTTTCTTGATTTTAATGCCAAATTCTTGGAGTTGGATGAGAGCTCTCCATTTTCTTCACCAAGAACCATTTCCTGTGTGAAGAGTTTTCCAAGGAGGTCATCAAGAGGAAGAGTTGAGAGATTCTGAGCTTCTTCGATGGCAGTCATCTTTGGTCCCCACTTAGCTTTAGGTAAGCTCCTTAGAACCTTCCTAACTTTCTCTTCATTTGTGAAGATCTTTCCTAGTGAGTCCAAATTGTTCACGATCTCAGTGAATCTTGTGAACATTTCCTTGACTGTTTCATTTGGATTCATCTTGAATAGCTCGTATTATTTGAGGAAGATGCTAATATTTGTTTCCTTGACTTGACTTGTTCCTTCGTAAGTGACCACCAGTTTGTCCCATATTTCCTTTGCACTCTTGCATGATGAGATGCGGGTTAATTCATTGGCATCTAATCTGCACTAAAGTAGGTTCATTGCTTTGTAGTTCTTTGACAAATTGTCCAGGTCAGCTTGTGTGAAGTCAACTTCTTTCTTTGGGACTTGGACACCTTCAACTGTTGTAGTTGGGACTTTGGGGCCATTCTGAATAATGCTCCATAGTTCCATGTCCTTATCAATAATCAACATACGCATGAGTGCTTTCCAATGAGCAAAGTTGTTGCCACAAAAGAGTGGTGGTCGAGATGAGGATCTTCCTTGAGCAAATCCTCCATCACCTACAAGATTCATGATTAGTCTCACTGATGGTTAAATCAATATATGTGAGTCTAGCTCTGATACCAATTGAAGAACGGTTAGGTGAATATAAAGGATAAAGATACTTTAGAAGGGGGGTTGAATAGAGTATGGGAACTTTTCGCAAAACCAATCTCAAGCCCTTGAAACCAATTTCAATGACTTTGATGTTGATTTGAGTTCTTTGTGAAACTTTGTTTTCAAGGGCTTTGAAACAACTTTCAAGGGCCTTGACTTTGAACTCCTACAAAACAAAGTTAGTCACAATAAAACAAGATATAGTGCGGAATGTAAAAGATCGACACAAGGATATGTTTACGAAGTTCGGCTCTAAATAGCCTACTCTCCGTCCCAGGGTATAGCCTAAGGATCTAACTATCTATTATCATCTTTAAAGAGTCCTAGATACAAACTAGAAGAAATCTCCTTCTTCTCTCACTGTAGCCAATGCTACGATCTAGCTCCCACTCTTCACCTTGCTATAATAGCCTAGTTACTTCGTAGAGTTACACACTCGAGTATAACACTCTTTAGATATGCCAATGGAGCTCTCGAGTTTTATTTCTCTCAAGGGGATAAAGCTATTTAGAAAAAGAGAGAAAGAAAAACTATTGATCGAATGAAGATGATTTTTGGACCGCTTGAAGACTATCGATGTTTCCGTGTAAGCTTGTGTCCTTGTTCTTCAATCGCCATCTTCATTTATAACTTTCTATGGAGAAGTCTTCTACCCATTGGAAAGATGACCGTTTGGAGATCATTCTTCTTCTTCATGAAGATCGCTTCTTGGTTGAGATGAGATAGACGTTGTGGATCTTCATCTCTTGAGAACATGTTGATCTCTCACTCCTTGATCTTCTCATATATGTTGTAACAATCTTCAAATCTAGACGAGAGAATTTTCGTGCTTTTTGGTTAAGGATCTTTGTAAGATCTTCTTTGATGGCCGGTTGAGATCTTTACTTGATCAAATCTTCTCATATCTTCTTGTTTGAGCTAATCTCTCGTGGAAGATCTTCTTAGTGATTTGAAATATTTGAATGTGAGCCCTTGACTTCATCGTTCCCTTGGAATTCATTTCAAGGCCACTAAACTCCGGTCTTCCAAGGTCTTTTAAAGTCTCTTGCAAAACCTGCACTTCATTTAATCCAAACCACCATACCAAACCAAGCAACTCGATATATAATCAATTCTTTAGTTAGTGTATCAAACTACTTCATTTGTATTTAAGTCTTCCATCATCAACACCTATATAACTTTATAATCAAGGTGGAGTTATCAAGTATATATGTTAGAAGCATGCTAGGTTGGATCTAGCATAACCTTGAGGAATTCCATGTAGTGGCTTTGGACCTTAGATGAGTGTTTGAGATTATCGATGTTCTTAGACTTTATGTGTGTGGGAGCTTGAGTTGGTTATCATGTGGTGAGTGTATGGTTGTTCTTGTGATGCTTGTGAGGCTTTGATGGTTGTGTTTACACATCGGTTGAGGTTTTGGAGATGAGGACGAGAGTATCCGATCTTGTGTATTGGTTTATGATCTTGCGAGATCGTGGGGACTAGAAGTCTAAGGACTTCTAGTATGCGAGAGTGTTATTGATTGTCGTGTCTTGTTTTGAACAGACTTTGTTTATATTCCTCCGGGAAGTGAGATTCGGTGTTTCTTGGTTGATCGTTGGGACGAGGGAAGTCTTTGGATATACTTAGCTCGCTTTTATGCCTTAGTTGGATGTGTGATGGTGGTGCGTGCTTTGGTTTTGTTTATAATCATGAAACTGGATTAGGACGACTTAGATATATTGTTGGCCCATTTGTATATTATTATCGGGCGGTGACATCAATGCTCAGCTCCCGGGGAAGACTGGGAGGTTCTTTGTGAGCAGGTCATACAGGTATACGGGCGGGCTTCTTCACCACTCCACATAGTATACGGGGAGAGCGCCGCACCACTGTTGTTGGTTACACGGGGACAGGAGCAAGAGTTATAAGACTTCTCGTGTCACTATATGAATGAATGGAACTAGTAATGAAATGACGTAAAGAGAAGATAATAACCGGCTTGTGTGTATATGAGAATGATGTGTGTTATGTTTACCTATGTGTGTTTGTTCCCTTACTATCTATCTAATGCCTAGAATGTGAGCTAACGGTTTTATACCGACTGTTGTATATGATTTGCAGGTTAGTATGTATCCGAGTGATCTGGAGGAGTGGGCAGCCGGGGTTCCCATACATCATAGGACGAGTGTGGGGACTTGAGTCCTTGTGCTTTTGTTGTATTTGTATATTGTTGAGCTTGTTATAAAGACGGTTGGAGTCCTTCTTTCTTTATGTATTCGGGTATCTTATCATTGTATTAAATGTATTTCGGTTTTGGCCTTTATTTTTTCCTTGTTGCAAGATCCGATGAGATTGTTGTCAGGATAAGGGCCGGGACCCATTGTGAGGTCTCCACCCGTAGCATCCCGAGTCCCGCAGATTTGAGGTGTTACCATACTTGCCTCTTGCTTGTCCCCAAGCAAGGTTCAAATTTAGAATACAAGATGAAAGGGATTATGAACATGCAAGACAATGAAAACTCATAATAGTTTTGGTTGTGCTTCTATTCATATATCACCCTTAGGGAATGTGTCATAGCAAATAACAATCAATATATGATCAAAATAAGATATAGACATAAGAAAAATAATCAACCTTACATAAAATCATAGTAGGCATATCAAAACAAATTTATCAAAATCAATCATGAAATATCCAATTTAAACCACAAAGTCAAATCACATGCTCAAAGATCTTAAGGACTTTCAAATAAAAGTCAAAAAATGTGTTAGAAGTAGGATGTATATAGGGAATGTGATGGAAATCCAAGAAAAGGATTGAAACTCCACAACTGCAAATATAAAACTCAACATTCACCATATAAGCTCTTTTTCACTTCTTTTTTCATTTTTTTTACTTTACTTTCACTTGAGAACATGGATAGAGGTGCACAAAAACCAAAGCCTTGGAGATCTGCTAGCCTCAATTTCTCGAGGTGCCTCAAAGCATGATGCACATGTCATGACTCGTTAGGGCAAGACATAAATACACGGCTATATGGATGGTGCCGAGTTACTCATCATCATGACTAACGTCCCCAAACCTATTTTGCTAATATAAACTCATCACTTTCAACTTCAACTTTCACAAGCTTTTACTAACATGCTTCCTAAACCTGGATAGGTAAAGGAAGGAAAATATATGTATGAAGAGCTGAAAGCATGATCAGAAAGAAAAAAGAAATCGAATTGACTTAATCATATCAAAAAGATGTATAAGAACTTATAGCGCGATTTCAACCTTCAAACCATGATTTAGATAAAAAAACAAAATTACCAAATATGCATAAATTTCGAATAAGGCATTCAAATCCCAAGTATGCCATAAATCATTTCAAAACACATAGAGATTATCCAAAGCTAATCAACAAACATTATCATGATTGAGATCACATCCATCGTAGAAGCACATAATTTTCAATTTTTATCGATTTTCAAAAACACGATGCAATGCATGAAAAATAAACGTGTGACATGAAATCCAAAGCAGTGCATAGACATATAAGCATAAGAGTATCATAAGGTAGCAATTATTACAGACATTCCCCACCTCATACTTAAAATACATATTGTCCCCAATGTGAAAATAAGAAAAGAGAAAGAGAGCTCACAATGTCTGACTCAAAGCATAATAAAATAAGAAAGAAGTGCATAGCGAAGATCATCATGCATCTGGCGGAAGTGGTGGAAACGGGAAGTAAGAATGATCAAATGTCCACCCAAACTGCTTGTGGTACATGTCCTCCATCATCCGTGCATGGTGGAGATGGTCCCTCCCAAACGCATCAAGGCGATCATCAATGTTGTGGATATCATCCTGTATAGCCTTGACTGAAACCTCCAAGTTTCCCATCCTCATCTCAAGACCTACAAACATCTCAGGTGCTCAAAAAAGTATATGATCTACCTTGAGATCCGCGTTGAATTGCCCTCATAGACTCCCCGTCCGGTCGAAACCTCGCGTCAATAACCCTAATGCTCGGGTCATCATCTATGTCTTCATCATCTACATCCTTTGCAGCTATACTAGGACCAACTGTATCAATACTGGTGGCCCTTTTCTCCCTAGGCATGGCAACATACGGTGCGCCACAGCCTCTAGGGATAAGGATCCTACGGGATATAAAGTGGTGAAGACCTAAAGGTTTAGCCTCGGCGGTTAAGGTGTAAGCATAAAAATCTATACCCATAGTGGAGGTATCCGGCATAGTACCGATCACCATACACCACAATATAAAGAGCTCATCCGCCTTAATATTTTGAGGCGTCTCATTCCTAACAAAAAGTCCTTTAATAAGGATTTGGTGGGCAAGCTTAAAAGATAGATGGTACACATCCTTCTCTTTAGAGTCACCGGCATACCAAACATCCTCTCTTCTCTCAATCAAGACAATGTTCTCCAAAACTGCTTAGGTTTAATAGCTACGGGAAAGGCTCCTGCATTGGACTCAGGAAAACCAAAAGCACTACCAAACATATCCATTTCCATCCCATAATTCTTATTCATCATCCTAAACTTCACACCACCAACTCCCGACACATAAGTGAAAGAACTAAAAAACTCACGTTATCTCTACATAAGCGGGTTCCTTAATCTCAACAAACTACTCAAACCCCACTCTCTCAATCATCAAACGCATATCATCAACAATGTTCAAGCAAGCAAAATCATCTATATCTAGAAATCTAGGAGCGATAATAGGACGTTCACAAATGCAATCATACCTCTTTTGGTGTCGTTCCTGAATAATTGGAAGTTCCGGAGGCGGAGTAAGTGAAGGAGGAGCTTGGGGAGCTTGCTTGGATACAAAGCATTTGCTAAGAACAATTCCTCTCAAAGAACGGCGAAGAGGTTCCATGTCAGACAAAACCTTGGGCTTTTCTTTAGTGAATCTCGGCCGAGATTTCTGCTGTCAATCGAGATTTTCCTCTTTTGAATCGAAATTGACGAATCTGTAGAGATTTCGTCAAACCGATGCTCCACTAGCTTCCTATGCCTTTCCCGATCTGATTTCACTCTAAACAACAAAATACTTCGCACACAATCAAGCAAATCGAACCAAAAAGAAGTTTAAAATGGAATTACCCCGATTTCGCTTGATTCGGTGGAATGTGATGTTGTTTGATGCCGGAATTGAGTTGGTGATGCCTTCCTCGTGAGTTTTGATCCAAGATTGAAGCAAAACGGTTAAGGAATGAGGATTTGTGAGATTTTGGGAGACTTCGGCCGCTTGAATGGAGAGGGGTTAGGGTTGTGGAAGAGAGAGAAGTTGTTTCAGCTTTTATACCCCGCAAGAAGTTCTAAAAAAATCTCGGCCGAGATTCTTGAGGTCAACCAAAATTTAAACCGAGATTTGCCCTCTGTTGTGATTTCTCGGTTGATTTCGGCTTCTTCTTGGTCCGAGATAAGAGATCTCGGTCTAGATTTTTTTCTTGACTTTCTTTCTCTTATTCTCTCAACGTCCTCTTGTCTAACAGTCTTGTACACGATGCGATCTCAAATCATCTTGATCATTTATTCTTGTTGGGATGTACCTAAGTTTTGCAACCAAAAGCACCAACACCAAAACATCTAACTATTCAATTTAGGAAGAAAAAACTTGGAATTACCTTGGGTTGCCTCCCAAGTAGCGCTTGATTTAAGGTCGCTAGCTGGACCTAGCTAGCTCCATCAACCATATAAGGTGAAGGGGAGCAATCCTCTCTACTGGAGCTTCAACCGTTTACCTATTCACACTATGTCTGTTCACCTTAAAGCTTCCGTTACTCTCACCCCATACTTCAACTGCACCATTGGGAAAAACATGTATCATAATATAAGGTCCAATCCATTTAGATTTGAGCTTACCTAGATATTTGATAAATCTAGAGTTGGAGATGAGAACAAGGTCTCCTTCCCGTAGCTCCTGTGAAGGTGCGCGCTTGTCGTACCCCTTAGTGGTTTTTAAATGGGAAAAGAGTCATTTTGTCTTTGATGAGGGGTGTTTCGTGAGTGAGGGTCCTGAACTTCCTAAGACTCTTTGCGATGCTTCTGTAGCTTCGAAGAAGGCATGAACGCATCCGAGGACGCTCACATTTGACGTTTGAAGTTGTGTCAAAGACTCGGGAATCTCGACTCGTCCAGGAAAATCTCGACCGAGATGGTAATCCGAGATTAGCTCCTATTGTGATTTCTCGGTTAACCCGATATTGATCTCGACCGAGATTCCTGAGGGTGAGATTTTTCCAGTATTTCGTGCATTCCTCAAGTTCTTCGAACATAGCTTTGGATCCCTCTCCAAGACTTCTAACTCTTGTATTTCCGCATCACAAATTGCATATATCCCCTTCTCCATTATGCTTAAACTCAAGATCTTTTCAAGAGGATCTTTGATCAATATTGATCTCGTGAACTTCCTTGATTCCTCTTCTTGACAAATGTTGTGAAGAAGAGGAATCAAGGGAGGTGTTTTGGTTTGTTTTGGTGCTTTTGGTTGCAGCCCTCAAGTTCTTCGAGTGTAGCCTTTGAATCCCGTCAAACTATTGCATGAAAATCTTGGTTTTACTAGAAGAAATTATGACACATGCTTGTACTTTAAGTCTATTAAGTCTAAATCTTCCCTATATGTCTTTCTATATGATAATGATGTTTTGATTATATGAAATTCTATAGTGATTGTGATGCGGGGTTGATGCCGTAGTTCCCGATCTAGATGGGAAGTCCTCAAATTTAACAACAGAATGAAATCTCGAATAACTTAGACAAAATCTCAGGCGAGATTTAGGCAAGAACAACCCGAGATTTCCTGTAAATCAAGATGCGGAATAATGGATGATATGGAAAGATAAGAAGATGATAATATGGAATGATAAATGATAAATATAGGAGGATATAACTATTATAAGACTTGCAAAGAACCTTGACCAATTATGTGCCAAAACCCTAAACAAAGAATTACCTTTCACCCTTCCTTCTTTAATCTTACTCAAGCCTTCCAAATAAGACAAGCACAAGGAGGGGCTAGTCTGACTTGTAGCACCAACCTTCAAAACGATTAACACACACAAGAACAACCTAGCAAAGACTCACAACTTTTCAACCAAAAATCTTTCCTTTTGATTGAAAAAATGATAAAATGCAAACCCTGTGCGCGAAGTCACAAGTATCTCACAATAATGTGGAATTCAATAATGACAACTAAGCTATCTAACAATATTCCACTCTAAGGCTATTTATAAGGGAGATCTTCCTATCTAAATTAAGACAAATATCTTTTAAAAGATAATTTAGGAAATATATCTTTGAAAGATAATTTAGGAAAGATATAAAAATAATCCCAACGATAGGATCAAAAACTAACAATTACCTTAAAGAATGTTTGAGAGATTTTAAGGTAAGAAATATAAAAGATAGTTGCCAAGATTAAAGATCTTGGCTGGATTTTCCAACGCACGACAAAGACCAAGTCGCGATGGGGAATATCGACCGAGATTCCTGTAGCTCATCTGATAATTCTTCTCTACAACTCTTTCTTGGTCTTCTTCGTTGGCGTTTCCTTTCGGATCCTTTTAGCCCTCGATCTTGTGATTGGTCCTTGTATGAGTGGTGTCGAGGATGGTCCCGCATCATAATCCCCTTCTTGAAAAATATTCGACCTCGAATCTTAACCTTGCTCGTTACTAATCACATCGGAACTCAACTCCTTTTGGAGTAGACACTATAGTGTATACTCGTTTTGAGGATCCCTTGAAGTGTGTAGAACTCGTGCCTTGAAGACAAGCCGTGCAACACTCAACAGTAAGGAATCTCGGTCATCATACATAAATTTCGGATGAGATTTTGCTTCAGGAATGGCTGAGATGTCTACTAAGTATCCGTACGCTGTTGTTGATGATGCTAACTGAGAGTAGGTTGTAATCCCATCCTTTCTTGGTGGTGATTCCCTAAGATCTCCGGGATCAAGCATCAATGTCATGTACATTTGATCCTCCTTGTCTGCTACTAACTTTCCTACAATAAAAATTAATCGCTTCCCGAAAGACAACGATATAAGATCAAAAGAAGTTAAGGAGAATAACTTAACCGTATAGTCATTACAACGGAAAGGTAGATAAGCGTGATAACTCTTAGATTCCTTAAGCACACACCACTTACTGAAATCACTCAAAGACATGAATGATATAACCTAAAAATCCATGGGGTTATGCTCAATCTGTAGTGGGTATTGGCGAACCAAAAAGAATCTTGAAGGTGATGCATTGGTGGCTGCAGAAGGTCAAAATTCAAACAATATCGGGTGAGTTATAGGAATCTCGGCCGATTTTTCTTCAGGAACATACCAAGATTCTTCAATGGAATGTCCTTCGACCGCTTCTTTGTCCAATGCTCGATCCTTGCCTTTTGTCTTCTGCTTCTCATAGGTCTCGATGATTTGCAAAGGAGTCATGGGATTTATTTTATCCTTTTACCATTAAATGTGAACATGTACTTGTTGGTATGACCATTATGCTCCACTTTCCAATGAGATTACCATGGGCGACCTAGCAAAATATGACAAGCCTACAAAGGTACTACAACACAAAGTTTCATCCGTATAATGGCCTAATGTGATAGTCACCTTAACTTGCTTGTGGACCTTCAAAGTACCACATCATTCATCCATGTCAAGTTATAGGGCCTAGGGTGATAAAAAGTAGGAAGTTGCAATTTATTAACCAATTCAACACTAGCAATATTGCAACTACCTCCATCAATGATCATATTGCATAAATTTCCCTTAACAAGCATCTAGTATGAAAGAGATTTTCTCGTTGGGTACTTTCACTAAGAGAAATATTGACATGCAAGGTCCTTCTAGTAATCAAAGATTCTCCAAGCTAAAATTCACAACTCTCATCACTTTCATTAGCACTTTTAGGGTCTTCTTCACTCTAATAATCCCCTTGTTGATTAATGAAGAAAGCCTTGTTATTAGGACAATCCTTTTTATAATGACCTCTACCTTGACATTTAAAACACACAATGTCTCTAGAATGTAAAGTAGAGTTAGAAGTTCTCCCTTTAGGATCCTTTGAAGTCTCATTCAAAGGTTTAGAATGTGGGAAATTGGATGATGAAGCTCTCAATACTCCTTGCTTGTCGTTCCTAATTCGAGGCTCTCTAAGGGAAGAATCTTGGTCAAAATCTCAGCCAAGATTTTCCTGACTGGGCCATGATTTGTTCTAGTGCCATGAGTTCGTCTCTTGATTCCGTCCTTTGAGCTTCTTTTCCACCTTAATAGCCAAATCTAGTAAGTTAGTTATATCATAAGGATATAAATCAATTCAATTAACTAATGATGGATGCAAAATTCATAAAAATTGAGCCACAGTGGACTCCTCACCCACTTGGACATTGACTTTAATCATTGTCATTTGCATGGTGGTGTAGGCCTCTTCCACGCTTCAGGTGCCTTGTGTTACGCTAAGAACGTGTGCACGCAAAAGCTTTAAATTTATAACTCGTTATATTTCTCCTAACTCCTAGCGAACCCGCAGTGTACGGGACGTTTTGTAGTAGGGATAGTATTCCGAGGTCGAACACAAAGACTGAGGTGAGATTGAATCGATAGTGACTAAGTTTAGTGAAGATCTAGGTTAAGAAAAGAGAAAGAAATAAAGAAAAAAAATCTCAATGTTTTTGGTTTGGTTTTTAGGTGATCAATCAAAGATCACCAATCATGCAAAATAAACAATCAACTAAGCTAACACCACAAGTAAACAAGCAAATACAAAATATGTAATCAAAGGGGGAAGGGCGGATTCTAGGGGTCGGAAATTCCGGTTATGGCATAGGACTCAAGCTATCTAATCATTCCTTGGATCAACTATAGTATGTTGGGAGTGAGTGTTTCTAGATTGGGATCAATTACCGGGTAGGTCTCATGGTCCACTAATCCGTTCCTAAGGTCTCATCACCGGGTAAGTCTCAAAGAGCCTAAGGATAGGAATTCTACACAAACCGGATGGTATTCAAGGGATCTAACCTCTCTTTACCGGGTAAGTCTCGGAAAGGCAAGTCCTAAACACCAATCCTAGCACACTCAGTCCAATAGCGGCTTGTGAGGCTCACTACTACCTAGAGTTTGTCATCTTTGATATCTAAGAGCAAGAATCACCGGGTAGGTCTCTTCTAAACACTTAGTTGCTAACACTAGGTCATCCTAGGATAGATTTAACTCAACAAACACTAGGATTTCAACAATCTAACAGCCTAACACTTAGATTCATCATTACAAGCAAATTCATCAAAATCACGGGGTGTTTATCTAGGTCCACGGCCGTGCTTTGTGTAGAACAAACCGTGGATTCTAACAGTGACTAGGTTCAATCAAACGAATCATCCAAGCATACATTTAAGTCTATTCTATCATAGTCCATGCCATAACCATCCCTTCCTTACCCTAGAATCGCATCTATTTAGCCTACAACATACATCATCTCAATCGAAATCATCAAGCATAAAATCATGGCTTCCATTTGCAAGATAATGAAGAGAAAGAGATGAACAAGTGAAACAAGTAAAACAAAGTTGAAATATGAGATTAGAAAGACTCACAACCCTTCAAAAGAAGGTTTAATCGGTTCTTACAACCCTAGAAAACGATTCCGATAAACTTCACTCTAAAAATCTATCAAAGACTATGGTGTAGTGCTCTTCTCTTCTTCTTCAATGGAGCTTTTCTTCTCCTCCAAGAGTTGCTCCCATCCAAGCTTCCAATTTAGAGAATCTTCTTGTTGAGAGTATGGGAGAGAATGGTAGTGAGAGTGTATGTGATTCGATCCTCTCTCAGCCTTGCAGGACCACTTTTTATACTACAACTTTGCAAGAGTCGGCCATGAGATCGTGGCACAGCTGTCACAACCGTCTGACAAAAACCACGGTCAGATTCCACGCCCGTGGAAGTGCCAGTGACCGTGGTTTAGGTGCCTCAGCTTGTTTTGGATCATTGAGTCACGATTTGGTGCATGGCTTGCACCAACATGGTCCCAAGTGTCCTCCTTAGCTCCTAACTTACATCCCAATGAGTCCGAAGGTGTGTCATCTCGAGAAACGATCCTCGAATGTATCGATTAAGCTCCTAAATCTCCCAAAATACCTACAAAGCAATGCAAAAGTCCGTGTAGACGTCTATCTCGACAAAATACGTGAATTGAGTGCTAACGTTGCGAACTAGTGCTAAACCATGCATGAATGAGCGGAAAATCTATCTAAATGATTACCTAAACCTAAGCCATAAATCGTGTTATCACCTTGCTTGAAGTTCTCTAGCCTTTGCCTTGCTTCCCTAGCATAGTATGGAGGTATGAATCTTTCTCTCATCAACGCCTTTATCTCCTCCCAAGTATGGATCTCCGGATCTAGTGTTCGTCTCCTATCTTTGAGAAGGTGATACTACCAAACTACGGCATATTCTTGGATTTCCAACGCAACAACTTTAACCTTCCTTTGCTCACTAAAAGTATGGTAAGACCAAATTTGTTCAATTTTACTCTCCTATTCCATGTAAACGTCTGGATCTACTTTGCCCTCAAAACTCAAAATCTTGACCTTAACTTTACCCATCTCATCGTTGTCTTGGTAAGGTCGATAGGGTTCCAAGTCTTGACCTCTCCTAGGATTAGGATTGCGTCTAGGATAACCTCTTCACATTCTGTCATCATTTGCCTTCTCCATTTCCCGAAATTCGTAAACAGGATTGGCAATGTTAGGTGTATGGAAATTTAGATTCGGATAGTGCGTACCTGACCCTTGGGGGTGTCTTGGATCTGGGCCTGGAGGTATGGGAGGGTTTCGTGAGCTTTCACCCATCGCAGAGGCAAATCTCAGATGAAAATCTCGGATTGGGGTTTAGATTTTGGGACGAGATTTGTTCTTTGTGACGAGTTTCAAGCTATTCCATCCGTTTAGTCATTGCCGAACAAATCTTCATGAGTTGTGACAGTTGATCATTGATTTCGGGACTCGTTAGGTCACCCCGTTGTGAACCTTGGGGGATTTTTGACATCCTACACAATCACACAAAATAACAACAAACGCGTGAAGTTAGTGAAAACAAGGGTTCCTTACTTGTTTTCTCACGCACTCACACTCTGTTGTGATATCGCAAGCTGGTTTGACGTAGTTGTCTTGGATGGATTAATGCTTCTTTACTAATAGATGAACTAGCTTAAACTAGAATGTCCTTGGATGCCTCAAGTAGTCAACTTGGTTCGGAGAAAGGTTCTTGTGTTGGAAGCTAGTTAAGATACTTCGCTGTAGGTCTATTCACACAATTGATGTCACGGTAGAAAAAATATTGCAAATGTGAAACACTAGTATGATAGAAAGTATAGATACTAACTAACACACCCAAAACAATGACTCAATGTGTTTAGAGTAGTAAAGAGGCTAAGAAAAGGCACACAAGAGATTAAGATGAGAGCAAGAACGTACCTTGACTTTGTGCATTTTACAAAGAGAGATACCCAGGATTGGTTTTGGGTATGGCTAGGACTCTTAACTGGATCAAGGCTGGTATAGAAACTCTTCCTTTGATGTACTATTCCATAGGGTGCAATTGGATTCTTTAGATTATGCCTAAAACATTTCTCGAAAATTGGGCAACAGTAGCTTTCTTGGGTGAAATCTCGGCCGAGATTTCTTATGAACTAGACGAGATTGTTAAAAATAGATGCTTGATGTCGACGTTCAACAATCACCTTTGGGGCTGCTACTCCTTGTTTTCCATATGATCTTTAACTACTGGATAAGTGTATATATCGTTGCTTTGACAAAAATAGCTAAGATCTCACCTACTAGATAAGATCTCAATTGTTAAGCGCAAACTTTGATCGTACTTTCCGTAGGGTTGGACGAGGTTTTCAAGGTTAATGACTGGCTTGTGTTTGGCTGTGGTGTTTCTCTCTTCCAAACTTCCACAAGTCAACACACATTAAACTCAAATAATCTCGCAAAGGTGGCAAACAAGAAAAGACTCAATTTTTATATGACTCAAAGAAGACTCAAAATAAAATTTGACTCAAACATGATATGGACTTCAATAATTTAGAACTAATACCACTTTTATGTGGGGTTGATGTCGCAGTTCTCTATCTAGATTGAAAGTCCTCAGTTGAACAACATAATGAAATCTCGGATAACTTAGACAAAATCAGAGGCGGGATTTATGCAAGAAGAGACTGAGATTTCTTGTAAATTAGAATGCGGAATAATGGATGATATGGAAAGATAAGAAGATGAGAATATGAAATGATAAATGATAAATAAAGGAAGATAGGACTATTATAAGACTTGAAAAAAATCTTGACAAATTACAAAGAGTTCACTTTATCCATATGTAATTATAGAGGTTATCAGTTTGATTCTTATTTTGTTATAGCTCAATGATGGCTAGCTTTGGATCATTTGGTGAGCAAGCCTCACAGATGATATGTGTGTGAGTTATCGTTTGCTTAATTTCGGGACTTGCTTCTTATTTTTATGTTGATGCTTTTGTATTGTTTTATGTTTTAGGATGTTGGACAACTTAAACTCTACAAGTTTTGTCCTTTGTTAATGGGCTTGGAAGTCAATTACCATTTATTTGATACGTCTCAATTTTTTTATCTAAACGTTGTGTTTCACTTGGTCCTATATTTCATCATTGTAGTGAAGGCATATAGACGAGAGGTTACTGTTTACCTTTCTTCTTGTGCTATTATCCGAGAGAAGAAAGATTGACAACTTCTAGACTCTCAATGAAATTTTTTTTCTACGATGCTTATGTCCTAGAGTTATTGTCCTTTGAGCGACTTCCACAAAAGAGAGAGAGTTTTTTTACTTGTCTTATGTATGTTCTTCCTTTTGAGGCTTTTGTGCGTTTGTATTCTTACTCACTATCTTTCGTCTTTTGTTACACTTAGGTATATAACTCGTTGTAAGTTTACTCCGGCTTGAATACTTAGTGATATCTAGGTTGTGTATCACATGTAGATTGTAGAGTGATTGTTCTTTTCATTATTATATTGTTCTTCCAACATTGATCATTTGATAGACTGTTTACAAGTCTTTGCTTTTTAAGAGTATTTAGACCACACTAGTAATAAGAAAAATTAACCTAAAACAAAATCAACATTAAACCAAAATAACCAATTTTAAAAATTACTAGGAGCAATACAAAATCTAAATACCAAAAATAACACGACTTGTTTTTCTGGCATAAAATTTAACTCCAGCGATGACGTGACAATCGATTTTTTACGTCTTATCAAAACATGGGATTAATTGTGTGATGAAAACTTTGATTTTTTCAATCGAATTAATATCATTTAATTTACATGTTTTGTTGGTGTAAAGACGAGTTTAGGTGGTTTTCACCGAAGCTATTCTAATATTTGATTTAAAAAAGGAAATATTTTGAGCGTAGACGTAGCAAGGTCCACTAAAAATGTGGTGAGTTGATGTGTAGGTATTCTAATATTTGAATAGCTTTACCCACAAAAAGTGGTGCCAAAGTTTCTCTTAATCTAAAAATATATATTTATATTTGGATTTTTTTCTAAAATAATAAGAAAGAGAAAAGTAATACACACATTAGGTTCGGAGGAAAACTTATTCCGAGAATAGGAAGGAATTAGGGTCGGAGTAAACCCGCAATTCCATTAGGTTCGGAGGAAAACTTATTCCGAGAATAGGAAGGAATTAGGGTCGGAGTAAACCCGCAGTTCCATTAGGTTCGGAGAAAAACTTATTCAGAGAATAGGAAGGAATTAGGGTCGGAGTAAACCCGCAGTTTGGAACTGCGGTTTTTATTTGTTCTTTTTAAAAAAAGGGTAACCCGATGCGGGTTATTCACAATTAAAAATAATCAGCAAAAACAACAAAGTTGGGGATTTCAATCTGTGACCTCCAAGTCATAAACGAAATCCAATTCCGCTGTGCCAATCTAACTTTGTAATTTAATATTAATATTAAATATATTGTTATCAACAAAGTTAGAATTCTTGAGGTTTAAATGTTCCACTTCATTATAATTTTCAATATTATTAGTTTAACTCTTATTTTGTGTATGTTTTTTTAAATAATAATTAAAATTTCATATTATTTTTTAAATTATATAAAATATTCAATAAAAATTATAACTCTTACTTTTATAGATATTAAATGATATTTATAAGTCAATAGAAAGATATAATTATATTAAAAAATATATAAATATTTATAAAAAATAACACAAATATAATTTTAAATTTGAATTATAATATAACATTTAAAATAAGTTTTTTCATTAATGAAAACTATATAATTTAAATATCATTTTATATAATTATATCTTTACTTTATTTGTGTTATTTTAATATAATTATTATTAAAAATTATATTATTTATGTTAATTATAACATTAATTAATAATATTTATAAAATAATTATAAATATAATTAATTTAATATAATTATTTTTTGTTATTTAATTATAATATAAATATAATTAATTTAATATAATTAATGATATTTATTTGTGTTATTTCATATAATTATAATATTAAATTCAAAATTTTTATTAATTAAAAATTATTATAAATGTTATATTATAATTAAATTTTAAAATTATATTTGTGTTATTTTTTATAAATATTTAAATATTTTTTAATATAATTATATCTTTACTCTATTGACTTATAATTATCATTTAATATCTATAGTATTAAGAGTTATAATTTTTATTGAATATTTTATATAATTTAAAAAATGATATGAAATTATAATTATCATTTGAAAAAATATATACAAAATATAAGAGTTAAACTAATTAGATTGAAAATATGATGAAGTGGAACATTTAATTCTCACGAATTCTAGCTTTGTTGTAATGATATATTTAATTTTGATCTTAAATTACAAAGTTAGAGTGGCACAGTGGAATTGGAGTTCGTTTATGACTCGGAGGTTACAGGTTTGAATCCCCAACTGGGTTGTATTTGTTGATTACTCCGACCCTATTCTCGAAATAAGTTTTCCTCGGATCCTAATATGAGTATTACTTTTCTCTTTCTTATTACTTTGAAAAAAAATCCTTTATATTTAATGTGATTTGTTGGTGAGAATTGATTGATTTATTATAAGAAAATTATGGGGAAAAAGCATATATTGGAGGAAATGTAAAGAAGCAAAATAGGCATGTACCTACGTTTTACTAAGAAAGGGGAGAAAAGGGGGAGAGTTTGTTATACTCAATGTCATGGAAACGTTCTTTCACTTCTCAAAACTCTCATCTTGCACGCAAACCCAATACTCGGATTTATTTATTGTTTTATTTTTTATTTATATCAAAGGAGTTAGCTCTGTTTATTCATTCAACTCGGTCTACACAAAATCCAAGTTAAATACCGTCATAATTTACATCTATCCACGTTAAGTTTTGACATGTTTAAACTCGATTTGTTTATAAATGGAACCATTTGGGTTAAAGCCCCTGAAAGTAGCATAAATGAAGTAAAAGAATATATTTTAATTTAGCTTTCGTATAATCAAGAGTTGGGTGGCCATGCTCCTTCAACGGCGCTATAAATAGGTCATCCTATCTAAATTGTGCTAACCACACGCCTCCATACCAAAAGACTTCCCATGGCAGCATCACTTCATTCCGATGCCCAAACAGCCGTCTCCGATCGAGCCCAGTGGATCCGAGCAGCCGTCCTAGGCGCAAACGACGGCCTCCTCTCAACAGCCGCTCTTATGATGGGAGTTGGAGCCGTCAAGAAAGACGTAAAAACAATGGTCCTCACAGGAGTGGCGGGTCTCCTAGGCGGAGCCTTTAGCATGGCCATGGGGGAGTACGTCTCCGTCCACTCCCAATACGACGTCGAGCTCTCCGGCCTTGTCCCCAAAAACAGGGTCCTACCAAGCCCCACCCGCGCCGCCGCTGCTTCCGCCGTCTCTTTTGCTCTTGGGGCCACCCTGCCCTTGACATCGGCTGCCTTCATACAAGATTACGAGGTTAGGATAGGGGTCCTTCTTGCCGTTGTCAGCGTTTCTCTGGTGGCGTTTGGGTGGACGGCGGCTGTGCTGGGTCGCTCTAGGTCGCGGGTGAGGTCGGCGGTCAGGATGTTGGTTGGTGGCTGGGTGGCTATGGGGGTTACTTATGGACTCACCAAGCTCATGGATGTGGCTACTGAGCGTGTAAGCCATCATAGACGTTAGCCCATTATTATTAAATGTATTTCCAATAATGTAATGGTGATGACGAAAACCTGCACCTACAAGAAACAAAAATAATTTAAATCCCCAAATATACTATTATACTAAATTTTTTAAAAATCAATACCACAAACTGATCTTCTAGTTGCATAGACCATGACATTTATGTTGTTCTCATGTACAAGGCTAAAATTTTTGTATCTTAATCATGCGTGATTAAAGAGGATTAGGCATAACTTAACCCTTGACTTCAACTGTATTCTAACTTTCCACTATGCAAACTTGTCGAGTTTGATTTGCATCGCAATGCGCATGACTTAATTTTAAACGTACGGGGAAATTTTTATCATTTTTCCTCTCCTATTATTTTAGCCTTTTGGAAACTTCAATTATTAAGTTGCAATTGAGAATAAATAGATGGAAAATAACATCAAGCCAAAATTTACAACTGTGACTAAATACCAGAAAATATCATATATTATATAAATAAATAATTTAATTAGCCATCAAATAGATTAAAAGTTAATATCTACAAATTATATGTGGCTAAATACCAATAATTAACATGGCTATATATAAATACATATTTGAACTAGCTATCAAATAAGCTAGAAATTAACATCTACAAATTTATGTGACTACATACCAAAAATTAATATGTATTATTTAAAAATATTTTTTTAAATTTAAACATCAAATAAGCTAGAAATCAATATCTACAAATTATATGTGACTGTATACTAAAAATTAACATGCATTTTATATATTATGAGTTCCAAATATAACATATAACATATAGCTACTAGAATCATGCATTTTCATACATCATTTGCTCTTTTATACTTCATTTTAGTATTAAAAATCTTTCATTTTTTATATTTAGGTATCTATCTTGATTATTTGGTATTTCAAACATTTAAGGCCATTTCCGACAACATTTGGAGCAAAATACGAGTATTCAATCCTTTATGAAGTCAAGAGCAACATAGAAGCATCACACATCACTGAGGATTGAAGAACCAAGTGGCACAAAGTCCATTAAAGAAGTCCCGAATACAAAATTGAAGATCGCAATGAAGACTGAATTGAGACCACATGTCAGAAGGTCACAAGACAGCCTCCGGATGGTTAACTTAGTTAACCGTCGCTACACCGTTCCTACACAATCTCGAGCCCACACTAGTCCATCATTGGCCCAATCCAAATTGTGGCCCAAACAACTTCCAAACTGAGAAGCAAACGGGAACAAGTTGTCTAGCAAGTTAATCATCCAACAATTCTCAATCCCACAACCGTCAATTAATGCTTATGGTAGATTTCAATTCCCTTCTTTGCTTCACTTATGTCTAGCTAATCTTTCTCATTATCTAAGGATTTGTTGATCTCCATAATGATTTGATTATAATTGTATATATGAGTTGTTGAATTGAGATCCTATTGTTTGGATTGAACATCCGAGAGAGAATTAAAGAACGCGAAAATGATTTTGTTACTAGATGATTAAGTCTATTACAGAGAAGGGAAAGCTTTATATAGCTTGTCCTTTTATTAACAAGATATTACAATATATGTCCTAATGTTGCACATATTAACATCCCCCCTCAAGTTGGAGGTTGTAAAGACAAACCCAACTTGGACAACAATCGATGATGATGAGGCCCGGACAAAGATTTGGTGAAGACATCCGCGAGCTGCATCTGTGTGAGAATGTATGAAAGTGATATTAAGCCTTCAAGAAGTTTTGCTCGAACAAAGTGACAATATATGTCGATGTGCTTTGTTCTTTCATGGAATACTGGGTTGCGTGCAATGTGAATTACAACCTGTAAGTCACAACTAACAGCCATAGGAGTAATGTTGGGAACTTCAAGTTCATGAAGAAGACGAGTAAGCCAAGCAATTTCAACAGTGAGACGGCGTAATGATTTATACTCAGCTTCTGCTGAAGAAAGGGAGATGGTAGCTTGCTTCTTTGATTTTCAGGAAATAGGTGAATGACCTAGAGAAATGTAATATCCACTAATGGGTTTTCTGGAGTAGGAACATGCAGCCCAATCACTATCACAATATGCTTGAAGAGTGAAGTCACCAGTAGAAGACATAAGAAGACCATAATGAGCAGTGGTCTTGAGATACCGAAGAACATGAAGAGTAGCAAACCAATGATTCTCAGATGGAGATTGCATGAATTGACATAGATGTTGAACAACAAAGGAAAGATCAAGGTGAGTGTTGACAAGGAAATTCAATTTGCCCAAGAGCTTCCTATAACTTGTAGGATCAGATAACAATGAACCATCATCAGATTTGAGCTTGATGGAAGGATCCAATGGAGAAGAGGCAGAAGATATCAACAGGGTATCATAATCCTGAAGTAGCTCAGATGTAAATTTCTTCTGAGACATGATCATGCCTTGAGGAGTAGAATTGAATTCAATTCCAAGGAAATAATGTAAAGAACCAAGATCTTTGATTTTGAATGTTGAATGTAGAAACTGTTTCAGAGATGAGATACCAATAGAGTCATTTCTAGTTATGACTATATCATCAACATTAACTCCAAGAAAAATAACAGAATTCCCTTTCTTTCTATGAAATAAAGAATAGTCATTCATAGAATGTGTAAACCCCTGAGATACAAGAGCATCAGACAGTTTTGAATACCATTGACGAGAAGCCTGTTTCAAGCCATATAAAGACTTGTTTAATCTGCAAACTTGACCATGGAAAGAACCTTCCAAACCAAGAGGAAATTTCATGTAGACTGCAGTGTCAATATCACCATGTAAAAATGCATTGTTAGTATCAAGTTGGTATAAATCCCAACCTTTCTTAACAGCAATAGCAACCAAGCTTCTAATGGTAGTCATTTTTATAACAGGGGAAAATGTCTCTGTGTAATCCAAACCAGCTTTCTGAGAGCAACCCTTAATGACTAATCTTGCTTTATGCCTTTCTAAAGAACCATCTGCACGAAACTTCAGCTTATAGACCCACTTAGAATTAATAGGGCCTGTACCTGGAGGAGGCGAGACAATTGTCCAAGTATTATTGACTTGAAGGGCATCTAATTCAAGCTGCATTGCTTGTCTCCAAGAAGGAGAAGTAACTACATCTTCATAGCATATGGGTTCTGAAAAACTTTGAAAATCAAAAGAAACAGGAGCAACAAGACAGAATTGCTGTGTAGGTTGAATAACCTGCATATTAGAACATGTGGAGCCACAAAAATAGTCCTGAAGATAAGCAGGAGGAGCTGTCTATCTAGTAGATCTTCGAGACACAGTAACAGGTGAAGGAGAGTTAGGTTGTATTTGAGGTGGTGATTGAAGAAATGAAGAAGGTAATGTAGTAGATGGTATTTGAGGAGATGTATCATCAAAGAATGAAGCAGGAGGTGGTGGTGGGAAAATGGATTGGGATTGTGTAGATGAGGCAAAAGGAAATATTGTTTCATGGAAAACAACATCCCTAGAAAATAATATTTGTTTAGTATCCAAACAATAAAGCTTATAAGCTTTCTTACCATATGGATAAATAATAAAAGCACATTTGAAAGCCCTGGTGGTAAACTTGTCTCTACTAGGTTTAGGAGAAGATGCATATACTAAGCAACTAAACACCCTAAGATGTTCATAAGAAGGTGCCTTATGGAATAATCTCTGATAAGGTGATACATTTGAAAGAACCTGAGATGGCAATCGGTTGATAATATATGTGGTTGTGAGCAAACAATCTCCCCAGAATGATATAGGCATGGAAGACTGAAATAATAATGCCCTTGCAACTTCAAGAAGATGTTGATGCTTCCTTTCAACAACTCCATTTTGTTGTGAAGTATGTGCACAACTAGTCTGATGAATAATACCTTGAGATATAAAGAAATCCTTAGCCTGATTACTAAGGACCAATTCCAAAGCATTATCAGATCTGATGACTTTAATTGTCTTGTGAAACTGTGTATTTATAAGCATAACAAAACCTTTCAGAATGGTGAAGGCAGAACCCTTAGTTTGGAGTAGATGAGTCCAGGTTACTCTAGTAAAATTATCAACTATGGTCAAGAAATACTTATGACCATCATAAGTAGCAGAATGATAAGGCCCCCATATATCTATATGTATGAGATCAAAAGCTGCAGATGTAGTAATGGAGCTAGAAGTAAAACCAAGTCTATGCTGTCTAGCTTGGGCACAAATATGACAAGAAGAAATTTGATTCATATTATTGTCATAGGAACAAACATTTTTGAGTTTGTACATAGGTAAATGACCTAGTCTTGAATGCCATACAAAGGCATATTTAGAATTTTGTGAAGCAAAATTACAAACAGAATTTAAATCTCGTAATGAAGAATGAGATGAGTTCTTCATGCCATTATTGAGAAACTAAATTTTAGCAGCATCAGCAGTGTAAAGTCCCCTTTGAATATCACCAAGAATTAGAGGCCTCTTGTGAAGAAGGCCCTGCAAGAAGCATATAGTAGGAGTAAAAATCACTGGGCAATTGAACTGTGTAGAGAGCTTGCTTATAGAGAGCAAGTTGTAAAATGAGGAACAAATAACACATCTTGAAGAGTCAGATTAGGAGAAATTTTAACAGTTCCTTGCTGAGTGACAGAAATAGATTGTCCAGTAGGTAGCTTAACATAGAAAGGTTTATCTAAAACCTTCATAGCTGAAAAAGTAGCAATATCATAACACATATGATCACTGGCACCAGAATCAATAATCCATGTGATGTGTGTTATATCTCCTATAGAGGAATGTAAAGCTGAAGAGATAAGTGATGTACCAACAAAATTAGAGAAGGCAAACTGTCCATCCATAGAAGGTGCACCAGATGGAGAAGAAGGATTGAACCTTTGCAGGATTTGCAAGAGCTGACTATACTAATCAATAGTTAGATTAGCATTGATGGTTTTGTTGGAACTATTGTCTGAAGCAATTTCATGATTACTGGCCATCAAGGGATCTACTTGTCTTGTAGATGTATCACCACAATCACCACTTCCAGCTTGAGCAGCCATTTTGGAATTAGAATTTCCTTGCCCTTGAGAACTACCTGACTTTTTCCAATCTTTCGGATAGCCATTGACTTTGTAACATCTTTCAACAACATGACCATTAACATTGTAAAAAGTGCACATCAAATGTGGATTTCGAAGTCTTCTAGTATTTCCATTGTTACTAGAATTCTGTCCATTATTCTGATTATTTGCCTTATAACCAGAATTACCAGAATTATTAGACTTATTAAAATTTCCATTGCGTTGAGCATTCAGAGATGTTGCATCATAGGTTGTTTTGATCTGAGAGTTCATCTCCCTATGCTTCTCTTCTTGAATTAGAGTAGAAAATACCTGATTCATGTCAGGGAGAGATGACTGCATAAGAATGCTTCCTCGAATGATAACATATACATCATTAAGCCCCATCAAGAATTGCATTATCCGGTGGTCTTGATCATGCTTTTTAATCCCACCAGTAGCTAAACAAGCAGATCCCAAAGAGCATGCCGGAATATTCTTCAAGGAATCTTCCTCGTTCCATAACTTCTTGATCCTATTGAAGAAGTTAACAATACTGTCCGAACCTTGGGAGATATTTGCTAAACTTTTGCGAATAGAGAATAATTGCACATTGTTAGATTGAGAGAAACGAGCATTAACAACGTTCCATATTTCCTGTGCAGTTTCTGTAAAGTTATCACCAATATTGGGAATCATGGCGCCTCGAAGCCAAGACAAAACCATCTCGTTGCAACGCTCCCATCGCCGAATGTTTTGAGGGTTTGAATCAGCTCGAACAATGTTGCCAAAAGGTTTTATATAGCTTGTCCTCTTATTTACAAGATATTACAATATATGTCCTAATGTTGCACATATTAACACCTATGAATTTCTTTCTTCTTGATGTGTTGAATTTCTACATTCTATTTAACTTCGAAAGAAGTAGCGTTTATAAAAGGTTTTAAATAAAAACCATCTTCTGCCAAAAGCCTGTTGGTTTTATTGGAAAGATTGAGAAGAACTTGGTTTAAAAGATGGTACTATTTTATACTTCAAGGATATCTAACTATCGTAAAAAGTTTCGATCTTTGTACCTTTACCTAGATTTGTGCTAAAAACAAGACTTTTCTTGGTCTTTTTTGAATTTATAAATGCTTACAGGGTTTTGCATACTTGTTGTGATTGTGAAAGCACCTTCAAAACAATTTAACACAATCTTTGTTTGTCTATAACAAGAGCTATTTTAGATAGTTGCCTACCATATTCATTGATCAACGTGCATGATGTTCATATAAATGGTTTATTTTAATTCATCATAGTGGTGATTCTTGTTTGCTTAGATTGCTTCCTTCACATATTTTACAAACAACAAACATTTTTTTTTTATGTTTACAAAACCTCCTAGAAAATATATTTTACCAATCCCTTTCTCTCTTTTCTCTCTTTTGATTAAAATAATTAACAGGTAGTAATTGGCAATTCAGACGTAATCTCTGATAACTCGACACTCGATCTAGTACAACTGACCCCGTCATCCTTGCGGGTAGGTTTTAGGACCATCAAGGTTTTGGCGCCATTGCCGAGGATTGCCAATAGTTTTTTTTGACATTGGTGGGGGTCGCAGGGGAGTGAAACGTTGATACTCAAGCAGCTGATTTCTCCCTTGTATGACTTTGAACCCTATCCTTTTAGGTTCGCGGAAATCACCAGCCGATTCCTCCCTCGCGTGACATCATCCCTCCTTTCAATAACCGATTCTTGGTCGTGCTCCTTCACCTAATATGGGGTCTATCTCTATCGGCCTCAACATCTGGTTTTTGGGATTTGAGCTTGATGTATTGACAAAGCTAAAATCCTAAATTCGTTGTCTTTTAGCTTTAGTCAAAGTAGTACACCGAATGTTACACTTAACCGATTGTGTACTGTAAGTAAGGGTCGAACCCAAGATAGTTTTAGTCCAAGTTTTTATTAGATTCAATGAACAATTTGTAACTAGGGGGTTTGGATTGTCGATTAAACAAGACAAAGTGAATTAATAACAAGCAAAGATGATGATAATATGGATGATAAGAAAGCTATACTAGGTTAGATCTTAGCATGCACACTATTTGGTTGGTTCTTTTTAGAAGTAATTCACCAATGTTCTCATCTTGATCTTAGATATGTGTTAAGCCAACCGGCATTAACACAACTTAACTAGCTTATTGATCCGTAAACCTACAAGATCAAAGCACAAGTTAACATTCAAGTAAAGATAAAGAGATATAAAGAAGAATAAACAAACCATTAATCTTACATTATAGTTATGTTCTGTTCGCTCCAAACGGTGTGTGCAAGCTTTAAATTTATAACCCTAGACTTAAGCTTAAAACAAGGATGCGAACCCGCAGTGTACGGGTCAATCGTAGTAAAAAGCAAGAAAATTCCAGGGGTCGATCACAGGGACTCGGTGAAACAAAGTCAATAGGTAAGCTTCGTGAATACTAACCACAAAGAGCAATGAACACAATCAAAGATGAATAAGAAGTCAATAAAGCAAACATGCAATTCTAGGGATTAAAGCATCTAGTTGTGGTTCCAACTCAAGATCTATAGATAAGCGGACAAAGCTGAGATTTTTGCGTGGGGAAGGTGTTACTAAAGTGAGTAGATCACCGGGTAAGTCTCACTACTCGCTAATCCTAAACCGTAACTCCTATTACCGGGTAAGTCTCAAGGAATCAAGATAAAGAACTATAACCTCAAACTAACATGCCATCTAAGGGAATAGAATCAACCTTTACCGGGTAAGTCTCAGGCTAACTCACAAAGATGGATGGAAGCACACTCAAACCCCAATAAAGGATGAACCTTTATTACCTACACTTATGATCGTTGGTACACGAACTAAGGAATTACCGGGTAAGTCTCATCCTAAGCTTCCTTTGAACCAGGAAAGGTGTAATAAGAATAGGATTTGGCAAACTCTAACACTTAACTCTCAGTTATGAATCAGATAAGCCACCTCGGTCAGCCAGTTTCCACCTCGGCCGAAATGTTCATCGACTGAACGAGATGCTTAGGGTTAAGGTTAAAGACTCGAACTTTCAGGATCCTACTGGAATCTAAGATTATTCTATCATTGTTTTTCCCACAACCTTCAGCTAATCACCCTAGAATCACACAAGGAATTTAGCCACTCATCATCATTATGAAAGTATTAAATATATGGGAAGAAGGTGAATATTTGAACAAGAAGAATTTAATGAAAAGACTTCAATAACTGAATCAAATATCACAACAAAGCGTTCCTTGGATAGCAATCCAACAAGACAAGACAACAAGTGAGGGAGTTGAAGACAATCTTACAAAAACCCTCCAAAAAGCTATAAAAGCTATGGACTTCAACCTTCCTTCAAACTTCAAAAAGGTTCTTCGAAACTCCCAACTGGAGTATGCTGCTGCTGCGTGATCTTCTCGTAAGCAAGATGTCCAGCCGTAAACGGATGTAGCGGGCTCTCCAACTGTATGCGGATTGTTCCGAATGATAGCGGATGCCGGATTTGTGGAAAATCCAACCCTTTTTATAGGAAAATAACCCTCCAAAGATAATAAATCTTAGAAAGATATTTTCCCATAAATATAGGTAAAATATATGATTCTGCATATCTCCTTCCTTCCAGGAGCCAAGCCCAAAAATATAAGATCACTTTCCAATTTTAAAAGATCTCAGCCAAGAATAAAATATTCTCGCCGCGTCCTAGGTGTTCGCCTCGGTCGAGTCGGCGTCTCTAGATCACCTCGGTCGAGATGAATCTCTGGTCAACCGAGGTGAGTCAGAACTGAATGTGAAATCTCTCAAAACTGGTCCAAAGTAAATCTTTAATCCATAGCTATGCTCCCTGGATGTAGCTCCAAATGACTCATGACTCCTTTTACTCCTTTTTGATGCAAAACGTACCAAATTACCTGCAATTACAACAAAACTAGGTGTAGACCTCGATCCTCGCAAAGGTAGATGAAATGGTAGTAAAATCACATAATGCACATACAAACATGCAGATTATGAAAGATAAAACGTCCAAACAAACCCCAAAATATAGACTATAATTCATGCTATCATGTTCCTTTCCTCAGATAACCAAAACTAGCTTTTACCTATGGCTTTAATACTAGATTAAGGACCCGAACCCGGAATCGATTAACCCTAGCACTTTGCATGCATTTGTACAGTTAAGGTGATCAAACTAAGTGAGAAAAGACATGCAAACATAAGTTAAAGATCAAAGAAACATAACACAATTGAAAATTGAATTAAACTTCTATTATACAGACTTAAAACCAAATAGCAATGCAGCTTCAATCGACCCAATGTAGCAAGGAAGCTTAGAAACTCATTATAAATGGCACTTAGAAATATAGAGCTTTTTGGGGAAAATGTGGATGATTCTAGCAATCAGCCAAGGGCTCTATTTATACTAGAAAACACAATAATGGGGAGTAAATAGGTTGTCTAAACAACCACCTTAAATGTCATAAAGGTAGCGCAAACAGCCGGAGTTAAGTCCTCTGACGCTAAACCGTGGGGGTGGGCTACAGGGCCGCAGGGGCAGTTTAGGCCAGAACGTTCTAAATTCGTCTTGGCTGTTGAGGCAGCATGGCATGCCCGCAGGGGCGGGGTCTTTAATGCTTTTGAACATCTGACTCTTCAACTTCGTGACGTTTATAGTGATGATCCGCAGGGGCGGCCCAATGTCACCACAGGGGTGGTGACACAGTCTCTTTGGCTTCACAGGTCCGTTGGCAAGGGCGCAGGCATGGGCATAGGGGCGCCGGCTTCGCTTCTTCAGCCTATGTCACCGCATGGGCGGCCAAAGGCGGCCGTAGGGGCGGTGACACTCATCTTCTGGACACAAGCGAATGCGCTAACTGCGGCACTGGACATAGGTCTTCAGGGGTGTCACTGCAGGGGCGGCTAGGTGGTGCCGCGTGGGCGGTGACCCCCTTCTCTCAGGGCGTAGCAGAGGCACACACTGCGTCATCCGAGTGTAGTGTCACCATAGGCGCGGTGACATTACTCCGTAGGGGCGGTGTGGCACTAGAAACTTGTCTTTGTTTATCTTCTTCAACTCCCAAGTGTTGCTAAAACCTTTCTTTATTTCATTTGGACTTCTTCATTTGGATCAAGGTATTAGTAACACAATATGACTCAAAGACATAAAAAAGACTCTAAAAACTACCTAAAATGATAGTGATTCCATCATCTATCAAACTCCCCCATACTTAGACTCTTTACTCGTCCCGAGTAAACAACACATCAAACAATATCAACACAAGATCCTCAGGAAGTATGGTTCAGTAGACAAGTGAGAAAACAAAAGAGAAAAGCTTACCAAAGAATGTGAGAAAAGAGAGAAACGAGAAAAGGTGAAAAACTACCATCCTTATTGCTCCAAGAGTTACCTACCCGGACTCCTCCTTATGACTCCCCTTCTTATGTTGCCAACGCCGGAAGGAGAACCTACACTCGGTACCGCTCATTTTTCCAAGGAGCCCTTTCGGGTTTCACGTTGCCACTCTTCTTCTTTTCATGATAATCTCACCAAAATCTCACATCCCTCAAGTCCAATTTTACACCAACCTAGAGTTAGTCGGACTCATTTCTTTTTGTCTAAACTGTCATTTTGGGTTTTCCGTTTATCCAAGGTTTTTCTTGCCTTTTTCTCAATTTATTTGGCTTTTTCTCTCTCTTCTTTTTTGTGATTGAAAAGAAAACTGAATTACAACTGAAATTCATCAAACAAACACAAATTGTACATGCATGGTATATTCCCTCTCCCATACTTGAAGAACACTTTGCCCTCAAAGTGCAAAAATGAAAGCAAAGACAAATAAAGTGGAGAAGGGAAAGAGGAGGGTGGTTGGTGGTAGTGAGTGGTGGTGTAAGCTTAGGGTTAGGGTTGGTGAGAAAGAGGGTTCGGGAAAGGTGATGCAGGGTGGAGGAGAGTAGATAGCGGAGGGGTGGCGCAGGGGCGTCGGCAGGAGGAGGCGAACCGTGGTAGTGGTGGCGCTGGGGCATGGTGGTTGCGGTGGTGAGAGAGTTGTGAGAGTTTTTGAGAGTTTCAGCGAGGGACAGAGTTGGAGCGTGAGAGGTGATACCGGTTAGGTGAGGAGGAGAGAGAGAAACGTGTAGGGTAGGGATGTGTGTAAGGTAATGTGGTGCATGGTGAATGCATAATAAATCATAATTATCAAAATTAATCATGTATAATCCAGTTTAAACCACTAAGTCAATCAACAAGCTCAAGGTCTCAAGGGCTTCCCAAAAGAAAAGTCAAGAAACGTGTAGGGTAGGGATGTGTGTAAGGTAATGTGGTGCTAGAATCCGGGAAAAGGATAAACTTCACTTCAACTTTGACTTGCAACATCTTCCCCCAATAAGCTTCGCTTATTTCACACTTTTTTTTTTACTTTACTTTTTGGGATGCATGGACAGAGGTGCACAATAACCGAAGCCTAGGAAATCTGCAATCATCAATTTCTCGAGATGCATCAAACCCTTGATGCACATACCATGACCCGTTAGGAATATCGCTCAATCCGACTTTGGCAAGACACAAACACCCGGCTATGTGAATGGTGCCGAGTTACTCATCTTCATGATTGACTTCCCCAAACCTATTATTGCTTTCTAACACTTTCACTTCCAGCCACTTCTCAACTTCACTTGCTTTCACCACTTCGCTTGCTTCCAAATTCCCGGATAGGTAAAGGGAGGCAAAATGTATATGAGGGGCTAAGCATGATCAAGAAGAAGAAGAAGAAGAGAATGAATTGCCTTGGTCTTTCCAAGAAGAAAGTGAGAGAACTTAACCTGCGGTGTCAACCTTCAAATTCAACATAATTTGGATAAAAACAAAGTATTAAACATGCTAATAATTTCAAACAAAGCATTTAGCAACTTAAACATATTATAAAACCTTTCAAACACATAAAAGATTCAAAACCAGTCAGTAAACAAGATCTTCACTGAGATCATATCCAGATAAGTAACACAAAATCGTTTTCGAAAACTTTCAGTTAACACACCTCGGTCGAGGTGTTCTTGGTTCAACCGAGGTGAAATGCCTCGTTTGGCCAGAATCTCCGCGGTCGAGGTCAAAATTTTTTTTTTTAAAACCATTTTTTTTTTTCTGTTTCGACGTTTTTCTCAATCAAATAACCTGTAGGTATGCATGTAATATCAGATAATCATATAAATGCAGAAGTGATGCATAAATAAAATATCCGATAAATATATCATACATCAAAAGTAGTCGAATAACATCAAGTAGTCATAATCAATACAAACACCCCATACTT
Source organism: Fagopyrum homotropicum (assembly GCA_033239125.1). Classification (NCBI taxonomy): domain Eukaryota; kingdom Viridiplantae; phylum Streptophyta; class Magnoliopsida; order Caryophyllales; family Polygonaceae; genus Fagopyrum; species Fagopyrum homotropicum. The sequence goes on from BSWB01000002.1 coordinate 105,371,477, forward strand.
GGGACACACTGTCCCAGTGGGTCAAATAAAAGTCTAGAAAATGAGAGAACTCACCGGATAAATAGCTGAACTGCATAAAAAATATAATAAGAAAATCCTGCAGCTCCTCAGTAATCCTGATCCGGCGGTGGTAGTGGTGGTACGTACGGATACTGTGTCGGGTCGAACGGATATCCCATGGCACGCTCGAATTGAAGCTGAGCCATGACGTGCTGATAGTGCTGCCGCTCCTGCATCTCGCGGATATCCAGCGATAATGCAGCGTACGTGTCAATAACCTGATCCGTCAGGTCATCGATCCGTCTGTGAGCAGCTCGATCCCTCACTCCGTGCCTCCTGCGTCTAGCAGGTCTGACTGGAGAAGTCTCAGCTGGTGCAGGCTCCGTCTCCTCCTCATCATCCAAGTCGATGATCGGTGGCGCGCTCATCCCTGCAGTATCCGTCCCTGTATCCATCGGGACTCCACCATCTCTCTCGTCTACCGTCTCCTCGTCGTCGTCATCCTCATCCTCCTCCTCCTCAGCCGGGGCAGCTGCTGCCTCTCTATGATCCTCCATCAGAGGAGCCCAAGCTGTCTGCCAGTAATGCGGATCAAAAACTGTGAACTGAGCAGACCAGCGGATCCCTTGTGGTGCAGTCCGCTCCCAAGGCATAGCAACATAAGGAGTGGTAAACCCACGGGGAACCAGAATCCTCCGTGTGATCATCTCTTGTAATCCAAGCGGCTTCGGAGCCGCCACCATCGTGCAAACACTAAGGTCCATCCCGTGATAGGTAGCAACATGGGTGACTAGACCTCCGCAGCAAATGTCTCCCTTCGCCTTGGCCTTGATCTTGTGCAGGTCCTCTGCCAAGAGCAAGCCAAAGTCTGGGAAACCTCCTGTAACCATGCAGTAGAGGCTGAAGAGCTCCCCCTATCGGATCTTCTGGGGCGTCTCAGTATGCGCCAGAAGTGTTGTTCGCCCCTAGAGGTGTGTGCAAATAAGCTTTAAATTTATAAAACTAGAATCAAGCAGCGAACCCGTAGTGTACGGATCGATATAGTTAAGCAAGAATTCCAGAGTATCGAACACAGGGATTTGGGGGGAACGAACTCGATTGCAGGTTATCAAGCAAATAAATATAGGAGTTTTGCAAATATTGGGAAAACAACAATCCTAAAGATCCAGGTGTCCAGTTGTGGCAATCGATTCAAGATATACTTAATGATGTAAAGACAGAGTTGAGATATGCAAAGGTATGCTAATGTAAGGTAATCGTACGGTGAAGTTCCAAGAACCTTATATAACCCACCTACAAGGCACTCTCTATACAGGTTGTTGAGGCTCAATATAGAAAGATTCTAGAGACGGGAATTGGTGTCAAATACCCAAACTTATAATCCAAGGATCAAGACTAACTTAACCGATTGAGGTTGTGACACTCACAATCGAGGTAGAGGTTGTTGAGGCTTCACTACCACCTAGAAAAGACAAGTCTAAACTAAGCTAAAGCAAATCTTTAACTTTAGATTAAAGTAAAAGCAGATTCGTAGACTTAAGGGAAATCACGGTTAGTTCTTGAGGTTCCACGGACGTGGACTCAAGAACAGACCGTAATTTAGGGCTGTCGGCGACAATTCTCTAACTCTCAAGGTCTAATCTATTTGCGATCGATCTATCATCATCTAAGCCACAACTATCAACCCTTCACCTTAGAATTGTTTAGAGCTTTTAGCCAATAACAGTCATATTGATATCAATTCAAGAATTAAAAGATAAAAAGATGAAAACTTTCAAGAACTTTCAATAATCTTCAATTCAATCTCAAAGTCACAAAGAGAATAAGCAATGTCAAAAGATTCACAATAGAACAAATAATCGTAACCCTAGGAAAGAAAAGAAAACGGGATGTCAATCCGTTTTCCAAATCGAACCTAATCAAGAAGAGAGATCTTCTTGCAAAATCTTCCAAGTACTACGATCTTCCGCAAATCCGGAGATCTCAACAGCAATCTCCACCAAAAGTGCGAGATTAGAGGAATTCCAAACACGAACTTCGATCTCTTCAAAGAGATGTCAATTGCTTCCAAGCAAGCTAAGCAAAGCGTCTTCGCGTCTAAGCGGCGATCAATGAGGACAAACGGGTAGCGAAGGTGTGCGAAGATAGTAGCCAAGGTGACGGAATCTTGCTTCGTCCGTCTTTTTATAGTGTAGGGCAAAATGTCGGCCCGGCCCAATCTTTAAAAGATCGTGGCTTCAAAGTGTGGCGAAAAGATTTGCCAAGATCACGGTCGTGGAAGTGTTCCACGACCGTAATTTAGAGCGTGGAAACAAATACGGTTTGCAACATATGTTCCACGGCCGTGTAATCCCCTGGAATGAACATGGATTTCTGACTTCAAATCCACGGCCGTAATTCTGAACGTGGTTTGTGATACGGCCGTATTTTAGGGCGTAATTTAGGGCAAGAACGTGATTCTTCCCTAAACTCGTGCATTCCTCAAACTAAGACTCCAAATTGCTTCCAAAGAGTGTCCTCAATCTATGGACATATCAACTCAACTCTCCTTTGCTCGTTTCCGTTCGGAAATAGCTCCAAATCACCTATAATCAACATAGAACTAGTGTAGACATCCATATCGACAATATAGGTAATACTAGCTCACATATGCATAAAGTTCAATCAAAGACTATCAATATGAATCAAATACGTTTAGAAAACGTGCCTAAAATATCACAATATTTCATGCTAACAAATAACCCCATACTTAACACTTGCTTGTCCCTAAGCAAGGTCTTTCAAAAAGCTTTAAACAAGAGTTAGGATGAAATATGTGTACCTTCTTTTGGATGAATGTGACTTCTAAAGAATAGATCATTCTCAAAACTTGCTTCAATCATTTTTTCAAACTTTCACACACTTAATCAAATAGTAAAAGGTAAAGAAAATTCATGAATCAACTCAACTTCTAAACAAGCATTACAACCTTCAAATATTATCAAAATCAATCACAAGAAACTTCAATTTAGATCACCAAGTCATATAACATTCTTTTGATCTTAAGGACTTCCAAAGAAAAGGTTTAGAACATGGAAGGGAAGGGAAAACTTTAAGGGAAAGTGGTGCATAAATCCGGGAAAGTGGACAACTACCTTCTTCTTCTTATGCGGTTCCCGCAACACTTCAACTTAGAGCTTTGCTCTCTTCTTTTCATTTTTCGACTTTACTTTTGGAGTTATGGATAGAGGTGCACAAAAACCGAAGCCTAGGAGATCGGCGTTTCTCAAATTTTTCAAGAGATGCCTCAAACCCTTAGCGCACATACCATAATCCGCTAGGAATATCGCTCAATCCGACTTTGGCAAGACACAAACACCCGGCTATGTGAATGGTGCCGAGTTACTCATCGTCATGATTGACTTCCCCAAACCTATAATTTCTTTCTATTCAATTGATTGCAATTAATTGCTCTCATGGCCCTCCCACATCAAATATGCCTTTTTCTCATTCACTTCTCCAAATTCCCGGATAGGTAGGGGAGGCTAATATTTCAATGAGGAGCTAGATGATCAAAGAAAGAAGAAAGAAAGTATTGAATTGCCTTAATCATTTCAAAAGGAAGTATAGGAACTTATAACATGATTTCAACTTCAATTTTCTAGCATGATTTAGGTAACATTCTCACATTATAAAACTTGCTAAAGAGGTAAAATTCATTCGTTCAAATTCTTTTCAATTCACAATCCTTTTAAGCATGCAATTGTCATCAAGCTCAATTCACAAGTAGTGATTATCATGGAAATCATCTCAATTCATTAGAAGCACAAAATTTTCAAAATTTTTCAATTTTTATGGGTTTTTTCAAGTCATTTTTCATGTAATGCAATAAGGATACGTGTAACACATAATGAAGATGCAACGATAGTGTCGAATGAAAGCAAACATAGAGAGTAGAGTTATTACAAACTTTTAGTACATCCCACCCCATACTTAGGACGAACATTGTCCCTAATGTTCAAAAGAAAGATCAAAAGAAAAAAAGGAAAAAGAAACTCACAAGTGGTGGCGGGAATGTCTAAGACAACGATCATGCATCAATCACTGCGGCGCCGGCGGAGGTGGGAATGGAGAGAAACTCGGATCGTAGAACCGCCCAAACTGCTGGCGGTAGACGTCCCTCATCATGTGGTCAAGGTCGTCTAAGCGTCCGTCTCTAGCATCCACCCGGATCTCTAGTGCTCCAACTCTCTCCGAAAGTCCGGTAGCCCAATCCGGCATCTGCTCGTACCATCCCGGGGCGTGACTGTACCATGATGGAGCATTGGATGGTGCTGGTGCTGGTGGCGGTGGTGGTGCTGCTGGCTGCGCCGTGGACCAAGGAGGGGGTGTGTCATACCAAGTGGGAGGTGTAGTCATCCACGTGGGCCTCTCACTCACGCTAGCGCGGCGAGATGACGAGCCTGAAGCTCTAGCTGGACGTGGAGAGCGCCTAGGTACATCCGAGGCCGCCTCCGACTGATCCGGAAACGTGCCAAACTCGTGCTCCGCTCCTCCACCACTCTCGTACTGACCTCCCATGTCCTCCTCCTTCACAACCGGTGGTGGAACGTAAGGGGGAGCTACTAGCCTGTTCGCATGCATCGCAGCGAACGTCTCCTTCCAATTGTGGCGTCCCGCCACAATGGAATACTCCGGTAGCCACTCAATCCCTCTACCCGTCCGAGTCTCCCAAGGCATGCCCGCATAAGGCGGACCTCCATGTGTGGGGAAGATGAGTCCCCTAACCATAAAAGCATGTAGCCCTAAGGGAACCGCCGGTATACGGGTACAAGCAGAAAAATCAACGCCAAACGTCCTAGCAATGTGGGTCACTATCCCACCATATCCGATGTTCCCCTTCTTCTTGTTCTTCAGTTTACTCATCGTAGCCGCCAAAAGAGTGGCACAATCTGCACGGCGACCATATAGCATACTATAGAGCAAGAATAGCTCATCCGTCTTGATCTTTTGGGGCGTCTCCGTCCTAGGAAAGAGACACTCCGAAAGAACGCGATGTGCTATCTTCAAGGCTAGATGGTACATCAATCTAGCCTTGGTATCGGCGGGTTGCCAACGGTCCTCTTCGGCGTAAATCATGGCTACTTCCTCCCAAAAATCCTTAGGGTAAACTCCACTCGGGAATCGACCGTTATAGGTCTCATGGAACCCGAAAATGGTCCCAAACTCAACAATGCTCAAATGATAGTCTCGTTCCATGAGACGGAAGGAGACGGTCCTATCTACGTGGCTGTGCTCGAAGGACGTCACAACCTCCCGGGTAATCTCCTCGTAGGCGTCTTCACGAATGTTCGTGAAGACAAGTAACCCGGCTCTATCCAAGAGCCATGTAAGATCATCAACTATGTTGAGAGGATGTAGATCCTCCAACAACAAATACCTAGGACCTATCACTGTCCTCTTCGTGATCCTCTCAAATGCATCAAGGTGGTTCTCATGTATGGTTGGGATGCTAGGGTGAGGGGGTGAAGATGGAGGTGAAGGTGAGGATGGTAGTGAGGGAGATGAGGGTGGTGGTGCCCTAGAGGTGGAGGGATTGCCCTTTCTTTTCTTGTTTTGCTCTCCCTTTTTCTCTTTTATCCTTCCCGACACTCTCCTTACAAAGTCCATTTTTCAGCAAAAATTACGGTCTGTTCTTCAGGTTCCACGGCCGTGGTTTACCCAGAGACCGTGATTCGTCTCAGAAACTTGCGAATCTCAGCAAATTCACCAACAATCACCACAACAAGCAGTCCTAATCTAATTCCTTCCAGTCTTTGTCAGTTCTTCCTAAAAAACTATAGCAAAAACGAACCAAATCCGCGAAATTCAAGAAGGGAGAATAAACCTCGTTTTCGGATTGAAAAACCCGAAATGCGCGTTTGTTGATGGATTTCCGCTTGGTTTGTTGCTTGGATCTTGTTCGTGGTTGGATTTGCTGCAGTTTAGGATGAAGAATCGTTGAAAACGATTAGAAAACGAGGAATGGAGAGAGGTGAAGGGGTTTCGCTATCTAGGTCGTGGAAAGGGGGAATTTTGTGGGTAGTTTTGTGAAGAATGTGGCTTATATACTCCCAGGCAAAATTTTGAAAATCACGGTCTGTCGGGGTGTTCCACGACCGTGGAAGTGTACGGACCCGTGATTTTGGTGATTTTTCAAAGGCCTTTGAGAATTACGGCCACTGTAGCTATGACGACCGTAATTTAGACCGTGGAACCTTCTGTAAAGCTTCAAAGTCCAAATTTCGTCACTTTTCTTCGACATTATCTTCCCTTTCTCCTTTTCCATCGATCCTACAACCAAAAACACGAACATACCGGAAGAAATCGAGGCAAAATAAAGCGAAAACGTCTATTCTAAGTTAAACTATGAATCGAAAACAAAAACAGAAAAGCAAAACCTTGGGTTGCCTCCCAAGAAGCGCTTTGTTTAAGGTCCGTAGCTAGACCAATCTCGCACTTATTCGAGTGCGGTAGGCGCAAACTCCTCAGCTTGGAGTTCCGGTGTGTACTTCTTGAGTCTTTGGCCGTTCACCTTGAAACTTCCGCTAGCTTCACCCCATACTTCAACTGCACCATGGGAGAAAATGCGTTTGATTAGAAAAGGTCCGGTCCAACGGGATTTAAGCTTACCTGGAAAGAGGCGAAGTCTTGAATTGAAGAGGAGAACTTGATCTCCTTCTTTGAAGTCCTTTGGAATGATATGCTTATCATGCCAACGCTTTGCCCTTTCCTTGTAGATCTTAGCGTTTTCATAGGCGTTCAAGCGAAATTCATCCAGCTTGTTGATGTCTAGGAGACGCTTCTCTCCCGCTTCTTTCATGCCGAAATTCAGCCACTTGATAGCCCAAAACGCTTTGTGCTCCAGCTCTACCGGCAAATGACAAGACTTCCCATACACAAGGTTGTATGGTGTGGTTCCTATGGGAGTCTTGTATGCAGTCCGGTACGCCCATAATGCATCATCTAGCTTCAAGGACCAATCCTTCCTAGTCCTTGAAACCGTCTTCTCTAGAATTCCCTTGATCTCCCTATTTGAGATCTCAACTTGTCCACTTGTTTGTGGATGGTAAGGGGTAGCGACCTTGTGAGTAACCCCATACTTAGCTAGAAGAGCTTCAAAGCGACGGGCTATGAAGTGAGAACCTCCATCACTAATGATTGTCCTTGGCGTTCCAAATCGCGGAAAGATGGTCTTGTTGAAGAACTTAACCACCACCATGGCATCATTTGTGGGAGAGGTGATTGCTTCCACCCATCTAGAAACGTAGTCTACCGCCAATAGTATGTATTGGTTTCCACAAGAAGATGGGAATGGTCCCATGAAATCGACTCCCCAAACGTCGAAAATCTCCACCTCTTGGATGTTGTTGAGGGGCATCTCGTTCCTTCTAGAAATATTGCCTATTCTTTGACAAGCATCGCAGCAAGAGACAAAGGATTGCACATCTCTAAATAAAGTAGGCCAATAGAATCCAGATTGCAATACCTTTGCGCTAGTCTTGTTCGAACTAGCGTGTCCTCCACAAGGTAGTGAATGACAATGGCGGATGACACTTTGCATCTCGTCTTCCGGCACACATTGCCGAATGATGCCATCCGGACCTCTCTTGAAGAGGAGAGGCTCGTTCCAATAGTATTCCCGGACGTCCTTAAAGAACTTTTTCCTTTGTGCGTAGGATAGTCCGGGTGGTATCTCCTGGCAAACCAAATAGTTAACAAAATCAGCAAACCATGGTTCGTTACCTTTGGAGATCTCGTTGATGCACTCCTCTATGATGTGTAGGTGTTCGTCCGGAAAGGAGTCATCAATGGGTAGATGGTCGTCCTCTAGATGTGTGAGGCGACTCAAATGATCCGCAACAGAATTTTCTGAACCTTTCTTGTCGCGGATCTCAAGATCGAATTCTTGTAGGAGAAGAATCCATCTAATTAGCCTTGGCTTCGCGTCTTTCTTCGCAAGGAGGTACCGGATCGCAGCATGATCCGTGTAGACAATCACCTTTGCACCTACAAGATAAGAGCGAAACTTGTCAATAGCGTAGACAATGGCTAGAAACTCTTTTTCTGTAGTGGCGTAGTTGAGCTGAGCTTCGTCTAGCGTCTTGCTAGCGTAGTATATGGCATGGGTTCGTCCTTCCTTTCGTTGCCCAAGAACAGCTCCAATGGCTACGTCACTAGCATCGCACATAATCTCGAAGGGGAGAGTCCAATCCGGGGGTTGGATAATAGGTGCTGAAATTAGAGCTTGCCGAATGGTGTTAAACGCATCTAAACATTCCTGCGAAAACTCAAAAACCGCATCTTTCATCAATAGATTAGTGAGAGGTTTTGATATCTTAGAAAAGTCCTTAATGAAGCGTCTATAAAATCCAGCATGTCCTAGGAAACTTCTTATCCCTTTCACCGAAATTGGGGGAGGAAGTTTCTCTATGGTCTCTATCTTAGCTTTGTCTACCTCTATCCCTCTACTAGAGACTAAGTGACCTAATACGATTCCTTCCTTAACCATGAATTGACACTTTTGCCAATTAAGAACTAGGTTAGTGTCTTCACAACGTTGTAAAACAAGAGAGGTTAGAGAGGCAATTGTTAAAAGAGGAACCGTATACAGAGAAGTCGTCCATGAAGACTTCCATGATTTCCTCTACGTACTCGAAGAAGATGGCCATCATGCACCGTTGAAAGGTGGCTGGGGCGTTGCAAAGCCCGAACGGCATTCTCCTATAAGCGAACGTACCCCAAGGGCACGTGAATGTGGTCTTCTCCTGATCGTCCGGATGTATCGGAATCTGAAAGAAACCACTATAACCGTCAAGGTAGCAAAAATGTGTATGTTGTGCTAACCTTTCAAGCATTTGATCGATGAATGGCAATGGAAAGTGATCCTTCCGTGTTGCGTTGTTGAGCTTGCGGTAGTCTATGCACATTCGCCATCCAGTCACGGTTCGGGTAGGAATGAGTTCGTTGTTCTTGTTGGTGATGACCGTCATTCCTCCTTTTTTCGGAACTACTTGAACTGGACTCACCCATTTGCTATCGGAGATAGGATAGATGATACCTGCATCAAGAAGTTTAAGAATTTCCTTCTTGACAACCTCCTTCATGGTCGGATTCAACCGCCTTTGAGGTTGTCTTGAAGTTCTAAAATCCTCCTCCATTAGTATCTTATGCATACATAGGGAGGGTTTAATTCCTACTAAGTCCTCGATAGTGTAACCTATGGCTTTTCTATGTTTCCTAAGGACTATCATGAGCTGTTCATGTTCATCTATGCTTAGTTCGGAGCTAACAATGACCGGAAAAGTAGAATTAGATCCAAGAAAAGCGTACCTTAGATGAGTAGGAAGTGGTTTGAGTTCCATCACTTTCGGAGCTTCCAATGGTGCTTGAGAGGCATCCGACGTTTCCTTAGAAGTTTCTAAGGTTGTTGAGTGGTTTGGAGAAGAATCAAAAGAAGTTGAAGAAGTAGGCCGATCACCCTCTTCCACGGTCAGAATTACGGCCTCCCCATGTGTTCCACGGCCGTGTAATCCCCTGGAATGGAGGTCGATTTTGGTTGTGAAATCCACGGTCGTGGAATACAAGGTATGGCCGTGGATTCTTACATTCTCAGCCTCATCGTGGAGTTTTTCAAACTCCACTTCATGTATCTCTTCTTGTGCTTCTAAGGCTTCAATTTCCTCTTTGCACTCTTCTTCTTCCCCTACATTGGTTAGACTCATAGTGATAACCTTTTGTAAAGGATCGTTAAAGAGAATCACACTTACCTCCTCCCTAGACAAACCTTCTTCATCTTGGATATCGTAAATATCCTCATCAAAGATTGGCTCCTTTACTAGAGTGGAAAGAACGAACTCTACTTTCTCTTCTCCAATATCAAAAGCGAGTCTTCCATTCTTGCAATCGACCATGCAGCCGGAAGTTGCAAGAAACGGTCTTCCGAGTATGATCGGGACCGGACTATCTGCAGGAATGTCAAGCACGACAAAATCAATGGGGACAAAGAATTTGCCTAACTTGACCGGGACGTCTTCTACAATACCGACGGGGCGAGTGATGGATTGATCCGCCATGTATAACGTCATCTTGGCCGGTTTAGGATCGCCTAAACCGATCTTCCTACATAATGCAAGTGGTATGATGCTCACACTTGCTCCCAAGTCGCATAAAGCGTCGTATGTGACATCTCCCACTCCAATGGGAATGCAAAATGACCCCGGATCCTTCAACTTTGGGGGCATTTTCTCCTTCATAGTCTTGATGAGATCAGAAGAATCCGAACTCATCTTGACCTCACCGAAATCTTCTAGCTTCCTCTTGTTAGAGAGAAGCTCTTTCAAGAACTTGCCATAAGCCGGCATACCTACAATAGCATCAATGAAGGGTATATTAATATGCAGCTTGCTCATGAGTTCTATGAACTTACCGAATTGTTTGTCTAGGCGTGCTCGCGCTCTAGATTGAGGGAATGGTAGGGGAGGTTTGTAAGCTGGAGGAGGAACATAGACATCTTCCTTCTCCTTCCCCTTCCCTTTGTCCTTCTCTACGGGGACTTCAACGAACGTAGGCTGCGGATCGGTGGTAGTCACTCCGCTCCTAGTTGTAATCGCCATTACCCTTCCCTTAGGGTTGTCCTCCGTTTTTCCTGGAAGTTTCCCTTGATTTCTAGGAACTTCCTCCGCGTGGTTGAACAATTGGTTTTCCAAAACTTTTTGAGCTTTGTCAACCTTAGAGACTTGATCATCAACCTTGATGAGGCGGTTCTCCAACCCTTGAAGCTTTCCCAAGATTGTTTCCAACATGGGATCGGACTTCTCCTTCCCCGAAGTGTTTCCTCCATTAGATGATTGCCCCTGGCTTTTCAAAGGAGTAGAGGAAGAGGGAGGTGGAGTTAGTGAATTTGAGTTGGAAGGGTAAGAGTTACCGGAACTTTGTTGATTGGAGCGCCAATTGTTGTTGTTTGAACCCCTATTGTTGTTCCAATCGCTGTTCCGGTTGTTGTTGTTTCCATTCCTGTTGTTATTCCGGTTATTGTTCCGGTTATTGTTGTTGCCGCCATTGTTGTTGCCCAAATAACCAACATCCTTCCCTTGTTGCTTTGGGAAGTTGGTCTTGATAGCCTCCTTCAACTCTTTGATCTCATTGTTGAGGGAGAAAATCTGATTTTGAGCTTCATGTGTGAGCTTCGCTCCTTGCTCCACACGGTTTCCCTCCACTTTCCGGTGGGAATACTTCTCTATGACTCTTGCTTGCTTCTCAATGAAGTCCCAAGCGTCATCTTCTCTCATGTCCATGAATGTTCCGCATGAGAGGGATTGGAGGTTGAATTGCATTCCCGCATCCAGCCCTTTGTAGTAGATTTCCAGCAAGGCAAGCTTGGATATGCCATGATGAGGGCAATCCAAGAGTAAATCCTGAAACCTTTCCCACGATTGAAACAAACTTTCGTTAGGTCTCATGGAAAAAGCATTAATCTTACCTCTAAGTTCCGCCGTTTTGGAGGGCGGAAAGAATTTAGTGAGAAACTCCGCGGAAAGGTCTTCCCACGTGTCTAGTTTCCCATTGGGAAGAGCTTGATACCAAGACAACGCTTTCCCTTTCAAAGAGAAAAAGAAAGGCTTGAGCTTATAGCTGTTGGTAGTAGCGTTTTTCGGTCTCATCGTCTCCATCATACACTCAAAGTTTTGCAAGTGTTGGTGTGGAGATTCGGCACTTGTACCGCCAAATTGGCTTTGGCGAACAAGAGTGATAACTTGAGGGTTAAAGCTAAACCCTTGCACATCTTCAGCATCAAATTTCACACCCAAGCGGCGTGGTTGTTGTGTTGGATCCATCCGCTGGCCAAGAGTTCTTGGCTCATTATCCACACGTTCGACTCTCACATTCCTAGGGGGAATGCGGCGATTAGCAGCTCCTTGTGGATGGAAAGGATTCATATTGATCGTGGGATCAATCTCTTCTAACGGTGGCATGGAAGAGTCACTATCATCAGCGGATGAGTGGCTTTTTCTTCTAGACCTTGATCTCCTTCTTGGGGACTTCTTGCTTACCTTATCCTCAAGGTCGCTCATCTTTATCCTCATTTGGACGATCATGTCTTGTAGACCGTTAACTTGAGATTGATGACGATCCATCTCATCCTGGCGGAGAGTCTCATTCCATCGGAGTTGAGCTTCCTTCTCCGCCAACTCTGTTTGAAGATCACGTTCGTGTTCTTCGGCCATCTTCTTTTCCTTGCGCTTTTGCCTCAAGGTTTTCTCTAGCTCTTGGTCAAGAGGTAAGAGATCTGCGGTGTTCCTAGACCTGCGCATGCACTCAAAGAGATATCAAATAACGAGAGCAAGCTCCCAAGCTTGACAACCGGCTACCGGATTCGGTCTAAACCAAATCCCCGGGAACGGCGCCAAAAACTTGTTCGCCCCTAGAGGTGTGTGCAAATAAGCTTTAAATTTATAAAACTAGAATCAAGCAGCGAACCCGCAGTGTACGGATCGATATAGTTAAGCAAAAATTCCAGAGTATCGAACACAGGGATTTGGGAGGAACGAACTCGATTGCAGGTTATCAAGCAAATAAATATAGGAGTTTTGCAAATATTGGGAAAACAACAATCCTAAAGATCCAGGTGTCCAGTTGTGGCAATCGATTCAAGATATACTTAATGATGTAAAGACAGAGTTGAGATATGCAAAGGTATGCTAATGTAAGGTAATCGTACGGTGAAGTTCCAAGAACCTTATATAACCCACCTACAAGGCACTCTCTATACAGGTTGTTGAGGCTCAATATAGAAAGATTCTAGAGACGGGAATTGGTGTCAAATACCCAAACTTATAATCCAAGGATCAAGACTAACTTAACCGATTGAGGTTGTGACACTCACAATCGAGGTAGAGGTTGTTGAGGCTTCACTACCACCTAGAAAAGACAAGTCTAAACTAAGCTAAAGCAAATCTTTAACTTTAGATTAAAGTAAAAGCAGATTCGTAGACTTAAGGGAAATCACGGTTAGTTCTTGAGGTTCCACGGCCGTGGACTCAAGAACAGACCGTAATTTAGGGCTGTTGGCGACAATTCTCTAACTCTCAGGGTCTAATCTATTTGCGATCGATCTATCATCATCTAAGCCACAACTATCAACCCTTCACCTTAGAATTGTTTAGGGTTTTTAGCCAATAACAGTCATATTGATATCAATTCAAGAATTAAAAGATAAAAAGATGAAAACTTTCAAGAACTTTCAATAATCTTCAATTCAATCTCAAAGTCACAAAGAGAATAAGCAATGTCAAAAGATTCACAATAGAACAAATAATCGTAACCCTAGGAAAGAAAAGAAAACGGGATGTCAATCCGTTTTCCAAATCGAACCTAATCAAGAAGAGAGATCTTCTTGCAAAATCTTCCAAGTACTACGATCTTCCGCAAATCCGGAGATCTCAACAGCAATCTCCACCAAAAGTGCGAGATTAGAGGAATTCCAAATACGAACTTCGATCTCTTCAAAGATATGTCAATTGCTTCCAAGAAAGCTAAGCAAAGCGTCTTCGCGTCTAAGCGGCGATCAATGAGGGCAAACGGGTAGCGAAGGTGTGCGAAGATAGTAGCCAAGGTGACGGAATCTTGCTTCGTCCGTCTTTTTATAGTGTAGGGCAAAATGTTGGCCCGGCCCAATCTTTAAAAGATCGTGGCTTCAAAGTGTGGCGAAAAGATTTGCCAAGATCACGGTCGTGGAAGTGTTCCACGACCGTAATTTAGAGCGTGGAAACAAATACGGTTTGCAACATATGTTCCACGGCCGTGTAATCCCCTGGAATGAACATGGATTTCTGACTTCAAATCCACGGCCGTAATTCTGAACGTGGTTTGTGATACGGCCGTATTTTAGGGCGTAATTTAGGGCAAGAACTTGATTCTTCCCTAAACTCGTGCATTCCTCAAACTAAGACTCCAAATTGCTTCCAAAGAGTGTCCTCAATCTATGGACATATCAACTCAACTCTCCTTTGCTCGTTTCCGTTCGGAAATAGCTCCAAATCACCTATAATCAACATAGAACTAGTGTAGACATCCATATCGACAATATAGGTAATACTAGCTCACATATGCATAAAGTTCAATCAAAGACTATCAATATGAATCAAATACGTTTAGAAAACGTGCCTAAAATATCACAATATTTCATGCTAACAAGTGTCTCGCTAAAAATCCTGTGGGCTAGTCTGAAAGCTGGGTGGAAGATGACCTTCTCCCTGGAATCTCCAGGGCGCCATCTGTCTGCGTGCTCGGTAATATGGGCAATCTGCCCCCAGAACTCCCTAGCTACGGATCGGGAGGGGAAGTCGGTGGCGGTGGGCTCAGAAAAGCCAAAAATCTCTCTCCATATCTCCAAAGGAACTATGAAGTTCCGGTTCATCAACCGGTACTTCACAGACTGGTCTGTGGGAAGGTAGGAGAAGGAGCTAACAAACTCTAAGGTCGGCTCCAAGTAAGCTGGGGCTCGGATCTCAGTAAACTGATCCAGCCCAACAGTGGCAATCATCCTCCTAAGGTCAGCATCTAACCCTAGGCAATCAAAAGCCGACACGTCCAGAAATCGAGGTGCGATAACTGGACGGCTAGCTATGCGCTCATAGTCTACCCGGCATCTCTCGTGGATAACCGGGCGGTAAGGACGGGAAGAAGAGGAAGAAGGGGAGGGTGAGGATCTGTCTCTCAGGGCTAGGCGGCGATCGGAACTCATTTTTACTCAACACTGTCAGACCACCTCGGTCACTGACAAGACTCAGAAATCACCTCGGTCGAGATGCAGTTCGACCTGACCGAGGCGCAACAGTCGCGATTCCAATTCTCAGAAATTCAGTTCTTTTCCCCCTAAAATCACTACAATTGCTTCCTAAGGGGTACTTAAATCCTTTCTCAGCAGAATCAAGGGCAACCAAAGCCCAAATCGAAGCGAATAAACGAGTTAGGGTTTCGACTTGTTTTTTACCTCGTTTCGGTCGATTCACTCGATTTCTTTGCAGATCTGTTGTTGCAATCGGTTCCTCTACACTTCAATCGCAGTTTTGAAGCGGAAATTGTCGAAAATAAGCAAGATCTGAGAGAGAGCGAAGTAGACTGTCGCCGCGGTCGAGGTAGGTAAAGTAAAAAAGTGAAAAATAAATTTTTCCCCTTTTTATACCGTTCCTGGATCTGCTGTCACCTCGGTCGAGATGATCTCGACTGGACCGAGGTGGTACGGACCGAGGTGGTTCTGCAGAAACCCTAGTCGCCTCGGTTGCTCAAGAATCAACTCGGTCGAGATGCTTTGACAGTGACCGAGATGCTTCTGTCTTCTCAAAATCTCGAACTTCTGTCCTTCCAGTTATGCTCCTTCCTTAGATATTCCCTGTTGTCTGTCTAGAACGCCAAAAACAAAGCAATGCAAAGCAAAGCAAAAACAAAAACTATCTAAGCTAGACTAGAAAACGGGAAAAAGAAAGCAATACCTTGGGTTGCCTCCCAAGAAGCGCTTGGTTTAAGGTCGCTAGCTGGACCATAATGCGTCTCAAACGAGGTAGGAGGTGACCTCACCCCATACTTCACCTCCATCGTGGGGTGAAGTGAGTAAATCCATCAAACGCTCCAACAAGTGTAAGTGCTCATCGGGGAATGAATCGTCTATGGGTGGGTTATCCGTTTCGCGGGAAGATTCTGGTAGCCGGCTGAGGTGGTCCGCAACTGAATTCTCGGATCCCTTCTTATCGCGGATCTCTAGGTCAAACTCTTGAAGCAAGAGAATCCATCGAATAAGGCGCGGCTTGGCGTCTTTCTTAGCCAACAAGTAACGAATGGCTGCGTGGTCGGTGTAGACAATGACCTTCGCCCCTACTAGATAGGAACGAAACTTCTCGAAGGCATATACAACCGCCAATAACTCCTTCTCGGTGGTAGCGTAGTTGCGTTGTGCTTCATCTAGCGTCTTGCTAGCATAATAAATGGCGGTGGTCCGTCCATCCTTCTTCTGTCCAAGCACCGCTCCTACGGCTACATCACTAGCGTCACACATGACCTCAAAGGGCAAGGTCCAATCAGGAGGCTGGATAATGGGAGCGGAGATCAATGCTTCCTTAATCCTGTAAAAGGCATCAAGACACTCCTGCGAAAACTCAAAAACAACATCTTTATTCAAGAGGTTAGTTAGAGGTTTAGAAATTTTAGAGAAGTCCTTGATGAATCTCCTGTAGAAACCTGCATGCCCCAGAAAACTCCTCACACCTTTAACAGAACAAGGAGGAGGGAGTTTCTCAATAGTTTCGATCTTAGCTCGATCGACCTCAATACCTCGATTAGAAACGAGGTGTCCTAGCACAATGCCTTCATTAACCATAAAATGACACTTCTCCCAATTCAGAACAAGGTTAGTGTCTTCACATCTTTTAAGCACTAGAGAAAGGTTAGATAGGCAATCATCAAAAGAGGAACCATATACAGAAAAATCATCCATGAATACCTCCATGATCTCCTCTATGTACTCGGAAAAGATAGCCATCATGCATCGCTGGAAGGTAGCGGGTGCATTGCACAATCCAAATGGCATCCTCCGATAGGCAAATGTCCCCCATGGACAAGTGAAAGTGGTCTTCTCCTGATCATCCGGATGGATAGGAATCTGGAAGAATCCACTATAGCCGTCCAAGTAGCAAAAGTGTGAATGCTGGGCCAATCGTTCGAGCATTTGGTCGATGAAGGGAAGCGGAAAATGATCCTTCCGAGTCGCCATGTTCAGCTTCCTATAATCGATGCAAACTCTCCAGCCCGTAACGGTCCTTGTTGGGATTAACTCGTTGTTCTTATTCGTCACAACGGTCATCCCTCCTTTCTTCGGAACGACATGCACCGGGCTAACCCACTTGTTGTCCGAGATAGGATAAATAATACCTGCATCCAACAACTTAAGAACTTCCTTCTTCACAACCTCTTTCATGATCGGATTTAACCGTCTTTGAGGTTCCCGTGAAGTCTTATGATTATCTTCCATTAGAATTCTATGCATGCAGAAAGAAGGTTTAATGCCAATAAGATCATCCGTGGTATAACCTATAGCCTTTCGATGCTTTCTCAGGACATGCATTAACTTAGACAATTCAGATCCGGAAAGGGAAGCACTAACAATAACGGGGTAAGTAGAATCCGGTCCAAGAAAGATATACCTCAAGTGACTGGGGAGTTGTTTAAGCTCCACGACTGGGGGTGCTTTCTGAGGGGGATCCATGCTTCCTCTTTCCAGTGGAGTGGTATCAGAAACTGGACTCGATGAAGTCTCAGTTAGGATTATCTCGCCGTCGACCTCGGTCGAGGCGCAGAGGCGTTGACCGAGATGTTCTTCAGTCGCCTCGCTCAGTCCAGAAGGTGCCTCGGTCGAGCTGCTGCTAGTGGGACCGAGACTGGAGATCTTCGTCTCCTGGATTAGCTTCTCAGTTTTAGCTCCTGGATCTTCTTCCAGTGCCTTCAAGCTCCGTATATCTGCATCACAAGAAGCATCTATACCTTCCTCCATTAAACTGAAGCTAATAACTCTTTCGAGTGGATCGTTAATAAGGATAGAGCTCACCAATTCTCTTGATTCTTCTTCATCGTAGATGTTGAAGATATCATCAGTTAGTTGCTCCCCTTTCATGGCTGCAAGTAGTGCGAACTCCACCTCATCGCCACCAACGTTGAATTTCAACTTGGCGTTCTTGCAATCCACGTTGCAACCCGAAGTTGCTAGAAATGGCCTCCCGAGAATAATAGGAACAGGATAATATGCGGGAATGTCAAGTACAACAAAATCTATGGGTAGATAGAAGTTACCTAACTTGACCGGAACGTCCTCCAAGATGCCCACAGGATGGGTAATGGAGCGATCCGCCATATAAAGTCGAATCTTGACCGGTTTGGGCTCTCCAAGACCGATCTTCGTGCATAGCTCCAGCGGGATGATGCTCACGCTGGCTCCTAGATCACAAAGGGCTTCACAAGTGACATCCCCAACTTGAATGGGAATGCAAAATGAGCCGGGATCTCTCAACTTAGGTGGCATCTTTTCCTTCATGATCTTGATAAGCTCCGAGGATTTAGATGTCATCCTAACTTCACCAACATCCTCCAGCTTCCTCTTCCTTGATAAGATTTCTTTCAAGAACTTCCCATAGGCGGGCATACCTAGAATAGCATCAAGGAAGGGAATATTAATATGGAGCTTATTCATCAAGTCAAGAAACTTACCAAAGTGTTTGTCTAGATGTGCTCTGGCTCTGGACTGAGGGAATGGAAGTGGTGGTTTGTATGCAGGAGGTGGAACATAAGTTTCTGTCGTCCCTCCTGCTTTCTGTTGCTCCGCCTTGGTTGGCATCTCGGTCGAGGTGTTCTTCGACTGGATCTGCACCGAGGTGGTCTGCGTCGAACGAGGTACTGGATCTGCAGTTTTAAGTCCACTCCTCGTTGTTATGGCCATGCACTGGCCCTTAGGGTTAGTTTCCGTCTTTGCTAGAAGCTTCCCTGGATCTCTTGGCGCTTCATTCGCCCTATTAGCAAGTTGTTGTTCGAAGGACTTTTGGGCCCTCGAAAATGAAGTCATAGAATTCTCCATAGCGCTAAGCTTGATCAAGATAGCCTCCAGAACTGCGTCTTTCTTTTCCGGCTGAGACGAACTTGATCCTTGCCCTTGGCTCTTTAATGGAGTAGAAGAAGAAGAAGGAGAAGAGAGGAAAGGGTTAGAGGAATCGTTAGAGTTGGAGTTTGAATGATTGTTACCGTGATTTTGGTTATTCGCCCTCCAGTTGTTGCTATTGGATCCTCTATTGTTGTTGTTGTAGTTGTTTTCGGGGACCGTTGTTGTTGTTACGGTACCCGTTATTGTTGTTGTTCCTTTGCCCTTGCTCTTCCTTCTTAGTTTGAGCCATCAAGAGTTCCTTCAATTGCTTCACGTCATTCTTCAAAGACGTGAGTTGATTGTTGTTGGATTAAGTCTCTTGAAAGTTGACTCTTTTAACTCCACCTTCAACTCCTTGGTGGGTGTATTTCTCCATGTGCAAGGCTTGCTTCTCAATGAAGTCCCAAGCCTCATCAATCGCCATGTCCATGAAGGTACCGGCGGAGAGTAGTTGGAGATTGAACTGGGTGCTTCCGTCCAGTCCCTTGAAGTAGATCTCCAACAACTCGATCTTTGGAATCCCATGATGTGGGCAATCCAAGAGGATATCCTTGAACCGCTCCCAAGATTTGGACAAGCTCTCCTTGTCTTTCATAATGAAAGCGTTGATCTTCCCTCTCATTTCAGCGGTCTTTGAGGGGGGAAAGAATTTGGTCAAGAATTCCGTAGTCATCTCCTCCCATGTGCTAATTTTTCCTGGAGGAAGAGATTGATACCAAGTAAGAGCTCTATCTTTTAAAGAAAAGTAAAAAGGTCTTAGCTTGTAGTTGTTATTCTCAATTCTGGGAGGTCGCAAGGTTTCCATCAAGATCTCGTAGTTTTGAAGATGTTGATGCGGCGACTCTTTCTCTAGCCCTCCGAATTGGCATTGGCGAATCATGGCTAGAACTTGCGGTCGAAGTTCGTAGTCATGATTTGCTGGATCTCCTAGGTTCACTCCTGGACGCCTCAGTTGTTGATTAGGGTCCATCCTTTGACCTAGGGTTTGTGGAATTCCTGCAAGAAGAACATCTCGGACTGGCATCCGAGGTGGAGGTACATCGGCCGGGGCATCAGGTACTGGAATCTGCCTCGGTCGAAGATCAGCTACTGGATCCTGCATCGGTCGAGGATCAACAGGGGGATCTTCCCTCGGTCGAAGTAGAATCTGGTCTCGGATGACTGCTATCTCCGCTTCGATAGCTGCAGTCCTGGTGCGATTCTCTTCTTTTTCTTGCCTTAGTTCTTCCTTGCTGAGACGTAGCAGCTCTAACGTCTCTTTCAATTCGGCCGCAAGATCGCGATCGTCTTGTTGGGCCATCTTTGCTTCTCTCAAGCGTCGCTTGTATGTCTTCTCTGGTTCGGGATCGTAAGGAACGATTTCCTTCCCAGTGCGGGTTCTTCGCATATACCTAAGAAAGAACCTGCAAAAGTCACTCAAGTAGAGTGGTTAGATGACACGGGGCAAGCGCCCCAAGAGCAAACCGTACCGGCTCGGTCTAGACCAAGTCCCCGGCAACGGCGCCAAAAACTTGTTCGCTCCAAACGGTGTGTGCAAGCTTTAAATTTATAACCCTAGACTTAAGCTTAAAACAAGGATGCGAACCCGCAGTGTACGGGTCAATCGTAGTAAAAAGCAAGAAAATTCCAGGGGTCGATCACAGGGACTCGGTGAAACAAAGTCAATACGGTAAGCTTCGTGAATACTAACCACAAAGAGCAATTAACACAATCAAAGATGAATAAGAAGTCAATAAAGCAAACATGCAATTCTAGGGATTAAAGCATCTAGTTGTGGTTCCAACTCAAGATCTATAGATAAGCGGACAAAGCTGAGATTTTTGCGTGGGGAAGGTGTTACTAAAGTGAGTAGATCACCGGGTAAGTCTCACTACTCGCTAATCCTAAACCGTAACTCCTATTACCGGGTAAGTCTCAAGGAATCAAGATAAAGAACTATAACCTCAAACTAACATGCCATCTAAGGGAATAGAATCAACCTTTACCGGGTAAGTCTCAGGCTAACTCACAAAGATGGATGGAAGCACACTCAAACCCCAATAAAGGATGAACCTTTATTACCTACACTTATGATCGTTGGTACACGAACTAAGGAATTACCGGGTAAGTCTCATCCTAAGCTTGCTTTGAACCAGGAAAGGTGTAATAAGAATAGGATTTGGCAAACTCTAACACTTAACTCTCAGTTATGAATCAGATAAGCCACCTCGGTCAGCCAGTTTCCACCTCGGCCGAAATGTTCATCGACTGAACGAGATGCTTAGGGTTAAGGTTAAAGACTCGAACTTTCAGGATCCTACTGGAATCTAAGATTATTCTATCATTGTTTTCCCCACAACCTTCAGCTAATCACCCTAGAATCACACAAGGAATTTAGCCACTCATCATCATTATGAAAGTATTAAATATATGGGAAGAAGGTGAATATTTGAACAAGAAGAATTTAATGAAAAGACTTCAATAACTGAATCAAATATCACAACAAAGCGTTCCTTGGATAGCAATCCAACAAGACAAGACAACAAGTGAGGGAGTTGAAGACAATCTTACAAAAACCCTCCAAAAAGCTATAAAAGCTATGGACTTCAACCTTCCTTCAACCTTCAAAAAGGTTCTTCGAAACTCCCAACTGGAGTATGCTGCTGCTGCGTGATCTTCTCGTAAGCAAGATGTCCAGCCGTAAACGGATGTAGCGGGCTCTCCAACTGTATGCGGATTGTTCCGAATGATAGCGGATGCCGGATTTGTGGAAAATCCAACCCTTTTTATAGGAAAATAACCCTCCAAAGATAATAAATCTTAGAAAGATATTTTCCCATAAATATAGGTAAAATATATGATTCTGCATATCTCCTTCCTTCCAGGAGCCAAGCCCAAAAATATAAGATCACTTTCCAATTTTAAAAGATCTCAGCCAAGAATAAAATATTCTCGCCGCGTCCTAGGTGTTCGCCTCGGTCGAGTCGGCGTCTCTGGATCACCTCGGTCGAGATGAATCTCTGGTCAACCGAGGTGAGTCAGAACTGAATGTGAAATCTCTCAAAACTGGTCCAAAGTAAATCTTTAATCCATAGCTATGCTCCCTGGATGTAGCTCCAAATGACTCATGACTCCTTTTGCTCCTTTTTGATGCAAAACGTACCAAATTACCTGCAATTACAACAAAACTAGGTGTAGACCTCGATCCTCGCAAAGGTAGATGAAATGGTAGTAAAATCACATAATGCACATACAAACATGCAGATTATGAAAGATAAAACGTCCAAACAAACCCCAAAATATAGACTATAATTCATGCTATCATGTTCCTTTCCTCAGATAACCAAAACTAGCTTTTACCTATGGCTTTAATACTAGATTAAGGACCCGAACCCGGAATCGATTAACCCTAGCACTTTGCATGCATTTGTACAGTTAAGGTGATCAAACTAAGTGAGAAAAGACATGCAAACATAAGTTAAAGATCAAAGAAACATAACACAATTGAAAACTGAATTAAACTTCTATTATAAAGACTTAAAACCAAATAGCAATGCAGCTTCAATCGACCCAATGTAGCAAGGAAGCTTAGAAACTCATTATAAATGGCACTTAGAAATATAGAGCTTTTTGGGGAAAATGTGGATGATTCTAGCAATCAGCCAAGGGCTCTATTTATACTAGAAAACACAATAATGGGGAGTAAATAGGTTGTCTAAACAACCACCTTAAATGTCATAAAGGTGGCGCAAACAGCCGGAGTTAAGTCCTCTGACGCTAAACCGTGGGGGTGGGCTACAGGGCCGCAGGGGCAGTTTAGGCCAGAACGTTCTAAATTCGTCTTGGCTGTTGAGGCAGCATGGCATGCCCGCAGGGGCGGGGTCTTTAATGCTCTTGAACATCTGACTCTTCAACTTCGTGACGTTTATAGTGATGATCCGCAGGGGCGGCCCAATGTCACCACAGGGGTGGTGACACAGTCTCTTTGGCTTCACAGGTCCGTTGGCAAGGGCGCAGGCATGGGCATAGGGGCACCGGCTTCGCTTCTTCAGCCTATGTCACCGCATGGGCGGCCAAAGGCGGCCATAGGGGCGGTGACACTCATCTTCTGGACACAAGCGAATGCGCTAACTGCGGCACTAGACAGAGGTCTTCAGGGGTGTCACTGCAGGGGCGGCTAGGTGGTGCCGCGTGGGCGGTGACCCCCTTCTCTCAGGGCATAGCAGAGGCACACACTGCGTCATCCGAGTGTAGTGTCACCATAGGCGCGGTGACATTACTCCGTAGGGGCGGTGTGGCACTAGAAACTTGTCTTTGTTGATCTTCTTCAACTCCCAAGTGTTGCTAAAACCTTTCTTTATTTCATTTGGACTTCTTCATTTGGATCAAGGTATTAGTAACACAATATGACTCAAAGACATAAAAAAGACTCTAAAAACTACCTAAAATGATAGTGATTCCATCATCTATCAAACTCCCCCATACTTAGACTCTTTACTCGTCCCGAGTAAACAACACATCAAACAATATCAACACAAGATCCTCAGGAAGTATGGTTCAGTAGACAAGTGAGAAAACAAAAGAGAAAAGCTTACCAAAGAATGTGAGAAAAGAGAGAAACGAGAAAAGGTGAAAAACTACCATCCTTATTGCTCCAAGAGTGACCTACCCGACTCCTCCTTATGACTCCCCTTCTTATGTTGCCAACGCCGGAAGGAGAACCTACACTCGGTACCGCTCATTTTTCCAAGGAGCCCTTTCGGGTTTCACGTTGCCACTCTTCTTCTTTTCATGATAATCTCACCAAAATCTCACATCCCTCAAGTCCAATTTTACACCAACCTAGAGTTAGTCGGACTCATTTCTTTTTGTCTAAACTGTCATTTTGGGTTTTCCGTTTATCCAAGGTTTTTCTTGCCTTTTTCTCAATTTATTTGGCTTTTTCTCTCTCTTCTTTTTTGTGATTGAAAAGAAAACTGAATTACAACTGAAATTCATCAAACAAACACAAATTGTACATGCATGGTATGTTCCCTCTCCCATACTTGAAGAACACTTTGCCCTCAAAGTGCAAAAATGAAAGCAAAGACAAATAAAGTGGAGAAGGGAAATAGGAGGGTGGTTGGTGGTAGTGAGTGGTGGTGTAAGCTTAGGGTTAGGGTTGGTGAGAAAGAGGGTTCGGGAAAGGTGATGCAGGGTGGAGGAGAGTAGATAGCGGAGGGGTGACGCAGGGGCGTCGGCAGGAGGAGGCGAACCGTGGTAGTGGTGGCGCTGGGGCATGGTGGTTGCGGTGGTGAGAGAGTTGTGAGAGTTTTTGAGAGTTTCAGCGAGGGACAGAGTTGGAGCATGAGAGGTGATACCGGTTAGGTGAGGAGGAGAGAGAGAGGGGGTGTAGGGGGTTGCTTTTGATTTCCTTTTTTCTTTTATAGGTAAAACCGCAAGGGTAGGGGCTTGTCGCCGCGGGGGCGGTAACAAGGAAGTGAGAGCTGTAGGGCCAGCGCTGGGAGCGCTTGTCAAGGGGATATCCGCAGGGGTGGTGACACAAGGCCACGAGGCAATTTTCTTGACAAAAACTCCACTTCTTATTTTCTCGGGTTGCCTCCCGAGTAGCGCCTTTATTTTACATCGTTGGCTTGACGTAAGGCCTTCATTTCTTTGCTTGGGCGTCCTCCAAGACCATCTCATCGATTGGATCATTCGTCACTCCCTCATGGTACAATTTGAGCCTTTGTCGATTGACTTTGAAGAACTTGTGTGTTTGTGGATCGGAAAGATCCACACCATGTGGATGGACTTCAACTATGACGTAAGGACCTGTCAATCTCGAGCGGAGCTTTCCTATAAAAAGTTTCAAACGTGATTGAAAGAGAAGGACTTTATTACCCGCTTGGAAGTCCTTTCGGAGGATATTCCAGTCATGCCATGCCTTCGTTTTCTCCTTGTATGATGTGGCATGGTCATATGCATCGAGCCTCAATTCCTCAAGCTCTTGCAATTGTAGTTTCTGGAACTCACCGACATCATTTGCATTCATGTTGCATTTCTTCACCTCCTACCAAGCCTTGTATTCTAGCTCCACCGATAGGTGGCACACCTTCCCAAACACAAGTCGGAATGGTGACATCCCAATGGGGTCTTGTACGCCGTGCGGTACGCCCACAAAGCATCATTCAGCCTTAAGCTCCAATCCTTTCTTCCGGGAGTAACCGTCTTTTCGAGGATCGTCTTGGTCTCTCTATTTGACACTTCCGCTTGCCCATTGGTTTGTGGGTGGTATGCCGTGGAAACTCTTTGATGGACATGATACTTCTTAAGGAGGGCGGTGATCATCTTGTTACAATAATGTGTTCCCCTATCGCTTATCAAAACTTTAGGGATACCGAACCTAGCAAATATGATATCCTTGAGAAAAGTTGTCACAACTTTAAAATCATCAGTTTTGGTGGCCTTTGCTTCAACCCATTTGGAAATATAGTCCACCGCAAGCAAAATATAGATATTCCCAAAGGAGCTAGGAAAAGGACCCATAAAATCTATCCCTCATACATAAAAAATTTCACAGAAAATAAGAGATGATTGTGGCATTTCATTCCTCCTAGAGATATTACCTATTCTTTGACACCTATCACACACTTCACAAAATGAAAAAGCATCTCGAAAGATGTATGGCAAAAATAGAGACCCGCATACAAGACTTTTCTCGCTGTTTCATTAGCACTAAAATGCCCCCACATGCTTGTGAATGACAAAAAGAGACAATAGATTGAACCTCATTATTCGGAATGCAATGGCAAATTACATGATCGCTGCAATGTTTCTATAGGTAAGAATCATCCCAAACATAGTGTCTAGCCTCAACTTTCACCTTTTCTCTCTGAGCTTTGGTGAACTGTGGGGGGTACTCACCTCTAACAAGAAAATTCACAAGGTCAACAAACCAAGGTTTGAACGAATGCATCTTATACAATACCTCTGCGGTGTTATCCGCGGGGGCAACCAGAGCAGGCCGCATGGGCGGAGACAAGGGAGGCGCAGGGGCACGGACTTCTAGCCGCAGGGGCGGGGTTGCGCAAGGGCAATCCCCTATGGCCGCAGGGTGGCCACACAACAGAGGGTTGTGTAAAAGGTGTCGTCCGGGAAACTTCCTAAATGGCCTTCTCCTTTGCTGGATCTTCTTCCTCATGCACCAACCAACTCAGGTGGTCAACCACAAGTTTCTCCGCTCCCTTCTTGTCCCGAATTTCTAAGTTGAACTCACTTAGAAGTAGAACCCAACGGATTAACCTTGACTTGACTTCCTTCTTGGTCATGAGGTAACGAAGCTGCATGGTTAGTAAAAACTATCACCTTTACACCAAGAAGATATTGGCTGAATTTCTCCAAGGCGAACACCACCGCTAACATCTCCTTTTCGGTAGTGGAGTAGTTCCTTTGAGCACCATTCAATGTCATCGAGGTGTAGTGGATTACATGTGATGCTCTTTCTTCCTTTTGTCCTAAGACGGCTCCTACAACATAGTCGTTGACGTCGCACATGATCTCAAAGGGCTTCTCCCAATTGGGAGATCGGGTGATTAGGGCACTTGTGAGGCAATCCTTCAAAGTCTCAAATGCTTTCTTGCATTTCTCATCAACTACGAACGTCACGTCTTTCTTCAGGAGCTCACATAGTGGTGCCTAAATTTTGGAGAAATCCTTGATGAAGCGCTAGTAGAATCGTGCATGACCTAAGAAAGATCGAATTTCATGCACGTTAGTAGGATAAGGTAAAGTTTGAATTACATCAATTTTTGCCTTATCTACTTCTATTCCTTTCAATGAGATAACATGACCTAGCACAATACCTTGCTCTACCATAAAGTGACACTATTCTGAATTGAGAACTAGATTGGTTTCTACGCATTTTTGAAGAACAAGTTTTAAATGTCCTAAACATGCATCAAAACTATCTCCATGAACGGTAAAATTGTCCATAAAAACCTCAATAAAGTTTTCAATATATTCCGAAAAGATACTTAGCATGCACCGTTGGAAAGTGCCAGGAGCATTACAAAGTCCAAATGGCATTCTACGGTATGCAAAAGTGTCAAATGGACAAGTAAATGTAGTGTTCTCTTGGTCCTCCGGAGCAATGGCTATTTGAAATAGCCCGAGTATCCATCTACGAAGCAATAGTAGGAGTGTCTTGCAAGACGCTCAAGCATTTGATCAATAAAAGGTAAAGAAAAATGGTATTTTTGGGTTACCGTGTTTAACTTACGGTAATCGATACAAACCCTCCATCCGGTTTCGGTTTTGCTTGGAACCATCTCACCATGTTGATTTTCCACCATGGTAATCCCTCCCTTTTTCGGAAAAACTTGGGTTGGACTAACCCATTTGCTATCCAAGACCGGGAAGATCACATCCGCTTGGAGGAACTTCAACACTTCCTTCTTGACCACATCCATCATAGGCGGGGTTAGTCTCCTTTGGGGTTGCCTTGATGGTTTTGCCTCTTGCTCAAGGAGGATCTAATGCATACATGTAGAGGGATTAATCCCTTTAATGTCCACAATGGTCCATCCAAGAGTCGTCTTATGCTCCTTAAGGATGTTCACTAACTTCTACTCTTGATGGGAAGACAATTTGCTAGATACAATCACCGGCAAAGTGTCATTCTCTCCTAGGAAAACGTACTTGAGATGTTGGGGAAGCTCGTTTAACTTGATTTCCGGATCCTGCAAAATAGAGGGAACAAGCTTTTCGCTTGGAGTAAGCAAGGTGGGCCCAATGGCCAAAGTGGAGATGGGGAGCCTTTTGTGCCCATCCAATTGAGCGAGAACTTCCTGCATGTTAGATGTCAAGGCATAATCCGAATTTTGAATATCAATGTTGTTTTCAATTATGCTTTTTAACTCATCAATATCGGAAATGTCAAAAACATCTTGTATAATTGGTTCAATCACATCAATAACACAAAGAGAATGGTTATCGATGGAGTGTTTCATTGCATCAATAACACAAAGAGAATGGTCATCGATCGAGTGTTTCATAGCATCATAAATGTTAAATTTCGGTAGAAGTCCTACCAAAATTCCTAGTCCCTTCCACCAATTCCTGAATTTTATCCAAGGCAAGTTCGGGAGTAGAGTTTAAAATGTTACCTCCACAAGCGGCGTCTACGATCCTCCTTTCATTGTCTAGC
This sequence comes from Fagopyrum homotropicum, assembly GCA_033239125.1. Classification (NCBI taxonomy): domain Eukaryota; kingdom Viridiplantae; phylum Streptophyta; class Magnoliopsida; order Caryophyllales; family Polygonaceae; genus Fagopyrum; species Fagopyrum homotropicum. The sequence goes on from BSWB01000002.1 coordinate 105,399,343, forward strand.
AAGCCATTGTACAAGTACAAGATTAAATCTTGAGTAGAATACCCATGGAAAGGATAGCTGGATCTCAATCTTGCAAAGCGTTCGAAATACTCATTAAGAGTTTCGTCCGCTTCTTGCTCAATGTTGCTTATCACCTTCTTCAAGCTATTTTCCTTCTTTGCGGGGAAGTACTTCACCAAGAAGGCCTTGTGGAGGTTGTCCCATGTGTCAATGCTCCCGAACGGAAGATGGTAGCAACAATCATCCGCCCCGTCCTTGGGGGTGAAGTGTTAGCATGAAATATTGTGATATTTTAGGCACGTTTTCTAAGTGTATTTGATTCATATTGATAGTCTTTGATTGAGCATTGTTGCATTTGTGAGCTAGTTTGCCTATATTGTCGATATAGATGTCTACACAAGCTTTATGTTGATTATAGGTGATTGAGAGCCATTTCCGAACGGAATTTAGCAAGGATGAGTTGATTGAGTATGTCCATGGATTGAGGGCATTCTTAGGAGTAAAAGGAGTGTCAACTTATGGAATGCACGAGGCTAGGGAAGAATCACGTTCTTGCCCTAAACCACGCTCTAAAATACGGCCGTACTACTTTCCACGTTCAGTTCCACGGCCGTGGAACCCTAGCAAGTGAAGCGTGATTCATTCCAGTGGCTTCTACGGTCGTGGAATCATGTGTTCAAACAGTGTTGAATTCCACGCTCTAAATTACGGTCGTGGAACCTTCCACGACCGTGATCTTGGCGATCTTTTTCGCCACACTTTAAGCTACGATCTTTTAAAAGATTGGGCTGGGCTGCTACTTCATGATACATCATAAAAGGACGGACGAAGGGAGATTCCGTCACCTCCGCTTAGAGACTTTGCGATTCTTGCAAAAGACGTACTTGCGCTCATCTTTGGAGTTGCCCTAATCTCGCACTTTGGTGGAGATTGTGATTGAGATTTCCGGATTGACGGAAGATCGAAGATTCGGAAGATTGTTTGCAAGAAGATTTCTCTTCTTGTTTAGGTTTGATTTAGAAGACGGATTGACATCCCGTTCTTCCTTCTTACCTAAGATTGTGTTTGTTTGTTCTATTCTGAATCTATTGACGATATTCGTTTTTGATTGTGATTTTGAGATTGGTTTGAAGTTTATTGGAAGTTTTCGGAAGTTTTCATCTTTCAATCTTTTAATCTTTGAATTTGATATCATAATGATGATTATTGGCTAAAAACCCTTAACAATTCTAAGGTGAAGGGTTGATAGTTGTGGCTTAGGTGATGATAGATCGATCGTAAACAGATTGGACCCTGAGAGTTAGAGAGAATCGCCGACAACCTTAAATTACGGCCTGTTCTTGAGTCCACGGCCGTGGAACCTCAAGAACTAACCGTGATTTCCCTTAAGTCCACAAACTTGCTTTTACTTTGATCCAAAGTTAAAGATTTACTTTAACTTAGTTTAGGTTTGCCTTTTCTAGGTGGTAGTGAAGCCTCAACAACCTCTACCTCGATTTTGAGTGTCACAACCTTAATCGATTTAGTTAGTCTTGATCCTTGGATTACAAGTTTGGGTATTTGAAATTAATTCTTACCTTTAGAACATTTCTATATTGAAGCCTCAACAACCTGTGTAGAGAGTTTCTTGTAGGTGAGTCATATAAGGTTTTTGGAACTTCACCGTACGATTACCTTACATTAGCATACCTTAACTCTGTCCTTATATCATTAGTATATCTTGAATCGATAGCCACATCTGGATACTTGGATCCTTAGGATTGTTGTTTTCCCAATAATTTGCAAAGCTCTTACATCTACTTGCTTGATAATCTGCAATTGAATTTGTTCCCCCCAAATCCCTGTGTTCGATACTCTGGAATTCTTGCTCATCTATATCGATCCGTACACTGCGGGTTCACTTGCTTGATTCTAGTTTTATAAATTTAAAGCTTATTTGCACGCACGCTAAGTGGCGAACAAGTTTTTGGCGCCGTTGCCGGGGATTTGATCTAGGCCGAATTCGGTAGCCGGTTGTCAAGCTTGGGAGCTTTCTCTCGTTATTTGATATCTTTTTGAGTGCATGCGCAGGTCTAGGAACACCGAAGACCTCTTACCTCTTGATCAAGAGCTTGAGAGGACTTTAAGGCAAAAGCGTAAGGAAAAGAAGATGGCTGAAGAACACGAACGTGATCTTCAAGCGGAGTTGGTGGAGAAAGAAGCTCAACTCCAATGGAATGAGAATATGCGCCGGGATGAGATGGATCGTCATCAATCCCAAGTCAATGATCTGAAGGACATGATGTTCCAGATGAGGATAGAAATAAGCAACCTTAAGAATAAGGGAAGCAAGAAATCCTCAAGGAGATCGACGAGATCGAATAGGGGTCAATCATCCGCTGATGATAGCGACTCTTCCATGCCACCGTTAGAAGAGATTGATCCAAGGATCAATGTGAATCCATTTGCTCCACGGGCGACCGCAAATCGACGCATTCCACCTAGGAATGTAAGGGTGAACCGTGTAGATGATGAGCCAAGAACTCTTGGCCAAAGGATGGATCCAACGTAGCAGCCACGCCGTCTAGGTGTGAACTTTGATGCTGATGATGTGCAAGGGTTTAGCTTCAACCCTCAAGTTATTACTCTTGTTCGCCAAAACCAATTTGGCGGGACAAGCGCTGAATCTCCACACCAACACTTGCAAAACTTTGAGTGTATGATGGAGACAATGAGACCGAAGAACGCTACTACCAACAACTATAAGCTCAAGCCTTTCTTCTTCTCCTTGAAGGGGAAAGCATTGTCTTGGTATCAAGCTCTCCCTAGTGGGAAACTAGATACGTGGGAAGACCTTTCCGCGGAGTTCCTCACCAAATTCTTACCGCCATCCAAAACTGCGGAACTTAGAGGTAAGATCAATGCATTTTCCATGAGGTCTAACGAAAGTTTGTTTCAATCATGGGAAAAGTTTCAAGACTTGTTATTGGATTGCCCTCATCATGGCATATCCAAGCTTGCATTGCTGGAGATTTACTACAAGGGGTTGGATGCGGGGACGCAATTCAACCTCCAATCCCTCTCATGTGGAACATTCATGGACATGAGGGAAGATGACGCTTGAGACTTCATTGAGAAGCAAGTAAGGGTCATAGAGAAGTACTCCCACCGGAAAGCGGAGGGAAATCGTGTGGAGCAAGGAGCAAAGCTCACACATGAAGCTCAAAATCAGATTTTCTCCCTCAACAATGAGATCAAGGAGTTGAAGGAGGCTATCAAGACCAACTTCCCAAAGCAACAAGGCAAGGATGTTGGATATTTGGGCAACAACAACAACAATGGCGGTGAGAACACAAACCGCAACAACAACAACAACCGGAACAACAACCGGAACAATTGGAATGGCAATAACAACAACCGGAACAACAATTGGAACAACAATAGGGGTTCAAACAATAACAATTGGTGCTCCAATCAACAAAATTCTGGTAACTCTTATCCTTCCAATTCTAATTCACTAACTCCACCTTCCTCTTCCTCTACTCCTTTGAAAAGCCAAGGACAATCATCTAATGGCGGAAACGCTTCGGGGAAGGAGAAGCCCGATCCCATGTTGGAAACGATTTTGGGAAAGCTTCAAGGATTGGAGAACCACATCATTAAGGTTGATGATCAAATTTCCAAGGTTGATAAAGCCCAAAAGGTTTTAGAAAACCAAATGTTCAGCCATGCGGAGGAAGTTCCTAGGAATCAAGGGAAACTTCCAGGAAAGACGGAGGACAACCCTAAAGGAAGGGTGATGGCAATCACAACTAGGAGCGGAGTGACTACCACCGATCCGCAGCCTAAGTTCGTTGAAGTCTCCGTAGAGAAAGACAAAGAGAATGGGAAGGAGAAGGAAGATGTCTACGTTCCTCCTCCGGCTTACAAACCTCCCCTACCATTCCCTCAATCTAGAGCGAGAGCGCGCCTAGATATACAGTTTGGTAAGTTTATAGAACTCATGAGCAAGCTGCATATTAATATACCCTTTATCGATGCTATTGTAGGTATGCCGGCTTATGGCAAGTTCTTGAAGGAGCTCCTCTCCAACAAGAGGAAGCTAGAAGACTTCGGAGAGGTTAAGATGAGTTCAGATTCTTCGGATCTCATCAAGACCATGAAGGAGAAAATGCCCCCAAAGCTAAAGGATCCGGGGTCATTTTGCATTCCCATAGGAGTGGGAGATGTCACATACGATGCGTTATGTGATTTAGGAGCAAGTGTGAGCATCATACCACTTGCATTATGTAGGAAGATCGGTTTAGGCGACCCTAAACCAGTGAAGATGACGTTGTACATGGCGGATCGATCCATTACTCGCCCCGTCGGTATTGTAGAAGACGTCCCGGTCAAGCTAGGTAAATTCTTTGTTCCCATTGATTTTGTTGTGCTTGACATTTCTGCAGATAGTCCGGTCCCGATCATACTCGGAAGACCGTTTCTTGCAACTTCCGGGTGCATAGTCGATTGCAAGAATGGTAGACTCGCTTTTGATATAGGAGAAGAGAAAGTAGAGTTCGTTCTTTCCACTCTACTAAAGGAGCCCATCTTTGATGAGGATATATTCGATATCCAAGATGAAGAAGGGTTGTCTAGGGAGGAGGTAAGTGCTATTCTCTTCAACGATCCTTTACAAAAGGTTATTACTATGAGTCTAACAAATGTAGGGGAAGAAGAAGAGTGCAATGAGGCAATTGAAGCCTTAGAGGCACAAGAAGAGATGGGTGAAGTGGAGTTTGAAAAACTCCACAATGAGGCAGAAAACGTGAGAATCCACGGCCATACACTATATTCCACGGCCGTGGATCTCACAACCCAAAGCGTGGCTCACTCCAGGGGGTTACACGGTCATGGAGAAAGCAGAGAAACCGTATTTCCCTTCCACGCCCTAAACCACGGCCGTGGAGGACATGAGGAACCCGTAATTTTGGGCGTGGAAAGGGGTGATCGAGACACTTCTTCAACTTCTTCCGATTCTTCTCCCACACATTCAACACCCTTAGAAACTTCTAAGGAGACATCGGATGCTTCTCAAGGATCATTGGGAGCTCCGAAGGCAATGAAACTTAAACCACTTCCTACTCATCTAAGGTACGCTTTTCTAGGATCTAATTCTACCTTTCCAGTTATTGTTAGTTCCGATTTAAGCATAGATGAACATAATGAACTCATGGTTGTCCTTAGGAAACATAGAAAAGCTTTAGGATATACTATTGAGGATTTAGTAGGAATTAAACCCTCCCTATGCATGCATAAGATATTAATGGAGGAAGACTTTAGGACTTCAAGACAACCTCAAAGGCGGTTGAATCCGACCATGAAGGAGGTTGTCAAAAAGGAAATTCTTAAACTTCTTGATGCAGGTATTGTTAACATGAAATATTGTGATATTTTAGGCACGTTTTCTAAACGTATTTGAGTCTTATTGATAGTCTTTGATTGAACTTTGTGCATATGTGAACTAGTATTGCCTATATTGTCGATATGGATGTCTACATGAGTTCTATGTTGATTATAGGTGATTTGGAGCTAATTCCGAATGGAATCAAGCATAGGAGAGTTGAGTCGATATGTCCATAGATCGAGGACACTTTTTGAAGCAATTTGGAGTCTTAGATTGAAGAATGCACGAGTTAGGGAAGAATCACGTTCTTGCCCTAAATTACGCCCTAAAACACGGCCGTACCACAAACCACGTTCAGAATTACGGCCGTGGATTCAGAGTCAAAATTCGATGTTCATTCCAGGGGATTCTACGGCCGTGGAACTAACCGTAATTGTTTCCACGCCCTAAATTACGGTCGTGGAATCTTCCACGACCGTGATCTTGGCGAATCTTTTCGCCATGTTTCGAAGCCATGATCTTTTGAAGATTGGGCCGGGCCGACACTTTGCCCTGCATTATAAAAAGACGGATGAAGCAAGATTCCGTCACCTCGCTTACGACCTTTCAACCCTCGCTTAGCGGCAAACCCTCATCTTGGAGGTAATTTGGAGATCTCATTGAAGATCAAAGTTCGTATTGGAGAGTTGCTGTTTGTGATCTTCGTGTTTGTGGAAGATCGAAGTTTCTTGGAGGGTTTTTGCAAGAAGATTTCTCTTCTTGCTTAGGTTTGATTTAGGATCGGATTGACATCCCGTTTCTTTTCTTTCCTAAGATTGTGATTGTTTACTCCGTTTTGAATCCCTTGATAAACGCTTGTTCTTGACTGTGATTCTGAGATTTATTTGAAGATTATTGACCGTTCTTGAAAATTCCCATCTTTTGTCTTTTAATTCTTGAATTGATATCGATATGACTGTTATTGGCTAAAAACCCTTAACAATTCTAAGGTGAAGGGTTGATAGTTGTGGCTTAGATGATGATAGATCGATCGTAAATAGATTAGACCCTGAGAGTTAGAGAATTATCGTCGACAACCCTAAATTACGGGCTGTTCTTGAGTTCCACGACCGTGGAATCTCAAGAACTAACCGTGATTTACCTTAAGTCTACGAACCTGCTTTTACTTTAATCTAAAGTTAAAGATTGGCTTTAGCTTAGTTTAGACTTGTCTTTTATAGGTGGTAGTGAAGCCTCAACAACCTCTACCTCGATTGTGAGCCTCAACAACCTCAATCGGATAAGTTAGTCTTGATCTTTAGATTATAAGTTTGGGTATTTGATGCTAATCCTCGTCTTTAGAATCTTTCTATATTGAGCCTCAACAACCTGTATAGGGAGTGTCTTTTAGGTGAGTTACATAAGGTTTTTGGAACCTCAACCGTACGATTATCTTACATTAGTATACCTTTGCATATCTCAACTCTGTCTTTATATCATTAAGTATATCTTGAATCGATTGCCACAGCTGGATATCTGGATCTTTAGGATTGTTGTTTTCCCAATAATTTGCAAAACTCCTATATTTACTTGCTTGATAACCTGCAACCGAGTTCGTTCCACCCAAATCCCTGTGTTCGATACTCTGGAATTCTTGCTTAACTACGTCGATCCGTACACTGCGGGTTCGCTTGCTTGATTCTAGTTTTATAAATTTAAAGCTTATTTGCACACACCTCTAGGGGCGAACAAGTTTTTGGCGCCGTTGCCGGGGATTTGGCTTCGTCCGAATCCGGTAGCCGGTTGTCAAGCTTGGGAGCTTGCTCTCGTTATTTGATTTTTCCTTGAGTGCATGCGCAGGTTTAGGAACACCGAAGATCTCTTACCTCTTGATCAAGAGCTAGAGAAAACCTTGAGACAAAGACGCAAGGAAAATAGGATGGCTGAAGAAAACGAACGCGATCTTCAAACGGAGCGGGCGGAGAGGGAAGCTCAACTCCGATGGAATGAGACTCTCCGCCAGGATGAGATGGATCGTCATCAATCTCAAGTTAACAGTCTACAAGACATGATCGTCCAAATGAAGATAAAGATGAGCGACCTTGAAGATAAGGTGGGCAAGAAGTCCTCGAGAAGGAGATCAAGGTCTAAAAGAAGAAACCACTCATCCGCCGATGATAGTGATTCTTCCATGCCACCGTTAGAAGAGATTGATCCCACGATCAATATAAATCCTTTCAATTCACGAGGAGCTGCTAATCGTCGCATTCCACCTAGGAATGCGAGGGTCGAACGTGTGGATAATGAGCCGAGAACTCTTGGCCAGCGAATGGATCCAACACAACAACCACGCCGCTTGGGTGTGAATTTTGATGCTGAAGATGTACAAGGGTTTAGCTTCAACCCTCAAGTTATTACTCTTGTTCGCCAAAGCCAATTTGGCGGTACAAGTGCTGAATCTCCACACCAACACTTGCAAAATTTTGAGTGTATGATGGAGACGATGAGACCGAAGAGCGCTACTACCAACAGCTACAAGCTTAAACCTTTCTTTTTCTCCTTGAAGGGGAAAGCGTTGTCTTGGTACCAAGCTCTTCCTAATGGGAAACTAGACACGTGGGAAGACCTCTCCGCGGAGTTTCTCACCAAATTCTTTCCGCCATCCAAAACGGCGGAACTTAGAGGTAAGATTAATGCTTTTTCTATGAGACCTAACGAATGTTTGTTCCAATCTTGGGAAAGGTTTCAGGATTTGCTCTTGGATTGCCCTCATCATGGCATATCCAAGCTTGCCTTGCTGGAAATTTACTACAAGGGGCTGGATGCGGGAACGCAATTCAACCTCCAATCCCTCTCATGTGGAACGTTCATGGATATGAGAGAAGATGACGCTTGGGACTTCATTGAGAAGCAAGCAAGAGTCATAGAGAAGTATTCCCACCGGAAAGTGGAGGGAAATCGTGTGGAGCAAGGAGCAAAGCTCACACATGAAGCTCAAAATCAGATTTTCTCCCTCAACAATGAGATCAAAGAGTTGAAGGAGACTATCAAGACCAACTTCCCAAAGCAACAAGAGAAGGATGTTGGCTATTTGGGCAGCAACAACGGCGGTGACAACACCAACCGCAACAACAATAACCGGAACAATAACCGGAATAGCAATTGGAATGGAAACAACAACAACCGGAACAACAACAATTGGAACAACAATCGGGGTTCAAACAACAACAATTGGCGCTCCAATCAACAAAATTCCGGTAACTCCTATCCTTCCAATTCCAATCCGCTAACTCCACCCTCCTCTTCCTCTACTCCTTTGAAAAGCCAAGGGCAATCATCTAATGGAGAAAACAATACGGGAAAGGAGAAGCCGGATCCCATGTTGGAAACGATCTTGGGAAAGCTTCAAGGGATGGAGAACCGCCTCATTAAGGTTGATGATCGAGTTTCTAAGATTGACAAAGCTCAAAAGGTTTTAGAAAACCAAATGTTCGATCATGCGGAGGAAGTTCCTAGAAATCAAGGGAAACTTCCAGGAAGGACGGAGGACAACCCTAAGGGAAGGGTAATGGCGATTACAACTAGGAGCGGAGTGACTACCACCGATCCGCAGCCTACGTTCGTTGAAGTCCCCGTAGAGAAGGACAAAGAAAAGGGGAAGGAGAAGGAAGACATCTATGTTCCTCCTCCAGCTTTCAAACCTCCCCTACCGTTCCCTCAATCTAGAGCGCGAGCGCGCCTAGACAAGCAATTCGGTAAGTTCATAGAACTCATGAGCAAACTGCATATTAATATACCTTTCATTGATGCTATTGTAGGTATGCCGGCTTATGGCAAGTTCTTGAAAGAGCTCCTCTCTAACAAGAGGAAGCTAGAAGATTTTGGTGAAGTCAAGATGAGTTCAGATTCTTCGGATCTCATCAAGACTATGAAGGAGAAAATGCCCCCAAAGCTGAAAGATCCGGGGTCATTTTGCATTCCCATTGGAGTGGGAGAGGTCACATATGACGCTTTATGTGACTTGGGAGCAAGTGTGAGCATCATACCACTTGCATTGTGCAGGAAGATCGGTTTAGGCGACCCTAAACCGGTGAAGATGACGTTATATATGGCGGATCGATCCATTACTCGTCCCGTCGGTATTGTAGAAGACGTCCCGGTCAAGCTAGACAAGTTCTTTGTTCCCATTGATTTTGTCGTTCTTGATATTCCTGCAGATAGTCCGGTCCCGATCATACTCGGAAGACCGTTTCTTGCAACTTCCGGATGCATGGTCGATTGCAAGAATGAAAGACTCGCTTTTGACATTGGGGAAGAGAAAGTAGAGTTCGTTCTTTCCACTCTAGTGAAGGAGCCAATCTTTGATGAGGATATTTACGATATCCAAGACGAAGAAGGTTTGTCTAGGGAGGAGGTGAGTGCGATTCTCTTTAACGATCCTTTACAAAAGGTTATTACTATGAGTCTAACCAATGTAGGAGGAGAAGAAGAGTGCAAAGAGGAAATTGAAGCCTTGGAAGCACAAGAAGAGATGCATGAAGTGGAGTTTGAGAAACTCCACGATGAGGCTGAGAATATTAGAATCCACGGTCACACCCTGTATTCCACGACCGTGGATTCCACGACCAAAATCGACCACCATTCCAGAGCATTCCACGGCCGTGGAATAGAAGAGGAGACCGTAATTTTGGCCGTGGAAGACGGTGATCGGCATACTTCTTCAACTTCTTCCAATTCTTCTCCAACCCACTCAACATCCTTAGAAACTTCTAAGGAAACATCGGAAGCTCCTCAAGGATCATTGGAAGCTCCGAAAGCAATGGAACTCAAACCACTTCCTACTCATCTAAGGTACGCTTTTCTTGGATCTAATTCCACCTTCCCGGTTATCGTTAGTTCCGAATTAAGCATAGATGAACATGAGCAGCTCATGATTGTCCTTAGGAAACATAGAAAAACCATAGGCTATACTATTGAGGACCTGGTAGGAATTAAACCCTCCCTATGCATGCATAAGATACTAATGGAGGAAGACTTTAGAACTTCGAGACAACCTCAAAGGCGGTTGAATCCGACCATGAAGGAGGTTGTCAAGAAGGAAATTCTTAAACTTCTTGATGCAGGTATCATCTATCCTATCTCCGATAGCAAGTGGGTGAGCCCGGTTCAAGTAGTCCCGAAGAAGGGAGGAATGACGGTCATCACCAATAAGAACAACGAACTCATTCCTACCCGAACCGTAACCGGATGGCGAATGTGTATAGACTACCGCAAGCTCAACAACGCAACGCGGAAGGATCACTTTCCATTGCCATTCATCGATCAGATGCTTGAAAGGTTAGCACAACATTCATACTTTTGCTACCTTGACGGTTATAGTGGCTTCTTTCAGATTCCGATACATCCGGATGATCAAGAGAAGACCACATTCACGTGCCCTTGGGGTACGTTTGCCTATAGGAGAATGCCGTTCGGGCTTTGCAACGCCCCAGCCACCTTTCAACGGTGCATGATGGCCATCTTCTCCGAATATGTAGAGGAAATCATGGAAGTCTTCATGGATGACTTCTCCGTTTACGGTTCCTCTTTTAACGATTGTCTTTCTAACCTTTCTCTTGTTTTGCAAAGATGTGAAGACACTAACCTAGTTCTTAATTGGGAGAAGTGTCAATTCATGGTTAAGGAAGGAATCGTGTTAGGTCACTTAGTCTCTAGTAGAGGGATAGAGGTAGACAAGGCTAAGATAGAGACCATAGAGAAACTTCCTCCCCCAATTTCGGTGAAAGGGATAAGAAGTTTCCTAGGACATGCTGAATTCTATAGACGTTTTATTCAAGACTTTTCTAAGATATCAAAACCTCTCACTAATCTATTGATGAAGGATGCGGTTTTTGAGTTTTCGCAGGAATGTTTAGATGCGTTTAACACCATTCGGCAAGCTCTAATTTCAGCACCTATTATCCAACCTCCAGATTGGACTCTTCCCTTCGAGATTATGTGTGATGCTAGTGACGTAGCCATTGGAGCTGTTCTTGGGCAACGAAAGGAAGGACGAACCCACGCCATCTACTACGCTAGCAAGACGCTAGACGAAGCTCAGCTCAACTACGCCACCACAGAGAAGGAATTTTTAGCCATTGTCTACGCTATTGACAAGTTTCGCTCTTATCTTGTAGGTGCAAAGGTGATTGTCTACACGGATCATGCTGCGATCCGGTACCTCCTTGCGAAGAAAGATGCGAAGCCAAGGCTGATTAGATGGATTCTTCTCCTACAAGAATTCGATCTTGAGATCCGCGACAAGAAAGGCTCGGAAAATTCTGTTGCGGATCATTTGAGTCGTCTAACACATCTAGAGGACGACCATTTGCCCATTGATGACTCCTTTCCGGACGAACACCTACATATCATAGAGGAGTGCATCAAGGTAATCTCCAAGAGTAACGAACCATGGTTTGCTGATTTCGTTAACTATTTGGTTTGCCAGGAGATACCACCCGGATTGTCATACGCACAAAGGAAGAAGTTCTTCAAGGACGTCCGGGAATACCATTGGAACGAGCCTCTCCTCTTTAAGAGAGGTCCGGATGGCATCATCCGGCGATGTGTGCCGGAAGATGAGATGCAAAGTGTCATCCGCCATTGTCATTCACTACCCTGTGGAGGACACGCTAGTTCTAATAAAACTAGCGCAAAGGTATTGCAATCTGGATTCTATTGGCCTACTTTATTTAAAGATGTGCAATCCTTTGTTTCTTGTTGCGATGCTTGTCAAAGGACAGGCAATATCTCTAGAAGGAACGAGATGCCCCTCAACAACATCCAAGAGGTGGAGATTTTCGACGTTTGGGGAGTCGATTTCATGGGACCATTCCCTTCTTCTTGTGGAAACCAATACATATTATTGGCGGTAGACTACGTTTCTAGATGGGTGGAAGCAATTGCCTCTCCCACAAATGATGCCATGGTGGTGGTTAAGTTCTTCAACAAGACCCTCTTTCCGCGATTCGGGACACCAAGGACGATCATTAGTGATGGAGGTTCTCACTTCATAGCCAGTCGCTTTGAAGCTCTTCTAGCCAAGTATGGGGTTACTCACAAGATCGCTACCCCTTACCATCCACAAACGAGTGGACAAGTTGAGATCTCAAATAGAGAGATCAAGGGAATTCTAGAGAAGACGGTTTCAAGAACTAGGAAAGATTGGTCCTTGAAACTAGATGACGCACTCCCATAGGAACCACACCATACAACCTTGTGTATGGGAAATCTTGTCATTTACCGGTAGAGCTAGAGCACAAAGCGTTTTGGGCTATCAAATGGCTGAATTTCAGCATGAAGGAAGCGGGAGAGAAGCGTCTCCTAGACATCAACAAGCTGGATGAGCTCCGTTTGAACGCCTACGAAAACGCTAAGATCTACAAGGAAAGAGCAAAGCGTTGGCATGATAAGCATATCATTCCAAAGGACTTCAAAGAAGGAGATCAAGTCCTTCTCTTCAATTCGAGACTTCGCCTCTTTCCAGGTAAGTTAAAATCTCGTTGGACTGGACCGTTTCTAATTAAACGTATTTTCCCCCATGGTGCAGTTGAAGTATGGGGTGAAGCTAGTGGAAGCTTTAAGGTGAACGGCCAACGACTCAAGAAGTACTCGCCGGAACTCCAATCTGAGGAGTTTGCACCTACCGCACTCGAATAAGTGCGAGATTGGTCTAGCTACGGACCTTAAACAAAGCGCTTCTTGGGAGGCAACCCAAGGTATTGCATTCTCGTTTTTGTTTTCGATTCATAGATTAGTTTAGAATAGACGTTTTCGCTTTATTTTGCCTCGATTTCTTCCGGTATGTTCGTGTTTTTGGTTGTAGGAACGATGGAAAAGGAGAAAGGAGGGATAATGTCAAAGAAAAGTGACGAAATTTGGACTTTGAAGCTTTACAGAGGGTTCCACGGTCTAAATCACGGTCGTCATAGCTATAGTGGCCGTAATTCTCAAAAGCCTGTGAAAAATCACCAAAACCACGGGTCCGTACATTTCCACGGCCGTGGAATGCCCCGACAGACCGTGATTTTTGAAATTTTGCCTGCGAGTATAAAAGCCACACTTCATCACAAAAACACCACAATCCTTCCCCAATTCCACGACCTAGATACCGAAAACACGAACCCTCTCCAAATTCTTCATTTTCTAATCGTTTTCAACGATTCTTCGTCCTAAACTGCAGCAAATCCAACCACGAACAAGATCCAAGCAACAAATCGAGTGGAAATCGATCAACAAACGCACATTTTGGATTTTTCAATCCGAAAAAGAGGTTAATTCTTTCTCTTCGATTCTCGCGGATTTGGTTCGTTTTTGCCATAGATTTTTAGAAAGAACTGACAAGGATTGGAAGGAATTAGATTAGGACTGCTTATTGTGGTGATATTTGGTGAATTTGCTGAGATTCACGAAATTCTGTAACGAATCACGGTCTCTGGAGGTTCCACGGCCTTGGTTTCTATAGAACAGACCGTGATTTTTGGAGAAAAATGGATTTCGTAAGGAGAGTTTCGGGAAGGATAAAGGAGAAGAAAGGGGACCAAAATAAGAAAAGAAAGGGCAACCCCTCCACATCTAGGGCACCACCACCCTCATCTCCCTCACCACCATCCTCACCTTCACCTCCATCTTCACCACCTCACCCTAGCATCCCAACCATACATGATGACCACCTAGCTGCATTTGAGAGGATAGAGAAGAGGGCAGTGATTGGCCCTAGGTATTTGTTGTTGGAGGATCTACATCCTCTCAACATAGTTGACGATCTTACATGGCTCTTGGATAGAGCCGGATTGACCGTCTTCACGAACATTCGTGAAGACGCCTATGAGGAGATCACCCGAGAGGTTGTGACGTCTTTCGCGCACAGCCATGTTGATAGTACTATCTCCTTCCGTCTCATGAATCGAGACTACCAGTTGAGTATAGTTGAGTTTGGGGCCATTTTCGGGTTCCATGAGACCTACAATGGTCGATTCCCTAGCGGTATCTACCCTAAGGATTTCTGGGAGGAGGTAGCCATGATCTACGCCAACGAGGACCGTTGGCAACCCGCTGATACCAAGGCTAGATTGATGTACCATCTAGCCTTGAAGATAGCTCACCGTGTTCTTTCGGAGTGTCTCTTTCCTAGGACGGAGACGCCCCAAAAGATCAAGACGGATGAGCTATTCCTGCTATATTGTATGCTCTACGGTCGCCGCGCAGATTGTGCTACTCTTTTGGCGGCTACAATGAGTAAATTGAAGAACAAGAGGAAGGGGAACATTGGTTATGGAGGGATAGTGACCCACATAGCTAGGACATTCGGAGTGGATTTTTCTGGTTGCACCCGCATACCCGCCGTACCTCTAGGATTACATGCGTTCATGGTTAGGGGACTCATCTTCCCCACACATAGAGGGCCGCCTTATGCGGGCATGCCTTGGGAGAGTAGGACAGGCAGAGGGATTGAGTGGCTGCCGGAGTATTCCATTGTGGCGGGACGCCACAATTGGAAGGAGACGTTCGCTGCGATGCATGCGAACAGGCTAGGAGCTCCCCTTTACGTTCCACCGCCAGTTGTGGATGAGGAGGAGATGGGAGAGCAGTACGAGAGTGGTGGAGGAGCGGAGCAGGAGTTCGGCTCGTTTCCGGATCAGCCGGAAGCGGCCCCGGATGTACCTAGGCGCTCTCCACGCCCAGCTAGAGCTTCAGGCTCGTCATCTCGCCGCGCCAGCGTGAGTGAGAGGCCCACGTGGATGACTACACCTCCCACTTGGTACGATACACCCCCTCCTTGGTCCACGACGCAGCCAGCAGCAGCACCACCACCACCAGCACCAGCACCAGCCGATGCCCCCGCATGGTATGGTCACCCCCCGGGATGGTACGAGCAGATGCCGGATTGGGCTACCGGACTTTCAGAGAGAGTCGGAGCACTAGAGATCCGGGCGGATGCTAGAGACGGACGCCTAGACGACCTTGACCACATGATGAGGGACGTCTACCGCCAGCAGTTTGGGCGGTTCTATGATCCGAGTTTCTCTCCATTCCCACCACCACCGCCGCCGCAGTGATCGATGCATGACAGTTTATTTTAGACATTCCCGCCACCTCTTGTGAGTTTCTTTTTCTTTTGCTTTCTTTTGTTCTTTCTTGTGAACATTAGGGACAATGTTCGCCCTAAGTATGGGGTGGGATGTACTAAATGTTTGTAATAACTCTACTCTCTATGTTTGCTTCATTCAAGACTATCATTGCATGTTCATTATGTGTTGCACGTTTCCTTATTTGCATTGCATGAAAAAGAACTTTAAAAACCCATAAAAATTGAAAAATTTTGAAAATTTTGAGCTTCTAATGAATTGAGATGATTTCCATGATAATCACTACTTGTGAATTGATTTTGATGACAATTGCATGCTTAAAAGGATTGTAAATTGAAAAGAATTTGAATGAATGAATTTTACCTCTTTTGCAAGTTCTATAATGTGAAAATATTGCTTAAATCATGTTGAGGGATTGAAGTTGAAATCACATTATAAGTTCCTATACTTCTTGTTGAAATGATTAAGGCAATTCGATACTTTCTTCCTTCTTTCTTTGATCATCTAGCTCCTCATTGAAATATTAGCCTCCTTTACCCGTCCGGGAACTTGGAAAAGTGAAAGAGAAAAAGGCATGTTTGATGTGGGAAGGCCATGAGAGCAATTATTTGCAATCAATTGAATAGAAAGAAATTATAGGTTTGGGGAAGTCAATCATGACGATGAGTAACTCGGCACCATTCACATAGCCGGGTGTTTGTGTCTTGCCAAAGTCGGATTGAGCGATATTCCTAGCGGATTATGGTATGTGCGCTAAGGGTTTGAGGCATCTCTTGCAATTTTGAGAAACGCCAATCTCCTAGGCTTCGGTTTTTGTGCACCTCTATCCATAACTCCAAAAGTAAAGTCGAAAAATGAAAAGAAGAGAGCGAAGCTCTAAGTGAAGTGTTGCGGAAACCGCAAAAGAAGAAGAAGGTAGTTGTCCACTTTCCCGGATTTATGCACCACTCTCCCTTAAAGTTTTCCCTTCCTTTCCATACTCTAGACCTTTTCTTTGAAAGTCCTTAAGATCAAAAGAATGTTATATGACTTGGTGATCTAAATTGAAGTTCTTATAATTGATTTTGATAATATTTGAAGGTTATAATGCTTGTTTGAAAGTTAAATTTGTTCATGAGTTTTCTTTGCCCTTTTACTCTCTAATTAAGTGTGTGAAAGTTTGAAAAACGATTGAAGAAAGGTTTGAGAATGATCTATTCTTTAGAAGTCACATTCATCCAAAAGAAGGTACACATATTTCATCCTAACTCTTGTTTAAAGCTTTTTGAAAGACCTTGCTTAGGGACAAGCAAGTGTTAAGTATGGGGTTATTTGTTAACATGAAATATTGTGATATTTTAGGCACGTTTTCTAAACGTATTTGAGTCTTATTGATAGTCTTTGATTGAACTTTGTGCATATGTGAACTAGTATTGCCTATATTGTCGATATGGATGTCTACATGAGTTCTATGTTGATTATAGGTGATTTGGAGCTAATTCCGAACGGAATCAAGCATAGGAGAGTTGAGTCGATATGTCCATAGATCGAGGACACTTTTTGAAGCAATTTGGAGTCTTAGATTGAAGAATGCACGAGTTAGGGAAGAATCACGTTCTTGCCCTAAATTACGCCCTAAAACACGGCCGTACCACAAACCACGTTCAGAATTACGGCCGTGGATTCAGAGTCAAAATTCGATGTTCATTCCAGGGGATTCTACGGCCGTGGAACTAACCGTAATTTTTTCCACGCCCTAAATTACGGTCGTGGAATCTTCCACGACCATGATCTTGGCGAATCTTTTCGCCATGTTTCGAAGCCATGATCTTTTGAAGATTGGGCCGGGCCGACACTTTGCCCTGCATTATAAAAAGACGGATGAAGCAAGATTCCGTCACCTCGCTTACGACCTTTCAACCCTCGCTTAGCGGCAAACCCTCATCTTGGAGGTAATTTGGAGATCTCATTGAAGATCAAAGTTCGTATTGGAGAGTTGCTGTTTGTGATCTTCGTGTTTGTGGAAGATCGAAGTTTCTTGGAGGGTTTTTGCAAGAAGATTTCTCTTCTTGCTTAGGTTTGATTTAGGATCGGATTGACATCCCGTTTCTTTTCTTTCCTAAGATTGTGATTGTTTACTCCGTTTTGAATCCCTTGATAAACGCTTGTTCTTGACTGTGATTCTGAGATTTATTTGAAGATTATTGACCGTTCTTGAAAATTCCCATCTTTTGTCTTTTAATTCTTGAATTGATATCGATATGACTGTTATTGGCTAAAAACCCTTAACAATTCTAAGGTGAAGGGTTGATAGTTGTGGCTTAGATGATGATAGATCGATCGTAAATAGATTAGACCCTGAGAGTTAGAGAATTATCGTCGACAACCCTAAATTACGGGCTGTTCTTGAGTTCCACGACCGTGGAATCTCAAGAACTAACCGTGATTTACCTTAAGTCTACGAACCTGCTTTTACTTTAATCTAAAGTTAAAGATTGGCTTTAGCTTAGTTTAGACTTGTCTTTTATAGGTGGTAGTGAAGCCTCAACAACCTCTACCTCGATTGTGAGCCTCAACAACCTCAATCGGATAAGTTAGTCTTGATCTTTAGATTATAAGTTTGGGTATTTGATGCTAATCCTCGTCTTTAGAATCTTTCTATATTGAGCCTCAACAACCTGTATAGGGAGTGTCTTTTAGGTGAGTTACATAAGGTTTTTGGAACCTCAACCGTACGATTATCTTACATTAGTATACCTTTGCATATCTCAACTCTGTCTTTATATCATTAAGTATATCTTGAATCGATTGCCACAGCTGGATATCTGGATCTTTAGGATTGTTGTTTTCCCAATAATTTGCAAAACTCCTATATTTACTTGCTTGATAACCTGCAACCGAGTTCGTTCCACCCAAATCCCTGTGTTCGATACTCTGGAATTCTTGCTTAACTACGTCGATCCGTACACTGCGGGTTCGCTTGCTTGATTCTAGTTTTATAAATTTAAAGCTTATTTGCACACACCTCTAGGGGCGAACAAGTTTTTGATCATCTATCCTATCTCCGATAGTAAGTGGGTGAGTCCGGTTCAAGTAGTTCCGAAGAAGGGAGGAATGACGGTCATCACCAACAAAAACAACGAACTCATTCCTACCCGAACCATGACAGGATGGAGGATGTGCATAGACTACCGCAAGCTCAACAACGCAACGAGGAAGGATCACTTCCCATTGCCATTCATCGATCAAATGCTTGAAAGGTTAGCGCAACATTCGCATTTTTGCTATCTTGATGGTTATAGTGGTTTCTTTCAGATCCCGATACACCCGGATGATCAAGAGAAGACCACATTCACGTGCCCATGGGGTACGTTTGCTTATAGGAGAATGCCGTTCGGGCTTTGCAACGCCCCAGCCACCTTTCAACGGTGCATGATGACCATCTTCTCCGAATACATAGAGGAAATCATGGAAGTCTTCATGGACGACTTCTCCGTATACGGTTCCTCTTTTAACGATTGCCTTTCTAACCTTTCTCTTGTTTTGCAAAGGTGTGAAGACACTAACCTAGTTCTTAATTGGGAGAAGTGTCAATTTATGGTTAAGGAAAGAATTGTATTAGGTCACTTAATCTCTATTAGAGGGATAGAAGTAGATAAAGCTAAGATAGAGACCATAGAGAAGCTTCCTCCCCCAACTTCGGTGAAAGGGATAAGAAGTTTCCTAGGACATGCTGGATTTTATAGACGTTTCATTAAAGACTTCTCTAAGAT
The DNA here is from genome assembly GCA_033239125.1 of Fagopyrum homotropicum. Classification (NCBI taxonomy): domain Eukaryota; kingdom Viridiplantae; phylum Streptophyta; class Magnoliopsida; order Caryophyllales; family Polygonaceae; genus Fagopyrum; species Fagopyrum homotropicum. The sequence continues at coordinate 105,418,566 of BSWB01000002.1, forward strand.
ATCAAAACCGCTCACTAATCTATTGATGAAGGATGCAGTTTTTGAGTTTTCGCAGGAATGTCTGGATGCGTTTAATACCATTCGGCAAACTCTAATTTCAGCACCTATTATCCAACCTCCAAATTGGACTCTTCCCTTTGAGGTTATGTGCGATGCTAGTGACGTAGCTATAAGAGCTGTTCTTGGACAACGAAAGGAAGGGCGAACCCATGCCATATATGTTCGCCCCTAGAGGTGTGTGCAAATAAGTTTTAAGTTTATAAAACTAGAATCAAGCAGCGAACCCGCAGTGTACGGATCGATATAGTTAAGCAAGAATTCCAGAGTATCGAACACAGGGATTTGGGGGAAACGAACTCGATTGCAGATTATCAAGCAAGTAAATGTGAGAGTTTTGCAAATTATTGGGAAAACAACAATCCTAAAGATCCAGGTATCTAATTGTGGCAATCGATTCAAGATATACTAAATGATATAAAGACAGAGTTGAGATATGCAAAGGTATACTAATGTAAGGTAATCGTACGGTGAAGTTCCAAAAACCTTATATAACTCACCTACAAGACACTCTCTATACAGGTTGTTGAGGCTCAATATAGAAGGGTTCTAGAGGCGAGAATTAGTGTCAAATACCCAAACTTATAATCCAAGGATCAAGACTAACTTAACCGATTGAGGTTGTTGAGGCTCACAATCGAGGTAGAGGTTGTTGAGGCTTCACTACCACCTAAAAAAGACAAGCCTAAACTAAGCTAAAGCAAATCTTTAACTTTAGATTAAAGTAAAAGCAGATTCGTAGACTTAAGGGAAATCACGGTTAGTTCTTGAGGTTCCACGGCCGTGGACTCAAGAACAGACCGTAATTTAGGGCTGTCGGCGACAATTCTCTAACTCTCAGGGTCTAATCTATTTGCGATCGATCTATCATCATCTAAGCCACAACTATCAACCCTTCACCTTAGAATTGTTTAGAGCTTTTAGCCAATAACAGTCATATTGATATCAATTCAAGAATTAAAAGATAAAAAGATGAAAACTTTCAAGAACTTTCAATAATCTTCAATTCAATCTCAAAGTCACAAAGAGAATAAGCAATGTCAAAAGATTCACAATAGAACAAATAATCGTAACCCTAGGAAAGAAAAGAAAACGGGATGTCAATCCGTTTTCCAAATCGAACCTAATCAAGAAGAGAGATCTTCTTGCAAAATCTTCCAAGAACTACGATCTTCCGCAAATCCGGAGATCTCAACAGCAATCTCCACCAAAAGTGCGAGATTAGAGGAATTCCAAAAACGAACTTCGATCTCTTCAAAGAGATGTCAATTGCTTCCAAGCAAGCTAAGCAAAACGTCTTCGTGTCTAAGCGGCGAAGAATGAGGGCAAACGGGTAGCGAAGGTGTGCCAAGATCGTAGCCAAGGTCGTAGCCAAGGTCGTAGCCAAGTTCGTAGCCAAGTTCGTAGCCAAGGTCGTAGCCAAGTTCGTAGCCAAGTTCGTAGCCAAGTTCGTAGCCAAGGTCGTAGCCAAGTTCGTAGCCAAGGTGACGGAATCTTGCTTCGTCCGTCTTTTTATAGTGTAGGGCAAAATGTCGGCCCGGCCCAATCTTTAAAAGATCATGGCTTCAAAGTGTGGCGAAAAGATTCGCCAAGATCACGGTCGTGGAAGTGTTCAACGACCGTAATTTAGGGCGTGGAAACAATTACGGTTTGCAACATATGTTCCACGGCCGTGTAATCCCCTGGAATGAACATGGATTTCTGACTCCAAATCCACGGCCGTAATTCTGAACGTGGTTTGTGATACGGCCGTATTTTAGGGTGTAATTTAGGGCAAGAACGTGATTCTTCCCTAAACTCGTGCATTCCTCAAACTAAGACTCCAAATTGCTTCCAAAGAGTGTCCTCAATCTATGGACATATCAACTCAACTCTCCTTTGCTCGTTTCCGTTCGGAAATAGCTCCAAATCACCTATAATCAACATAGAACTAGTGTAGACATCCATATCGACAATATAGGTAATACTAGCTCTCATATGCACAAAGTTCAATCAAAGACTATCAATATGAATCAAATACGTTTAGAAAACGTGCCTAAAATATCACAATATTTCATGCTAACAAATAACCCCATACTTAACACTTGCTTGTCCCTAAGCAAGGTCTTTCAAAAAGCTTTAAACAAGAGTTAGGATGAAATATGTGTACCTTCTTTTGGATGAATGTGACTTCTAAAGAATAGATCATTCTCAAACCTTGCTTCAATCGTTTTTCAAACTTTCACACACTTAATCAAAGAGTAAAAAGCAAAGAAAATTCATGAACCAACTTAACTTCTAAACAGGCATTATAACCTTCAAGCATTAACAAAATCAATCTCAAGAAACTTCAATTTAGATCACCAAGTCATATAACATTCTTTTGATCTTAAGGACTTCCAAAGAAAAGGTCTAGAATATGGAAGGAAAGGGAAAACTTTAAGGGGAAGTGGTGCATAAATCCGGGAAAGTGGACAACTACCTTCTTCTTCTTATGCGGTTCCCGCAACACTTCAACTTAGAGCTTCGCTCTCTTCTTTTTCGACTTTACTTTTGGAGTTATGGATAGAGGTGCACAAAAACCGAAGCCTAGGAGATCGGCGTTTCTCAATTTTTTTTTTTCAAGAGATGCCTCAAACCCTTAGCGCACATACCATAATCCGCTAGGAATATCGCTCAATCCAACTTTGGCAAGACACAAACACCCGGCTATGTGAATGGTGCCGAGTTACTCATCGTCATGATTGACTTCCCCAAACCTATAATTTCTTTCTATTCAATTGATTGCAAATAATTGCTCTCATGGCCCTCCCACATCAAACATGCCTTTTTCTCATTCACTTCTCCAAATTCCCGGATAGGTAAGGGAGGCTAATATTTCAATGAGGAGCTAGATGATCAAAGAAAGAAGAAAGAAAGTATCGAATTGCCTTAATCATTTCAACAAGAAGTATAGGAACTTATGATGTGATTTCAACTTCAATTTTCTAGCATGATTTAGGTAACATCTTCACATTATAAAACTTGCAAAAGAGGTAAAATTCATTCATTCAAGTTCTTTTCAATTCACAATCCTTTTAAGCATGCAATTGTCATCAAACTCAATTCACAAGTAGTGATTATCATGGAAATCATCTCAATTCATTAGAAGCACAAAATTTTTCAAAATTTTTCAATTTTTATGGTTTTTTTCAAGTTCTTTTTTATGCAATGCAATAAGGAAACGTGTAACACATAATGAAGATGCAACGATAGTCTCAAATGAAGCAAACATAGAGAGTAGAGTTATTACAAACATTTAGTACATCCCACCCCATACTTAGGACGAACATTGTCCCTAATGTTCAAAAGAAAGAACAAAAGAAAGAAAAGAAAAAGGAAACTCACAAATGGTGGCGGGAATGTCTAAAACAACGATCATGCATCAATCACTGCGGCGCCGGCGGGGGTGGGAATGGAGAGAAACTCGGATCATAGAACCGCCCAAACTGCTGGCGGTAGACGTCCCTCATCATGTGGTGAAGGTCGTCCAAGCGTCCATCTCTAGCATCCGCCCGGATCTCTAGCGCTCCGACTCTCTCCGAAAGTCCGGTAGCCCAATCCGGCATCTGCTCGTACCATCCCGGGGCGTGACTGTACCATGATGGAGAATCGGATGGTGCTGGTGCTGGTGGCGGTGGTGGTGCTGCTGGCTGCGCCGTGGACCAAGGAGGGGGGGTGTCGTACCAAGTGGGAGGTGTAGTCATCCACGTGGGCCTCTCACTCATGCTGGCGCGGCGAGATGACGAGCCTGAAGCTCTAGCTGGACGTGGAGAGCGCCTAGGTACATCGGGGGCCGCCTCCGGCTGATCCGGAAACGTGCCGAACTCCTGCTCCGCTCCTCCACCACTCTCGTACTGATCTCCCATGTCCTCCTCATCCACAACCGGTGGTGGAACGTAAGGGGGAGCCACTAGCCTGTTCGCATGCATCGCAGCGAACGTCTCCTTCCAATTGTGGCGTCCCGCCACAATGGAATACTCCGGCAGCCACTCAATCCCTCTACCCGTCCTAGTCTCCCAAGGCATGCCCGCATAAGGCGGACCTCCATGTGTGGGGAAGATGAGTCCCCTAACCATAAAAGCATGTAGCCCTAAGGGAACCGCCGGTATACGGGTGCAAGCAGAAAAATCAACACCGAACGTCCTAGCAATGTGGGTCACTATCCCACCATATCCAATGTTCCCCTTCTTCTTGTTCTTCAGTTTACTCATCGTAGCCGCCAAAAGAGTGGCACAATCTGCACGGCGACCGTAAAGCATACAATAGAGCAAGAATAGCTCATCCGTCTTGATCTTTTGGGGCGTCTCCGTCCTAGGAAAGAGACACTCCGAAAGAACACGGTGAGCTATCTTCAAGGCTAGATGGTACATCAATCTAGCCTTGGTATCGGCGGGTTGCCAACGGTCCTCGTCGGCGTAAATCATGGCTACTTCCTCCCAAAAATCCTTGGGGTAAACTCCGCTCGGAAATCGACCGTTATAGGTCTCATGGAACCCGAAAATGGTCCCATACTCGACAATGCTCAAATGATAGTCTCGTTCCATGAGACGGAAGGAGACGGTCCTATCTACGTGGCTGTGCTCGAAGGACGTCACAACCTCCCGGGTAATCTCCTCGTAGGCGTCTTCACGAATGTTCGTGAAGACAAGCAACCCGGCTCTATCCAAGAGCCATGTAAGATCATCTACTATGTTGAGAGGATGTAGATCCTCCAAAAACAAGTACCTAGGACCTATCACTGTCCTCTTCGTGATCCTCTCAAATGCATCAAGGTGGTTCTCATGTATGGTAGGGATGCTAGGGTGAGGGGGTGAAGATGGAGGTGAAGGTGAGGATGGTAGTGAGGGAGATGAGGGTGGTGGTGCCCTAGAGGTGGAGGGATTGCCCTTTCTTTTCTTGTTTTGCTCTCCCTTTTTCTCTTTTATCCTTCCCGACATTCTCCTCACAAAGTCCATTTTTCAGAAAAATTACGGTCTGTTCTTGGGAAATTACGGCCGTGGTTTACCCAGAGACCGTGGTTCGTCTCAGAAACTCGTGAATCTCAGCAAATTCACCAACAATCACCACAACAAGCAGTCCTAATCTAATTCCTTCCGGTTTTTATCAGTTCTTCCTAAAAAACTATTGCAAAAACGAACCAAATCCGCGAAAATCAAGAAGAAAGAAATAACCTCTTTTTTGGATTGAAAAATCCAAAATGCGTGTTTGTTGATCGATTTCCACTCGATTTGTTGCTTGGATTCTGTTCGTGGTTGGATTTGCTGCAGTTTAGGACGAAGAATCGTTGAAAACGATTAGAAAACGAGGAATTGAGAGAGGTGGAGGGTTTTCGGTTTCTAGGTCGTGGAAATGGGGAAAATTTTGGTTAAGTTTGTGAAGAATGTGGGTTTTATAGTGGCCGGCAAAATTTCCAAAAATTACGGTCTGTCGGGGTGTTCCACGGCCGTGGAAGTGTACGGACCCGTGGTTTTGGTGATTTTTCAAAGGCTTTTGAGAATTACGGCCACTGTAGCTATGACGACCGTAATTTAGACCCTGGAACCTTCTGTAAAGCTTCAAAGTCCGAATTTCGTCACTTTTCTTCGACATTATCTTCCCTTTCTCCTTTTCCATCGATCCTACAACCAAAAACACGAACATACCGGAAGAAATCGAGGCAAAATAAAGCAAAAACGTCTACTCTAAACTAGTCTATGAATTGAAGACAAAAATAAAAATGCAATACCTTGGGTTGCCTCCCAAGAAGCGCTTTGTTTAAGGTCCGTAGCTAGACCAATCTCGCACTTATTCGAGTGCGGTAGGCGCAAACTCCTCAGCTTGGAGTTCCGGCGTGTACTTCTTGAGTCGTTGGCCGTTCACCTTAAAACTTCCGCTAGCTTCACCCCATACTTCAACTGCACCATGGGGGAAAATGCGCTTAATTAGAAAAGGTCCGGTCCAACGGGATTTAAGCTTACCTGGAAAGAGGCGAAGTCTTGAATTGAAGAGGAGAACTTGATCTCCTTCTTTGAAGTCCTTTGGAATGATATGCTTATCATGCCAACGCTTTGCCCTTTCCTTGTAGATCTTAGCGTTCTCATAGGCGTTCAAGCGAAGTTCATCCAGCTTGTTGATGTCTAGGAGACGCTTCTCTCCCGCTTCTTTCATGCCGAAATTCAGCCACTTGATAGCCCAAAACGCTTTGTGCTCCAGCTCTACCGGCAAATGACAAGACTTCCCATACACAAGGTTGTATGGTGTGGTTCCTATGGGAGTCTTGTATGCAGTCCGGTACGCCCATAATGCATCATCTAGCTTCAAGGACCAATCCTTCCTAGTCCTTGAAACCGTCTTCTCTAGAATTCCCTTGATCTCCCTATTTGAGATCTCAACTTGTCCACTCGTTTGTGGATGGTAAGGGGTGGCGATCTTGTGAGTAACCCCATACTTAGCTAGAAGAGCTTCAAAGCGACGGGCTATGAAGTGAGAACCTCCATCACTAATGATTGTCCTTGGCGTTCCAAATCGCGGAAAGATGGTCTTGTTGAAGAACTTAACCACCACCATGGCATCATTTGTGGGAGAGGCAATTGCTTCCACCCATCTAGAAACGTAGTCCACCGCCAATAGTATGTATTGGTTTCCACAAGAAGATGGGAATGGTCCCATGAAATCGACTCCCCAAACGTCGAAAATCTCCACCTCTTGGATGTTGTTGAGGGGCATCTCGTTCCTTCTAGAAATATTGCCTGTTCTTTGACAAGCATCGCAGCAAGAAACAAAGGATTGCACATCTCTAAATAAAGTAGGCCAATAGAATCCAGATTGCAATACCTTTGCGCTAGTCTTGTTCGAACTAGCGTGTCCTCCACAAGGTAGTGAATGACAATGGCGGATGACACTTTGCATCTCATCTTCCGGCACACATCGCCGAATGATGCCATCCGGACCTCTCTTGAAGAGGAGAGGCTCGTTCCAATAGTATTCCCGGACGTCCTTAAAGAACTTCTTCCTTTGTGCGTAGGATAGTCCGGGCGGTATCTCCTGGAAAACCAAATAGTTAACAAAGTCAGCAAACCATGGTTCGTTACCTTTGGAGATCTCGTTGATGCACTCCTCTATGATGTGTAGATGTTCGTCCGGAAAGGAGTCATCAATGGGTAGATGGTCGTCCTCTAGATGTGTGAGGCGACTCAAATGATCCGCAACAAAATTTTCTGAACCTTTCTTGTCGCGGATCTCAAGATCGAATTCTTGTAGGAGAAGAATCCATCTAATTAGCCTTGGCTTCGCGTCTTTCTTTGCAAGGAGGTACCGGATCGCAGCATGATCCGTGTAGACAATCACCTTTGCACCTACAAGATAAGAGCGAAACTTGTCAATAGCGTAGACAATGGCTAGAAACTCTTTTTCTGTAGTGGCGTAGTTGAGCTGAGCTTCGTCTAGCGTCTTGCTAGTGTAGTATATGGCATGGGTTCGCCCTTCCTTTCGTTGCCCAAGAACAGCTCCAATAGCTACGTCACTAGCATCGCACATAATCTCGAAGGGGAGAGTCCAATCCGGGGGTTGGATAATAGGTGCTGAAATTAGAGCTTGCCGAATGGTGTTGAACGCATCTAAACATTCCTGCGAAAACTCAAAAACCGCATCCTTCATCAATAGATTAGTGAGAGCTTTTGATATCTTAGAAAAATCATTAATGAAACGTCTATAAAATCCAGCATGTCCTAGAAAACTTCTTATTCCTTTCACCGAAATTGGGGGAGGAAGTTTCTCTATGGTCTCTATCTTAGCTTTGTCTACCTCTATCCCTCTACTAGAGATTAAGTGACCTAATACGATTCCTTCCTTAACCATGAATTGACACTTCTCCCAATTAAGAACTAGGTTAGTGTCTTCACAACGTTGTAAAACAAGAGAAAGGTTAGAAAGACAATCGTTAAAAGAGGAACCGTATACGGAGAAGTCGTCCATGAAGACTTCCATAATTTCCTCTACGTACTCGGAGAATATGGCCATCATGCACCGTTGAAAGGTGGTTGGGGCGTTGCAAAGCCCGAACGGCATTCTCCTATAAGCGAACGTACCCCAAGGGCACGTGAACGTGGTCTTCTCCTGATCGTCTGGGTGTATCGGAATCTGAAAGAAACCACTATAACCGTCAAGGTAGCAAAAATGTGAATGTTGTGCTAACCTTTCAAGCATTTGATCGATGAATGGCAATGGAAAGTGGTCCTTCCGCGTCGCGTTGTTGAGCTTACGGTAGTCTATACACATTCGCCATCCAGTCACGGTTCGGGTAGGAATGAGTTCGTTGTTCTTGTTGGTGATGACCGTCATTCCTCCCTTCTTCGGAACTACTTGAACTGGACTCACCCATTTGCTATCGGAGATAGGATAGATGATACCTGCATCAAGAAGTTTAAGGATTTCCTTCTTGACAACCTCCTTCATGGTCGGATTCAACCGCCTTTGAGGTTGTCTTGAAGTTCTAAAATCCTCCTCCATTAGTATCTTATGCATACATAGGGAGGGTTTAATTCCTACTAAGTCCTCGATAGTGTAACCTATGGCTTTTCTATGTTTCCTAAGGACTGTCATGAGTTGTTCATGTTCATCTATGCTTAGTTCGGAACTAACAATGACCGGAAAGGTAGAATTAGATCCAAGAAAAGCGTACCTTAGATGAGTAGGAAGTGGTTTGAGATCCATCGCTTTCGGAGCTTCCAATGGTCCTTGAGGAGCATCCGACGTTTCCTTAGAAGTTTCTACGGTTGTGGAGTGGTTTGGAGAAGAATCAGAAGAAGTTGAAGATGTAAGCCGATCACCCTCTTCCACGGTCAGAATTACGGCCTCTCCATATATTCCACGGCCGTGTAATCCTCTGGAATGGAGGTCGATTTTGGTTGTGAAATCCACGGTCGTGGAATACAGGGTATGACCGTGGATTCTTACATTCTCGGCCTCATCGTGGAGTTTTTCAAATTCCACTTCATGCATCTCTTCTTGTGCTTCTAAGGCTTCAATTTCCTCTTTGCACTCTTCTTCTTCCCCTACATTGGTTAGACTCATAGTGATAACTTTTTGTAAAGGATCGTTGAAGAGAATCGCACTTACCTCCTCCCTAGACAAACCTTCTTCATCTTGGATATCGTAAATATCCTCATCGAAGATTGGCTCCTTTACTAGAGTGGAAAGAACGAACTCTACTTTCTCTTCTCCAATATCAAAAGAAAGCCTCCCATTCTTGCAATCAACCATGCAGCCGGAAGTTGCATGAAACGGTCTTCCGAGTATGATCGGGACCGGACTATCTGCAGGAATGTCAAGCACGACGAAATCAATAGGGGCAAAAAATTTACCTAGCTTGACCGGGACGTCTTCTACAATACCGACGGGGCGAGTGATGGATCGATCCGCCATGTATAACGTCATCTTGACCGGTTTAGGATCGCCTAAACCGATCTTCCTACACAATGCAAGCGGTATGATGCTCACACTTGCTCCCAAGTCACATAAAGCGTCATATGTGACTTCTCCCACTCCAATGGGAATGCAAAATGACCCCGGATCTTTCAACTTTGGGGGCATTTTCTCCTTCATAGTCTTGATGAGATCCGAAGAATCCGAACTCATCTTGACCTCACCGAAATCTTCTAGCTTCCTCTTGTTAGAGAGGAGCTCCTTCAAGAACTTGCCATAAGCCGGCATACCTACAATAGCATCAATGAAGGGTATATTAATATGCAGCTTGCTCATGAGTTCTATGAACTTACCGAATTGTTTATCTAGGCGCGCTCGCGCTCTAGATTGAGGAAATGGTAGGGGAGGTTTGTAAGCTGGAGGAGGAACATAGACATCTTCCTTCTCCTTCCCCTTTCCTTTGTCCTTCTCTACGGGGACTTCAACGAACGTAGGCTGCGGATCGGTGGTGGTCACTCCGCTCCTAGTTGTAATCGCCATTACCCTTCCCTTAGGGTTGTCCTCCGTCTTTCCTGGAAGTTTCCCTTGATTTCTAGAGACTTCCTCCGCGTGGTTGAACAATTGGTTTTCCAAAACTTTTTGAGCTTTGTCAACCTTAGAGACTTGATCATCAACCTTGATGAGGCGGTTCTCCAACCCTTGAAGCTTTCCCAAGATTGTCTCCAACATGGGATCGGACTTCTCCTTTCCCGCATTGTTTCCTCCATTTGATGATTGCCCCTGGCTTTTCAAAGGAGTAGAGGAAGAGGAGGGTGGAGTTAGTGAATTAGAATTGGAAGGATAGGAGTTACCGGAATTTTGTTGATTGGAGCGCCAATTGTTGTTGTTTGAACTTCGATTGTTGTTCCAATTGTTGTTGTTCCGGTTGTTGTTGTTTCCATTCCAGTTGTTATTCCGGTTATTGTTCCGGTTATTGTTTTTGCGGTTGGAGTTATCACCGCCATTGTTGTTGCCCAAATAGCCAACATCCTTCTCTTGTTGCTTTGGGAAGTTGGTCTTGATAGTCTCCTTCAACTCTTTGATCTCATTGTTGAGGGAGAAAATCTGATTTTGAGCTTCATGTGTGAGCTTCGCTCCTTGCTCCACACGATTTCCCTCCGCTTTCCGGTGGGAATACTTCTCTATGACTCTTGCTTGCTTCTCAATGAAGTCCCAAGCGTCATCTTCTCTCATGTCCATGAACGTTCCGCATGAGAGGGATTGGAGGTTGAATTGCGTTCCCGCATCCAGCCCTTTGTAGTAGATTTCCAACAAGGCAAGTTTGGATATGCCATGATGAGGGCAATCCAAGAGTAAATCCTGAAACCTTTCCCAAGATTGAAACAAACTTTCGTTAGGTCTCATGGAAAAAGCATTAATCTTACCTCTAAGTTCCGCCGTTTTGGATGGCGGAAAGAATTTGGTGAGAAACTCCGCGGAAAGGTCTTCCCACGTGTCTAGTTTCCCATTGGGAAGAGCTTGATACCATGACAACGCTTTCCCTTTCAAAGAGAAAAAGAAAGGTTTGAGCTTATAGCTATTGGTAGTAGCGTTCTTCGGTCTCATTGTCTCCATCATACACTCAAAGTTTTGCAAGTGTTGGTGTGGAGATTCGGCACTTGTACCGCCAAATTGGCTTTGGCGAACAAGAGTGATAACTTGAGGGTTAAAGCTGAACCCTTGCACATCTTCAGCATCAAATTTCACACCCAAGCGGCGTGGTTGTTGTGTTGGATCCATCCGCTGGCCAAGAGTTCTTGGCTCATTATCCACACGTTCGACTCTCACATTCCTAGGTGGAATGCGGCGATTAGTAGCTCCTTGTGGATGGAAAGGATTCATATTGATCGTGGGATCAATCTCTTCTAACGGCGGCATGGAAGAGTCACTATCATCAGCGGATGAGTGGCTTTTTCTTCTAGACCTTGATCTCCTTTTTGAGGACTTCTTGCCTACCTTATTCTCAAGGTCGCTCATCTTTATCCTCATTTGGACGATCATGTCTTGTAGACCGTTAACTTGAGATTGATGACGATCCATCTCATCTTGGCGGAGAGTTTCATTCCATCGGAGTTGAGATTCCTTCTCCGCCAACTCCGTTTGAAGATCACGTTCGTGTTCTTCGGCCATCTTCTTTTCCTTGCGCTTTTGCCTCAAGGTTTTCTCTAGCTCTTGGTCAAGAGGTAAGAGATCTTCGGTGTTCCTAGACCTGCGCATGCACTCAAAGAGATATCAAATAACGAGAGCAAGCTCCCAGCTTGACAACCGGCTACCGGATTCGGTCTAAACCAAATCCCCGGCAACGGCGCCAAAAACTTGTTCGCCCCTAGAGGTGTGTGCAAATAAGTTTTAAGTTTATAAAACTAGAATCAAGCAGCGAACCCGCAGTGTACGGATCGATGTAGTTAAGCAAGAATTCCAGAGTATCGAACACAGGGATTTGGGGGAAACGAACTCGATTGCAGATTATCAAGCAAGTAAATGTGAGAGTTTTGCAAATTATTGGGAAAACAACAATCCTAAAGATCCAGGTATCTAATTGTGGAAATCGATTCAAGATATACTAAATGATATAAAGACAGAGTTGAGATATGCAAAGGTATACTAATGTAAGGTAATCGTACGGTGAAGTTCCAAAAACCTTATATAACTCACCTACAAGACACTGTCTATACAGGTTGTTGAGGCTCAATATAGAAGGGTTCTAGAGGCGAGAATTAGTGTCAAATACCCAAACTTATAATCCAAGGATCAAGACTAACTTAACCGATTGAGGTTGTTGAGGCTCACAATCGAGGTAGAGGTTGTTGAGGCTTCACTACCACCTAGAAAAGACAAGTCTAAACTAAGCTAAAGCAAATCTTTAACTTTAGATTAAAGTAAAAGCAGATTCGTAGACTTAAGGGAAATCACGGTTAGTTCTTGAGGTTCCACGGCCGTGGACTCAAGAACAGACCGTAATTTAGGGCTGTCGGCGACAATTCTCTAACTCTCAAGGTCTAATCTATTTGCGATCGATCTATCATCATCTAAGCCACAACTATCAACCCTTCACCTTAGAATTGTTTAGAGCTTTTAGCCAATAACAGTCATATTGATATCAATTCAAGAATTAAAAGATAAAAAGATGAAAACTTTCAAGAACTTTCAATAATCTTCAATTCAATCTCAAAGTCACAAAGAGAATAAGCAATGTCAAAAGATTCAGAATAGAACAAATAATCGTAACCCTAGGAAAGAAAAGAAAACGGGATGTCAATCCGTTTTCCAAATCGAACCTAATCAAGAAGAGAGATCTTCTTGCAAAATCTTCCAAGAACTACGATCTTCCGCAAATCTGGAGATCTCAACAGCAATCTCGACCAAAAGTGCGAGATTAGAGGAATTCCAAAAACGAACTTCGATCTCTTCAAAGAGATGTCAATTGCTTCCAAGCAAGCTAAGCAAAACGTCTTCGTGTCTAAGCGGCGAAGAATGAGGGCAAACGGGTAGCGAAGGTGTGCCAAGATCGTAGCCAAGGTCGTAGCCAAGGTCGTAGCCAAGTTCGTAGCCAAGTTCGTAGCCAAGTTCGTAGCCAAGTTCGTAGCCAAGTTCGTAGCCAAGGTCGTAGCCAAGTTCGTAGACAAGGTGACGGAATCTTGCTTCGTCCGTCTTTTTATAGTGTAGGGCAAAATGTCGGCCCGGCCCAATCTTTAAAAGATCGTGGCTTCAAAGTGTGGCGAAAAGATTCGCCAAGATCACGGTCATGGAAGTGTTCCACGACCGTAATTTAGGGCGTGGAAACAATTACGGTTTGCAACATATGTTCCACGGCCGTGTAATCCCCTGGAATGAACATGGATTTCTGACTCCAAATCCACGGCCGTAATTCTGAACGTGGTTTGTGATACGGCCGTATTTTAGGGCGTAATTTAGGGCAAGAACGTGATTCTTCCCTAAACTCGTGCATTCCTCAAACTAAGACTCCAAATTGCTTCCAAAGAGTGTCCTCAATCTATGGACATATCAACTCAACTCTCCTTTGCTCGTTTCCGTTCGGAAATAGCTCCAAATCACCTATAATCAACATAGAACTAGTGTAGACATCCATATCGACAATATAGGTAATACTAGCTCTCATATGCACAAAGTTCAATCAAAGACTATCAATATGAATCAAATACGTTTAGAAAACGTGCCTAAAATATCACAATATTTCATGCTAACAATATACTATGCTAGCAAGACGCTAGATGAAGCGCAGCTCAATTACGCCACTACCGAAAGGAGTTTTTAGCCATTGTCTATGCTATTGACAAGTTTCGCTCTTATCTTGTAGGTGCAAAGGTGATTGTCTACACGGATCATGCTGCGATCCGGTACCTCCTTGCGAAGAAAGATGCGAAGCCAAGGCTGATTAGATGGATTCTTCTCCTACAAGAATTCGATCTAGAGATCCGCGACAAGAAAGGTTCAGAAAATTCTGTTGCGGATCATTTGAGTCGCCTAACACATCTAGAGGACGACCATTTACCCATCGATGACTCCTTCCCGGACGAACACCTGCACATTATTGAGGAGTGCATCGATGTGATCTCCAAAGGTAACGAACCATGGTTTGCTGATTTTGTTAACTATTTGGTTTGTCAGGAGATACCACCCGGATTATCCTACGCACAAAGAAAGAAGTTCTTTAAGGATGTCCGGGAATACTTTTGGAACGAGCCTCTCCTCTTTAAGAGAGGTCCGGATGGCATCATTCGGCGATGTGTGCCGGAAGATGAGATGCAAAGTGTCATCCGCCATTGTCATTCACTACCTTGTGGAGGACACGCTAGTTCGAACAAGACTAGCGCAAAGGTATTACAATCCGGATTCTTTTGGCCTACTTTATTTAGAGATGTGCAATCCTTTGTTTCTTGCTGCGATGCTTGTCAAAGAACAGGCAATATCTCTAGGAGGAATGAGATGCCCCTCAACAACATCCAAGAGGTGGAGATTTTCGATGTTTGGGGAGTAGATTTTATGGGACCGTTCCCATCCTCTTGTGGAAACCAATACATACTATTGGCGGTAGATTACGTTTCTAGATGGGTGGAAGCAATTGCCTCTCCCACCAATGATGCCATGGTGGTGGTTAAGTTCTTTAACAAGACCATCTTCCCGCGATTTGGGACGCCAAGGACTATCATTAGTGATGGAGGTTCTCACTTCATTGCCCGGCGATTTGAAGCTCTTCTAGCTAAGTATGGGGTTACTCACAAGATCGCTACCCCTTACCATCCACAAACAAGTGGACAAGTTGAGATCTCAAATAGGGAGATCAAAGGAATCTTAGATAAGACGGTTTCAAGGACTAGGAAGGATTGGTCTTTGAAGCTTGACGATGCATTGTGGGCATACCGGACTGCATACAAGACTCCCATAGGAACCACACCATACAACCTTGTGTATGGGAAGTTTTGTCACTTGCCGGTAGAGTTCGAGCACAAGGCGTTTTGGGCTATCAAGTGGTTAACTTCAGCATGAAGGAAGCGGGAGAGAAGCGTCTCCTAGACCTTAATGAGCTGGACGAACTCCGCTTGAACGCTTATGAAAACGCTAAGATCTATAAGGAGAGAGCAAAGCGTTGGCATGATAAGCATATCATTCCAAAGGACTTCAAAGAAGGAGATCAAGTCTCCTCTTTAATTCAAGGCTTCGTCTCTTTCCAGGTAAGCTTAAATCTCGTTGGACCGGACCTTTTCTAATTAAGCGTATTTTCCCCCATGGTGCAGTTGAAGTATGGGGTGAAGCGGACGGAAGCTTTAAGGTGAACGGCCAACGACTCAAGAAGTATACGCCGGAACTCCAAGCTGAAGAGTTCGCGCCTACCACACTCGAATAAGTGCGAGATTGGTCTAGCTACGGACCTTAAACAAAGCGCTTCTTGGGAGGCAATTCAAGGTATTGCATTTTTGTTTTTGTTTTCGATTCATAGTTTAGCTAGTTTAGACGTTTTTCGCTTTGTTTTTGCCTTCGATTCCTTCCGGTATGTTCGTGTTTTTGGATGTAGGAACGATGGAAAAGGAAAAGGGAAGGATAATGTTGAAGAAAAGTGAAGAAATTTGGACTTTGGAGCTTTACAGAGAGTTCCACGGCCTAAACCACGGTCGTGACAGCTACAGTGACCGTAATTTCCAAAAGCCTTTGAAAAATTACCAAAATCACGGTTCCGTACAATTCCACGACCGTGGAAACCCCCGACAGACCGTGATTTTCAAAATTTTGCCTGTGACTATATAAACCACGCTCTTCACAAAAATCACTCCAGAAAACCCTCTTCCACGACCAAAACGCCGAATCCACGACCTCCTCTCAAATCCTCGTTCCTTAATCATTTTCAACGATTCTTCTTCCCAAATTGAAGCAAATTCAACCACCAACAAGATCCAAGCGACGAATCGAGCGGAAATTCACCAATGAACACGCAATTCGGATTTTAAAATCCGAACCCTAGGTTTTCCACTCCTCTTGATCTTTGTCGATTTGGTTCGTTTTTGTTAGAAATTTTAGGAAGAACTGATTGAAATTGGAAGGAATTAGATTAGGGCTGCCTGATTGTTGAGTTTGAGAGTTGTTTACTGAGATTTGTGAAAGAAACAGACGAACCACGGTTCCTGGAAGAACCACGGCCGTGGAAAGGCTAGAACAGACCGTGATTCTTGACAGTGATGGATTTCGTAAGAAGAGTTTCAGGGAGGATTAAGGAGAAAAAGAATGACCAGAACAAGAAGAGGAAGGGTAATCCCTCTTCTTCCTCATCCTCTAGAGCACCACCACCTTCTTTCCCTTCACCTCCATCATCACCTTCATCACCCTCACCTCCTAGTCCTAGAGTCCCGACAATTCATGAGGATCACCTCGACGCATTCGAGAGGATCCAAGAGAGAGCTGTGATTGGACCTAGGTACTTGTTGTTAGAGGATCTAGCTCCTCTTAACATCATAGAGGATCTTACTTGGCTCTTGGATAGAGCCGGACTAGTTGTCTTCTCGGCTATCCGAGAAGACGCGTATGAGGAGATTACGAGGGAGGTTGTGACGTCTTTTCAGCACAGCCATGTAGATAGGACCGTTTCTTTCCGTCTTATAGAAAGGAACTATGATTTTTCCATTCGTGAGTTCGGGACCTTCTTTGGGTTCCATGAGACCTTTAACGGTCGTTTTCCTAGTGGCGTTTACGCCAAAGACTTTTGGGAGGAAGTTGCGATGATCTACGCCAGCGAGGACCGCTGGCAACCTGCTGATACCAAGGCCAAGTTGATGTATCACTTGGCCTTGAAGATTGCTCACCGTGTTCTTTCGGAGTGTCTCTTTCCTAGGACGGAGACACCCCAAAAGATCAAGACGGATGAGCTCTTTCTGCTATACTCCATGCTGTATGGGCGCCGAGCTGACTGTGCCACCCTCTTAGCTGCTACTATCAGCAAGCTTAAGAACAAGAGGAAGGGAAACATTGGATACGGTGGGATAGTTACTCACCTTGCTAGGGCGTTGGGTGTTGATTTTTCTGCCTGTACCCGCATACCAGCCGTACCCTTAGGAGTTCATGCCTTCATGACTAGAGGGCTCATCTTTCCCACACATAGAGGTCCGCCTTACGCGGCCATGCCTTGGGAGAGCAGGACGGGTAGGGGTATTGAGTGGCTACAAGAGTATTCCATTATGGCAGGACGCCATATATGGAAGAAGACGTTCGCTGCTATGCATGCGAACAGGATTGCAGCCCCTCCGTATGTTCCACCACCGCCCGTTGTTAAGGAGGAGGAGATGAGGGATCAGTTTGAGGATGGAGGAGGAGCCGAGCAGGAGTTTGGCACGTTTCCGGATCAGCCGGATGCGGCCCCCGATGTGCCTAGACGTTCTCCACGTCAAGCTAGAGCTTCAGGCTCGTCTTCTCGCTGCGCCAGCGTGAGTGAGAGACCCACATGGGCTGAGACACCTCCTGCATGGTATGGAGCTACACCTCCATGGGCTACAAAGACACCATCTGCACCAGCACCAGTACCAGCACCATCCGACGCTCCAGCATAGTACAGCCAGGCTCCGGGATGGTATGAGTAGATGCTGGATTTGGCTACTAGTCTTTCAGAGAGAGTAGGAGCATTGGAGATACGAGCCGATGCTAGAGATGGACGCTTGGACGACCTCGATCACATGATGAGAGACGTCTACCGCCAGCAGTTTGGGCGGTTTTATGATCCTAGCTTCTCTCCATTCCCGCCTCCACCAGCGCCACAGTGATGATTTGCATGACCGACAGTTTTAGCCGCTCCACCGCCATTTTGTGAGTTTCTTTTTCTTTTCTTCTTTTCTTTCTTTTATTTGAACATTAGGGACAATGTTCGTCCCAAGTATGGGGTGGGGTGTGACTAAAAGTTTGTAATAACTCTTACTCACTATGTTTGCTTCTATTCGAGACTATCTTGCATGTTCATTATATTGTTGCATGTTTCGTTATTGCATTGCATGAAAAAGAACTTGAAAAACCCATAAAAATTGAAAAATTTTGAAAAATTTTGTGCTTCTAAGGAATTGAGATGATTTCTATGATAATCACTACTTGTGAATTGAGTTTGATGACAATTACATGCTTAAAAGAATAGTGAATTGAAAAGGAAATAAATGAGTTGATTATACCTCTTTTGCAAGCTTCATAATGTGATGAATGTTACTTAAATCATGTTGAGAAATTGAAGTTGAAATCACACTATAAGTTCTTATACTTCTTGTTGAGATGATTAAGGCAATTCGATTTTTCTTTCTTCTTTCTTTGATCATTTAGCTCCTCATTGAAATATTGACCTCCTTTACCTATCCGGGAATTTGGAGAAGTGAATGAAAAAGGCATGTTTGATGTGGGAGGGCCATGAGAGCAATTATTTGCAATCAAAAGAATAGAAAGAAATTGTAGGTTTAGGGAAGTCAATCATGACGATGAGTAACTCGGCACCATTCACATAGCCGGGTGTTTGTGTCTTGCCAAAGTCGGATTGAGCGATATTCCTAGCGGATTATGGTATGTGCGCTAAGGGTTTGGGGCATCTCATAAAAATTGAGAAACGTCAATCTCCTAGGCTTCGGTTTTTGTGCACCTCTGTCTATAATTCCAAAAGTAAAGTCGAAAAATGAAAGGAAGAGAGCGAAGCTCTAAGTTGAAGTTGTTGCGGAAACCACAAGAGAAGAAGAAGGAGTAGTTGTCCACTTTCCCGGATTCATGCACCACATTCTTTAAAGTTTCCTTCCCTTTCCACATTCTAGACCTTTTTCTTTGAAAGTCCTTAAGATCAATAAAATGTTATATGACTTGGTGATCTAAATTAAAGTTTCTTATGATTGATTTTGATAACGTTTAAGGGTTATGATTTTTTGTATGGAAGTTTGATTGATTCATGAGTTTTCTTTACTCTTTACTCTTTGATTAAGTGTATGAAAGTCTTCTAAACGATTGAAGCGAGATTTGAGAATGATCTATTGATTAGAAGGCACATTCCTCCAAAAGAAGTATTGCTTTGAGAAGGTACACATATTTCATCCTAACTCTCGTTTTAAAGCTTTTGAAAGACCTTGCTTAGGGACAAGCAAGTGTTAAGTATGGGGTTATTTGTTAGCATGAAATATTGTGATATTTTAGGCACGTTTTCTAAGTGTATTTGATTCATACTGATAGTCTTTGATTGAGCATTGTTGCATTTGTGAGCTAGTTTGCCTATAATATCGATATAGATGTCTACACAAGCTTTATGTTGATTATAGGTGATTGAGAGCCATTTCCGAACGGAATTTAGCAAGGATGAGTTGATTGAGTATGTCCATGGATTGAGGGCATTCTTAGGAGCAAAAGGAGTGTCAACTTATGGAATGCACGAGGCTAGGGAAGAATCACGTTCTTGCCCTAAACCACGCTCTAAAATACGGCCGTACTACTTTCCACGTTCAGTTCCACGGCCGTGGAACCCTAGCAAGTGAAGCGTGATTCATTCCAGTGGCTTCTACGGTCGTGGAATCATGTGTTCAAACCGTGTTGAATTCCACGCTCTAAATTACGGTCGTGGAACCTTCCACGACCGTGATCTTGGCGATCTTTTTCTCCACACTTTAAGCCACGATCTTTTAAAAGATTGGGCTGGGCCGCTACTTCATGATACATTATAAAAGGACGGACGAAGGGAGATTCCGTCACCTCCGCTTAGAGACTTTGCGATTCTTGCAAAAGACGTACTTGCGCTCATCTTTGGAGTTGCCCTAATCTCTCACTTTGGTGGAGATTGTGATTGAGATTTCCGGATTGACGGAAGATCGAAGATTCGGAAGATTGTTTGCAAGAAGATTTCTCTTCTTGTTTAGGTTTGATTTAGAAGACGGATTGACATCCCGTTCTTCCTTCTTACCTAAGATTGTGTTTGTTTGTTCTATTCTGAATCTATTGACGATATTCGTTTTTGATTGTGATTTTGAGATTGGTTTGAAGTTTATTGGAAGTTTTCAGAAGTTTTCATCTTTCAATCTTTTAATCTTTGAATTTGATATCATAATGATGATTGTTGGCTAAAAACCCTTAACAATTCTAAGGTGAAGGGTTGATAGTTGTGGCTTAGGTGATGATAGATCGATCGTAAACAGATTGGACCCTGAGAGTTAGAGAGAATCGCCGACAACCTTAAATTACGGCCTGTTCTTGAGTCTACGGCCGTGGAACCTCAAGAACTAACCGTGATTTCCCTTAAGTCTACGAACTTGCTTTTACTTTGATCCAAAGTTAAAGATTTACTTTAACTTAGTTTAGGTTTGCCTTTTCTAGGTGGTAGTGAAGCCTCAAC
Organism: Fagopyrum homotropicum; assembly: GCA_033239125.1. Classification (NCBI taxonomy): domain Eukaryota; kingdom Viridiplantae; phylum Streptophyta; class Magnoliopsida; order Caryophyllales; family Polygonaceae; genus Fagopyrum; species Fagopyrum homotropicum. Next base: position 105,438,925 of record BSWB01000002.1, read on the forward strand.
AACCTCTACCTCGATTTTGAGTGTCACAACCTTAATCGATTTAGTTAGTCTTGATCCTTGGATTACAAGTTTGGGTATTTGACATTAATTCTTACCTTTAGAACCTTTCTATATTGAAGCCTCAACAACCTGTATAGAGAGTTTCTTGTAGGTGAGTCATACAAGGTTTTTGGAACTTCACCGTACGATTACCTTACATTAGCATACCTTTGCATACCTTAACTCTGTCCTTATATCATTAGTATATCTTGAATCGATAGCCACAACTGGATACTTAGATCCTTAGGATTGTTGTTTTCCCAATAATTTGCAAAGCTCTTACATCTACTTGCTTGATAATCTGCAATTGAATTTGTTCCCCCCAAATCCCTGTGTTCGATACTCTGGAATTCTTGCTCATCTATATCGATCCGTACACTGCGGGTTCGCTTGCTTGATTCTAGTTTTATAAATTTAAAGCTTATTTGCACGCACGCTAAGTGGCGAACATGAAGCCGAAAGCCCGCATCTTGATTTGTTCCTCGGTGACGTTTGCCGGCTTTATGCTCAAGCAAACGGTGTAGAACTTCCCTAGATGCTTGATTAGATCTTCCCCACTCAACCCATGGAAATATGGGAGCAAGTGTATCAACCCCAATTTGAGCTCAAAGTTTACCCCTTCCCCAATTGAAGGTATAATAACCGCAAGAGGATGTTGAGTCTAGTCGGGTTGCATTAGTTGACGGAGGGTTCGGTTTGCCATTGTTTCTCAAATTTGTTGTTGCCTCCGTTGTCGATTGTGTGTTCTCTCGATTTCTGAATCAAAAGGCGAAAAATCTAAGTTAGGAGCACGGGTTTGAAACATGAAAATGGTCCAAACTAATAATTGATAATCGAAAATAAAAACAAACTGAAACTTAAAATCCCCGGCAACGGCGCCAAATTTGGGAAGGGCTAAAATCCTAAGGTCGTTGTCTTTTAGCTTTAGTCAAAGTAGAATACTGAACGTTACACTTAACCGATTGTATAGTGTAAGTAAGGGTCGAACCCAAGAGAGATTTTTAGTCCAAGTTTTTATTAGATTCAATTAACAATTTGTAACCAAGAGTGGGGGGGGGTTGGATTTTAGATTAAACAAAACAAAAGTGAATTAATAACAAGCAAAGATGATGATAATATGCATGATAAGAAAGCTACACTAGGTTAGATCTTAGCATGCACACTACTCTGTTGGTTCTTTTCAGAAGTAATTCACCAATGTTCTCATCTTGATCTTAGATATGTTTTAAGTCAACCGGCATTAACACAACTTAACTAGCTTATTGATCCGTAAACCTACAAGATCAAAGCACAAGTTAGCATTAAAGTAAAGATAAAGAGATATAAAGAAGAGTAAATAAACCGTTAATCTTACTTTATAGTTATGTTCCTTTCCCTTAGATAATCACAACTAGCTTTTACCTATGGTTTTACTACTAGATTAAGGACCCGAACCCGGAATAGATTAACCCTATCAGTTTCAATGCTTTTGTAAACTTAAGGTTATCAAACTAAGTGAGAAAAGACAAGCAAACATAAGTTAAAGATCAAGGAATACATAATACAATTAAGTATTGAATTAAACTTCTATTATAAAGACTTACAACTAAATAGCAATTCAACTTCAATCAAGTCAATGTAGCAAGGAAGCTTAGAAACTCATTGGAAATGATACTTAGAAATACAGAGCTTTTTGGGGAAAATATGGGTGATTCTAGCAATCAGCCAAGGGCTCTATTTATACTAGAAAACACAATAAAGGGAGTAAATGGGTTTTCTAAACATCCACCTTAAATGTCATAAAGGTGGCACAAGCAACAGGAGTTAATTCCTTTGGCGCTAAACTGCAGGGGCGGGCTACAGGGCCGCAGGGGCGGTTTAGGCCACAACGTTCTAACTTCGTCTTGGCCACTGGGGCGGCATGGCATGCCCGTAGGGGCGGGTTCTTTAATGATCTTGAACGTCTAACTCTTCAACTTCGTGACATTTTTGGTGATAATCTGCAGGGGCGGCCCAGTGTCACCGCAGGGGCGGTGACACAGTCTCTCTGGCTTCATAGGTCCGTTGGCAAGGGCGCAGTCATGGGCGCAGGGGCGTCGACTTTTCTTCTTCAAGCTATGTCACCGCAGGGGCGGCCAGAGGCGGTGATACTCATCTTTTGGGCACAGGCGAAGACGCTGGCTTCGACATTGGATAGGGGTCTTCAGGGGTTTCACCGCAGGGGTGGCTAGGTGGCGTTGCTGAGGCGGTGAGACCCTGCTCTCGGGGCGCTGGCGAGGCGCAAGCTGCGTCACCGGAGTGTAGTGTCACCGCAAAGGCAGTGACATTACTCCGCGGGGGCGGTGTGGCACCAAAAACTTTTCTTCGTTGATCTTCTTCAACTTCCAAGTGTTGCTAAAACCTTTCTTTACTTCATTGGAACTTCTTCATCTTGATCAAGGTATTAGTAATACAATATGACTCAAAGACATTAAAAAGACTCTAAAAACTACCTAAAATGATAGTGATTCCATCACCTATCATGTATTAACTAGATTGACTTTGTTGGTTCTGCACAAAGTAGCGAGAGAGAGAGAGAGAGAGAGAGAGAGAGAGTTTGTGAATTCTTCACGGAGATAAGAAGATCAGACTGAAGAAAAAGCATTTTGTTTTAAATCTGGGTGTCTATTTTATGCTTCTACGTTGTTACTATCCCAATTGGCTCGTGGAAGGAATGCTTCATTCTCCACTAGAAACTTCACTGCTTACTTGTTTCGCTTCCTAGTTGCAATGTGAAGAGGTGTCTTATAGACAGAGGTAAGAATACCCACCAACTGATTGTTTATATGTCTCAAAGCAAAATTTGATTGTTGAATATGAAAACAAACATGATTACGCTTCATGAAGTTATTTGTTTCTTGATTTCCAACTACTCGACGTATTATCGCAACGAAATATATGAAATTTGTTTCCAACGGTGAGATAAGGGTTCAAATGACGACAGAGGGCAATGACTTTCTTCATTTTCCCCTTAGATTATTTCATGGATATGGTGGTAGGAGGAAAGTAGAGGTTTCTCTTGCTTGATAAGTCATTTGAAAAGGCAACACCTTTTTTGTGGTTGAACGCAAGAATGAGGTTCGGGGCATCATTGAGTGTGACTTTGATATTTTTTTTGGCATTTATGGAAGTGCTAGTTTTTCTCAAGATGTGGTTATGTGGCCAATGTATGAGTTTTCATACTTTGAGTTGTGAATGTCGTCACTCTGATGGCTCTATTTCCTCTTTTGATGAGGATGGTGGATACATTATGGGTATCTCGAGGCCGATTGTGGGTATCTTGGGGTTGATTATTGGAGATTAGGTTGTGGTTGATGGTTGAGGTATGGGGTTTGATGCAAATCTTATGGAAAGGGTAATCCGTGTTCATATAACTACTGTTAAAAGCATCCCTCATAGCTAACGTCTTAACTTCTCTCAAGCATTGTTGGCTGCTCTTTTGAATGTGGTTGTTAAGCCAGGGTGTTAGTTGATTGAGTTATGTTTTTTTTACTTCCTTGGTGCACTTTGTAGGTGTTCATGCTTATGAGCAGTTGAAACAAAAGATCAAGAAGTAGAAATTCGATGCAAGATCAACCGATTTTGCGAGCCTTGTCTACATGGGGAAAGGTTGAGGGTGTTTCAAGTCTTGTGCAGGTCTTGTTGGACGATTATGAGCATACGCCTTTTGTGATGTTGATGGTGGATCGAGTGGTAGAGTTGGTCTAGAGAAGAACCGTACTATCAAGCAACGTCTCCGCAAGATTTCAGATGGTCATTTTACGATCACTTTTAAGGTTTTGTGTTCGTCTGGAGTAGCTTCTTATAGTGATGAGACTTTGAAGGTGTTAGAGGCTAAACACCCCTACAAGCCTCACACTTGTAAGCCTTTCACTACCTTTCATTAACCACCCCTCCTTGTTGATGTCGATTTGATATTTAAATGCAATAACTCCTTGAGCAAAGGTACTTCTTATGCTAGAATGGTTTGAGGGCACACCGTCTCTTATATGCTAGAGGGATGAGGGTTCTTTGGTTGTCAAAGTTCTTTTGAGAGTGATTACCTCGGTGGATAATTTGAGGTTATGAGGCAGGTGTCCGTTGAGTTTGACTGAGTTTGTGGCTTCGGCTCCTCTTACGCCGCTGTTGAACCTTGACAATGGGGTTAAACCTATTGAAGTGGGCGCGTATGGAGACGGTTGGTATCTAAAGTATCCATGAAGGGAGTGTGTGTTAATATGGGAGAACATATTGGAGATCTGCATTTTAGAGTTGGTGTTTCACGTGGTGCAGAGGCTATTTTACATAGTATTAATAGAGTTTTGAGTAAGTGTTATCATGATGGTTCTTTGGCTATGTTGACTGTGGATTTTTCTAATGCCTTCAACCTAGTTGACATGGCTATTTTGCTTAGAGAGGTTACAAAAAGATGCCCATCTATCTCTTTATAGGTTGATCTCTTGTATGGTCAGTCCGTCCGGTTGTACATTGGAGATAGATATATCTGGTCCACTATTGGTGTAAAACCAGGGGACCCTTTGGAGTCACTTCTTTTTTCTCTTATCTTGCACCTTCTTCTGCATCGGATCAAGGACAGTTGTAAGCCTCTTCTACACGCTTGGTATCTTGATAATGTTACAATTATTAGTCGGTTTGAGGAGGTAGCTAAAGCACTTGGTATCATTCAAGAGTTTAGTCTAGGTTTAGGTCTCGAGTTGAATGTTTGTAAAACGAAGCATTTGGTAACATTTGAGAATGTCTTATTAGTTACCAATATAAGCATTGGAGGTGAAGTCCTTGCTAGGAATATCTAGAAAGTAGGCAATGAAAATCAGAAAAGCATAGGCTTTCCTATCACAAGATCAGGAACAACCATCCCTTTCCATGCCTTTGTAGACAAAATTTTGATATTTGCCAAAACGCTTGGCCCCTCGGGTAATCAAGTACTTGATATTCTTTTAAAGTATTGTAAGGTCTTTGGGCAAAAAGTAAACTATGACAAGTCATATTTCCAAACAACCGCTAACATGGACAATAATAAGTGGCATACTCTTCAACTAAACTTGAGAATCTCTACAAGCTCAACATTAATAAATATCAAGGATGCCCAATCATTAGAGGAAAAGTACGCAAAGTTGTATTTGATGATATTATTACTAAATCAAGACAATAACTAACAAAATGGAAAGCAAACTCTATGTCCAAAGAAGGGCAATTTGTGCTCATCAAAGCAAATCTAAATGCAAAACGAAACATTATTATGCAACACTTCCTACTCCCAACATCTACTCACAAAGAGATGGATCAAATCATTAGATAATTCTTTTGGAACAAAGGAGCAAACTACCATTCTCTAATTAGTTGGGAGAAAATATATAACCCAAAAGAATTGAGAGGAGTAGAGATTAGAAAAGCAAAAGATATGAATAAAGCGCTCTAATAGAAACTCCTTTGGAAAGTGATGTCAAAATCAGACAAAACTGGGTCAAAGTAATCGAGGAAGATTATCTAAACGGAAGCATGTTATGGAATTATAAGATAGGGATAGGGAAAAACGCATCTTGGTAATGGAAAAGACTAATGAGTATCTGATCCAAATTCGAAAAAGGTCTTTGATGGGATGTATGGGACTAAGAAACCATCAAACTATGGAAAGATAGATGGATTTGTGAAACTTTCTAGAGAAATATGTCACAAATACGCACCTACCCAATAACAATTAAACAATAAGCATCCTTATACCAAACGGTGAATGGAACCACATCATGGTAAAAAAAAATACCCAAAGCACATCCCTACCACGGGAAATTATTGATAAAATACATTCATACCGTTTCCGAAAAACAACATAAGGGATAGAGTATATTGGACACCAAGTGGGAAATGATGGTTCTTAACAAAATCATCACTATAGGTACTACATCAACACAAATATTATAGACCATGTAACAATGCATGGATTTATAATCTAAACGTCATGCCAAAAATAAAAAAATTGTATGGAAACTATCTTTAGATGGGCTACCTATGAAGGAAAACCTAGAAAACATAAAGAACCCATGCTCATGCGTTGCATCTTATGCCAACACCCCTATGAAAGTGATAAATACATCTTCCCGAAGTGCCTTTACATAATTAGCAACATAAAAGATGCAAGCATCCAAAACCTACTAATGAATATGGACACCATATAAATAAATAACTAAAACATTGTCTATAGCCTATAACAAACTTGATAATAAAGCATTAGTCAAACTCTTAACTGCATGGTGGAATATATGACACAAAAGAAACCAATGCATCTTTGACAAACCAACAACCAAAATATGTCAAAGAGATAGTCAACAAATATATCTGTGAATGGGAACTGATAACACTTGAAAACAAATCTAAAACACACATCAAACTGCGAAGAAAAAAACCAAAATAAGCACTAGGAAAAACCGGAATTTGGAAACATCAAACTCAACTTCGATGGGTTAAAGTGAAGCACCAATAAGAGTACATATGGCTACATCATGAGGGATCATAATGGATAAACTATTGCATACAACCTTGGTGAATGTGGAACTTCATCATCCTTGATGGCAGAATCCCACGCACGACGAAACAGATCATGAAGAACCCAAACTATGAACCTGTCAAAACTCAAAATTGAGGGTGACAACCTTACTATCATTAACTGAATCAAAACAAGCTAGAAATCACCATGGGACCTTAATATCATCATCACCGGCATTTCGCTCATCCTTGCTCAATTTCCACAAGTCATTATCAAACATGTATTCAGGGAAGTCAACGGCGTTGTGGATAAACTCACTTACTTAGGCCACGAGAATCCTGCAGCCGCATGAGAAATTCTAGAGGAAGTTGAACTTCTCATCCGCAAGGATGCTATATGATGACCCACCAATAGATGGTGACCATTCCTAACCGTTTACCATGCAATAAAAAATGAACAAAGAGGGAGAACCGTCAACAGATGACAATTATGCATCAACTGATGGTAGTTACATTATGTACAATATGATTGATGAAGAAGAAATAGATAGATTAAGAAGAGAAGTTCAAATGAGAAATCGAAAGGTATAAAAAGGAGATCGAGAGATGGTGAAACCGGGAAATAAATCGTGTTGGAGTCCATTGATGAAGAGCGCTTCTCCTCAAATTTGTTGACAAATTCAAAGGGAAGAATACGAACCTGCTTAGGTTTGTACACAATTAGTAAAAACAAACTTAAATTAGGTTTGCAAAAAGAAGAAGAAGGTGAATCAGTATAAAGAGAATAATAGGGTTGAAGAAAAGCAAATTACCGATAATGAAGATGAGCCAAAAATCTAACATTAAAATCTTGACAATTGAAGAGGAGGTTAAAGGAAGATGAGAAAAATTTTAAAAAAGAATGGAAGAAAATCTTACCTTGAAGACCGAAGAAGATGAAGGTTGTCGAGTACGAATGAAATGATCTCAACGATCACCCAGAAGAGATGGATTTGGAAGGCGTGGAAGGGAAGACGGTGTCTGTTGAGAACTACAAGTAAGAAGAAATGGAGCAGAGACGGTGATGAAGGGCGGCAATAGAAGGAAGGTGAAACACGTATTTTTGGTTCACGAAGGGTTTAGCACGATGAGAAGAGAGCAAAAACGTGAAGCACAATTATGACTAAACTGACAAAGATATTTTCTTTATCAAGGTAAAATTGTAAGTGTACTAAGGAAAAAATCTCACTTATAATATATATATATATATATATATATCCTGAATCATATGTAAACAACTATTACCATATAAAATGAGAATAAATTACAGAATATATACTATACACCAAATATATGTGACTATACCGCCGAATATATGTGACTATACCACCAAATATTTCTTCCACTAATCACACGGTTTTTTGTTTTTTTTCCTTTTAATCTCATCTAATCTCAGCCATCTATTTAACGATCTAAAGAATACAATTCGTTCTCATTAAACACGATATGAGTTGTTTGCATGGGAGTCAACCTCTATATATATAGATCATATGAGAAGAGGCTTATCGTGTAATCATGAGAACATGCCTTATTGTTTAATATATTATTCGTAGTTATTATTAGTTTTGTTACGAAGATGTCATATCGTTTAATGTATTATTCGTATTTATTGTTGGTTGAATGGATTATTCGTAGTTATTAGTACGCGTAGTTATTATTAATTATGATGTCTACCCTAAATCTCAACCCTTAATACACGCCATCCGACGGTCTAAAATTGTTCTCATATTAAACGATAAGCCAACCTGTTCTCATGGAAACTGCACCTTTTATATATATATTTCGTATGTAGCTCTCGTGTGGGATGTGCTCATATGAATGTTTGCAGGTACAATGTAGGTTGGGAGGTAGGAATGGTAAATGGGTTAATATTGGAGTTTGAATCTATATTTTATATACTATATTAAAGCGAAAACGCTTGATGTGTTATTCACTTATACATTTAATGACACGTGTCATTTTTTCACGTATTTATAAATTAATAAATATTTATGTTTGTTTAATATCTCTTTAATATGACCAATTATATCAATTTCTTTTCTAATTAAATTAGCATCTTTTTTTATCATATAATTCATAAAAACATACGACTAACTAAAATTGGCAATTATCCAATCAAATATCCGTGCGTCTAGCCCTGCGGAATTCTACCTTTTCTCAACTGCTTTCCGACTCGGCCTTAACTTAAGAAGCTTGTATCCTTTGAATTGTTGGGACCTAACGAGCCAGGATAACCTATACCGAAGGAAGGTTCTTTGCACCCTCTTTTTTTGGCTTACTTTTAACCATGCGGGCGGCTTGATCATTATATAGCTATTTCATTTCCAATTAAAAAATCTCATATTTATATGTTTCCTAATATAATAAATTGAGTGTATTTTTTGCTTTATAACTCAATTTTTAATTGATCGAAATTAAATAAGTAAATTTAATAAGAAATCAATAAAATGTATTTTTAGATATAAAATTTTAAATTAAATATTATAATTATTATAACAAAAATATTTAAAAACTCCCCATGCAAAGCAAGGGAGTTATAGTAGTTATAATTAAGATCTTATAAGTATAGATGATGGTACAACTTTAATTTGAAGATATTGAATTGATGAGTCACCCAATTTGTACCCCCCCATTTCCCTCTGTCTAGGCCCATTACTTCCCCTAAAATCAATCCAACCTTGATGATGAAGTCAACACCTATATAATAAGGTCAAATTTAGTATCATAATTTACCAAATCTCATCAAATCTTTTTTGTATAAAATCAAACAAGACTAAAACAAGTCTTTGTTGCTAACTCTACTTTTTACTGTTCTTGTATTGCTCTCCGAAGGGCTTGGACCATTTAACAACTACGCACTAACCTTGTTCCACCGCCCATTTAGTGGATTTATGTTATACATTGTATCATTTAATATTTACTAGGCAGCACCGCGCGTGCTTCGCACGCGCAGTTTGAGTTGTATTCCGATTTGTTGTTAGTCGCTGTGGTTTAATTTGCGGGTGGATTCAGCTATATTTGATTGGTTGTTTAATGAATTTTGTGCGGTTGTAGGCCTTGAATTTTCCCGGTGTACTACAATAGTAATTCTAAATTTGTTTGCATTGAGTTGTAAGAGTTACAAGTTTGTAACGATACAAATATTCGAACGTGGGACGACCGTAACATCATGTAAGTGGTTGTTTGCAACCTCTTGTAATAGCTTTTGCATATTACCGTGCTTGAGGGACAACGGTTGTAATGTGCTCACGTCTTGTTGGTAGCTGGTCGATATGGGCCGAGCAAATATTCACTGCTACAAGTAGGACACATGAGGTGAGCAGCTGAGCAGAATCGGCTCAAATTAAAGAAAAAATGTGCGTTTGTGTTACATTAGTTACCTGACCCCTTGTCCGGTGTGCTGTATATTGTTGAGCATTTGTTTTGTTGGGTTGTTAGGTAGGCTGAATATTCTTTGTTGGTGCAATGTGTTGTCTTTTTTTTTTCCCTACTCCCGCATAATTCTTTTGAAGGGGTCGGGTGATTTCTTCTGGCTTCTACAAATGGGCTTCCAAATTTTATTTACGTTTTCTACTATGTTACAATTGATACGCGTGTACTTTTTTTTATTGTACATAAATTTGGTTGGCATTTACTCGGCCATACTTTTTTCTCGTTCTAATATTTCAAAAGATACCGTGTTTTTGATAGAATCATGAGTATGGGGCTCGTTTTCGTTTTGTTTCGTAAATATATGTATGTCCTCTCTTTTTTTAACTCTTGATAGTGCAACGTATATTTGGCCATGAGCAAAACATGGTTCTCGCAAGTACAATGCTACTTTGTTTAACGTTTGTCCTTGCGATTTATTTATTGTCATAGCAAAACAGAGTTTTATTGGAAATTGTTTTCGCTAGAATGCGAAGGCGTATTTTGAAGATGACGGTTTAAGGGTAATTCGTGGGAGCAGTGCTTGTTGACCCTTGTAATACCCTGTAGTTATCTCGCAATGTATTGTGTTTTTATGGAAATTCTTACATATAAGTCTCGTGCCGTTGCATAGTCCGTTAGGAGGATCGACGTTGCGCACTAATATCACGGGGCAATTCTTTTTTAGTATTAACAGATGGGGGCTCATTCCTGCAGGTTGCAACGTGTTTAGAAATTCAATTGGATATATGTTGCTTGTGTCATTTGCAACGGAGTCGAAACTTGTGTAAGTTGTTGGTACTCCAGGGAAATTGTTTATTAAAGATTCGTTAATGTAGTCAACGTCTGTATTTTTGGGCGTTAAAATAGCTCTTGTCGTAAAAATATCATTGTGTGTGGTATTGGCCATCATTTCGGGGAAAATTGAGTTTATTAATATATCTGTAGGGTTGTGATAGATATTTGTGCATTGGATCATACTATGTGGTATCTGGATATATGCTTGCTCTTCATGTTGCATTTTCCCGTCCCCTAGTTGTAATAGAAAATTAGCAAATGTCGGGTCTTCTGCTGCTCGTATGTTTTCAGTAAGTTTATATTTGATAAGTTGCGGCCATATGTTGGAACTAACTAAACTTGCTTTTATTGCTTCTCTTTGTCCTTCATTGGGAACGACTGGTAGAACTTGTCTGAAGTCTCCGCCGAATACCACGGTTTTGCCGCCAAATATTTGTGTGCTTTCACATATGTCTTGCAGTAGGGTGTTTAATGATTCAATACTTTGTCTTTTTGCCATTGATGCTTCGTTCCATATTATTAAACTTGCCTGCTTTAGTAAATTGGCTAAGTTGCTTTGTTTTGACACGTTGCATAATTGTGCGTTGTTTTCGTCTATTGGGATCTTAAAGCGTGAGTGTGCTGTTCTTCCGGTTGGTAGATTTGATGCTGCTATTCCTGATTTTGCTGTTGGAAGTACTATTTTATTCATTTTCCGTAATTTAGCATAAAGTGCACAATATAAGAATGTTTTTCCCGTCCCTCTAGGGCCGTCTATGAAGAAAGATCCGGGGGTTTTTTCCTTTATGTGTTTCAATATATGTTTATATGCGGTTTTTTGGTTGGTGTTTAGTAATTTAGAAGCCCCTATATATTGTTCCGGAACGGGTGCGGCTAGGGCATCTGTAATTTCACGGTTTGTTTGAGAGCTTTCTTGTAAATCTGTTTGATACTTTGTTATCCTAAAATATGCTAGTGATTTTCCCATGGCATCCAAGTAGGAGTCAATTTCATTCCATGTTAGAGAAAATGTTTTAAGTGTGTTTGTTGGGTGTTGTTGTTTGTGATCATGTGACATCACTGAATAATGATTGTCCCATAGTTGTTGGGGGTCGGTCGGCGTGCAGAATACAAGTAGAACAGCAAATAATCTTCGAAGTATTTGTGGCATGTGCACTACTACTGCCTCACTCATACAATCGTCCGTGTATCCGCTTGCTTCTATTAGCTCTCGGTTTAGAGCAGCTTGTTCGAATGTCAGGTGGAGATGGCCGTTTACAGTCTTTAAATCGTCAAAAGATGTGGGCCCCTTTATGTGGGTCAGCAGCAAACGCAAGTAATAGCGCTCTCCTTCACACGGGTTTACGTATGTTAGGCGTCCAACGGAAGGTCGTACATGCCGCTTCTGCCAGACCTTGTTTTTTTGGTTCCATACGTAATGTTCTGGAAAATCAGCATATAAATGTTTAACTGTTGTTTTTGGATCTCGATTTGTCCTGAAAAAACCAGTTAACATTGTTTCTTGTTTATTTTCATTTGTTAGTATGTTCTGTAAACATTCGTGGTTTGAAAACGTAATGGAATGCATTTGCGGTAAATGCACTTGTAGAGGAATTACTGTAGGCTGAATGTCATATAGATCGAACGCAAATATTCTCCATGCTGCTTCAGGTGGAGAGATCCATCTGCCGTTCTGGTAATCGCTTATTTCATCTCGGACTGTGTTGTTGTTTATTGTTAGGGCAAATTTGACTTTGTCGTGCCCTTTGTACACATATTTGTATATGTATTTAACAGGTCCAATAGTCGAGCAAACTTCGACGTTTATGTGACAATTAAAAGTCGCTAATAAATATGGGTTATATGGTATAACCCATCTGTTGTCCAGAGCGGCGCCGCGTATTAAAACCGTGTCCCCATTACATCTCCGTCTGTAGATGGGGTAAGAGTCTTCTGAGCTCATTGTGTATTCACTGTATTTTTTTGGGTAGTTGAATTTGCATCGTTTTTTGTTCCCGATTAATTTCATGCATGCGCAGTTGGGGTTCTGATTTCCACACGGGCCATGCATCATATGTTGCGTAACAAGTGTACGTAAGTATGGTGATTCTATTGGCGGTATCTCTGCGCAAATGTAATTGTCAAAAGTTTCAGGATTTAGTATTTTATATTCCCGTGAAAGTATTATTAAAAGATGTGCGTGTGGGAGCCCACGTTTCTGAAACTCAATGACATCGACTCTAGCCGCTACCTTACCAAATATTTCTTTCTCTATTAGAAGAGTTTTCAACGCTGTTAGTTTTGCTCTAAATATCCGTGTAAATAAATCGGGCCGGTCTTGCGCCTTTTCTCCTGGGGACAGGTGTTCTTTTATTTCAGGCCAATTTGGATTGCATGTTATTGTAATGAATAGATCTGGCTTGCCGTATTTTTGAACAAGTGTCATTGCGTTTAGGTATCGGCGTTTCATATCTCTAGGCCCGCCTATGAAAGACGCTGGAAGTATGACACGCTTACCAATATCTGTTGCCTTTGTATAACCATCGGTAACGCTGTCAACTATACCTTGGTATAGTTCGCTCCTTATTGTGCTTTGATTTCTACGGAGGAAATCCAGTCTTGTATTTTCAATTTTAACATACATATCTACTATGTATTGTTGGTATATTCTGCCGGCTTTAATAATGTTGTTGTTTGACCGTATCTAGAATTTGTAACTGTAGTACTCACGACATGATATTTCACCGCTTTCGTATGTCGGGGCTCGTCGAACAGCTGTTTAAGTACAAACCTAGGTTAGAGGCGTAATGTACAGTTCTAACAGGTAAATAGATAAGTCTCTGGCTAGAAGTACCTGTTTGTTCTCGGATTATTATAGATGAGGCCGTTTCGGTAGGCTCTTGGGTTATAGGAAACAAGATATCTTGTTCCTGATGTTGGTGTTTGCGTTTTGTTTTTTTAATTCCTTGGTGCCAGCCACATTGGCCTTTTGTGAATAGAAGAGGGTATTGTAAAGGATCGTAACATCCGTAGTAGTGCATGATCTTGTATGTGTTGTTCTCATTTCCGATAACAATTACGTCCGGGCTATTTATTCGATCGACGTTTTCATTTTCCACTAATATTGCTGCAACCTCATCGGTAGTAGGTGTGTTGTACACTCGCTGATCCAAGACAGGGTTCTTTGAAATAGTTATTTTAGTTTCTTCGTCTACATTCATTTGGGATAGCGTTCGAAAGAATCTTGCATATGGATTTTCAGACATCATTTGAGTTAACATGTGTATGATGTCAGGGTCAAGTTCGTTGAACGTCTGTATACGTTCCTCTGCTTCGAGTTGGCCATCATAGAAATAGAGTTGTAAGTATTTTTTGCTGTTGTTCTTGGCTAGTATGCTTGGTAAATAATGGTAGAGCTGACCTTGTAAACGGAAAACATATATACCTTTTTCTGTTCGGGACTAAATATTGTCGTACCCAAGGGAACTAAAAGCGAAGAAGTTATTATATAAGCGAGCGTATTGTTTGAAATGAGATGTAGTTTGTGTGGTGTCAGTCATAAGTTTGAGTAAAGGAGCGGGCAACGTTTCAGTTTTCAAATTTATTTCCCCGTTTGAGCAACACAGTTTACCTGTTTCGAACGCGAATTTGATAGACGCACAATATTTGCATGGAGATTGATGCGGCAGTTTATGCGGTTCAGTAGGAATGTAACTGGTACCTACTGCACGGTGTATTTTTTTGCTACGCATCCGTGGGCGCTTGTTCTGCCTGGAAGACGTCTCCGGCAGGTCATTTGTAGCGTTCGTTGTCATGGGTTTAAGGTAATATGCCTGGGGAGGAAAACAATGAATTTTTTATTCAAGGAAAATGCAGTTCAACTATTGTTATGTAATTTCTATTGCCCTCCTACGGTGTTAGCGAAAATATAGTGATGATTTTTTTAAACTACGATGTACAAGAGAAGTGGTGAGGGGAAGATGAATTGCAACATTATTTTTTCGAACCATGTTAGATGCTTCTTTGCATACGGAGGGCTTCCTTTTTAGTCTTTGATTAAATTTGTTTATGGAGCCACTTCTGCGTTTGTTAAATTGATTTGGAAATTCTCCGTGCTAGTACTGAAATGGACTTGTGGCGCTTTGTTATGTTTAATTATTTTGGGCAGCAAATATTCAAATACCGAGTCAGTGTGAAACCTCTTGTAGAGTACGCCGCCTGCAAATGGAAGACCAGGCAGGAAGATATGTATGCAGCTGTACAAAAGAGAGTAACACATTTTACGGGGGGCGGATAATTCACAGTGGATATGTATTTTACACGGCGAAACATGCAACTGTGTTTGAGGTTACGACATATTACACAAGGTCTTAAGGGGTAAAAGCACACATGGTACAATATAATACATTAACAAAAAGATCTAGTGGACAAGTGATCGTCGATGGAGTAATGCCGAGTAGTAGACAGTGAGAGGAGTACTATTAGCAAACTTCTCAAAACATACGAACCATGGGAGATGGGCCTATCAGAGGGCTACGTCTTTGAGGATCCACTTTAAGCGGTTGTTGTTGATAAGGAGCGGCTTTGCTGGCTCAATGACCAGATCCACTGTGTTTGCTCGGAAACGGGCTTCAGCAGCGGCACACACAGACCTTCGTTCCTGGAAGACAATAGTGCAAACGTAGTTACGACAATACGGCGCAACCAGAGGGCTTTTCAAAACCAAAAAACACTAAGCTATGTAACGTACTACCTCTTCTGATTTTTCATGAAATTCAACGCTTGTTACTTCTAGTAGTCGTTCCGCAACTTTAGTATATGCGTCAAGAGTGAGGGTGGAAGCACCATCAGTGCATTTAAAGCGGAAGTACAGTCTACTCAACACAAGAGTAAAAGGAAGTGAGAAGGAGCGGGTAATGTTTTGAAGGCATAAACAAAGTGGCGCTAGGTAGATTCCCTTACTTGGCCTCAGGTTTTGCCATCACTGAACAGAGCTCGCAGTGGTAGTCTTGAGAAAGGGCAACGGCATCAAGTAGACACGCTTTTCCACAAGCGCGGCAGCCGACGGCCATGCGGATGCCATCATATCTGATCTCCGGAATATGGACCTTAATACACAAAATGTCTGACTCGCTTACGTTGCCCGCCTGCATAGTCCAGCAGGAGTCATATCGCTTATTTAACAAAATCTAAGTAACCTGTTATTTAGGTGGGCCCAAAAAAAACAGCTGCTCATGTTATTACCTCCATGGACAATGCAACAGCAATAGACGTTACATCCTTGGGGTACATAGGGCACTGAACTTAGAGGTTGCGCTCAGCGCGGGAACGTATAATTTCAGGATTCTCCTTAACCCTGCGGTGCATATAAAATAAGTCAAAAAGGGTCTGTTATTCAAAGGAGCCTAGGTGTCTTATTAAAGAAGATAGTGCAAACATCACAATTGACAAAAGAGCAGTAGAAGCTATAGACGAAGGTAGGTATATACCAATTTCTTAAAGCAGTAGCTTCAGCACAACTGGGGTGAACTTTCACTCGAGTCGAGAGAGAAGTCGCCAGTGAGAAACCAACAAACCGGATAATCTTCAAACCAATGAATTCCACTACTGGGTCCTCATGAAGCACCAACTCAATCTGATTGAAGAAGTCAATCATTTTCTTGTTCCAGGCTGATACGAGTATATTGCGCTCTATACTGCTCAATGTGAAATTGATATTCAGCAAAAAGAGTGCAAAAGTTTAGCGAGTAAATGTCTAATAATTTACCTAGCATCGGTAGCAGAAATTTCCCGGACAGGCAGGAGAGACAACCCCTTTGGCACCAGTTTTTCGGCATGGATATGCAGGACTAATAAGACTATATCTGCAATATGTATGGCCCAGTTAAAAATAAACCCCTAAATATTGGGGACATGGACAACAGGTGTGAACAAAGATATAACATGAGAGTACCAAAACGGTCATCATCGGTGGCGTTTGGGGGTATGTCCTTTATCAAGGTGTATGGAGACACTGGGGTACTGGTGGAGCCTGGAGCAGCAACAGCCAGCACTGATGTCGAGTTAGTAAAATAAAGCTGTCTTTCCCCCTCATAAGATGCAAACCGGGGCGGGACTTCCTTCACTAACATGTTCTTGATATCATATAGTTGCCCCCTTTTTAATACATCATCATAGATGTCTATGTCAACACCAAATAAGGTGGCTGTTAATTTGGTGCCCTGCATTCGATAGAGAAGCGCTTAGAAACAAAAGGGAAGCGTGGGATAATCTTTTTTGGAGTTTTACAATGATAAAGGTATGCAAAATTAAACCCTTGGGCATATGGTGGGAGGAAAGCCAAAGGAAGCTTCTTTAATGTTGAATTGAGACTACATACCTCACGATCAGCAAACACCATCCGTTGATAGCTTACTTTTGAAGCGCTCTCTTGTTTGGGTTGCTTATCCACAACTTTGATCCTGACTGTGTCTGACCGGCATTTGTTTGTCAACGCAGACAAAGTGGTTGTAGTCTTCGACATATTGGGGGCTAATGTGTGGCAGCAAGTGTAAGTATATAAATATGACGTCACTTTTTTTTGATTGAGGTTGTCATATACATTTACATTACGGTAAGGAAAATGAAGGAGGTGTAACAACCACAAAGAGGGGTGTATGATAATAAGGAACTAACACTCAGTAGGAGGGCAGAGAAAACATAAAGTCAAAATAGATGATATGCAAAACGTATGGAAAGCATGGTTACCTGATTTCCTGAGGCTGTAGTTCGCTTTTGAGATTTCTTGTATGAGAAGGAGGAATATCAGAAAGTGTAGACCTGCAAGATGAGGATAACTGTTCAGGAACACAGCACTGTATGAAGCGTGAGTTTAGGTTGAATCACATTTAATCGTAATAGTATTAGTATTTTGGGATATATAAAAGTCGTTTAGTGTAATAGTAATAATGATTAGCAGCATGGTCTTTCCTCCAGTAAAGTGGAGTACGTAGTCTTCTTCCTGCCCAAGTACAATAACCACACAATTTCTGCTTTTATAATTATTCTGCATGAACAACGTTTAAATGCTTTCATATTTTTCAAAGGGTTAAACGTTTTCATATTTTTCAAAGGGATTTGTACAGTTTGAAGGCAAAGGACGTAAGAGTGAATGGGGTAACAGCAAAAAGACAAGAACGAGGCCGGCAAAAAGAACAGCAGCAGATGAAGAGCACATGACGTCAAGAAATTGAGCCTCCATGAGTTGATTGAGTAGCATTGACAAAAGTGTGGAAGTAAAATAAAAAAAACCAATTAGCGCTACGTTCAGAAAATGTAGATTAACAGAACCAGTCAAAGAGGTAAGTTAGGAAACCTTTTCAAATGAGAAAAACAAATGAAAGCAAGTATAACAAGGATGGAGCAAGCCGTATCGTAGTCCCCAATAGCTCATCGAGAAACCCAGATGGGATAATCTCTCTGCAGGGAACGACACCTTACGCTACATTTCATTGACAGCCCACAACGGGGTTTCCATGTGGTTGTCTGAACAGCAGGCAAAGACGGGATTACGGCTGTAGAGAGAATGGGATAAGAAGACGCAGGGACGGTATCACTGTTGGGTTTTGAGTAGCTCAACAAGCATGAGAAACATGTGCACTTCAAATAGCAAGTGGCTAAAGTGGGGAAACGTTTGAAATATGGATAAACAAGTAGCCATTAAAATAATCACCTTCTAGAGCCAAACAACACTGACGCTCCCAAGTGAAAAAGTGATGGCCGTTGGGTATGGCGTTCGGTCTCATTTAAAGCCACGCCGTTGGAAACTCAAACAACCTCGATTCCAGGGCCTCGGCGGTGGCACATGAAGCGGGCAACACGGCTTTAACACGCGGCGGCAAGCAGTCCAAGGGGCAGCGGCTGTTCGCATAAAAAAGACGCGTGGAGTAGCATGAAGAGGGTTAACAGGTAGACCTAATTTGTGGACGCATAAATACATGCCAAATAGCGGGCTTTTGGAATATGCGGGCCCAAGCATATTTGTCTCTTCTCAGGCAAAAATGCTTGTAAGTAGTCCAGTGAAATTGACCCAAGTGTTGGTCAACCCACTAACAGGAGTCTTGCAACTGGGTTTTGAAAGTGGACAAATTAGGTTACTGTAGTAAGCTGGTCTTCTCGCTTATATTGTATAAAGAGATAACTTACTTGATTTTGTTTAAATTAGAAATTAATTCTATTTATTTAAATCATATCCTAAAGACTACTACTAAAGTAATAAGATCAAATTACTATACTTCAAATTTATTAGTCTACTTCCAATTTTATTATATTGATATTTTCATCATATATCTTATTATCTCTATACTCTTTTATTACATAACACCTAGATTTATAAATCCAGTGAACAAGATATAAGATTATCTCAATCAAGAAGACCAATAACAAGAGCTCAAACAAAGAAGCTAAGAGAGAAGATAGGAGAATAGTATTATAGAACAAATTAGTGAAGATATGAGCTCTAGAGACACGTATGAAGATCGTGTTACATGTCCAACCCGGAACTAACTCGGAACCAACCCAAGTGAAGGTTCATAAACGGCTGATATCTAAAGAGAAGGATGTTCAGTTCTCTATGTTATTTTAGCCCAATTTAGATACTTTTTATTACTTTCGCGTTATATTTATAATGACCTTTTAATATTTGTGTAAGTCCAAGTTATTTGTTTCTTCTAGGTTAATTTCAAATCTAAACTCTTTTATATGCAAATTATTCAAGCTTCACATGAAGTTCCCTTCTTCCATTTAAGAGTGCGTGTGCGAGTGAGATTATCTTCCTTGTTGTTGTATAGCTTGACTTGACAAGCTGTATCACATCCAATTGTGAGAGTTGGTGCTATCAAACATTCACAAGTCCCCGTCTTGTTCTTCCTATGCTATATTTAGGATCGTGTAAGATTGTAATGGAAGGGTTTCTTGATCATTATTAGTTGTGCCTTAGGTATAATGTATACAAGGTTACTCTAAGTTATTTCAAGGGGTTCAACCTTGATCTATCTATCTACCTTTCATCTTTCCACTTTTATCCCCCGACATTTTTGAGTCCTCTAGTTGAAGACAAGTTTAGGTGTTGAAGATCAAAACATTCTACAAATATTCACGTATTACAATGGTATGAGAGTTGCGTTCATGATATTAAATTTTTTTAAGAAAAATCGCAAAATCAGTCACCGGATCAATCACCGTATCAGCAGTATACTTTTTTCGTATTTTACTAATTTTCGAATTAGATTGCTTGTATTTTGTGAAAGATTATTGTGCAGTCCATTTTAGCCTTTTCAAACATGCCAAACCATAATCTTTCTCGGATCAATAGTGTAACAACAATGTTCTTTAGGGAATCACGGGACCACGCCTCACCTCACCCACAATCGCGCCACCATGGGTGTTGCTCTCTCGGGACGTGGCCGCGGCATAACAGTGATCGGTCCCTTTTTAGCCGACTTCCTTCTTGCTTTCCTTCCTTCTTAAGTAATTCTTCTGCTGTTGTCTGAGGGTTGTTATGACATACCTTTTCAGACTTTCTTCTTCTTTCTTTCTCTTCCTTGTTTTCTTTCTTGATCTTCCTTGGATCATCATCAAAGATTAAAAATTGGTGATAATGAAGATGTGTGAATGTTGTTGTGAATAGTTGGCAGAGTTGCAGCTTGTGGTTCTTCCTTCTGCAAACTCGAGAAGAGTGGCGAGCCCTCTTCTTTCCCTTTCCTTCTCTTTCCTTGTTCTCCTTCCTTGTTTTAGATTCAAAAGGGTTGATCTTGTTGTTGTGGTAACGTTTGGAGTATGATGTGTATGCATTGAGGAGGACATGCTGCCTTTGATGTTGTCTGAGGTGGATTGAGTAGATCGATTAAGAAGATCTGTTGAAGAGCACAAAGAGTTGTGGTTTGTTGGAGAACCTTATATTATCCGCCCCGGCACCGTCAAGCGTGTCGCTGCCCTCGCGCCTGCGTCAAGCCGCAGTCACGGCGTCGGAGCCTTCTCACAGTGTTCGGTGATGAAATTTCATGAATTTTATCATTTGTGAATTTAAATTAAATGACATGAAATTACCCATAAATACTTTTGATATGGTTGATTTATTATTGTTATTTTTAAAAGAATGAAGAAGAAGACTCTCATAAATATTATATAAAGTGTAGATCAAAAACCCAAAAATGCTTGTTCAAAAACCCTATCAATAACACCTTATGATCCCGATACACTCAAATAAGTAGAAAAAGCCATTATTAGTTCACGCCGGGCTTAAATCCAAAACCATATGGTGAGCGGTTGATATCAGTCGTTCCTCCCTTGACAAAGAGCATTTACAAGATATATCTAAAATTGATTCTAAATCAAATGAAGATATAAAGCAAAGCATCAAGAGAGCTCGTCAGAAAGCATTGGACACAATGAAAAAGGCTGCTTCAAGCATTTTCAAGGAAAAAGGCAAAAAGAAAGAGGATTTGAAAGCCGGGCCTGGTTTCTCCAAAGATGAAGTGAAAAGAATAGAGAAAGAAATTGATCAATTAACTAATAAGTATATAAAACCCAATAAGCACATATTACAACAACAATAACACAGCCTACTAGCATAAAAAACAATGAATATATATATGCCCCTTTAACTACCCACTATAACGCCCCAACATATATATTACAACATCAATTAACTAATAAGTATATATATATGTATATATATATATATATATATATATATATATATATATATATATATATATATATATATACATATATATATACATCAGTTTATAAAAAAAGAGAAAAGAGAATATGCCCCTTTAACTACCCACTATAACGCCCCAAGTTCGGGGGACTCGAAGCGTTACAGGCTAGGACCTCACAATGGGTCTCCACCCTCAGAGTAACAACAATAACATTGGTTCTTGCAACAAGGCACAAATAAATGAAAACCAAAACATATATAAAACCAAATGTTTAACAAAAGGAAAGAGCAAAAGACTCGCAACCGAGTTCAAACAACAACTAAAAAGACAACAACAGAAATATAAACCCGATCCGGTGCTATAATATACGGGAACCCCGACTGACCACTCCGTCCGGATCACTCAGCATCATTTCTAACCTCCAGGACATCTACAACATCGGTATAAACCGTTAGCTAACATTCTAGATATCAGAAAGACAATAAAGGCACAAACACATTAAGAATATAACACATAGCATGCTCGCACTCTACCGGTTATTATCTTTCACTAAGTTAATCCCTTTAATAATACAACTTCTTTTGTTACACGAGAATCACTGTGATCTCGCCTCTGCCCCCTTTCACCAACAGGAATAGAGCGGATGCATCCCTTTGTCACCTGCTGGAGAGCACCTCCCAGTTTTCCCATTTTGAATAGGACAAGCGGTCACTGCCCGGTTGTAATACACTTGGGTCAATTAAGGTAAACAAGTTCAATCTTATTCCGGTTATCCGTTATAACGATAAACAACACAACCACAACCAATACAGTCAAACCGATATACGGAACGCAGCTAAGTAAGTCCAAGGGACTTACCTCGCTTAAAGGTAAACTAGGAAATCCGTTACTGCTCGACTTCCCGTAGGAAAGGAAGAATTCTACTCAAACAAGGCATCGCGAATCATAAATTGAACGAAAGCTAGAAGTCTACATACTTCAAGTCTAAGTGATCTCTATTAGATCTATTACAGCGTGTTAGAGGTTCTCTACTTCTAGTCTCAATGATCCCTAACTGATCTCAACATGCTAAGAGAAGGATTCCTAGTCTCAAGGTTCACAAGGAACATCAACAATACATCTCAAAGGCGTAACAAACTCATGGGAATCAACAAGCCACTAATTGGCATCTAATATAAAAGAATACGTAGAGCCGGTATCAAAAAGAACCTTGTCATGATAACCATTAATATGAATGGTACTTGTGGTCGCTGGAGCTGTCGACTCCACTGCACGCCTCGGCTTATAAACTCTGGTTGATGCTCCTCTAGTGTCGGAAGTACCACTACCTCGTCCTCTACCTCTCCCATGTCCCTGAGCGGAACCCTGAGGAGCGGTATATCCAAGAACTCTCTGCTACCGCTGCTGAGACTAATACTGAGGGGGTCTTTGTCCACCTCTTGTGATGCTAGCAAGTGACGAACCATTCTATGTGTAAGAGCCTAGTTGTTAAGTTGTTAAGAGAGTGAGCAGAGGGCCAGGATTGTGCCTAGACCACCCCATCGTGACCCTGGAGGCGCCCTTGCGGTTTTCCTTGGCCGCCCCTGCGGCTCACAGAATCCGCCCCTGCGGCTCTGTGTGTTGCAACCGTCTTCTTTGACCCTTTGACCCGTGCTTTACTCTTTTTACCCCCTTTATAACCTTCATCTCCTTTCTTTGATGAGGGTTTACCATTCTCAGCTCCATCTCTCTCTCTCTCTCCTCACGTACATCCTCTCCTCTCTTCTCCCTTGGATCATCTTTGATCTTCTTTGAGTTTGTGTGTGAGTTTGAGAGCCTTTATGCTTGGCTTTTCTTGCTGTTGTTGAGAGTTCTTGTTGCTGAGCCTTATGAGCCAGCTTGTGGTGGTGTTGATGTTGTGCTGATCTCCTAGAGAGCTTGGTTGGTAAGCTTCCATGGCTTCTCTTCTTTCTTTCTTCTTTTCTTCTTCTTTTCTTCTCTTTCCTTAGCCTAGCTTAGTTTTCTTAGGCTTGGTTCATATCTTAGCCATGTTTGGCTTGTGTTGATGTATATATGTGTATGTTATATATGTATATTGTTGTTGGAGTGAAGAGGGAGTAAAGAATCGAAGGAAGAAATGAAGAAAGGGCTAAGGTGGTGTCTCCTGCTGTCCAGCCGCCCCTGCGCCACCTTGCAGCCGCCCCTACGCCGGCCAGGATCCGCCCCTGCGCCACCTGCATCAGCAAGGGTCTTTTCTGGGTTCTGCAGGTGTGTGTGCTTCTAGGCTTTCCTTAGGACGCCTTTGTTCCCTCCTTTCCTAGTGTGAGTGTATAGAATCATGCTAGAGGTGTGAGGATGTGTTTGGTGAGGTTATGATCGGTTTATGCCTTGTATGGCCTTTGAGGTTCGTTAGGTTGTGAGTTTAGGTTAAGGATGATCCTATGGATCCCTTTGGGTCTAGGTGTGACCCTTGTGTTGTTAGGAGATTGATATATCTCTTTATGCCCTGTTTATAGGCTGTGTTGCCTCTAGTGTAGAGGTGATCGTGGTTGAGTTTGATCGAGGTTGAGGTAAGTCCGTAGGACTTACTTAGCTGTCATCCTTATATTGGGTGTTTGCATTAGTGGTGTGTGCTTTATATGTTTGCTATGATATCATGAGATGTCGTTTATACCGACCTATGTTTTATTGATTGCCCCGTATGGGTGGCTGTGATAGCCTTTCCCTTTCATCCCGTCGTGGAGTCTGGGAGGTTCTCTGATGTTAGGCCAGACTGACTTTACAAGAAGGGTGCAATGCACTCCCATAGGGTACATGGATTGTGTGACCGATACTTGTGCAGCTGGCTAGCAGGTTCAGAGGCGAGGATGTATCGGTCCTCGTGTCACATAGTTTCATATATAAATATATATACGATTTGAGTGAATGACCATTATATTGAGATGATAAAATGGGTAAATGTGTGAAACCATGCTGATGTGTTTCTCTTTCCTTGATTGTGATTGTGCTTATGCATTACTCTATATATATGTATGGATAGCTAATGGCTTATTATCATGTTGTAGATGCCCCAGATGATAGGCATGCTGCTGGGTGATCTAGCAGAGTGGTAGGCCGAGGACGACTCATACATAGGTTGTTGTGGGCTTTTGAGTTTATTTACCTTTCTTTCATGCGTGAGGATGATCTTTTGTTACCTCCTGTTTGAGGGCGTTGTGTTTTATACTCGGCTATGTTGTCTTACCTTTTGGTTGTAGAGTTTTTACAGTTTTTTGTATTTGTTTGTATATCTGTCAGTGCCATGTTGTAAGGTCCAGTGAACTTGTTGTCAGGCTAGGGTCAGGATCCTAGCCCAATGTGGCACTCCGAGTCCCGCGGACTCGGGGTGTTACAGAGTTGGTATCAGAGCCTTACGTTGACAACAATTGCACTTGCTACCTGCAATTAGGTTTGATAGGTAAAATAAACAGAACCCACACGGGGTTTGACGTTTTTAAAGATGGCTCGGACTAGAGCTATTGTCGTTGTAGGCATAGGTAGAGGTACACCGCCCCGTCCTCCGGGTGTGGTAGGTGTGGGACCAGTTCCCGCTGTTGATCCACCAGTGGTGGAACAGATACATGAGGAGGTTGCAGAGAGTGCCATCCTAGAGACGGGGAGTGGTGGATCTAGGAGACATCATTCACATGGAGCTCAGTCTGTTGACGCATACCGTGTCTCCATGGGAGGACCAGAGTTTAGAGATTACCTCAGATGTTTTGAGGAGGAGATTAGAGCTGGCAGAAGGGCCCCAGATTTACCAGTACATGAGGGATCTTCTAAGAGATCTCAGGGAGCGACACAAGTGTCAGCTGCACCGGCCCGTGTTGTTGACCTAGTTCGAGCTGTGCAGGAGATTCGAGGGCCTCGACCAGATGCCTGGTTGAAGGCGTTTCATCAGTAGGGATTACCACCCTTCTCAGGAGAGATAGGGTTACAAACTAAGGTGTGGATAGGGCATGTAGACTCAACCTTAGAGTCTATCAGGTGTCCTGAGGACAGATGAATAGAGCTAGTACAATCTCTATTCCGTGAACTTGCACACCAATGGTGGAGGACTGTACGGACCAGAGCCACCAGTTATGACCACATGAGGAGTATGATTAGGGGGCAGTTCTGCCTTGCCTCACTGAGGAGGGAGAAGCTGCAGGATTTTGTGGAGGCTAGCTTTGAGAACGTGCCTATTGCTAATGCCATCCGGCAGTTCTAGACCGAGTTAGCTTTGCTGGGTCTAGTTGCACCATCTGAGGACCAGCATGTGTATCTGTTCTCTCGTTGTTTGAGGAAGAGCACACATTCATATATGACGGGATTCCATTGTGAGTCCCTAGCTGACTATCAAGACAAGGCTTCTGCTTTTGAGAGGGAGCGAGCCACTCAAATGAGAGCTTCTCAGACGGGACGGTCTGAGAAGAGGCAGCGCAGTGGGCAGACCAGTGGTCCTGGAGGAGCATCTGGTTCTAGACGAGACCAGAGACGTCAGAGTTACCCTTCATCTGCACTGACTGTAGATAAGGGACGACAGTGTTACAACTGTGGTGACCCTGGCCATCTGAGGCCAAATTGTCCCAGACCAGTTGTGACTTGCTTTACCTGTGGTCGACCAGGACATCGAGTTGTCTTCTGTAGGCAGGGTGGAGTTGCATCTCAGCAGGGTTCTTCCCCTACCAGTGTAGCCGGAGGTTGTCAGAGGACACCTCAGCAGCAGACACAGGGACAGTAGAGAGTCCCAGAGCATCCATCTACTCAAGGTTCTACTCCAGGACCGAGTAGAGGCAGAGGTAGATATGTTGGCAACAGTGATGCCAAAGGAGCCCGAGAGCGAGCTTTTGAGTTGAGGAGTGCAAAGGATCCACCTGCACGAGCTGCTATAGGTACCATTCTGCTTCATGGTTTACCTGTTAGAGTTTTGTTTGATGTTGGTGCTATGCATTCCTTTATTTATGATACATGTGTTGAGCGTTTGAGTTTAGCTACCATAGAGGGGATACCCTTTAATATAGGGTTACCTGATGGTAGTCGGGTCAGAGGTACCCGTGAGATACGTAGTTGTCCCCTTTATTTAGGGACTCGTGTTTTACTTGTTGGCTTCTTATTCATACCATTGATGCATGAAGAAGTCATATTAGGTATGGATTGGATGTGCAGACGCCATGCGGTTCTGGATGTGGGTAGACTTACTGTTACAGTCTCTACCGAGGTTCGTCAGATTGAGGTCTTCCGAGGTTGGGACCTTGGGAAGATAGGTTCTGTCATCAACGCCGTACGAGCAGCTAGACCGATTGCACAGGGAAGTGATGCCTTCTGGTGCTACGCCATGAAGGATAGAGGGATTCCAGCTTTTAAGGACATTCCACTGGTCAGCGAGTTTGCGGACGTATTTGTTGAGCCGTCGAGCTTGCTGCCTCAGAGGAGAGTGGACTTCAGCATAGAGTTAGAGCCTAGTATGTGGCCCATCTCGAAGGCCCCAATCGTATGGTACTTGTCGAGATATTGGAGCTGAAGAAGCAACTCAAGGAATTAGTTGAGAAGGGCTTCATACACCCTAGTGTTTCACCATGGGGTGCACATGTCCTCTTCGTGCGGAAGAAGGACGGATCGTTGAGATTATGTATTGATTATAGAGAGCTTAACAAGGTGACCATCAAGAACATGTATCCACTGCCTCGTATTTATGATCTACTTGATCAGGTTCAGGGCGCGACAGTTTTCTCCCAGATCGACTTGCGTTCAGGTTATCACCAATTGAGGGTGAGAGAGCAGGATGTACACAGGACAACATTTCGTACCCGTTATGGACACTAAGAATTTGTAGTGATGCCATTTGGGCTGACGAATGCCCCAACAATCTTTATGGAGTTGATGAATAGTATATTCATCGACTTCCTTGATCAGTTTGTGGTGTTCTTCATTGACGACATACTGGTATACTCTCGTAGTAGAGAGGAGCATGCCTGTCATCTAAGGATAGTTTTGCAGATTTTGAGGGATAGAGAGTTGTATGCCAAGCTCTCTAAGTGCGAGTTCTGGATGTTTGAGGTTACTTTCCTTCGGCATATTGTCTCTGTCGACGGGATTATGGTTGACTCGGCGAAGATCGAGTGTGTTGCTGCATGAACGAGACCGACGAACGTCAAGGAAGTGCGTAGCTTTCTTGGCCTAGCCGGTTATTATAGACGCTTTGTGGAGGGTTTTTCTGTGATAGACCGTCCACTGACGAGTCTTCTGAGGAAGACTACCAGATTTGTGTGGACCGACTATTGTGCCCAAAGTTTTGAGGAGTTAAAGCAGCGTTTGACTTCTGCTCCTGTCTTGGCACAACCAGAGGATTTTGATGATTTTGTGGTCTATAGTGATACATCAAGCTAGGCTTGGGATGTGTATTGATGCAGAGAGGCAGAGTGATTGCTTATGCGTCTAGACAGTTGAAGACGTATGAGGAGAACTACCCGACTCATGATCTGGAGTTGGCAGTGGTAGTTCCTGCTTTGAAGATCTGGAGAGATTACCTGTATGGTGCTACATGTCAGATCTTCACAGACCATAAGAGTTTGAAGTATATTTTCACGCAACGGGAGTTGAATAACCGCCAGCGTCGATGGATTGAGTTGATCAAGGACTTTGACCTCCGATAGAGAGAGAGAGAGTTATACCTCGGCTTATGGGTCCTAGAGGATTTGGGATTTTACAAGTTTCGGGACGAAACTTGTTTTTAGGGGGGTGAGATGTAAGAGCCTAGTTGCTGAGTTGTTGAGAGAGTGAGCAGAGGGCCAGGATTGTGCCTAGACCGCCCCTGCGTGACCCTGGAGGCGCCCCTGCGGTTTGCCTGGGCCATCCCTGCGGCTCACAGAGTCCGTCCCTGCGGCTCTAAGTACTGCAGCCGTCTTCTTTGACCCTTTGACCCGTGCTTTACTCTTTTTACCCCCTTTATAACCTTCATCTCCTTCCTTTGATGAGGGTTTACCATTCTCAGCTCCATCTCTCTCTCCTTACGTACATCTTCTCCTCTCTTCTCCCTTGGATCATCTTTGATCTTCTTTGAGTTTGTGTGTGAATTTGAGAGCCTTTATGCTTGGCTTTGCTTGCTTTTGTTGAGAGTTGTTGTTGCTGAGCCTTATGAGCCAGCTCGTGGTGGTGTTAATGTTGTGCTGATCTCCTGGAGAGCTTGGTTGGTAAGCTTCCATGGCTTCTCTTCTTTCTTTCTTCTTTTCTTCTTCTTTTCTTCTCTTTCCTTAGCCTAGCTTAGTTTCCTTAGGCTTGGATCATGTCTCAGCCATGTTTGGCTTGTGTTGATGTATATTTGCGTATGTTATATATGTATGTTGTTGTTGGAGTGAAGAAGGAGTAAAGAATCTAAGGAAGAAGTGAAGAAAGGGCTAAGGTGGTGTCTCCTATTGTCCAGCCGCCCCTACGCTACCTTGCAGCCGCCCCTGCACCGGCCAGGATCCGTCCTTGCTCCACTAGTGAGCCGCCCCTGCGCTACCTCCATCAGCAAGGGTCTTCTCTTGGTTCTGCAGGTTTGCGTGTGCTTCTAAGCTTTCCTTAGGACGACTTTGTTCCCTCCTTTCCTAGTGTGAGTGTATAGAGTCATGCTAGTGGTGTGAGGATGTGTTTGGTGAGGTTATGATCGGTTTATGCCTTGTATGGCGTTTGAGGTTCGTTAGGTTGTGACTTTTGGTTGAGGATGATCCTATGGATCCCTTTGGTTCTAGGTGTGACCCTTGTGTTGTTAGGAGATTGATATATCTCTTTATGCCCTGTTTATAGAGTGTGTTGTCCCTCCAGTGTAGAGGTGATCGTGCTTAAGTTTGATCGAGGTTGAGGTAAGTCCGTAGGACTAACTTAGCTGTCATCCTTGTATTGGGTTTTTGCATGAGTGGTGTGTGCTTTATATGTTTGCTATGATAACATAAGATGTCGTTTATACCGACCTATGTTTTATTGATTGCCCCGTATGGGTGGCTGTGATAGCCTTTCCCTTTCATCCGTCGTGGAGTCTGGGAGGTTCTCTGATGTTAGGCCAGACTGACTTTACAAGAAGGGTGCAATCCACTCCCATAGGGTACATGGATTGTGTGACCGATACTTGTGCAGCTGGCTAGCAGGTTCAGAAGCGAGGATGTATCGGTCCTCGTGTCACATAGTTTCATATATAAATATATATACGATTTGAGTGAATGACCATTATATTGAGATGATAAAATGGGTAAATGTGTGAAAGCATGCTGATGTGTTTATCTTTCCTTGATTGCGATTGTGCTTATGCATTACTCTATATATATGTATGGATAGCTAATGGCTTATTATCATGTTGTAGATGCCCCAGATGATAGGCATGTTGCTGGGTGATCTAGCAGAGTGGTAGGCCGAGGACGACTCATACATAGGTTGTTGTGGGCTTTTGAGTTTATTTACCTTTCCTTCATGCGTGAGGATGATCTTTTGTTACCTCCTGTTTGAGGGCGTTGTGTTTTATACTCGGCTATGTTGTCTTACCTTTTGGTTGTAGAGTTTTTACAGTTTTATGTATTTGTTTGTATATATGTCAGTGCCATGTTGTAAGGTCCAGTGAACTTGTTGTCAGGCTAGGGTCAGGATCCTAGCCCAATGTGGCACTCCGAGTCCCGCGGACTCGGGGTGTTACAGAGTTGGTATCAGAGCCTTACGTTGACAACAATTGCACTTGCTACCTGCAATTAGGTTTGATAGGTAAAATAAACAAAACCCACACGGGGTTTGACGTTTTTAAAGATGGCTCGGACTAGAGCTACGGCCGTTGTAGGCAGAGGTAGAGGTACACCGCCCCGTCCTCCGGGTGTGGTAGGTGCGGGACCAGTTCCCGCTGTTGATCCACTAGTGGTGGAAGAGATACATGAGGAGGTTGCAGAGAGTGCCATCCTAGAGACGGGGAGTGGTGGATCTAGGAGACATCATTCACATGGAGCTCAGTCTGTTGACGCATACCGTGTCTCCATGGGAGGACCAGAGTTTAGAGATTACCTCAGATGTTTTGAGGAGGAGATTAGAGCTGGCAGAAGGGCCCCAGATTTACCAGTACATGAGGGATCTTCTAAGAGATCTCAGGGAGCGACACAAGTGTCAGCTGCACCGGCCCGTGTTGTTGACCTAGTTCGAGCTGTGGAGGAGATTCGAGGGCCTCGACCAGATGCCTGGTTGAAGGCGTTTCATCAGTAGGGATTACCACCCTTCTCAGGAGAGATAGGGTTACAAACTAAGGTGTGGATAGGGCATGTAGACTCAACCTTAGAGTCTATCAGGTGTCCTGAGGACAGATGAATAGAGCTAGTACAATCTCTATTCCGTGAACTTGCACACCAATGGTGGAGGACTGTACGGACCAGAGCCACCAGTTATGACCACATGAGGAGTATGATTAGGGGGCAGTTCTGCCTTGCCTCACTGAGGAGGGAGAAGCTGCAGGATTTTGTGGAGGCTAGCTTTGAGAACGTGCCTATTGCTGATGCCATCCGCCAATTCTAGACCGAGTTAGCTTTGCTGGGTCTAGTTGCACCATCTGAGGACCAGCATGTGTATCTGTTCTCTCGTTGTTTGAGGGAGAGCACACATTCATATATGACGGGATTCCATTGTGAGTCCCTAGCTGACTATCAAGACAAGGCTTCTGCTTTTGAGAGGGAGCGAGCCACTCAAATGAGAGCTTCTCAGACGGGACGGTCTGAGAAGAGGCAGCGCAGTGGGCAGACCAGTGGTCCTGGAGGAGCATCTGGTTCTAGACGAGACCAGAGACGTCAGAGTTACCCTTCATCTGCACTGACTGTAGATAAGGGACGACAGTGTTACAACTGTGGTGACCCTGGCCATCTGAGGCCAAATTGTCCCAGACCAGTTGTGACTTGCTTTACCTGTGGTCGACCAGGACATCGAGTTGTCTTCTGTAGGCAGGGTGGAGTTGCATCTCAGCAGGGTTCTTCCCCTACCAGTGTAGCCGGAGGTTGTCAGAGGACACCTCAGCAGCAGACACAGGGACAGTAGAGAGTCCCAGAGCATCCATCTACTCAGGGTTCTACTCCAGGACCGAGTAGAGGCAGAGGTAGATATGTTGGCAACAGTGATGCCAAAGGAGCCCGAGAGCGAGCTTTTGAGTTGAGGAGTGCAAAGGATCCACCTGCACGAGCTGCTATAGGTACCATTCTGCTTCATGGTTTACCTGTTAGAGTTTTGTTTGATGTTGGTGCTATGCATTCATTTATTTATGATACATGTGTTGAGCGTTTGAGTTTAGCTACCATAGAGGGGATACCCTTTAATATAGGGTTACCTGATGGTAGTCGGGTCAGAGGTACCCATGAGATACGTAGTTGTCCCCTTTATTTAGGGACTCGTGTTTTACTTGTTGGCTTCTTATTCATACCATTGATGCATGAAGAAGTCATATTAGGTATGGATTGGATGTGCAGACGCCATGCGGTTCTGGATGTGGGTAGACTTACTATTACAGTCTCTACCGAGGTTCGTCAGATTGAGGTCTTCCGAGGTTGGGACCTTGGGAAGATAGGTTCTGTCATCAGCGCCGTACGAGCAGCTAGACCGATTGCACAGGGATGTGATGCCTTCTGGTGCTACGCCATGAAGGATAGAGGGACTCCAGCTTTTGAGGACATTCCACTGGTCAGCGAGTTTGCGGACGTATTTGTTGAGCCGTCGAGCTTGCTGCCTCAGAGGAGAGTGGACTTCAGCATAGAGTTAGAGCCTAGTATGTGGCCCATCTCGAAGGCCCCAATCGTATGGTACTTGTCGAGATATTGGAGCTGAAGAAGCAACTCAAGGAATTAGTTGAGAAGGGCTTCATACACCCTAGTGTTTCACCATGGGGTGCACATGTCCTCTTCGTGCGGAAGAAGGACGGATCGTTGAGATTATGTATTGATTATAGAGAGCTTAACAAGGTGACCATCAAGAACATGTATCCACTGCCTCGTATTTATGATCTACTTGATCAGGTTCAGGGCGCGATAGTTTTCTCCCAGATCGACTTGCGTTCAGGTTATCACCAATTGAGGGTGAGAGAGCAGGATGTACACAGGACAACATTTCGTACCCGTTATGGACACTAAGAGTTTGTAGTGATGCCATTCGGGGTGACGAATGCCCCAACAATCTTTATGGAGTTGATGAATAGTATATTCATCGACTTCCTTGATCAGTCTGTGGTGTTCTTCATTGACGACATACTGGTATACTCTCGTAGTAGAGAGGAGCATGCCTGTCATCTAAGGATAGTTTTGCAGATTTTGAGGGATAGAGAGTTGTATGCCAAGCTCTCTAAGTGCGAGTTCTGGATGTTTGAGGTTACTTTCCTTCGGCATATTGTCTCTGTCGACGGGATTGTGGTTGACTCGGCGAAGATCAAGTGTGTTGCTGCATGAACGAGACCGACGAACGTCAAGGAAGTGCGTAGCTTTCTTGGCCTAGCCGGTTATCATAGACGCTTTGTGGAGGGTTTTTCTGTGATAGACCGTCCACTGACGAGTCTTCTGAGGAAGACTACCAGATTTGTGTGGACCGACTATTGTGCCCAAAGTTTTGAGGAGTTAAAGCAGCGTTTGACTTCTGCTCCTGTCTTGGCACAACCAGAGGATTTTGATGATTTTGTGGTCTATAGTGATACATCAAGCTAGGCTTGGGATGTGTATTGATGCAGAGAGGCAGAGTGATTGCTTATGCGTCTAGACAGTTGAAGACGTATGAGGAGAACTACCCGACTCATGATCTGGAGTTGGCAGTGGTAGTTCCTGCTTTGAAGATCTGGAGAGATTACCTGTATGGTGCTACATGTCAGATCTTCACAGACCATAAGAGTCTGAAGTATATTTTCACGCAACGGGAGTTGAATAACCGCCAGCGTCGATGGATTGAGTTGATCAAGGACTTTGACCTCCGATAGAGAGAGAGAGAGTTATACCTCGGCTTATGGGTCCTAGAGGATTTGGGATTTTACAAGTTTCGGGACGAAACTTGTTTTTAGGGGGGTGAGATGTAAGAGCCTAGTTGTTGAGTTGTTGAGAGAGTGAGCAGAGGGCCAGGATTGTGCCTAGACCGCCCCTGCGTGACCCTGGAGGCGCCCCTGCGGTTTGCCTGGGCCATCCCTGCGGCTCACAGAGTCCGTCCCTGCGGCTCTAAGTACTGCAGCCGTCTTCTTTGACCCTTTGACCCGTGCTTTACTCTTTTTACCCCCTTTATAACCTTCATCTCCTTCCTTTGATGAGGGTTTACCATTCTCAGCTCCATCTCTCTCTCCTTACGTACATCTTCTCCTCTCTTCTCCCTTGGATCATCTTTGATCTTCTTTGAGTTTGTGTGTGAATTTGAGAGCCTTTATGCTTGGCTTTGCTTGCTTTTGTTGAGAGTTGTTGTTGCTGAGCCTTATGAGCCAGCTCGTGGTGGTGTTAATGTTGTGCTGATCTCCTGGAGAGCTCGGTTGGTAAGCTTCCATGGCTTCTCTTCTTTCTTTCTTCTTTTCTTCTTCTTTTCTTCTCTTTCCTTAGCCTAGCTTAGTTTCCTTAGGCTTGGATCATGTCTCAGCCATGTTTGGCTTGTGTTGATGTATATTTGCGTATGTTATATATGTATGTTGCTGTTGGAGTGAAGAAGGAGTAAAGAATCTAAGGAAGAAGTGAAGAAAGGGCTAAGGTGGTGTCTCCTATTGTCCAGCCGCCCCTACGCTACCTTGCAGCCGCCCCTGCACCGGCCAGGATCCGTCCTTGCTCCACTAGTGAGCCGCCCCTGCGCTACCTCCATCAGCAAGGGTCTTCTCTTGGTTCTGCAGGTTTGCGTGTGCTTCTAAGATTTCCTTAGGACGACTTTGTTCCCTCCTTTCCTAGTGTGAGTGTATAGAGTCATGCTAGTGGTGTGAGGATGTGTTGGGTGAGGTTATGATCGGTTTATGCCTTGTATGGCGTTTGAGGTTCGTTAGGTTGTGACTTTTGGTTGAGGATGATCCTATGGATCCCTTTGGTTCTAGGTGTGACCCTTGTGTTGTTAGGAGATTGATATATCTCTTTATGCCCTGTTTATAGAGTGTGTTGTCCCTCCAGTGTAGAGGTGATCGTGGTTAAGTTTGATCGAGGTTGAGGTAAGTCCGTAGGACTAACTTAGCTGTCATCCTTGTATTGGGTTTTTGCATGAGTGGTGTGTGCTTTATATGTTTGCTATGATAACATAAGATGTCGTTTATACCGACCTATGTTTTATTGATTGCCCCGTATGGGTGGCTGTGATAGCCTTTCCCTTTCATCCCGTCGTGGAGTCTGGGAGGTTCTCTGATGTTAGGCCAGACTGACTTTACAAGAAGGGTGCAATCCACTCCCATAGGGTACATGGATTGTGTGACCGATACTTGTGCAGCTGGCTAGCAGGTTCAGAAGCGAGGATGTATCGGTCCTCGTGTCACATAGTTTCATATATAAATATATATACGATTTGAGTGAATGACCATTATATTGAGATGATAAAATGGGTAAATGTGTGAAAGCATGCTGATGTGTTTATCTTTCCTTGATTGTGATTGTGCTTATGCATTACTCTATATATATGTATGGATAGCTAATGGCTTATTATCATGTTGTAGATGCCCCAGATGATAGGCATGTTGCTGGGTGATCTAGCAGAGTGGTAGGCCGAGGACGACTCATACATAGGTTGTTGTGGGCTTTTGAGTTTATTTACCTTTCCTTCATGCGTGAGGATGATCTTTTGTTACCTCCTGTTTGAGGGCGTTGTGTTTTATACTCGGCTATGTTGTCTTACCTTTTGGTTGTAGAGTTTTTACAGTTTTATGTATTTGTTTGTATATCTGTCAGTGCCATGTTGTAAGGTCCAGTGAACTTGTTGTCAGGCTAGGGTCAGGATCCTAGCCCAATGTGGCACTCCGAGTCCCGCGGACTCGGGGTGTTACAGAGTTGGTATCAGAGCCTTACGTTGACAACAATTGCACTTGCTACCTGCAATTAGGTTTGATAGGTAAAATAAACAAAACCCACACGGGGTTTGACGTTTTTAAAGATGGCTCGGACTAGAGCTACTGCCGTTGTAGGCATAGGTAGAGGTACACCGCCCCGTCCTCCGGGTGTGGTAGGTGCGGGACCAGTTCCCGCTGTTGATCCACCAGTGGTGGAAGAGATACATGAGGAGGTTGCAGAGAGTGCCATCCTAGAGACGGGGAGTGGTGGATCTAGGAGACATCATTCACATGGAGCTCAGTCTGTTGACGCATACCGTGTCTCCATGGGAGGACCAGAGTTTAGAGATTACCTCAGATGTTTTGAGGAGGAGATTAGAGCTGGCAGAAGGGCCCCAGATTTACCAGTACATGAGGGATCTTCTAAGAGATCTCAGGGAGCGACACAAGTGTCAGCTGCACCGGCCCGTGTTGTTGACCTAGTTCGAGCTGTGGAGGAGATTCGAGGGCCTCGACCAGATGCCTGGTTGAAGGCGTTTCATCAGTAGGGATTACCACCCTTCTCAGGAGAGATAGGGTTACAAACTAAGGTGTGGATAGGGCATGTAGACTCAACCTTAGAGTCTATCAGGTATCTTGAGGACAGATGAATAGAGCTAGTACAATCTCTATTCCGTGAACTTGCACACCAATGGTGGAGGACTGTACGGACCAGAGCCACCAGTTATGACCACATGAGGAGTATGATTAGGGGCAGTTCTGCCTTGCCTCACTGAGGAGGGAGAAGCTGCAGGATTTTGTGGAGGCTAGCTTTGAGAACGTGCCTATTGCTGATGCCATCCGCCAATTCTAGACCGAGTTAGCTTTGCTGGGTCTAGTTGCACCATCTGAGGACCAGCATGTGTATCTGTTCTCTCGTTGTTTGAGGGAGAGCACACATTCATATATGACGGGATTCCATTGTGAGTCCCTAGCTGACTATCAAGACAAGGCTTCTGCTTTTGAGAGGGAGCGAGCCACTCAAATGAGAGCTTCTCAGACGGGACGGTCTGAGAAGAGGCAGCGCAGTGGGCAGACTAGTGGTCCTGGAGGAGCATCTGGTTCTAGACGAGACCAGAGACGTCAGAGTTACCCTTCATCTACACTGACTGTAGATAAGGGACGACAGTGTTACAACTGTGGTGACCCTGGCCATCTGAGGCCAAATTGTCCCAGACCAGTTGTGACTTGCTTTACCTGTGGTCGACCAGGACATCGAGTTGTCTTCTGTAGGCAGGGTGGAGTTGCATCTCAGCAGGGTTCTTCCCCTACCAGTGTAGCCGGAGGTTGTCAGAGGACACCTCAGCAGCAGACACAGGGACAGTAGAGAGTCCCAGAGCATCCATCTACTCAGGGTTCTACTCCAGGACCGAGTAGAGGCAGAGGTAGATATGTTGGCAACAGTGATGCCAAAGGAGCCCAAGAGCGAGCTTTTGAGTTGAGGAGTGCAAAGGATCCACCTGCACGAGCTGCTATAGGTACCATTCTGCTTCATGGTTTACCTGTTAGAGTTTTGTTTGATGTTGGTGCTATGCATTCATTTATTTATGATACATGTGTTGAGCGTTTGAGTTTAGCTACCATAGAGGGGATACCCTTTAATATAGGGTTACCTGATGGTAGTCGGGTCAGAGGTACCCGTGAGATACGTAGTTGTCCCCTTTATTTAGGGACTCGTGTTTTACTTGTTGGCTTCTTATTCATACCATTGATGCATGAAGAAGTCATATTAGGTATGGATTGGATGTGCAGACGCCATGCGGTTCTGGATGTGGGTAGACTTACTGTTACAGTCTCTACCGAGGTTCGTCAGATTGAGGTCTTCCGAGGTTGGGACCTTGGGAAGATAGGTTCTGTCATCAGCGCCGTACGAGCAGCTAGACCGATTGCACAGGGATGTGATGCCTTCTGGTGCTACGCCATGAAGGATAGAGGGACTCCAGCTTTTGAGGACATTCCACTGGTCAGCGAGTTTGCGGACGTATTTGTTGAGCCGTCGAGTTTGCTGCCTCAGAGGAGAGTGGACTTCAGCATAGAGTTAGAGCCTAGTATGTGGCCCATCTCGAAGGCCCCAATCGTATGGTACTTGTCGAGATATTGGAGCTGAAGAAGCAACTCAAGGAATTAGTTGAGAAGGGCTTCATACACCCTAGTGTTTCACCATGGGGTGCACATGTCCTCTTCGTGCGGAAGAAGGACGGATCGTTGAGATTATGTATTGATTATAGAGAGCTTAACAAGGTGACCATCAAGAACATGTATCCACTGCCTCGTATTTATGATCTACTTGATCAGGTTCAGGGCGCGACAGTTTTCTCCCAGATCGACTTGCGTTCAGGTTATCACCAATTGAGGGTGAGAGAGCAGGATGTACATAGGACAACATTTCGTACCCGTTATGGACACTAAGAGTTTGTAGTGATGCCATTCGGGCTGACGAATGCCCCAACAATCTTTATGGAGTTGATGAATAGTATATTCATCGACTTCCTTGATCAGTCTGTGGTGTTCTTCATTGACGACATACTGGTATACTCTCGTAGTAGAGAGGAGCATGCCTGTCATCTAAGGATAGTTTTGCAGATTTTGAGGGATAGAGAGTTGTATGCCAAGCTCTCTAAGTGCGAGTTCTGGATGTTTGAGGTTACTTTCCTTCGGCATATTGTCTCTGTCGACGGGATTGTGGTTGACTCGGCGAAGATCGAGTGTGTTGCTGCATGAACGAGACCGACGAACGTCAAGGAAGTGCGTAGCTTTCTTGGCCTAGCCGGTTATTATAGACGCTTTGTGGAGGGTTTTTCTGTGATAGACCGTCCACTGACGAGTCTTCTGAGGAAGACTACCAGATTTGTGTGGACCGACTATTGTGCCCAAAGTTTTGAGGAGTTAAAGCAGCGTTTGACTTCTGCTCCTGTCTTGGCACAACCAGAGGATTTTGATGATTTTGTGGTCTATAGTGATACATCAAGCTAGGCTTGGGATGTGTATTGATGCAGAGAGGCAGAGTGATTGCTTATGCGTCTAGACAGTTGAAGACGTATGAGGAGAACTACCCGACTCATGATCTGGAGTTGGCAGTGGTAGTTCCTGCTTTGAAGATCTGGAGAGATTACCTGTATGGTGCTACATGTCAGATCTTCACAGACCATAAGAGTCTAAAGTATATTTTCACGCAACGGGAGTTGAATAACCGCCAGCGTCGATGGATTGAGTTGATCAAGGACTTTGACCTCCGATAGAGAGAGAGAGAGTTATACCTCGGCTTATGGGTCCTAGAGGATTTGGGATTTTACAAGTTTCGGGACGAAACTTGTTTTTAGGGGGGTGAGATGTAAGAGCCTAGTTGCTGAGTTGTTGAGAGAGTGAGCAGAGGGCCAGGATTGTGCCTAGACCGCCCCTGCGTGACCCTGGAGGCGCCCCTGCGGTTTGCCTGGGCCATCCCTGCGGCTCACAGAGTCCGTCCCTGCGGCTCTAAGTACTGCAGCCGTCTTCTTTGACCCTTTGACCCGTGCTTTACTCTTTTTACCCCCTTTATAACCTTCATCTCCTTCCTTTGATGAGGGTTTACCATTCTCAGCTCCATCTCTCTCTCCTTACGTACATCTTCTCCTCTCTTCTCCCTTGGATCATCTTTGATCTTCTTTGAGTTTGTGTGTGAATTTGAGAGCCTTTATGCTTGGCTTTGCTTGCTTTTGTTGAGAGTTGTTGTTGCTGAGCCTTATGAGCCAGCTCGTGGTGGTGTTAATGTTGTGCTGATCTCCTGGAGAGCTCGGTTGGTAAGCTTCCATGGCTTCTCTTCTTTCTTTCTTCTTTTCTTCTTCTTTTCTTCTCTTTCCTTAGCCTAGCTTAGTTTCCTTAGGCTTGGATCATGTCTCAGCCATGTTTGGCTTGTGTTGATGTATATTTGCGTATGTTATATATGTATGTTGCTGTTGGAGTGAAGAAGGAGTAAAGAATCTAAGGAAGAAGTGAAGAAAGGGCTAAGGTGGTGTCTCCTATTGTCCAGCCGCCCCTACGCTACCTTGCAGCCGCCCCTGCACCGGCCAGGATCCGTCCTTGCTCCACTAGTGAGCCGCCCCTGCGCTACCTCCATCAGCAAGGGTCTTCTCTTGGTTCTGCAGGTTTGCGTGTGCTTCTAAGCTTTCCTTAGGACGACTTTGTTCCCTCCTTTCCTAGTGTGAGTGTATAGAGTCATGCTAGTGGTGTGAGGATGTGTTGGGTGAGGTTATGATCGGTTTATGCCTTGTATGGCGTTTGAGGTTCGTTAGGTTGTGACTTTTGGTCGAGGATGATCCTATGGATCCCTTTGGTTCTAGGTGTGACCCTTGTGTTGTTAGGAGATTGATATATCTCTTTATGCCCTGTTTATAGAGTGTGTTGTCCCTCCAGTGTAGAGGTGATCGTGGTTAAGTTTGATCGAGGTTGAGGTAAGTCCGTAGGACTAACTTAGCTGTCATCCTTGTATTGGGTTTTTGCATGAGTGGTGTGTGCTTTATATGTTTGCTATGATAACATAAGATGTCGTTTATACCGACCTATGTTTTATTGATTGCCCCGTATGGGTGGCTGTGATAGCCTTTCCCTTTCATCCCGTCGTGGAGTCTGGGAGGTTCTCTGATGTTAGGCCAGACTGACTTTACAAGAAGGGTGCAATCCACTCCCATAGGGTACATGGATTGTGTGACCGATACTTGTGTAGCTGGCTAGCAGGTTCAGAAGCGAGGATGTATCGGTCCTCGTGTCACATAGTTTCATATATAAATATATATACGATTTGAGTGAATGACCATTATATTGAGATGATAAAATGGGTAAATGTGTGAAAGCATGCTGATGTGTTTATCTTTCCTTGATTGTGATTGTGCTTATGCATTACTCTATATATATGTATGGATAGCTAATGGCTTATTATCATGTTGTAGATGCCCCAGATGATAGGCATGTTGCTGGGTGATCTAGCAGAGTGGTAGGCCGAGGACGACTCATACATAGGTTGTTGTGGGCTTTTGAGTTTATTTACCTTTCCTTCATGCGTGAGGATGATCTTTTGTTACCTCCTGTTTGAGGGCGTTGTGTTTTATACTCGGCTATGTTGTCTTACCTTTTGGTTGTAGAGTTTTTACAGTTTTATGTATTTGTTTGTATATCTGTCAGTGCCATGTTGTAAGGTCCAGTGAACTTGTTGTCAGGCTAGGGTCAGGATCCTAGCCCAATGTGGCACTCCGAGTCCCGCGGACTCGGGGTGTTACAGAGTTGGTATCAGAGCCTTACGTTGACAACAATTGCACTTGCTACCTGCAATTAGGTTTGATAGGTAAAATAAACAAAACCCACACGGGGTTTGACGTTTTTAAAGATGGCTCGGACTAGAGCTACTGCCGTTGTAGGCAGAGGTAGAGGTACACCGCCCCGTCCTCCGGGTGTGGTAGGTGCGGGACCAGTTCCCGCTGTTGATCCACCAGTGGTGGAAGAGATACATGAGGAGGTTGTAGAGAGTGCCATCCTAGAGACGGGGAGTGGTGGATCTAGGAGACATCATTCACATGGAGCTCAGTCTGTTGACACATACCGTGTCTCCATGGGAGGACCAGAGTTTAGAGATTACCTCAGATGTTTTGAGGAGGAGATTAGAGCTGGCAGAAGGGCCCCAGATTTACCAGTACATGAGGGATCTTCTAAGAGATCTCAGGGAGCGACACAAGTGTCAGCTGCACCGGCCCGTGTTGTTAACCTAGTTCGAGCTGTGGAGGAGATTCGAGGGCCTCGACCAGATGCCTGGTTGAAGGCGTTTCATCAGTAGGGATTACCACCCTTCTCAGGAGAGATAGGGTTACAAACTAAGGTGTGGATAGGGCATGTAGACTCAACCTTAGAGTCTATCAGGTGTCCTGAGGACATATGAATAGAGCTAGTACAATCTCTATTCCGTGAACTTGCACACCAATGGTGGAGGACTGTACGGACCAGAGCCACCAGTTATGACCACATGAGGAGTATGATTAGGGGGCAGTTCTGCCTTGCCTCACTGAGGAGGGAGAAGCTGCAGGATTTTGTGGAGGCTAGCTTTGAGAACGTGCCTATTGCTGATGCCATCCGCCAATTCTAGACCGAGTTAGCTTTGCTGGGTCTAGTTGCACCATCTGAGGACCAGCATGTGTATCTGTTCTCTCGTTGTTTGAGGGAGAGCACACATTCATATATGACGGGATTCCATTGTGAGTCCCTAGCTGACTATCAAGACAAGGCTTCTGCTTTTGAGAGGGAGCGAGCCACTCAAATGAGAGCTTCTCAGACGGGACGGTCTGAGAAGAGGCAGCGCAGTGGGCAGACCAGTGGTCCTAGAGGAGCATCTGGTTCTAGACGAGACCAGAGACGTCAGAGTTACCCTTCATCTGCACTGACTGTAGATAAGGGACGACAGTGTTACAACTGTGGTGACCCTGGCCATCTGAGGCCAAATTGTCCCAGACCAGTTGTGACTTGCTTTACCTGTGGTCGACCAGGACATCGAGTTGTCTTCTGTAGGCAGGGTGGAGTTGCATCTCAGCAGGGTTCTTCCCCTACCAGTGTAGCCGGAGGTTGTCAGAGGACACCTCAGCAGCAGACACAGGGACAGTAGTGAGTCCCAGAGCATCCATCTACTCAGGGTTCTACTCCAGGACCGAGTAGAGGCAGAGGTAGATATGTTGGCAACAGTGATGCCAAAGGAGCCCGAGAGCGAGCTTTTGAGTTGAGGAGTGCAAAGGATCCACCTGCACGAGCTGCTATAGGTACCATTCTGCTTCATGGTTTACCTGTTAGAGTTTTGTTTGATGTTGGTGCTATGCATTCATTTATTTATGATACATGTGTTGAGCGTTTGAGTTTAGCTACCATAGAGGGGATACCCTTTAATATAGGGTTACCTGATGGTAGTCGGGTCAGAGGTACCCGTGAGATACGTAGTTGTCCCCTTTATTTAGGGACTCGTGTTTTACTTGTTGGCTTCTTATTCATACCATTGATGCATGAAGAAGTCATATTAGGTATGGATTGGATGTGCAGACGCCATGCGGTTCTGGATGTGGGTAGACTTACTGTTACAGTCTCTACCGAGGTTCGTCAGATTGAGGTCTTCCGAGGTTGGGACCTTGGGAAGATAGGTTCTGTCATCAGCGCCGTACGAGCAGCTAGACCGATTGCACAGGGATGTGATGCCTTCTGGTGCTACGCCATGAAGGATAGAGGGACTCCAGCTTTTGAGGACATTCCACTGGTCAGCGAGTTTGCGGACGTATTTGTTGAGCCGTCGAGTTTGCTGCCTCAGAGGAGAGTGGACTTCAGCATAGAGTTAGAGCCTAGTATGTGGCCCATCTCGAAGGCCCCAATCGTATGGTACTTGTCGAGATATTGGAGCTGAAGAAGCAACTCAAGGAATTAGTTGAGAAGGGCTTCATACACCCTAGTGTTTCACCATGGGGTGCACATGTCCTCTTCGTGCAGAAGAAGGACGGATCATTGAGATTATGTATTGATTATAGAGAGCTTAACAAGGTGACCATCAAGAACATGTATCCACTGCCTCGTATTTATGATCTACTTGATCAGGTTCAGGGCGCGACAGTTTTCTCCCAGATCGACTTGCGTTCAGGTTATCACCAATTGAGGGTGAGAGAGCAGGATGTACACAGGACAACATTTCGTACCCGTTATGGACACTAAGAGTTTGTAGTGATGCCATTCGGGCTGACGAATGCCCCAACAATCTTTATGGAGTTGATGAATAGTATATTCATCGACTTCCTTGATCAGTCTGTGGTGTTCTTCATTGACGACATACTGGTATACTCTCGTAGTAGAGAGGAGCATGCATGTCATCTAAGGATAGTTTTGCAGATTTTGAGGGATAGAGAGTTGTATGCCAAGCTCTCTAAGTGCGAGTTCTGGATGTTTGAGGTTACTTTCCTTCGGCATATTGTCTC
Source organism: Fagopyrum homotropicum (assembly GCA_033239125.1). NCBI lineage: Eukaryota > Viridiplantae > Streptophyta > Magnoliopsida > Caryophyllales > Polygonaceae > Fagopyrum > Fagopyrum homotropicum. The sequence goes on from BSWB01000002.1 coordinate 105,482,346, forward strand.
TGTCGACGGGATTATGGTTGACTCGGCTAAGATCGAGTGTGTTGCTGCATGAACGAGACCGACGAACGTCAAGGAAGTGCGTAGCTTTCTTGGCCTAGCCGGTTATTATAGACGCTTTGTGGAGGGTTTTTCTGTGATAGACCGTCCACTGACGAGTCTTCTGAGGAAGACTACCAGATTTGTGTGGACCGACTATTGTGCCCAAAGTTTTGAGGAGTTAAAGCAGCGTTTGACTTCTGCTCCTGTCTTGGCACAACCAGAGGATTTTGATGATTTTGTGGTCTATAGTGATACATCAAGCTAGGCTTGGGATGTGTATTGATGCAGAGAGGCAGAGTGATTGCTTATGCGTCTAGACAGTTGAAGACGTATGAGGAGAACTACCCGACTCATGATCTGGAGTTGGCAGTGGTAGTTCCTGCTTTGAAGATCTGGAGAGATTACCTGTATGGTGCTACATGTCAGATCTTCACAGACCATAAGAGTCTGAAGTATATTTTCACGCAACGGGAGTTGAATAACCGCCAGCGTCGATGGATTGAGTTGATCAAGGACTTTGACCTCCGATAGAGAGAGAGAGAGAGTTATACCTCGGCTTATGGGTCCTAGAGGATTTGGGATTTTACAAGTTTCGGGACGAAACTTGTTTTTAGGGGGGTGAGATGTAAGAGCCTAGTTGCTGAGTTGTTGAGAGAGTGAGCAGAGGGCCAGGATTGTGCCTAGACCGCCCCTGCGTGACCCTGGAGGCGCCCCTGCGGTTTGCCTGGGCCATCCCTGTGGCTCACAGAGTCCGTCCCTGCGGCTCTAAGTACTGCAGCCGTCTTCTTTGACCCTTTGACCCGTGCTTTACTCTTTTTACCCCCTTTATAACCTTCATCTCCTTCCTTTGATGAGGGTTTACCATTCTCAGCTCCATCTCTCTCTCCTTACGTACATCTTCTCCTCTCTTCTCCCTTGGATCATCTTTGATCTTCTTTGAGTTTGTGTGTGAATTTGAGAGCCTTTATGCTTGGCTTTGCTTGCTTTTGTTGAGAGTTGTTGTTGTTGAGCCTTATGAGCCAGCTCGTGGTGGTGTTGATGTTGTGCTGATCTCCTAGAGAGCTTGGTTGGTAAGCTTCCATGGCTTCTCTTCTTTCTTTCTTCTTTTCTTCTTCTTTTCTTCTCTTTCCTTAGCCTAGCTTAGTTTCCTTAGGCTTGGATCATGTCTCAGCCATGTTTGGCTTGTGTTGATGTATATTTGCGTATGTTATATATGTATGTTGCTGTTGGAGTAAAGAAGGAGTAAAGAATCTAAGGAAGAAGTGAAGAAAGGGCTAAGGTGGTGTCTCCTATTGTCCAGCCGCCCCTACGCTACCTTGCAGCCGCCCCTACACCGGCCAGGATCCGTCCTTGCTCCACTAGTGAGCCGCCCCAGCGCTACCTGCATCAGCAAGGGTCTTCTCTTGGTTCTGCAGGTTTGCGTGTGCTTCTAAGCTTTCCTTAGGACGACTTTGTTCCCTCCTTTCCTAGTGTGAGTGTATAGAGTCATGCTAGTGGTGTGAGGATGTGTTTGGTGAGGTTATGATCGGTTTATCCCTTGTATGGCGTTTGAGGTTCGTTAGGTTGTGACTTTTGGTTGAGGATGATCCTATGGATCCCTTTGGGTCTAGGTGTCGACCCTTGTGTTGTTAGGAGATTGATATATCTCTTTATGCCCTGTTTATAGAGTGTGTTGTCCCTCCAGTGTAGAGGTGATCGTGGTTAAGTTTGATCGAGGTTGAGGTAAGTCCGTAGGACTAACTTAGTTGTCATCCTTGTATTGGGTTTTTGCATGAGTGGTGTGTGCTTTATATGTTTGCTATGATAACATAAGATGTCGTTTATACCGACCTATGTTTTATTGATTGCCCCGTATGCGTGGCTGTGATAACCTTTCCCTTTCATCCCGCCGTTGAGTTTGGGGGGTTCTCTGATGTCAGGCCAGACTGACTTTACAGAAAGGGCGCAATCCACTCCCACAGACAAGGTAAACAGATTGTGTGACCGATACTTGTGCAGCTGACTAGCAGGCTCATAGGCGAGGATGTATCGGTCCTCGTGTCACAGTTTCATATATAAGTATATATACGATTTGAGTGAATGACCATTATATTGAGATGATAAAATGGGTAAATGTGTGAAAGCATGCTGATGTGTTTATCTTTGCTTGATTGTGATTGTGCTTATGCATTACTCTATATATGTGTATGGATAGCTAATGGTTTATTACCATGTTGTAGATGCCCCACATGATAGGCATGCTGCTGGGAGATCTAGCAGAGTGGTAGGCCAAGGACGATTCCGTACATAGGTTGTTGTGGGCTTTTGGGTTTGTTTATTTTTTCCCTCCTCCGTGAGGATGATCTTTTGTTACCTCTTGTGTGAGGGCGTTGTGTTTTATACTCGGCTATGTTGTCTTACCTTTTGGTTGTAGAGTTTTACAGTTTTATGTATTTGTTTTTGTATCTGTCAGTGTCATGTTGTAAGGTCCAGTGAACTTGTTGTCAGGCTAGGGTCAGGATCCATTGTGAGATCCTAGCCCAATGTCGCACTCCGAGTCCCGCGGATTCGGGGTGTTATACTATGATAGCGTATTGCCTTGTCGGCAAAACGCAGCTCTGTGTCCGGCTTGCCACAAGAAAAGAAAGTCATTGCAGTCTTCTTACAATCAGCTCTCATATGTTCGACACTTCCGTAATTATAAACATTGTTGTCCTCTTTCGGACTCTGCACCGTCTACTAGAAAACAGAGCATCCCAGCGTCTGACTACACCCGAATCAAAAAGCTCCAACTCCAGTACTGCTGGTCCAATCCTTTATCGTTTCTTATGACTTTCTGCCTGAGAAGCCCTCCTGGGACCCGATCGATCCCTGATCATTACTCCTTATCGACTTCAAAGTTGAGTCAACATGGCCTTGCCAAAGCTCCACCTCCAATCTTTCCTTTCTTTCGAAAGGAAGGAATCTTCAGCTAGTTGAAAGACTTCAATCAACAGTCGGGTCTCGACATTCTCATCTCATCTTGAACTTTGACGTTCACAACAGCTCTCACAGGTACTTGCGGCACTAGGGCAAGCTCTCCAATCCTGATGGCCTCCTCGCTCTCTCGACGTAGTCGCGGTATGCAAATACTCCGATGGACTCTCTACTGGACTGGGTCGACCGTGCTCTCTGTGCTTCGGACCTAGTAGCGGACCGTTCCCCACTTTGGGAACAACACTCCCAACAACTTCTTCGGCGAACGCTTCAACGACAGAATGGTCAACAAGAGGTGATATATATAATGGAGGCCTTCCTGCACGTCCTCGTCCATGGAAGATAGGTGGAAAGAGGTGGTTGACCCCTTCCTCGCCCTATAACAGATGTAACTCCAATACGCGCCATGTGCGATACATATATATATATATATATATATATATATATATATATATATATATATATATATATATATACATATATATATATATATATATATACATATATATATATATATATATACATATGTATATATATATATATATATACATATGTATATATATATATATATACATATGTATATATATATATATACATACATATATATGTATATATATGTATATATATTATGTATATATATGTATATATATATATATATATATATGTATGTATATATATGTATATTATATATGTATATATATATATATATATATATATATATATATGTATGTATATATATGTATATATGTGTGTATATATATACATATATATATATATATATGTATATATATGTATATATGTGTGTATATATATACATATATATATATATGTATATATATATATGTATATGTAATATATATGTATATATATATATACATATACATATATATATACATATATATATATACATATACATATATATATACATATATATATAACCACACACATATATACACATATATGTATACACATACATATATATATATATTATATATATATATATATAAATCCCAAACTATCAACTACTGTAGAAATCCAAAAAAGCACATAAAAGGCCAACCTAAAAGAAAAAGCTAAGCTGTTGAGATTCGCGGAAGTAGTGGTGGTCGTCCATACATTTATCCATGATCGACAAGTTTGAAACAAAAACCCCCTTTTAGAAAAGTAGACCCTTTACGTGTTCTGTTTATTTATCTATTCGAGCTTTAGAAGATTTCGATTCCCATTGTTGTAAACCTGGCTCTAATACCATATTGTAACACCCCAATTTTGGGAACTCGAAGCGTTACGGGCTAGGACCTCACATTGGGTTTCTGACCCTTAGAGTAATAACAATAACATCGGATCTTGCAACAAGACACAAATTAAATGAAAACCAAAACTTATATAAAACCAAAGGTTTAACAAAAGGAAAGAGTTAAAGACTCGCACCGAGTTCAAACAACAACTGAAAAGACAACAACAAAAATATAAAACCGATTCCGTCCTATAATATACGGGAACCCCGGCTAACCACTCCATCCGGATCACTCAAGCAGCTCTCTAACCTCCAGGGCATCTACAACATCGGTATAAACCGTTAGCTAAAATTAATAGATATCAGAAAGACACTGAAGGCACAAACACATTAAGATTATAAACACATAACATGCTCGCACTGAACCGGTTATTATCTTTCGTTAAGTTAATCCCTTTACTAATTCAACTTCTTTTGTCACACGAGAATCACTGTGATCTCGCCTCTGTCCCCTTTCACCAACAGGAATAGAGTTGATGCATCCCTCTGTCACCTGCTTGACTGGTCGCAAGAGCACCTCCTAGTTTCCCCATTTTGAACAGACAAGCAGTCACTGCCCGGTTGTAATACACTTGGGCCAATTAAGGTACAAAAGGTCAATCCTATTACGGTTATCCGTTATAAACGATAAAACAATATAACCACAACCGATATCGGTTCAAACCGATATTCGGAACGCAACTAAGTAAGTCCAAGGGACTTACCTCACTGAAAGGCAAACTAAGAAATCCGCTACCTGCTTGACTTCCCGAAGGAAAGGAAAGAATGCCTGCTCAAACAAGGCATCGCGAATCAGAAAAGGAATGAATGCTAGAAGTCTAAATACTTCTAGTCTCAATGATCTCTATTAGATCTACTGCATTGTGCTAGAAGTTCCCTACTTCTAGTCTCGATGATCGCTAACTGATTTTAACATGCTAGGAGAAGGATTTCCTAATCTCATGGTTCATAAGGAATATCAACAACACATCTCAAGGGCGTAACCAACCAATGGGAATCAACAAGCCACTAACTAGCATTCACTCTAATCATCTAGGTCCAACCTAGCATGATCTTGAATAAGGAAAGGGCAAAAGGAAGCAAGTAAGGAAGCAACTCACCAAGACGGAGTCACTGCAAGTAAACCGTAGGGGCGGATCAACCAAGCACGGGGGGCGGATTTTTGGGTGAAACCGCAAGGGTGGTAGAGTGCAGCCGCGGGGGTGATGCACCGAAAGAAGCAATGTCTGGGGCTTTTCTTTGACAACAACAACCCAACAAGGGCAAAAGGCTCGACTTCTCCAATCCACACATAACAACTATTCAACCAAGGAAGCTTGGAACACATACTCGTCAACAACGATGGATAAGCAAGAATCAAGACTCGATTTTGATTTATGTGAAGAAGAAGGAGAAGAAAAGAGGAAGACAAAGAAGAAAAGAAGAAGGAAGAAGGTAATATAGTAGGTTCATGAAACGTAAGGAAGATCAAAGGGATGAAGAACTTACATGTTCGGCGGAAAATCACAAGGAAAGGTAGCAACTTTGCTTGAGGTTGAAGAAAACGTAAACAAGAAGCGGAAAAAAGGAATAGACGGTGAGAATATATAGAGGACGGTTGGGAAAAGGATAAGGAAGGTCAGATTTAGGGTTAGAAGATAGAAGGAAAGTTGGCCCATAAGATATAAGATCGGATCTTCTAAGAAAGGAAAGAAATAAAAACGGGAAGAAAACAGATCGGGGCATGATCTGGGGGTTAGCACATGGGCGGCTGACCCGGGCTGCGACCGCAGCTGGCTGCGAGGGGGCGGCTCCCTTCACCGCGGGGGCGGTGAAGGCAAAAACACAGATGTTTATCATCTAGTAACTTCCCATAACCATTCTTCAAAATTAGATAAATAGAGCCAAAAGTGATTTTCTTTCCTAAAAGAGAGAGAGAAACCTGCAAATACATAGAAATCCTAAACAAAGCAAAGAGAGAGAAATACGGAAGAAAAGCAAAGCATTAAAAGTGAACTAGAAGAGAAGAAGAATCAAAGTGAGTAGGCAACTACTTCTGTAACCTGCTTGTATTACTACTGCTGTGAAGTTAGTTATACCAAAATCATGGTTGCGTTCTTCCACCACACGATCTGAAGTTGGCTCGAAAATGAATATTTTCTACCACTGCTCCTGATTGCATTCTTCCCATACCAAAACCATAGTTGGCTCAAAAGTGAATATATTTGAGCACTACACAAATTCGTGCTTGATCGATAGTAATAACTTTCGATCACTACATCCGGATCTTGTGTTCGATTCAATATACCACCTTGTGAATCATCTGGTTACACAACAAAATCCAATGTTTTAAGTTATTGCTGCTAAGATTCACTCAATTTATTTACTGGGCATAAACTCAAATTTAAATTTTCAGCAATGGATTGACCCATATACAAATTCATCTCTGAAAACTCAAACCATCTCCAAAACACCATCACAAACATGATTCACAAATATCTAGACAAAAATGGTCTATCATTTGAATTCTATGAGATCATAAATGACTTAGTTTAAAGGTGAAATTTACAAAGAAAAATTCTCTCAATTTGCCAAAGTTGTATTCTACTAAAAACCCAAAAAATATGACAGTAATCTGTTGGCAAAGACTATGCTACTAACAGTAAGAAAAATCAAATTAATTTTAAAGTGACCCAAATATGAATGAAAATCTAGGGATTTGTGTGATTAATTTGTATTAGCTAAATACATCAAAATTTTCAATTATTTCCTGCATAATCACATATAAATCAAATCAAATTCGTATATGGAGATGTTGATATGCGTATCCACAAATCAATTCACTCAAATAATCAAAGATAACAAATTTCATCATAAGAAAAATTAGAAAATGAAATTGGGCATTCAATTAGAGTTAACGAAGAAGATATGGGATGTAGCAATATATATTTCGAATCAACGAAGAAAAGTGATAAACATAAAATTGAAGAACATAGGTATCAGAAACGAATCTACGAGTTGTTTCGGTTCTCTCTTTGACGGATCTATGGTCTTCTTCGGTTCTCGTTTAGACAGATCTATGATCTTCTTCGGTTCTCGCTTTGAAAATCTTTGTCAATCTTTACTTGATTCCAGTATTTCTTCCAATCTTTGCCTCTCAAAAGCATCTTCCTCAACGAGCTTAGTGTTTGACTTTGTTTTTATTCACCTTCGTCGCCCATGGATGCTCCCCTCCCTAGCTTAATGTAAATTATAAGAAGGAAAGTGGTGAAAATTTCAAGTGGCAATTTTCTCTAAAAAACAAAGAGGAAAGCATATGGCGTTTCTTTTTAAGAAAGAAAGAAAATGCGACCCAATTCTTTTATTTTAAAGGAAACAAAAAAGAAGAAATAGTAAAAATAAAGCAAATCAAATGAAATGTGGTAAAACTGAATCACGTGGAAGCCAATTAATTTCAAATCAAATTTGTTTTATTGAAAAAATAAAACCCACAAAAATAAGTCTTTGTAAAACATGACCTATAAGATATTTTATTTATAATATTGACCCATAAAAAACAAGTTTTGTAAATAATGACCATTAACATATTTTCTTTGTAAAAGTGACCCGTAAAGAAAAAGGTTTACAAATATGATAATATAATTATGGTCAAATATAAAAATTTTTATTTGTAGAACTACGTAAATGTAACACCCAAATTTTAGGCGTGTTCTCGATAGATATCTTCCCGTATATTTATTGAGATCTTAATAGTTTGTATATATTTTGCGAGTATTTTTACGTCGTAATTGAATTTTATGAGTTTTGAGAACTCCACCTTGATTAAAATGGTTTACAAGTGTTGATGATGGGAAGACTTCACACAAATGTAGTAGTTGGATATACTAACAATGTATTGATTATAATTCTAGATATTTGGTTGGTTTGAATTCAGTGCAAGCTTCATATAAATATCAAGAGCCTTGAAGTTGGATTCAAGGACAAAGGAAGATAACAAGTTCAAAAGGACGAAATCAAGGGCCTTGGAATTATAGATGCACCGAACAAGGATTCAAAATGAGTTGAAGATTTTATTGGAAGATTTTACAACGGAAAGATCTCATCAACCAAAGATCTTATCAACCGAAGGAATATCTTATTAAACAAAGTAAGATCTCAACCGAAGAATAGAAAATCTTTTCTAGAAGATTTTCTAAACAACAAACGGTAAAAATATATTCTCTCTCGATTCAACAGAAGACGAGAATAAACAAGGAGTTAAGGACTCGACGTGTTCTCAGGAGCTAAAGACTTGCAAACATCTACCTTATCTCAAAACAAGAAACGATCTTCGTGGAAAAGAAGATTCATCTTCAAAACGGTCATTTCTACAACGGCTAGAAGACCTTTCTATAGAAGAGTATAAATGAAGAGGATGGTCGAAGAAGAAAGATACACAAGCTTTCACAGGAAAACATCTTTACATCTTCAAGCAACCCAATCATCTTCATTCGTTGTTTTTCTTTCTCTCATTCACGCAAAAGCTTTATCCCTTAGAGAGAAAAAACACTAGAGCTCCATTGGAAGATCTAAATAGTGTTATACTAGAGTGTGTGTTAGGCTATTATAGCTAGGTTAAGAGTTGGAGCTAGATCGTAGCATTGGATACATTGAGAGAAGAAGGTGATTTCTTCTAGTTTTTATCTAGGACTCTTTGAAGCTGATAATAGATGGTTAGATCCTACGAATATACCTTGGGACGGAGAGTAGGCTATTTAGATCCGAACTTCGTAACCATATCCTCGTGTGAATCTTTTCACGAGAAGCACATATTGACATCAAGGTCCTTGGATGGAGTTTCAAGACCTTGAGAGTTGGTTTGCGAAAAGTTTCCATACTCTATTCAAACCCCTTCTAGAGTACCATTTAACTTATTTATTTCACCTACCGGTTCTTCAATTGGTATCCGAGCTAGACTCACGTTTATTGATTTAACCATCAGTGAGACTAATCATGAATCCTGTAGGTGATTGTGAATTTGCTCAAGGAAGATCCTCATCCCGACCACCACTCTTCTGTGGCAACAATTTTGCTCATTGGAGAGCACTCATGCGTATGTTCATTATTGACCAGGATATGGAGCTTTGGAGTATTACTCAAAATGGACCTAAAGTTCCAATGACAATGGTTGAAGGCGTCCAAGTCCCAAATAAGGAATCAGACTTCACACAGGCTGATCTGGACAGTGTGTCAATGAATTACAAAGCAATGAATATACTCTATTGTGGATTAGATGCAAATGAATTCAACCGCATCTCATCATGCAAGAGTGCTAAAGAAATATGGGACAAGCTTGTTGTCACTTACGAAGGAACAAGTCAAGTAAAGGAAACCAAGATTAACATCTTTCTCAGACAATACGAGTTATTTAAGATGAATCCAAATGAAACAGTCAAAGAAATGTTCACCAGATTTAGTGAGATCGTGAACAATCTGGACTCACTAGGAAAGATCTTCACAAATGAGGAGAAGTGAGGAAAGTTCTAAAGAGCTTACCTAAAGCCAAGTGGGAACCAAAGATGACTGCTATTGAAGAATCTCAAAATCTCACTACTCTTCCTCTTGATGATCTACTTGGAAAACTCATCACACATGGAATGGTTCTTCATGAAGAAGACGGAGAACTCCCATCCAACTCCAAGAATTTGGCATTAAAATCCAGAAGAGATGAGTTACCATCTGATGAAGAAGATAGTGATGATGATGATGATGATGATGATGAAGAAGATGCAATCGCTAGGATCTCCAAGGGTCTCACAAAAATTCTCAAGTTAAAGAAACAATCTGCAAACAGAGAATTTCCACGAGCATCAAACCGTGAGGTAAGTTTTCTAACTCTAATAAGAAAATAAGAGTACTGACTTGTTTTGAATGTGGTGAAACAAATCATTTGGTGAAGGATTGTCCACAAAAGAAGGGGATCAACTTCAAAAAAAATGATCGAAAGAAGAAAGTTATGGTTGCTTCGTGGAGTGATTCAGAATCAACAAATGAATCAAAAGATGACAATGAACAAGCAAACTTGTGTCTCATGGCCGATCATGAAGATGACTCAAATTTGTACATCGACAATCGTACAATTATGTCCCAACCTGAGATTGACCTTAAAAATTCCTTAAAGATATTATCTTAAGTGATAAGGAACATAGAATAAGGATAAATTCTTTAAAAGAAAAGCTTCATAACAAGATAGAATATTAAGTGAAAAGTCTTTGGAGATTGATAATCTCAACACAGAAAAGGAAGATCTTGATGACAATATCAAGGCCTTAGAATCAGAAAATCTGATTTTCAAGGACAACCTCTCCTCTCTTCATCGAAACTATATCGATCTAGAGAAAGAAAAAGTTATCTGACTTTGATGTGTCAAGACCAGAAGGCATCATTATTAAGTTTACTCGTTCAAAAGCTAATTTGGAAAGAATGATGGGTGAACAACAGTCTTCCCTTAACAAAAATGGTATAGAGTATCACAGGAGCTTTCCTAGAAAACCTACCACCACTTTTGTCAAGGCCAAAGGAAGCATTCATATGCCTACTTGCTTCTACTGTTGTAAAAAGGGTCATGTTAAATCTACATGTCCTTATAAAAGAAATGATCCTTATATCATAAGAAACACCTATCCTTTATGTTTAAGGAAACAGGTCAAACAAATATGGGTTCCTAAAGGTACTAGACCACCAAACATGATCAAACCTGAGTATGAACCAAAATATGCCATTTGGTCAACCCGGAAAGGTTAATGTTTGTTGTTTTGCGGGATATCACCAAGGTAAAGGAGCACAAATGGATATTAGATAGTGGTTGTTCAAGACACATGAGTGGAAAATGCTCTTTATTATCAGATTTAAAGAAGCAATCATCGGGAACCATTACTCTTGGTGATAAAGGAAAGTGTGACATAATTGACATTGGTAAAATTTGCTATAGTTCATCCAACTTTATTGATGATGTTTATTTAGTTGATGACTTGAAATATAATCTGCTAAGTAGTTGTGAAATTTGTGATAAAGGTAATAAAGTCATGTTTGATTTAGAAAAATGTGAGGTTCAAGACATAAAAACGGGAGAAGTGTTGCTTACTGCTCCTATATATAATAATGTTTATTCTCAGAGTACTAGCCAAGTTGCAGGAACTAAGGTAAAATGTCTAAAGGCCTTGACTGATGATCCAAGACTTTGGCATAGAAGACTTGGTCACGTAACCATGCACACCATGTAGAAGCTACTTACAAAAGACTTGGTACGTGGATTACCAGACATAAATTTTAAGGTTAATGATCTATGTAAGGCGTGTACACAAGGTAAATAAACAAGAGGTTCCTTCAAACCCAAGGAAGCTGTAAGTTCTTCTTGACCCATTGAACTTTTACACATGGATCTTTGTGGACCTATGCGTGTCAAATATCCTAGAGGAAAACAATACATCCTTGTTATAGTGGATGATTTCTCTTACTTTACATGGATAACTTTTCTACGAGAAAAATCTGAAGCTTTATTTGAGTTTTCAAAATTATGTAAGGACTTACAAAGTTTGAAAAACCTACCAATCGTTTCTATAAGAATTGATCATGGTAGAGAATTTGATCAACTAAAGTTTGATTTCTTTTGTGCAAAATATGGTATTTCTCATAATTTTTCATCTCCTAGAACTCCTCAACAAAATGGAGTTGCGGAACGTAAGAACCGCACTCTTGAGGATATGTCTAGGACAATGCAAATTATATTTCAAATAGATGTTTAATTCGCCCTATTTTGAAAAAGACTCCTTATGAACTCTTTAAAGGAAGAAAACCAAATATTTCATATTTCAAACCTTTTGGATGTACTTGTTTTGTTCACAACAATGGAAAGGACAATCTTGGGAAATTTGATGCACGTAGTGATGAAGCTATATTCATAGGATATGCTTCAAATAGCAAAGTTTATCGAGTTTATAACAAACGTACCAAAGTTGTTGAGGAAAGCATTCATATTATTTTTTATTAAAGCAATGATGGTACTTTGAGTGAGAGTTTTGCAGATATAAATCTGAATCAAAGAGAAGATTACATTTCGGATGAAGAGGAAGATCCTAAAGATCAAGACAAGAATATGCAGGAAAATATTCAAGATACCAAAGAAAACCCTCAAGACCTTGAAACACGCCTTCAAGACCTTGAAACTGGAAACTGTGATAACAAAAATCCACTTCAAGGGCTTGAAACCCAACTTCAAAGCCTTGAGATTGGAACAACAGGTAATACACAAACGGTACCTCAATCTAGTCAAACATATGCAGCTCAACCTTCTGGATCTACTTCATCTGTCAAAAGAAGAAAAGTTCAACATTCCTCGTATCATCCACAAGAGAATGTGATCTCAGATCCAAATGCTGGAGTTCAAACTAGATCTAAAGTGAATAATCTATGTGCCTTCTCCGCTTTTGTATCACTTGTCGAGCCAAAGAACTACATTCAAGCTCTTCAAGAACCTGATTGGATCATTGCCATGCAAAACGAACTAAATGAGTTTGAGAGAAACAACGTATGGACTCTTACTTCAAGACCAAAGCATCAATCTGTCATCGGCATGAAATGGGTTTTTTGAAATAAGTTGGATGAAAGTGGCAAGGTCATACGAAATAAAGCATGACTTGTAGCACAAGGCTATAACCAAGAAGAAGGTATTGATTATGAGGAGACTTTTGCTCCGGTTTTCAGGTTAGAAGTCATACGTATGCTACTTGCATTTGCATCTTTTATGAGCATAAAACTTTTTCAAATGGATGTAAAATGTGTTTTTCTAAATGGCTTCTTGGAAGAAGAAGTCTACGTTGCTCAACCTCTTGGTTTTGAAAATGATGAATTTCCAGATCACGTTTTTAAATTAGACAAAACTCTTTATGGTCTTAAGCAAGCTCCTCGAGCTTGGTATGAAAGATTTTCCAAATATCTTCTTGAAAACAATTTCAAAAGAGGTTTGATTGATAAAACATTGTTTATCAAAACTAGAGGCAACGACATTTTAGTAGTACAAATCTATGTTGATGATACATTATTTGGTGCTAGTAATGATTCCCTTTGCAAGGAATTTTCAGATATTATGTGCAAGGAATTTGAGATGAGCTTAATGGGAGAGCTAAATTTTTTTCTTGGACTTCAAGTTACACAAGCAAAGAAAGGAATTTTCCTCAATCAAAGCAAGTATACTAAAGACTTGCTTAAGAAGTACAAAATGGATCAATCTAAGGTTGCAAAGAGTCCTACGAGTTCAACACTTTCGCTAGATCATGACAAGAATGGTAAAAGTGTAGTACAAAAGGAGTATCGAGGTATGATCGGTTCATTGTTGTATCTAACTGCTAGTCGTCCTGACATTATGTTTAGCGTGTGCATGTGTGCAAGATTTCAAGCTGATCCTAAAGAGTCACACTTGATAGCTGTGAAAAGAATTTTTCGGTATCTCGATGACACTAAGGATCTAGGGTTATGGTACCCACGTCAAAGCTCGTTTCATCTTGTTGGCTATTCAGATGCAGACTATGCAAGATATAAGGTCGATAGAAAACGTACTTCTTGATGTTGCAAATTCTTAGGGTCATCCCTAATCAGTTGGCACTCCAAGAAGCAAAATTCTGTTGCCCTATCCACAGCTGAAGCCGAATATATAGCTGCAGGAGCTTGTTGTGCTCAAATTCTCTAGATTGCTCAACAACTTCGTGACCTTGTCTTTGACTTGAAAGGTATTCCTATAAAATGTGATAACACTAGTGCTATTTCTATAACCAAAAATCTTGTGCAGCATTCAAGGACTAAACATATTGATGTAAGGCATCACTTCATATGTTATCATGTTGAGAATGGTGATATTTTGATTTCTTTTATCTCAACTAACTTGCAACTTGCAAATATCTTTACCAAGCCTCTTCTTGAGGAACAATTTATTTTTATTAGATTGAAGCTTGGTATGTTGAACAAGGAAGCATTAACGTAGGGGGAGTAAACGAAATTTAATCGTTCCTACGCATGCAGCCCAATTGATGCTTTCAAGGGCCTTGAAATAAAATTCAAGGGGCCTTAAAACATATTTCAAAGGGTATATTAACTTTACAAATCTTTTAAGAATTAGTATCTTTTAGATATTTTAATTCTTAAAATATTTTTAATAAATCTTTTGTTTGAAAAAGATTTGATTTTGGTTTTAAAAGCCTGATTTTCTCAAAGATTTTGTTATATCCCATTTAAAAAGAGCCTACCTTCTCTATCTTTTTATCCTTTCACAAGAAACCCTTTTTTAAAATTCTTTGATTTCTCTCTCAAACTTTCCTCATGGCACCTAGAAGTAAGAGATTTGCTCCCCTATCTTCCAAAAAGAAAGTTGTTCAGAATTCTTCAATTGCTAAAGAAGAAAAACCTTCCGAAGATCTGGATACATCTCCGACTACCGGTCTTCCCTCATCATGGTTCGTTAATTTTCAAGCTTCTGGATCTTGGCTTGATAGTTTTCACAATCGACCGCTCTGTATGTGTGATTTGGTGGATACTGATTTTCTCGATACCCTCAAGATACCCTACATAGACAAGCTGAAGAAGTCAATTATCTGGAAGGTTCTAAACCCTGGAGATTTTTCTTTTCCACGACTCACGAGATTATTCTATTTTAATCTCACCACAAAAAGGGACAAAGGATGTATTACTCTTGAATCTTCAGTCAAAGGTACTCTGATTTCACTCACTCATACATATCTTACCTTCAAGATGTCAAGCATATGTTGTATTCAACTATATATTCTGTAAGCTGCAAGTTAGTTGAGATACTGATTTTCTCGATACCCTCAAGATACCCTGCATAGACAAGCTGAAGAGGTCAATTATCTGGAAGGTTCTAAACCCTGAAGATTTTGCTTTTCCACGACTCACGAGATTATTCTATGTTAATCTCACCACAAAAAGGGACAAAGGATGTATTACTCTTGAATCTTCAGTCAAAGGTACTTTGATTTCACTCACTCATACATATCTTACCTTCAAGATTTCACTCACTCATACATATCTTACCTTCAAGATCTCAACCATATATTCAATTATATCTTCAGTCAAAGGGACAAAGGATGTATTACTACTTCAATTTTAAGTGAAAAATTTGGAATTCCTACAGATGTTGTATTCAACTATCCTTCAAGATCAAAGAGTGTTCTTATTGCTAAGGAGAATTTTCTGGTTCCAAATTCAACCTCACGTTAACTTACTCATACATATCTTACCTTAGAGGATAAAATAGTGTTTACCATACTGGTTCGATGTGTAGTTCCTCGTGCAAACTCAAGAGAGTTGCTGACTGATCAATCTCTGGAATTAATTCATTTGCTTATGACCGAAGTGGACATAGATGTGTCTAATCTAATTTTCAACCATATGCTGCATTCTATCAACTCTAAGAGATCTATTCCCTTGCCTTATGGAAATTTGCTGCCTAAGGTCTTTGATTATTACAGAATTGATACATCCTCTGAGGAAAGATAGTCTATTAACAACAAAATTGATGAGAACTGCTTAGAACGTCTAGGGATTGAGAAAACTCTTGCAGGAACATGGACTTTAAAAGGAAAAGGAGTTACTCAAGATCCAAATGAAGAAGTCAAACCTTATCCTACTCCAAAAATCAGGTTAGAAGGATGTGAAAAAAAAATAGCTTGTCTCAATCGTGAATTGTCTGATTTTTAGTTTGACACCAAGAGGAGAATGGATACAAATTTTGAGCTGCTAGCTACCATAAATGTTAAAGTCAAAGAAATATATTTGATGAATGCTCTTACACTAACTACAATGGGAAGCATTTTGCCCATACCTGAAGATGTAGCTCAACATACTCAAGAGCAGGTTGAGAATATGCTGATGAATTATAAAAGGCGTGTACAGAATAAATCGATTCTGTATCCAACTCATGAAGAGCCAATGTTCTTGCCCAAAGGAAAAAGGAAGTTCTATGAAGAGTTTTAAGCCGACTGGTTTTTTATGTGGTTTGTGAAATTACTGCTTTGGGTTTGTAATCGTATTTTAAGACTCCATGCTTTGACTATTTTTTCTCCCTTGTTGAAAGACAAAGGGGGAGAAATATGATCCGACATATCGATATACTACATTCTGCATTTTTAGTTTTGAGATTTTCATATGCATTGCTAAACTAACAAATGTAGGTACAATAAAACATTTGTGTTGTCTTCCATCAAGGGGGAGATTGAAAACTCCACCTTGATTAAAATGTTTTACAGGTGTTGATGATGGAAGACTTTACACAAATGTAGTAGTTGGATATACTAACAATATATTGATTATATTTCTAGATATTTGATTGGTTTGAATTCAGTGGAGGTTTCATCTAAATATCAAGGGTCTTGAAGTTGGATTCAAGGACAAAGGAAGATAACAAGTTCAAAAGGACGAAATCAAGGGCTTTGGAATTATAGATGCACGGAACAAGGATTCAAAATGAGTTGAAGATTTTATTGGAAGATTCTGTAACGGAAAGATCTTATCAACCGAAGGAAGATCTTATTACACGAAGGAAGATCTCAACTGAAGAATAGAGAATCTTTTCTAGAAGATTTTCTAAACAACAAACGGCAAAAAGATCTTCTCTCTCGATTCAACAAAAGATGAGAAGATCAAGGAGTTAAGGACTCGACGTGTTCTCAGGAGCTAAAGATTTGCAAACGTCTACCTTATCTCAAAACAAGAAACGATCTTCATGGAAAAGAAGATTCATCTTCAAAACGGTCATTTCTACAACGGCTAGAAGACCTTTCCATAGAAGAGTATAAATGAAGAGGATGGTCGAAGAAGAAAGATACACAAGCTTTCACAGGAAAACATCTTTACATCTTCAAGCAACCAATCATCTTCATTCGTTGTTTTTCTTCCTCTCATTCACGCAAAAGTTGTATCCCCTTAGAGAGAAAAAACACTAGAGCTCCATTGGAAGATCTAAATAGTGTTATACTAGAGTGTGTGTTACTCTACGAAGTAAACTAGGCTATTATAGCTAGGTTAAGAGTTGGAGCTAGATTGTAGCATTGACTACATTGAGAGAAGAAGGGGATTTCTTCTAGTTTGTATCGAGGACTCTTTGAAGCTGATAACAGATAGTTAGATCCTACGGATATACACTGGGACGGAGAGTGGGCTATTTAGAGCCGAACTTCGTAAGCATATCCTCGTGTCAATCTTTTCAATTCCGCACCATATACACTTTATTGTGACTAACTTTGTTTTGCAAAAGCAAGAAGTCAAGGCCCTTGAAAAGAGTTTCAAAGCCTTGAAATCAAAGTTTCACGAGAAGCACAGATTGACATCAAGGTCCTTGAAAGGAGTTTCAAGCCCTTGAGATTTGGTTTGCGAAAAGTTTCCATACTATATTCAACCCCCCTTCTAGAGTATCATTTAACTTATTTATTCCACCTACCGGTTCTTCAATATATATATATATATATATATATATATATATATATATATATATATATATATATATATATATATATATATATATATATATATATATATATATATATATATATATATATATATGAAAAATTATCCTAATCCAGAAATCCCGTTCCGATCAAGTTTGATCGAGTTTATATTTACTCTTTTTTCTTTTCCTATTTTCATTTACCTTATTTGTTTCTTTTCCCTCGCTTTTGCCTATCTCTTCGACCCATTTGATGCTGCTGCTGTGGTTGCCTCCTGTGTAGCCGCCCAGGCTAGCTTCCCTACCTCCTGTAGACTCGCCAACCTCTCGACCATGCACTGCCCTCATCTATCGCTCCCTTCGCCTCTTCGTTTCACCATTCACGCAACAAGACTCCTCTACTCCCTCACTTAACTTCTTTCTTCTGCACCTATTGAACAACAAGGATGGGATCAACCTCCTTCATTCCTGGTTCTTCACCAACGCACAAGAGAGCAACCCTCTCTTTGCCTGGCCACCAGAAGAAGCCCCACACCATTCTTCTTCTTCCTTCCTTCACACTACAGCAAACGGCTCAACCTGCTCCTTCTAGGCGCCTCGCGAATGCTCGCTTATGGGATGACAATCATCGCATCGAGTTCCATCTGCGGGCTCTCGCCTCGGAAAGACGACAACGACAATTGACCTCTCCCACCTCCCATGTTTCCCTCTCTATTGCAGCCTTGGAGACCGGTTGAGAGTTACACCACACCGGAGAGGAAGCTGCACCACCTGGACCTACCGGAATGAAGAGGAGGCGCGTCCAATCGGAGCTCCAGCAGGCGATTCGCCGCCCCCTTTTCCTCCCCCGCTCTCTGCACTTTCTGTTGCGAGGAGGACAACCTCCCGCCTCGAGAACGCCAAGGAAAAGCGTCTCCTTCGCCGGAGATGCCGGATGCCCACCTATAACCACTAGAGAGGGCTAGCCCTGTGCCCTCGCCGCCTTGCCAGAGCCGGAGGTCGAATGGCCGCCATCCCTGTCTTCTCCTTGGCCGCCAAATCCAGACCCCCAGTAAACCCTATTTTCCTTATTCAAGTCGGGGCCCCAAAGTTTATGTGTAGATGAAAATGCAACCCATTACTTTGAATTTGCAATTTTGACCCATATTTCTGGATTGTTGCAATTATGCCCTATGATGGGTAAACTTCAGAAAATGCCCCAAGGCTTAATTAAGGATGATGACCCGTATTTATGGAATCGTATGATTTGCCCCGGAAAACGTGTTTACAGGTTTTAAGCTTGGATTTTACTTCGAGTTTATCCTTATATTTGTATACTATATATGTTGTCCTTTATTGGATTAAATTTGGTTTATGGCTTGAAGTTTAATTGCGGTTTACGACCAAGTTCGTGAATTTATATATTTCTCCCCGAAGGATTATTTAGGGGTTTTAACGATGGCATTTGGAAAACGAGTTTTACCTTGAGTTATATATTATATATATTTAAAATCAATTTAGCATATAAGCTAAATTTGCCTAGTTTTGGTGTTATGTTCGGAAGTGCCTTGATAAAGGCCTTCGAATCTGCATTCGACATTCATTGATCGATTTCCACCTTTGACCCAGAGTGAGTACCTCTCTCAATCTTGTTATGTTTAGTAGTAGTAGTATCATGCTAGGATGGATCTAGCATAACTTAGAGTTAATGCCAAGTAGTGGCTTTGAACCTTAGGTGAGTTTTGAGGATTTGATATTGTTTGATGGATTGATGTTGATTCTAAGCTTGAGGTGGTATTGCGGTCTTGTGAGGTTGTTTATGGCTTTAAGTTGTCTGTTGAGCTTGTGAGAATCTACAAGTTGAGGTTGTATGATTGTGGAGATTGTGGAGACTAGAACGAGAGTATCCTAGCCTGTGTTGTGATGGTTATGACCTTGTGAGATTGTGGGGTCTAGGAGTTTGTTATCATAGCATGGTTATGGTTTATGATCTTGAGAGATCATTGGGACTAGAAGTCTAAGGACTTCTAGAATGTAAGAGAGATGTTGATTGTGTGCCTTGTTTTGACCAGGCATTGATTGCCTTCCTACGGGAAGTTGAGAGCGGTGGTTAGTGGGATTATTGTAGATTGCCTTGCAAATTAGGAATGCGGCCGAGAGATCCGGAAGAGTGGGCAGCCAGGGTCCGTACATTTTAGGAAGGGTTTGTGTGGATTTTAGGGATTTGAATGAAGCATGCCCTAAAGATGGATTTCCATTACCTATAACCGAGTTATTGGTTGATGCCACCACTAGATTCAAGGCTTTGTCTTTCATGGATGGTTTCTCGGGATGCAATCAAATTAAAATTGATCCTCATGACGAAGAGCTAATAGCTTTCCAAACACCTCAAGACAGCTATGGTTTTATAGTAATTCCTTTTGGTCTGAAAAATGCGGGAACAACTTATCAAAGAGCCATGACAATTATATATAGGGATTTGCTTCATAACTCAATTTTTTAGTGTTATGTGGATGATTTAGTTGTCAAAAAAAAGAAAGAGAAGATCACCCAAATGATCTTCGAAGGGTTTTTGAAAGGCTACGCAAGCACAAATTGTAGATGAATCCCCTCAAGTGTGCTTTCGGTGTGACATCTGGAAAATTTCTTGGTTTTATCGTTCGGGGTCGGGGAATTGAAATTGATCCTGATAAAATTAAGGCAATCATGAATATGCCTCCTCCAAAAAATCTCCGCGAGCTTCGGGGCTTACAAGGGAAACTTGCTTACATCCGACGTTTCATTTCGAATTTGACCGGAAGATGTCAGCCATTTCTAAGGTTAATGAAGAAATATACTCCATTTATTTGGGATCAATCATGGCAAAATGCCTTGGATAGCATCAAGAAGTATATGATGAATCCACCAATTTTGATGGCATAAATATCAAGAAGGCCTTTTATCTTGTACACGGCAGCTCATGAGAGATCCTTAGGGGCTATGTTTGCTCAAAACAATGATAAGGGAAAAGAAAATGCCTTATACTATATCAGCCGAACTTTGGTAGGGGAAGAGCACAATTATTCTGCTAAGGAAAAGATATGTCTTGCTTTGGTGTTTGTCGTTCAAAAATTACGACATTATCTTTTAATCTATCAAATCACATTGATCTCAAAGGCTGATCCGCTTAGATATATATTATCAAAACCAGTGATGCTTGGAAGATTAGACAAATGGGCAATGTTATGAGCTCCTTTCGACATCAAATGTGTGTCGCAAAAGGCAGTAGAAGGACAAGTCATAGCTGATTTTCTAGCTGCTCATCCAACCCCGGACGATGAAGAATTATCATATGATCTACCAGATGAAGAAGTACTCCTAGTTAAGGAAACTTCATGGCAATTATATTTTGATGAAGCGGAAAAAAAGCAAACATCTAGAGTTGGTATTGTGTTTATCACTCCTTATGGTGGCTTGGTTCCATATTCATTCTCTCTTTGGAGACTACACAAATAATGTGGCAGAATATGAGGACTAATAATTGGTCTTGAAATAGCTATTGAGTTACATATTGATCCATTAAAAGTGTTTTGTGATTCCCAATTGATCATTAGACAAATAAATGGACAATATGAAGTAAAACACCCAAATTTTAGTTCCTTTACATGAAAGAGCAAAATGTTTTATGAAACAATTTCAACAAATAGAGGTAATGCATGTGCCAAGATCCGTAAATGATAAGCCTGATGCCCTTGCCAAATTAGCGGCATCCCTAACACTACCTTATGAGAGAGAGATTCAAATCACATTTGGGGAGCGTCATTTGCTTTCATCGGCATTAGACCGATTCAACTCAACCGAAGAAGTACATGTTGCCTCAGTATATGAGATTTACGAAGACCTTGATTGGAGACAATCAATCATTAAATATCTTTAACATGAGATTTTACCCGATGATGCCAAAAAGAAAGTGGATATCAAATGGCGAACACCTCGTTTCTTGTTGAAAAATGATACCTTGTATCGTACAACCTTTGATGGTACATTGCTTCGGTGCTTATCAAAAGAAGAAGAAAAATATATTATCACAGAAACTCATTCCGGAATATGCAAGGCACATCAAGGCGGTCCTAAATTAGTTGATCAAGTTAAACGGTTAGGCTATTATTGGCCGACCATGGTGAAAGATGCAATGTATTTTACTAAGATGTGTCATGCATGTCAAATTCATGGTGATTTTATTCATCAACATCCTCAACTCCTTCATCCGACAATCTTGTCTTGGCCCTTCAATGCATGGGGTCTTGATGTTGTAGGGCCTATAAATCCGTCATCATCACGGGGTCATTAGTACATTTTGGTTCCAACTAATTATTTCTCCAAATGGGTCGAAACTTTACCATTGAAACAAGTGGGGGCAAAAGAAGTTTCCAACTTTATCATAATCCATTTGATATATCGATATGGAGTTCCTTTGAAGATAATATCGTACAATGCCCTCTATTTCAAAAATCGAGTAATGGTGAAACTTGTAACATCCGGAATTTTTATTCCGGGTGTCGAGACGTTTTCCGAGCTTCCCGTGTCAGCGGCTAAGTTTTCCCGCAGGCACGTATGCCGAGTACCGGGATTTATTCCAAAAAATCCCGCGCCGACCCTTTGTTCCCCTTTTTATCCTCTTTTGACCTCTCGTTTCCAGCTGAGGTGACAAGGGGCCAGCTGACCCCTTGTTTCCCTCCCACCTTTTCAGCTTTGATTCCCTCTCTCTCCTCATTCACTTCTCATTCACGTTAGTCCACTTCTCCTCTATTCTCTCTTGTGCTTTCTTCCTCTCTTCCCTTGGAGATTTGCTTGTGGGTGAGCTGAAGTGGAGAAGGATCACAGCTAGTTTGGTAAGTTCTTCATCTTTCCCCCTTCTCCTTCCTTGTTGAATATCCATTCTTTCCTTCCCCTTCATCCATTGCCATGGATGAAGCTCTTGAGGAAGTTATTCCTTAGATCCGTTGCATGTGCATGTTCTTGGCTCGATTAGGTCGTGGAGAGGAGCCTAAGATCATAGGTTGGTATTTGGAGAAGACCCAGCAAGAAGAGGGGGACATTGGAGCCAAGAATCCATAGTCGCAAACAAAGAAGACGACGTTCTACTACTCAAACCGCGGGGGCGGACCAGGGCCACCGTAGGGGTGGCCAGAGAAACCGCAGGGGAAGATCTCAGGCGCACGTTCCGTGACAGATCCATGCAGGAGGCATCAGCTTGCTTCCGCGGCTGCGTTTTCTTCACCAGTAGGCTTCCTCTTTCCTTTCTCTTCGTTCCTTTCCTAGCCTTATGGTTATACCTAGTTAGAAGCATGATTAGGGTGGACCTAGGACTTATGAGAATTCCATCTAGTGGTTGCTACCTTGGAGCCCTTATGGCTTGATGTGGTTGTTGATCTTGAGTTGTTTGAGCATGCTGGATCTTTCTAGTCTAGATTGGCTCTCCTAGGCTGTTGTTCATGACCATGTGGTGTATAGATTGTTGTAAGAGGTTTCCTTGTGCTGAGAGTGTTGTGAGGATTGTGAGTTCTAGGATGCGTTCCTAGGTTGAGAGCTAGGTGATCTTGCGTAGATCCCTAGAGTGAAGTCTTAGACTTCGTTGAGCTTGAGCTTGTGTTGATGATCATATATTCCCTTGTTTGTAGGTTGTTGACTTCCTCTTTAAGGAAGCAAGAGTGTGTGAGTTGAGTGTGGTGACGAGGTAAGTCTCCGGACTTACTTAGCTCGTATTTTATGTATTAGATTCGATGCGTGTTTGGTGGTGTGTGTGTTTTATTGCTTTCATTATAACAATTAAAACCGGATTAGGATCACAGACCTTATATTATTTATGGCCCAAGCGTATGATAACGGGCGGTGAAAACTCGCCTAGCTCTTGCGTAGAGCTAGGGGGTTCTTGGCGACTAGCCCGTGTTGGTAGATGGTCGGATGCATCAGTACCATTCCATGTCGGTAAGTAAGGACCGAGGCGAGTTTTGGGAGATTTTCGTGTCACAAAATAAGTTGAATTAGAATGGGATATGACCTAATAAATAAAGATAATAATTCGGGCTTGTTTGTTGAGCGTGATTATGTGATGATATGATGTATGAATGTGTATGTTCCTTCACCTTGTTTCCAATGCTCCGAATTGAGCTAATAGTTTTAAACCGCTTGTGTGGATGCCCCGCAGGTTAGGGACGCCGCCAAGTGAGGTGGAGGAGTGGACAACCGAGGGTCGCCGTACATTATTGAACGGGGGCATTTTTGGGATTATTATTGTTATGTTCGGATTATTGTTTGATGTACGGTATTTGGATTTATATTTTAGAGTTTTATGTTGTTTTGATGACTCGGCTGAGTTTCCACATTGTACCCCTTTACCTTTCAGTTCTCGCATACATTATAAACGATTTGAGTTTTGCCTTTATTTGTGCCATGTTGGAAGGTCTGGTGATATTGTTGTCAGGCTAAGGGTCGGGACCCATTGTGAGGTGAGGTCTCGCCCGTAGCATTCCCGAGTCCCGCGGATTCGGGGTGTTACAAAACTAGTTAAAAATTTTTGGTTTCAAACACAATTTTTCATCAAGCTACAGTCCATCTTCGAACAGTCAAGCTGAAGCGTTTAATAAGGTTCTATGCAAAATTATCAAGAAGATTGTGTCAAAATCAAGAAGACATTGGCATGAAAGGTTCCATGAAGCATTATGGGCATATCGAACATCTATTGGATGCATGCCATATAACTTGGTATTTGGGTCTTAAGCCATCTTACCTCTTGAGGTACATTGACCTTCCCTTAGAGTGGCAGTACAACTCACCGATCCCGGGGAAAATGTCAAAATCCGTCTAGCTGAACTAGAAGAATTAGACGAGTGTAGGTTGGCGACATAACAAAGACTCGAATTTTACCGAGCTCAAGTAGCTGGTGCATTTAATAAACGAGTCAAGTTCCGATCCTTTTTGGTGGGCGATTTGGTTCTTACAATAAGACGACCAATTGTCATTAATCGAAAATCAAAAGGAAAATTTGAGCCAAAATGGGAGGGACCGTATGTTATCACCAAGATTTTCCCTATAGGAGCTTACGAGCTCTAAAACAATGAAAGCAAGATATTACACTCTTGTGTAATTGGGAAGTTTATAAGGAAGTTCTTTACTTGATGTAAAAAAAAGAAAAAAAAGCCATTGTACACAAATGATAGTGAAATAACGTGAAAAACCCTTCATAGAAGGTGGGTTTGATTTGTTTTGATGATGTGTATAGATAAAAGGGCTAAAAAAAATAAATAAATAATCATTAGTTCCCAAAAGAACTACGGAAGACTTGATCCCTCACTAAGGGGTACGTAGGTATTCTAGCTAATCAAATGTTAGGTGCAGCCACAAAACCAAAAAATAAAAGTTCCCTAAAGAACTACGGAAGACTTGATCCCTCACAAAGGGGGTACATAGGCAGTCTGGCTAGTCTATGATAGGTTCAGGCACAAAACCAACGAAACATTGTCTTTTATTTGTTTAAAATAAAAGAAGAGTAAGCAAAATACGTCTACGAAAGATGATAAGTTGAAGACTTATATGCCTAAATTGCTCTACTTTGAACATCATTCTCAAGTTTGATGGTTAATCCAAATTTCTTCTAAACAAAATTTCCTTTCAAGGAATAAATTTTAAAAATTTTCCAAAAATTTGATCAAATTCACAGTTGCTTCAATCATTCCCAAGGTCAAAGGCAAAAAAGAAAGAGGATTTGAAACCCTGGTCTGGCTTCTCCAAAGATGAAGTGAAAAGATTAGAGAAAGAAATTGATGAATTAACTAATAAGTATATAAAGCCCAATAAGAACATATTACAACAACAATAACACAACCTATTGGCATAAAAAATGTATTGATATATATATATATATATATATATATATATATATATATATATATATATATATATATATATATATATATATATATATATATATATATATATATATATATATATATATATATATATATATATATATATATATATATATATATATATATATATATATATATTAGTTTATAAGAAAAAGAGAAGAAGCCCCTCTAACTGCCCACGTTCCCTCACGTTACAAGCAGTTGTTTATCATCCAGTAACCTCCCATAACCATTCTTCAAACTTGGATAAATAGAGCCAAAAATGATTTTCTTTCTAAGAAAAGAGAGAGCAATCTGCAAATACATAGAAAGCCTAAACAAAGAAGAGAAGTACAAAAGAGAGAAAGAAATACAGAAGAAAAGCAAAGCATTAAAAGTGAACTAGAAGAGAAGAAGAATCAAAGTGAATAGGCAACTACTTATGTTACCTGCTTGTATTACTACTTGTGTGAAGTTAGTTATGTCAAAATCATGGTAGCGTTCTTCCACCACTGAATCGGCAGTTGGCTTGAAAATGAATATTTTCTACCACTGCTCATGATTTTATTCTTCCCCACACTAAAATCTGTACTTGGTTCAAAAAGTGAATATTTTTTACCACTACACAAATTCGTGCTCGATCGATAGTAATAACTTTCGATCACTACATCCGGGTCTTGTGTTCGATTGAACATACCACCATGTGAATCATCTGGTTACACAACGAAATCCAAAATTTTCAGTTATTGTTTCTAAGTTTCACACAATTCATTTATAGGACATAAACTCAAATCTTAATTTTCACCAATTGATTGACCCATATGCAAATTCACCTTTGCAAACTCAAACCATCTCCAAAACACCATTACAAACATGATTCACAAATATCTAGACAAAAATAGTCAATCATTGGAATTCTTTGAGATCATAAATGACTTTGTTTAAAGGTGAAATTTACAAAGAAATATGACAGCTTTTCTTGCAATCTTTGCCTCTCAAAAGCATCTTCCCAATGAGCTTAGTGTTTGGCTTTGTTTTTATTCACCTTTGACGCCCATGGATGCTCCCCACCCTAGCTTAATGTAAATTATAAGAAGGAAAGTGGTGGAAATTTCAAAAGGCAATTTGCTCTAAAAAACAAAGAGGAAAGCATATGACGTTTTTTTTAAGAAAGAAAGAGAATGTGAACCAATTATTTTATTTTAAAGGAAGCAAAAAAGAAGAAAAGAAAAACTAAAGTAAATCAAATCAAATGTGGTACACCTGAATCACGTGGAAGCCAATCAATTTGTAATCGGTTTCCTTCAATTGCTTCCACAACTATCGCCTCTTCCCAAGGTCATTGTTTATGGCGCCTTGGATGTCAAAGTTAATTCAAGCTCGTCCTTAGTGGCAAAATATACATTCCGATGTATTGGAAACCTTGATCTCTCGGGTTTCTTCTTTTCTTCTGCCGTCACATAACGTAATAACCTACACAACCTGGTCTTAACACTTGACATGTGGTCATGGTACTAATGATCCACCCCGGTCTGTTGGGGTAACGTCCTTCAAATACGTGTATTGCTCCATCTTCAGCTACAATGTTGACCGTCCTCTTTCAAAGATCCTTCATTTCCTGAAATCGAGAGACTTGCTCGAGTCTTTTGACTTTTGGGGCCCAAATCGATCTTATTTTCTTCGCTTTCTCTGACATCCCAACTTATTGGAGGAGTTCTTCGTATTCTACATAAGCTTGCATCATTCCTTCAAGTGGGTGTAGGACTTACTTCATTTCCTTATGTAACGTCAATCCGACCGTAGAGGTTCTAACCTCAATCTTTCATATACTTCTCGTACATTTCATGTTGACATCAAACTTCAAAAATATGGTCTTCTCTTACTCTAGTTGGGCACCATGCATCTCTCGGTGTTCCATGAACAACTTCACAGCCGTATCAGTATGCCCCGTGGAGAACGCTTGGTGAAATTCCTCAACCACCATTACTGAAAGATCCACACATTACTTCACCAAGCACTAGCATCATAACTTCAAAGCTTACAGTGTTGCCCTTATCTAGGTCTTCCTTTTTACTCCGTAGCCACCATGGCTCTTCCGTGTGAGTTTGAAACATTTGTCTCAACTTGTGCTCGCAAAAACATAACGTCCAATACATTAAAACAACATACCATGCATCCCCTTTATGCATTCCCCTTTATATACGTCAATAATAGAAGACTCTCCTACCTCTATGCCCTTCTAGTTCTTTTTACCTTGATCCGTGTCTTTCCCCCATATGTCAATCCTATGACCTAAGAAGGTCGCATAGGGTCATTACAATCCCTGCATAGGAAGTATGTTACATTTACTTGGCTTGAACTCCTGCAATGCTACTTGCTTAGAACATTTGTGTTTCCGTGGATACACCTCCTTACAACTGACATTGAATCACCGGAAGTACTCCAAGATCTTGTTACCATTACTTTATAATCCACACTCTAGGTTACTCTTTCCATTTACACTCTTGAACAGCCAACCCGCACATGTGCGTCCTCGGTTGTGACCAATTAACTTGTATCTTACCTTCTCCAAAGTCAACACCTTACCATTTTACTACACTTTTTACCCTTCTCGTGAAGGCTACCCCCCTCGGGGTACTTTGCCTTAAACTAAGCTAGATCATACTACACTCCATGCTTCTCTCTCTTCTATAAGATAACTATACCTTATCGGGCCATGTTGTATCATCTGACCCACCTTCATTGGCTTAACCGAGCTTCCATGATGTCTTGTAAGTGCATCTTCTCAAATACTCTAACCATAGTTATTCTCCACTCGTATTTCTCTTGGTTGGTATCTTAAATCTTTCGATATGTAAAAGCTCCTTGTTGAGTCTCGTATCTTTTGTGACCTTGTGAACTTTCACCTTATGATCCTCCTCGTAACTCTCATATGTCTAAATAAGTTGCCCGCTTAGGATCTCGCAAAGTCGTCACTTCACCCTCTGGTACCTCCGTATGCTTAACTTACGGTTCTCATAAATCTTTCCCAATTGTCCGACCACTCTTTCCATCTTGACTTTCATGCTTAGGAGCGCCTATTGAAAACTCGTCTTATCTAGAATGCCACTTTTATCCTCGATCGGGAATGTAGTCCTCTCTACTTGATTCGCACCTTCAGTTTATCGGCACCGTACTTGGAAAAACTTTAAGTTTGTTGTCTCTAGTTGCCTAATTGATGCTCCTTCATTGTTTCCTTGATACCACTCTCATGTCTTCATGTCGCTTTTATATTGGTATAGTCTCCATCTTGGTTTTGCTTAAGTCGACACGAGGTTCTCTTTATTTGGTTGTCCTTTGGTTACGTCATCTCTAGTCTTCTTCTTCGACGTCCTCTTAAAGGAGTCCGGGAAACCACCGGGGTGCTTGCGAAAACTTGATGCTCAACTCGATAACTTGAGCATACTCATTTTCGTATGTATACTATCCTAAGCCCAAAAGGTGTTGTCCAAGGGGGCGATGATAACTTTCTATAATCTTAGCTATAAGGTCCATTATCACTAATATGATATTAGCATACAATATGTTAATATATATATATATATATATATATATATATATATATATATATATATATATATATAAAGATATAAACGCCATGATACTACTATAAACATAACCAGTCCAGAAACAACTTACAATTCAACATGCAACTATAGTCCAAAACATCCTAAGTCCACATATACATATCTACTTATATATATATATACATAATATAATAATCAATAACTACGATGCCGAGGTCCGCGGAGGAAGTGGTGGTCCCGTACATTCTACCCCAACTCATCCACATTGAAAACGAAATTCTTTTCTTTAAAACTCATAACCCTTGAGGGTTCTGTTTACTATTATTCGGCCTTTAGAAGATTACGAGTGCCATTGTTGTCAACCTAGGGCTCTGATACCATGTTGTAACTCCCCGAATCCGCGGGACTCGGGGTGCTACGGGCGGAGACCTCACAATGGGTCCCGACCCTTAGCCTGACAACAATTTCACCGGATCTTGCAACAAGGTACAAATAAAGGCCAAAACCGAAATATATTTTTATGTAATGTTATGAAACCCCAAAGACAAAAGAAAGGAAAGACTTCAGCCGACCTTACAACAACATCAACATAATACAAGAACAACATCACAAGGACTCAAATCCCCCAAACTCGACCTATGATGTACGGAACCCTGGTTGCCCACTCCTCCGGATCACTCGGTCACATCCTAACTTGCACATCAACTACAACAATCGATATAAAACCGTTAGCTCACATTCTTGGCATCATAAAGATAGCAAGGGAACAAACACACACATAAGTACACATAACACACATCATGCTCATATACATACAATCCTATTCATTTCTTCTCTTTTTAAGTCATTCCATTACTAGTTTCATTCGTTGTAAGTGTGACACGAGAGTCTTAACTCTCGCCTCTATCCCCTTGTAACTAACAGGAGTGATGAGGAGCTTAACCCGTATACCATGTGGAGTGGCGAAGAAGGCCGCCCAAATACCATGTATGGCCTGGTCATAGAGAACCTCCCAGTCTCCCTCGGGAGCTGGGCAATGATGTCACCGCCCGATAATTATAAACAATGGGCCAACAATATATATAACCAAGTTGTCCTAATCTGGTTTCATGATCATAAGCAATTAAACACACACCATAATCACATATCCAAATAATGCGTAAAAGCGGCTAATTAAGTTTGAGGACTTACCTCGTCGTAACGATAAACCAAGAACAATCGAAACACTCTCTTCCTCGTAGGAATATAATCAAAGCCTGTTCAAGATAGGGCACGATAATCAACAATTACTCACACAAGCCAAAAGTCTAAGTCCTATATGATCTTACACGATCACATCCTCTCACAATCTAGGATAGCACTCCTAGTCCTCACAACCGATATGTAAACACAACCATCAAAGCCTCACAAGCCTCATAAAGACAACCATACACTCACCACATGATAACAAACTCAAGCTCCAACACAAGTCAAGTCTAAGAACATCGATAACTTCCAAAATTCATCTAAAGTTCAAAGCCATTGCATGGCATTCACTCTAAGTTATGCTAGATCCAACCTAGCATGGTACTACTACTAAACATAACTTGAACGAGGAAGAAGGTACTCACACGAGGTCGAAGACGAAAGACGATCTTCGAATGACAAGAATGGATTCGTTGGCCTTTATCGGGGCGCTTCAGAACCTAATACCAAAACTAAACAAATTTAGCTCATACGCTAAATTTGATAGTAAAATATAATATATAAAATCATAAGGTCAAAGTCGTTTTCAAAAGCCAATGTTAATATCCCGTAATTACCCTTCTGGGGCAAAAGAACAATACTAGAAATTTGGTCGTAAAACCGTGTTTAAAACCTTGAGCTGTAAACCGGAATTAATCCAACAAGGGCACAATATAATATATATATATATATATATATATATATATATATACACATATATATATAAAGGAATATAACTCGAAGTAAAACCCAAGTTTAAGAACCGTAAATACATTTTTCGGACACAATATACAACTCTAAAAACTTGGGCCATCTTCCGTAATTAACACCTTGGGCCAAATCTGTAAATAATTCCAGCAGGGCATAAAAGCAACAATCCAGAAACTTGAGTATAAAACTACAATTATAATGTTATGGGTACAATCTATAATTATTTAAATCAATAGGTCCGAAATGTAATTATACCAAATAAAAGGGGCCGAATATAAATAATGGGATTGGGGTTCTTTCAACCCGATAGAAATGAAGGAAAATGTAAAATCTTAAAATCTCAATAACAAACACCAAACCAATCTCAATAAAACTCAAAATCCGTAACTTGTGTTCAATGTATGCAGAAAAGAGTAAGAAATCTCTCACAATCTTAAGAACAAAGAAGAATGGGATGTCAATCCGCCTTCCAAGTGAAACCCTAAGATCTTCCGACTTCACAATCTCCAAAGTGCGTACTTCGCTAGATCTCGTAAATGATCTTCCCTTCTCTCTAACTCCGGCTACGTAAATGTGTAAGCAAGGATTCCATTTTCTCTCTTCCTTCAGCCTTCTTATAGAAGAAATTAGGGTTACAAAGGCCCATAACCGCCGCTGACGTGGCAAATAATGACACATGGATGTTAGAAGAATCACGGCCAAGAGTATGTTTCCACGCCCGTGGAACCACCGTGGAATGGTACCATTGCTCTCGACATACATTCCCACGGTCTGAATTAAATTAAATACCAAAAACCATGGCCGTGGAATCTTGTGTTTGACCATGGAATGCCTACAACGTGCATGAACTCTCTTGTTTCCAAAAGCTTTCCACTCATACTCTTTCCTTGGCTTCTCCAATGCATCTCCTTGATGTCTAGCACGGTCAATTACTCCTACATACTCAGTTCATGCTCCAATCAAAGCCTTTATTCACCTAAAAACACAACAAAGCTTGTGTAGACCTCTATACTAGAGTTGGGTCCGGTTCAAACCAAACCACCGAACCGGCGGTTTGTGAACCGGCGTAAACTGCCGGTTTGACCAAATCGGCGGTTTAGGTTCGCCGGTTTGGTTGAACCGGGGGTTTACAGTTTCGGTTTAGGTTTGGCTCTAGACCAAACCTAAACCGGCGGTTCAAACCGGCGGTTAAACCGCCGGTTTGACCCATTTTTATTTTATTTTTTTAATTTTTACTGCCTAAACCGGCGGTTTGGCAAAAAAAAGAGCCATTGGCATTTGTCAACGGCTCTTTGGCCACAATGGCTATTAGCCGTTGTGGGCCCCACATACCAACGGCTCTTAGAGCCGTTGGATGTGTAATTTATATATTTTATTTTATTTTATTTTTTTAATATTAGTGTAATTAAAAAAAAATAACTACCCATAATTCCTATAAATACCATACAATTCTTCCATTTACCTCACACCAACATTCTCATCTATCTACTACTACTCTCAATCTCCATCTCGTATTCTCTATCTCGTATTCTCGATCTTTCAATCAAGTGAAATGGCAAACCCGGATCACCCAAGCGACTACGACTTCACTCCGAGTCCCGCTTTCTTTCCTAGCACACAAGAAAGCGAGACTCAAATGCCGGATTCGGAAATGCCACAAGTTCCACAAGGTCAAGGTGAAGGGGCATTCCGACACGCTCCTCCACCGAAAATGCTCACCTCCGACATATTCACGAAGCATTACAATAAGGGTCTGGTGGTGAATAATAATTGCCAAGTTACGTGCAATTATTGTCCGAAGGTTTACAAGTGGAAGGCGAAGGGCGGATACGGGACTTTACAAACCCACATGCAAAAGAATCATCCGGAGAAGCTCAGATTATCACGGGGACAAAAACAATTGTCCCACGAGTTTGCATCCTCTTCCGCTCAATCTTCTTAATTTACTTATAATCATGTTGATGAATCTTTAGGATTAGCCAACTTAATTGCATCCAAAGCTTTTCCATTTTCTTATGCGGAATCTATTAATGTAAGAGAATATAACACTACTTTTCTTCAACCGGCTTATAAACCAACTTCTCGTAAACAAGTTTCGAAATTAATTTCTCAATCTTATGAACAAAAGAAACAAAATAATCTTACTATTTTACAATCTTTTTCGCATCAAGTATCAATTTGTAGTGATATTTGGAGTACTTTATCACAAAAATATTTTTACTTGGGCATGACTTTACATTTTATCGATAATGATATGTACTTGCATAAATTTGTTATTGCATTTCGCCATTTTAATGAAAGACATACTTCCGTCAATATTGCTAATTTAATAAGAACGGTTTTACAAGAATTTAATTTACAAAATCGAGTTTTTTCATACTCATTTGATAATGCTTCATCTAACACCCGCGCCGTAAACAATTTGTTAGGGAATGCGGGTCAACTTATAAAAACACCTTTTACTCACCAAGGATGTTCATGTCATATATTAAATTTATGTGTCCAAGATGGCCTAAAAGTTTTACATCAAATGTTAGAACCTATAACCGACGTAATATTGCTAAATTTATGTGTCCAAGATGGCCTAAAAGCTTTACAAACCGGTTTAGGTTTAGAATCACTTAAATATGCGGCAACCGAAATGAAAACAAAATGGCTAAAATATTATGATGACATTCCCCTAGTTTATCTTTTTGCCTCCGTTTTCGATCCTAGACTAAAAATTGATGGTGTTACGGAATTTTTAAATGCTTATTATGAATGTTTAGGTTTATCTTCTATTAAGAACGTTAATTCTATTACTAGTAATATTCGTGTTGAAATTGTTAAATTACTTCCTTTATTTGAAACAAGTGCTAGTGCTTCTTCCCAATCAACTCCCCCACCCTCTTCTTCTTCTTCTTCTTCTTCTTCTTCTTCTTCTTTCTAAAGCTAAACAAATTTTAGCTAAAAGAACGAAAACACCTAGACATTCATCCGTAAGTGCAGAATTTGAAGATTATCTAACAACTCCTTTTAGTTTTGATGGTGATATTGATAGTTTTCAAGTTTTAGAATATTGGAAGAAGATGGCCCCAAAGTATCAAACATTGGCCAAGATTGTGCAACAAATTATGGCCGTCCCCGCATTCACGGTGGCCGTGGAGCAAGCTTTTAGTCAAGGAGGAAACATGCTAAGCTACAAGAGGAGTCAATTGAAGCCCGATAAATTGGAGGTTCAAGTATGTGTTCAAGATTGGATAAGGGCGGAGAAGAGGCAACAACGGAATGCACCCGTTTATGACTCAAAATCGGATTCCAACTCCGATGATCCGGCCACTACTTCCGGGTCCGAGGCGCAAAGGTAAAGGGGTAACAAAAAAAACTCGGAAGTCCGAAAAAAGGTAAGCAAAGGTAAGAGAACTACGTAGGCTTTGATTCCTCTTATACCCCAAGAGGATACGTAGGCAACCGGGAAACCGGTTCAAGCCCTCTCCTTTTTTTTTTCAATTACTTCTATTCAAAATAAAATTATAATATAATTAAAAAAAATTGAATGTATAAAAAAAATGAGTATTCTCTTTCATGTATTTTAGTTAGTAAATTTATTTTAGTTGCTTTCTTTATCATAGTTAGTACTTTTATTTACTTAGTAATTATTTTATTCAAAAGCTAATGTAATAAAAAAAAATTGGATTTATAAATAAATGAGTTTGCTTTGTTGTAATTATTTTACTTGGTCTTTTATATTTTACTTGCTCTCTTTTATATTTATTTACTTAGTAATTTTATTTTAGTTGCTTTCTTTTACTATGTAATTATTTTATTCTAAAGCTAATGGCAAATGTAATGAAAAAAAATTGAATGTATAAAAAATTGAGTTTGCTTTGTTGTTTTATAGTTACTAATTTTATTTAAGTTGCGAAAACCCAAAACCCGAAACCCGAAACCCGAAACCCGAAACCCGAAACCCGAACCCTTTCTTTTATTTACTTAGTAATTCTATTTAAATCCTATTGTAAAAAAAATTCAATGTATAAAATATAAATTATAAAAACATAGTTATGTGAAATTTCAATCTACAAAACTTTAGTATAAATTTAAATTGTACAAAGATTAACAAATGAATAATTTTTTAATTAAAATATAAGATACTTATATAATTTTTTTTTTTTAAATTCATGTGCCAAACCGCCGGTTTAGGTTAAACCTTAACCGGCGGTTTAGGTTTGCGACCCACCACTACTCTATACCAACATAATAGGTGAATGTGCTCATAAATGCGTCAAACTCATATCCATATGCACAAAAGAAGGGGAAAAACAACCAAAATATGTGCCTAAAATATCGTCATATTTCATGCTATCAAAATACCCCATACTTGTCTCTTGCTTGTCCCCAAGCAAGATTTTCAAATGCTAGAACATAAGGTAGAATGAAATATGAATGCAAAACAAGGAAATACAAAACTTTTTGGTATTGTGCTTCTATTCAATGGATCACTCTCAAATCTCGCTTCATGTTTCCCTGAAGACTTCTATATACAGAAACGAATCATGTCATGAAAAAGAAACATCATACATTGCAAAACCTCCAATACAAACATCATAACCCAAGTAATGTCAAAATCAATCATGTGGAAATCCAATTTAGATCACTAAGTCAAACAACAATCCCATGATCTCAAGGGCTTTCAAGTAAAGGTTAAGAAACGTGAATGGGTAGGACTTTTCATAAGGTAATGTGGTGCAAAAATCCGGGAAAAAGGAACAACACAACACAAACTTGAAGAACATTGCTTCCCAAACATGCTTTGCATGCAAAAAAATTTCTTTTACTTTAATTTTTGGAAGTATGGACAACGGTGCACAAAAACCGAAGCCTAGGAGATCGGCGATTCTCAATTTCGAGATGTCTCAAACCCTTGATGCACATACCATATTCCGTTAGGACTATCGTTCATTCAGACTTTGGCAAGACACAAACATCTGGCCATGTGAATGGTGCCGAGTTACTCATCCTCATGTTCAATGTCCCCAAACCTATTTTTCTATACTTTGAATGCTCAAACACCCTACCATGTGAATGGTGGCGGGAATGAGTAGAAGTTTTGGTCGAACGGGCGCCCAAACTACTGCCGGTAGATGTCGCGGAGGATCCTTGTGTTTTCACGGCGCTCGTCCTTGTCTTCATTGAAGTGGGTCTCATGAGCATCCATCCTCTATGTAAGTCCGGTGACCCATGTCGGTTGCTCATCCATCCATGCCGGTCGCTGCGCCATCCACTCCGGCAACGCTCCCATCCAAGCTGGAGGAGCACCTATCCAATCCGAAGGAGCGTCCATCCACGTAGGTCTCTCGGTCACGCTAGCACGCCGGGAGGAGGAAGAAGCGGAAGGCCGTTGTTGGTAGGTAGATGTCCTAGCCGGATCTTGGAAATCTGCCGGCTGATCTAGAAAGTCTCCAAAGGCCTCCTCAACACCTCCAATTTCCGGGAACTCATCACCACCTATCTCCTCATCAGCATCTTCATCAACATCAATAGGTTCCTCCTTGGGAATGTAGGGTGGAGCTCCTATGCGTTTGGCATGCATCGGAACAAATCTAGCCTTCAAGTTCTGCCGGTTCCTAATGGAGTAATCAGAACTCCATGGAATACCTCGTCCTCCCTTGTCCTCCTAAGGCATGGAAACAAATGGTGGACCTCGATGGCGGGGAATCAAGAGCCCCCTAGTCATGAAACCTTGAAGCCCTAAAGGCCTCGCTGCAACCACCATCTCACAAGCAGAATAATTAACTCCAAATTTCTTTGCTATGTAAGTCACTATCCCTCCATAACCGATATTTCCCGCTGTTTTGTTATTGATCTTGCTAAGAGTAGAAGCAAGCATAGTGGCGCAATCCGGAGT
Organism: Fagopyrum homotropicum; assembly: GCA_033239125.1. Classification (NCBI taxonomy): domain Eukaryota; kingdom Viridiplantae; phylum Streptophyta; class Magnoliopsida; order Caryophyllales; family Polygonaceae; genus Fagopyrum; species Fagopyrum homotropicum. The sequence continues at coordinate 105,519,358 of BSWB01000002.1, forward strand.
GACACCGGCCGCCATACAATAAAGGATATAAAGCTCATCAACCTTGAGCATCTGGGGAGTCTCGGTCCTTGGCAAAAGGCACTCGAAGAGGATCCTATGGGCGATTTTAAAGGAGAGGTTATAGATGAGCTTAGCTTTTGAGTCGGCCGGTTGCCAACGATCCTCATGGCCTCCAACCATAGCAAAATCTTCCCAAAACTATCTAGCTCTAGAATTCTTAGGGAATGTCTCATTGTATGTGTCAACAAAGCCAAACAATGCACCAAACTAAGCTATTGACATATGGTAGGTGTGGTCCATCAACCGGAAGGAGACCGTTCGGTTAACGGTGCTATGATCAAAAGAGGTAATGACCTCCCTTGTAATCTCCTCATAATCATCCTCCCTAATGCTAGCAAATGCAGTCATTCCAACCCTCTCTACCATCTATCTAAGATCATTCACAACATGCAATTCCTCAAATTCTTGAAGCACAATGTATCTAGGAGCAATTACTTTGCGTTTGTGGATCTTTTCAAAGGCTCCCAAGTGGTTCTCATGGATGGTATGGATCCTAGAGGCAGGTGGGACAATGGGAGGGGTCAGAAAGAGGAGCCTTCGCCCTTTTGCTTCTTGTTTCAGTTTGATTTGCGTGTCCCAAACATTTTCAGAAAACCACGGCATGTTCTTCAGGAAACCACGCCCGTGGTTTTGTACGGATGGCCGTGAAAATGCTCGATTTCCCTCAAAAATCCAGAAATTTAACAACATACTCAACAACAACAGTCCTAAACTATTTCTAGGTTCAATTCCGTTCAGCTCTCCTAAACATTTTCAAAGAAAAACAAAGAAATCAACCAAGGAAAGAGTTGAGAGAAAACCTAGGTTTTAGATTTGAAGAAATCCAAAATCTCGCCCGACCGCTGAATGTCTGTGCTGTTTGTTGCCAAAATCCGCTATAGAATCGAATTTGCTTGAGTTTGGAGCGAAGAATCGTGCCAAACGGTCACCGAACGAAGAAATGCGAGATTGAGGGGAATGGCGTGCTTTAGGGTGTCAAAGAGAGTTGTGGAGTTGAGAGAATTGTGAGGAAGAAGAACTTATATAGCCCCGTAGAATTTTCAAAAATCACGGCATGTCGGGCAGTTCCACTCCGTGGAAGTAATAGTATGACTGTGGTTTTGCGTCCTTTTTCTTGGATGCTCTCGACATGGTTTTCCACGGCCAGAATTATAGAAACCATGGCCGTGGAATCATAATTAAACCCGTGGTTTTCCCTTTTTCTGCTAAAAATCCAAATTTTGTTGTTCCTTTGGCTTTCCTCACTTCTTTTGGTTGTTTCTCAACCCTAACATCCAAAGAGACAAGAAATACCGGAAGACATCGACAAAAAACAAACAAAAGAACGATCTATACTAATCTAATCTAAGAAAAATGAAAAGAAAAACAAGAATTCATTACCTTGGGTTGTCTCCCAAGTAGCGCTTTGTTTTAGGTTCGTAGCTAGACCATTCCTTTGCGTTCAAGTGAGGATAATCGGTGCGACTTCCTCAGTTTGGAGTTCCGGTGAGTACTTCTTGAGTCGTTGGCCATTCACTTTAAAAATTCCGCACTTCTCACCCCATACTTCAACTGCACCATGGGGAAAAACGTGTTTAATAACATAAGGTCCTGTCCAACGAGATTTAAGCTTACCGGGAAAGAGTCGAAGTCTCGAATTGAATAGAAGAACGAGGTCTCCTTCTTTGAAGTCTTTTGGAATGATGTGCTTATCGTGCCAACGCTTCGCTCTCTCATTGTAGATCTTGGCGTTCTCATAAGCGTTCAAGCGGAGTTCTTCTAGCTCATTTAGATCCAAGAGATGTTTCTCTCCCGCTTTCTTCATGCCGAAGTTCAACCACTTAATGTTCGCCCCTAGAGGTGTGTGCAAATAAGTTTTAAGTTTATAAAACTAGAATCAAGCAGCGAACCCGCAGTGTACGGATCGATATAGTTAAGCAAGAATTCCAGAGTATCGAACACAGGGATTTGGGGGAAACGAACTCGATTGCAGATTATCAAGCAAGTAAATGTGAGAGTTTTGCAAATTATTGGGAAAACAACAATCCTAAAGATCCAGGTATCTAATTGTGGCAATCGATTCAAGATATACTAAATGATATAAAGACAGAGTTGAGATATGCAAAGGTATACTAATGTAAGGTAATCGTACGGTGAAGTTCCAAAAACCTTATATAACTCACCTACAAGACACTCTCTATACAGGTTGTTGAGGCTCAATATAGAAGGGTTCTAGAGGCGAGAATTAGTGTCAAATACCCAAACTTATAATCCAAGGATCAAGACTAACTTAACCGATTGAGGTTGTTGAGGCTCACAATCGAGGTAGAGGTTGTTGAGGCTTCACTACCACCTAGAAAAGACAAGTCTAAACTAAGCTAAAGCAAATCTTTAACTTTAGATTAAAGTAAAAGCAGATTCGTAGACTTAAGGGAAATCACGGTTAGTTCTTGAGGTTCCACGGCCGTGGACTCAAGAACAGACCGTAATTTAGGGCTGTCGGCGACAATTCTCTAACTCTCAGGGTCTAATCTATTTGCGATCGATCTATCATCATCTAAGCCACAACTATCAACCCTTCACCTTAGAATTGTTTAGAGCTTTTAGCCAATAACAGTCATATTGATATCAATTCAAGAATTAAAAGATAAAAAGATGAAAACTTTCAAGAACTTTCAATACTCTTCAATTCAATCTCAAAGTCCCAAAGAGAATAAGCAATGTCAAAAGATTCACAATAGAACAAATAATCGTAACCCTAGGAAAGAAAAGAAAACGGGATGTCAATCCGTTTTCCAAATCGAACCTAATCAAGAAGAGAGATCTTCTTGCAAAATCTTCCAAGAACTACGATCTTCCGCAAATCCGGAGATCTCAACAGCAATCTCCACCAAAAGTGCGAGATTAGAGGAATTCCAAAAACGAACTTCGATCTCTTCAAAGAGATGTCAATTGCTTCCAAGCAAGCTAAGCAAAACGTCTTCGTGTCTAAGCGGCGAAGAATGAGGGCAAACGGGTAGCGAAGGTGTGCCAAGATCGTAGCCAAGGTCGTAGCCAAGTTCGTAGCCAAGGTCGTAGCCAAGTTCGTAGCCAAGGTCGTAGCCAAGGTCGTAGCCAAGTTCGTAGCCAAGGTGACGGAATCTTGCTTCGTCCGTCTTTTTATAGTGTAGGGCAAAATGTCGGCCCGGCCCAATCTTTAAAAGATCGTGGCTTCAAAGTGTGGCGAAAAGATTCGCCAAGATCACGGTCGTGGAAGTGTTCCACGACCGTAATTTAGGGCGTGGAAACAATTACGGTTTGCAACATATGTTCCACGGCCGTGTAATCCCCTGGAATGAACATGGATTTCTGACTCCAAATCCACGGCCGTAATTCTGAACGTGGTTTGTGATACGGCCGTATTTTAGGGCGTAATTTAGGGCAAGAACGTGATTCTTCCCTAAACTCGTGCATTCCTCAAACTAAGACTCCAAATTGCTTCCAAAGAGTGTCCTCAATCTATGGACATATCAACTCAACTCTCCTTTGCTCGTTTCCGTTCGGAAATAACTCCAAATCACCTATAGTCAACATAGAACTAGTGTAGACATCCATATCGACAATATAGGTAATACTAGCTCTCATATGCACAAAGTTCAATCAAAGACTATCAATATGAATCAAATACGTTTAGAAAACGTGCCTAAAATATCACAATATTTCATGCTAACAAATAACCCCATACTTAACACTTGCTTGTCCCTAAGCAAGGTCTTTCAAAAAGCTTTAAACAAGAGTTAGGATGAAATATGTGTACCTTATTTTGGATGAATGTGACTTCTAAAGAATAGATCATTCTCAAACCTTGCTTCAATCGTTTTTCAAACTTTCACACACTTAATCAAAGAGTAAAAAGCAAAGAAAATTCATGAACCAACTTAACTTCTAAACAGGCATTATAACCTTCAAACATTAACAAAATCAATCTCAAGAAACTTCAATTTAGATCACCAAGTCATATAACATTGTTTTGATCTTAAGGACTTCCAAAGAAAAGGTCTAGAATATGGAAGGAAAGGGAAAACTTTAAGGGGAAGTGGTGCATAATTCCGGGAAAGTGGACAACTACCTTCTTCTTCTTATGCGGTTCCCGCAACACTTCAACTTAGAGCTTCGCTCTCTTCTTTTTCGACTTTACTTTTGGAGTTATGGATAGAGGTGCACAAAAACCGAAGCCTAGGAGATTGGCGTTTCTCAATTTTTTTTTTTCAAGAGATGCCTCAAACCCTTAGCGCACATACCATAATCCGCTAGGAATATCGCTCAATCCAACTTTGGCAAGACACAAACACCCGGCTATGTGAATGGTGCCGAGTTACTCATCGTCATGATTGACTTCCCCAAACCTATAATTTCTTTCTATTCAATTGATTGCAAATAATTGCTCTCATGGCCCTCCCACATCAAACATGCCTTTTTCTCATTCACTTCTCCAAATTCCCGGATAGGTAAGGGAGGCTAATATTTCAATGAGGAGCTAGATGATCAAAGAAAGAAGAAAGAAAGTATCGAATTGCCTTAATCATTTCAACAAGAAGTATAGGAACTTATGATGTGATTTCAACTTCAATTTTCTAGCATGATTTAGGTAACATCTTCACATTATAAAACTTGCAAAAGAGGTAAAATTCATTCATTCAAGTTCTTTTCAATTCACAATCCTTTTAAGCATGCAATTGTCATCAAACTCAATTCACAAGTAGTGATTATCATGGAAATCATCTCAATTCATTAGAAGCACAAAATTTTTCAAAATTTTTCAATTTTTATGGTTTTTTTCAAGTTCTTTTTTATGCAATGCAATAAGGAAACGTGTAACACATAATGAAGATGCAACGATAGTCTCAAATGAAGCAAACATAGAGAGTAGAGTTATTACAAACATTTAGTACATCCCACCCCATACTTAGGACGAACATTGTCCCTAATGTTCAAAAGAAAGAACAAAAGAAAGAAAAGAAAAAGGAAACTCACAAATGGTGGCGGGAATGTCTAAAACAACGATCATGCATCAATCACTGCGGCGCCGGCGGGGGTGGGAATGGAGAGAAACTCGGATCATAGAACCGCCCAAACTGCTGGCGGTAGACGTCCCTCATCATGTGGTCAAGGTCGTCCAAGCGCCCATCTCTAGCATCCGCCCGGATCTCTAGCGCTCCGACTCTCTCCGAAAGTCCGGTAGCCCAATCCGGCATCTGCTCGTACCATCCCGGGGCGTGACTGTACCATGATGGAGCATCGGATGGTGCTGGTGCTGGTGGCGGTGGTGGTGCTGCTGGCTGCGCCGTGGACCAAGGAGGGGGGTGTCGTACCAAGTGGGAGGTGTAGTCATCCACGTGGGCCTCTCACTCATGCTGGCGCGGCGAGATGACGAGCCTGAAGCTCTAGCTGGACGTGGAGAGCGCCTAGGTACATCCGGGGCCGCCTCCGGCTGATCCGGAAACGTGCCGAACTCCTGCTCCGCTCCTCCACCACTCTCGTACTGATCTCCCATGTCCTCCTCATCCACAACCGGTGGTGGAACGTAAGGGGGAGCCACTAGCCTGTTCGCATGCATCGCAGCGAACGTCTCCTTCCAATTGTGGCGTCCCGCCATAATGGAATACTCCGGCAGCCACTCAATCCCTCTACCCGTCCTAGTCTCCCAAGGCATGCCCGCATAAGGCGGACCTCCATGTGTGGGGAAGATGAGTCCCCTAACCATAAAAGCATGTAGCCCTAAGGGAACCGCCGGTATACGGGTGCAAGCAGAAAAATCAACACCGAACGTCCTAGCAATGTGGGTCACTATCCCACCATATCCAATGTTCCCCTTCTTCTTGTTCTTCAGTTTACTCATCGTAGCCGCCAAAAGAGTGGCACAATCTGCACGGCGACCGTAAAGCATACAATAGAGCAAGAATAGCTCATCCGTCTTGATCTTTTGGGGCGTCTCCGTCCTAGGAAAGAGACACTCCGAAAGAACACGGTGAGCTATCTTCAAGGCTAGATGGTACATCAATCTAGCCTTGGTATCGGCGGGTTGCCAACGGTCCTCGTCGGCGTAAATCATGGCTACTTCCTCCCAAAAATCCTTGGGGTAAACTCCGCTCGGAAATCGACCGTTATAGGTCTCATGGAACCCGAAAATGGTCCCAAACTCGACAATGCTCAAATGATAGTCTCGTTCCATGAGACGGAAGGAGACGGTCCTATCTACGTGGCTGTGCTCGAAGGACGTCACAACCTCCCGGGTAATCTCCTCGTAGGCGTCTTCACGAATGTTCGTGAAGACAAGCAACCCGGCTCTATCCAAGAGCCATGTAAGATCATCTACTATGTTGAGAGGATGTAGATCCTCCAACAACAAGTACCTAGGACCTATCACTGTCCTCTTCGTGATCCTCTCAAATGCATCAAGGTGGTTCTCATGTATGGTAGGGATGCTAGGGTGAGGGGGTGAAGATGGAGGTGAAGGTGAGGATGGTAGTGAGGGAGATGAGGGTGGTGGTGCCCTAGAGGTGGAGGGATTGCCCTTTCTTTTCTTGTTTTGCTCTCCCTTTTTCTCTTTTATCCTTCCCGACATTCTCCTCACAAGTCCATTTTTCAGAAAAATTACGGTCTGTTCTTGGGAAATTACGGCCGTGGTTTACCCAGAGACCGTGGTTCGTCTCAGAAACTCGTGAATCTCAGCAAATTCACCAACAATCACCACAACAAGCAGTCCTAATCTAATTCCTTCCGGTTTTTATCAGTTCTTCCTAAAAAACTATAGCAAAAACGAACCAAATCCGCGAAAATCAAGAAGAAAGAAATAACCTCTTTTTCGGATTGAAAAATCCAAAATGCGTGTTTGTTGATCGATTTCCACTCGATTTGTTGCTTGGATTCTGTTCGTGGTTGGATTTGCTGCAGTTTAGGACGAAGAATCGTTGAAAACGATTAGAAAACGAGGAATTGAGAGAGGTGGAGGGTTTTCGGTTTCTAGGTCGTGGAAATGGGGAAAATTTTGGTTAAGTTTGTGAAGAATGTGGGTTTTATAGTGGCCGGCAAAATTTCCAAAAATTACGGTCTGTCGGGGTGTTCCACGGCCGTGGAAGTGTACGGACCCGTGGTTTTGGTTATTTTTCAAAGGCTTTTGAGAATTACGGCCACTGTAGCTATGACGACCGTAATTTAGACCGTGGAACCTTCTGTAAAGCTTCAAAGTCCGAATTTCGTCACTTTTCTTCGACATTATCTTCCCTTTCTCCTTTTCCATCGATCCTACAACCAAAAACACGAACATACCGGAAGAAATCGAGGCAAAATAAAGCAAAAACGTCTACTCTAAACTAGTCTATGAATTGAAGACAAAAATAAAAATGCAATACCTTGGGTTGCCTCCCAAGAAGCGCTTTGTTTAAGGTCCGTAGCTAGACCAATCTCGCACTTATTCGAGTGCGGTAGGCGCAAACTCCTCAGCTTGGAGTTCCGGCGTGTACTTCTTGAGTCGTTGGCCGTTCACCTTAAAACTTCCGCTAGCTTCACCCCATACTTCAACTGCACCATGGGGGAAAATGCGCTTAATTAGAAAAGGTCCGGTCCAACGGGATTTAAGCTTACCTGGAAAGAGGCGAAGTCTTGAATTGAAGAGGAGAACTTGATCTCCTTCTTTGAAGTCCTTTGGAATGATATGCTTATCATGCCAACGCTTTGCCCTTTCCTTGTAGATCTTAGCGTTCTCATAGGCGTTCAAGCGAAGTTCATCCAGCTTGTTGATGTCTAGGAGACGCTTCTCTCCCGCTTCTTTCATGCCGAAATTCAGCCACTTGATAGCCCAAAACGCTTTGTGCTCCAGCTCTACCGGCAAATGACAAGACTTCCCATACACAAGGTTGTATGGTGTGGTTCCTATGGGAGTCTTGTATGCAGTCCGGTACGCCCATAATGCATCATCTAGCTTCAAGGACCAATCCTTCCTAGTCCTTGAAACCGTCTTCTCTAGAATTCCCTTGATCTCCCTATTTGAGATCTCAACTTGTCCACTCGTTTGTGGATGGTAAGGGGTGGCGATCTTGTGAGTAACCCCATACTTAGCTAGAAGAGCTTCAAAGCGACGGGCTATGAAGTGAGAACCTCCATCACTAATGATTGTCCTTGGCGTTCCAAATCGCGGAAAGATGGTCTTGTTGAAGAACTTAACCACCACCATGGCATCATTTGTGGGAGAGGCAATTGCTTCCACCCATCTAGAAACGTAGTCCACCGCCAATAGTATGTATTGGTTTCCACAAGAAGATGGGAATGGTCCCATGAAATCGACTCCCCAAACGTCGAAAATCTCCACCTCTTGGATGTTGTTGAGGGGCATCTCGTTCCTTCTAGAAATATTGCCTGTTCTTTGACAAGCATCGCAGCAAGAAACAAAGGATTGCACATCTCTAAATAAAGTAGGCCAATAGAATCCAGATTGCAATACCTTTGCGCTAGTCTTGTTCGAACTAGCGTGTCCTCCACAAGGTAGTGAATGACAATGGCGGATGACACTTTGCATCTCATCTTCCGGCACACATCGCCGAATGATGCCATCCGGACCTCTCTTGAAGAGGAGAGGCTCGTTCCAATAGTATTCCCGGACGTCCTTAAAGAACTTCTTCCTTTGTGCGTAGGATAGTCCGGGCGGTATCTCCTGGCAAACCAAATAGTTAACAAAGTCAGCAAACCATGGTTCGTTACCTTTGGAGATCTCGTTGATGCACTCCTCTATGATGTGCAGATGTTCGTCCGGAAAGGAGTCATCAATGGGTAGATGGTCGTCCTCTAGATGTGTGAGGCGACTCAAATGATCCGCAACAGAATTTTCTGAACCTTTCTTGTCGCGGATCTCAAGATCGAATTCTTGTAGGAGAAGAATCCATCTAATTAGCCTTGGCTTTGCGTCTTTCTTTGCAAGGAGGTACCGGATCGCAGCATGATCCGTGTAGACAATCACCTTTGCACCTACAAGATAAGAGCGAAACTTGTCAATAGCGTAGACAATGGCTAGAAACTCTTTTTCTGTAGTGGCGTAGTTGAGCTGAGCTTCGTCTAGCGTCTTGCTAGCGTAGTATATGGCATGGGTTCGCCCTTCCTTTCGTTGCCCAAGAACAGCTCCAATAGCTACGTCACTAGCATCGCACATAATCTCGAAGGGGAGAGTCCAATCCGGGGGTTGGATAATAGGTGCTGAAATTAGAGCTTGCCGAATGGTGTTGAACGCATCTAAACATTCCTGCGAAAACTCAAAAACCGCATCCTTCATCAATAGATTAGTGAGAGGTTTTGATATCTTAGAAAAATCTTTAATGAAACGTCTATAAAATCCAGCATGTCCTAGGAAACTTCTTATCCCTTTCACCGAAATTGGGGGAGGAAGTTTCTCTATGGTCTCTATCTTAGCTTTGTCTACCTCTATCCCTCTACTAGAGATTAAGTGACCTAATACGATTCCTTCCTTAACCATGAATTGACACTTCTCCCAATTAAGAACTAGGTTAGTGTCTTCACAACGTTGTAAAACAAGAGAAAGGTTAGAAAGACAATCGTTAAAAGAGGAACCGTATACGGAGAAGTCGTCCATGAAGACTTCCATAATTTCCTCTACGTACTCGGAGAATATGGCCATCATGCACCGTTGAAAGGTGGTTGGGGCGTTGCAAAGCCCGAACGGCATTCTCCTATAAGCGAACGTACCCCAAGGGCACGTGAACGTGGTCTTCTCCTGATCGTCTGGGTGTATCGGAATCTGAAAGAAACCACTATAACCGTCAAGGTAGCAAAAATGTGAATGTTGTGCTAACCTTTCAAGCATTTGATCGATGAATGGCAATGGAAAGTGGTCCTTCCGCGTCGCGTTGTTGAGCTTGCGGTAGTCTATACACATTCGCCATCCAGTCACGGTTCGGGTAGGAATGAGTTCGTTGTTCTTGTTGGTGATGACCGTCATTCCTCCCTTCTTCGGAACTACTTGAACTGGACTCACCCATTTGCTATCGGAGATAGGATAGATGATACCTGCATCAAGAAGTTTAAGGATTTCCTTCTTGACAACCTCCTTCATGGTCGGATTCAACCGCCTTTGAGGTTGTCTTGAAGTTCTAAAATCCTCCTCCATTAGTATCTTATGCATACATAGGGAGGGTTTAATTCCTACTAAGTCCTCGATAGTGTAACCTATGGCTTTTCTATGTTTTCTAAGGACTGTCATGAGTTGTTCATGTTCATCTATGCTTAGTTCGGAACTAACAATGACCGGAAAGGTAGAATTAGATCCAAGAAAAGCGTACCTTAGATGAGTAGGAAGTGGTTTGAGATCCATCGCTTTCGGAGCTTCCAATGGTCCTTGAGGAGCATCCGACGTTTCCTTAGAAGTTTCTACGGTTGTGGAGTGGTTTGGAGAAGAATCAGAAGAAGTTGAAGATGTAAGCCGATCACCCTCTTCCACGGTCAGAATTACGGCCTCTCCATGTATTCCACGGCCGTGTAATCCTCTGGAATGGAGGTCGATTTTGGTTGTGAAATCCACGGTCGTGGAATACAGGGTATGACCGTGGATTCTTACATTCTCAGCCTCATCGTGGAGTTTTTCAAATTCCACTTCATGCATCTCTTCTTGTGCTTCTAAGGCTTCAATTTCCTCTTTGCACTCTTCTTCTTCCCCTACATTGGTTAGACTCATAGTGATAACTTTTTGTAAAGGATCGTTGAAGAGAATCGCACTTACCTCCTCCCTAGACAAACCTTCTTCATCTTGGATATCGTAAATATCCTCATCGAAGATTGGCTCCTTTACTAGAGTGGAAAGAACGAACTCTACTTTCTCTTCTCCAATATCAAAAGCGAGCCTCCCATTCTTGCAATCAACCATGCAGCCGGAAGTTGCAAGAAACGGTCTTCCGAGTATGATCGGGACCGGACTATCTGCAGGAATGTCAAGCACGACGAAATCAATAGGGACAAAAAATTTACCTAGCTTGACCGGGACGTCTTCTACAATACCGACGGGGCGAGTGATGGATCGATCCGCCATGTATAACGTCATCTTGACCGGTTTAGGATCGCCTAAACCGATCTTCCTACACAATGCAAGCGGTATGATGCTCACACTTGCTCCCAAGTCACATAAAGCGTCATATGTGACTTCTTCCACTCCAATGGGAATGCAAAATGACCCCGGATCTTTCAACTTTGGGGGCATTTTCTCCTTCATAGTCTTGATGAGATCCGAAGAATCCGAACTCATCTTGACCTCACCGAAATCTTCTAGCTTCCTCTTGTTAGAGAGGAGCTCCTTCAAGAACTTACCATAAGCCGGCATACTTACAATAGCATCAATGAAGGGTATATTAATATGCAGCTTGCTCATGAGTTCTATGAACTTACCGAATTGTTTATCTAGGCGCGCTCGCGCTCTAGATTGAGGAAATGGTAGGGGAGGTTTGTAAGCTGGAGGAGGAACATAGACATCTTCCTTCTCCTTCCCCTTTCCTTTGTCCTTCTCTACGGGGACTTCAACGAACGTAGGCTGCGGATCGGTGGTGGTCACTCCGCTCCTAGTTGTAATCGCCATTACCCTTCCCTTAGGGTTGTCCTCCGTCTTTCCTGGAAGTTTCCCTTGATTTCTAGGGACTTCCTCCGCGTGGTTGAACAATTGGTTTTCCAAAACTTTTTGAGCTTTGTCAACCTTAGAGACTTGATCATCAACCTTGATGAGGCGGTTCTCCAACCCTTGAAGCTTTCCCAAGATTGTCTCCAACATGGGATCGGACTTCTCCTTTCCCGCATTGTTTCCTCCATTTGATGATTGCCCCTGGCTTTTCAAAGGAGTAGAGGAAGAGGAGGGTGGAGTTAGTGAATTAGAATTGGAATGATAGGAGTTACCGGAATTTTATTGATTGGAGCGCCAATTGTTGTTGTTTGAACTTCGATTGTTGTTCCAATTGTTGTTGTTCCGGTTGTTGTTGTTTCCATTCCAGTTGTTATTCCGGTTATTGTTGTTGCGGTTGGAGTTATCACCGCCATTGTTGTTGCCCAAATAGCCAACATCCTTCTCTTGTTGCTTTGGGAAGTTGGTCTTGATAGTCTCCTTCAACTCTTTGATCTCATTGTTGAGGGAGAAAATCTGATTTTGAGCTTCATGTGTGAGCTTCGCTCCTTGCTCCACACGATTTCCCTCCGCTTTCCGGTGGGAATACTTCTCTATGACTCTTGCTTGCTTCTCAATGAAGTCCCAAGCGTCATCTTCTCTCATGTCCATGAACGTTCCGCATGAGAGGGATTGGAGGTTAAATTGCGTTCCCGCATCCAGCCCTTTGTAGTAGATTTCCAACAAGGCAAGTTTGGATATGCCATGATGAGGGCAATCCAAGAGTAAATCCTGAAACCTTTCCCAAGATTGAAACAAACTTTCGTTAGGTCTCATGGAAAAAGCATTAATCTTACCTCTAAGTTCCGCCGTTTTGGATGGCGGAAAGAATTTGGTGAGAAACTCCGCGGAAAGGTCTTCCCACGTGTCTAGTTTCCCATTGGGAAGAGCTTGATACCATGACAACGCTTTCCCTTTCAAAGAGAAAAAGAAAGGTTTGAGCTTATAGCTATTGGTAGTAGCGTTCTTCGGTCTCATTGTCTCCATCATACACTCAAAGTTTTGCAAGTGTTGGTGTGGAGATTCGGCACTTGTACCGCCAAATTGGCTTTGGCGAACAAGAGTGATAACTTGAGGGTTAAAGCTGAACCCTTGCACATCTTCAGCATCAAATTTCACACCCAAGCGGCGTGGTTGTTGTGTTGGATCCATCCGCTGGCCAAGAGTTCTTGGCTCATTATCCACACGTTCGACTCTCACATTCCTAGGTGGAATGCGGCGATTAGTAGCTCCTTGTGGATGGAAAGGATTCATATTGATCGTGGGATCAATCTCTTCTAACGGCGGCATGGAAGAGTCACTATCATCAGCGGATGAGTGGCTTTTTCTTCTAGACCTTGATCTCCTTTTTGAGGACTTCTTGCCTACCTTATTCTCAAGGTCGCTCATCTTTATCCTCATTTGGACGATCATGTCTTGTAGACCGTTAACTTGAGATTGATGACGATCCATCTCATCTTGGCGGAGAGTTTCATTCCATCGGAGTTGAGATTCCTTCTCCGCCAATTCCGTTTGAAGATCACGTTCGTGTTCTTCGGCCATCTTCTTTTCCTTGCGCTTTTGCCTCAAGGTTTTCTCTAGCTCTTGGTCAAGAGGTAAGAGATCTTCGGTGTTCCTAGACCTGCGCATGCACTCAAAGAGATATCAAATAACGAGAGCAAGCTCCCAGCTTGACAACCGGCTACCGGATTCGGTCTAAACCAAATCCCCGGCAACGGCGCCAAAAACTTGTTCGCCCCTAGAGGTGTGTGCAAATAAGTTTTAAGTTTATAAAACTAGAATCAAGCAGCGAACCCGCAGTGTACGGATCGATATAGTTAAGCAAGAATTCCAGAGTATCGAACACAGGGATTTGGGGGAAACGAACTCGATTGCAGATTATCAAGCAAGTAAATGTGAGAGTTTTGCAAATTATTGGGAAAACAACAATCCTAAAGATCCAGGTATCTAATTGTGGCAATCGATTCAAGATATACTAAATGATATAAAGACAGAGTTGAGATATGCAAAGGTATACTAATGTAAGGTAATCGTACGGTGAAGTTCCAAAAACCTTATATAACTCACCTACAAGACACTCTCTATACAGGTTGTTGAGGCTCAATATAGAAGGGTTCTAGAGGCGAGAATTAGTGTCAAATACCCAAACTTATAATCCAAGGATCAAGACTAACTTAACCGATTGAGGTTGTTGAGGCTCACAATCGAGGTAGAGGTTGTTGAGGCTTCACTACCACCTAGAAAAGACAAGTCTAAACTAAGCTAAAGCAAATCTTTAACTTTAGATTAAAGTAAAAGCAGATTCGTAGACTTAAGGGAAATCACGGTTAGTTCTTGAGGTTCCACGGCCGTGGACTCAAGAACAGACCGTAATTTAGGGCTGTCGGCGACAATTCTCTAACTCTCAGGGTCTAATCTATTTGCGATCGATCTATCATCATCTAAGCCACAACTATCAACCCTTCACCTTAGAATTGTTTAGAGCTTTTAGCCAATAACAGTCATATTGATATCAATTCAAGAATTAAAAGATAAAAAGATGAAAACTTTCAAGAACTTTCAATACTCTTCAATTCAATCTCAAAGTCCCAAAGAGAATAAGCAATGTCAAAAGATTCACAATAGAACAAATAATCGTAACCCTAGGAAAGAAAAGAAAACGGGATGTCAATCCGTTTTCCAAATCGAACCTAATCAAGAAGAGAGATCTTCTTGCAAAATCTTCCAAGAACTACGATCTTCCGCAAATCCGGAGATCTCAACAGCAATCTCCACCAAAAGTGCGAGATTAGAGGAATTCCAAAAACGAACTTCGATCTCTTCAAAGAGATGTCAATTGCTTCCAAGCAAGCTAAGCAAAACGTCTTCGTGTCTAAGCGGCGAAGAATGAGGGCAAACGGGTAGCGAAGGTGTGCCAAGATCGTAGCCAAGGTCGTAGCCAAGTTCGTAGCCAAGGTCGTAGCCAAGTTCGTAGCCAAGGTCGTAGCCAAGGTCGTAGCCAAGTTCGTAGCCAAGGTGACGGAATCTTGCTTTGTCCGTCTTTTTATAGTGTAGGGCAAAATGTCGGCCCGGCCCAATCTTTAAAAGATCGTGGCTTTAAAGTGTGGCGAAAAGATTCGCCAAGATCACGGTCGTGGAAGTGTTCCACGACCGTAATTTAGGGCGTGGAAACAATTACGGTTTGCAACATATGTTCCACGGCCGTGTAATCCCCTGGAATGAACATGGATTTCTGACTCCAAATCCACGGCCGTAATTCTGAACGTGGTTTGTGATACGGCCGTATTTTAGGGCGTAATTTAGGGCAAGAACGTGATTCTTCCCTAAACTCGTGCATTCCTCAAACTAAGACTCCAAATTGCTTCCAAAGAGTGTCCTCAATCTATGGACATATCAACTCAACTCTCCTTTGCTCGTTTCCGTTCGAAAATAGCTCCAAATCACCTATAGTCAACATAGAACTAGTGTAGACATCCATATCGACAATATAGGTAATACTAGCTCTCATATGCACAAAGTTCAATCAAAGACTATCAATATGAATCAAATACGTTTAGAAAACGTGCCTAAAATATCACAATATTTCATGCTAACACTTAACATCCCAATACGCCTTGTGTTCTAGCTCCACCGGAAGATGACAAGACTTCCCATACACAAGATTGTATGGTGTGGTACCAATGACAGTCTTGTATGCCGTTCTATACGCCCACAATGCGTTATCCAACTTTAACGACCAATCTTTCCTCGTCCTTGACACCGTTTTCTCCAAGATTCCTTTGATCTCCCTATTTGAAATCTTCACTTGCCCACTTGTTTGCAGATGGTAGGGTGTGGAGATCTTGTGAGTCACCCCATACTTAGCTAGTAGAGCTTCAAATCGACGGGCTATGAAGTGAGATCCTCCGTCACTAATGATGGTTCGGGGTGTCCCAAACCTTGGGAAAATAGTTCGATTAAAGAACTTAACAACCACCATCGTATCATTAGTTGGAGAAGCAATAGCTTCAACCCATCTTGAAACATAATATACAGCTAGAAGTATGAATTGGTTGCACAAGATGATGAGAATGGTCCCATGAAGTCAACTCCCCAAACATCAAAGATTTCAACTTCTTGGATCTTGTTGAGATGCATTTCATTCCTCCTAGATATGTTCCCTATTCTTTGACAAGCATCGCAAAAAGCAACAAAGGTTAGCACATCCTTAAATAATGTAGGCCAAAAGAATCCGGATTGTAATACCTTAGCGCTAGTCTTGTGAGAGCTAGCGTGTCCTCCACAAGGAAGCGAATGACAATGACGAATGACACTTTGCATTTCGTCTTCAGGCACACATCTTCTAATGATGCTATCTGGACCTCTCTTGAAGAGTAGAGGTTCATTCCAATAGTACTGGCGAACATCCCTAAAGAACTTTTTTTCTTTGTACGTAGGATAGTCCGGGAGGTATTTCCCGACAAACCAAATAATTCACAAAATCAGCAAACCAAGGTTCGTTACCTCTAGAAATATGATCGATACACTCTTCCATTAAATGCAATTGTTCGTCCGGGAAGGAGTCATCAATAGGCAAGTTGTCATTGGTGACATGTGGTAGACGACTCAATTGATCCGCAACAGAATTTTCGGATCCTTTCTTCGAATCTCAAGATTGAACTCTTGAAGAAGAAGAAGAATTCATATAATCAGCCTTAGTTTTGCATCTTTCTTGGTAAGCAAATACCGAATGGATGAATGATCCGTGTATACAATCACCTTCGCTCCTACAAGATAAGAACAAAACTTTTCATATGCATATACAACAGCAAGAAATTCCTATTCCGTTGTAGCGTTGTTGAGCTGAGCTTCATCTAGCGTCTTGCTAGCATAATAGATGGCATGAGTGCGTCCAACTTTCTTTTGTCCAAGCACCACTCCCACCGCTACGTCACTTGCGTCGCACATGACTTCGAATGGAAGACTCCAATCCGGAGGCTGAATTATTGGAGATGAGATTAGAGCTTCTCGAATCTTGTAAAAAGCATCCAAGCATTCTTTCGAAAATTCGAAAACAATATTCTTCATCAATAGATTAGTTAGCGGTTTAGAGATTTTCGAAAAGTCTTTAATGAATCTCCTATAGAATCCAGCATGTCCTAGAAAACTTCTAATCCCCTTCACCGAAGATGGAGGAGGAAGCTTTTCTATCGTCTCAATCTTAGCCTTGTCAACCTCAATGCCTCTAATAGAGATCAAGTGTCCTAAAATAATGTCTTCCCTAACCATAAAGTGACACTTCTCCCAGTTTAGAACTAGGTTAGTGTCTTCACATCTTTGCAAAACAAGAGATAGGTTAGCAAGGCAATCATCAAATGAGGAACCATAAACAGAAAAATCATCCATAAAAACCTCCATAATTTCCTCAATGTATTCCGAGAAGATGGCCATCATACACCTTTGAAAGGTGGCTGGAGTGTTGCAAAGTCCGAATGGAATCCTTCTATAAGAAAACGTACCCGATGGGCACGTGAATGTGGTCTTTTCTTGATCGTCCGGATGAATCGGAATCTGAAAGAAACAACTATAACCATCAAGGTAACAAAAGTAAGAATGTTGCGCAAACCTCTCAAGCATTTGATCAATGAAGGATAGCGGGAAGTGATCCTTCCTCGTCGCATTATTCATCTTGCGATAGTCGATGCACATCCTCCATCCCGTTACCGTTCTTGTTGAATGAGTTTGTTGTTCTTGTTGGCCACAACGGTCATTACTCCCTTCTTTGGGACAACTTGAACAAGACTCACCCACTTGCTAACGGAGATCGTGAATATGATACCTGCATCAAGCAATTTGAGGATCTCCTTCTTCACGACCTCTTTCATGATCGCATTTAGCCGTCGTTGAGGTTGACGTGAAGGCTTATAATCCTCTTCCATTAGTATCTTGTGCATACATAAAGATGGTTTAATGCCTACAAGATCCTCTATGGTGTAGCCTAAAGCTTTCCTATGTTTCCTCAAAACATTCATAAGTCTATCATGCTCATCTTCATTTAAACTAGAACTAACTATGACGGGAAACGTAGAGTTAGTTCCAAGAAACGCATACCTTAGATGTGCGGGAAGTGGCTTCAATTCCAAGGTTGTAGATGCCTTTGGAGTGTTGTGAAGGTTGTCCGAGGTCTTCTTGGAAGTCTCCAAAGGTGTGGAAGTGGTGGAAGAAGAATCAAGAACGTTTGTAGAAAGAACGGAATTTTCCTCAGCATTTTCCAATTACATGGTATCACTGTTACTTCCACGGCCGTGGAAGGTGTCTTGGGGGCCGTGGTTTTACATGTCAATTGAATTGTTGCTCTCGACATACGTTTCCATAGGTGGAATGGTGAAACTACGCCCGTGGAAAACACCGATTGGCCGTGGTTTCTGGTATTTTCCGAGCCATCGTACAATTTTTTGAATTCTTCAACTTGCACTTCTTCTAACTCTTCCAAAGCATCAATCTCAGCATTACAATCCTCTTCTTCTCCTTTTTCCATGATGTTCATAGTTATGACCTTTGTTAATGGATCTTTGAACAAGATCGAGCTCACTTCCTCTCTAGATACCTCTTCATCATAAATGTTGAACATACCCTCTCCAAGTGATGGCTCTTTTGTCAAAGTTGAGAGAACAAATTCAACCTTCTCTTCTCCAATATCGAAGGCCAATCTAGCGTTCTTGCAATCAACCATACAGTTGAAAGTTGCAATAAAAGTTCTCCCAAGTATGATCGGGACCGGACTATCTACAGGAATGTCAAGCACAACAAAATCTATAGGAATATAGAATTTACCTAGCTTAACCGGGACGTCTTCAATGATTCAAACGGGTCGAGTAATGGATCGATCCGCCATATATAACGTCATCTTCACCGGATTAGGTTCACCTAAATCAACCTTCCTACACAAAGCAAGTGGAATAATGCTCACATTTGCTCCCAAATCACAAAGTGCATCATATGTGACTTCTCCTACTCCTATTGGTATGCAAAATTACCCGGATCTCGCAGCTTTGGGGGCATCTTTTCCGTCATCGTCTTGATGAGTTCTGAAGACTCCGAACTCATCTTGACTTCATCAAAGTCTTCAAGTTTCCTCTTGTTAGAGAGGATATCCTTTAAGAACTTCCCATAAGCGGGCATACCTAAAATTGCATCGATAAAAGGTATGTTAATATGCAGCTTACTCATGAGATCAACAAACTTACCAAATTGCTTGTCTAGACGCGCTCTTGCTCTAAATTGTGGGAACGGCAAAGGAGGTTTATAAGCTGGAGGGGGAACATAGACATCTTCCTTCTCCTTTCCCTTTTCTTTCTCCTTATTAATGGGAACCTCAACGGAAGTGGGCTGCGGATCGGTGGTTGTTACACCACTTCTTGTTGTAATTGCCATCACCCTTCCTTTCGGATTGTCCTCCGTTTTTTCGGGAAGCTTCCCTTAATCTCTAGGAACTTCTCCAGCCTTGATGAATACTTGATTTTCCAAAGCTTTTTGTGCTTTAGAAATCGAAGTAATGTGACTCTCCATGCCTTGTATCTTTCCCAAGATCGTTTCTACCATCACATCGAATTTGTCCTTCTCCGGCTGGTTTGAATTATTTGAAGCTTGCCCCTGACTTTTCAAAGGAGTAGAAGAAGAAGAAGGTGGAGATGTTAGTGCATTTTCAGTGTGGGAGTAAGGATAACCGGGATTTTGTTGGTTGGATCTACAATTGTTGTTGAAGTTCTAGTTATTGTTGTTCCAATTATTGCTCTGGTTGTTATTCCTATTCCCTTGATGATTCTCCCTTCCTAGATAGCCAACATCCTACTCCTTTTTCGATTGAAGGCTGGATTTTATAACTTCTTCCAGCTCTTTAATCTCATTGTTGAGGGAGAAAATTTGAGCTTGGGGTGCTGAATTTAATTTTGCTCCCGGTTCTACGGAATCTCGATTCCCACCATCATTTTTCCTATGGGAATACTTCTCAATCACTAGAGCTTACTTCTCAATAAAATCACAAGCGTCATCTTCTCTCATATCCATGAAAGTTCCACCAGAAACGGATTGAAACTTTAATTGTGTTTCCATATCCTCCTTTGTAGTAAATCTCCAATAATTCCAGCTTTGAAATGCCATGGTGCGGGCAATCCCATAGATGATCTTGAAACCTTTCTGTTAGCATGAAATATTGTGATATTCTAGGAACTTATTCTAGTTGTTTTTCATTCATTATTGTGTTCATGGATGAGGAATTGAAGCATTTGTTAGCTTGTTCACCTATATTTTCGATATGGAGGTCTACATTAGTTTGTGATTGATTATAGGTGAATAAGAGCTAAACCGGACCAATTGAGAGAGAAAAGAGAGGATTCTATCATATCCAAGGATTAGGAGCACATCAAGGAAGCTAAAGAAGGAGCTAAGATGGAGAATGTCACGACACAAAGGAAACCACAAGCAATCTACACTTCCACACCCTAAATTACGGCCGTATAATAGTCCACGCTCTAAACCACGGCCGTGGATCTTGGCATCATGAGCGTGGAGCATTCCAGTAAGTTACACAGCCTAAAGTACGGTCGTGGAAGATGAGAGACACCGTAATCCAATTCCACGCCCTAAACCACGGTCGTGGAACATCAAGACACAGTGATTTAGGCAATCTTTTGACGAATCATTTATTGCCACATCATCTACGTATTTGGGCTGGAAGATAACTTTTTCTCTACGAATAAAAAGGCGGGAGGAGGGAGTTTTTCAAAAGCTGGCTTTGGAGAGTTCGCCTAAGGGTTTTCATGAGGAACTTTCCAGAAGCGCCGGCATTTTGGATTCCCGAAGATTGTGTACGGTGGAAGTTGCGCCTTTGTCTTAGGTTTTCATATTGAAGACGGATTGACATCCCATTCTTCGTGTTTACCTAAGATCATTGTGAGGTTTTGTGTTATATTCTGAATCCATTGAGTATTCCATTTGGTGTTTTGGATTTGAGATTGATTTTGAGTTATTTCGAGTTTTCAAGGGTTTTCATCTTTCATTCTTCTTAAATTGAATTTTGATATCATGACAATGGTTATTGGCTAAAACCCTTTAGCAATTCTAAGGTGAATGTTTGATAGTTGTGGCTTAGATGATGATAGATTGATTGTAAACATGTTTGACCCTGAGAGTGTGAGAAACTTCGTCGACAACCAAGATCACGGTCTGTTCTTAGGATTCCACGGCCGTGGAACTCAAGAACTACCCGTGATTTACCTTAGTTTACGAACCTTAATTTTACTTTAATCCAATGTTATACATTTGCTTTAACCTAGCCTTGACTTGTCTTTCCTAGGTAGTAGTGAGACTCAACATCCTCTATTTCGGATTCGAGTGTCACAACCTTAACCGTTTGAGCCTATCTTGATCATTGGGTTACAAGTTTGGGTATTTGAGATCAATTCTAGTCCTTAGATCCTTTCTATACTGAAGCCTCAACAACCTTTATAGAGAGTATCTTTGGGTTAGACATATAGGGTTTTGGAACTTCATCGTACATCACCTTACCTTAGCATACCTTTGCAATTCTCAACTCTGTCCTTATATCTATAGTATGTCTTGAATCGATTGCCACAATTGGATACTTGGATCTTTAGGGTTGCTGTTTTCCCAATATTTGAAAGCTTATTACATTTACTTGCTTGACGAATTGCAAACTGAATTTGTTCCCCCCAAATCCTTGAGTTCGATACTCTAGAATTCTTGCTTTACTACGCCGATCCGTAAACTACGGGTTCGCTTGCTTTTATTCTAGTTTTATAAATTTAAGACTTGATTGCATGCACGTTTTAGGGCGAACAAGTTTTTGGCGCCGATGCCGGGGATTTGGTTTAGGCCGAATTCGGTTATCGGTGGTCAAGCTTGGGAGCTTTGCTCTTGTCATTTGATATCTCTTCTAAGTGATACTTGTAGGTTATCTTAGGTATATTCGCAGGTCTAACACCAACAAAGACCTCTTACCTCTTGATCAAGAACTTGAGAAGACTTTGAGAAAGAAGGTCAAAGAAAGAAAGTTGGTTGAAAGTAAAGAAAGGGATATCCAAGCAGAGTTGGATGCTTCCGAAGCTCGACTTAGATGGAGCGAGAAAACTCGCAAGGAAGAATCGGAGCGTCATCAATTGCAAATTGATGAGCTCAAGGACATGATGCTCCAAATGAGGTTGGAGATGAGTGATTCCAAGAAGAAGAAGAGAAGGAAACCGACAAGATCGGTTAGAACCGACTCATCCGATGAAGAGAGCGACTCCTCCATGCCGTCGCTAGAGGACATTGATCCAACGATCAATGCGAACCAGAATAATCCAAGACCAGCCGCCAATCATCGTATCCTGGCCGGGGGTGCGAGAGCCGCTCGTGTAGATGAAGAGCCAAGAACTCTTGGCTAAAGAATGGATCCGATTCAGCAACCACGCCGTCTAGTTTTGAACTTTGATGCTGACGATATTCAGGGGTTTAGCTTTAACCCACAAGTTATTATCATCGTTCGCCAATGCTAGTTTGGAGGAACGAGTGTCGAATCTCCACATCAACATTTACAAAATTTTGAGATCTTGATGGAGACAATGAAGCCAAAGAATGCAACCACCAACAATTACAAGATCAAGCCATTCTTTTTCTCTTTGAAAGGGAAAGCTTTATCTTGGTATCAAGCTCTTCCAAATGGAAGACTCAACATATGGGAGGATCTATCTTCGGAGTTCCTAACCAAGTTCTTTCCGCCATCCAAGACGGCGGAGTTGAGAGGTAAAATTAATGCTTTTTCTATGAGATCTAATAAAAGTTTGTTTCAGTCTTGGGAAAGATTTCAGGATTTACTATTGGAATGCCCACACCATGGCATTTCCAAATTGGAGTTATTGGAGATATTCTATAAGGGGTTGGATGTGGAAACACAATTCAAGCTCCAATCCCTTTCATGTGGCACATTCATGGACATGAGGGAAGATGACGCTTGGGACTTCATTGAGAAGCAAGCCCGAGTCATTGAGAAATACTCTCACCGGAAAGTGGAAGCTAATCGAGTGGAGCAAGGAGCAAAGCTAACACAAGCTGCTCAAACTCAAATCTTTTCTCTCAACACCGAGATTAAAGAATTGAAGGAAGTCATCAAGGCTAGCTTTCCAAAGCCTAAGGAGCAAGATGTTGGTTATTTAGGAAACAACAATAACCACAATAGGAATGAGAACACCAATCGCAACAGCAGGAACAACAACCGAAATAATTGGAACAACAACAACAACCGGAATAACAATTGGAACAACAATAGGGGTTCAAACAACAACAATTGGCGTTCCAACCAACAATAAAACTCCGGTAATTCTTATCCTAATTCAGGAAATTCACTAACTCCACCATCTTCTTCTTCCATTCCTTTGAAAATCCAAGGACAAACATCTAATAGTGGAAGCACTTTGGGGAAAGAGAAGCCCGATCCCATGTTGGAAACGATCTTGGGAAAGCTTCAAGGATTGGAGAGTCACATAGCTAAGGTTGATAAAGCCCAAAAGGTTTTAGAAAACCAAATGTTCAGCAATGTTGAGGAAGTTCCTAGAAATCAAGGAAAACTTCCAGGAAAGACGGAGGATAACCCGAAAGGAAGGGTGATGGCTATCACAACTAGGAGCAGAGCAACAACCACCGACCCGCAGCCTAAGTTTGTGAAAGTTCCCGTCAAAAAGGAGAAGGAAAAGGGGAAGGAGAAGGAAGACATCTACATTCCTCCTCCAGCTTACAAACATCCCCTACCATTCCCACAATCTAGAGCAATAACGCATCTAGACAAGCAATTCGGTAAGTTCATTGAAGTCATGAACAAACTAAATATTAATATACTTTTCATTGATGAAATTGTAGGTATGCCAGCATATGGAAAGTTCTTAAAGGAGATCCTCTCTAACAAGAGGAAACTGGAAAATTTTGGAGAAGTCAAGATGAGTTCGGAATCGTCGGATCTCATCAAAACGATGAAGGAAAAGATGCCCCCAAAGCTGAAAGATCTGGGGTCATTTTATGTTCCAATCGGAGTAGGAGATGTCACATATGATGCATTATGTGATTTAGGAGCAAGCGTTAGCATCATTCCGCTTGCCTTATGCTGGAAGATCGGTCTAGGCGAGCCTAAACCGGTGAAGATGACATTATATATGGCGGATCGATCCATAACTCGTCCCGTCGGTGTCATTGAAGACATCCCGGTCAAGCTTGGTAAGTTCTATGTTCCAATAGATTTTTTTGTGCTTGACATTCCTGCAGATAGCCTGGTCCTGATCATACTCGGAAGACCGTTCCTTGCAACATCCGGTTGTGTGGTGGATTGCAAGAATGCTTGACTCGCCTTCGACATAGGAGAGGAAAAGGTAGAGTTTGTTCTTTCCACTTTGATGAAAGAGCCGGCTCCTGAAGAGGATATCTTTAACATCCATGACGAAGAGCTATCTAGAGAAGAAGTAAGTTTGATTCTCCTCAAAGATCCATTGTAAAGGGTTATTACTATGAGCATCACGGATAAAGGAGAAGAAGAAGAGTGCAATGAGGAGATTGAAGCTTTAGAAGAGCTACAAGAAGTGCATGAAGAAGAGTTTGAAAAACTCTACGATGGGTCAGAAGATGTGAGGAATCACGGCCAGACGTGCTATTCCACGGTCGTGGTTCCTACCAACATGACCGTAATTAGCTATTCAGAGGACTCCAGTAAGTTACACGGCCAAAACCACGGCCGTGGAACTATCAGAGATGCCGTAATTGACTTCCACGCCCTAAACCACGGTCGTGGAGGAAACATAGGTGCTGTGATTTTGGGAAAACCTGAGGACAATTACGTTCTTTCTACCACTTCTCTTGAGTCTTCTCCAACAACTTCTATACCCTTAGAGACTTCTAAGGAAGCGGTGGACACTCCTCAAGAGCCACTAGAGACTCCAATAGTGATGGAATTAAAGCCACTTCCCACACATCTAAGGTACGCATTTCTAGGATCTAATTCTATCTTTCCGGTAATTGTTAGTTCCGATCTAAGTGAAGATGAACATAGTAAGCTTATGGTTGTTCTAAGGAAACATAGGAAAGCCTTAGGTTACACTATAGAGGATCTTGTTGGAATTAAACCATCATTATGCATGCACAAGATTCTAATGGAGGAAGATTTTAAGCCTTCGCGACAACCTCAAAGGCGGTTAAATCCGACCATGAAGGAGGTTGTCAAGAAGGAGATTCTTAAGCTACTTGATGCAGGTATTATCTACCCTATCTCCGATAGTAAGTGGGTAAGCCCCGTACAAGTTGTCCCGAAAAAGGGAGGAATGACGGTCATCACAAACAAAAATAAAGAGCTCATTCCTACAAGAACCGTGACGGGATGGAGGATGTGCATAGACTACCGCAAGCTAAACAACGCAACGAGGAAGGACCACTTCCCATTACCATTCATCGATCAAATTCTTGAGAGGTTAGCACAACACTCACATTTCTATTATCTTGACGGTTATAGTGGTTTCTTTCAGATTCCGATACACCCGGACGATCAAGAGAAGACCACGTTCACGTACCCATGGGGGTACGTTTGCTTATAGAAGAATGCCGTTCGGACTTTGCAACGCCCCAGCCACCTTCCAAAGGTGCTTGATGGCTATCTTCTCGAAGTACATAGAAGAGATTATGGAGGTTTTCATGGACGATTTCTCTGTTTATGGTTCCTCTTTTGATAATTGTATCTCTAACCTTTCTCTTGTGCTACAAAGGTGTGAAGACACTAACCTAGTTCTAAATTGGGAGAAGTGTCAATTCATGGTGAGGGAAGGCATTGTACTCGGACATTTAATCTCTAGTAGAGTGATTGAGGTAGATAAGGCTAAGATTGAGACCATAGAAAAGCTACCTCCACCATCTTCGGTGAAGGGGATAAGAAGCTTTCTAGGACATGCCGGATTCTATAGACGTTTTATCAAAGACTTTTCTAAGATATCAAAACCGCTTACCAATCTATTGATGAAGGATGCAGTTTTTGATTTTTCGCAGGATTGTTTAGATGCATTTAACAAGATCCGGGAGGCTCTAATCTCAGCCCCAATCATACAACCTCCGGACTGGAGTCTTCCATTCGAGGTCATGTGTGATGCTAGTGATGTAGCTGTTGGGGCTGTGCTGGGACAAAAGAAGGAAGGCCGCACATATGTCATCTATTACGCTAGCAAGACGCTAGATGAAGCGCAGCTCAACTACGCCACTACGGAAAAAGAATTTTTGGCCGTTGTATATGCATTTGAAAATTTTCATTCTTATCTTGTACGATCGAAGGTGATTGTATACACGGACCACTCGGCAATCCGGTATTTGCTTGCCAAGAAAGACGCAAAACCGAGACTGATTAGATGGATTCTTCTCCTACAAGAATTCGATCTAGAGATCTGTGACAAGAAGGGTTCGGAAAATTCTGTTGCGGATCACTTGAGTCGTCTACCACATCTAGAGGACGACAATCTACCTATAGATGACTCCTTTCCGGACGAGCATTTACACATCATAGAGGAGTGCATCGACAAGATTACTAAAGGTAACGAACCATGGTTTACTGATTTTGTTAACTATTTGGTTTGCCAGGAAATACCACCCGGACTATCCTATGTACAAAGGAAGAAGTTCTTTAAGGATGTCCGGGAATACTTTTGAAATGAACCTCTCCTCTTCAAGAGAGGTCCTGACGGCATCATTCAACGATGTGTGCCGGAAGACGAGATGCAAAGTGTCATCCGTCATTGTCATTCACTACCTTGTGGATGACATGCTAGCTCGAACAAGACTAGCGCTAAGGTATTGCAATCTGGATTCTGTTGGCCTACTTTATTTATAGATGTGCAAACCTTTGTTTCCTGCTGCGATGCTTGTCAAAGAACAGGGAACATATCTAGGAGAAACGAAATGCCTCTTAACAACATTCAGGAGGTAGATATCTTTGACGTTTGGGGAGTAGACTTCATGGGACCTTTCCCATCATCTTGTGGAAACCAATACATACTTCTAGCTGTAAATTATGTTTCGAGATGGGTTGAAGCGATTGCCTCTCCAACTAATGATGCCATGGTTGTGGTTAAGTTCTTTAACAAGACTATTTTCCCAAGATTTGGGACACCACGGACTATCATTAGTGATGGAGGTTCTCACTTCATTGCCCAACGATTCGAAGCTCTACTAGCTAAGTATGGGGTGACTCATAAGATCGCCACCCCTTATCATTCACAAACGAGTGGACAAGTGGAGATTTTGAATCGGGAGATTAAAGGAATCCTAGAGAAAACAGTTTCGAAGACAAGGAAAGATTGGTCTTTGAAGCTAGATGATGCATTGTGGGCATACCGGACTGCATACAAGACTCCCATAGGAACGACACCATACAACCTTATGTATGGGAAGTCTTGCCACTTACCGGTAGAGCTGGAACATAAGGCGTATTGGGCGGTAAAGTGGTTGAACTTCAGCATGAAGAAAGCGGGCGAGAAGCGCCTCTTGGACCTTAACGAGCTTGAAGAACTTCACTTAAACGCCTACGAGAATGCCAAGATCTACAAGGAGAGAGCGAAGCGTTGGCATGATAAGCATATCATTCCAAAGGACCTCAAGGAAGGAGATATAGTTCTCCTCTTCAATTCGAGACTTCGGCTCTTTCCAGGTAAGCTTAAATCTCGTTGGAACTGGACCTTATCTAATAAAACATGTTTTTTCCCATGGCGCAGTTGAAGTATGGGGTGAATAAGGTGGAAGCTTCAAGGTGAACGGTCAACGACTCAAGAAGTACTCACCGGAGCTCCAAGCTGAGGAGTTCGCGCCTACCGCACTCGAATAAGTGCAAGTAAGGTCTAGCTATGGACCTTAAACAAGCGCTTCTTAGGAGGCAACCCAAGGTATTGCACTTATGCTTTTGTTTGTCATTCTTAGATTAGATTAGTCTAGACGTTTTTGTTTTGTTTTTCTTCGATACCTTCCGGTATGTTTGTGTTTTTGGATGTAGAAGCAATGTAATAGGCAATGGGAAAGGAAAAAGTTAGAAGAAATTGACGAAACTCGGATTTTGGCACATTACAGAGAGTTCCACGCTCTAAACCACGGTCGTGGAGGCTACAGTGACCGTAGTTCTTCAAAATCTGAGAAAAATCACCAAAAACCACGGGTCCGTACAAAACCACGGCCGTGGAAACCCCCGAGTGACCGTGATTTTCAAAAAATTTTACGGCCACTGTATAAAGCACTTTCCTTCACAAAAACCCCCCAAATCCCTAATCCACGGTTCTCTTCCACGACCCAAAATGCCGACACCTTCCTCACCCTCTCAAATCTTCGTTTTGAGTTCAAATCGAATGATTCTTGGTGCTAAAGTGGAGCATTTTCATTCCTCTACAAGATTCAATCGACAAAACAAGTGAACAATCCCTCCAGAAAGCAGAATTTGGATTCAAAGATCCAAAACCCTAGGTTTTTACTCTTCTTCTCTTCTTTGTCAATTCGGGCTAAATTTTCACAAGAACTTAGAGAAATTGCACAGGATTGAGATTGGAATTAGTCTAGGACAGGTTCTGCTGAGTTTGTTGTTGATTTTGTTGAGATTTGAGCAAATCAAAGACGAATCATGGTCTCTGGAACTTCCACGGCCGTGGAATAGGAAGAACAGACTGTGGTTTCTACTAGAATTGAGAAAATGTTCACGAGAAGTGCAGGAAAGAAAAAGAAGAGAAAGGGTGATAGTTCCTCTTCTTCCCAAGCCCCTCCTAGTGAACCACCATCACCTCCACGCCCTAGAATCCCAACCATTCACCCAAACTATCTCGAGGCTTTAGAAAAGATCGAGGAGAGAGCGGTCATAGGACCTAGATACCTCTTGCTTGAGGAGTTGGAGCCACTTAATGTGGTGAATGACTTGACATGGCTCTTGGATAGGGCCGGACTGATCGTTTTCTCCGCTATTCGAGCGGATGCATATGAGGAGATTACGAGGGATTTTGTTATTTCCTTCGAGCACAGCGCCGTCAAGAGGACGGTATCTTTTAGATTGATGGAGACGGATTATGAGTTCTCTATCCAGCAGTTTGGAACCTTCTTTGGGTTCCATG
The DNA here is from genome assembly GCA_033239125.1 of Fagopyrum homotropicum. Lineage (NCBI taxonomy): Eukaryota > Viridiplantae > Streptophyta > Magnoliopsida > Caryophyllales > Polygonaceae > Fagopyrum > Fagopyrum homotropicum. The sequence continues at coordinate 105,548,215 of BSWB01000002.1, forward strand.
AGACCTTTAACGGTCGTTTCCCTAGCGGTGTATACGCTAAGGACTTTTGGGAGGATATAGCCATGCTTTATGCCAGTGAGGACCGCTAGCAGCCAGCTGACACCAAGGCTAAGCTCATCTACCACTTAGCCTTGAAGATAGCTCATAGGGTCCTTTCCGAGTTCATATTCCCTAGGACCGAGACCCCCAAAAGATAAAGACCGATGAGCTATTCTTTCTCTATTGCATGCTCCACGGTAGGCCCGTTGATTGTGTCACCCTCTTAGCCTCCACCATGAGCAAGCTTAAGAACAAGAGGGATGGGAACATTGGGTATGGTGGGATGGTTACCCACATCGCTATGCAGCTCGGGATTGATTGCTCCGCATGCACTAGGATAGCGGCGAGACCTTTGGGTCTCAAGAGCCTTTTGACTAGGGGTATCATCTTCCCTAGGCACCGCAGTCCACCTACCGCCGGTATTCCATGGGAAGAGAGGGGAGGTAGAGGTATTCCGTGGCTCCCAGAGTATTCCATTATGGCTAGATGCCATAATTGGAAGGAGACATTCGCTGCTATGCATGCGAATAGATTAGCACCGCCTCCTTACGCTCCGGATGAGCCTCCAGCTGAGGATATGGGAGGAGGTGATTACTACGAGGGAGGAGGTGATGAGCAGACATTTGGCACATTTCCGGATCAGCCGGACACCTTCCCAGACTTACCTAGACAGTCTCCCCGCCCTTCTAGACCCTCCGGTGCTTCTTCCTCTCGCCGTGCTAGTGTAAGCGAGAGACCGAGATGGATGGATGCTCCTCCCGCTTGGTATGGACCACATCCGGAGTGGATGGGAGCTCCGCCACCATGGTATGCACATCCACCAGTAGCACCGGCCCCACAGGATGCACCAGCATGGTACGGCCAGCCGCCGGCATGGTATGAGCAGCTTCCGGCATGGGCTACAGATCTTTCTAGGAGGGTAGGAGACTTGGAGATTCATAGGGACACTCATGATGCACGGGCTAATGAGCATGACTGGATGATGAGGGATATCTACCGCCAGCAGTTTGGGCGGAACTTCAGCTCCGATTTTCACCCGTTTCCACCACCGCCTCCGCCGTAGTGACGAGATTTCATGACAGCCAGTTTCAGCCGCCCCACCGCCATCTAGTGAGTTCATTTTTCTCTTCTTTCTTTTCCTTATTTCTTTTTGAACATTGAGGACAATGTTTGTCTTAAGTATGGGGTGGGGTGTGACTATGTGTTGTAATAACTCTACTACATTTGCTTGCCTTGATCGATGACACTTTGCATGTTTTGTTTCATAGTCAAACGTTTCATTATTGCATTGCATGAAAAAGTTTTTGAAAAACCCATAAAAATGTGAAAATTTTTGAAAAAAAAAGGTTTTGTGCTTCTAAGATTTGAGATGATTTCTATGATAGTTCCTACTTGCGGATTGAACTTTTGATGACAATTCTATGCCTAAACGAATAATGAATTGAAAAGGAATTGAATGTGTTGATTATCCTTTCTTGCAAGTTTCATAATGTGAAGAGTTTTATCTAAATCATATTGAGAAATCGAGGTTGAAATCACATGATGAGTTCTTATACTTCTTTATGAAACGATTAAGGCAATTCGATTTTTCTTTCTCCTTTCTTTGATCACATAGCCCCACAATAAAAGTAATTGCCTCCCTTACCTATCCGGGAATTTGGAGGAGTTGATAATTGGCATGTTTGATGTGGGAGGGCCTTGAAAGCAAAATTTTCCATTCAAAGAATAGAATTAATAGGTTTGGGAAAGTCAATCATGATGATGAGTAACTCGGAACCATTCACATAGCCGGTTGTTTGTGTCTTGCCAAAGTCGGATTGAGCGATATTCCTAGAGGATTATGGTATGTGCATCAAGGGTTTGAGCCATCTCGAAATAAAGAAACGCCAATCTCCTAGGCTTCGGTTTTTGTGCACCGCTGTCCATAACTCCAAAAGTAAAGTCGAAAAATAATGTGAAAAAGAAGAGAGCAAAGCTCAAGGTTGATGGTGTTGCAATTCAAAATAAAAAGAAAAAGAGTTGGGTTGTCCACTTTCCAGGATTCATGCACCACATCCCTTATAAGTTTCCCTCCCTTCCGCATTCTAGACCTTACTTGGAAGTCCTTAAGATCAAAATAATGTTATTTGACTTGGTGATCTAAATTGAAGTTTCTTACACTCGATTTTGATAATACTTGAAGGTTATGATGTTTGCCCTAAAGTTTAACCAATTCATGAGGTTTCTTTTCTTTACATTATTTGGTTTATGTATATAAGCGTTTCAAGGATGAATGAAGACGGTTTGCGAATGATCTATTGACTAGAAGCACACTTACCTAAAAGATGTTTTGTTTTTGAGTTTGTATGCATATTTCATCCTAACTTGTGTTCTAAGCTTTCGAAAACCTTGCTTGGGGACAAGCAAGTGACAAGTATGGGGTATTTTGTTAGCATGAAATATTGCGATATTCTAGGCACTTATTCTAGTTGTTTTTCATTCATTATTGTGTTCATGGATGAGGCATTGAAGCATTTGTTAGCTTGTTCACCTATATTTTCGATATGGAGGTCTACATTAGTTTGTGATTGATTATTGGTGAATAAGAGCTGAAACCGGACCAATTGAGAGAGAAAAGAGAGGATTCGATCATATCCAAGGATTAGGAACACATCAAGGAAGCTAAAGAAGGAGCTAAGATGGAGAATGTCACGACACAAAGGAAACCACAAGCAATCTACACTTCCACGCCCTAAATTACGGCCGTAGAAGAGTCCACGCTCTAAACCACGGCTGTGGATCTTGGCATCATGAGCGTGGAGCATTCCAGTAAGTTACACGGCCTAAAGTACGGTCGTGGAAGATGAGAGACACCGTAATCCAATTCCACGCCCTAAACCACGGTCGTGGAACATCAAGAGACCGTGATTTAGGCAATCTTTTGACGAATCATTTATTGCCACATCATCTACGTATTTGGGCTGGAAGATATCTTTAGGCAATCTTTCGCGATGAACTTTGCGGAAGCGCCGGCATTCTAGATTCCCAAAGATTGTGTGTGGTGGAAGTTGCGCCTTTTTCTTAGGTTTTGATATTGAAGATGGATTGACATCCCGTTCTTCATGTTTACCTAAGATCATTGTGAGGTTTTGTGTTATATTCTGAATCCATTGAGTATTCCATTTGGTGTTTTGGATTTGAGATTGATTTTGAGTTATATTCGAGTTTTCGAGGGTTTTCATCTTTCATTTTTTTAAAATTGAATTTTGATATCATGACAATGGTTATTGGCTAAAACCCTTTAGCAATTCTAAGGTGAAGGGTTGATAGTTGTGGCTTAGATGATGATAGATTGATTGTAAACAGGTTGGACCCTGAGAGTGTGAGAAACTTCGTCGATAACCAAGATCACGGTTTGTTCTTAAGATTCCACGGCCGTGGAACTCAAGAACTACCCGTGATTTACCTTAGTTTACGAACCTTGCTTTTACTTTAATCCAAAGTTAAAGATTTGCTTTAACCTAGCCTTGACTTGTCTTTCCTAGGTAGTAGTGAGACTCAACATCCTCTATTTCGATTTCGAGTGTCACAACCTTAACCGTTTGAGCCTATCTTGATCCTTGGGTTACAAGTTTGGGTATTTGAGATCAATTCTAGTCCTTAGATCCTTTTTATACTGAAGCCTCAACAACCTTTATAGAGAGTATCTTTGGGTTAGACATATAGGGTTTTAGAACTTCATCGTACATCACCTTACCTTAGCATACCTTTGCAATTCTCAACTCCATCCTTAAATCTATAGTATGTCTTGAATCGATTGCCACAATTGGATACTTGGATCTTTAGGGTTTCAAGGATGAATGAAGACGGTTTGCGAATGATCTATTGACTAGAAGCACACTTACCTAAAAGATGTTTTGTTTTTGAGTTTGTATGCATATTTCATCCTAACTTGTGTTCTAAGCTTTCGAAAACCTTGTTTGGGGACAAGCAAGTGACAAGTATGGGGTATTTTGTTAGCATGAAATATTGCGATATTCTAGGCACTTATTCTAGTTGTTTTTCATTCATTATTGTGTTCATGGATGAGGCATTGAAGCATTTGTTAGCTTGTTCACCTATATTTTCGATATGGAGGTCTACATTAGTTTGTGATTGATTATTGGTGAATAAGAGCTGAAACCGGACCAATTGAGAGAGAAAAGAGAGGATTCGATCATATCCAAGGATTAGGAACACATCAAGGAAGCTAAAGAAGGAGCTAAGATGGAGAATGTCACGACACAAAGGAAACCACAAGCAATCTACACTTCCACGCCCTAAATTACGGCCGTAGAAGAGTCCACGCTCTAAACCACGGCTGTGGATCTTGGCATCATGAGCGTGGAGCATTCCAGTAAGTTACACAGCCTAAAGTACGGTCGTGGAAGATGAGAGACACCGTAATCCAATTCCACGCCCTAAACCACGGTCGTGGAACATCAAGAGACCGTGATTTAGGCAATCTTTTGACGAATCATTTATTGCCACATCATCTACGTATTTGGGCTGGAAGATATCTTTAGGCAATCTTTCGCGATGAACTTTACGGAAGCGCCGGCATTTTAGATTCCCAAAGATTGTGTGTGGTGGAAGTTGCGCCTTTTTCTTAGGTTTTGATATTGAAGATGGATTGACATCCCGTTCTTCATGTTTACCTAAGATCATTGTGAGGTTTTGTGTTATATTTTGAATCCATTGAGTATTCCATTTGGTGTTTTGGATTTGAGATTGATTTTGAGTTATATTCGAGTTTTCGAGGGTTTTCATCTTTCATTTTTTTAAAATTGAATTTTGATATCATGACAATGGTTATTGGCTAAAACCCTTTAGCAATTCTAAGGTGAAGGGTTGATAGTTGTGGCTTAGATGATGATAGATTGATTGTAAACAGGTTGGACCGTGAGAGTGTGAGAAACTTCGTTGATAACCAAGATCACGGTTTGTTCTTAAGATTCCACGGCCGTGGAACTCAAGAACTACCCGTGATTTACCTTAGTTTACGAACCTTGCTTTTACTTTAATCCAAAGTTAAAGATTTGCTTTAACCTAGCCTTGACTTGTCTTTCCTAGGTAGTAGTGAGACTCAACATCCTCTATTTCGATTTCGAGTGTCACAACCTTAACCGTTTGAGCCTATCTTGATCCTTGGGTTACAAGTTTGGGTATTTGAGATCAATTCTTGTCCTTAGATCCTTTTTATACTGAAGCCTCAACAACCTTTATAGAGAGTATCTTTGGGTTAGACATATAGGGTTTTGGAACTTCATCGTACATCACCTTACCTTAGCATACCTTTGCAATTCTCAACTCCATCCTTATATCTATAGTATGTCTTGAATCGATTGCCACAATTGGATACTTGGATCTTTAGGGTTTCGAGGATGAATGAAGACGGTTTGCGAATGATCTATTGACTAGAAGCACACTTACCTAAAAGATGTTTTGTTTTTGAGTTTGTATGCATATTTCATCCTAACTTGTGTTCTAAGCTTTCGAAAACCTTGCTTGGGGACAAGCAAGTGACAAGTATGGGGTATTTTGTTAGCATGAAATATTGCGATATTCTAGGCACTTATTCTAGTTGTTTTTCATTCATTATTGTGTTCATGGATGAGGCATTGAAGCATTTGTTAGCTTGTTCACCTATATTTTCGATATGGAGGTCTACATTAGTTTGTGATTGATTATTGGTGAATAAGAGCTGAAACCGGACCAATTGAGAGAGAAAAGAGAGGATTCGATCATATCCAAGGATTAGGAACACATCAAGGAAGCTAAAGAAGGAGCTAAGATGGAGAATGTCACGACACAAAGGAAACCACAAGCAATCTACACTTCCACGCCCTAAATTACGGCCGTAGAAGAGTCCACGCTCTAAACCACGGCTGTGGATCTTGGCATCATGAGCGTGGAGCATTCCAGTAAGTTACACGGCCTAAAGTACGGTCGTGGAAGATGAGAGACACCGTAATCCAATTCCACGCCCTAAACCACGGTCGTGGAACATCAAGAGACCGTGATTTAGGCAATCTTTTGACGAATCATTTATTGCCACATCATCTACGTATTTGGGCTGGAAGATATCTTTAGGCAATCTTTCGCGATGAACTTTGCGGAAGCGCCGGCATTCTAGATTCCCAAAGATTGTGTGTGGTGGAAGTTGCGCCTTTTTCTTAGGTTTTGATATTGAAGATGGATTGACATCCCGTTCTTCATGTTTACCTAAGATCATTGTGAGGTTTTGTGTTATATTCTGAATCCATTGAGTATTCCATTTGGTGTTTTGGATTTGAGATTGATTTTGAGTTATATTCGAGTTTTCGAGGGTTTTCATCTTTCATTTTTTTAAAATTGAATTTTGATATCATGACAATGGTTATTGGCTAAAACCCTTTAGCAATTCTAAGGTGAAGGGTTGATAGTTGTGGCTTAGATGATGATAGATTGATTGTAAACAGGTTGGACCCTGAGAGTGTGAGAAACTTCGTCGATAACCAAGATCACGGTTTGTTCTTAAGATTCCACGGCCGTGGAACTCAAGAACTACCCGTGATTTACCTTAGTTTACGAACCTTGCTTTTACTTTAATCTAAAGTTAAAGATTTGCTTTAACCTAGCCTTGACTTGTCTTTCCTAGGTAGTAGTGAGACTCAACATCCTCTATTTCGATTTCGAGTGTCACAACCTTAACCGTTTCAGCCTATCTTGATCCTTGGGTTACAAGTTTGGGTATTTGAGATCAATTCTAGTCCTTAGATCCTTTTTATACTGAAGCCTCAACAACCTTTATAGAGAGTATTATTGGGTTAGACATATAGGGTTTTGGAACTTCATCGTACATCACCTTACCTTAGCATACCTTTGCAATTCTCAACTCCATCCTTATATCTATAGTATGTCTTGAATCGATTGCCACAATTGGATACTTGGATCTTTAGGGTTGCTGTTTTCCCAATAATTGAAAGCTTATTACATTTACTTGCTTGACGAATTGCGAACTGAATTTGTTCCCCCCAAATCCCTGAGTTCGATACTCTGGAATTTTTGCTTTACTACGCCGATCCGTACACTGCGGGTTCGCTTGCTTTTATTCTAGTTTTATAAATTTAAGACTTGATTGCACGCACGTTTTAGGGCGAACACTTTCCCAAGATTTAAACAAACTTTCATTAGGTCTCATAGAAAAAGCATTTATTTTACCTCTCAATTCCGTTGTTTTGGATGGCGGAAAGAATTTGGTGAAGAATTCTGAAGCCAACTCCTCCCATTTATTAAATCTTCCAGTTGGAAGAGCTTGATAACAAGCTAAGGCTTTGTCCTTCAAAGAGAAGAATGGTCTCAACATGTAGTTGTTGTTGACAGCTCTTGGAGGCTTCAAAGTCTCCATAAGAATCTCATAATTTTGCAAATGTTGATGCGGAGATTCAGATTCCATTTCACCAAACGGACTTTGGCAGATCATAGTAATAACTTGTGGGCGAAACCCATAGTCATGCTCATCCGGATCTCCAAGATTTACACCTAAACGGCGTAGTTGTTGAATTGGATCCATTCGTTGTCCAAGGGTGCGTGGTTCAGCCACGACATGAGTAGCTCTCGCCTCTCTAACAGGAACGCAAGGAGCAACATAGACATGAGGATTAAATGGTTGATTAGGTGGTATATCTTCCAGCTCCGGCATATCATCATCATCGGATGATTCACTCTTCTTACTCCTGGCGCGTTTATCAAGTGTTTGTTGTAATAACATCGCCTTTAATTTATCCATTTGAGTTTGCATTCACTCTCTATCAGCACGAGCTACAGCTTGCTCCTCAATACGTCTTCTTTCACATGTATTAAGAAGAGCTCGAGTTTCATCCAACTCCTCTTGGATGTTCCTTTCATTATGTGTAGTCATCTTTTTCTCCCTTAACCGTGATCTTAGAGTCTTCTCCGGTTCAGGATCAAAAGGAACGAGGTCTTTCTCAGATCGAGACCTTTGCATATATCTAAAGAAAAATCTGCAAAATCACTCAAGCAGATAGATCAAATAAAAAGAGCTAAAGCTCACAATCTTGACAACCGAAAACCAAATTTGGCCTAACCAAATCCCCGGCAATGGCGCCAAAAACTTGTTCGCTCGAAAGTGTGTGCGTCAAAGTCTTAAATTTATAAAAACTTAAATCAAGCAAATCGAACCCGCGGTGTACGGATCGGCGTAGTAAAGCAAGAATTCTAGAGTATCGAACTTAGGGATTTAGGGGGTTAAATTTAGTTCACAAAATTGTCAGGAAAATAACAAAAGCTTTTGTAAAGATAATTGGGAAAACAACGATTCTAAAGATTCAGGTATCCAATTGTGGCAATCGATTCAAGATGCTCTAAAGATATAAGGACAGAGTTGGAATTTCAAAGGTATATCTAAGGTAGGGTATTGTACGGTGAAGTTTCAAACCCATAAGTCTAACCCAAAGGCTCTTTCAATAAAGGATATTGAGTCTCGTTATAAAGGGAATCAAATGACAAGATTAAAATCTCAAATACCCTTGCCCAAATCCAAGGAAATCAAAGATAAGCCAAAAAGGTTAAACTTGTGACACTCGAAACCTAAGTAGAGGGTGTTGAATCTCACTACTACCTAGAAAAGGTAAGCCAAGGCTAGGTTAAAGCAAATCTTTAACTTTGGATCAAAGCAAAAGAAAAGAACGTACGACAGAGGAAAACCACGGTCAGATCTTGAAGAACCACGTCCGTGGAACTCAAGAACAGACCGTGGAAAGCCTCGACAACGAGGTTTCTCGCAACTCTCAAGGTCCAATTTGTTTTGGTTCAATCTATCATCATCTACGCCACAACTATCAACCCTTCACCTTAGAATCGCTTAACTTTTTTAGCCAACAATCATCATAATGAAAGCAATAATCAAGATTAAAAGAAGGAAAAGATAAAACCTTAAAATTTCAATAACAAACACCAAACCAATCTCAATAAAACTCAAAATCCGTAACTGTGTTCAATGTATGCAGAAAAGAGTAAGAAATCTCTCACAATCTTAAGAACAAAGAAGAACGGGATGTCAATCCGCCTTCCAAGTGAAACGCTGAGATCTTTCGACTTCACAATCTCCAAAGTGCATACTTCGCTAGATCTCGTAAATGATCATCCCTTCTCTCTAACGCCTGCTACGTAAATGTGTAAGAAAGGATTCCGTTTTCTCTCTTCCTCCAGTCTTCTTATAGAAAAAATTAGGGTTACAAAATCCCATAACCGCCGCTGACGTGGCAAATATGACACGGGGCAGCCGTGAGAAGAATCACGGCCAAAAGTATGTTTCCACGCCCGTGGAACCACCGTGGAATGGTACCATTTCTCTCGACATACATTCCCACGGTCTGAATTAAATTAAATAACAAAAACCACGGCCATGGAATCTTGTGTTTGACCGTGGAATGCCTAAAACATGCATGAAATCTCTTCTTTCCAAAAGCTTTCCACTCATACTCTTTCCTTGGCTTCTCCAATGCATCTCCTTGATGTCTAGCATGGTCAATTACTCCTAGATACTCCGTTCATGCTCCAATCCAAGCCTTTATTCACCTAAAAATACAACAAAGCTTGTGTAGACCTCTATACCAACATAATAGGTAATGTGCTCATAAATGCTTCAAACTCATATCCATATACACAAAAGAAGGGGAAAAATAACCAAACATGTTCCTAAAATATCGTCATATTTCATGCTATCAGAAGACAACACAAATGTCTCGTACCTACATTGTAAAATTAGCGATGCATATATGAATATCAAACTAACTTAAAATGTAGAATGCAGAAATATCGAAATGTCGGATCATTTGTTTCTCCCCCTTTGTCTTTGAACAAGGGAGAAAAATAGTTAAAGCAAGGAAGTTTAAAAGTTTACAGCCCAGAAAAGTATTATACAAAAACCACAAAAAAAAACAAATCAAGTTCCCTCAATCATCAACTCAATCTAAATCCTCCTCATAAAACCTCCTTTTTCCCTTGGATGAAGACTTTTTGTGGCTCCAATCATCCATTTCAGCAGCTAAGCGTCGTCTCTTTTCTTCAGCTCTTCGTTCCTTAATAACCTCATATTCGATCACTGGCAGGATAGTTTACTCAACATGAGTCGGATACAAAATAAAGTTATTCTGTACACGATGTTTGCAATTCATTAGCACATTTTCCACTTTCTCTTGAGTATGTTGAGATGCATCTTCAGTCATGGGTAGGATCCTTCCCATGGTGGTCAGAGTAAGAACATTCATCAAATACATTTCATTGACCTTGGCATTCATGGTAGATAGTAGTTCATGATTGGCATCAAGTCTTCTCTTAGTGTCAAACTGGAAATCAGACAGTGCACGATTCAGACAAACTAGTTCTTTTTCACATTCATCTAACCTGATGACAAGAGTAGGAGTAGAAGATGTTAGAGCTTTGTGAGTTGGCAGTGGAATAGCTCCTTTTCCTTTTAAAGTCTATGCTCCTACAAGAGTCTTCTCAATTCCTAGTCGTTCTAAGTAGGTCTCATCAATCTTGTCAGGAATTGATTGTCGATCTTTAGAGGATGTATCAATTGTGAAATAGTCAAAGATCTTAGGCAATAAGTTTCCATAAGGCAAAAGGATGGCCCGATTAGAGTTAACAGAGTGTATCATATGGTTGAGGATGAGATTAGGCACATTAATGTCTAATCCGGACATAATCAGATGAACTAGTTCCAAGGACTGATCATTCAAAAGATCTCTTGAGTTTGCACGAGGAACGACACATCGAACCAGAATGGTAAAAACAATTTTAGCGTCTAGGGTTAAGGAAGTATGAGTAAGCTGGCGTGAGGTTGAATTGGGAACTAGAAACTTCTCCTTAGAAAGTCGAACACTGTCTAATCGTGAAGGATGAGTAAAAGAAATATATGTAGGAATTCCAAGAATCTTACTTAAAACAAAAGAAGTGAGAGAAATTGGGGTAACTTTTATAGAAGATTCAAGGGTGATAACTCCTTTGTCCCGTTTTGTGACGAGATTGACATAGAACATCCTTGTGAGCCTTGTGAAAGCAAAATCTCTAGGGTTTAAGATTTTCCAGATTGTCGAACTCTTGAGCCTGTCTATGCAAGGGATCTGGAGTGTTTCAAGAAATGCAGTATCCACTAGATCACACATATAGAGAGGTCGATTGTGAAAACCATCAAGCCAAGATCTCGAGGCTTGAAAGTTGATGAAGCAAGATGTGGGAAGACCGGTCATTTGAGAAATTTTCAAATCCTCAGAAGGTGTTTCTTCTTTTGCAACAGAGGAGATCTTAACAGATTTATTTTTGGAAGATGAGGCCAGAGGAGCAAATTTCTTACTTTTGGGAGCCATAAATGATGTTGAGAGAGAAAACAAGGGGTTTTTGAAAAGAGTTTCTGTAAAGATGGAAAATGAAAAAGATAGGAGATTCTGGCCTTTTAAAAGAATGAAAACAACAATAACAAGATTTTGAGAAGATTAAGCTCTTTAAAGACCAAAAAATGTTTCCAATAAAATCTCAACAATTCTTTTTCAAGTCTTTGAACCCGAAATAAAAGATTTTAAAAACATAAAAACAATTTAAGAATTTAAAATATCTAAAAGATATTAATCCTTTAATAGATCCGTAATTTTTAATTTACCCTTAACTCTCGTTTCAAGGCCCTTGAATTGCCTTTCAAGGCCCTTGAAAAAGACAAGTGGGCTGCATACAAAGGAGAAAATAAAATGATTTAATTCCCCTACGTTAATGCTTCCTTGTTCAACATATCAAGCTCTAATCTAATAAAGTTGAATTGATCTTCAGGTAGGGGCTTGGTAAAGATATCTGCAAGCTGCAAGTTAGTTGATATAAAAGAGATCGAAACATCACCTTTCTCAACATGATTACGTATGAAGTGATGCCTTACATCGATATGCTTAGTCCTTGAATGTTGTACAAGATTTTTAGTAATTGAAATAGCACTAGTATTATCACATTTTATAGGAATACCTTTCAAATCGAAGCCAAGATCACGAAGTTGTTGAGCTATCCATAGAATTTGTGCATAACAGGCTCCTGCAGGTATATATTCAGCTTCAGCAGTGGATAGGGCGGCAGAGTTTTACTTTTTAGAGTGCCAACTGATTAGGGATGACCTTAAGAATTGACAACATCCAGAAGTGCTCTTCCTATCGACCTTATAATCTGCAAAGTCTGCATCTGAATAGCCAACGAGGTGAAACGAGCTTTGACGTGGGTACCATAACCCTAGATCCTTACTGCCATTGAGAAACCGAAAAATTCTTTTCACGGCTATGAAGTGTGACTCAATAGGATCAGCTTGAAATCTTGCACACAAGCACACACTCGATACTCTTATTGTACTACAATTTTACCATCTTTGTCATGGTCAAGCGAAAGTGTCGAGCTCATAGGAGTCTTTGCGACCTTGGGTTGATCCATCTTATACTTCTTAAGCAAGTCCTTGGTATACTTGCTTTGATTGAAAAAAATTCCTTTCTTTGCTTGTGTAACTTGAAGTTCAAGAAATAAATTTAGCTCACCCATTAAGCTCATTTCAAATTCCCTGCACATGATATCTGAAAATTCCTTGCATAGGGAATCATAAGTAGCACTGAATAATATATCATCAACATAGATTTATACCCCTAATATATCGTTGCCTCTGGTTTTGATAAATAAAGTTTTATCAATCAAACCTCTTTTGAATATGTTTTCGAGAAGATACTTGGACAATCTTTCATACCAAGCTCGAGGGGCTTGCTTAAGACCATAAAGAGCTTTGTCCAGTTTAAATACATGATCAGGAAATTCATCATTTTCAAAACCAAGAGGTTCGACAACGTAGACTTCTTCTTCTAAGAAGCCGTTTAGGAAAGCACATTTTACATCCATTTGAAATAGTTTTATACTCATGAAAGATGCAAATGCAAGTAGCATACGTATGGCGTCTAACCTGGCAACCGGAGCAAAAGTTTCCTCATAATCAATACCTTCTTCTTGGTTATAGCCTTGTGCTACAAGTCGTGCTTTATTTTGTATGACTTTTCCACTTTCATCCAACTCATTTCGTGTCAATGACGGATTGATGCTTTGGTCTTGTAGTAAGATTTCAAACCTTGTTTCTCTCAAACTCATTTAGTTCGTTTTGCATGACAATGATCCAGTCGGGTTCTTGAAGAGCTTGAACATAATTTTTTGGCTCAATAAGAGACACGAACGCAGAGAATGCACATAGGTTGTTTACTTTAAATCGAGTTTGAACTCTTGCGTTTGGATCTAAGATCACATTCTCTTGTGGATGTTATGAAGAGTGTTGATATTTCATTCGCTTGTAAGATGGAATAGATCCTGAAGGTTGAGGCTCATATGCTTGACTAGATTCAGGTACCGTTGATGTATTGCCCTTGGATCCTATCTCAAGGCCTTAAAATTGGGTTTCAAGCCCTTGAAACGGAGTCTTGATATCGCAGTTTTCTGTTTCAAGGTCTTGAAGATGTGTTTCAAGGTCTTGAGGGTTTTCTCCGGTATCTTGAATCTTTTCTTGCATATTCTTTTCTTGATCTTTAGGATCTTCATCTTCATCCGAATTGTGATCTTCTCGTTGATTCAGATTAAGATCTGCAAAACTTTCACTCAAAGTACCATCATTGCTTTCATAAAAAATGATATGAATATTTTCCTCAACAATTTTGGTACGTTTGTTATAAACACGATAAACTTTGCTATTTGAGGCATATCCAATGAATATAGCTCCATCACTACGTGCATCAAATTTCCCAATATTATCTTTGCCATTATTATGAACAAATCAAGTACATCTAAAGGGTTTGAAATGTGAAATATTAGGTTTTCTTCCTTTAAATAGTTCATAAGGAGTCTTTTTCAAAATGGGGCGAATTAAACATTTATTATAAGATGTAATTAGCAATGTTTATTGCTTCTGCCCTAAAACTTTTTGGCAAACTGTTTTCTAAAAGCATAGTCCTAGACATATCCTCAAGAGTGCGGTTCTTATGTTCCACAACTCCATTCTATTGAAGAGTTCTATGAGCTGAAAAGTTATGTGAAATACCATATTTTGCACAAAACAAGTCAAACTTTAGTTGATCAAATTCTCTATCATGATCACTTCTTATAGAAATGATTGGTAGGTTTTTCAATGTTTTCAACTCCTTCCACAATTTTGAAAACTCAAACAATGCTTCAGATTTTTCTCGTAAGAAAGAAATCCATATGAAACGAGAGAAATCATCCACAATAACAAGGATGTACTGCTTGCCTTTGGGAGATTTGACACGCATAGGTCCACAAAGATCCATATGTAAAATTTCAATGGGTTGAGAAGAACTTACAACTTTCTTAGGTTTGAATGAACCTCTTGTTTGTTTACCTTGTGTACAAGCTTTACATAGTTCATCTACCTTGAAATTAAGGTTTGGCAAGCCACGTACCAAATCTTTTGAAAGTAGCTTCTACATTGTATGCGTACTTACGTGATCAAGTCTTCTATGCCAAAGTCTTGGATCATCAGTCAAGGCCTTGAGACATTTTAGCTTAGTTCCTGAAACTTGGTTAGTACTCATAGAATAAACATTGTTACATCTAGGAGTAGTAAGCACAATGTCACCCGTCGTTTTGTCTTGAACTTCACATTTTTCTAAATCAAACAATACTTTGTTGCCTTTATCGCATATTTGAGAGATGTTAGGCAGATTATATTTCAAACCGTCAACAAGATATAAATCATCAACGAAGTTAGATGAATTATAACATATTTTACCAATGTCAATAATGTCACACTTTCCTTTATCACCAAGCGTAATGGTTCCAGATGATTGTTTCTTTAAATCTGAGAATAGTGAACTTTTTCCAATCATGTGTCTTGAGAAACCACTATCTAATATTCATTTATGCTCCTTTACCTTGTTTGACCTGTTTCCTTAAACATAGAGGATAGGTGTTTCTAATAATATAAGGGTCATTTCTTCTATATGGACATGTAGATTTTACATAACCCTTTTTACAATAGTAGAAACAAGTGGGCATATGAATACTTCCTTTAGCCTTGACAAAAGTGGTAGTTGGTTTTCTAGGAAAGCTCCTATGATAACCTATACCATTTTTGTTAGGTGAGGATTGTTGTTCACCCATCGTTCTTTCAAGATTAACTTTTAAACGAGTGAATTTAACAAGTGTAGCCTTCTGGTCTTGACACGTCAAAGTTAGATCAACTTTCTCTTTCTCTAGATTGATATAGTTTCGATGAAGAGAGGAGAGGTTGTCCTTAAGAATCGCATTTTCCGATTCCAAGGCCTTGATATTGTCATCAAGGTCTACCTTCTCTGTGTTAAGATTTTCAATCTCCAAAGACATCTTACTTAGTTGTTTTTCTTGTTCAAAAGGCTTTTCTTCTAGAGAATTTATTCTTATTCTATGTTCTTTGTCACATATAATTATCTCTTTAAGGAATTGTGTTAGGTCAGATTCAGGTTGAGACATGATAGTACTTACCACATTATCAACGTAGAGATTTGAATCTTCTTCATGATCAGCAATAAGACATAAATTTGCTTGTTCTTTTTCGTCTTCTGATTCATTTGAGGATTCTAAATCACTCCATGAAGCTACCATAGCTTTCTTCTTTCGATCATTCTTCTTGAAGTTGGTCATCTTCTTTTATGGACAGTCCTTAACGAGATGATCTATTTCACCATATTCAAAACAAGTCAGCACTCTAGTTTTCTTGTTAGAGTTAGAAAACTTACCTCGGGGTTTTGATGTTCGTGGATATTCTCTATTGTTTGCATATTGTTTCTTTATCTTGAGAATTCTCATGAGACCCTTAGAGATCATGGCAATTGCATCATCTTCATCATCATCATCACTGTCTTCCTCTTCTGATGGTAACTCGTCCTTCCTCGATTTTAATGCCAGATTCTTAGTGTTGGATGGGAGCTCTCCATCTTCTTCACCAAGAACCATTTCGTGTGTGATGAGTTTTCCAAGGAGGTCATCAAGAGGAAGAGTTGAGAGATTCTGAGCTTCTTCAATGGAAGTCATCTTTGGTTCCTACTTTTCTTTAGGTAAGCTCCTTAGAACCTTCCTTACTTTTTCTTCATTTGTGAAGACTTTTCCTAGTGAGTCCAAGTTGTTCACAATCTCAGTGAATCTTGTGAACATTTATTTAACTGGTTCATTTGGATTCATCTTGAATATCTCATATTGTCTTAGGAAGATGCTAATCTTTGTTTCCTTGAGTTAAGTTGTTCCTTCGTATGTGACAACAAGTTTGTCTCATATTTCCTTTGTACTCTTGCATGATGAGATGCGGTTGAATTTGTTTGCATCTAATCCGCAATAGAGTAAGTTCATAGTTTTGTAGTTCTTTCACACACTGTCCAAGTCAGCTTGTGTGAAGTCAGCTTCCTTCTTTGGGACTTGGACACCTTTAACTGTCGTAGTTGGGACTTTGGGGCCATTCTGAATGATTCTCCATAATTCCATGTCCTGATCAATAATGAACATACGCATGAGTGCTCTCCAATGGGCAAAGTTGTTGCCACAGAAGAGTGGTGGTCGAGATGAGGATCTTCCTTGAGCAAATCCTTCATCACCTACAGGATTCATGACTAGTCTAACTGATGGTAAAATTAATATATGTGAGTCTAGCTCTGATACCAATTGAAGAACCGTTAGGTGAACATAAATGATAAAAGATACTCTAGAAGGGGGGTTGAATAGAGTATGAGAACTTTTGCCAAAAACCTATCTCAAGGCTTTGAAACTTATTTCAAAGGCCTGGATGTCGATCTCAGCTCTTTGTGACAAACTTCGATTTCAAGGGCTTTGATACTGATTTCGAGGGCCTTGACTTTGTTTACCTGCTAAACAAAGTTAGTAACAATAAAGCATATAAAGTGCGGGATGTAAAAGATTGACACGAGGATATGTTTACGAAGTTCGCCTCAAATAGCCTACTCTCTGTACCAGGGTATAGCCGTAGGATCTAACTATCTATTATCAGCTTCAAAGAGTCCTAGATACAAACTAGAAGAAATCCCCTTCTTCTCTCACTGTAGCCAATGTTACGATCTAGCTACAACTCTTCACCTTGCTAAAATAGCCTAGTTACTTCGAAGAGTAACACACACTCTAGTATAACACTTTTTAGATATACCAATGGAGCTCTCAAGTTTTATCTCTCTCTAGGGGATAATGCTTTTAGTAACAGAGAGAAAGAAAAACTATTTGATCGAATGAAGATGTTTTGCATCACTTGAAGACTTTAGATGTTTCCATGTAAGCTTGTTGTTATGTTCTTTAATCGACATCTTCATTAATAGACTTCTATGAAGAGGTCTTCTAGCCGTTGAGAAGATGATTCTTCTTCTCCATGAAAGTCGCTTCTTGGTTGAGATGACGTAGAGGTTGTGGATTTTCTACCATCTTCATCTCCTTGAAACACGTTGATCTCTCTGGTCCATAATTTTCTCGTATTTGTTGTGAAGATATTAAATTCCGTTTAAGAGAAGATCTTTGTGCTTTCGGTTGAGGATCGTTGCAAGATCCTTTGACGAATCAAATCTTTCTTGGTCGGTTGATATCTTCTTTTAAACATATCTTCTTGTTGAGCATATCTTTCTTAGAAGATCTTCTTTGGCACTTGGTAGATAAGATTTTGTTGAATTTGAATTCCTTCAGCGTGCTTTGTTTTGATAGAGTTCAAGAGCCTTGGCGTGTCTTGACTTCTGATCCCTCTGAAATGCGTTTCAAGGTCCTTTGAAATACGTTTCAAAACCTGCACACATTCAACATAAACAACCAAACAAAACCAAGCAACTCGATATATAATCAATAAATTATTAGTGTATAAAACCACTCCATTTGTGTTTAGGTATTCCATCATCATCATCACCTACAAATATATAATCAAGGTGGAGTTTCAATTGGTGTTCTCCATAACAACTTCAAACAAAAGTTCAAAATAATGTTTGGTGTTCTCTCTTCAATGCATTGGTTCTACAAAACGTTTATCAACAAGATCTTGTAATCGGTTTCCTTCAATTGCTTCCACAACTCACGCCTCTTCCCAAGGTCATTGTTTATGGCACCTTGGATGTCAGAGTTAATTCAAGCTCGTCCTTAGTGGCAAAATCTACATTCCGATGTATTGGAATCCGTGATCTCTCGGGTTTCATCTTTTCTTCTGCCGTCACATAACGTAATAACCGACACAACCTGGTCTTAAAACTTGACAAGTGGTCATGGTACTAATGATCAACCCCAATCTGTTTGGGTGACATCCTTCAAACACGTGTATTGCTCCATCTTCAGCTACAATGTTGACCGTCCTCTTTCAAAGATCCTTCATCTCTTGAACTCGAGAGACTTGCTCGAGTCTTTTGACTTTTGGGGCCCAAATCGATCTTATTTTCTTCGCTTTCTCTGACATCCCAACTTATTGGAGGAGTTCTTTGTATTCTACATAAGCTTGCATCCTTCAAGTGGGTGTAGGACTTACTTTCTTTCCTTATGTAACGTCAATCCAACCGTAGAGGTTCTAACCTCAATCTTTCATATACTTCTCGTACATTTCATGTTGACATCAAACTTCAAACATATGGTCTTCTCTTACTCTTGTTGGGCACCATGCATCTCTTGGTGTTCCATGAACAACTTCACAACCGTATCAGTATGCCCCATGGAGAATGCTTGGCGAAATTCCTCAACCACCATTACTAAAAGATCCACACACTACCTCACCAAGCACTAGCATCATAACTTCAAAGCTTACAGTGTTGCCCTAATCTAGGTCTTCCTTTTTACGACGTAGCCACCATGGCTCTTCCGTGTGAGTTTGAAACATTTGTCTCAACTTTTGCTCGCGAAAACATAACGTACAATACGTTAGAACAACATACCATGCATCCCCTTTATGCATTCCCCTTTACATACGTCAACAATAGAAGACTCTTCTACCTCTCTGCCCTTCTAGTTCTTTTTACCTTGATCCAAGTCGTTCCCCCTTATGTCAATCCTATGACCTAAGAAGGTCGCATAGGGTCCTTACAATCCCTCCATATGAAGTTTGTTATATTTACGAGGCTTGAACTCCTATAATGCTACTTGCTTAGAACATTTGTGTTTCCGTGGATACACCTCCTTACTACTCATATTGAATCACCGGAAGTACTCCAAGATCTTGTTACCACTACTTTATAATCACAACTCTAGGTTACTCTTTCCATTTATACTCTTGAATGGCCAACCCGCACATGTGCGTCCTTGGTTATGACCAATTAACTTGTATCTGACCTTCTCCAAAGTCAACGTCATATCATTCTACTACACTTTCCATGTTACCCTTCTAGTGAAGGCTACCCCCCTCGGGGTACTTTGCCTTAAACTAAGCTAGATCATACTACACTCCATGCTTCATTCTCTTCTATAAGATAACTATACCCTATCGGGCCATGTTGTATCATCTGACCCACCTTCATTGGCTTAACCGCTCTCCGATGATGTCTTTTAAGTGCATCTTCTCAAATACTCTAACCATAGTTATTCTCCACTCGCATTTCACTTGGTTGGTATATTAAATCTTTCGATAAATAAAAGCTCCTTGTTGAGTCTCGTATCTTTTGTGACCTTGTGAACTTTCACCTTGTGATCCTCCTCGTAACTCTCATATGTCTAAATAAGTTGCCCACTTAGGATCTCGCAAAGATCGTCACTTCACCCTCTGGTACCTCCGTAAGGTTAACTTACGGTTCTCATAAATCTTTCCCAATTGTCCGACCACTCTTTTCATCTTGACTTCCATGCTTAGGAGCGCCTATTGAAAACTCGTCTTATCTAGAACGCCACTTTTATCCTCGAGCAGGAATGTAGTCCTCTCTACTTGATTCACACCTTCAGTTCATTGGCACCGTACTTGAAAAAACTTTAAGTTTGTTGTCTCTAGTTGCCTCATTGATGCTCCTTCATTGTTTCCTTGATACCACTCTCATGTCTTCATGTCGCTTTTATATTGGTACAGTCTCCATCTTGGGTTCGCTTAAGTCGACACAAGGTTCTCTTTATTTGTTTGTCCTTTGGTTACATCATCGCTAGTCTTCTTCTTCGACATCCTCTTAAAGGAGTCCGGGAAACCATCGGGGTGCTTGCGAAAACTTGATGCTCAACTCGATAACTTGAGCATACTCATCTTCGTATGCATACTATCCTAAGCCCAAAAGGCATTGTCCAAGGGAGCGATGATAGCTTTCTATCATCTTAGCTATAAGGTCCACTATCACTAATATGATATTAGCATACCATATGTTTATATATATATATATATATATATATATATATATATATATATATATATAGTATAGATCCTATGAGAACGCCCCCTAACGTGAGAACATGAGAACAAATTCGTAATTATTATTAGTTTTGTTACGAAGGTGTCATATCGTTTAATGTATTATTCGTAGTTATTGTTGGTTGAGTGATTATTCGTAGTTATTGTTGGATTCCTAATTATTATTATTATTCGTAGTTATTCTTAATTATAATATCTACTCTAAATCTCAACCCTTAATACTCACCATCCAACGGTGTTCTCATGTTCTCACGTTCTCACGTTAGGGGTGTTCTCATGGGAACCACACACACACACACACACACACACACACACACACACACACACACACACACACACACACACACACACACACACACACACACACACACACACACATATATATATATATATGTATATATATAAAGATATAAACGCCATGATACTACTATAAACATAACCAGTCCAGAAACAACTTACAATTCAACATCTTAAGTCCACATATACATATCAATAACTACGTCGCCGAGGTCCGCGAAGGAAGTGGTGGTCCCGTACATTCTACCACAACTAACTCATGCACATGATTTGAAAACGAAATTCATTTCTCTAAAACTCAGAACCCTTGAGGGTTCTGTTTAATTTTATTCGGCCTTTAGAAGATTGCGAGTGCCATTGTTGTCAACCTAGGACTCTGATACCATGTTGTAACACCCCTAATCCGCGGGACTCGGAGTGCTACGGGTCACAATGGGTCCCGACTCTTATCTTGACAACAATTTCACCATATCTAGCAACAAGACACAAATAAAGGTCAAAACCGAAATACATTTTTATGCAATGTTATGAAACCCCAAAGACAAAAGAATGGAAAGACTTCAGCCGACCTTGCAACAACATCAACATAATACAAAAACAACAACACAAGGACTCAAATCCCCCAAACTCGACCTATGATGTAAGGAACCCCGGCTACCCACTCCTCCGGATCACTCGGCAAATTCCTAACCTGCACATCAACTACAACAATCGGTATAAAACCGTTAGCTCACATTCTAGGCATTATAAAGATAGCAAGGGCACAAACACACACATAAGTACATATAACACACATCATGCTCATATACATACAATCCGATTGATATCTTCTCTTTTTATGTCATTCCATTACTAGTTTCATTCGTTTTAAGTGTGACACGAGAGTCTTATAACTCTGACCTCTGTCCCCGTGTAATCAACATGAGTGATGTGGAGCTGGACCCGTATACCATGTGGAGTGGTGAAGAAGCCCGCCCGTAAAGCATGTATGGCCTGGTCGCAGAGAACCTCACAGTCTCCCTCGGGAGTTGAGCAGTGATGTCACCGCCCGATAATAATAAACAATGGGCCAACAATATATATAACCAAGTTGTCCTAATCCGGTTTCATGATCATAAGCAATTAAACACACCCCACTATCACATATCCAAATAATGCATAAAAGCTTCTAAGTATGTCTGAGAACTTACCTCGTCCCAACGATCAACCAAGAACAACCGAAACACTCTCTTCCCGTAGGAATATAACCAAAGTCTGTTCAAGACAAGGCACGATAATCAACAACTACTCACACAAGCCAAAAGTCTAAGTCCTATATGATCTTACACGATCACATCCTCTCACAATCTAGGATAGCATTCCTAGACCTCACAACCGATATGTAAACACAAACATCAAAGCCTCACAAGCCTCATAAAGACAACCATACACTCACCACATGATAACCAACTCAAGCTCCAACACTAGTCAAGTCTAAGAACATCGATAACTTCCAGCACTCATCTAAGGTCCAAAGCCACTACATGGCATTCACTCTAAGTTATGTTAGATCCAACCTAGCATGGTACTACTACTAAACATAACTAGAACGAGGAAGAAGGTACTCACACAAGGTCGAAGACGGAAGACGATCTTCGAATGACGAGAATGGATGCGTTGGCCTTTATCGGGACACTTCAGAACCTAATACCAAAACTAAACAAATTTAGCTCATACGCTAGATTTGATAGTAAAATATAATATATAAAATCATAACGTAAAACTCGTTTTCAAAAGCCAACGTTAAAATACCGTAATTACCCTTCCGGGGCAAAAGCACAATACTAGAAACTTGGTCATAAAACCGTGATTAGAACCTTGAGCCGTAAACCGAAATTAATCCAACAAGGGCACAATATAATATATATATATATATATATATATATATATATATATATATATATATATATATATATATAAAATCCAAGTTTAAAAACCGTAAATACATTTTCCGGACAAAATACAACTCTAAAAACTTGGGCCATCTTCCGTAATTAAAACCTCGGGCCAAATCTGTAAATAATTCCAGCAGGGTATAAAACCAAGGCTGAATTGGCATTTAGGGCTTTTTACACTATAGAGTCAAAATTTAGGGTCCTACCAATTACAAATTGAGAAATAGGGCTCCTACTTTACTAGACTAATTCATAAATATGACAAAAAGTTGACAAAAGTGAGTGATGGCTGATGTGAGTGTTGACTATGACACTTTTGATTGACATTTGGGGGGAATTTGGGGGCCAAAAAAAACGCAGCCATTTGCCCAGAAAAAATCAGCTTACCCAAAAATCTGCTTACCCAACTAATGTCACAATAATACCCAAAAATAAATTTGTCAAAGTACATAAACATAATCGAAAATAATACACCCACTAAATCAAATATCAATATAAAATAATATCCATAAATTGGATAATATTTTATATTTATACCCAATTTAAACATCACTTAATACAAAATCCATACCCAATTTAAATTTGTCATACCCAAAATTTTCAAAACTCGATATTGTATACAAACATCAATATCAAATGACATTTGGTCATTACCCAAAAATTCACTTGACATTTGATCATTATAACACATTTTGGGTAACCATAAAACATATCCACGATATCACTTTAAATATAACACATTTTGGGTAACTATAAAACATATCCAACATTTTAACACATTTTTGGGTAAGTGTTTTTTAAGATATTGATATGTTTGGGTAAGTGGTATGTTCGTATGGTTGTCAATATAGTAGATCGAACATGGTAAGTGCATATCCTAATTTTGAGATCGGAATTTTGGGTAATCAAACATAAATCGTCATACAACCCAAAAAAATAAATAACACACCTAACATACCCAAAAAATAACAACTCAATTTCGTCATACAATATCCAAAAAATAAATAACACACCTAACATATGAAAGATTAAGTGGGAGTCTCCCTCACTTTATTTAAAAAACCAAAAAGTATGAATAGTAAACATCCCATCAATATTTAAATATTGTGTAGTACCATCATTTCAATTATGTCCTATTTCCCTAGGTGTAGGCCTAATTTTTATTGTTTTTTCTAGAGACCCATTTTACAAAAGCAATATATAAAGGGTCCCATTTCCCTAATTTATTCTAAAACCAACAATCCAGAAACTTGAATATAAAACTTGAATATAAAACTGCAATTATAAAGCTATGGGTACAATCAGGAATTTTTTTTAAGCACTAGGGCCGAAATGTAATTATATCATATAAAAGGGGCCGAATATAAATAATGGGATTAGGGTTCTTTTAACCCGACAGAAATGAAGGCGGAAGATAGGTTGGCTGCGTAGGGGTCCGGCTGTAAGGGAGGAGGCACTGGGAGGATTCTCCAGTGAAGGGCGAAGACGGCGGCGGCGGCATCCGGCGTCGACAAGGGAGAGGCGAGGTTCTAGTCCGGTGAAGTGTTTCCCGGCGATTGATAGCGGTTCCCGAGGAGTTGCAGACCTGTTCAATATTGAACGGAAGATAGAAGGAGGAAAGCAGGGGTGGCGGCGGTAGCTTCGGCTTGCAAGGGCGAGGCGACAACAGTGATGGAGGGCTTATCCGGCCAGGTAAAGGCGGCGGCAAGGCAGTGGCTTCGATTCCCGGTGGGCGACGAGGGCGAGGCAGGGGCTTCGATTCCCGGTGGGCGACGAGGGCGAGGCAGGGGCCCTCTCCGGCGGTGTAGGTTGCACTGGTGCTCCGCTGACAGGGCTCGAAGAGAGATCGTTGTTGTGGATAGGGAAAGAAAATCCTGAAACAGATGGGTGAAGGGGAGATTCTTGCTATTGCGTGAAGAGAGGCAAAAGGGTAGAAGTAATGTGCTGAGGTTGAGGAGATGGTTTCCGTTGCAAGGACGCGATCATCTGGAGTCCTGGGGAGAGTATGGGAGACTGAGGGGAAGGTGATGCGTAGGTGTGTCACCAGGAGGTGAGCGGTGACTGCGAGCGTAGGGATGAGGCCGTTCGGGTTCAAAGGAAACAAAGAAATGAGGTGCTGACTGTTGGGGGGTCGATTGCTTGCAAGGTTGGGCTACCACTTTGAACACTGCAGGGCTATGGAGGCTGCAAGGCTCACACAGGGATAGGGTTGGCGGCAATGGCGTGAAGGGTCGGTTTCAACAGAAGTGGTGCGAGGCAGCACAAGAAAGAAGGAAAGAAAAAATAATAATAAAGAAAGGAAATGGAGAATTAAAATATACTCGATTTTTTTTTTTAGGATAACGGAAAGCGGTTCGATTCAGTAGTCGGTGCGCCGACTATAGGATCGAAAGGCCGAAAAGGATCGGCAGACGACTAACCGTCATGAAGAACCACAACAAACGAGAAAAAGAAAACACAAATACATCATAAACCCGAAAGCAGAAAAGTCTTCAAGGGAAAGCAGAATGATCCGGTCATCCGGAAGTGACGAGTATTAATGTTCATCTTCGAAGGAAGTACACAGGCTTCCTACGTGTGTACTTCGGATCGGAAAAAAAAATATAAAACAAATATATATGAGTATACTCATAAAATTTAATTTACGCCGTAAAAATACTTTTAATAAAAAAAATATTTGAGCTACTAAAATATCGAAATGCATCCAATAAAAAGGGCGTTACATATGATTTGATTCCGTTTTTATGGATACGTAAGAAATTTAATACAAAATGATACGTATTAACTTCAATCGCAAAATATATTTTTGACTTTTATATGAAATAAAAGTCATAAAATTAAATTTCAAATATTCCTTCCAAAACTACGTAATGACTTGATGCTCTTTCCGAGCTACGTAGAAAATTCAATATTGGATTCAGTATCACCGTCTAAATAAAATCAACTCTAAAATAAATCCTGGAGTTAGACCAAAATTCTCAAATATTCATGAACTCGATATAAAGAATCCGTTCATCGAGTTTAACCACAAAAAGTTCAATCAATTAAGAACTACGTAAAATTGATTCCTAATAAAGGATACGCAGGAAATTTGGTAAAATTATGAACCAGATTCAGTCACGGGTCTTAAAATAAATAACCTAACACTTTTTCTGATCATGCGCGTGATAGCGGGATGAATTAAGTAACCCTTCCTAGAAGATGGGTTTAATTTAATCTTATGATGCTTGGTCGAGATATAAATATCATGCAAATGATAGTTGAATCATCATTTAGGCAACCCTTCCTAGAAGGTGGGTTTGGACTTTGATTATTTGATGCATAAAAACACTACATTGAACTACGTGAGGCTTGATCCTCTTCGAGGTACGTAGACAACCCGTCCAAAACGGTTGCAACCCAAATCACCAAAACCAACCAAATATCGGTTGTAACACCCCGGATCCGCAGGACTCGGGATGCTATAGGCGGAAAACTCACAATAGGTCTCGACCCTTAGCCTGACAACAATTTCTCCGGGTCTTACAACAAGACACAAATAAAGATAAAACCGAAATACATTTTTATGCAATAATATGATCCCCAGAAACAAGCAAACGACGTACTCCAGCCGAGTTCTCAGCTACAAAGACTCAAACGTCAAATACATACAATATACAATATAAACAAGACTCCACTCCAACTAGACCTGTACAAATCCGGGCCGACCCGTCCAGCCCGCCCGAGAAAAAACACGGGTATGGACAACTAGTTTGGCCCGTTTGGGCTTGGCCTGGCCCGACCCGTATTTTGGTGGGACGGGTATGGGTAAGCATTTTGGCCCACGGGCTAACCCGGCCCGACCCGTATATAATTTTTTACATATATATATATATATATATATATATATATATATATATATATATATATATATATATATATATATATATATATATATATATATATATATATATGTCTATATAATTTATATTGTTTTGAGTTTCACATACTCGGATTTTTCATTTAGTTTGTTTGGAGTATTTTAACGAGTTATAACTCGTTTGTAATATAAGATTGTAAGGTTAACTTGATTGTAATGGTACTTGTTATTTATGTATTTGGATTTATTCATTTTTGTGTGTTGATGGTTGATAGAACTTGTTGGTAGTGCACTATACAAGTATAATTGAATTGAAAGTGTGTGTTAAATACATTATATTACTTATTTCGAACGATAAATTTCGGGGGGAAAACTCATACGGGACATCCGGGCCGACCCGGCAGCCCACCCGCTTTTTACATGGGTGGACATGGACAACGTTTGTGGCCGGGACAAGCCGGGCCGGGCCAGCCCGGCCCACATTATACGGGTAGAGTTTTTTATATATGGCACGGGCCGAGCCCGCTTTTGTAAAGGTCTAACTCTAACCCATCCTACAATGTATGGAACCTCGGCTACTCACTCTTCCGGATCTCTTGGCCACATCCCTAACCTGCAAGCAACTACAACATCGGTACAAAACCGTTAGCTAACATTCAAAGCATTAGAATCATGGTATTGGCACACACACACACGTAAGTCAACATAAACACACATTATACTCCAACACACACAAGCCGGTTATTTATCTTTCCATATACGTCATTCCATAACTAAATCCATTTGTGGTGTGACACGAGAATCATAACGATCTCGCCTTTGTGCCCATTCACTAGACGGGTTTTTAATTGATGCCAATCAGCATCACCCGCTGGACTAGTCGCAAGGCACCTTCTATTCACCCCATTTTGGACAGGACAAGCGGTCACCGCCCGATTATCATACACTTGGGCCAAAATACATATAACATAAGGTCGTCCTAGTTCCGGTTTTGTTATTATAAAACATAAACAAACACACTCATAACCAATCACACATCGATGCTAATACAAAGAAGCTAGCTAAGTAAGTCCGGAGATTTACCTTGTCCCAACGCTAAACCGACCAATACCGCTCTCGCTTCCCGTAGGAAGGTACCCAACGCCTGATCATAACAAGGCACAAATCAGCAACATGCTCATAAGCTAGAAGTCCTTAGACTTCTAGAGCTGATGATCTCGCAAGATCATTAACCGTACAACACACTAGGATAGACATGCCTAGTCTCAACTATCTCAACGGTAGCAACACTATGCTAGAGTACGCACATCCTAGCCCACAATATCACAACCATATACTCACAATCTTAATCCTCACAAGCCTCACAAGGGAAGCCATACATTCATTCCATGAACCGACTCAAAATCATACCTCCATCAAACCTTAGAGCATTCCGAGAACCTCACACACTCGCCTAAGGTCCAAAAGCCACTACATGGCATTCACAACTATCCTAGGTCCAATCCTAGCACGCTTCTATCATAAACACTATCTAGGATCAACTATAAATGTATGCTCAAGGGAGGGTACTCACCAGGCAAAGACACGGGCGCGGAAGAAGGAAACACAGCCGCAAAAAGGAGAAGAAGATCGCACGGGCTGGCTGGATGAGCCAGTGGCCGCCCCGCGGCGTTGTCTGGCCGCGGGTGCGGTCGAGCTCCAGAAGGCGATTCAAACGGGCTTCTTCGATGGATCCTCGAGGTGTGGAGGGCCTCCTCGCTTCCTTGCTCCACCATAGTCCCACACACACAAACATAATCATATCCTTCGATCTAAGCTAGATCAGTACACATGCAACACAACAAGAGAAGAACTTGAATGATTTCATGGCTTCCACCATTGGAGCTCAAGGAAGAAGAGGAACATGACGGAGGGACAAGAAGGAGAGAAAATTACTCACCAAACTCCGGATCTGCAGTACCTCACTGCTGAACATCACACACAAAAAAGAATCTCCATGGAGATCCAACAAGAGGAGGGAGAAGAAGAACACCATGATAGATAAAGAAGAGAAGAGAAATAAGAGGGATACTCACATGAAAGTGAAAATGGGGAAAGGAGAGAGAGAGAGAGAGAGGGATGCACCCAAGGGAAACAAAGGTCAAGGCATCACATCATTTAGAGAACGAGGGGTCAAAAGCGGGTAACCAAAGGGTCGGAACGGGATTTGGGATAAAATCCCGTCACTCAGCACATCATGCCTGCGGAAAGACTGAGCCGCGCCTACGGAAGGTCGCTAAACCGCTCACTAACCGGAATAAAAATCCCGGGCGTCACATCTAATCCCCCTAAAAAACTTTTTGTCCCGAAACTTGCTACCGTAGAACTCTCGGGCATAACTACCTTGGTAACCACTCAAAAACCGTAAATGTGCGAACTCTCTACTCGATAGTCAACACACACTCATATAATCGCGTCAAAACTTTGCAAGGCCTACACAAACTCACATGAACCGCATAACGCATACCAAGACAAGATCTAACCGATCACACAACACATTCCAGCTCCGGGCACAAAACACATGAACTTACACATGCACATAATATCTAACCCATCGGCCATCTCGATGCAACTAGATCATCGTAAAAACTCCATCAAAGATACTATCCCATTTCCTCCCGATAGCCTCATCAGCTCCTCGTCTACTATTAGATCGATATGACTAACATCATGAATCGAGTAATACATGTACTCCCTCGACTATCACACATGAACCTGGTGAGCATCCTCTACTCTCGGTGGCCAGGCCAACCGGTAAACCACTTCCCAACTCTCGCCAAGATCTCAAAAAGGTCCGATATAACGGAAACTCATGCACGTGCCTCATGCACCTGATCTTTGTATGGCATCCAAGATCAAAGGGGAGGTATCATGGATACCATTATCCCCTACCTCATGCACGTGCTCTTTGTCTGGCATCCAAGATCACAAAAGTCCTCTCTAGTTGACCAACTATCAAAGGATAGAACTGCCATGAAAGACAACTGGTCCCCTAAGTCGCACGGTCCCGCTGCCCAACAAATCCCGAGATGAATCGCCCATCTCAACCCGAGATAACGATACTCGGTATCCCAAGTAATCTCACTATTACTTAGAAGACTCCACAACTAGCTGACTCATCGGCCCTGTTTCCCAATAGGGTGTAAAACGCGTTGTCTCCGTCGGTCGGTCCATAATAACCCAAACACGTTACAACTGTTACATGGTCTCAAATTGGTAATAACCTCTATGGAGGTATCCACCCACTCCCACTACATAACTTGCAGTGAATGAAGACTTCTTCCCGTCTTATGGTGCCCAAGCTTGACTTGACGACGGTCATATACTGGCTATGCACTTAGCCACATTGTCCTAAAGGCTGCCTCACCAATGTGAACATCACCAATTCGGATACCTCTTACCAGCACCAGGGTGAACTAGTAAGGGCAGTGTGAGCCTCCCAAAGACTCTCTCTCAGCTCTCCGTCCTAAGTAAACATGGACACTCCTAGCGTCTCAACAAACTATCAACCCATAAAGGTAACTATGGCGCATCTCTTCGGGACCTTCTATCCCGGATCTTTCTCAAAGCCACTCCAATCCCGCACTTCTATCGGGTCTCTTCACAGATCATCTACGATAATAAACTAAGGTTTAACCGCCAGTTTAGTTGTTACTTCCTCTTGAAGCGTCCACTTACTAAGGGTGTTGGTGATCACATTTGCCTACCCTGGATGATACCAAAACCATGAGACCGAAGTCCTTAACCAACTATAACCATCACTTCTTGTAACACCTCAAATTCGCGGGACTCGCGATGCCACATTGGGCTATGATCTCACAATGGATCCTGACCCTAGCCTGACAACAAGTTCACTGGGCCTTACAACATGGCACTGACATATATAAAACAAATGCATAAAAATGTATAAACTGTACAACCGAAAGGTAAACAAGATCATAGCCGAGTATAAAGCAACATCCTCACACAGGAGGTATACAAAATATCATCCTCACACAAGAAGGAAACATAAACAACCCCAAAAGCCATAATACCCTAATGTACAAGAGTCCTCGGTCTGTCACCCTGCCAGATCACTCAACAGCACGCCTATCCTGCAGGGCATCTACAATGTGGTATGAAACCATTAGCTAACCATACAAATATAAGGTATTGCATAAGCACAAGCACAATCATAAAAGATAAACACATAAGCATGTTGTCACACATTTACCCATTTTATCATCTTTATATAATAGTCATTAACTCAAATCGTATATATATAGATAGATGAAGCTATGTGACACGAAGAACGTATCATCCTCGCCTCTGGGCCTACTAGCCATCTGGAAGTAGTGTCGGTCACACAACCCGTGTACCCTATGGGAGTGGATTGCACCCTTCCTATATACTAGGTGGTCTGACGTCAGAGAACCTCCCAGACTCCACGGCAGAATGAAAGGGAAAGGTTATCACAACCACGCATACGGGGCAATAAATAAAACATAGGACGGTAATAATCGACATCACATGCTATCATATCAAGCATATAACACACACAACACTCATGCAAACACCCGATATAAGGATTGTAGCTAAGTAAGTCTTACGGACTTACCTCAAACTCGTATAAAACTCAACAACGATCAACCTCCGATCCGGAGAGGGACACTGCCTAATAACAAGGCATAAAGATATATCAATCTCCTATCAATCAAAGGGTCATACCTAGACCAAAGGGATCCATAGGATCATCCTCAGCCTAAGCCTCACAATCCACTAATCCTCAAAAGCCATACAAGGCATACATGATCATAACATCATTAACACACTCTCATCTACACCTATCATGGTACTACACACTCGCACTAGGAAAAGAAGAGACAATGCCATCCATAGGCAAGCCTAGAAGCAAGACACACCTGCGGAACCAAGGGCAAAGCCAAGCTGGTGCAGGTGGGCGCAGGGGCGGCTGTAAGATGGCGCAGGGGCGGTGAAAAGGTGGTGCTGGGGCGGCTCCAAGGTGGCGCTGGGGCGGCTCCAAGGTGGCGCTGGGGCGGCTGGTGTGTAGAAGGCATACTTCCAACTTCTTTTTGCGTCTTCACTCTAATCTCTTGACTTCTTCTTCAGCCAACAGCCAAGCACATACATATACATACATATATACATCAAATGAAACCTATGAGGGCTGCCACAAGATCATTCTTATGGAACCTAAGCTAGGGATGAAGAAAGGAAGGAAATAAGAAAGAAAGAAAGAAGGAAGATAGGTAGAAGGAGATGGAGAACTCACCCAGTTGTAACTTTATCAAAAGAGGAATCACATCACAACCTCATGGCTGGTTCAACAAAGGCACATCAGCATCAACCATCATCATCACAACAAAGCCAAGCTCAAACTCTTACAAATCCACATAAATATCAAAGAAGATCAAGATGGAGATCCAAAGGAGGAAGGTGAAGATGATGAACGGGAGAGAGAAGATGAAGCTGAGGTAGATGAAGTAAACCCTCATCAGGATGCAAAGAAGGCTTATATACAAAGCCAACCCAAAAGCACGAGTCAAGAGTAAACAAAGTCGGCTACAACACACCCTAAACCGCAGGGGCGGCTCAGGGAGGCACAAGTGCGGCCTAGGCAAACCGTAGGGGCGGTCTTTGGCTCACGCAGTGGCAGTTTAGGCTGAATATGTACCCTCAGCACTCACTCTCAGCTCCTCCAGACTAAGAATCTAAGATCTCAACCCCCCCCCCTAAAAACAAGTTTCGTCCCGAATTTTGCAAAATCCCAATTCCTCTCCAACCCATATGCCGAGGTTTAACTCTCTCTATCAGAGGTATCACATCTCCATTCAAAAGGTCACAACCTATATCAATCTATAACCTTAAAACACAAACATGGAGGAATCATCAACTCCAGAAATCAGGGTCATAACGCTACCCAAAAGGCGTAGAGGAATCACATCTCTTGCCATACTCATAACACGGGGCATAGAGGAAGTACATCTCTAGCCAGATCATACTCATACACAACGCATGGAGGAATAACATCTCCAATGAAACAATGTCCATCAAGGTAGCGTGGAGGAAAGAACCATCTCCAGTTGAATTCTAATCGCACTCAGATAGCATGGAAGAAAAGAACCATCTCCAGCTATAATGATACATCACGCTGGCACATCATGATCTAATAAGATCGTACATCACATCATAGCTAGCATGGAATAAGCACATCAAGGCATGTAAGCACATAAGCACATAATCACATACTCACCAAGATAGCATTAAGATCTACTCATCGACCCTAGGTGCATCTATCTCAGCATAAAAAAATTCTGGATATTTCCTCTGGATACCATCCTCAGTCTCACATGTAGTCTCCTTGGGTCCTCGTCTCGACCACTGTATCCTCAACATGGGTATGTCCTTCGAACGCAGGCGTCTCATTCCTCGCTCTAAGATTGCAATATGATGCTCAACAAAGATGTGGTCAAGCTCAACCACCAAATCATCATAACTCACAATGTGCCTCAAATCTGGTATGTACTCCTCAGCTAAGACATGTGAAACACAGGATGAACACCCTCTAACCTCATAGGCAAAAATAATCTGTAGGGTTCCCTTCCCACTCTATCCAGTATCTCAAAAGGACCGACATATCGGGGACTCAACTATCCCTTTATGCCAAAACGTTTGACGCCTTGCGTCGGAGATACTCTCAACCAGACATGAGCTCCAACTCTGAACTCTAGAGGTTCACGCCTCCTGTCTGCATATGACTTCTGGAGACTCTGTGTAGCCAACATCCTCTCTCTAATCAGCGCTACTCGAGCCATATCATCCTGAATATTCTCTGGCGCTATCCTACTGATACTGCTACGCTCATCCCAACATAATGGTGTACGATATCTCCGTCTATGCAGTGCCTCATATGGGGCCATCCCAATCGATGCGTGCCAGCTATTGTTGTATGAGAACTCAACTAGTGGGAGGTAATCAGACCATCCATATCCCCAATCCAACACACAGGCTCGTAGCATATCCTCAAAGGTCTGGATGGTCCTCTTTGATTGTCCATCTGTCTGAGGGTGAAAGGTAGTCGTGAAGTGTAGAATCATCCCCAAAGCAGTCTAAATTTGCTGCCAAAATCTCGAGGTAAATCGCTCATCTTGATCAAAGACGATCGTCCTCGATACATCATGGAGTCTCACTATCTACCTAGTGTACTCCTCAGCTAATGTGCTCACTAGCCACGTCTCTTTGATAGGAATGAAACGTGCCGTCTTCATTAGTTTGTCAACAACAACCCGGATAGCATCAAAACTCCCGTTGGGCCTCAATCCAGTCACAAAGTCCATGGAGATGTCCTCCGACTTCCACTACGGCACTGGCAGTGGATGAAGCTCACCTCTAGGTCTGCAATGCTCTATCTTGACCTGTTGACAGGTCGCACACTGTGGCACAAATCTGACTACATCAGGCTTCAGCCGTCCCCACCAATATGATCGTCTCACATCATGGTACATCTTACTCGTACCTGGATGTACTGAGTAAGGTGTACAGTGAGCCTCTTGTAAAATCCTTTGTCTCACCTCTCCATCAGCAGGTATACAGATACGGTCATGGCACCTTATCACTCCATCTGCTCCAACGGAGAATTGTGGTGCCTCGCAACGAGACATCCTCTTTTTGATCCTCATTAGGGTCGGTCAGGTCCCTTGCTTTTGTTGGATCTCATCCAACAGACCAGGTAGAACCTCTAAAGCATACAACTAGGTGTCCTCATCAAGGAACTGAATATCCATCTCTAGCCAAGCTAGATCTCTCTGAAGCTGAGGTTGTGCTGTCAATCTGGCAATCGCCTTCTCTCGAGGCGTCTTCCTACTCAGGGCGTCGGCGGCAACGTTTGCCTTCCCTGGATGATACGGAATCTCAAGGTCAAAGTCCTTGATTAACTCGAGCCATCGACGCTGGCGGTTATTCAACTCCCGCTGCGTAAAAATGTACTTCAGACTCTTATGGTCTGTGAAGATCTGACAAGTGGCACCATACAAGTAATGTCTCCAGATCTTCAATGCATGAACTACCGCTGCTAACTCCAGATCATGATTCGGGTAGTTCTCCTCATACATCTTCAACTGTCTCGACGCATAAGCAATCACTCTGCCCCTTTGCATCAACACGCATCCCAAGCCTAGCTTGGATGCATCACTGTAACCACAAAATCCTCAGAACCCTCTAGCTGTGCCAAGACAGGAGCAGAAGTCAAACGCTTCTTCAACTCCTAAAAACTCTGGGCACAGTAATCAGACCACACAAATCTGGTAGTGTTCCTCAGTAGACTCGTCAGTGGATGGGCAATCACAGAAAATTCCTCCACAAAACGTCAGTATTATCCGGCTAGGCCAAGAAAGCTACGCACTTCCTTAATGTTCGTCGGTGTCTTCCATGCAACAACAAACTCGATCTTCACCGGGTCAACCATAATCCCATCGGCGGAGACAATATGGCCTAAAAAGGCCACCTCTGACATCCCGAACTCGCACTTAGAGAGCTTAGCATACAACTCTCTATCCCTCAAAATCGGCAACACCGTCCTCAAATGACCGGCATACTCCTCTCTGCTACGAGAGTATACCAGAATGTCATCAATGAAGACCACCACAAATTGATCAAGGAAGTCGATGAAAATACTAATCATCAACTTTAGAAAAACTATTGGGGCATTCGTAAGGCCAAATGGCATTACTACAAACTCGTAGTGTCCATAATGGGTATGAAATGCGTCCTGTGCACATCCTGCTTGTAACACCCCGAATCCGCGGGACTCGGAATGCTACATTGGGCTAGGATCTCACAATGGATCCTGACCCTAGCCTGACAACAAGTTCACTAGATCTTACAACAAGGCACAAGTAGAGTAAAACAAATACATAAAAACTGTATGATACATCCAAAAGAGTTTACAACTCAAAGCCGAGTACAAAACCATAACAACAACATCACTGATACAAAAGATCCCCAACCCACGCATCCTAATGTACAAAAGTCCTCGGCTGGTCACACCATCTGGCTCACTCTGCAGTCTTCCTAATCTGCAGATCATCTACAACACGATATACGTCGTTAGCTACAACAATAGATAAGCATGAAGTAATAGCACAAACACATCACAACATCTCATACATGCAATGCCACACTGTTAGCATGAAATATTGTGATATTTTAGGCACGTTTTCTAAGTGTATTTCATCTATATTGGTAGTCATTGATAAAGCATTGCAGCATTTGTGAGTTAGTTCATCTATTTTGTCGATATAGAGGTCTACATAAGCTTTGTGTTGATTGTAGGCAATTTAGAGCAAATTCCGAACGGATTGAGAGAGAATGGAGTTTAATTGAGCATGTCTAAGGATTGAGGACATCTCTAGGAGCTAAGGATGGTGCTAACTTGAAGAATAGCACGAGGCTAAGGAAAATTACGATCTACCTCTAAACCACGCTCTAAAATACGGCCGTACTAGATTCCACGTTCAAGTCCACGGCCGTGGAACCTTGGCAAGAGAGGCGTGGTGCATTCCAGCAACTTACACGGCCGTGGAGAGTTGTGACAAACCGTGACCAACTTCCACGCTCTAAATTACGGGCGTGGAACCCTTCCACGACCGTGATTGATAACATGATTTATGACGTTAGTATAGGCATACATTTAGATAGTTTTTCCCGTTATTCGTGCACGGTTTGGCATTAGTTCACGACGTTTACAGTCATTTCATGCATATTTCTAGAAAAGACGTCTACACGAGCTTTTGTCGGTTTTGTAGGTATTTCGGGGATCTTTTGGGCATTAATCGATACATTCGAGGGTCAAGCCTCATGGTGGTACATATCCAAGGCCTTGAAGGAACATAATTGGAGCAATGAAGGACACAAGGACCCTTGTTGGTGCAAGCAATGGAGCAACTCATGGCTAGATGATCATAACAAGTTTCTGTTAAAGAAAATCGACCTACACTCAGAAAAATCGGCCGATTTATTTGACTGGGTCGATTTTTGGCCTTTGACAGCTTAAGCCACGTGTCCCACGATCTCTTGTCCGGCCTTGCTCTTGGTGGAGAATATAAGTGGGCCTGCAAGCTGTTGCTAGGGGGACTCCCTCTCCCACATCCTCTAGCATCTTCCCAAAGACTCTTCCAATTGGGAGCTCTCTTCAAGACACCCTTGTGGGTGTTTTTGAGAGAGATTAGTGTAGATTTCAATTTCGTAGTGAGATTTGAGTGATTTTTGTGAAGAAACTTGTTGAAGGTTGTAAGATCTGACTTGGAGCTACATTTGGTGTGTTGAAAAACTTGTTTTGAGCTCAAATCCAGCTAAGTTTCATTGCTTTCATTTCCTTACTTCATCTTCTTGCTATGGATTTCATGTATGCTTCTATGATGATTTTAGATCTTGAAATGCATGTTGTTGGCTAGTTTATTGTGATTCTGGAGTGATGGATTGATGGTTATAGCTTGGGTGATGATAGAATGGACTTATATGTTAGTTTTGGATGATTTGTATGCACAAAACCTAACCCAGGAAGAAAAATCGGCCTGTTCTTCAGGTAAATCGGCCGATTTTTGCTATGATCCACCCGATTTTTCCTTCTGTTTCTCTTTAATTGATGAATCTATATGTTAGGATGTTAGATTGTTGAAATCCTAGTGTTTGTTGAGCATAATATAGCTTAGGGTGACCTAATGCTAGCAAACTAAGTGAGGAAAGAGACCTACCCGGTGATTTCCAATCTTAGATACCAAAGATGATGAACTCTAGGTAGTAGTGAGCCTCACAAGCCGCTATTGGATTGAGTGTGCTAGGATTATTGCTTGAGACTTACCTTTTCCGAGACTTACCCGGTAAGGAGAGGGTTACCCCTTAAGTAGTATCCGGTTTGTGTAGAATTCCCTACTTTAACCCCTTGAGACCTACCCGGTAATAGGAGTTAGATGCGGGACTAGTGAAGTGAGAGACCTACCCGGTGATTACTTCCATTAGTGAAACACTCTTCCCCAACACCGCAGCCTTGTCCTTAGAATCTTTAGAACCTTGAGTCCAATGCCATAACCGGAAATCTTGACCTCTAGAATCCACTCTTCTCTCTTGATCACATATTTTGTGCTTGTGTTGCTTGTTTGTTTTGCTAGCTTGAGTTGTTAGTTTGTTTATTATTTTGCTTGATTCGTGATCTTTGTTTGATCACCCCAAAACCCAAACCAAAAACTATTGTGTTTTGCACCTTCTTTATTCCTCATCTCATCTTAGTTTAGATTTGCACTATCTTTGATCATTGAATGACTTCATTTCGCCTCAGTCCTTGTGTTCGACCTCGGAATACTTTCCTTCCTACATAACGATCCGTACACTGCGGGTTTCGCTAGGTAGTTTAGGAGATTAGATCGAGTTTATAAATGTAAAGCTTTTTGTGCTACACATCCTAGCGTGACAAGTTTTTGGCGCCGTTGCCGGGGACTAGGTCTAGATTGAGTCATTTGCTTTTGATCGTTTTTAATGTTTATCTTTCTTGTTACTTTTGATCTTGTGTTGTTTTTGTCTTTGCCTTTTCATGTTTGCCATGGACGGATTGTACTTCCAAGACGACCTTGACAACACGGAGTATGAGGAGTGGATGGAAAGCCAAGATCTAGGACCTCTCCATGATGAGTTTGAGTATTGGGAGGAGTTTAATGCCTATCATGAGTCCCATGATCAAGCTCACATGACTACATTGCCTTATGTGGAACCTCACCATCAACCTCACAATGATCGATTGGAGTCAATGCTAGAAGAAATGTTGAGGAAGATGGATAATCTAGAAAGCAACCTTTCTTCTATTTCGAGTGCACATGTGGTGCTTGAAGCGGAAGTATTTCAACAAGAGGAGGTTCACCATGAGGAGATCCAAGAATTACCCGATTCAACCATAACCAATAGAGACCTTGAGGAAGAGTTGAATGAAGCTCGGGAGCAATTGTGGTTAAGGGATTTGGCCCTGGAGGATGCAAGAAGATTGAATGTCGAGAGAGAAGAACAAATGAGGAGGGAGATTGAGGAGATTAGGCATCCTCTTATGCTAGGAGATGCTACCATCCTTCAAGGCTTACCTCCACCTCCTTCACCTTTGGAGGAATGCAATGAATTACTCTCACCCCCGGATATCCTTGCTATCAACCCCGGAATCACACTTGAAGAGCTCACGAGGGAGAGCCCTAAGTTAACTTCAACTCCTTCCAATCCTTTCTTGCTTGCCCGGAGTACACACGAAGATTGGAGTCCCTTTCCTAAGGAGTCTCCCATGTTGAATGAAGGAGGCAAGCATGATGGATCCATGATGGTTATGAAGCACTTCAATGAAGAATTCTTTCCAAGAATCGGCTTTCTTCGGATCATAGAGGATGAGGATGGAAAGCATCTCACCGGTGTGACCATGGAGTACCAATTGTCTAAGTATGGGGTGGCACCTATGGTTGCAACACCATACTATCATCAAGGGAGCGGTGATGAAGGAGTATACTACTCACTGGTGAAGAGAGAACTCAAAGCTTATTTGGGCATCAAGTGGCCCTTTCTTGTCATCATGGATGCCGGAAAGCGATGGTTGCTTGGACTCCTCAAGGAAACCATGGTATTCGAGGTGGATTGACACATCCTCTGAATTTGGTCAAGCTAATGACCTAAAAGAAGCGCTTAATGGGAGGCAACCCATTGGTACATGTCTTTCCCTTTTATTTTTCTTGTTTTTGTTTGATTTTACTCTTGGTGTGCTTTGTTTTTCTTTTGTGTTTTTGGGGGCTAGATCTTGTTGTTGTCATGAGTGATGAGATGCTGGAGGTCATGTGAAAACCTCATGGAACTGTTGAGAAGAAGGTGCAAGATCCGAGCACATGGACAAGGAAGAAAGCACCCAGGAAAATCGGACTGTTCTTCACAAAAACCGGCCGATTTTCCTGGGTAGCTGGTCCGATTTTTCCTTCTGTAAAGGAAAGTGATGATCTCAAATCAAGCATGGGTGGAGCGGACGTGGAACTTGGACGGCTTGCGGTGCCAAGCGCAGGTTCCGACACCATAATGAACATCAAGAGCTCTCTACCATCCTTGATCGATCATCCACCATCATCATTCGATGTGAACCGAAATACCAAAGCATCACCAATTTTACATTGTGAGAACTCTCTTTCACTTCTTTATTTAGTTTCCACATTGGGGACAATGTGTTTCTAAGTATGGGGTGGGGTATTCATGATCACTTGCATGATTAGCATCTAGGATAGTTTAATATTGTCACATGTTTCATTACGTCTTGCATTGTACATACATATTTCGAAAAATCCAAAAAAATCAGAAAATTTTAAAAATTTTAGTGCTTCTAAAGCTTGGGAATGACCCTTATGATGAAATTTGTCTTGTGAATTGACTATGGATGGCCTTATGTGTTGAATAGATGAATGCATATGTGGACTTGAAGTACTTATCTTGAATCCCATGAATGATTTGTGATCATGAATGTTTGCCTTGATTGAATTGAGGATTGAAAGTCAAAATTACATGATAGTTCTTGCACATCATTTAGGAGTGATTAAGGCAATTCATCTTTCTCTACTTCTCATCTTGATCATGTTGTTTGAGCACCTCAATTGATGAAAAATTTTACCTCTTTTGACCCATCCGGGACTAGGAGCATGCTAGTGTGTTGATGTGTGTGAAAAGCAAGTGTGGGGTGAAGTTGTTGATGAAAGAATGTTGTGAATGAAGTGCTGAATTTGTTGAGAAAGTGTAGAAAAAAAATATAGGTTTGGGGACGTTGGTTTAAATGACGAGTAACTCGGCACCATTCACATAATCGGGTGTTTGTGCCTTGCCAAAGTCAAATAAACCGATAGTCCTAACGAGCTTTGGTATGTGTGCCCGGTGTGGATGCACCTCGAAAAATAAAAAAGCCCAAGGAAGGCCAATCACCAAGGTTTCGGCTTTTGTACACCAATGCCATTGTCTCAAAAATAAGTGAAAAAAGAAAAGAAAACAAAGAAAAGATGGAGAAAATTATACACTTGTTGGGAAGTTGAGCAAAAACGAAATTGTGGAGTTAGTTCCTTTCCCGGATTAGCATCACATGACCTGAAAATTCCCACCTAATCACAACGTTTCTTAGCCTCTTCTTTCCTAAGTCCTTGTGACCTAAATGCATGTGTGTGAGACTTAGTGATCTAGATTGGACATACTCATGATCATCTTGACTTCCTCATTTTCACCTCTCATGCATGCTTTCTAGTTAAGTATAATTGTCTTTCCATGCCTTCATTCATTTGATGCATGATTGCTTGTCCAATGCTATGAAACATGACTATGAAGGTGATCCAATGTTAGAAGCACAATTCCAAAAAGATTTGTATGCACGAAACCTAACCCAGGAAGAAAAATCGGCCTGTTCTTCAAGTAAATCGGCCGATTTTTGCTATGATCCACCCGATTTTTCCTTTTGTTGCTCTTTAATTGATGAATCTATATGTTAGGATGTTAGATTGTTGAAATCCTAGTGTTTGTTGAGCATAATATAGCTTAGGGTGACCTAATGCTAGCAAACTAAGTGAGGAAAGAGACCTACCCGGTGATTTCCGATCTTAGATACCAAAGATGATGAACTCTAGGTAGTAGTGAGCCTCACAAGCCGCTATTGGATTGAGTGTGCTAGGATTATTGCTTGAGACTTACCTTTTCCGAGACTTACCCGGTAAGGAGAGGGTTACCCCTTAAGTAGTATCCGGTTTGTGTAGAATTCCCTACTTTAACCCCTTGAGACCTACCCGGTAATAGGAGTTAGATGCGGGACTAGTGAAGTGAGAGACCTACCCGGTGATTACTTCCATTAGTGAAACACTCTTCCCCAACACCGCAGCCTTGTCCTTAGAATCTTTAGAACCTTGAGTCCAATGCCATAACCAGAAATCTTGACCTCTAGAATCCACTCTTCTCTCTTGATCACATATTTTGTGCTTGTGTTGCTTGTTTGTTTTGCTAGCTTGAGTTGTTAGTTTGTTTATTATTTTGCTTGATTCGTGATCTTTGTTTGATCACCCCAAAACCCAAACCAAAAACTATTGTGTTTTGCACCTTCTTTATTCCTGATCTCATCTTAGTTTAGATTTGCACTATCTTTGATCATTGAATGACTTGATTTTGCCTCAGTCCTTGTGTTCGACCTCGGAATACTTTCCTTCCTACATAACGATCCGTACACTGCGGGTTTCGCTAGGTAGTTTAGGAGATTAGATCGAGTTTATAAATGTAAAGCTTTTTGTGCTACACATCCTAGCGTGACAGTGATCTTGACGATCTTTTACGCAATATTTTAAGCCACGATCTCCTACGCATTGGGCCGGGCTTATATTTTATCTCACACTATAAAAGGACGGAAGAAGAGAGATTCCGTCACCTTCGCTTACACTTTGGCTTACCCTAGTTTTACGCTTTTGCGGAGATCGTCGTCGAGAGATTTGCGTTTTGCTATTGAGATTTCCGGATTGACGTAAGGAGTGAAGATTTGGAAGATTTATTCGTAAGGAGATTACGCTTCATCTTTAGGTTTGATTAGAAGACGGATTGACATCCCGTTCTTCGTTCTTATCTAAGATTTGTGATTTTTTGTTTTATTCCGAATCTATTGACATTATTGTTCTTGATTTGTGGATTTGAGATTGGTTTGAAAGTTATTGAAGGTTTTTGGAAGTTTTCATCTTTCATTCTTTTAAACCTTGAATTTGATATCAATATGACTGTTGTTGGCTAAAACCCTTTAGCAATTCTAAGATGAAGGGTTGATAGTTGTGGCTTAGATGATGATAGATCGATCATAAACAGATTGGACCCTGAGAGTTAGAGAGAATCGCCGATGAACCTAATCCACGGTCTATTCTTGAGCTTCCACGGCCGTGGAACTCAAGAACTACCCGTAATTTTGTATCAGTTTACGAACTTGCTTTTACTTTAATCAAAAGTTAAAGATTTGCTTTAACTTAGTCTTGGCTTGCCTTTTCTAGGTGGTAGTGAAGCCTCAACAACCTCTACCTCGATTCTGAGTGTCACAACCTTAATCGGTTAAGTTAGTCTTGATCCTTGGATTACAAGTTTGGGTATTTGACGTTAATTCTTGCCTTTAGATCTTTTCTATATTGAAGCCTCAACAACCTTTATAGAGAGTGTCTTTTAGGTGGGTCATATAAGGTTTTTGGAACTTCACCGTACGATTACCTTACATTCGTGTACCTTTGCAAACCTCAACTCTGTCCTTATATCTTTAGTATATCTTGAATCGATTGCCACAGCTGGATTCCTAGATCTTTAGGATTGTTGTTTTCCCAATAATTTGAAAAGCTTCATACATTTACTTGCTTGATAATCTATAACTGGATTTAACCCCCCAAATCCCTGTGTTCGATACTCTGGAATTCTTGCTTAACTATATCGATACGTACACTGCGGGTTCGGTTGCTTGATTTCTAGTTTTATAATTAAAGCTTATTTGCACGCACGCTAAGTGGCGAACAAGTTTTTGGCACCGTTGCCGGGGATTTGGTCTTGGCCGAATTCGGTTATCGGTTGTCAAGCTTGGGAGCTTGTCCCTTGTTATTTGATATCTTTTCGAGTGCATGCGCAGGTCTAGGAACAATGAAGACCTCTTACCTCTTGATCAAGAGCTTGAGAGGACTTTAAGGAGAAAGCGTAAGGAAAAGAAAATGGCTGAAGAAAGAGAACGTGATCTCCAATCGGAGTTAGCGGAAAAGGAAGCTCAACTCCAATGGAGTGAGAAGACTCGTAGAGAAGAAACGGATCGTCACCAAATGAAGGTTGATGATCTAACGGACATGATGTTCCAAATAAGGTTGGAAATAAACAACCTTAAGGAGAAAAAGAAAAGGAGGAGACCGGGAAGATCGGTTAGAGCCAACTCATCCAATGAGGATATCGACTCCTCCATGCCACCGCTAGAGGAAATTGATCCCACGATCAATGTGAATCCATTCTATCCACGGCCAGCTGCAAATCGCCGTGTTCCACCTAGGAATGCGAGGATCGAACGTGTTGATGAGGAGCCAAGAACTCTTGGCCAAAGTATGGATCCAACGCAGCAACCACGCCGTTTAGGTGTGAACTTTGATGCTGACGATGTACAAGGGTTTAGCTTCAACCCTCAAGTTATTACCATTGTTCGCCAAAACCAATTTGGTGGAACAAGTGCTGAATCTCCACACCAAC
This sequence comes from Fagopyrum homotropicum, assembly GCA_033239125.1. Lineage (NCBI taxonomy): Eukaryota > Viridiplantae > Streptophyta > Magnoliopsida > Caryophyllales > Polygonaceae > Fagopyrum > Fagopyrum homotropicum. The sequence goes on from BSWB01000002.1 coordinate 105,592,067, forward strand.
ATCTACAAAACTTTGAGATTATGATGGAGACGATGAAGCCTAAGAACGCAACTACCAACAGCTACAAACTCAAGCCTTTCTTCTTCTCCTTGAAGAGGAAATCATTGTCTTGGTATCAAGCTCTTCCAAGTGGAAAGCTTGAGACATAGGAGGATCTTTCTGCGGAGTTCCTCACTAAGTTTTTTCCGCCATCCAAAACGGCGGAGCTAAGAGGTAAAATTAATGCATTTTCTATGAGATCTAACGAAAGTTTGTTTCAATCTTGGGAAAGATTTCAGGATTTGCTATTGGATTGCCCTCATCATGGCATATCCAAGCTTGCACTATTGGAGATATATTATAAGGGGCTGGATGTGGAGACACAATTCAAGCTCCAATCCCTCTCATGTGGTACATTCATGGACATGAGGGAAGATGACTCTTGGGACTTCATTGAGAAACAAGCGCGAGTCATAGAGAAGTATTCTCACCGGAAAGTGGAGGGGAATCGTGTGGAGCAAGGAGCAAAGCTCACACATGAAGCTCAATCTCAAATCTTTTCTCTCAACAACGAGATTAAAGAGTTGAAGGAAGCTATCAAGACCAACTTTCCAAAGCAACAAGGAAAAGATGTAGGTTGTTTAGGCAACAACAATAACCACAACGGTGGTGAGAATACAAACCGCAACAACAACAACAACAACAACAACCGGAACAACAACCGGAATAATTGGAACAACAACAACAACAACCGGAATAACAATTGGAACAACAATAGGGGTTCAAACAACAACAATTGGCGCTCCAATCAACAAAACTCCGGTAATTCTTATCCTTCCAATTCAAATTCACTAACTCCACTTTCTTCTTCTTCCACTCCTTTGAAAAGCCAGGGGCAAACATCTAATGGTGGAAGCACTTCGGAGAAGGAGAAGCCCGATCTCATGTTGGAAACGATTTTGGGGAAGCTTCAAGGGTTGGAGACTCGTATCATCAAGGTTGATGATCACATTACTAAGGTTGATAAAGCCCAAAAGGTTTTAGAAAACCAAATGTTCAGCCATGCGGAGGAAGTTCCTAGGAATCAAGGGAAACTTCCAGGAAAAACGGAGGACAACCCAAAAGGAAGGGTGATGGCAATCACAACTAGGAGCGGAGTCACAACTACCGACCCGCAGCCCAAGTTTGTAGAAGTCCCTGTTGAGAAAGAGAAAGAAAAGGGGAAGGAGAAGGAAGATGTCTACGTTCCTCCTTCAGCTTACAAACCTCCCCTACCGTTCCCTCAATCTAGAGCGAGAGCGCGTCTAGATAAACAATTCGGTAAGTTTATAGAACTCATGAGCAAATTGCATATTAACATACCTTTCATTGATGCTATTGTAGGTATGCCGGCTTATGGCAAGTTCTTGAAGGAAATCCTCTCTAACAAGAGAAAGCTAGAGGATTTCGGTGAGGTTAAGATGAGTTCGGATTCTTCGGATCTCATCAAGACCATGAAAGAGAAGATGCCCCCAAAGCTAAAGGATCCGGGATCATTTTGCATTCCCATAGGAGTGGGAGACGTCACATATGATGCATTATGTGAGTTGGGAGCAAGTGTGAGCATCATCCCACTTGCATTATATAGGAAGATCGTTTTAGGTGACCCTAAACCGGTGAAGATGACGTTGTACATGGCGGACCGTTCCATAACTCGTCCCGTCGGTATTGTTGAAGACGTCCCGGTCAAGCTAGGTAAATTCTATGTTCCTATAGATTTTGTTGTGCTTGACATTCCTGCAGATAGTCCGGTCCCGATCATTCTCGGAAGACCGTTTCTTGCAACATCCGGCTGCATAGTCGATTGCAAGAATGCTAGACTCGCCTTTGACATAGGAGAAGAGAAGGTAGAGTTTGTTCTTTCCACTCTAGTGAAGGAACCAATCTTTGATGAGGATATATTCAATATCCAAGATGAAGAAGGGTTATCTAGAGAGGAGGTAAGTGATATTCTCTTTAAAGATCCTTTGCAAAAGGTTATTACTATGAGTCTAATGAATGTAGGGGAAGAAGAGGAGTGCAATGAGGCAATTGAAGCCTTAGAAGCACAAGAAGAAGTGTGTGAAGAGGAGTTTGAGAAACTCCACGACGAGGCAGAGAACGTACGAATCCACGACCATACACTATATTCCACGGCCGTGAATTTCACCAACAAAAGCGTGGCTCACTCCAGAGGGTTACACGGCCGTGGAGGAGACAGAGCCACCGTATTTCCTTTCCACGCCCAAAACCACGGCCGTGGAGGATGCAGAGAGGCCATAATTTTGGGTGACTCCGAAGGTAATTGTGCCTCTTCCTCCACTTCTTTTGATTCTTCTCCCGCACCTTCTACACCCTTAGACACTTCTAAGGAGGCATCGGAGACTCCTCAAGAACCATTGGAAATTCCGATAGTCATGGAACTAAAGCCACTTCCTACTCATCTAAGGTACGCATTTCTTGGACCTAATTCTACCTTTCCGGTAATTGTTAGTTCCGATTTAAGCATAGATGAACATAGTAAGCTCATGGTTGTCCTTAGGAAACATAGAAAAGCTTTAGGATATACTATAGAGGACTTAGTTGAAATCAAACCTTCCCTATGCATGCATAAGATACTAATGGAAGAGGACTTTAGGACTTCAAGACAACCTCAAAGGCGGTTAAATCCGACCATGAAGGAGGTTGTCAAGAAGGAAATTCTTAAATTGCTTGATGCAGGTATCATCTACCCTATCTCCGATAGCAAGTGGGTGAGTCCGGTTCAAGTGGTTCCGAAGAAGGGAGGAATGACGGTCATCACCAACAAGAATAACGAACTCATTCCTACCCGAACCGTGACAGGATGGCGGATGTGCATAGACTACGGCAAGCTAAATAACGCAAAGAGGAAGGATCACTTCCCACTACCCTTCATCGATCAAATGCTTGAAAGGTTAGCACAACATTCGCATTTTTGCTATCTTGACGGTTATAGTGGTTTCTTTCAGATTCCGATACACCCGGATGACCAAGAGAAGACCACATTTACGTGCCCGTGGGGTACGTTTGCTTATAGGAGGATGACGTTCGGGCTTTGCAACGCCCCAACCACCTTTCAAAGGTGCATGATGGCCATCTTCTCCGAATACATTGAGGAAAACATGGAGGTTTTTATGGATGACTTCTCCGTTTATGGTACCTCTTTTGACAATTGTCATTCTAACCTTGCTCTTGTACTACAAAGGTGTGAAGACACTAACCTAGTTCTTAATTGGGAGAAGTGTCAATTCATGGTGAAGGAAGGCATTGTATTAGGACACTTAATCTGTAGTAGAGGGATTGAGATAGATAGAGCTAAAATAGAGACTATAGAAAAGCTTCCTCCCCCAACTTCGGTGAAAGGGATAAAGAGTTTTCTAGGACATGCTGGATTTTATAGACGCTTAATAAAAGACTTCTCTAAAATATCAAAACCGCTCACTAATCTATTGATGAAGGATGCAGTTTTTGAGTTTTCGCAGGAATGTTTAGATGCGTTCAATATGATTCGGGAAGCTCTAATTTCAGCTCCGATTATCCAACCTCCGGATTGGAACCTTCCCTTTGAGGTTATGTGCGATGCAAGTGACGTAGCTATAGGAGCTGTTCTTGGACAAAGAAAGGAAGCGCGAACCCATGCCATATACTACGCTAGCAAGACGCTAGATGAGGCGCAGCTCAACTACGCCACTACGGAAAAGGAATTTTCAGCCATTGTTTATGCAATTGACAAATTTCGCTCTTATCTTGTAGGTGCAAAGGTGATTGTATACACGGATCATGCTGCGATCCGGTACCTCCTTGCAAAGAAGGATGCGAAGCCAAGGCTAATTAGATGGATTCTTCTCCTACAAGAATTCGATCTAGAGATCCGCGACAAGAAGGGTTCGGAAAATTCTATTGCGGATCATTTGAGTCGTCTAACACATCTAGAGGACGACCATCTACCTATAGATGACTCCTTCCCGGACGAGCATTTACACATTATAGAGGAGTGCATCGATGTGATCTCCAAAGGTAACGAACCATGGTTTGCTGATTTTGTTAACTATTTGGTTTGTCAGGAGATACCGCCCGGATTATCCTACGCACAAAAAAAGAAGTTCTTTAAGGATGTTCGGGAATACTTTTGGAATGAACCTCTCCTCTTTAAGAGAGGTCCGGATGGCATTATTCGGCGGTGTGTGCCGGAAGATGAGATGCAAAGTGTCATCCGCCATTGTCATTCACTACCTTGTGGAGGACACGCTAGTTCGAACAAGACTAGCGCTAAGGTATTGCAATCTGGATTCTTTTGGCCTACACTATTTAAAGATGTGCAAACCTTTGTTTCTTGCTGCGATGCTTGTCAAAGAATAGGAAATATCTCTAGGAGGAATGAGATGCCTCTCAACAACATCCAAGAGGTGGAGATCTTTGATGTTTGGGGAGTAGACTTCATGGGACCATTCCCATCATCTTGTCGTAACCAATACATACTCTTAGCGGTTGATTACGTTTCAAGATGGGTTGAAGCGATTGCCTCTCCCACCAATGATGCCATGGTAGTGGTCAAGTTCTTTAACAAGACCATCTTCCCACGATTTGGGACACCACGGACCATCATTAGTGATGGAGGCTCTCACTTCATTGCTTGGCGTTTTGAAGCTCTTCTAGCTAAGTATGGGGTGACTCACAAGATCGCCACCCCTTATCATCCACAAACTAGTGGACAAGTTGAGATCTCAAACCGGGAGATCAAAGGAATCCTAGAGAAGACGGTTTCAAGGACTAGGAAGGATTGGTCTTTGAAGCTAGATGACGCATTGTGGGCATACCGGACTGCGTATAAGACTCCCATTGGAACCACACCATACAACCTTGTGTATGGGAAGTCTTGTCACTTACCGGTAGAGTTGGAGCACAAGGCGTTTTTGGCAATCAAGTGGCTAAATTTCAGCATGAAGGAAGCGGGAGAGAAGCGTCTCTTGGACCTAAATGAGCTTGAAGAACTCCGCTTGAACGCTTATGAAAACGCCAAGATTTACAAAGAAAGAGCAAAGCGTTGGCATGATAAGCATATCATTCCAAAGGACTTCAAAGAAGGAGATCAAGTTCTCCTCTTCAATTCAAGGCTTCGTCTCTTTCCAGGTAAGCTTAAATCTTGTTGGACCGGACCTTTTCTAATCAAACGTATTTTCCCCCATGGTGCAGTTGAAGTATGAGGTGAAACGGGCGGAAGCTTCAAGGTGAACGGTCAACGACTCAAGAAGTATACTCCGGAAATCCAAGCTGAAGAGTTCGCGCCCACCGTACTCGAATAAGTGTGAATTTGGTCTAGCTACGGACCTTAAACAAAGCGCTTCTTGGGAGGCAACCCAAGGTATTGCATTTACGTTTTTCGTTTTTGATTCATAGTTTAGCTTAGTTTAGACGTTTTTGCTTTGTTTTGCCTTCGATACCTTCCGGTATGTTCGTGTTTTTGGATGTAGGAACAGTGGAAAAGGAAAGGGAAGAGAAAGTTTGAAGAAAAGTGACGAAACTTGGACTTTGGAGCATTACAGAGAGTTCAACGGCCTAAACCACGGCCGTCACAGCTACAGTGACCGTAATTTCCAAAAGCCTGAGAAAAATCACCAAAACCACGGTTCCGTACATTTCCACGGCCGTGGAACTCCCCGACGGACCGTGATTTTCAAAAATTTTTACGGCCACTATATAAACCACGTTTCTTCACAAAACACAACATCACATACCCAAACCACGCCCAAAATTGCCGATTTACTTCCCCTCACCTCAAATCTTCATTTGTTAATCGTTTTTAACGATTCTTTGGCCAAAGCAGAAGCAAATCCGATCACCAACGAGATCCAAGCAACAATTTGAGCGGCAAATCACCAAGGAAAGCAGAATTCGGATTTAAAAATCCGAAAACCTAGGTTTTTTCGCTCTTCTCTATCTTTGTCGATTCGGACTTGCATTTGCTAGAATTTTTAGGAATAACTGATTGGAATTGGAAGAGAATTAGTCTAGGACTGCTGCTGTTGAGTTTGGTGATTGATTGCTGAGTTTTGAGAAATTTCGAGAAGAACCACGGTCACTATACGTTCCACGGCCGTGGAATACCAAGAACAGACCGTGGTTTTCGACAGAAAATGGATTTTGTGAGGAGAGTGTCCGGTAGGAATAAGGACAAGAACAAAGATAAGGATAAGAGTAAGAAAAGGAAGGGCAACCCCTCTTCCTCCTCTAGAGCACCACCACCTTCATCCCCTTCACCTCCATCATCACCATCATCACCTTCACCACCTCGCCCTAGGATCCCTACCATTCACGAGGATCATCTCGACGCCTTAGAGAGGATCCATAAGAGGACGGTCATAGGACCTAGATACCTACTGCTAGAGGAGTTAGAGCCTCTACATGTCATAGGGGACATTACTTGGCTCTTAGATAGAGCCAGCTTAGTCATATTCTCCGCTATTCGGGAAGATGCTTACAAGGAGATCACGAGGGAGTTTGTGGTTTCCTTTGAGCACAACCATGTCGATAGGACAGTTTCTTTCCGGCTGATGGAAAGAAACTATGATTTCTCCATCCGGGAGTTTGGAGCCTTCTTTGGGTTCCATGAGACCTTCAATGGTCATTTCCCAGTGGCGTGTACGCCAAGGATTTCTGGGAAGAGATCGCTATGATCTACGCCAGCGAGGACCGCTGGCAGCCAGCTGATACCAAGGCTAAGTTGATGTATCACTTAGCCTTGAAGATTGCTCATAGGGTACTTTCTGAGTATCTCTTCCCTAGGACGGAGACACCTCAGAAGATCAAGACAGATGAGCTCTTTCTTCTCTACTGTATGCTGTACGGTAGACCTGCTGACTACGCCACCCTCTTAGCTGCTACCATGAGCAAGCTAAAGAATAAGAGGGCTGGCAACATTGGATATGGTGGGATAGTCACCCACATTGCTAGGGCATTAGGGGTAGATTTCTCTGCCTGCACACGTATTGCTGTTGTACCCCTAGGACTTCAGGCCCTTATGCCTAGAGGCCTCATCTTCCCCACCCATAGAGGTCCACCTTACGCTGCTATGCCATGGGAGAGTAGGACTGGGAGGGGAATTGAGTGGCTCTCTGAGTATTCCATTATGGCTGGACGCCATAACTGGAAGGCGACGTTCGCTGCCATGTATGCGAACAGATTGGTAGCCCCTCCCTACGTTCCCCCACCACTAGTTGTAGAGGAGGAGGAGATGAGAGATGATTATGAGGAAGGAGGAGGAGCTGAGCAGAACTTTGGCACATTCCCGGATCAGCCGGACGCAGTTCCCGCCATGCCTAGGCATTCTCCCCGCCCCGCTAGAGCTTCAGGATCATCCTCTCGCCGTGCCAGTGTCAGCGAGAGGCCCACTTGGATGGAGACTCCTCCTGCGTGGTACGGAGCTCCACCACCATGGTCTACACAGCCGCCACCGCCACCAGCACCAGCACCTTCAGATGCACCGGCATGGTACAGCCAGCCGCCTGGCTGGTATGAGCAGTTGCCAGAGTGGGCTACCGACCTTTCCAGCAGGGTTGGAGCTTTGGAGATCCGAGCTGATGCTAGAGATGCACGTGTGGATGACCTTGACCACATGATGAGAGATGTTTACCGCCAGCAGTTCGGGCGGTACTATGATCCTAGCTTCTCTCCATTTCCACCTCCACCGGCACCGCAGTGATGACTTGCATGATCGACAGCTTTAGCCGCTCCACCACCGTTTTGTGAGTTCTTTTTCTTTCTTTCTTTTCTTCTTTTTCTTTTTCTTTGAACATTAGGGACAATGTTGTTCCAAGTATGGGGTGGGGTGTGACTAATAGTTTGTAATAACTCTTACTCACTTTTGTATGCTTTATCGAGACTATCTTGCATGATTCGTTTTATAGCTACACGTTTCATTATTGCATTGCATGAAAAAAGAGTTTGAAAAACCCATAAAAATTTAAAAATTTTGAAATTTTTGTGCTTCTAAGGATAGAGATGATTTCTATGATATTCACCACTTGTGAATTGAGTTTTGATGACAATCGCATGCTTAAACGAATAGTGAATTGAAAAGAATTTGAATGAATTGATTATCTCTCTTTTGCAAATTTCATAATGTGATGAATGTTACTTAAATCATGTTGAGGAATTAAGGTTGAAATCACATAATAAGTTCTTATGCTTCCTTTTGAAATGATTAAGGCAATTCGATTTTCTTTGGGAGAATTTGACATACTAGGCTTTTTTTAGTTTTTGTTTAAGAAAATGTACTCCAAATTTTTTACCACTTTCATTTAATATTAGGTAAAAATTATTAACTCTTCTATTAGAAAGAAAGAATAAATGATGTTTGTTATTTCTTATATAAGTATAATTTTTAATTACTAAATTTGTTTTCTTTTATTATTTTTCTTGCCTTTTTTTATTTATTTTTTATTTTCTTTTTTATTTTCTGGACTGAATTTCTCATACTGGAAATTCTCATAGCAGAATTTTCATACTAGAAATTTCATACAAAAAATTATCATACGAAAAGTTCATACCAGAAATTTCATACCAGAATTTATTTAATACTATAATTTTTTCATACCATAATTTTTAATACCAGAAATTTCATACGAAAAGTTCATACCAGAAATTTCATTCCAGAAATTTCTGAATTAAAACTAGCGGCACAATCAGCACTTGATCCTTGTGCTTTCCGTCTGCTATTTATTTTTGTTTACATAATACTTTTATTTTGAGACAATTTTAACATATAATTCTCCACTCAAATAATGTTCAACTCCTCCACGTCTTGTCAATTTGTCATTGTCAACTGGGAAAAAGAACAAGTTTTTTGGAAACCAAAAGAGACGGTGATGGACCCATTTTTGCAAATCGTCATCATATACGCAAATTAATAAAAAAAATTGCAAAATTACAACGAGCCCCCTAAAATTTGCAAAATTAAATATTAGACAATTAAAAATTCATTCCGGTATGTAAATTTCGGTATGTAAATGTCCGGTATGTGAAATTCTGGTATGTGAAATTCCGGTATGTGAAAATCCGGTATGTGATAATTCCGGTATGTGAAAATCCGGTATGTGAAAATCCGGTATGTGAAATTCCGGTATGTGAAAATTATGGTATGTGAAAATTCCGGTATGTGAAAATTCGGTATGTGATAATTCCGGTATGTAAAATTCCGGTCCGGTATGTGAAAATTTCGGTATGTGAAATTTCGGTATGTGGAAATTCCGATATGTGATAATTCCGGTATGTGATAATTCCGGTGTGTGAAAAAATTCTTCATTCTAGAAAATAAATAAAAAATAAAGAAAATAAAAAAGACAAAAAAAATAATAAAAGAAAATAAAAAAATAAATTCAGTTTTTAAAAAGCATTTGGAAGAAAGAAGAAAACAAGAGGATGGAGAAGGTTTGAAGGTAAAAAAAATAAGAGGGGTATATTTACTTAATTGAAAAACAAAAAAGCCTATTTACTATCACTATTTCTCTAAATAGCCTACTAACCAAATTTGCCCATTTTCTTTCTTCTTTCTTTGATCATTTAGCCCCTCATTGAAATAATGACCTCCTTTACCTATCCGGGAATTTGGAGGAGTTGAATGAAAAAGGCATGTTTGATGTGGGAGGGCCATGAAAGCAATACTTTGTATTTAAAGGAATAGAAAGAAATTATAGGTTTGGGGAAGTAAATCATGATGATGAGTAACTCGGCACCATTCACATAGCCGGGTGTTTGTGTCTTGCCAAAGTCGGATTGAGCGATATTCCTAGCGGATTATGGTATGTGCGCTAAGGGTTTGAGGCATCTCATAAAAATTGAGAAACGTCAATCTCATAGGCTTCAGTTTTTGTGCACCTCTATCCATAACTCCAAAAGTAAAGTCGAAAAATGAGAAGAAGAGAGCGAAGCTCTAAGTTAAAAGTGCTGCGGAAACCGCAAGAGAAGAAGAAAAGATTAGTTATCCACTTTCCCGGATTCATGCACCACATTCCTTAAAGTTTTCCTTCCCTTTCCACATTCTAGACCTTGTTTGAAAGTCCTTAAGATCAAAAGAATGTTATATGGCTTGGTGATCTAAATTGAAGTTTCTTATGATTGATTTCGATAATGTTTGAAGGTTATGATGTTTACATGGAAGTTTGATTGATTCATGAGCTTTCTTTACTCTTTACTCTTTGATTATGTATATGAAAGTCTTATAAGCGAATGAAGCAAGATTTGAGAATGATCTATTGATTAGAAGGCACATTCATCCAAAAGAAGTTTTGCTTTGAGAAGGTACACATATTTCATCCTAACTTGAGTTTTAAAGCTTTGAAAGACCTTGCTTAGGGACAAGCAAGTGGCAAGTATGGGGTTATTTGTTAGCATGAAATATTGTGATATTTTAGGCACGTTTTTTAAGTGTATTTCATCCATATTGGTAGTCATTGATAAAGCATTGAAGCATTTGTGAGTTAGTTCATCTATTTTGTCGATATACTACATAAGCTTTGTGTTGATTGTAGGCAATTTAGAGCAAATTCTGAATGGATTGAGAGAGAATGGAGTTTGATTGAGCATGTCTAAGGATTGAGGACATCTCTAGGAGCTAAGGATCGTGCTAACTTGAAGAATAGCACGAGGCTAAGGAAAATTACGATCTACCTCTAAACCACGCTCTAAAATACGGCCGTACTAGATTCCACGTTCAAGTCCACGGCCGTGGAACCTTGGCAAGAGAGGCGTGGTGCATTCCAGCAACTTACACGGCCGTGGAGGGTTGTGACAAACCGTGACCAACTTCCACGCTCTAAATTACGGGCGTGAAACCCTTCCACGACCGTGATCTTGACGATCTTTTACGCAATATTTTAAGCCACGATCTCCTACGCATTGGGCCGGGCTTATATTTTATCTCACAGTATAAAAGGACGGAAGAAGAGAGATTCCGTCACCTTCGCTTACACATTGGCTTACCCTAGTTTTACGCTTTTGCGGAGATCGTCGTCGAGAGATTTGCGCTTTGCTATTGAGATTTCCGGATTGACGGAAGGAGTGAAGATTTGTAAGATTTGTTCGTAAGGAGATTACGCTTCATCTTTAGGTTTGATTAAAAGACGGATTGACATCCCGTTCTTCGTTCTTATCTAAGATTTGTGATTAACCCTCCAAAGATAAAATATCTTAGAAAGATCTTCCCCCATAAAAATAGGTAAAATATAAGATCTTCTTCTTTCCAAGAGCCAAGCCCAAAAATATAAGATCACCTTCCAAAGATAAAAGATCTCAGCCAAGAATAAAATATTCTCGCCGCGTCCTAGGTGTTCGCCTCGGTCGAGTCGGTGTCTCTGGATCACCTCGGTCGAGATGAATCTCTGGTCAACCAAGGTGAGTCACAACTGAATGTGAAATCTCTCAAAACTGGTCTAAAGTGAATCTTTAATCCATGGCTATGCTTCCTGGATGGTTCCTTATGCTCCTCAATGTAGCTCCAATGACTCCATAGCTCTATTTGTTCCTTTTTGATGCAAAACGTGCCATTTTACCTACAATTACAGCAAAACTAGGTGTAGACCTCGATTCCCGCAAAGGTAGATGAAATGGTAATATAATCACATAATATACATACAAACATGCAGATTATGAAAGATAAAACGTCCAAACAAACCCTAAAATATAGACTATAATTCATGCTATCAAAATACCCCATACTTAGCCCTTGCTTGTCCCCAAGCAAGTTCCGCATATAGAAGACAAGATAGAATGGATTATAAGTCATAAGAATCAATGAAAAGTCTTTCAAAAACATTTTTATGGTGTGCAACAATCATAGATCACTCTAAGAGAATACTTCATGGAATTTAAAATCAAAATATGGTCAAAACATTTTATAAATATAGGAAAGTTGTTCATCTTTACATAAAATCATAGAATGCATAATAAGTCATAATTATCAAAATTAATCATGTATAATCCAGTTTAAACCACTAAGTCAATCAACAAGCTCAAGGTCTCAAGGGCTTCTCAAAAGAAAAGGTTAAGAAATGTGTAGGGTAGGGATGTGTGTAAGGTAATGTGGTGCTAAAATCTGGGAAAAGGATGAACTTCACTTCCACTTTGACTTGCAACATCTTCCACCAATAAGCTTTGCTTATTTCACATTTTTTCTTTTTACTTTACTTTTTGGGATGCATGGACAGAGGTGCACAATAACCGAAGCTTAGGAAATTCGCAATCATCAATTTCTTGAGATGCATCAAACCCTTGATGCACATACCATGACTCGTTAGGAATATCTTTCAATCCGATTTTGGCAAGACACAAACACCCGGCTATGTGAATGGTTCCGAGTTACTCATCTTCATGATTGACTTCCCCAAACCTATTATTACTTTCTAACACTTTCACTTCCAGCCAACTTGTCAAACTTTACTTCACTTGCTTTCACCACTTCGCTTGCTTCCAAATTCCCGGATAGGTAAAGGGGAGGCAAAATGTATATGAGGGGCTAAGCATGATCAAGAAGAAGAAGAGAGAAGAATGAATTGCCTTGGTCTTTCAGGAAGAAAGTGAGAGAACTCATGATGTGGTGTCAACCTTCAAATTCAACATAATTTAGATAAAACAAAGTATTAAACATGCCAATAATCTCAAACAAAGCATTTAGCAACTTAAACATATTATAAAACCTTTCAAACACATAAAGAATTTAAAACCAGTCAGTAAGCAAGATCTTCATTGAGATCATATCCAGATAAGTAACACAAAAATAATTTTCGAAAACTCTCAGTTAACCCACCTCGGTCGAGGTGTTCTTGGGTCAACCGAGGTGAAACGCCTCGTTTGGCCAAGACTGACTCGGTCGAGGTCAAAAAAAATTTTTTAAAACCATTTTTTTTTAGTTTCGACATTTTTCTCAATCAAATAACCTGTAAATATGCATGCAATCTCAGATAAACATATAAATGCAAAAGTGAAGCATAAACATGAAATATCCGATAAAGTAATCATACATCAAGGAAATCAAATAAGTACATCAAGTAGTCATCAAATAAGTACATCGAATACCCCATACTTGGGACACACTGTCCCAGTGGGTCAATATAAGTCTAGAAACAAGAGTACTCACCGGATAAAAAGCTGAACTGCATAAAATATAATAAAGAAAATCTTGCAGCTCATCAATAGTCGCGATCCGGTGGTGGTGGTGGTGGCACGTACGGATACTGAGTCGGGTCGAACGGGTAACCCACGATACGCTCGAACTGAAGCTGGGCCATGATGTGCTAATAATGCTGCCGCTCCTGCATCTCACGGATATCCAGCGACAAAGCAGCATACAAATCAATAACCTGATCAGTCAGGTCATCGATCCGTCTGTGGGCATCTGGATCTCCCACTCTGTGTCTCCTGCGTCTAGCAGGTCTAACCGGAGAAGTCTCAGCTGGTGCAGGCTCAGTCTCATCATCATCTAGATCTATGATCGGCGGCGCGCTCGTCCCTGCAGTATCTGTCCCTGTATCCATCGGGACTCCACTATCTCTCTCATCCACTGTATCCTCGTCATCAGCCTCCTCCTCCTCCTCAGCTGGGGCAGCTGCTGCCTCCCTATGATCCTCCATCAGTGGAGCCCAAGCTGTCTACCAATAATGCGGGTCATAAACGGTGAACTGGGCAGACCCTCGGATCCCCTGTGGCGCAGTCAGCTCCCACGGCATAGCTACATAGGGTGTAGTCAGACCTCAGGGAACTAGAATCCGCCGAGTGATCATCTCCTGCAATCCCAACGGCTTCGGAGCCGCCACCATCGTACATGCACTGAGGTCCATGTCATGAAAAGCAGCTATGTGGGTGACAAGCCCTCCGCAGCAGATGTCTCCCTTTGCTTTAGCCTTGATCTTGTGCAGGTCCTCTGCCAAGATCAAGCCAAAGTCTGGGAAACCCCCCGTAACCATACAGTACAGACTGAAAAGCTCGCCCTGTCGGATCTTCTGGGGCGTCTCAGTACGCGCCAGAAGTGTCTCGCTGAATATCCTATGGGCTAACCTAAAGGCTAGGTGGAAGATGACCTTCTCCCTGGAATCTCCAGGCGCCATCTATCTGCGTGCTCAGTAATATGGGCTATCTGCCCACATAACTCCCTAGCTACAGATCGGGAAGGGAAGTCAGTGGCGGTGGGCTCAGGAAAGCCGAAGATGTCTCTCCAAACCTCGAGGGGTACTATGAAGTTCCGGTTCATCAACCGGTACTTCACAGACTGCTCTGTGGGAAGGTAGGTGAAGGAGCTAACGAACTCTAAGGTCGGCTCCAAGTAGGCTGGGGCTCGGATCTCAGTAAACTGATCCAGCCCGACTGTGGTAATCATCCTCCTAAGGTCTCCATCTACCCCTAGGCAATAAAAAGCTGACACATCCAGGAAACATGGTGCAATCACTGGACGGCTAGCTATACGCTCATAATCTACCCGGCATCTCTCGTGGATCACCGGGCGGTAAGGTCGGGAAGAAGAGGAAGGAGGGGAAGGTGAGGATCTATCTCTGAGGGCAAGACGACGTTCGGAACTCATTTTCCCTCAGCTACTATCAGATCACCTCGGTCACTGACAACACTCAGGAATCACCTCGGCCGAGGTGTAGTTCGACTGGACCGAGGCGTAAATAGTTCGCGATTCAACTCTCAGAAATCCAGTTCTTTTCCCCCAAAAATCACTACAATTGCTTCCTATGGGGTACTTAAGCCTTTTCTCAGCAGATTCAAGGGCAACCAAAGCCCAAATCGAAACGAATGAACGAGTTAGGGTTTCGACTGTTTTTACCTCGTTTCGGTCGATTCGTTCGATTTCTTCGCAGATCTTTGCTTGCAATGGGATCCTCTACCCTTCAATCGCAGTTTGGAAGCATAAATTTTCGAAAACGAGCAAGATTTGAGGAAGCGAGGTGAGGAGGCGCCGCGGTCGAGTTGAAGTGGGTAAAAAAAGTGAAAAATAAATTTTTCCCCCTTTTATACTGTTCCTGGAACTGCTGTCACCTCGGTCGAGATGGTCTCGACTGGACCGAGGTGGTACTGACCGAGGTGGTTCTGCTGAAACCCTAGTCGCCTCGGTTGCTCAAGAATCAACTCGGTCGAGGTGGCCTCGACTGGACCGATGTGTCTCAGTCAAACTTCGTCTTCTCGAATTCTCGAACTTCTGTACTTCCAGTTATGCTCCTTCCTTAGATGTCTCCTGTTATCTGTCTAGGACGCCAAAAACAAACAAAACAAAGCAAAAGCAAACTATCTAAGCTAGACTAGAAAACGGGAAAAGAATGCAATACCTTGGGTTGCCTCCCAAGAAGCGCTTGGTTTAAGGTCGCTAGCTGGACCATAATGCGTCATCAAACGTAATGGGAGGTGCCCTCACCCCATACTTCACCTCCATCGTGGGGTGAAGTAAGTAAATCTATCAAACGCTCCAACAAGTGTAAGTGCTCATCGGGGAATGAATCGTCTATGGGTGGGTCATCCTTATCACGTGAAGATGCAGGTAGCCGGCTGAGGTGATCCGCAACAGAATTCTCGGATCCCTTCTTATCGCGGATCTCTAGGTCAAACTCTTGAAGCAAGAGAATCCATCGAATAAGGCGTGGCTTGGCATCTTTCTTAGCCAACAAGTAACGAATGACTGCATGGTCGGTGTAGACAATGACTTTCGCTCCAACTAAGTAGGAACGAAACTTCTCGAAAGCGTATACAACCGCCAATAACTCCTTCTCGGTGGTAGCGTAGTTGCGTTGTGCTACATCTAGCGTCTTGCTAGCATAATAGATGGCGGTGGTCCGTCCATCCTTCTTTTGCCCAAGCACCGCTCCTACGGCTACATCACTAGCATCGCACATGATCTCAAAGGGCAAGGTCCAATCTGGAGGTTGGATAATAGGAGCGGAGATCAACGCTTCCTTAATCCTGTAAAAAGCATCAAGACACTCCTGCGAAAACTCAAAAACAACATCTTTATTCAAGAGGTTAGTTAAAGGTTTAGAAATCTTAGAGAAGTCCTTGATGAATCTCCTGTAGAAACCTGCATGCCCGAGAAAACTCCTCACACCTTTAACAGAACAAGGGGGAGGGAGTTTCTCAATAGTCTCGATCTTAGCGCGATCGACCTCAATGCCTCGATTAGAAACGAGGTGTCCTAGCACAATGCCTTCATTAACCATAAAATGACACTTCTCCCAATTCAAGACGAGATTAGTGTCTTCACATCTTTTAAGCACTAGCGAAAGGTTAGATAGGCAATCATCAAAAGAGGATCCGTATACGGAAAAATCATCCATAAATACCTCCAAAATATTCTCTATGTACTCGGAAAAGATAGCCATCATGCATCGCTGGAAGGTAGCGGGTGCATTGCACAATCCAAATGGCATCCTCCGATAGGCAAATGTCCCCCATGGACAAGTAAAAGTGGTCTTCTCCTGATCATCCGGATGGATAGGAATCTGGAAGAATCCACTATAGCCGTCCAAGTAGCAAAAGTGTGAATGCTGGGCCAACCGCTCGAGCATCTGATCGATGAAGGGAAGTGGAAAATGGTCCTTCCGTGTGGCCGTGTTCAGCTTCCTGTAATCGATACAAACCCTCCAGCCCGTTACGGTCCTGGTTGGGATCAACTCGTTGTTCTTATTCGTCACAACGGTCATCCCTCCTTTATTCGGAACGACATGCACCGGGCTAACCCACTTGCTGTCCGAGATAGGATAAATAATACCTGTATCCAGCAACTTAAGAATTTCTTTCTTCACAACCTCTTTCATGATCGGATTTAACCGTCTTTGAGGTTCCCGTGAAGTCTTATGATTGTCCTCCATTAGAATTCTATGCATGCAGAAAGAAGGTTTAATGCCAATAAGATCATCCGTGGTATAACCTATAGCCTTTTGATGCTTTCTCAAGACATGCATTAACTTAGACAATTCAGATTCGGAAAGGGAAGCACTAACAATTACGAGATAAGTAGAATCCGGTCCAAGAAAGACATACCTCAAGTGACTAGGGAGTTGTTTAAGCTCCACGACTGGGGGTGCTTTCTGAGGGGGATCCTTGCTTCCTCCTTCCTGTGGAGTGGTTTCAGAAATTGGACCTTCGAAAGTCTCAGTTGACATTACTTCGCCATCGACCTCGGTCGAGGCGTAGAGGCGTTGACCGAGATGTTCTTCAGTCGCCTCGCTCAGTCCAGAAAGTGCCTCGGTCGAGGTACTGCAACTGGAACCGAAACTGGAGATCTTCGTCTCCTGAAATAGTGCCTCAGTTTTAGCTCCTGGATCTTCTTCCAGTGCCTTTAAGCTCCGTATATCTGCATCACAAGAAGCATCTATACCTTCCTCTATTAAACTAAAACTAATAACTCTTTCGAGTGGATCGTTAATAAGGATAGAGCTCACCAATTCTCTTGATTCTTCTTCATCGTAGATGTTGAAGATATCATCGGTTAGCTGCTCCCCTTTCATGGCTGCAAGTAGTGCGAACTCCACCTCATCGCCACCAATGTTGAATTTCAACTTGGTGTTCTTGCAATCCACATTGCAACCCAAAGTTGCTAGAAATGGCCTCCCGAGAATAATAGAAACAAGATAATCTGCGGGAATGTCAAGTACAACAAAGTCTATAGGTAGATAGAAGTTACCTAACTTGACCGGAACGTCCTCCAAGATGCCCACGGGATGGGTGATGGAGCGATCCGCCATATAAAGTTGAATCTTGACCGGCTTGGGCTCTCCAAGTCCGATCTTCATACATAGCTCCAGCGGTATGATGCTCACGCTGGCTCCTAGATCACAAAGGGCTTCACAAGTGACATCCCCAACTTGAATGGGAATGCTAAATGAGCCGGGATCTCTCGACTTAGGTGGCATCTTCTCCTTCATGATCTTAATAAGCTCCGAGGATTTAGATGTCATCCTAACTTCACCAAAGTCTTCCAATTTCCTTTTTCTTGATAGGATCTCCTTTAAGAACTTCCCATAGGCGGGCATTCCTAGAATGACATCAAGGAAAGGAATGTTAATATGCAGCTTATTCATCAAGTCAAGGAACTTACCAAAGTGCTTGTCTAGATGTGCTCTGGCCCTTAACTGGGGGAATGGAAGTGGTGGTTTGTATGCAGGAGGTGGAACATAAACTTCAGTTTTCCCCTCCGCTTTTTGTTGCTCCGCCTCGGTTGGCATCTCGGTCGAGGTGTTCTTCGACTGGATCTGGACCGAGGTGGTCTGCGTCGAACGAGGTGCTGGATTTGCAGTTTTGAGTCCACTCCTCGTCGTTATGGCCATGCACTGGCCCTTAGGGTTGCTTTCCGTCTTTGCTGGAAGTTTCCCTGGATCTCTTGGCGCTTCATTCGCCCTACTTGCAAGTTGTTGTTCGAAGGACTTTTGGGCCCTCGAAACTGAAGTCATAGAAGTCTCCATAGCACTAAGCTTGATCAAGATAGCCTCCAGAACTGCGTCTTTCTTTTCTGGCTGAGACGAACTTGACCCTTGCCCTTGGCTTTTTAATGGAGTAGAAGAAGAAGAAGAAGAAGAAGGGGAAGAGAGGAAAGGGTTAGAGGGATCGTTAGAGTTGGAGTTTGAATGATTGTTACCGTTATTTTGGTTGTTCGCCCTCCAATTATTGCTATTGGATCCTCTATTGTTGTTGTTGTAGTTGTTGTTCCGGGAACCGTTATTGTTGTTACGGTACCCGTTGTTGTTGTTCCTTTGTCCTTGTTCTTCCTTCTTGGTTTGAGCAACCAAGAGTTCCTTCAATTGCTTCACGTCATTCTTCAAGGACGTGAGTTGATTGTTGTTGGATTGAGTCTCTTGAAAGTTGACTCTTTTAACTCCACCTTCAGCTCCTTGGTGGGTGTACTTCTCCATATGCAAGGCTTGCTTCTCGATGAAGTCCCAAGCCTCGTCAATCGCCATGTCCATGAAGGTACCGGCGGAGAGCAGTTGGAGATTGAACTGGGTGCTTCCGTCCAGTCCTTTGAAATAAATCTCCAATAACTCTAACTTTGAAATCCCATGATGTGGGCAATCCAAAAGAATGTCCTTGAACCGCTCCCATGACTTGGACAAGCTCTCCTTGTCCTTCATAATGAAAGCATTTATCTTCCCTCTCATTTCAGCTGTCTTTGAGGGGGGAAAGAATTTGGTCAAGAACTCCGTAGACATTTCCTCCCATGTGCTAATTTTACCTGGAGGAAGAGATTGATACCAAGTAAGAGCTCTATCTTTTAAAGAAAAGTAAAAAGGTCTTAGCTTGTAGTTGTTATTTTCAATTCTGGAAGGTCGCAAGGTTACCATCAAGATCTCGTAGTTTTGAAGATGTTGATGTGGTGATTCCTTCTCCATCCCTCCGAATTGGCATTGGCGAATCATGGATAGAACTTGCGGTCGAAGTTCATAGTCATGGTCCGCTGGATCTCCTAGGTTGACTCCTGGACGCCTCAGTTGTTGGTTAGGGTCCATCCTTTGACCTAGGGTTTGTGGAATTCCTGCAAGAAGAACATCTCGGATTGGCATCCGAGGTGGATGTATCTCGGCCGGGGCGTCTGGTACTGGGACCTGCCTCGGTCGACGGTCAGCAACTGGAACCTGCCTCGGTCCAGCATCGGGAACTGGGTCGTCCCTCGGTCGAAGTAGAATCTGGTCTCGTATGACGGCCATTTCTGCTTCGATTGCTTCAGCTTTGGTGCGAGTTTCTTCCTTCTCTCGCCTTAGTTCTTCCTTGCTGAGGCGTAGCAGCTCTAACGCCTCTTTCAATTCGGCCTCAAGATCGCGATTGTCTTGTTGGGCCATCTTTGCTTCTCTTAAACGTCGCTTGTATGCCTTTTCTGGTTCGGGATCGTAAGGAACGATTTCCTTCCCAGTGCGGGTTCTTCGCATAAACCTAAGAAAGAACCTGCAAAAGTCACTCAAGTAGAGTGGTTAGAAGACACGGGGGCAAGTGCCCCAAGAGCAAACCGTACCGGCTCGGTCTAGACCAAGTCCCCGGCAACGGCGCCATAAACTTGTTCGCTCCAAACGGTGTGTGCAAGCTTTAAATTTATAACCCTAGACTTAAGCTTAAAACAAGGATGCGAACCCGCAGTGTACGGGTCAATCGTAGTAAAAAGCAAGAAATTCCAGGGGTCGATCACAGGGACTCGGTGAAACAAAGTCAATAACGGTAAGCTTCGTGAATACTAACCACAAGAGCAATTAACACAATCAAAGATGAATAAGAAGTCAATAAAGCAAACATGCAATTCTAGGGATTAAAGCGTCTAGTTGTGGTTCCAACTCAAGATCTAAAGATAAGCGGACAAAGCTGAGATTTTTGCAAGGGGAAGATGTTACTAAAGTGGAATAGATCACCGGGTAAGTCTCACTACTCACTAATCCTAAACCGTAACTCCTATTACCGGGTAAGTCTCACGGAATTAAGATAAAGAACTATAACCTCAAACTAACACACCATCTAAGGGAATAGAATCAACCTTTACCGGGTAAGTCTCAGGATAACTCACAAAGATGGGATGGAAGCACACTCAAACCCCAATAAAGGATAAACCTTTATTACCTACGCTTATGATCGTTGGTACACAAACTAAGGAATTACCGGGTAAGTCTCATCCTAAGCTTGCATTGGATCAGGAAAGGTGTAATAAGGATAGGATTTGGCAAACTCTAACACTTAACTCTCAGTTTAGGATCGGATAAGTCACCACGGTCAGCCAAATTCCACCCCGGCCGAGATGTTCATTGACCGAGCGAGATGCTTAGGGTTAAGGTTAAAGACTCGAACTTTCAGGGTCCTACTGGAATCTAAGATTATTCTATCATTGTTTTTCCCACAAACTTCAACCAATCACCCTAGAATCACACAAGGAAATTAGCCACTCATCATCATCATGAAAATATTAATCAAATATATGGGAAGAGGGTGAATATTTGAACAAGAAGAATTCAATGAAAAGACTTCAATAACTGAATCAAATATCACAACAAAAGCGTTCCTTGGATAGCAATCCAACAAGAGAAGACAACAAGGAAGGGAATCAAAGACAATCTTACAAAACCCTTCAAAAGCTATAAAATCTATAATCTTCAATCTTCCTTCAACCTTCAAAAAGGTTCTTCAAATCTCCCAACTGGAGTATGGTTGCTGCGTGCTATAAACCTTGATCGATGGTATAGCATGATGTTGGATTTGTGGAAATCCAACCCTTTTTATAGGAAAATAACCCTCCAAAGATAAAATATCTTAGAAAGATCTTCCCCCATAAAAATAGGTAAAATATAAGATCTTCTTCTTTCCAGGAGCCAAGCCCAAAAATATAAGATCACCTTCCAAAGATAAAAGATCTCAGCCAAGAATAAAATATTCTCGCCGCGTCCTAGGTGTTCGCCTCGGTCGAGTCGGTGTCTCTGGATCACCTCGGTCGAGATGAATCTCTGGTCAACCGAGGTGAGTCACAACTGAATGTAAAATCTCTCAAAACTGGTCTAAAGTGAATCTTTAATCCATGGCTATGCTTCCTGGATGGTTCCTTATGCTCCTCAATGTAGCTCCAATGACTCCATAGCTCTATTTGTTCCTTTTTGATGCAAAACGTGCCATTTTACCTACAATGACAGCAAAACTAGGTGTAGACCTCGATTCCCGTAAAGGTAGATGAAATGGTAATATAATCACATAATATACATACAAACATGCAGATTATGAAAGATAAAACGTCCAAACAAACCCTAAAATATAGACTATAATTCATGCTATCAATTGTTCTTGATTTGTGGATTTGAGATTGGTTTGAAAGTTATTGAAGGTTTTTGGAAGTTTTCATCTTTCATTCTTTTAAACCTTGAATTTGATATCAGTATGACTGTTGTTGGCTAAAACCCTTTAGCAATTCTAAGGTGAAGGGTTGATAGTTGTGGCTTAGATGATGATAAATCGATCATAAACAGATTGGACCCTGAGAGTTAGAGAGAATCGCCGATGAACCTAATCCACGGTCCGTTCTTGAGCTTCCACGGCCGTGGAACTCAAGAACTACCCGTAATTTTGTATCAGTTTACGAACTTGCTTTTACTTTAATCCAAAGTTAAAGATTTGCTTTAACTTAGTCTTGGCTTGCCTTTTCTAGGTGGTAGTGAAGCCTCAACAACCTCTACCTCGATTCTGAGTGTCACAACCTTAATCGGTTAAGTTAGTCTTGATCCTTGGATTACAAGTTTGGGTATTTGACGTTAATTCTTGCCTTTAGATCTTTTCTATATTGAAGCCTCAACAACCTTTATAGAGAGTGTCTTTTAGGTGGGTCATATAAGGTTTTTGGAACTTCACCGTACGATTACCTTACATTCGTGTACCTTTGCAAACCTCAACTCTGTCCTTATATCTTTAGTATATCTTGAATCGATTGCCACAGCTGGATTCCTAGATCTTTAGGATTGTTGTTTTCCCAATAATTTGAAAAGCTTCATACATTTACTTGCTTGATAATCTATAACTGGATTTAACCCCCCAAATTCCTGTGTTCGATACTCTGGAATTCTTGCTTAACTATATCGATCCGTACACTACGGGTTCGCTTGCTTGATTTCTAGTTTTATAATTAAAGCTTATTTGCACGCACGCTAAGTGGCGAACACACACATATTCATTTATTATTTTTAATTACGTTATACCATTACTAATTCAACTTCTTTTGTAACACGAGGAGCCTCAAGAACCCCGCCCCATCCAACGTAACACAGGAGTTTTGCATGGGGGTGATCGTCACTCATCCCCTCCTGTGAGATCATCTTCAAGGCACCTCCTCCTAACCCGCAGGTGGAGACCGGTGGTTACCGCCCGTTATAATACACTTGGGCCATATAAATGTAATGAATGGTCGTCCTAGTCCGGTTTAAGTTATAAATGCACAAACATATGAACACACACAACCATCACAATCATACAATCCACCACCGTACGCTAAGTAAGTCCTATGGACTTACCTGATACACTCGTATCCTCTACCACGTCACAGCTTCCCCTTGAGGAAGAAACCAACGCCTGCAAGAGCAAGGCACACCACATCACAACCTGAAAGGGTTAGGAGACTCGTCTCCATAACCAGAACAAACCTACAACCTAAAGATCAACACAAGCTCACATAGGCCTATAGTATACTCTCAACATCAACACAAGTGCCTAAGGCATATCTCTAACATACAACTCATCCTAGCCACCCAATCCTAGCTATCAACTGAGCCAAGGTCAAAGGAAAGGAAGGGAGGAAGACATATCAACAAGGTATGCACCAACAAAAGCAAGAACACACCAGCCAGCCCAATGAGGCACAGGGGCGGCTCACCAGAGGCGAAAGGGCGGCTCTACACTGTAACACCCCGAATCCGCGGGACTCGGGATGTCACATTGGGCTAGGATCTCACAATGGATCCTGACCCTAGCCTGACAACAAGTTCACTGGACCTTACAACATGGCACTGACAGATATAAAACAAATACATAAAACAGTATAAACTGTACGACCCAAAGTAAACAACAACAAAGCCGAGTATATAAAACGACATCCTCACATAGGAGGTACAAAAGATCATCCTCACGCAGGAGGGGAAACACAACAACCCCAAACCAACCACCTAATGTACGAGAGTCCTCGGCCTGTCACCCTGCCAGATCACCCAGTAGCGCCTAACCTGTAAACATCTACAACACGGTATGAAACCGTTAGCTAACCATACATATATGAGGTAATGCATAAGCACAAGCACAATCATGAAAGATAAACACATCAGCATGCTATCACACATTTACCCATTTATTATCTTTATATAATGATCATTCACTCAAAAACCGTATATATATATATATATATATAGATAGATGAAAGTATGTGACACGAGGACCGATACATCCTCGCCTCTGAGTACAATGTCCAGCTGTACGAGTATCGGTCACACAATCCGTGTACCCTATGGGAGTGGATTGCGCCCTTCCTGTAAACCAGTCTGGCCCGACATCAGAGAACCTCCCAGACTCCACGGCGGGATGAAAGGGAAAGGTTATCACAGCCACGTAGTGGGACAGTCAATAGAACATAGGTCGATAAAAACGACAACTCATGCTATCATAGCAAACATATAAAGCACACACCACTCATGCAAACACCCAATATAGGGATGGTAGCTAAGTAAGTCCTACGGACTTACCTCAACCTCGTACAATCACAACCACGATCAACCTCCAATCCTAAGAGGGATACTGCCTAATAACAAGGCATAAAGAGATATCAATACTCCTATCAATCAAAAAGGTCACATCTAGACCCAAGGGATCCATAAGGATCATAATCAATCTATAAGCATCACAACCAACTAAACCTCAATATCTCAACATAACTCACAATTCCTCAAATCTCAAGGTAGTATCTAATCAACATTCCTCAATCTCAATTTTAATCCTAATTTAATTAATTAACCTTTAATTAATTAATTAGATTTTGCCAAAATAACGTTTTGCCCGCAGGCAATTTCTAAACCCCCTGTCATCAGATTTCATCAAACAAACAACCCATAATCACCAGAATAATATAACGACCATAATGGAATTTCTAATAGTCCTATTTGACAAGCCTAAAGTCAATTTAGGCCAAATCGCAGTACGAAAACGAATAAATTCATAACTTATTCGTTACTAACCCGATTGACGATCTGAAAGAAGATTTGGAATCACAACGACGCAGGCTACGTATGGACAACATCAAATTCATCAGAATCTGAGCGACGGAACCGTCCTGGTGACATATATGCTCGACCAGCCCTCCATATACACGGAAATGCAGAAACTCGGTACCGATATGAAGAGAATGAAGAGAGGAATCCAGAAACTCAAACGGAATTGAAATCGGATTAGAAACGGAGAGTAGATCTGAGTTTGAAGGTTGAGAGAAATCAGAGCTTTTACGAGGAAACGTGAAATGAAATGAATTAATAAAGGATTTTCCGCTATTTATAGTGAAGACGATAATTATCCTTTAGTAAAGTCGATAATTATCCTTTAACCGATCCAAAGGCGGGTCGAACCTCTTTCTCCAAACTTATCGAGATTGGAACATTAAATCTGGAATATTGTAGGGATAATTATTCCACAACTGCCTCGGAAAACGTGTATTCCTAAGCCGTCTTTCTTAGCCGTTAAGAAACGAAATAGCGACTCTTTTGGCCGTTTTGTCTCTCCATGTTATTTCATATCTAGGACATATCCGATGTCCTGATCATTTCTCTCAACTGCATTTTTATTAATTGGAGCTCCCAAATGCTCCAAATAACACTGGAGGGTAAAAATAATTACCCGGGGGAAAAAGTAAAAATTTCCCCAAACGTCCAAAATTACGCCAGGAACATAACGGTGAGACTCTTACTCATCACTTGCGAAGTCTTCGCGAGTTATATGTTAATTACTATCAACGATTAAGTTAATCAACATTAATTAGAATTCGAAATCCTAGCTATTACACACACCAGGCGCAGGTGCGGCTCAGGTCAGGCGCAGGGGCGGCCAACTGTGCAGAGAGTTGGTCCCGACTTCTCTTCGACTCCTTTCTCGATTCTCTTCACGTCTTCAACACATCACAACAACATATATGCATATATACACACATATGATCATCAAAACATCCAGGAAGGATCCAATCACAAGTTCAACTTGTGATCCTAGGCTAGAAAGAAGAAGAAAGAAGCAAGGAAGAAGAAAGAAGAAGAGAAAGACTTACCACTCCACCCTAGGCTGCATCTAAGGAGCATCCACACTCCTTACCACTTCAGCACATCAACAAAAACACACAGCAACAACTCCAAGAGCATCCAAGGCCAAAGAACACTTCAAACTCTCAAGAACTCACTTACAAGATCAAAAAGAAGTAAAGAAGATCAAATGAGAAGAAGAAGGAGATGAAGGACGTGAGGAGGAAGAGAGAGGTTGGAGAGATGAAGAAACCCTTCATCTGAAGGTTGAGAAGGCTTATAAGAGACGCCAGCCGCAAAGCATAAGTCAAGAGTCAACAAAAACGGCTGCACCAGCCACAGATCCGTAGGGGCAGCCAGCCTAGGCGCAGGGGCGGCTCATCTGTGACGCAGGAGCGGCTCAAGGGCTGCACAAGGGCGGCTGACTGGTCAAGGCTAAATCACCCAGGCTCAGCAAGGTTCCTAGGCTCCAAAGGCTCAGGCTCTTACACTGCTCCATCACCCTCAACTAGTGATATCCTGAGCGTAAATCAATCCGGGAGAAATTGTCGCTCCCTGAAGCTGATCAAGCAGATCATCAATACGAGGCCGTGGATACTTGTTCTTAATGGTCACCTTGTTCAGCTCTTTGTAGTCAATTTACAATCTCAATGATTCGTCCTTCTTCCGCACGAAGAGGACAGGTGCTCCCCACGGGGATACGCTAGGGCGGATGAAGCCCTTCTCAGCCAACTCCTCGATTTGCTTCTTCAACTCCAACATCTCGATAAGCATCATACGATATGGGGACTTCGAGATCGTCTTGTACCGGGCTCCAAATCGATGCTAAAGTCCACACTCCTCGAAGGCGGCAAGCTAGACGGCTTAGCAAACACGTCTGTAAACTCACACACCACTAGAATATCCTCCAAGGCTGGACTCTCTCCATCCTTCATGGCATAACACTAGAAGGCATCACATCCCTGAGTTATCAACTTTATTGCTCATACATCACTAATGACAGAACCTGTCTTCCCAAGGTCCTAACTTCGGAAGGCTTCTGTTTGACCTATCTTGGTAGAGACTGTCATAGTCCTCCTACCTATATCTAATACCACACGGTGTCTACGCATCCAATCCATACCTAAAATGACTTTCTCATGCACCAATGGCATGACAAAGGAGTTTACAAGCAACCCACAACTCCCTAAACAAATGGGACAATTATGTATCTGATGGGTACTTTTGACCCTAGTATCATCACGTAACCCCATCAAAGAAGTTCTAGGCTCTACTATATCAAATCTTGTTAGCATGAAATATGACTATATTTTAGGCACTTGCTTTAGTTGTTTTTCCCTCTTTATTGTGTTCTTAGATATGAGTTTGAAGCAATTGTGAGCTAGTTCACCCACTTTGTCGATGTAGAAATCTACACTAGCTTCGTTTTGTTTTTAGGTCAATAAAGCTTGGATTGGAGCAAATTGTGGAAGGAAAGGAGTGTTTGACCATGCTTGATAGCAAGGAGATGCATTGGAGAGACCAAGGAAGGAGCATGGATGAAGGATGTCACGAAACTAAGGCAAGAACAAGGATTTAGAAGAACCGCGCCCTGAATTACGGCCGTGGAAGTGAGTTTTGAAGTCCACGCTCTAAATTACGGCCATGGATCTAACAACATGATCGTGGAAGAGAGTTTGGAACACAACAGAGAGTTACACGGTCTAAACCACGGCCGTGGAAATCATGATGTTCCGTAATCTAGTTCCACGCTCTAAAACACGGTCGTGGAAAGTTGTTCATGACCGTGATTTTGATGATTTTGTGACGTATCATTATTGCCACGTCAGTCACGTCATTGGGATTTCTCGTAACCCTACCTTGCCCTATAAAAAAGCTTGAGAAAGGAGTTTTCCGGATCCTCACTTACCGCTGCTTAGAGTTCCGCCTAGAGTTCTCCTTAGGGTTTCATTTCAACCTTAAGGATTGGAGATTTGTGAAGGACGTATTTTCGGAGATTGTGTACTTTTGGAGATAATCTTAGGGTTTTCATTGAAGGACGGATTGACATCCCGTTCTTTGTGACTTCTCTAGATCTTTGTGAGGGTTTCTATTCCTATTCTTCTAAATTCATAAATATACCACTTTGTGTTTGGATTTCGAGATTGACTTTGAGTTTTATTTGAGTTTTTGGGGGTTTTCATCTTTCATTCCTCTTAATTTGATTATTGATATCATAATGATGATTATTGGCTAAAAACCCTTTAGCAATTCTAAGGTGAAGGGTTGATAGTTGTGGCTTAGATGATGATAGATCGATCGTAAACAGATTGGACCCTGAGAGTGTGAGAAATATCGTCGACATCCTAAATCACGGGCTGTTCTTGGTTTCCATGGCCGTGATTCTCAAGATCTAGCCGTGATTTTCCCTAGTTTACGAACTTTGTTTTTGCTTTGATCCAAAGCTAAAGATTAGCTTTAACCTAGCCTTGGCTTGCCTTTTCTAGGTAATAGTGAGACTCAACATCCTCTATTCCGGTTTCGAGTGTCACAACCTTAACCGTTTTGGCTTGTCTTTGATTCCTTGGGTTTGGGCATGGGTATTTGAGATTAATCCTTATCCTTATATCCTTTCTATACTACAGCCTCAACAACCTTTATAGAGAGTGTCTTTGAATGAGTTATATAGGGTTTTGGAACTTCACCGTGCATTACCTTACTTTAGTATACCTCTGCAATTCTCAACTCTGTCCTTATATATATAGTATATCATGAATCGATTGCCACGATCGGATACCTGGATCTTTAGGGTTGTTGTTTTCCCCAATATTTACAAAGCTTCTACACTTTTGATTGCTCGATTACTTGAAACTGATTTTGTTTC
Source organism: Fagopyrum homotropicum (assembly GCA_033239125.1). Taxonomy (NCBI): domain Eukaryota; kingdom Viridiplantae; phylum Streptophyta; class Magnoliopsida; order Caryophyllales; family Polygonaceae; genus Fagopyrum; species Fagopyrum homotropicum. Next base: position 105,620,696 of record BSWB01000002.1, read on the forward strand.
ACCAATTCCCTAAGTTCGATACTCTGGAATACTTGCTAATCTACGCCGATCCGTACACTGCGGGTTCGCTTGCTTTTATTCTAGTTTTATAAATTAGAACTTATTTGCACGCACGTTTTGAGGCGAACAAGTTTTTGGCGCCGTTGCCGGGAGTTGGTCTAGACCAATCCCGGTTTCCGGTTGTCGAGCTTGGGAGCTTTTGCTCTTGTTATTTGATATCTCTTTGTGAGTGCTTTTTTTTTTGCAGATTCTTTAGGTATATGCGAAAGACTAGATCTACCAAAGATCTAGTTCCTTTCGATCCAGAACTTGAGAGAACTTTAAGAAGAAAGTTGAAAGAGAAAAAGATGGCCGAAAACAATGAAAGAAACATCCAAGCTGAGTTGGATGAAGCTCAACTTCAACTTAAGTTGAGTGAGAAAGCTCGTTTGGACGAGTTAACGAGTCATCAATTCCAAATTGATGAACTCAAAGCTATGATGCTGGACATGAAGTTGGAGTTGAATGATGCCAAGAAGAAGAAGGTCAAGAAACCAACTAAGTCCATTAGAGTTGAATCATCCAACGATGAGGATGAGGATATGCCACAACTTGAGGATATTGATCCGGTGATTCACCCCGTTCGTAACAACCCAAGACCACCGGTTGTTCCTCGCATTCCCGCTGGAGATGTGAGAGTTGCTAATGTAGGGGATGAACCACGAACTCTAGGGCAAAGGATGGATCAAATTCAGCAACCGCGCCGTCTAGGTGTGAATTTCGGAGCTGAGAACATCCAGGATTTCAATTTTAGCCCGCAAGTTATCACAATGGTTCGCCAAAGTCAATATGGTGGAACTAGTGTTGAATCTCCACACCAACATTTACAGAATTTTGAGATTCTCATGGAGACATTGAAGCCGAAAAGGGCTACCACCAATAACTACAAGATCAAGCCGTTCTTCTTCTCTTTGAAGGACAAGGCTCTATCTTGGTATCAAGCTCTTCCAGCTGGAAAGCTTGCCACATGGGAAGATCTATCTCCGGAGTTCCTCACCAAGTTCTTTCCGCCATCCAAGACGGCGGAATTGAGAGGTAAAATTAATGCATTTTCTATGAAAGCTAACGAAAGTTTGTTTCAATCATGGGAAATATTTCAGGACCTCTTATTGGATTGCCCACACCATGGCATTTCAAAGCTAGAGCTATTGGAAATTTACTACAAGGGGTTGGATGTGGACACACAATTCAACCTCCAATCTCTCTCTTGTGGTACATTCATGGAAATGAGAGAGGATGACGCTTGGGACTTCATTGAGAAGCAAGCCCAAGTGATTGAGAAGTATTCCCACCGGAAGGTAGAGCCGGGAGTCAAGCTAACACAAACTGCACAAACTCAAATATTCTCCCTCAACACCGAAATTAAGGAGTTTAAGGAAATCATTAGAGATGGCCTTCAAAATCCAAAAGAGCAAGATGTTGGATACTTAGGGAACAACAACAACAACAACAACAACAACAACCACCAAGGGAATAGGAACAACAACCGGAACAACAATTGGAACAACAACAATTGGAATAACAGCAACAACAACAACAACAACCGAAATTCAAACAACAATTGGCGTTCTAACCAACAACAAAATTCCGGTAATCCCTATTTAAATTTTGGAAATTCACTAACATCTCCCTCTTCTTCTACCCCTTTGAAAAGCCAGGGGCAAACATCAAATGGCTCGAACAATAAGGAGAAGGAGAAGCCCGATCCTATATTAGAGACGATTCTAGGAAAGCTTCAAGGACTAGAGTGTTACATAACTAAGGTTGATAAAGCTCAAAAATCTTTAGAAAACCATATATTCAGCAAGGCCGAAGAAGTTCCTAGAGATCAAGGAAAGCTTCCCGGGAAAACGGAGGACAATCCTAAGGGAATGGTGATGGCTATCACCACTAGGAGTGGTGTTACAACCACCGACCCGCAGCCCAAGTTTGTGGAAGTCCCAGCTAAGAAGGAGAAAGATAAGGGGAAGGAGAAGGAAGATGTCTACGTTCCTCCTCCAGCTTATAAACCTCCCCTACCATTCCCGCAGTCTAGAGCAAGAGCACGCCTAGAGAAGCAATTCGGTAAGTTTATTGAACTCATGAGCAAACTGCATATTAATATACCTTTCATTGATGCAATTGTAGGTATGCCCACTTATGGGAAGTTCTTGAAAGAGCTCCTCTCTAACAAGAGGAAGCTAGAAGACTTTGGAGAAGTCAATATGAGTTCGGAATTTTCGGAGCTCATCAAAACAATGAATGAAAAGATGCCCCAAAGCTGAGAGATCCGGGGTCATTTTGCATTCCAATTAGTGTAGGAGAAGTCACATGTGACGCCCTTTGTGACTTGGGACTAAGCGTAAGCATTATTCCGCTTGCCTTGTGTAGGAAGATCGGTTTAGGTGAACCCAAACCGGTGAAGAGGACGTTATACATGGCGGATCGATCCATAACACGTCCTGTCGGTATCATTGAAGACGTCCCAGTCAAGCTCGGTAAGTTTTACATTCCAATTGATTTTGTTGTGCTTGACATTCCTGCAGATTGCCCGGTTCCGATCATACACGGAAGACCGTTTCTTGCAACATCCGGTTGTATAGTGGATTGCAAGAATGCTAGACTAGCTTTTGACATAGGAGAAGAGAATGTTGAGTTTGTTCTCTCAACTTTGGTGAAAGAGGCAACTCTTGGAGAGGACATGTTTAATATCTATGATGAGGAAGCATCTAGAGAAGAAGTGAGCTCGATTCTATTCAAAGGTCCATTGCAAAAGGTCATTACCATGAGCATCATGGAAAAAGGAGATGAAGAGGATTGCAATGAGGAGATTGAAGCCTTGGAGGAGCTAAAAGAAGTGCAAGAGGAAGAGTTTGAAAAACTCTATGATGGGTCAGAAAATGTGAGGAACCACGGCCAGTCGTGCTATTCCATTGTAAAACCCCAAATCCGTGGGACTTGGAGTGTCACATTGGCTAGGATCTCACAATGGATCCTGACCCTAGCCTGCAACAAGTTCACTGGATCTTACAACAAGGCACAAGTAGATTAAAATCAAATACATAAAAGCTGAGTATGATACATCAAAAGAGTTTACAAACTCATAGCCGATTACAAAACAACAACATAAACCACAACCACAAAAGATCCCACATCCCACACATCCTAATGTACGGAAGTCCTCGGCTTGTCACACCATCTGGCTCACTCTGCAGTATTCCTAACTTGCAGAAAACTACAACACGGTATGAAACCGTTAGCTACAGCAATGAAAAGCATGAAGGTAATCGCACAACCACACATCAACATCTCAAACATGCAATGCCACACACATTCATTTATTATCTTTCATTACGTTATTCCATTAGTAATTCAAATTCTTTTGTAACACGAGGAGCCTCAAGAACCCCGTCTCATCCAACATAACACGGGAGTTTTGCATGGGGGTGACCTTCACTCGTCCCCTCCTGTGAGATCATCTTCACCTCCTTCTAACCAGCAGACGGAGACCGGCGATTACCGCCCGTTATAAAACACTTGGGCCAAATAAATGTAATGAATGGTCATCCTAGTCCAGTTTAGGTTATAAATGCACAATCATATGAACACACACAACCATCACAATCATACAATCCACAACTGCACGCTAAGTAAGTCCTATGGACTTACCTGATATACTCGTAACCTGTACCACATCACAACTTCCCCTTGGGGAAGTAATCAACGCCTGCAATAGCAAGGCACACACAATCACATACTGCAAAGGTTAGGAGACTCGTCTCACTAACCACAACCAACCTATATCTCAAATCTAAACCTCCGATCCTCAACACATTCATAAATGCCTAAGGCATATCCTCAACATAACATCTCATCATACTCGTACACATATTAAACCTTAAATCCATAACCGATATTCATAACATCATCATGATCCTCAACTCATTCTGACACTTAGCATGCATCTAATCAGTATTCCTCAATCTCAAATTTAATCCTAATTTTATTAATTAACCTTTAATTAATTAATTAAATTTCACCAGAATAACGTTTTGCCCGCATGCCATTTCTAAACCCACCTATCATCGGATTTCATCAACAAAAAACCCATAAACACCAGAATAATATAATGATCATAATGGAATTTCTAATTATCCATTTTGAAAAGCCTAAGGTCGATTTAGGCCAAATTGCAGTACGGAAAACGAATAAATTCATAACTTATTCGTTACTAACCCGATTGACGATCTGAAAGAAGATTCGGAATCACAACGACGCAGGCTACGCATTTACAACATCAAATTCACCGGAATCTGAGCGACGGAACTGTCCTGGTGACATATATGCTCGACCAGGTCTTCATCTACTCGGAAATGCAGAAACTCGGTACCGATATGAAGAGAATGAAGAGAGGAATCTAAAAACTCAAACGGAATTGAAATCAGATTAAAAACGGAGAGTAGATCTGAGTTTGAAGTTTGAGAGAAATCAAAGCTTTTACGAGGAAACGTGAAAGGAAATGAATTAATAAACGATTTTCCGCTATTTATAGTGAAGTCGATAATTATCCTTTTATTGATCAAATGGCGGGTTGAACCCCCCTCTCCAAACTTCTCAAAATTGGAATAATAGATCTTGAATATTGTAGGGATAATTATTCCACAATTGCCTCGGAAAACGTGTATTCCTAAGCCGTCTTTCTTAGCCGTTAAGAAACGAAATAACGACTCTTTTGTCCGTTTTGCCTTTCCATGTTATTTCATATCTAGGACATGTCCCATGTCCTGATCATTTATCTCAACTGCAATTTTATTAATTGGAGCTCCCAAATGCTCCAAATAATACCGAAGGGTAAAAATAATTACCCGGGGGAAAAAGTGAAAATTTCACCATAAACCCAAAATTACGCCAGGAACATAACGGTGGGACTTATACTCAACACTTACGCAATCTTCGCAAGTTATATGTCAATTACTATCACTAATTAAGTTAATCAACATTAATTAGAATTCAGAAATCCTAGCTATTACATCCACGGCCCTGGTTTCCCCCAAGATGACCGTAACCAGCTATTCGGAGAGCTCCAGTAAGTTACACGGCCAAAACTACGCCGTGGAACCACCAGTGATGCCGTAATTGACTTCCACGCCCTAAACCACGGTCGTGGAAGTAACAGTGGTGCCGTAATTTTGGGTATTTCTGAGAACAATTCCGTTCTTTCCACAAATACTCTTGAGTCATCTTCCATCACTCCCCCATCCTTAGAGACTTCTAAGGAAGCGTCGGGCATATCTCAAGACTCATCAAAGGCATCAATAGCAATGGAATTGAAGTCACTTCCCACACATCTTCGGTATGCATTTCTTGGAACTAATTCTACTTTTCCCGTAATTGTTAGTTCCGAATTAAGTGAAGATGAACATGAGAAACTAATGGTTGTTCTAAGGAAACATAGGAAAGCCTTAGGTTATACTATAGAGGATCTTGTAGGAATTAAACCATCATTATGCATGCACAAGATTCTAATGGAGGAAGACTTCAAGCCTTCGCGACAACCTCAAAGACGGTTAAATCCGATCATGAAGGAGGTTGTTAAGAAGGAAATTCTTAAGTTACTTGACACATGTATCATCTATCCTATCTTGGATAGCAAGTGGGTGAGCCCCGTACAAGTTGTCCCAAAGAAAGGAGAAATGACGGTTATCACTAACAAGAACAATGAGCTCATTCCTACAAGAACCGTGACGGGATGGAGGATGTGCATTGATTACCGCAAGCTGAACAATGCAACTAGGAAGAATCACTTCCCGCTACCATTCATTGATCAAATGCTTGAGAGGTTAGCACAACACTCCTATTTTTGCTATCTTGACGGTTATAGTGGTTTCTTCCAGATCCTGATCCATCCGGATGATCAAGAGAAGACCACATTCACATGCCCATGGGGGACGTTCGCATATAGACGTTTTATCCAAGACTTTTCTAAGTTATCAAAACCGCTTACTAATCTATAGATGAAGGATGCAGTTTTTGATTTCTCGCATGATTGTTTAGATGCTTTCTATAAGATCCGGGAAGCTCTCATCTCAGCCCCAATCAACCAACCTCCGGACTGTAATCTCCCGTTCAAGGTTATGTGTGATGCAAGTGACGTAGCTATTGGAGTTGTGCTAGGACAAAAGAAGGAGGGTCGAACCCATGCTATCTATTATGCTAGCAAGACGCTAGATCAAGCGCAGCTCAACTACGCCACAAATGAAAAGTTATTCTTAGCTATTGTATATGCCTTTAAAAAGTTTCGTTCTTATCTTGTAGGTGCAAAGGTGATTGTGTACACGGACCATTCTGCGATATGGTATTTACTTGCCAAGAAGGATGCAAAACTGAGGCTGATTAGATGGATTCTTCTCCTACAAGCATTCAATCTAGAGATCCGCGACAAGAAAGGCTCGGAAAATTCTGTTGCAGATCATTTGAGTCGTCTACCACACATTGAAGACGACGATCTAACTATAGATGACTCCTTTCCGGATGAGAACTTACACATCATAGAGGAGTGCATCGACAAGATATCTAGAGGTAACGAACCTTGGTTTGCTGATTTTGTAAGTTACTTGGTTTGTCAGGAAATACCTCCCGGATTATCCTATGCACAAAAGAAGAAGTTCTTTAGGGATGTCCAACAATACTTTTGGAATGAACCTCTACTCTTCAAGAGAGGTCCCGACGGCATCATTAGGAGATGTGTGCCGGAAGACGAAATGCAAAGTGTCATTCGTCATTGTCATTCACTACCTTGTGGTGGACACGCTAGTTCCAATAAAACTAGCGCTAAGGTATTGCAATCTGGATTCTTTTGGCCTAATTTATTTAAGGATGTGCAAACCTTTATTTCTTGTTACGATGCTTGTCAAAGAATAGAAAACATCTCTAGGAGAAACGAGATGCCCCTCAACAACATTCAGGAGGTGGAAATCTTTGACGTTTGGGGAGTAGACTTCATGGGACCTTTCCCATCATCTTGTGGAAACCAATACATACTTCTAGTTGTAGATTATGTTTCGAGATGGGTTGAAGCCATTGCCTCTCCAACTAATGATGCCATGGTTGTTGTTAAGTTCTTTAATAGAACTATTTTCCCAAGGTTTGGGACACTACAGACCATCATTAGTGACAGAGGTTCACACTTCATTGCCCGACGATTCGAAGCTCTACTAGCTAAGTATGGGGTGACTCACAAGATCGCCACCCCCTACCATCCACAAACGAGTGGACAAGTGGAGATTTCAAATAGAGAGATCAAAGGCATCCTTGAGAAGACGGTCTCAAAGAAGAGGAAGGATTGGTCTTTGAAGTTGGATGATGCATTATGGGCATATAGGACTGCATACAAGACTCCCATAGGTACAACACCATACAACCTTGTGTATGGGAAGTCTTGTCATCTCCCGGTTGAGTTAGAACACAAGGCGTACTGGGCTGTGAAGTGGTTGAACTTCGGCATGAAGGAAACGGGCGAGAAGCGCCTATTGGACCTTAATGAGCTTGAAGATTTCCGCTTGAACGCATATGAAAACACCAAGATTTACAAAGAAAGAGTGAAGCATTGGCATGATAAGCATATCATTCCAAAGGATCTCAAGGAAGGAGATCAAGTTCTCCTCTTCAATTCGAGACTTAGTCTCTTTCTAGGTAAGCTTAAATCTCGTTGGACTGGACCTTATCTAATCAAACATATTTTTCCCCATGGTGCAGTTGAAGTATGGGGTAAAAAGAGCGGAAGTTTCAAGGCGAATGGCCAACGTCTTAAGAAGTATTCACCGGAGCTCCCGACTGAGGAAATCGCTCTGTTTACCCTCGAATAAACACAAGAATGGTCTAGCTACGGACCCTAAAACAATCGCTTTTTGGGAGGCAACCCAAGGTATTGCACTTACCTTTATTGTTTTCATTCTTAGAGTAGTTTAGTTTAGTTGTTTTTGCTTTGTTTCTCCCTTGATACCTCCCGGTATGTTATGTTTTTAGGTGTAGGAATAAGGATTGGGCAAATGAAAGAAGCAAAAGTTGGAAGGAATTGACGAAACTTGGATGTTGGCACACAACAGAAACTTCCATGCCCTAAACCACGGTCGTGGAAGTAACAGGTGACCGTAATTCCCCAAAATCAAGCAAAATTCACCAAAACCACGGGTTCCATACATTTCCACGGCCGTGGTTTGCCCTGAGTGACCGTGATTTTCAAAATTTTTTACGGGCACTATATAAACCACCTTCCTTCACAAAAACACACAAAATTCCCAAATCCACGCCCAGTTCCACGCCCAAATCGCCGACACCCTTCTTCATCTCGCGATTCTTCATTCGGAGTCCGATTTGTTCGATTCATGAGCCTAAAGTGGAGCATTTTCGATCATTTACACGATCCAAGCAACAAACCAAGTGAACAATCCACCCAGAAGAAGGAATTTGGATTTAAAAGATCCAAAATCTAGGTTTTTCTCCCCTTTCTCTACTTTGTCAATTTGGTTCAATTTCTTTGCAAGAATTTAGGAGAACTGATTGAAATTGGAATTGGAATTAGTCTAGGACATTTATTGCTGAGTTTGGTGTTGATTTGCTGAGATTTTTGAAAAACAGACCAAAACCACGGTCCCTGTACGTTCCACGACCGTGGTTTTTCAAGAATAGGCCATAATTTTTCTGTCGAAAGGAAAAATGTTTAGGAGAAAGTCTAGCATGCACAAGAAGAGAAAGGATGATAATTCCTCTTCTTCCCAACCTCCCCCAGCCAACCATCATCACCACCACCTCCTAGGGATAGATTACTCCGCTTGCACTAGGATAGCAGCGAGACCTTTGGGTCTCAATAGTCTTATGACTAGAGGCATTATCTTTCCTCGCCACCAAGCTCCACCTACCGCAACCATGCCATGGGAGGAGAGAGGTGGTAGAGGTATCCCTTGGCTTCCCGAGTACTCCATTATGGCCGGACGCCATAATTGGAAGGCGACCTTTGCGGCTATGCATGCCAATAGACTAGTAGCTCCTCCGTATGTTCCGGATGATATCCCAGTTGGGGATGATGATGAGGACATGAGAGGGGGTGATGACCATGATGTAGGAGGTGATGAGCACACTTTTGGTACATTCCCGGATCAGCCGGACCCACCTAGACGTTCTCCCCGTCCTTCTAGACCTTCCGGTGCCTCTTCTTCACGCAGGTCTAGCGTGAATGAGGGGCCTACTTGGATGGACGCCCCACCCACTTGGTATGGAGCGCAGCCGGATTGGATGGGAGCTCCTCCACCATGGTATGAGCAGGCACCAGTGGCACCAACTCCTCAGGACGCTCCCACTTGGTATGGACAGCCACCAGCTTGGTACCAGCAGCTACCGGAGTGGGCCACCGATCTTTCGAGGAGGGTAGACCTAGAGATCCATCGGGAGACTCATGACACCCGGATCTAGGAGCACGACTAGATGATGAGAGACATCTACCGCCAGCAGTTTGGGCGGAATTTTAGCTCGGAGTTCCGTCCATTTCCTCCACCGCCTCCTCCACAGTGATGATGTCGAGTGATCGCCGGTTTGAGCCACCCCACCACCGTCTAGTGAGTTTCTTTGTTTTCTTTTCTTTTCTTATTTCTTTTGAACATTGAGGACTATGTATGTTTCAAGTATGGGGTGGTGTGTGACTATGGTTTGTAATAACTCTACTCACTTTGCTTTGATGATTCTATGAACACTTGCATGTATCCTTTCATTGTCACACGTTTCATTATTGCATTGCATGAAAAAGGCTTTGAAAAAACCATAAAAATTTGAAAATTGTGAAAACAATTTGTGCTTCTAAGATTAGAGATGACTTCTAGGATGAAAACTACTTATGGAATAAGTTTTTGATGACAATTGTATGCTTAAATTGAATATGTTGTTTATCCTTTCTTGCAAGTTTCATAATGTGAAAGTTTTATCTAAATCATATTGAGAAACAATGGTTGAAATCACAATATAAGTTCCTATACTTCTTTATGAAATGATTAAGGCACCTCAATCTTCTTACTTCTTTCTTTGATCATCTAGCCCCTCAATAAAAAATAATTGCCTCCTTTACCTATCCGGGATTTAGGAAGAGTTGATGATGGCATATTTGATGTGGGAGGGGCATGAAAGCAATTGTTTTCAAAGTGTAGGAAAATTCTAGGTTTGGGGAAGTCAATCATGATGATGAGTAACTCGGCACCATTCACATAGCCGGGTGTTTATGTCTTGCCAAAGTCAGATTGAGCGATATTCCTAACGGATTAGGGTATGTGCATCAAGGGTTTGAGGCATCTCGAAATTGAGAAACACCAATCTCCTAGGCTTCGGTTATTGTGCACCGCTGTCCATATTTCCAAAAGTAAAGTCGAAAAATTATGTTCAAAAAGTCTAGAGCAAAGCTCTAATTAGTGGAAGTTCAAATGGTAAAAAGAAAAGAGTTTGTGTTGTCCCTTCTTCCTGGATTCATAAACCACATCCCATTACAAATTCCCACCTTTTCCGCATTCTTGGCCTTATTTGAAAGTGCTTGAGATCATAAGAGTGTTATTTGACTTGGTGATCTAAATTGAAGTTTCACATGCTTGATTTTGACAATACTTGAAGGTTATGATGTTTCTCTTGAAGCATTTGCAATTTATGAAGTTTCTTTGCTTTGCATACTTTGGTTTGTGTATATAAACGTTTTCAAGGATGAATGAAGCAAGGTTTGAAGATGATCTATTGACTAGCAGCACACCAACCAAAAAGATTGTTTTGTTTTGTTTTGTTTTACATTCATATTTCATTCTACCTTATGTTCTAAGTTTTTAAAAACCTTGGTTGGGGACAAGCAAGTGACAAGTATGAGGTATTTTGTTAGCATGAAATATGACTATATTTTAGGCACTTGTTTTAGTTGTTGTTCCCTCTTTATTGTGTTCTTAGATATGAGTTTGAAGCAATTGTGAGCTAGTTCACCTACTTTATCGATATAGAAATCTACACTAGCTTTGTTTTGTTTTTAGGTGAATAAAGCTTGCATTGGAGCAAAATGTGGAAGGAAAGGAGTGTTTGACCATGCTTGATAGCAAGGAGATGCATTAAAGAGGCCAAGGAAGGAGCATGGATGAAGGATGTCACGAAAATAAGGCAAGAACAAGGAGTTAGAAGAACCACGCCCTGAATTACGGCCGTGGATCTAGCAACATGATCGTGGAAGAGAGTTTGGAACACAACAGAGAGTTACACGGTCTAAACCACGGCCGTGGAAATCATGATGTGTCGTAATCTAGTTCCACGCTCTAAACCACGGTCGTGGAAAGTTGTTTATGACCGTGATTTTGATGATTTTGTGACGTATCATTATTGCCACGTCAGCCACGTCATTGGGCTTTCTCGTAACCCTACCTCGCCCTAAAAAAAGGCTTGAGAAAGGAGTTTTCTGGATCCTCGCTTACCGCTACTTAGAGTTCCGCTTAGAGTTCTCCTTAGGGTTTCATTTCAAACTTAAGGATTGGAGATTTGTGAAGGACGTATTTTCGGAGATTGTGTACTTTTGGAGATAATCTTAGGGTTTTCATTGAAGGACGGATTGACATCCAGTTCTTTGTGACTTCTCTAGATCTTTGTGAGGGTTTCTATTCCTATTCTTCTAAATTCATAAACATACCACTTTGTGTTTGGATTTCGAGATTGACTTTGAGTTTTATTTGAGTTTTTGGGGGTTTTCGTCTTTCATTCTTCTTAATTTGATTATTGATATCATAATGATGATTATTGGCTAAAAACTCTTTAGCAATTCTAAGGTGAAGGGTTGATAGTTGTGGCTTAGATGATGATAGATCGATCGTAAACAGATTGGACCCTGAGTGTGTGAGAAATATCGTCGACACCCTAAATCACGGGTTGTTCTTGGTTTCCACGGCCGTGATTCTCAAGATCTAGCCGTGATTTCCCCTGGTTTACGAACTTTGCTTTTGCTTTGATCCAAAGTTAAAGATTAGCTTTAACCTAGCCTTGGCTTGCCTTTTCTAGGTAATAGTGAGACTCAACATCCTCTATTCCGGTTTCGAGTGTCACAACCTTAACCGTTTTGGCTTGTCTTTGATTCCTTTGGGTTTGGGCATAGGTATTTGAGATTAATCCTTATCCTTATATCCTTTCTATACTACAGCCTCAACAACCTTTATAGAGAGTGTCTTTTGATGAGTTATATAGGGTTTTGGAACTTCAACGTACATTACCTTACTTTAGTATACCTTTGCAATTCTCAACTCTGTCCTTATATATATAGTATATCTTGAATCGATTGCCACGATTGGATACCTGGATCTTTAGGGTTGTTGTTTTCCCCAATATTTGCAAAGCTTCTACACTTTTGATTGCTTGATTACTTGAAACTGATTTTGTTTCACCAATTCCCTGAGTTCGATACTCTGGAATACTTGCTAATCTACGCCGATCCGTACACTGCGGGTTCGCTTGCTTTTTTTCTAGTTTTATAAATTAGAACTTATTTGCACGCACATTTTAAGGCGAACAAAGCTCAATCTATTAAAGCTTGCATCAGAAAGCAAAGAGTGCATAACACCCATATCAAATAGAACTCCACTAGGTAAACCATTAACAAAATTGGTACTTGTAACAGCTAACGCCAGCAGCTCCACTGCATATCATCACTCAAAACTCGGGCCTATTCTCCTCAGGTATCATTGAAGTCATCGTCATAGTCTCTGCCTCTACTCCTTCTGCACTAGAAAGAGGAGAGCCTCGCTGGGAAGGAATACTGCCTTGCTAGCAAAAGGGAGTCAAATGGCCTAGTTCACCACATGTGAAGCAAGCTATCGGTGCCAAGGAACACTCAGAGCGCAAATGGCCTGGATCACCATAGTTGAAACAAGATCTCATCCCACCAGAAGTCCGTGGTTTCTTCTTTGATCCGGAAGCTTCAATAGGTCCCACCGATGTTGGTAAACCCGGGGTAGGTCTACCTGCTCTTGCAGCTTCCTCCCGTAGACATATATATTCTCGAAACTCGGATCTACTAATCATGACATAGTCTGTCTCCTCTGGTACAATCTCTGTTGCAGACAGATCGACGGTGGGAACTTGTCCTTGCCCTATCACGACTGAAGGGAGAGGGGGTGTACCCCTACCTCGTCCCACTACAGATGTAACTCTAGTTTGAGCCATCTACAAGGTATACATACCTAATCTATAGGGCTATATATATGTCGTATGTATATATATATATATATATATATATAGATTTTAGTTCAAGTGCGGAGAGAGCTTGTAGATAGGAATTAGGAGGGATGTAAGCCATTGGATGGATTTAAATCAAGGGCTCTCACACGCTCATCATTAATGGCATTTTTGTAAATTGACTAAAAATTTGGAAAAATACCCTTACGTTCAAAATAGTCATTGGTGTTCATACTTTTATATGTCATTGTTCATGTTTTTATACATCGGTGTTCATAGTATTTTTATTCATCAAAGTGTCATGTCCATTTATTTTTTTGTGTTCATTTTATAATGCATAGATGTTCATTTACAGTATATAACCACAAAAAATAAAAAAACTCATCACAAAACGTTAAAAGATTATCATAATATGTTATGTATGTGTCAAAGTTATAGATAAGTAATTGGTGTTCATACTTTTATACGTCATTGTTCATGTTTTTATTCATCAGTGTTCATACTTTTTATATCATTATTCCTGTGAATATTATAAACTATTTTTCTATAAGACATTTTACCGAACAGTTTGCGTGCACACTAAAAGAAACATATAGATTATTCAATAGAAGCTATTAGACCAACTCAACATATGTATATACATGTATTTTCTCAAACAAACTTATCAAACACAAAATGATTCAAACAAATTTGATTTCGAAACATCAATCATAATGAAACCTAAACCTTAAAAATGGAAATCTAAACAGTGAGAGTAGAAATTCGAAAAAACAAAATCTGAATCGTCTTGTATTCTCTTTGATTTCACAATTTTTTATGTAATCGATCTTTGAATATTATAAACACTATTTTAAAGAAAAGTATAATTTTCAAAAAAATGAACATCATATTATAAACACCATAACTGTAAAAAAATGAATACATACTTGTAAAAAAATGACCATCATATTTTATTAACACGATTTGAAAGAATAGTATAATTTTAAAAAAAAAATGTTTTACAAAAATACAAAAATAAACAATTAATGTTAAAAAACGAATAGTTAGTGTTGGGAAAAAATGAACATTTATTGATAAAATATGAACAACGACTCTTTTAAAAATGAACACATACTCATAAAAATATGAACACCAATTTTTATTTACAAAAAAGAAAAGCTGGAAGAAAAAAAAGGTGACGTGGCATGCCACATGTCACCACCCCGGCTCTCCTCATTCCTATCTGCAAGGGTCCTCCTCACCGGAACTGGACCCTATATATATATATATATATATATATATATATATATATATATATATGTATATATATATATAGAGAGAGAGAGAGAAGGAGAGGTTGACTCCCATGTAAACAACTCTTATCATGTAAAATGAGAACAAATTGTATCCGTTAGATCGTTAAATAGATGGCTGAGATTAGGCGATATAAAAGGGGGATAATCGTGTTATTAATGGAAGAAATATTCGTTGGACCTGACTCTATATATTCGGCGGTATAGTCACATATATTCGGTGGTTACATGTTCACATGGTAAGAGCTGTTTACATATGAGTCATGATCTATATATATATATATAGTTTGACTTCCATGTAAGCAGCTCTTATAGTGTTTAATAAGAACAAATTGTATCCGTTAGATCGTTAAATAGATGGCTGAGATTAGGCGATGATAAAGGATAAAAAAAATCATGTTATTAATGGAAGAAGATTCGCCGGACCTGAATCTATATAATCGACGGTATAATCACATATATTCGGCGGTATACTCACATATATTCGATGTTTACACGTTCACACGATAAGAACTGTTTACATATGAGTCAGGGTCTATATATATATATATATATATATATATATATATATATATATATATATAGGGTGTGGTTCCCATGAGAACACCCCTAACGTGAGAACATGAGAACAATCATACAACGTTGGATGTGAGTATTAAGGGTTGAGATTTAGAGTAGATATCAAAAATAATAATAACTACGAATAATAATAATTAGGAATCCAACAATAACTACGAATAATCCACTCAACCAACAATAACTACGAATAATACATTAAACGATATGGCACATTCGTAACAAAACTGATAATAATTATGAATCTGTTCTCATGTTCTCACGTTAGGGGTGTTCTCATAAGATCTATACTCGATATATATATATATATATATATATATATATATATATATATATATATATATATATATATATATATATATATATATATATATATATATCTAACACGTACACATAATCCATAATACATATATATACATATCTATATTGTTGAGATCCACGGCAGAGGTGACGACTTGTTCGTACATTCTATCCCAAAACAACAATTTTTAAAACCAAAATCTTTTGAATACGTCAGACCCCTTTCGGGTTCTGTTTATTTTATCTATCTGACCTCATTGCAAGTAGAAAGTGTCATTGTTGTCAACCAAAGCTTTGATACCAACTCTGTAACACCCCAAATCCGCGGGACTCGGGATGCCACATTGGGCTAGGATCTAATAATGGATCTTGACCCTAGCCTGGCAACAAGTTCAGTGGACCTTACAACATGGCACTGACATATATAAAACAAATGCATAAAACTGTATAAATTGTACAACCGAAAGGTAAACAAGATCATAGCCGAGTATAAAGCAACATCCTCACACAAGAGGTATACAAAATATCATCCTCACGCAGGAGGGAAACATAAACAACCCCAAAATCCATAACACCAAAATGTACAAGAGTCCTCGGCATGTCACCCTGCCAGATCACTCAGCAACACGCCTATCGTGCAGGGCATCTGCAACATGGTATGAAACCATTAGCTAACCATACAAATATAAGGTATTGCATAAGCACAAGCACAATCATAAAAGATAAACACATAAGCATGTTGTCACACATTTACCCATTTTATCATCTTTATATAATATTCATTCACTCAAATCGTATATATATATAGATAGATGAAACTATGTGACACAAGGAACGTATCATCCTCGCATGTGGGCCTGCTAGCCATCTAGAAGTAGTGTCGGTCACACAACTCGTGTAACCTATGGGAGTTGATTGCGCCCTTCTTGTATGGCAGGTGGCCTGACGTCAGAGAACCTCCCAAACTCCACGGCGGAATGAAAGGGAAAGGTTATCGCAGCAACGCATAGGGGGCAATAAATAAAACATAGGTCGGTAATAATCGACATCACATGCTATCATATCAAGCATATAACACACACACCACTCATGCAAACACCCGATATAAGGTTGGTAGCTAAGTCCTACGGACTTAACTCAACCTCGTATAAAACTCAATAACGATCAACCTCCGATCCTTAGAGGGACACAGCCTAATAACAAGGCATAAAGATATATCAATCTCCTATCAATCAAAGGGTCACAACTAGACCCAAGGGATCCATAGGATCATCCTAAACCTAAGCCTCACAATCCACTAATCCTCAAAAGCCATACAAGGCATACATGATCATAACATCATTAACACACTCTCATCTACACCTAGCATGGTAATACACACTCACACTAGGAAAGGAAGACGCAATGTCATCCATAGGCAAGCCTAGAAGCAATACACACCTGCAGAACCAAGGGCAAAGCCAAGCTAGCGTAGGGGCGGTTGCAAGATAGCACAGGGGCGGTGACAAGGTGGCGCTGGGGCGGCTCCAAGGTGGCGCTGGGGCGGCTGATGTGCAGAAGGCACACTTCCAGCTTCTTTTTGCTTCTTCACTCGAATCTCTTCACTTCTTCTTCAGCCAGCAGCCAAGCACATACATATGCATACATATGTACATCAAATGAAGCCTATGAGGGCTGCCACAAGATCAATCTTGTGGAACCTAAGCTAGGGATGAAGAAAGGAAGGAAAGAAGAAAGAAAGAAGGAAGATAGGAAGAAGGAGATGGAGAACTCACCCAGCTATAACCTAATTAGAAGAGGAATCACATCACAACCTCATGGCTGGCTCAACAAAGGCACAACAACATCAATCATCATCATCACAACAAAGCAAAGCTCAAACTCTTACAAATCCACACAAAGATCAAAGAAGATCAAGATGGAGATCCAAAGGAGGAAGGAGAAGAAGATGAATGGGAGAGAGAAGATGGAGCTGAGGAAGATGAAGTAAACCCTCATTAGGAAGCAAAGGAGGCTTATATAAGAAGCTAGCCCAAAAGCACGAGTCAAGAGTCAACAAAAACTGCCGCAGCACACCCTAAACCGTAGGGGCGGCTCAGGGAGGCGCAGTTGCGGCCCAAGCAAACCGCAGGGGCGCTCTCTGGCTCACACAAGGGCGGTTTAGGATGAATATGTACACTCAGCACTCACTCTCAGCTCCTCCAGACTAAGGCTCTTACACTTCCGGTGGATATCCAGCTCTCGCGGAGTGAATATATATATACATACATATATATATATATATATACATGTCATACTCTTATCGTTTGTACAAGACTAGCATGCCGCTTCATAATAAAATACTGACCTCATCTTAAGTGTGTGTATCAAAGCGTCTAACTCTCAACCCTTCATCGGTCATTCTTCTTATATGCCCACCATTGTCCACATACGCACGAAACCATTCTTGTTACTTCATACGAATCCCAAGCCCCACTTGGATGTATCCATAATGTCATGCAGTCCCCATGACTCAATGTTTGTGTCAAAGAAAACGGAATGGAGGTCACTCACCTCTTCTGCTTCTGATAAAGCTCCATGCACACGTCCTGGTCCCCACAATCTAATCGACTTCCTCAGAAAGGAGGAATGTGTCAAAACCATCCTGTAACTCGGCGGTTATTGCCCACCAACTTATAAGCTGCATATCTCCTCCACATACCTTGGACGTATGACCGAAACTATCACCTCGTTCTCATTGGATCAACTTGATACTATCAATATCGCTACGTCCCTTAGGAAGTCACCTCGGACGTCCTATCCCGCTTAGAGAACTCTACTTATCCTCTTATCCTGCATAACCTGTATCATTGTCGTCCCATGTCAAACTTGTTCCTCTCAACTTCATGAGTACAACGAGACATCTTCAAACGTAAGAGCGTAAAGAACCATTCGTGCAACTCATACATCAATAATTGTCATTACAATCCTTAGGTTAGGATCCACCTTGGAACCACCTGAAACACCACAAATTGTGCGACTTCATCGCAACTCGATTCAGAAAACCGATGGATATTCATCTATATAAACTCCAGCTCATCAACCGCACTCGTGATCTCCAATGGCTTCACTACGCTTGTAGTGACCATATCGGCCCTAAATGCCGCCTTATTGGTAGCCTTACTTATATCTTGATAATCAAAGTAAAACTTTTCCGAATCGTACCTTTCCTCAAAGCCTGTACCAGAATGCCCTGTGGGGAAAACCCGAAGAAATTTCCCCTTCAAAACAACTAAAACTTCCAACTCATAGATTCTGAGGTAACACCACCTTAAGCTTAAAGCTTACCATGTTACTATAATCTAGGTTCTCCATTTCACACCAAAGCCACTATGGCTCCTTCGGGTGAGTCTAAGAACTTTGACTCCTCTCTTGTTCGCGACAACATAACATTCGTTTCATAACAACGAAAGTATCATACATCCTCTTTACATATTTTTCCATTTGCGTAAAGCCACTAGGGAAGCCACTCCTCTCTTTTGATCCACTAGATCCCTTTATCATGCTTCCACCTTAAAGCCACTCCTCTCTTTCGCAAATGGTTCGATCACACTTCTCATCTTGACTCCAAAGCTTACGAGTGTCTATTGAAAACTTTGCGTCTTAAAGGAATACCACCTTTAACCTTGCCAAAATGTACCCGTATCCTCCTCGCCTCGCATCTTTAGTTGTCCACGAGTCCTCTTGAAAAGCCTCAAGTCGTTATCTCAAACTGGTTCATTGTCGCCTAGTCGGGGCTTCTTTGGAACCGCTTCCACACCTTCGTGTTACTCCTCTTACTTGTATTGTCTCCATCTCAATTTCTCTTAAGTTATCTCGAGTCTTCCTTCCACTTGTTTGTCCTTCTTTTATGTCATCTCTAATCCTCCTCCTTGGCATCCTCTTAAAGTAGTCGGAGAAACGCCATGGTGTTCACCAGAACAAAATCCTCAACTCGATACTTGAGCGTACTCATCCACGTATGAACCCTATCCCAAGCCAAAAATGTCGTCCACGGGCGATGATATCATAATATCATCTTAACTATAAGGTCTCATATATCTATATGCTACTATATATCATAAGTATACGTATATATGACTATATAAGTCCTAGGTCCACATCACTATCAACATACCACATCCTGAAAATACATTACAACAATATAAGGTCCAAAAGCTAATATGATCCTATCATACCGCATGTATAAGCGTATATCAATATAAAGGCCATGCCACTACTATACATAACAAGTCCATCATGCATAGCTACAAAGCCACAAGATACATAACAAGCCCATCATACATAACTACAATCCACAAAGATAGCTATAATCCAACAACTAGGCTGCCGAGATCCGTGGAAGGAGTGGTGGTCCGTACATTCTATCCCAACTGACTATGCTCGTGACTTTAAAAAAGAAATTCATTTTTAAAACTCGGAACCCTTGAGGGTTCCGTTCACTTATATACGGCCTTTAGAATATTGCGAGTGTCAATGATATCAACCTAGGGCTCTTATACCATATTGTAACACCACGAATCCGCGGGACACGGGATGCTACGGCGAAGACCTCACAATGGGTCCCGGCCCTTAGCCTGACAGCAATTTCACCTGGTCTTACAACAAGACACAAATAAAGGTAAAACCGAAATACATTTTTATGCAATAATATGATCCCCGGAAATAAACAAATGATAGACTCCAGCCAAGTTCTCAACTCTAAAGGATCAAACGTCAAATACATACAATATACAATATAAACAAGACTCCACACCAGCCCATCCTACAATGTATGGAACCCCGACTGCCCACTCTTTTGGATCTCTCGGCCACATCCCTAACCTACAGGAAGCTACAACATCAGTATTAAATTGTTAGCTAACATTCAAAGCATTAGAATCATGGTATTGCCGCACACACACACACACATACGTAAGTCAACATAAACACACATCATGCTCCAACACACACAAGCCGGTTATTTATCTTTCTATAAACGTCATTCCATTACTAAATCCATTTGTGGTGTGACACGAGAATCATAACGATCTTCCCGTTGTCCCCTTCACTAAACGGGGTTGTACTTGATGCGAATCAGCATCACCCACTAGACTGGTCCCAAGGCACATCCCAGTCACCCCATTTTGGACTGGATAAGTGGTCACCGCCCGGTTATCATACACTTGGGCCAAAATACATATAACACAAGGTCGTCCTAGTTCCTGTTTCATTATTATAAAACATCAAAAAACACACTCACAACCAAACACACATCGATGCTAATACAAAGAAGCTAGCTAAGTAAGTCCGGAGACTTACCTCGTCCCAACGCTAAACCGACCTATACCGCTCTCGCTTCCCGTAGGAAGGTACTCAATGCCTGATCATAACAAGGCACAAATAAACAACACGCTCATAAGCTAGAAGTCCTTAGACTTCTAGACCCGATGATCTCGCAAGATCATAAACCGTAAAACACACTAGGATAGACATGCCTAGTCTCGACCATCTCAACGGTAGCAACACTATGCTAGGGAAGCCATACACTCATCTCATGAACCGACTTAGAATTACACGTCCATCAAACCATAGAGCATTCCGAGAACCTCACACACTCTCCTAAGGTCCAAAAGCCACGACATGGCATTCACAACTATCCTAGGTCTAATCTTAGCACGTTTCTATCATAAACACTCTCTAGGATCAACTATAAAATCATGCTCAAGGGAGGATACTCACCGGGCAAAGACACGGGCGTAGAAGAAGGAAACACATACACAAAAAGGAGAAGAAGACCGTACGGGCTGGCTGGCTGAGCTAGTAGCCTCCCTTGCGGCCCTGGGAAGCCGCCCCTACGGCTCTGAGAAGCCGCCCCTGTGGCCCAATGAGCCGCCCCTGCGGTCCTGGGCAGCTGCTCCTACGGTCCAGTGTGTAACACCCCGAATCCGCGGGACTTGGGGTGCCACATTGGGCTAGGATCTCATAATGGATTATGACTCTAGCCTGACAACGAGTTCACTGAATCTTACAATAAGGCACAAGTAGATTAAAACCAAATACATAAAATTGTATAAGATACATCAAAAGGGTTTAAAAACACAAAGCCGAGTACAAAACAACATCCATAAACAACAGATACAAAAGATCCTATATCCTGCGCAGTCCTAATGTACAAAAGTCCTCGGCTGGTCACCCCATCTGGCTCACTCTGCAATCTTCCTAACCTGTAGATCATCTACAACACGGTCTACACCATTAGCTATAGTAATGAATAAGTATGAAGGTAATAGCACAAACACACGTCAACATCTCACACATGCAATGCCACAAACATTCATTTATTATCTTTCAATTACGTCATTCCATTACTAATTCAACTTATTTTGTAACACGAGGAGCCTCAAGAACCCCGTCCCATCCAACGTAATACAGGAGTTTTGCATGGGGGTGATCATCACTCGTCTCTTCCTGTGAGATCATCTTCAGGGCACCTCCTCCTACTAGTAGGCGGAGACAAGTGGTCACGACCCGTTATAATACACTTGGGCCATTTAAAGTAATAAATGGTCATCCTAGTTCGTTTTAGGTTATAAATGCACAATCATATGAACACACACAACCATCACAATCACACAAACTCACAACTGAACGCTAAGTAAGTCCTATGGACTTACCTGTAACACTCGTATCCAATACCACGTCACAGCTTCCCCTTGGGGAAGTAATCAATGCCTGCAATAGCAAGGCACACACCATCACATACTGTAAGGGTTAGGAGACTCGTCTCCATAACCATAAACAACTTACAACCTCAATCTAAACCTCAAGATCATAACATGCTCACAAATGCCTAAGGCATATCTCAAGATAAACACAAGTGTCTAAGGCACATCTCTATCATACCACTCATCCTAACCAAACTAGCCTAGCCAACATTTAAGCCAAGGTCAAAGGAAAGGAAGGAAGGAAACATACCAACAAGGTATGCACTGAATGCACCAACAGAAGCAAGAACTCAAGGCTGAACCGCAGAGGCCCAAGGGCGGCTCACAGGCAGGCGCAGGGGCGGCTGTCTGTGCAGAGGCTTGGCCCCGACTTCTCTTCGATCCCTTTCTCAACTCTCTTCACTTCTTCACCACACCACAGCAACATACATACATACATACATACATACATACATACATACATACATACATACATACATACATACATACATACATACATGGGTGAACATCAAAAACGTCTAGGAGAGGATCCAACACAAGTCTAACTTGTGATCCTAAGCTAAGAAGGAAGAAAGAAGCAAGAAAGAAGAAGAAAGGAAGATGGAGGTGAAGAGCTTACCACAATAACCCTAAGCAGCAACTAGGAGCAATCAGCACTTCCACAACCTCAACACAACAACAACAACTCTCAGCATCATCCTCATGATCATCCAAAGCCAAACCACAACCAAACTTTCCAAAACTCTCTCACAAACACAAGGGAAAGTCAAGGAAGAGAAGATGAAGAAGAAGAAGAACGTACAGAGGGAAAGGAAGCTGAAGAGGATGAAGAAACCCTCTCATAGAAGAAAGGGAAGGCTTATAAAGGAAGCCAGTCGCAAAGCACATGTCAAAGGGTCAAAGAAAGCGGCTGCAACCACACAAAGCCGCATGGGCGGGTTTTGTGAGGCGCAGGGGCGCCTAGCCGCAGGGGCGGCCACCATGGTCCGTTGGGGCGGCTGATAGGGTCCAACTAAGGCTCAACAAGGTTCCTAGGCTCCAAGGACTAAGGCTCTTACACAGTGAGCCGCCCCTACGGCACTGGTTGGCCGCCTCTACGGCTCGGTGCAGTGGCCACTCCCGCGGCATTGTCCAGCCGCGGGTGCGGTCGAGCACCAGAAGGCGATTCCAACGGGCTTCTTCGATGGATCCTTGATGCGTGGAGGGCCCCCTAGCTTTCTTGCTCCACCATAGATGTCCCACACACACAAACATCATCATAACCTTTCATCTAAGCTAGATCTTTACAGATGCAACACAACAAGAGGAAGAACTTGAATGATTCCATGGCTTCCACCATTGGAGCTCAAGGAAGAAGAGGAACATGAAAGAGGGAGAAGAAGGAGGGAAGCTTACTCACCAAACTCCGGATCTACAGTACCTCACAATTGGACATCACAAGAAGAATTTCCATAGAGATCCAACAAGAGGAGGGAAAAGAAGAACACCATGGGAGATGAAGGAGAGAAGAGAAACAAAGAGGGAAATCACATGAAAGTGAAAATGGGGACAGGAGGGAGTGAGGGTTGCACCCAAGGGAAAAAAGGTCAAGGCATCACATCACTTAGAGAACAAGGGGTCAAAAGCCAAAATTGGGTAACCAAAGGGGCGGAACGGGCATGCGGAAAGACTGAGTCGCGCCTGCGGGAGGTCGCTAAACCGCTCACTAACCGGAATAAAAATTTCGGGCGTCACATCGGTATTTATATAACTTAGAATCAAAAGGTCAAAAAGAGAGGGTCGAACTCAAATAAAAAATAAATAAAATGTGTTTTGTAAATTGGTATTGGAATAAAACATAAAATGTGTTTTGTAAATTTGTGTACATTTTTACTCAAAACACCACGCCCGCGCATTCATTTGTCGTGCCCACGCCTTGGTTCAGAATTTACAAAGTCCTTGGTAAATTTATCCATCCTCTTGTCCTTTGGCTTTAGCTTAGAAGCATGGCAGGTTAGTGGTAAGTTTGCTGATGATATGTTATGGTTGAATGCCTGGGAGGCTTTGAGGTTTAGATATGAATGTGGAGGTTATGGTTTACGGATGTGGTGTATGATCTTTTGAGGATCTTTGAGGCTATAAGTAGATTCTTATAGAATGTGTTGTGATGATTCATTTATGTATGTCTTGTTTATTAGGCGGTGTATATTAATGCTGGAATTCGAGAGTTGATCGATAGTTAAGGTTACCTGGATACAGGTAAGTCCGTAGAACTTACTTAGCTGCGTTCATATATTGAATGTGTGCAGGAGGGGTTCTATGGGACTAGGCCAGTCTTGGTATACAAGAAGGGTACTGCACCACTCCTTATGGTATACGGGAGGTACACCTAACCACTCCAAATGGTAAAAGAAACATAGGCGAGAGTCATAGACTTCTTCTACCACAACCATAGATTGGTTATGAGTGTACGACTTTATAAAGATAATAAAACGGGAAATCTGTGATAGCATGGTTGGTGTCTATCGTGTTTCCGATATGTGTATGTGCTTATGTATTAATCCTTTATGTGAATTGTAGCTAACGGTTTATATTGTGTTGTAGATGCTTTGCATTTTAGGAGAATTGCATACGGATCCAACAAGAGTGATCAATTGAGAGTTTCCGTATATGTATAATGGGATATGGGGTTGTGTATGTATGGATATATTATTGTACAGCTTTAATACTCGGCTATGTGTTTTGTATTTTGGTTTATGATGTTTCAGTTTTATCGATGTTGGTTTTATATTTATTTGTGTCTTGTTGTAAGATTTTGTGAACTTGTTGTAAGGCTAGGGTCAGGACCCACTGTGATGTCCTATCCCATAGCATTTCGAGTCCTATGCATTTCTAGTGTTACAAACATGGTATCAGAGCCTTAGTTTGACAACAATGGCACTTGCAATCTTCTTGACAAGCCGAATAGATAACTAAACAAAATCCGAAAGGGGTTTGAGTTTGCAAAAGGATTTTGATTTTTGAACATTTCCACATTCGATCTAGGATAAAATGTATGTTTTTTAAACATTTCCACGTTCGAGGAGGTCGTAGAGAGTGTAGTTCCCGAGGTTGTGGACGGGATGACAGTTAGGCCGAAAGCTTAGACAATACAACCAGATGAGGCATATTGTGTCTCGATAGGGGACCTAAGTTCCGCAAGTATATTCATCAGGTGGAGGAGGCATCTAGAGCTGGCCGACGTGGCCCTAACCCACCAACTCCTTTAAGATCATATTAGGTATCACAGGGAGCGACATAGGTGTCAGCTGCACCAGTACGATGAGGTGAGGTTGCCAAGGTTCAGAAGGAGTTGAGGGCACCGAGACCGGATTCCTAGTTGAAGACATTTCACTAGATGGGAGTACCATCTTTCGACGGAAAGGTGGGACGAGAGGTCGAGCACTAGATTGGGCATGTGAACTCAGCTTTGGAGTCGATCAGATGCCCTGAAGACGAGTGGAGTTAGAGTAGATCTTATTTTAGGATTGGCATAGTACTGGTGGAGAACCATCCGGAGTCGAGTCACATGATATGATCTTTAAGAGCCTAGTCGTTGAGTGCTGAGAGAGGGAGTAGAGGGGCCAGGTTTATGCCATAGCCGCCCCTACGTGACCTAGGGGGCGCCCCTGCGCCTAGCCTGGTCCGCCCCCGCGGCTCTGTGTGCTGCAGCCACCTTCTTTGACCTCTTTTACCCGTGCTTTACCCTTTTCACTTATATATATCTTCTTCACTTACCTCTGATGAGGGTTTACATTCTCAGATCTCTCACTCTCCTTACGCACACTTTCTTCTCTTCTCCTCTTCCTTGGATCATCTTTGATCTTCTTTGAGTTTTTGTGAGTTGTGAGCCTTGTGCTTGGCTTTGTATGTGGTTTTGTGGATGACGTTGGTGTGCCTTGTTGAGCCAGCTTGAGGTGTTGATGGTGGTTGTGTTGTTCTCCTGGAGAGCTTGTTGGTAAGCTTTCATGGCTTCTCCTCTTCCTTTCTTCTTTTCTTCATCTTTTCTCTCTTTCCTTAGCTTAGTTTAGCTTTCCTTAGGATTTGATCATGTCCTGCCATGATTTGGCTTATGTGATGTATATATATGTATGTCACACATGTATGTTGTTGTTGGAGTGAAGAAGAGTAGAGAATCGAAGGAAGAAGTGAAGATAGAGCTGAAGTGGTGTCTTTTGCACACCAGCCACCCCTGTGCCACCCTATAGCCGCCCCTGCGCCGGCCAGTGCACCGCCCCTACGCCACCAGTGAGCCGCCCCTACGCCCACCTGCACCAGCTTGGTGTTTCACTTGGTTCTGCGGGTGTGTGTTACTTCTAGGCCTTCCTTAGGGTACCTTTGTTCCCTCCATTCCTACTATCAGTGCTTAGGATCATGCTAGATTTGTAAAGTTGAGTTTTGATGATGTTTATGATCGGTTTATGCCTTGTATGTCTTTTGAGGTTCGTTAGGTTGTGAGTGAGGTTGAGGTTGATCCTTTGGATACCTTTGGGTCTAGGTGTGACCCTTATGTGGTTAGGAATCTGATATATCTCTTTATGCCTTGTTTATAGGTTGTGTTGTCCCTCTAGTGTAGAGGTGACCGTGGTTGAGTTGTGATCGAGGTTGAGGTAAGTCCGTAAGACTTACTTAGCTACCATCCTTATATTGGGTGTTTGCTTTGTAGGTTTGCTATGATAGCATGTGATGTCGTATATACCGACCTATGTTTTATTGATTGCCCCGTATGCATGGCTGTGATAACCTTTCCCTTTCATCCTGCCGTGGAGTCTGGGAGGTTCTCTTGGGTCAGGCAAGACCGGTTTACAAGAAGGGCACAATCCACTCCCACAGGGTACACGGATTGTGTGACCGATACTAGTACAACTGGCTACCAGGCTCAGAGGCGAGGATGTATCGGTCCTCGTGTCACATAGTTTCATATATATTATATACAAGCGTTTGAAGTGAACGACCATTATATTGAGATGATTAAATGGGTAAATGAGTGGAAGCATGCTGATGTGTTTATCTTCCCTTACTTATGATTGTGCTTATGCATTATTCTATATATGTGTATGGATAGCTAATGGTTTATTACCATGTTGTAGATGCCTTACAGGATAGTCATGTTGCTGGGTGATCTAGCAGAGTGGCAGGCCGAGGACGTCTTGTACATAGGTTATGTGGGCTTTTGGGTTTGTTATCTTTCCCTCTTGTGTGAGGATGGTCTTTTGTTACCTCCTGTGTGAGGGTGTTATGTTTTATACTCAGCTATGTTGTCTTACCTTTTGGGATGTACAGTTTTATACTGTTTTTTGAATTTGTTTTTATATCTGTTAGTGTCATGCTGTAAGGTCCAGTGAACTTGTTGTCAGGCTAGGGTCAGTATCCATTGTGAGATCCTAGCCCAATCTGGCACTCCGAGTCCCGCGGATTTGGGGTGTTACAGAGTTGGTATCAGAGCCTAGGTTGACAACAATGGCACATGCTACCTGCAATGAGGTCTGATAGGTAAAATAAACAGAACCCACATGGGATCTGACGTTTTTAAAGGTTTTGGTTTTAAATGTGGTTTTGGTTAGATGTACGAGAAGTCGCCACTCCTGCTATGAATCTCTGCAATATAGATTTGATATGTATATATGTATGATGGTTTATGTATGTGTCTGTGTTAAGTGTATATATATAAATATATATATATACTTATGGCTTATATAGAGCCTTATAAGTTAGGTGTGTATAACCCGCAGATGGCTCGGACTAAAGCTAAGGCCTCTATAGGCAGAGGTAGAGGTAGACCACCCCGTCCTCCGGGTGTGGTAGGTGAGGGACCAGTTTCCGCTGGTGATCCACCAGTGGTGGAGGAGATACATGAGGAGGTTGCAGAGAGGGTCGTCCCAAAGACGAGGAGCAGTGGATCTGTGAGACATCATTCACATCGAGCTCTGTCTGATGACGTTGACCATGTCTCCATGGGAGGACCGGAGTTCAAAGAGTACCTCCGAAGTTTTAAGGAGGATATTAGGGCTGGTAGGCGAGCCCCAGATTTACCAATACCTGAGGTATCTTTTGAGAGATCTCAGGGAGCAACACGGGTGCCAGTTGCACCTGCACGTGTTACTGATCCATTTCGAGTCCCAATGGAGACTAGAGGGCCTCAACCAGATGTCTGGTTGAAGGCATTTCACCAGCAGGGAGTACCACACTTCTCAGGAGAGATTGGGTTAGAGACTGAGGTGTGGATTAGACATGTAGACTCAGCTTTGGAGTCTATCAAATGTCCTGAGGATAGACGGATAGACCTAGTCCAGTCTCTATTGCGTGACCTTACACACCAGTGGTGGAGGACTGTCCGGACCAGAGTTACTAGTTATGATCACATGAGGCGCATGATTAAAGAGAAGTTCTGCCCTGCCTCACTGAGGAAGGAGAAGCTGCAGGATTTTGTGGAGGGTGGCTTTGAGGATGTGCCTATTACTGATGCCATCCGCCGCTTCCAGACCGAGTTAGCTTTGCTGGGTCCAGCTGCACCATCTGAGGACCAGCATGTGTATCTGTTCTCTCATCGTCTGAGAGAGAGCACACGTTCATACATGGCGGGATTTCATTGTGAGTCCCTAGTTGATTACCAGGACCGGGCTTCTGCTTTCGAGAGGGAGCGAGCCAGTCAGAGGAGAGCTTCTCAGATAGGACGGTTTGAGAAGAGGCAGCTGTTCGCCCCTAAACGTGCGTGCAAATAAGTCCCAAGCATCATCTTCTCTCATGTCCATGAATGTACCACAAGAGAGAGATTGGAGGTTGAATTGTGTGTCCACATCCAACCCCTTGTAGTAAATCTCTAGCAACTCAAGTTTTGAAATGCCATGGTGTGGGCAATCCAATAAGAGGTCCTGAAATCTTTCCCATGATTGAAACAAACTTTCGTTAGTTTTCATAGAAAATGCATTAATCTTACCTCTCAACTCCGCTGTCTTGGATGGCGGAAAGAACTTGGTGAGGAATTCCGAAGATAGATCCTCCCATGTGGCCAGCTTTGCAGGTAGAAGAGCTTGATACCAAGCCAATGCTTTATCCTTCAAAGAAAAGAAAAACGGCTTGATTTTATAGTTATTGTTAGTAGCCCTTTTCGGCTTTAATGTTTCCATTAGAATCTCAAAATTCTGTAAATGTTGGTGTGGAGATTCAGCACTAGTTCCACCAAATTGACTTTGGCGAACCATGATGATCACTTGTGGGCTAAAGCTGAATTCCTGGATGTCCTCAGCTCCGAAATTCACACCTAGACGGCGTGTTTGCTGAAGTGGATCCATCCTTTGCCCCAGAGTTTGTGGTTCTTCCCCTCCATTAGCAACTCTCACATCTCCAGCTGGAATGCGAGGAACAACCGGTGGTCTTGGGTTGTTACGAACGGGATGAATTACCGGATCGATTTCATCAAGTTCTGGCATGTCCGGATCTTCATCATCGGATGAATCATCTCTAGTGGACTTAGTTGGTTTCTTGACCTTCTTCTTCTTCTTAGCATCATTCAGCTCCAACTTCATGTCCAACATCATAGCCTTGAGTTCATCAATTTGGAATTGATGACTCATTAACTCGTCCAAACGAGCTTTCTCACTCAACTTAAGTTGAAGTTGAGCTTTATCCAACTCATCTTGGATGTTTCTTTCATTATTTTCAGCCATCTTTTTCTCTTTCAACTTTCTTAATAAGGTTCTCTCAAGTTCTGGGTCAAAAGGAACTAGATTTTTGGTAGATCTAGTCTTTCACATATACCTATAGAACCTGCAAAAAGCACTCACAAAAAGATATCAAATAACAAGAGCAAAAGCTTCCAAGCTCGACAACCGAAAACCGGAAATGGTCTTGACCAACTCCCCGGCAACGGCGACAAAAACTTGCTCGCCCCTAAACGTGCGTGCAAATAAGTTTTAAATTTATAAAACTAGAATAAAAGTAAGCGAACCCGCAGTGTACGGATCGGCGTAGATTAGCAAGTATTCCAGAGTATCGAACTCAGGGAATTGGTGAAACAAAACTAGTTTCAAGTAATCGAGCAAGTAAGAATATAGAAGCTTTGCAAATATTGGGGAAAACAGCAACCCTAAAGATCCAGGTATCTAATTGTGGCAATCGATTCAAGATATTCTATAAGTATAAGAACAGAGTTGAGAATTGCAAAGGTATACTAAGGTAAGGTAATGTACGGTGAAGTTCCATAACCCTATATGTCTAACCCAAAGACTCTCTCTATAAAGGTTGTTGAGGCTGCAATATAGAAAGGGTCTAAGGACAAGAATTAAACTCAAATACCCCAGCCCAAACCCAAAGAATCAAAGATAAGCTAAAACGGTTAAGGTTGTGATACTCGAAACCGAAATAGAGGATGTTGAGTCTCACTACTACCTAGGAAAGGGCAAGCCAAAGCTAGGTTAAAGCAAATCTTTAACTTTGGATTAAAGCAAAAGCAAAGGTAGTAGATCAGATAAAATTACGGGTGGTTCTTGAGGTTCCACGGCCGTGGAACTCAAGAACAGGCCGTGATTTAGGTTCGTCGACGAGTTTCTCACACTCTCAAGGTCCAATCTGTTTACGATCAATCTATCATCATATAAGCCACAACTATCAACCCTTAACCTTAGAATAGCTAAAGGGTTTTGGTCAACAATCATTGTCATGATATCAATATTCAAATTAAGAAGAATAAAAGATGAAAAATCCTCGAAAACTCAAATAAAACTCAAAGTCAATCTCGAAATCCAAATAACAAAGGAATATGTTTATAAACTCAGAATATGGAATAAGAATCCTCACTATAATCTCAGGCAACAACGGAAAACGGTTGTCAATCGTTTCCGGAATTAAACCTAAGAAATCACCAACTTCCATCGCAAATAACCTTCAATCTTCAAGAACTATCGCCGTCGGCTTCGAAACCCTAAGCAGGGATAAGCACAGATCGCACCCTGTAAGCGGAGATACCGAAAACTCCTTTCTCTACTCCTTTTATAGAGTGAGGAAGGGTTACGATAAAAGTCCATTTACTTTGATGATGTGGCAATTTAGATACGTCGTAATATTTTCCAAGATCACGGTCATGTAGTACTTTCCACGGCCGTAATTTAGAGCATGGAACCAGATTACGGTGCCATAGGATTCCGCGGCCGTGGTTTTGACCGTGTAACTCTCTAGAATGCTCCAATCACTCTTCCACGTTCATGATGCCAAATCCACGGCCGTAATTTAGAGCGTGGACTTCAATCTCCTTTTCCACGGCCGTAATTTAGGGCGTGGACTTGCTTTTTCTCTTTCTTTGCCTTTGTTTCGTGCAATCTTCCATCCATGCTCCTTCCTTAGCCTTTCCAATGCATCTACTTGCCATCAAACGTGATCAAACACTCCTTTCCTTCCTTATTTTGCTCCAATCCAAGCTTTATTCACCTAAAAACACAAAGAAGCTAGTTTAGATCTCTATATCGACAAAGTGGGTGAACTAGCTCACAATTGCTTCGAACACATATCTAAGAACGCTATAAAGAGGGAAATACAACTAAAACAAGTGCATAAAATATCGTCATATTTCATGCTAACAACAGCGCACTGGGCAGACCAGTGGAGTTAGAGGAGCATCTGGATCTAGACGAGACTAGAGGCGTCAGAGTTACCCCTCGTCTACACAGACTGCAGATAAGGGACGTCAGTGTTACAACTGTGGTGACCCTGGTTATCTGAGGTCAGCTTGTCCCATACCAGTTGTGACTTGTTTTACCTGTGGCTGACAGGGACATCGAGCTGTCTTTTATAGGCAGGGTGAAGTAGCATCTCAGTAGGGTTCTTCCCCTGCTAGTGTAGTAAGAGGTGGTCAGAGGACACCTCAGCAGCAGACACAGGGACAACAGAGGGTCCCAGAGCGTCCATCTACTCAGGGTTCAGCTCCAGGACTGAGTAGAGATAAAGGTAGAGATGTTGGCACCAGTGATGCTAGAGGAGCCCGAGGGTGAGCTTTTGAGTTGAAGAGTGCAGAGGATCCACCTGCACCGGCTGCTACAGGTACCATTCTGCTTCATGGCTTACCTGTTAGAGTTTTGTTTGATATTGGTGTTACGCATTTATTTATTTCTGATACTTGTGTTGATCGTCTAAGTTTAGCTACCATAAAGGGGATACCCTTTACTATAGGGTTACCTGATGGTAGTCGGGTCAGAGGTACCCGTGAGATACGTAGTTGTCCCCTTCTTTTAGGGACTCGTGTTTTACTTGTTGACTTCTTAGTCATGCCATTGATGCATGAAGAAGTCATATTAGGTATGGATTGGATGCGTAGACACCATGCAATTTTGGATGTTGATAGACGGACTGTTATAGTCTCTACCGAGGTTGGTCAGATTGAGGTCTTCCGGGGTTGGGACCTTGGGAAGACAAGTTCGGTTATCAGTGTTGTACGAGCAGCTAGATTGATTGCACGGGGTTGTGATG
Organism: Fagopyrum homotropicum; assembly: GCA_033239125.1. Taxonomy (NCBI): domain Eukaryota; kingdom Viridiplantae; phylum Streptophyta; class Magnoliopsida; order Caryophyllales; family Polygonaceae; genus Fagopyrum; species Fagopyrum homotropicum. The sequence goes on from BSWB01000002.1 coordinate 105,653,331, forward strand.
CCTTATGGTGCTATGCCATGAAGGATGGAGAGAGTCCAGCTCTGGAGGATATTCCAGTGGTCTGCGAGTTTACAGATGTGTTTGCTGAGCCGTCGAGTTTGCCGCCTCAGTGGAGTGTGGACTTCAGCATAGAGTTAGAGCCTGGCACGCGACCCATCTCGAAGGCCCCATACCGTATGGCACATATCGAGATGTTGGAGCTGAAGAGGCAACTCGAGGAGTTGTTGAGAAGGGCTTCATACGTGTTAGCATGAAATATGACGATATTTTAGGCACTTGTTTTAGTTGTTTTTCCCTCTTTATAGTGTTCTTAGATATGTGTTTGAAGCAATTGTTAGCTAGTTCACCCACTTTGTCGATATAGAGATCTACACTAGCTTCATTGTGTTTTTAGGTGAATACAGCTTGGATTGGAGCAAAATAAGGAAGGAAAGGAGTGGTTGATCACATTTGATGGCAAGGAGATGCATTGGAGAGGCTAAGGAAGGAGCATGGATGAAGGATGTCACGAAACTAAGGCAAAAACGAGGATTTGGAAGAACCACGCCCTGAAATACGGTCGTGGAAGAGGATGTGAGGAATCACGCTGTAAACCACGGCCGTGGATTTGGCAACATGAACATGGACGTAAGTTTGGAGCACTCCAGAGAGTTACACGGTCTAAACTACGGTCGTGGAAATCATATGTCACCGTAATCTGGTTCCACGCCCTAAACCACGGTCGTGTAAAGTTGTTCTTGGCCGTGATTTTGGTGATTCTGTGACGTGTCATATTTTGCCACATCAGCCACGTCATTGGGATTTCTCGTAACCCTACCTCGCCTTATAAAAAAGCTGGAGAAGAGAGTTTTCGGGAACTTCGCTTAGCTTCGCTTACTTTCGGATACGGATATTTAGCCGCCGCTTGGAATTCGCTTGAGGATTGAAGATTTGTGAAGGACGTAATTTCGGAAGACTGTGTACTTTGGATATTCTAGGATTTTCATTCGAGAACTGATTGACATCCCATTCTTTGTGACTTCTCTAGATCTTTGTGAGGATTTTTGTTCCTATTCTTCTAGATTCATATACATATTACCTTTGTGTTTGGATTTCGAGATTGACTTTGAGTTTTCGAGGGTTTTCATCTTTTATTCTTCTTAATTTGATTATTGATATCATGACAATGATTGTTGGTTAAAACCCTTTAGCAATTCTAAGGTGAAGGGTTGATAGTTGTGGCTTAGATGATGATAGATTGATCGTAAATTGATTGGACCCTGAGGGTGTGAGAAATATCGTCGACATCCTAAATCACGGGTTGTTCTTGGTTTCCACAGCCGTGGTTCTCAAAATCTAGCCGTGATTTCCCCTGGTTTACGAACTTTGCTTTTGCTTTGATCCAAAGTTAAAGATTAGCTTTAACCTAGCCTTGGCTTGCCTTTCTTAGGTAGTAGTGAGACTCAAAATCCTCTATTTCGGTTTCGAGTGTCACAACCTTAGCCGTTTTGGTTTGTCTTTGATTCCTTGGGTTTGGGCATGGGTATATGAGATTAATTCGTACATTTAGATCCTTTCTATATTGCAGCCTCAACAACCTTTATAGAGAGAGTCTTTGGGTTAGACATATAGGGTTTTGGAACTTCGCCGTACATTACCTTACTTTAGTATACCTTTGCAATTCTCAACTCTGTCCTTATATATATAGTATATCTTGAATCGATTGCCACAATTTGATACTTGGATCTTTAGGGTTGTTGTTTTTCCAATATTTGTAAAGCTTCTACACTTTTGATTGCTCGATTACTTGAAACTGGTTTTGTTTCACCAATTCCCTGAGTTCGATACTCTGGAATACTTGTTGATCTACGCCGATCCGTACACTGCGGGTTCGCTTGCTTTTATTCTAGTTTTATAAATTTAAAACTTATTTGCATGCACGTTTTAGGGCGAACAATACGCCCTAATGTTTCACCATGGGGTGAACCTGTCCTCTTCGTGCGGAAGACGGACGGATCTTTGAGTTTATGCATAGATTACACAGAGCTGAACAAGGTGACTGTCAAGAACAGGTATCCATTGCCTCGTATGGATGATCTACTTGATCAGCTTCAAGGAGCTACAGTTTTCTCCCGGATTGATTTGCGCTCAGGATATCACCAACTGAGGGTGAGAGAGCAGGACGTACCTAGGACGGCATTTCGTACCCATTATGGACACTAAGAGTTTGTAGTGATGCCATTCGGGCTGACGAATGCCCCAGCAGTCTTTATGGAGTTGATGAACAGTATATTCATCGACTTCCTTGATCAGTTTGTGGTGGTCTTTATTGATGATATTTTGGTGTACTCTCGTAGTAGAGATGAGCATGCCAGTCATCTAAGGACGGTTTTGCAAATTTTGAGGGATAGAGAGTTATATGCTAAGCTCTCTAAGTGTGAGTTCTGGATGTCTGAGGTTTCTTTCCTTGGACACATCGTCTCCGCCGATGGGTTTATGGTTGACCAGGCGAAGATCGAGTCTGTTGCTGCATGGACGACACCGACGAATGTCAAGGAAGTGTGTAGCTTTCTTGGCCTAGCCGGTTACTACAGACGCTTTGTGGAGGGATTTTCTGTGATTGCCCGTCCACTGACGAGTCTTTTGAGGAAGACTACTCGGTTTGCGTGGACCGACTAGTGTGCTCGGAGCTTTGAGGAGTTGAAGAGGCGTTTGACTTCTGCTCATGTCCTGGCACAACCAGAGGGTTCAGATGATATTGTGGTCTACAGTGATGCATCTGACTGGAGGTATTTCTAAGGTCGTCTATACCCAATCAAAAGTAAATCCCGACTTAACACTAAGAATAAGTATAGTGATTAAGTAAGTATCGAACCCAAGAGAGTTAAGGTGTTTTAGATGCAATTATCGATTATAATAACAAGTGCACAAAGGAGGGGGGTTTGGTTGAATTGATGCACAAAAACTTATGAAAACGATTAACGCGGCAATTAAGACAATAAAGGGTGAATCTACACTAGGTTGATTCTAGGCATGCAATTGCTACTTTGGTGCGTTTCTTTTTTAAATTCTTAAGTAATCTCCCATCTCGATCATACATATGTGTTGAGCCAACCGGCATCAACACAACTTAACTTATTAAATTTCCCTAAACCTACAAGAACAAATAACAAGTTAGCATTCAAACAAAGACTAAGGGATATAAAGAGAAGATTAAACCCGTTAAACTTATCTTTATACTTGTGTTCCTTTTCTTTAAGTAATTACAACCCGTTATTACTTAAAGTTGCTACTAGATTAAAGACCTGAACCCGGAACCTATTAATCCTAGTTGTTTACATGCACTTTAGAACCTAAGGTGATCAATCTCAAGCAATAGTTAACATGCAATTAAACAATGGAGATCAAGGAAACACAAAGCAATACTGAATAAAAACTAATATTAAAAAGAACTTACAACCAAAGTAACAAAGCAGCTTCAAACCAACCCAATGTAGCAAGGGAGTTAGCAACTCATTATAATGGAAAAACTCAAGTCTAAAATGGATTTTATGGGGGAAAGTATGGATGATTCTAGCAATCAGCCATGAACTATTTATACTACAAAGGACAGTTAATTAGGAGTAAATAGCCAGTCTAAAACAACCACCTTTAATGCCATAAAGGTGGTGTAAACAGCCGGAGTAAAGCTTCTAGCGTTACACCGCAGGGGCGGCCTTCAGGACCCGCAGAGGCGGTTTAGGCAGAATCGGTTGATCTTCTTCAGAACCGTTGGGGCGACTACACAACTCCGTTAGGGCGGATCTTTAATGCACTTAAACGTCTTACATTTCGCCTTGTTGACGTTTCTGATCTCAAGGCACAGGGGCGCCTTACGGCCAACGCAGGGGCGGTGACACAGACTCTTCACCTTCCAGCTCCCAAGGCGAGGCGCAGACAGGGCGCAGTGGGAGGCGTAGGGGAGCTGGTCTTCATCTCGTCAAGGCAAGTCACCGTATGGGCGGCTGCAAAGACCCGCGGGGGCGGTGGAGCAACAGAAGCTTTGCTTCTTGATCGATCTTCACTCCTAAGTGCTTATAACTCCTTCCTTAGCTTCTTTTGATCTTCTTCTTCTGGACCAAGGAGTTAGTAGCATAAACCGACACTAATGCAATAAAAAGACTCTAAAAACTACCCTAAATGATAGTGATTCCATCACCTATCAAACTCCCCCATACTTAGACCTTTTACTCGTCCCGATTAAAACAAATGACAGTCATTAGACTCAAGGTCTCTGGAAGCAAGGGAAAGAAAGAAAAATATTGGAAAACAAGAGAAAAACCAAGAAAGAAAGAAGGAATAGAGAGGAAATGTGAGAAAAAGAGATACTACCATCCTTATCGCTCCAAGAGTGGCCTACCCGGACAACCTCCTTATGACTCCCCTTCTTATGTCACCAAAACGCCGGAAAGGAAACCTACACTCGGTGTCGCTCATCTTGCCAAGGCGCCCTTTCGGGTTTTCACCTTGCCACTCTTCTTCTTTTCTCACTTAAGCTCACATCCCTCAAGTCCATTTTTGTACCAACCTAAGGCTGGTCGGACTACCTTCTTTTTACCTAAACCGCCCTTTCAGGTTTTCGGTTTATCCAAGGATTTTCATGCCTTTTTTTACTTCTTTGGCTTTTTATTTTTTATTTTTTTTTTGAATGAATGAAACTGAATTCAATAATGCAAAACAAATGCCAAAAACAATACAATAAACTGTACAAGCAATGATATATATCCCTCCCCCATACTTGAAGTGCACTTTATCCTCAAAGTGAAAATGAGTCAAAGATAAATATGAGAGAAGGGAAAAAAATGTACCCCTCACTGGGGTGGTCCAGATGGACCACCAAGACCCTCCTCCGGTGGGTAGGGGAAGTGGCTGAAGAAGTGCTCCTGGCGGCGGTAGATGTCATCAATGCGGTCCTCTTGAGCAGACATTCGGCGACCGAAAGAGGACTCAAAACTGGCCTGCCATGCTTGCTGCTGAGCCTCCAACTGCTGCTGCTGGGCTGCCTGCCAGGCCTCCTGCCTTTGGTCGAAGTGTGAGGTCATGGAGGTGGCAAAAGTGTCTTGCCAGCTCTGCTGCTGCTCCAGCATAGTCCGCTGGTAATCGGACTGCCAAGCACGGTGTTGGGTCGTCATGGCCGCCATTTGAGCCTGAAGGCTCGCAAGGGCCGGGTCCTCCTCTGGTGCCGTTGTGGGCATATCCTCGTCATCTAGGATGGGCAGGTGCTCCTCCTGATAGCCCCGACTGGAGCTGGCGGCATGCCTCTCCACCATGGCCACTAGTGGCCTCCTCAGCACGAAAGAATCTGCCAGTATGTAGAGCTCGGAGAGCTCACCTCTTAGTGGTAAAGGTCGGGGGAGGTAGGTGAGGTGGCTCTCATCTGTAAGGGAGATCCAAAACAGGTTCTCCCTGTCCCATCGGAGGAGTTTGCACCTCCTAAGCATCCCCTCAGTGTAGAGAGGAGCCGCCATCCCATCCTCTAACTCGGATAGGTCCATCACTTGTGAGGCGATCAAAGAGATCACCCCACCGCCGACAATATCCCTTGGCTCATTTCTCCTGATCCGCTTCAAAGCGGCGAGGAAGAGAGAGGGATAATCCATCACCTTCTCGCTATGTGGAAGGCAGGTGTAGAGTAGTGGGAGGTCCTTGAGAGCGACCTTGTTTTCCTCTTTGTGTCCACAGAAGACACTCATGAGGATCTTGGAAATCAACCTCAAACTAGGGTGAGTGAGTTTGTTGGAGTACTCACCCCCAGCATGGAACTCCGACCCGGTAGCTGCTTGCTAGAATTCGCACAAGTCTGGGGCCGGGACTAGATCCCACCAGCTCTCAGAGGGGTTTAGAGTCACCCCAAAAGCTTCATGTAGATCGGTGTAGTCGAGAGTGTACTTCACCTTGTTGAACTTGAAGGTGAGGCCGGTACACACGTGGTCTTCCTTCTCCATTGTGAAAGTGGAGATAAACTGTCTACTGAGCTCCGGATATGTCGGAGCACTCTTCTGGAGGAAGTCTCCGAGCCTAGCGTTGGCCAAAAACGCTTGCATGCTCTCCATCATGCCCAGGTTCTCCAAGGTCTATGCAAAAATCGAGTTGCATACACAACTCGATCCTGCACAATCCTATAACGGTCCTTCTCTGTTTGGGTCATCTTGTATTTCCTTGGGGCTTCCATTCTTGCAAAGATTCGAGCAAAGGATTAGTGAACGTTTGGAAAAAAGAAGACAATCGACCTTTCTGTTGGTTTTTCCGCAGGAGCGGCTGTGCAGGCGCAGGGGCGGTGAGGCGCAGGGGTGGATGCTTGCAGGCGCAGGTGCAGGAGAACAATGGAAGGCGATTTTTCCGAATGCTTCGAAGGTGGTGGCGCCTTGGAGTGGCTCCGGTGGTGGTTTTTGGTGCAGGCAACGTTGAAGGTGGCGCAAGAGTGGAGAATCGTTGCAATTGAAGGGAGGTGGCGTTTTGCACGAGGGCAGGTGGCGCAAGGGCGTTGAGGGTGTGCGTTGTTGGTGTTGGTGGCGCAGGGGTGTCGGAGAGGGTGGTTGGGTGGTTTCTCTGAGGGCGCAGGGGCGTTCGCAGCTTAGAGAGAGAGAAGGTGCGAGGGGTTGTGGTTGTGTTTGGTGAGGAGGGTTGTTGGGTGGTGTGTGGTAGGTATAGGTGTTTTTTCGAGATCCTATTTTTTTTTCTTTTCTGGGTAAACCCGAAGGGGCGGGGGTTTGATACCGCAGGGGCGGCGACAAGGGAGAGGAGCACGCAGGCCCAGCACCGGGGGCGGCGTTGGGAATTTGTGTCAAGGATGGCCGCCGCATGGGCGTGGGGATGTCACCGCGGGGCGGTGACAGGCGTGTCGCAGGCGCAAGCCCAGCGCCGGGGGCGGTGCTGGCCTGAGTGTCACCGCAGGGGCGGGATATTAAACCGCATGGGCGGATTTCTTGACAGAAGCTCCTCTTCTTATTCCTTCGGGTTGCCTCCCGAGAAGCGCCTTTGTTTTATGTCGTTGGCTCGACGTAAGATCTCTACTTCTCTGACTGTGCCTCCTCTAGTACCATCTCGTCAATCGGATCGTCCTTGACTCCTTCAAGGTAAAGCTTTAGCCTTTGTCCGTTCACCTTAAACACCTTGTGCGTTTGGGGGTCATAGAGATCCACAGCCCCGTGAGTGTATACTTCGGCTACTATGAACGGCCCTGTCCATCTTGAACGCAGCTTACCTGCAAAGAGTTTCAAACGGGATTGAAAGAGAAGTACCTTATTACCTAACTTGAAGTCCTTTCGGAGGATGTTCCGGTCATGCCATGCTTTGGTCTTTTCTTTGAATGTGGTAGCATGGTCATATGCATCTAGCCTTAATTCCTCCAACTCTTGCAATTGGAGCTTCCGGAATTCTTCCACTTCTCCGATGTTCATGTTGCACTTCTTTACCGCCCACCAAGCTTTGTGCTCTAACTCCACCGGTAGGTGGCAAGCTTTCCCAAACACGAGCCTAAAGGAGACATCCCGATGGGAGTTTTTGTAGGCCGTCCGATATGCTCATAAGGCGTCATTTAGCCTTGCACTCCAATCCTTCCGCCCGGAAGAAACCGTCTTTTCAAGGATGGTCTTTATTTCCCGGTTGGATACCTCCGCTTTGCCGTTTGTTTGAGGATGATAGGTTGTTGATACTCGTTGGTGAATATGGTACTTCTTAAGGAGAGCCGTGATCGTCTTGTTGCAGAAATGGGTACCCATATCACAGATTAAGGCTTTCGGAATTCCAAATCTAGCAAAGATATTTTCCTTAAGAAATGCTGCAACCACTTTTGAATCATCAGTTTTGGTGGCCTTTGCTTCCACCCACTTGGAAACATAGTCCACCGCAAGCAAAATATATGTGTTCCCGAATGACGTAGGAAATGGCCCCATGAAATCAATTCCCCAAACGTCAAATATTTCACAAAATATAAGAGAGGATTGGGACATTTCATGTCTTCTTGAAAGATTTCCCACCCTTTGGCATCTATCACACACTTTACAAAACGCAAAAGCGTCTCGAAAAATGTGTGGCCAAAAGAAACCGGCATCCAAAACTTTTCTTGCAGTTTTGTTTGCTCCAAAGTGCCCCCCACATGCTTCGGAATGACAGAAAGTTAGGCCAGATTGTACCTCATTGTCCGGAATGCAACGCCGGATCACTTGGTCACTACAATGCTTCCAAAGGTAAGGATCATCCCAAACGTAGTGTCGAGCTTCAGCTTTGACTTTCTCTCGTTGTGCCTTGGTGAAGTCTGGAGGATACTCCTTCCTGACAATGAAGTTCACAATGTCAGCAAACCAAGGCTTAAAAGATTGAAGCTTAAGACAAACCTCTGTCGACAATTCTGCAGGGGCGCCTAGACAGAGCCGCAGGGGCGGCTGGCTGCAGGGGCGGCTGATGTGAGGTGTGGGGGCGGTTACATAACAAAGAGTTGTGTAGAATGTATCGTTTGGAAAGCTTCCTGATATCTCTCTTTCTTTTCCTGGTTCTTCCTCCTCTTGCACTAGTCTGCTCAAATGATCTGCCACCAGGTTCTCAGCTCCCTTTTTGTCCCTTATTTCTAGGTTAAATTCGCTTAGAAGGAGCACCCAACGGATTAATCGTGGCTTCACCTCCTTATTTTCCATGAGGTACCTAAGGGTTGCGTGGTTAGTGAAAATAATTACATTTACCCCAAGTAAGTATTTCCTGAACTTCTCAAGGGCAAAAACTACCGCCAACATCTCCTTCTCGGTGGTGGAGTAATTCCTTTGTGCTCCATTTAGTGTCATAGACGCATAATGGATCACATGGGAGGCCCTTCCGTCTTTTTGTCCTAATACAGCTCCGACGGCGTAGTCACTGGCGTCACACATGATTTCAAAAGGTTTCTCCCAATCCGGAGAACGGATGATCGGAGCGGTGGTGAGACATGACTTCAGAGTGTTGAAAGCCTTCTTGCAATCCTCATCCACTATGAAGGTGACATCTTTCTTGAGCAATTCACACAGGGGTGCTGAGATCTTTGAGAAGTCTTTGATGAACCTTCGGTAGAAACCTGCATGACCAAGAAAATATCAAATTTCCCGAACATTAGTAGGATAAGGTAAGTTTTGAATAACATCAACCTTTGCCTTATCTACCTCTATCCCTTTTGAGGATATTACATGTCCTAACACAATTCCTTTTTCGACCAAGAAATGACATTTTTCCAAATTAAGAACTAAATTGGTTTCAACACATTTTTCAAGAACAAGTTTTAAATGCCCTAAACATGCGTCAAAACTGTCTCCATGGACGGTAAAATCATCCATGAAGACTTCAATGAAATTTTCTATTTATTCGGAGAAAATACTTATCATGCACCGTTGGAAAGTGTCCGGCGCATTGCAAAGTCCAAAGGGCATTCTGCGATATGTAAAAGTGCCAAATAGGCAAGTGAACATCGTCTTCTCTTGATCTTCTGGTGCGATGGCTATTTGGAAATAGCCCGAATATCCATCTATGAAACAGTAGTATTGATGACCTGCAAGACGTTCCAACATTTCATCAATAAAAGGTAATGGTAAATGGTCTTTTCGAGTTACCTTATTGAGCTTGCGGTAGTCAATGCAAACTCTCCATCCAGTTTGTGTTTTGCTTGGGACCATCTCACCATGTTGATTTTCCACCAAGGTGATGCCTCCCTTCTTTGGAACTACTTGGGTTGGACTAACCCAAGTTCTATCCGAGATAGGAAAGATCATGTCCGCTTGGAGGAGTTTCAACACTTCCTTTTTGACCACATCCATCATTGGTGGGTTCAACCTCCTTTGAGGTTGCCTAGAGGGCTTGGCTTCGTCCTCAAGTAAAATCCTATGCATGCAAGTAGAAGGACTTATCCCCTTGATATCCGCAATAGTTCATCCGAGGGCCGTCTTGTGCTCCTTTAGTACGTTTACCAACTTATCTTCTTGTCCGGTGGTCAACTTATTGGAGATGATCACCGGCAAGGTATTGTGTGCTCCAAGGAAAACATACTTGAGGTGTGACGGAAGATCCTTCAATTCTATTTCCGGTGCCTGCACTATGGACGGAACAAGCTTTTCACTTGGGGTTAGTAAAGTGGGCCCAATGGCCAAATTGGAGATAGGTAGCCTTTTATGCACATCTAATTGTGCTAGGACCTCTTTCATGCTAGATGTTAACACATAATCTGATTTGAAACCATCAATGTCATGCTCAATCACATTTCTCAATTCATCCATGTCAGAGTTATCAAAAACATCTTGCACAAAAGGTTCAACAACGTCAATAGCACATAGAGAATGATGATCGCTAGGAAATTTCATTGCATCATAAATGTCAAATTCCACTTCTCCATCAAACTACATGGTTAATTTGCCACTAACATAATCAATTTTAGTCCTACCGGTTTTCAGAAACGGCCTACCTAACAGAATGGGTGCAGCATGCGAGTCATTTTCCATATCCATTACAAAGAAATCAGCAGGAAAATCAGGTTGTCTACCATTACCAATACATCTTCAATTATCCCTTTCGGGTACACATTAGATCTATCAGCAAGTTGTACTACAATCCTAGTTTCCATTAGTGGCCCAAGGCCAAGTGATTTGTAAATCAAATATGGCAAAACATTAATAGAAGCACCGAGATCAAGCATTGCTTTGTCAAAGCGGGTTTCCCCTATAACACAAGGAATGCTTACCATTCCCGGATCGCTGCATTTCTTGGGCATTCTCCGTTGGAAAACTGCCGGCACATGTTCACTCACTTGCACTTTCTGTTTCCCCTTTAGCTTTTGGTTTCTCTTGATAGTGTAAAGTTCCTTCAAAAAATGGGCATACTTAGGGATACTTTTTCAGCAACTTAAGGAGGGGAATGTTTACCTCGCATTTAGAGAAAGTCTCAAAGAGGTCCTTGTCCTCTATGATTCTTCGCTCCTTCAATGCTTCAGGAAAAGGAGCCGGTGGCTTTTCGGAGTATAGTGGCGGAAAGTTAGGCCGGACGTAAGTATCCTTTTCAGCAGGTCCTTCTATTGTGTTTTCCGTAGGGGCGTCAGCTTGAAGGCGCAGGGGCGGCTCAAGGGTTGTCACCGTAGGGGCGGGGGCAGCCAGACGCATGGGCGTCCTTCCTTCTGTGCTGGGCGCAGCTACAGCCGCCGGGGCGGCTGTGGGTGCGGAAAAAACGATAGAAGGTTCGCTTTGTGACTCTTTTGTTGGTTCTTGTCGGATTTGCTTCTCGTTCCTTAATGTTAGGGCACTAACATTCTCCTTGGGGTTTATAAACATCTAGGAAGGCAATCCTCCGGAAAGCCTTGATTCGGTCCTTGAAATAGCTTCCGCCATTTGACCAACTTGTTTCTCAAGGTTCTTGATGCTTGATTCTGTTGTTTGGACATGAGTAGCAAAGTGTTTAGTCAAAACCTGCAACATATCTTCAGTTGAGTGATACTTACCTTGGCGGGGCTGTTGTTGTTGGTTTTGTTGATCCCTCCAACGAAACTTTTGTTGGTCACGCCAATTTGGCATGAAATTCTGTGCATAGGGATCGTTCCTAGGTCTTTGCTGTTGTGGTTGTACATAACCCATTGCGTTTACTTCAGCATCGTCATCTTGAACTTGTGGACACATGTCCGTTGGATGATACGGGTCAGCACAAACTCCACAAGCTTTGAGTTGTTGCGGTGTTTAACCTCTTCACCATTTCCTTCAATTCCGCCAACTCGGTGGAAATCTCGCTCTTCCCGGAACTCACGGTATGAACTCCTTTCTTAGCCGGGGTCCTCCCAAAGTTCTCAGTTCCTTCTGCTAGTTCCTGTATCTTTTCCAAAGCAAGGTCAGGAGTAGAGTTAAGAATATTACCTCTGCAAGCCGCATCGACGATCCTCCTTTCATTGTCTAGCAAGCCATTGTACAAGTACAAGACTAGATCTTGAGTTGAATATCCGTGGAAAGGACAGATGTATCGGAGGCGTGCAAACCTTTGTACTCGTAGAGAGTTTCGGTTGCCTCTTGCTCGATGTTGCTTGTAGCTTTCTTCAAGCTATTTGCCTTTTTAGCTGGAAAGTATTTCTCAGAGAACGCTTTGTGAAGGTTCTCCCAAGTGTCAATACTCCCGGATGGAAGGTGGTAATACCAATCATCCGCCGAATCCTTGAGTGTGAAGCCGAATGCCCTCATCTTAATCTATTCTTCGGTAATTTTGGCCGGCTTCATGCTCATACATACGGTGTGGAACTTCCCAAGGTAATTGATGGGGTCTTCACCACTTAGCCCATGGAAGGATGGAAGCAAGTGAATAAGGCCCGGCTTGAGCTCAAAGTTGACTCCTTCCCCTAGTGCCGGTATAGCGACCGCAAGAGGGTTTTGAGCCAAGGTGGGCTGCATAAGTTGACAAAGAGTACGGTCAGCCATCTCTTTTTGTAGTTGTTGTTGTCTTCATTGCCGGATGTGCGTCCTCTCAATTTCTGGATCAAAAGAAGCAAAGCCGGAATTAGTAGCACCGGTTTGAACCATAAAAATGTTTCAAACCAATAATCAATAATAACAATAAAACACAAAAACTCCCCGGCAACGGCGCCAAAATTTGACTGGAGGTATTTCTAAGGTCGTCTATACCCAATCAAAAGTAAATCCCGACTTAGCACTAAGAACAAGTATAGTGATTAAGTAAGGGTCGAACCCAAGAGAGTTAAGGTGTTTTAGATGCAATTATCGATTATAATAACAAGTGACACAAAGGGGGGGGTTTGGTTGAATTGATGCACAAAAACTTATGAAAATGATTAACGCGGCAATTAAGACAATAAAGGGTGAATCTGCATTAGGTTGATTCTAGGCATGCAATTGCTACTTTGGTGCGTTCCTTTTTTAAATTCTTAAGTAATCTCCCGTCTCGATCATACATATGTGTTGAGCCAACCGGCATCAACACAACTTAACTTATTAAAGTTCCGTAAACCTACAAGAACAAATAACAAGTTAGTATTCAAACAAAGACTAAGGGATATAAAGAGAAGATTAAAACCGTTAAACTTATCTTTATATTTGTGTTCCTTTTCTTTAAGTAATTACAACCCGTTATTACTTAAAATTGCTACTAGATTAAAGACCCGAACCCGGAACCTATTAATCCTAGCTGTTTACATGCACTTTAGAACCTAAGGTGATCAATCTCAAGCAATAGTTAACATGCAATTAAACAATGGAGATCAAGAAAACACAAAGCAATACTGAATAAAAACTAATATTAAAAAGAACTTACAACCAAAGTAACAAAGCAGCTTCAAACCAACCCAATGTAGCAAGGGAGTTAGCAACTCATTACAATGGAAAAACTCAAGTCTAAAATGGATTTTGTGGGAGAAAGTATGGATGATTCTAGCAATCAGCCATGGACTATTTATACTACAAAAGACACTTAATTAGGAGTAAATAGCCAGCCTAAAACAGCCACCTTTAATGCCATAAAGGTGGTGTAAACAGCCGGAGTAAAGCTTCTGGCGTTACACCGCAAGGGCGGCCTTCAGGACCCACAGGGGCGGTTTAGGCAGAATTGGTTGATCTTCTTCAGAACCGCTAGGGCGGCTACACAACTTCGTTGGGGCAGATCTTTAATGCACTTCAACGTCTGACCTTTCGCCTTCCTGACATTTTTGATGTTAAGGCGTAGGGGCGCCTTACGGCCAACGCGGGGGCGGTGACACAAACTCTTCACCTTCCAGCTCCCAAGGCGAGGCGCAGGCAGGGCGCAGTGGGAGGCGCAGGGGAGCTGGTCTCGTCAAGGCAAGTCACCGCAAGGGCGGCTGCAAGGACCCGTGGGGGCGGTGGAGCAACAGAAGCTTTGCTTCTTGATCGATCTTCACTCCTAAGTGCTTATAACTCCTTCTTTAGCTTCTTTTGATCTTCTTCTTCTGTACCAAGGAGTTAGTAGCATAAACCGACACTAATGCAATAAAAAGACTCTAAAAACTACCCTAAATGATAGTAATTCCATCACTTATCAGCATCCAAGCTAGGCTTGGGATGTGTGCTGATGTAGAGGGGCAGAGTGATTGCTTATGCGTCTAGACAGCTGAAGACGTATGAGGAGAACTACCCGACTCATGATCTTGAGTTGGCAGTGGTAGTTCCTGCTTTGAAGATCTGGAGACATTACCTGTATGGTGCTACATGTCAGATCTTCACAGACCATAAGAGTTTGACGTATATTTTTACACAGCGGGAGTTGAATAACTGCCAGCGTCGATGGCTTGAGTTGATCAAGGACTTTGAACTTGAGATTTTGTATCATCCTGGAAAGGTGAACGTGGTTGTTGACGCCTTGAGCAGGAAGACGCCTCGAGAGAAGGCGATTGCAAGATTGACTGTACAGCCTCAGCTTCAGAGTGATCTTACTTGGCTAGAGATGGACATCCAGTTTCCTGATGAGGATGCCCAGTTGTATGCTTTAGAGGTTTTACCTGGTCTGTTGGATGAGATTCAACAGAAGTAGGGGACCTGCCCGACCTTGATGAGGATCAGAGAGAGGATGTCTCGTGGAGATGCACCACAGTTTTCTGTTAGAGCTTATGGAGTGATGAGGCGACATGATCGCATTTGTGTTCCTGCTGATGCAGAGTTGAGACAGAGTATCTTACAAGAGGCTCACTGTACACCTTACTTTGTACATCCAGGTACGAGTAAGATGTACCATGATGTGAGACGTTCATATTGGTGGGGAGGGTTGAAGCCCGATGTAGCCAGATTTGTGGCTCAGTGTGCGACCTGTCAATAGGTCAAGATAGAGCATTGCAGAGTTGGAGGTGAGCTCCATCCATTGCCAGTGCCGCAGTGGAAGTGGGAGGACGTCTTCATGGATTTTGTGACTGGTTTGAGACCCAGTAGGAGTTTTGATGCCATCTGGGTTATTGTTGATAGACTGAGGAAGACGGCACGTTTCATCCCAATCAGAGAGACGTGGCCAGTTAGTAGGTTGGTTGAGGAGTACACTAGACAAATAGTGAGACTCCATGGTGTATCAAGGACGATCGTCTCTGATCGAGATGGACGATTCACCTTGAGGTTTTGGCAACAAATTCAGACTGCTTTGGGGAGGAGTATGCACTTCACGACTACGTTTCACCCCTAGACAAACAAACAATCAGAGAGGACCATCCAGACTTTAGAGGATATGCTGCGAGCTTGTCTGTTGGATTGGTGTTAGCATGAAATATTGTGATATTTTAGGCACGTTTTCTAAGTGTATTTCATCCATATTGATAGTCATTGATTAAGCATTGATGCATTTGTGAGCTAGTTTGTCTATAATATCGATATAGAGATCTACACAAGCTTTATGTTGATTGTAGGCAATTAAGAGCTATTTCCGAACGGAATTGAGCAAGGATGGAGTTTGATGGAGCATGTCCATGAATCGAGGACATTCCTAGGAGCTAAGGAAGTGCTAACTTGAAGAATGGCACGAGACTAAGGAAGAATCACGTTCTAGCCCTAAACCACGCTCTAAAATACGGCCGTACTACATTCCACGTTCAAGTCCACGGCCGTGGAACCATGGCAAGGGAAGCGTCATTCATTCCAGCAACTTCTACGGCCGTGGAAGAGTTGTGTCAAACCGTGACAGTTTCCACGCTCTAAATTACGGCTGTGGAACCCTTCCACGACCGTGATCTTGGCGATCTTTTTCGCCAAACTTTAAGCCACGATCTCCTACGTAATTGGGCCGGGCCGATATTTTATCTTACATTATAAAAGGACGGACGAAGAGAGATTCCGTCACCTCTGCTTAGACGCACTTTTGCTTACACTTACACTTGGAATTGCCCTAATTTCGCATTTGGCGAAGATTGTGTTTGAGAGATTTGCGGGTTGCTAGTGTGATTTCTGGATTGACGGAAGATTGAAGATTCGGAAGATTGTTCACAAGAAGATTTCGCTTCTTGTTTAGGTTCGATTTAGAAGACGGATTGACATCCTGTTCTTCCTTCTTATCTAAGATTTGTGATTGTTTGTGTTATTCCGAATCTATTGGCGATTATTGTTCTTGATTGTGGATTTGAGATTGATTTGAAAGTTATTGAAAGTTTTTGGAAGTTTTCATCTTTTATCCTTTCAAACCTTGAATTTGATATCAATATGACTGTTGTTGGCTAAAACCCTTTAGCAATTCTAAGGTGAAGGGTTGATAGTTGTGGCTTAGATGATGATAGATCGATCGTAAACAGATTGGACCTGAGAGTTAGAGAGAATCGCCGACAACCCTAATCCACGGTCTGTTCTTGAGCTTCCACGGCCGTGGAACTCAAGAACTCCCCGTAATTTTGTGTTAAGTCACGAACTTGCTTTTACTTTAATCTAAAGTTAAAGATTTTCTTTAACTTAGTCTTTGCTTGCCTTTTCTAGGTGGTAGTGAAGCCTCAACAACCTCTACCTCGATGTGAGTGTCACAACCTTAATCGGTTTAGTTAGTCTTGATCCTTGGATTACGAGTTTGGGTATTTGACGTTAATTCTTACCTTTAGACCCTTTCTATACTGAAGCCTCAATAACCTTTATAGAGAGTGTCTTTTAGGTGGGTCATATAAGGTTTTTGGAACTTCACCGTACGATTACCTTACATTCGTATACCTTTGCATACCTCAACTCTGTCCTTATACCTCTAGTATATCTTGAATCGATTGCCACAGCTGGATATCTGGATCTTTAGGATTGTTGTTTTCCCAATACTTGAAAAGCTTCTTACATTTACTCACTTGATAACCTATAATTGAATTTGTTCCCCCCAAATCCCTGTGTTCGATACTCTGGAATTCTTGCTTAACTACGTCAATCCGTACACTGCGGGTTCGCTTGCTTGATTTCTAGTTTTATAATTAAAGCTTATTTGCACGCACGCTAAGTGGCGAACAAGTTTTTGGCGCCGTTGCCGGGGATTTGGTCTAGGCCGAATTCGGTTATCGGTTGTCAAGCTTGGGAGCTTCTCCCTTGTTATTTGATATCTCTTTGAGTGCATGCGCAGGTCTAGGAACACCAAGGACCTCTTACCTCTTGATCAAGAGCTTGAGAGGACTTTAAGGCAAAAGCGTAAGGAAAAGAAAATGGCTGAAGAAAACGAACGTGATCTTCAATCGGAGTTAGCGGAGAAAGAAGCTCAACTCCAATGGAGTGAGAAGACACGTAGAGAAGAGACGGATCGTCATTAAATGAAAGTTGATGATCTAACGGACATGATGTTCCAAATGAGGTTGGAGATAAACAACCTTAAGGAGAAAAAGAAAAGGAGGAGACCGGGAAGATCGGTTAGAGCCAACTCATCCAATGAGGATAGCGATTCCTCCATGCCACCGCTAGAGGAAATTGATCCAACGATCAATGTGAATCCATTCCATCCACGGGCAGCTGCAAATCGCCGTGTTCCACCTAGGAATGAAAGGATCGAACGTGTGGATGAGGAGCCAAGAACTCTTGGCCAAAGGATGGATCCAACGCAGCAACCACGCCGTCTAGGTGTGAACTTTGATGTTGATGATGTACAAGGGTTCAGTTTCAACCCTCACGTTATTACTCTTGTTCACCAAAACCAATTTGGCGGGACAAGGGCTGAATCTCCACACCAACAGTTACAAAACTTTGAGTGTATGATGGAGACAATGAGGCCGAAGAACGCAACTACCAACAACTATAAGCTCAAGCCTTTCTTCTTCTCCTTGAAGGGGAAAGCATTGTCTTGGTACCAAGCTCTTCCTAGCGGGAAACTAGACACGTGGGAAGACCTTTCCGCGGAGTTCCTCACTAAGTTCTTTCCGCCATCCAAATCGGCGGAACTTAGAGGTAAGATTAATGCATTTTCCATGAGATCTAACGAAAGTTTGTTTCAATCTTAGGAAAGGTTTCAGGATTTGCTCTTGGATTGCCCTCATCATGGCATATCCAAACTCGCACTTTTGGAGATATACTATAAGGGGCTGGATGTGGAGACACAATTTAATCTCCAATCTCTCTCATGTGGTACATTCATGGACATGAGGGAAGATGACGCTTGGGACTTCATTGAGAAGCAAGCAAGGGTCATAGAGAAGTATTCCTACCGGAAGGTAGAGGGAAATCGTGTGGAGCAAGGAGCAAAGCTCACACATGAAGCTCAAAATCAAATTTTCTCCCTCAACAATGAGATCAAAGAGTTAAAGGAAGCTATCAAGACCAACTTTCCAAAGCAACAAGGGAAAGATGTTGGCTACTTGGGCAACAACAACAACGGTGGTGAGAATACAAACCGCAACAACAACAATAACCGGAACAACAACCGGAATAATTGGAATGGCAACAACAACAACCGGAACAATAATTGGAACAACAATAGGGGTTCAAACAACAACAATTGGCGCTCCAATCAACAAAACTCCGGTAACTCTTATCCTTCCAATTCAAATTCACTAACCCCACCTTCTTCTTCCTCTACTCCTTTGAAAAGCCAGGGGCAAACATCTAATGGAGGAAGCACTTCGGGGAAAGAGAAGCCCGATCCCATGTTGGAGATGATCTTGGGAAAGCTTCAAGGGTTAGAGACTCGCATCATCAAAGTAGATAATCACATAACTAAGGTCGATAAAGCCCAAAAGGTTTTAGAAAACCAGATGTTTACTCATACGGAGGAAGTTCCTAGGAATCAAGGGAAACTTCCAGGAAAAACGGAGGATAACCCAAAGGGAAGGGTGATGGCAATCACGACTTGGAGCGGAGTGACTACCACCGATTCGAAGCCTAAGTTTGTTGAAGTCTCCGTTGAGAAAGACAAAGAGAAGGGGAAGGAGAAGGAAGATGTCTACGTTCCTCCTCCGGCTTACAAACCTCCCCTACCATTCCCTCAATCTAGAGCGAGAGCGCGCCTAGATAAACAATTTGGTAAGTTTATCGAACTCATGAGCAAGCTGCATATTAATATACCTTTCATTGATGCTATTGTAGGTATGCCGGCTTATGGCAAGTTCTTAAAGGAGATCCTCTCTAACAAGAGAAAGTTAGAGGATTTTGGAGAGGTTAAGATGAGTTCGGATTCTTCGGATCTCATCAAGACCATGAAGGAGAAAATGCCCCCAAAGCTAAAGGATCCGGGGTCATTTTGTATTCCCATAGGAGTGGGAGATGTCACATATGATGCATTATGTGACTTGGGAGCAAGTGTGAGCATCATACCACTTGCATTATGTAGGAAGATCGGTTTAGGCGACCCTAAACCGGTGAAGATGACGTTGTACATGGCGGATCGATCCATCAATCGTCCCGTCGGTATTGTAGAAGACGTCCCAATCAAGCTAGGTAAATTCTTTGTTCCCATTGATTTTGTCGTGCTTGACATTCCTGCAGATAGTCCGGTCCCGATCATACTCGGAAGACCGTTTCTTGCAACTTCCGGCTGCATAGTCGATTGCAAGAATGCTAGACTCGCCTTTGACATAGGAGAAGAGAAGGTAGAGTTCGTTCTTTCCACTCTAGTGAAGGAGCCAATATTTGATGAGGATATATTCAATATCCAAGATGAAGAGGGGTTGTCTAGAGAGGAGGTAAGTGCTATTCTCTTCAAAGATCCTTTGCAAAAGGTTATTACTATGAGTCTAATGAATGTAGGGGAAGAAGAGGAGTGCAATGAGGCAATTGAAGCCTTAGAAGCACAAGAGGAAGTATCTGAAGAGGAGTTTGAGATACTCCACGACGAAGCAAAAAACGTGAGAATCCATGGCCATACACTATATTCCACGGCCGTGGATTTCACCAACCAAAGCGTGGCTCACTCCAGAGGGTTACACGGTCGTGGAGGAAACAGAGCACCCGTAACCACATTCCACGCCCTAAACCACGGCCGTGGAGGATGTAGGGAAACCGTGATTCTGGCCGTGGAAGAAGGTGATCGTACCCCTTCTTCAACCTCTTTTGACTCTTCTCCTACACCTTCTACTTCCTTAGACACTTCTAAGGAACCATCGGATGGTTCTCAAGAACCATTGGAAGCTCCGAAAGCGATGGAACTAAAGCCACTTCCTACTCATCTAAGGTACGCATTTCTTGGATCTAATTCTACCTTTCCGGTTATTGTTAGTTCCGATCTAAGCATAGATGAACATAGTAAGCTCATGGTTGTCCTTAGGAAACATAGAAAAGCTTTAGGATATACTATTGAGGACTTAGTAGGAATCAAACCTTCCCTATGCATGCATAAAATATTAATGGAAGAGGACTTTAGGACTTCAAGACAACCTCAAAGACGGTTGAATCCGACCATGAAAGAGGTTGTCAAGAAGGAAATTCTTAAACTTCTTGATGCAGGTATCATCTACCCTATCTCCAATAGCAAGTGGGTGAGTCCGGTTCAAGTAGTTCCGAAGAAGGGAGGAATGACGGTCATCACCAACAACAATAACGAACTCATTCCTACCCGAACCGTAACGGGATGGCGGATGTGCATAGACTACCGCAAGCTTAACAATGCGACGAGGAAGGATCACTTCCCATTTCCATTCATCGATCAAATGCTTGTAAGGTTAGCACAACATTCTCACTTTTTCTATCTTGACGGTTATAGTGGTTTCTTTCAGATTCCGATACACCCGGATGATCAAGAGAAGACCACGTTCACGTGCCCATGGGGTACGTTCGCTTATAGGAGAATGTCATTCGGGCTTTGCAACGCCCCAGCCACCTTTCAAAGGTGCATGATGGCCATCTTCTCCGAATACATAGAGGAAATAATGGAGGTTTTTATGGATGATTTCTCCGTTTATGGTTCCTCTTTTGACAATTGTCTTGCTAACCTTGTTCTTGTATTACAAAGGTGTAAAGACACTAACCTAGTTCTAAATTGGGAGAAGTGTCAATTCATGGCTAAGGAAGGCATTGTTTTAGGACACTTAATCTCTAGTAGAGGGATTGAGGTGGATAAGGCGAAAATAGAGACTATAGAGAAGCTTCTTCCCCCAACTTCGGTGAAAGGGATAAGAAGTTTTCTAGGACATGCTGGATTCTATAGGTGCTTCATAAGGGATTTTTCAAAAATATCAAAACCGCTAACTAATCTATTGATGAAGGATGCAGTTTTTGAGTTTTCACAGGAATGCTTGGATGCGTTTAACATGATTCGGGAAGCTCTAATTTCAGCACCTATTATCCAACCTCCGGATTGGAATCTTCCCTTTGAGGTTATGTGCGATGCTAGTGACGTAGCCATAGGAGCTGTTCTTGGACAAAGGAAGGAAGGGCGAACCCACGCTATCTACTACGCTAGCAAAACGTTAGATGAAGCGCAACTCAACTACGCCACTACGGAAAAGGAATTTTTAGCCATTGTTTATGCTATTGACAAGTTTCGCTCTTATCTTGTAGGTGCAAAGGTGATTGTGTACACGGATCATGTTGCGATCCGGTATCTCCTTGCAAAGAAGGATGCGAAGCCAAGGCTAATTAGATGGATTCTTCTCCTACAAGAATTCGATCTAGAGATCCGCGACAAGAAGGGTTCGGAAAATTCTGTTGCGGATCATTTGAGTCGCCTAACACATCTAGAGGAAGACCACTTACCTATAGATAACTCCTTCCCGGACGAACACTTACATATCATTGAGGAGTGCATCGAAGTAATCTCCAAAGGTAACGAACCATGGTTTGCTGATTTTGTTAACTATTTGGTTTGCCAAGAGATACCGCCCGGATTATCCTACGCACAAAGAAAGAAGTTATTTAAGGATGTTCGGGAATACTTTTGGAATGAACCTCTCCTCTTTAAGAGAGGTCCGGATGGCATCATTCGGCGATGTGTGCCGGAAGATGAGATGAAAAGTGTCATCCGCCATTGTCATTCACTACCATGTGGAGGACACGCTAGTTCAAACAAAACTAGCGCTAAGGTATTGCAATCTGGATTCTTTTGGCCTACTTTATTTAGAGATGTGCAAACCTTTGTTTCCTGCTGCGATGCTTGTCAAAGAACATGAAATATCTCTAGGAGGAATGAGATGCCTCTCAATAACATCCAAGAGGTGGAGATTTTCGACGTTTGGGGAGTTGACTTTATGGGACCGTTCCCATCATCTTGTGGAAACCAATACATACTCTTGGCGGTGGATTACGTTTCCAGATGGGTGGAAGCAATTGCCTCTCCCACCAATGATGCCATGGTGGTGGTTAAGTTCTTTAACAAGACCATTTTCCCACGATTTGGGACACCAAGGACTATCATTAGTGATGGAGGTTCTCACTTCATTACCCGGCGCTTTGAAGCTCTTCTAGCTAAGTATGGGGTTACTCACAAGATCGCCACCCCTTATCATCCACAAACTAGTGGACAAGTTGAGATCTCAAACCGGGAGATCAAAGGAATCCTAGAGAAGACGGTTTCAAGGACTAGGAAGGATTGGTCCTTGAAGCTTGATGATGCATTATGGGCATACCGGACTGCGTACAAGACTCCCATAGGAACCACACCATACAACCTTGTGTATGGGAAGTCTTGTCACTTACCGGTAGAGTTAGAGCATAAGGCGTTTTGGGCCATCAAGTGGTTGAATTTCAGCATGAAGGAAGCGGGAGAGAAGCGTCTCTTGAACCTTAATGAGCTTGAAGAACTTCGCTTGAACGCCTATGAGAACGCCAAGATCTATAAGGAGAGAGCAAAGCGTTGGCATGATAAGCATATCATTCCAAAGGACTTCAAAGAAGGAGATCAAGTTCTCCTCTTCAACTCAAGGCTTCGTCTCTTTCCAGGTAAGCTTAAATCTCATTGGACCGGACCTTTTCTAATCAAACGTATTTTCCCCCATGGTACAGTTGAAGTATGGGGTGAAGCGGGCGGAAGCTTTAAGGTGAATGGTCAACGACTCAAGAAGTATACGCCGGAACTCCAAGCTGAAGAGTTCGCGCCCACCGCACTCGAATAAGTGCGAATTTGGTCTAGCTACGGACCTTAAACAAAGCGCTTCTTGGGAGGCAACCCAAGGTATTGCATTTACGTTTTTGTTTTCGATTCATAGTTTAGTTTAGTTTAGCGTTTTTGCTTTGTTTTGCCTTCGATTCCTTCCGATATGTTCGTGTTTTTGGATGTAGGAACAGTGGAAAAGGAAAGGGGAAGAGTAATTTTGAAGAAAAGTGACGAAACTTGGACTTTGGAGCATTACAAAGAGTTCCACGGCCTAAACCACGGCCGTGACAGCTACAGTGACCGTAATTTCCAAAAGCCTTTGAAAAATCACCAAAACCACGGTTCCGTACATTTCCACAGCCGTGGAACCCCCCGATAGACCGTGGTTTTCAAAAATTTTGCCGGCCACTATATAAACCACGTTCTTCACAAAACACATCTCAAAAACCCAATTCCACGCCCTATTTCGCCGAAATCACGCCCCTCACCTCAATTCTTCGTTCGTTAATCGTTTTCAACGATTCTTCGACCCAAACTGAAGTAAATCCGATCACCAACGAGATCCAAGCAACAAATCGAGCGGCAAATCACCAAGGAAAGCAGAATTCGGATTTGAAAATCCGAAAACCTAGGTTTTTCGCTCTTCTCTATCTTTGTCGATTCGGATCTACATTTGCTAGAATTTTTAGGAATAACTGATTGGAATTGGAAGAGAATTAGTATAGGACTGCTGTTGTGGAATTTGGTGATTGATTGTTGAGATTTGCGAATTTTTGAGAGAAACCACGGTTCCTGGACGTTCTACGGCCGTGGAAATTGAAGAACAAACCGTGGTATTCAACAGTAATGGATTTTGTGAGGAGAGTTTCCGGGAGAAATAAGGATAAGAACAAGGAGAAGGATAAGAATAAAAAGAGGAAGGACAACCCCTCTTCCTCTTCATCCTCTAGAGCACCCCCACCTTCATCCCCTTCACCTCCATCATCACCTTCATCACCATCACCTCCTAGCCCTAGGGTACCCACCATTCACGAGGATCATCTCGACGCCCTAGAGAGGATCCATAAGAGGGCTGTTATAGGACCTAGGTATCTACTGTTGGAGGATTTAGCTCCTCTACACATCATAGATGACCTTACTTGGCTCTTGGATAGAGCCGGCCTTATCATCTTCTCGGCTATCCGAGAAGACGCCTACGAGGAGATTACTAGAGAGGTTGTGACGTCTTTTGAGCACAGTCATGTGGATAGGACAGTTTCTTCCGTCTGATGGAAAGAAACTATGATTTCTCCATCCGGGAGTTTGGAACCTTCTTTGGGTTCCAAGAGACCTTCAATGGTCGTTTCCCCAGCGGCGTTTACGCCAAGGATTTTTGGGAGGAGGTAGCCATGATCTATGCCAGCGAGGACCGCTGGCAACCAGCTGATACCAAGGCTAAGTTGATGTATCACTTAGCCTTGAAGATTGCTTACCGGGTTCTTTCTGAGTGTCTCTTCCCTAGGACGGAGACACCTCAGAAGATCAAGACGGATGAGCTCTTTCCTCTGTACTCCATGCTATATGGACGACCTGCTGACTGCGCCACCCTCTTAGCTGCTACCATGAGCAAGCTAAAGAACAAGAGGGCTGGGAACATTGGATATGATGGGATAGTCACCCACCTTGCTAGGACATTAGGGGTAGATTTTTCTGCTTGTACACGTATCCCTGCTGTACCCCTAGGACTCCAGGCCTTTATGACTAGAGGTCTCATCTTCCCCACCCATAGAGGTCCACCTTACGCAGCTATGCCATGGGAGAGCAGGACGGGGAGGGGCATTGAGTGGCTCCCAGAGTATTCCATTATGACTGGACGCCATAACTAGAAGGCGACGTTCGCTGCTATGCATGCGAACAGGATTGCAGCCCCTCCATATGTTCCACCACCACCTGTAGTTGAGGAGGAGGAGATGAGAGACCAATATGAGGGAGGAGGAGGAGGAGCTGATGACTTTGGCACATTCCCGGATCAGCCGGATGTGGTCCCTGACATGCCCAGACGTTCTCCACGCCCCGCCAGAGCTTCAGGTTCATCTTCTCGCCGCGCCAGCGTGAGCGAGAGACCCACTTGGATGGAGACCCCTCCTGCATGGTACGGAGCTCCACCACCATGGTCTGCACAGGCACCACCACCACCACCAGCACCGTTAGATGCACCGGGGTGGTACAGCCAGGCTCCAGGTTAGTATGAGCAGATGCCAGAGTGGGCTACCATCCTTTCTGATAGGGTGGGAGCTTTGGAGATCCGAGCTGACGCTAGAGATGGACGCATGGATGACCTCGACCATATGATGAGGGATGTCTACCGCCAGCAGTTTGGGCGGTATTATGACCCTAGCTTCTCTCCATTCCCACCTCCACCGCAGTGACGACGATGATGACCGACAGCTTTAGCCGCTCCACCGCCATTTTGTGAGTTTCTTTTTCTTTCTTTTTCTTTCTTTCTTTTCTTTTCTTTCTTTTATTTGAACATTAGGGACAATGTTTGTTCCAAGTATGGGGTGGGGTGTGACTAAAAGTTTGTAAACTCTTACTCACTTTGATTGCTTCTATTGAGACTATCTTGCATGTTCATTATATTGTTACACGTTTCATTATTGCATTGCATAAAAAAAAATTTGAAAAACCCATAAAAAATTTGAAAAATTTTGAAAATTTTGTGCTTCTAAGATAGAGATGATTTCTATGATAATCACTACTTGTGAATTGAGTTTGATGACAATTGCATGCTTAAACGAATAGTGAATTGAAAAGAAATTGAATGAGTTGATTATACCTCTTTTGCAAATTTCATAATGTGATGAATGTTACTTAAATCATGTTGAGAGATTAAGGTTGAAATCACACTATAAGTTCTTATGCTTCTTGTTGAGATGATTAAGGCAATTCGATTTTCTTTCTTCTTTCTTTGATCATTTAGCCCCTCATTGAAATATTGACCTCCTTTACCTATCCGGGAAATTGGAGGAGTTGAATGAAAAAGGCATGTTTGATGTGGGAGAGCCATGAAAGCAATTATTTGCAATCAAAAGAATAGAAAGAAATTATAGGTTTGGGGAAGTCAATCATGACGATGAGTAACTCGGCACCATTCACATAGCCGGGTGTTTGTGTCTTGCCAAAGTTGGATTGAGCGATATTCCTAGCGGATTATGGTATGTGCGCTAAGGGTTTGAGGAATCTCATAAAACAATTGAGAAACGTCAATCTCCTAGGCTTCGGTTTTTGTGCACCTCTATCCATAACTCCAAAAGTAAAGTCGAAAAATGAAAAGAAGAGAGCGAAGCTCTAAGTTGAAAATGCTGCGGAAACTGCAAGAGAAGAAGAAAAGAGTAGTTATCCACTTTCCCGGACTCATGCACCACATTCCTTAAAGTTTTCCTTCCCTTTCCACATTCTAGACCTTTTCTTTGAAAGTCCTTAAGATCAAAAGAATGTTATATGACTTGGTGATCTAAATTGAAGTTTCTTATGATTGATTTTGATAGTGTTTGAAGGTTATGATGTTTACATGGAAGTTTGATTAATTCATGAGCTTTCTTTACTCTTTACTCTTTGATTAAG
Organism: Fagopyrum homotropicum; assembly: GCA_033239125.1. NCBI lineage: Eukaryota > Viridiplantae > Streptophyta > Magnoliopsida > Caryophyllales > Polygonaceae > Fagopyrum > Fagopyrum homotropicum. The sequence goes on from BSWB01000002.1 coordinate 105,679,845, forward strand.
TGTATGAAAGTCTTATAAATAAATGAAGCAAGATTTGAGAATGATCTATTAATTAGAAGGCACATTCATTCAAAAGAAGTTTTGCTTTGAGAAGGTACACATATTTCATCCTAACTTGTGTTTTAAAGCTTTGGAAAGACCTTGCTTAGGGACAAGCAAGTGGCAAGTATGGGGTTATTTGTTAGCATGAAATATTGTGATATTTTAGGCACGTTTTCTAAGTGTATTTCATCCATATTGATAGTCATTGATTAAGCATTGATGCATTTGAGAGCTAGTTTGTCTATAATATCGATATAGAGATCTACACAAGCTTTATGTTGATTGTAGGCAATTAAGAGCTATTTCGAACGGAATTGAGCAAGGATGGAGTTTGATGGAGCATGTACATGAATTGAGGAAATTCCTAGGAGCTAAGGAAGTGCCAACTTGAAGAATGGCACGAGACTAAGGAAGAATCACGTTCTAGCCCTAAACCACGCTCTAAAATACGGCCGTACTACATTCCACGTTCAAGTCCACGGCCATGGAACCATGGCAAGGGAAGCGTGATTCATTCCAGCAACTTCTACGGCCGTGGAAGAGTTGTGTCAAACCGTGACAGTTTCCACGCTCTAAATTACGGCCGTGGAACCCTTCCACGACCGTGATCTTGGCGATCTTTTTCGCTACACTTTAAGCCACGATCTCCTACGCAATTGGGCCGGGCCGATATTTTATCTTACACTATAAAAGGACGGACGAAGAGAGATTCTGTCACCTCTGCTTAGACGCACTTTTGCTTACGCTTACACTTGGAATTGCCCTAATTTCGCATTTGGCGAAGATTGTGTTTGAGAGATTTGCGCGTTGCTAGTGTGATTTCCGGATTGATGGAAGATTGAAGATTCGGAAGATTGTTCGCAAGAAGATTTCGCTTCTTGTTTAGGTTCGATTTAGAAGACGGATTGACATCCCGTTCTTCCTTCTTATCTAAGATTTGTGATTGTTTGTGTTATTCCGAATCTATTGGCGATTATTGTTCTTGATTGTGGATCTGAGATTGATTTGAAAGTTATTGAAAGTTATTGAAAGTTTTCGGAAGTTTTCATCTTTTATCCTTTCAAACCTTGAATTTGATATCAATATGACTGTTGTTGGCTAAAACCCTTTAGCAATTCTAAGGTGAAGGGTTGATGGTTGTGGCTTAGATGATGATAGATCGATCATAAACAGATTGGACCCTGAGAGTTAGAGAGAATCGCCGACAACCCTAATCCACGGTCTGTTCTTGAGTTTCCACGGTCGTGGAACTCAAGAACTACCCGTAATTTTGTGTTAAGTCACGAACTTGCTTTTACTTTAATCTAAAGTTAAAGATTTGCTTTAACTTAGTCTTGGCTTGCCTTTTCTAGGTGGTAGTGAAGCCTCAACAACCTCTACCTCGATTGTGAGTGTCACAACCTTAATCGGTTTAGTTAGTCTTGATCCTTGGATTACAAGTTTGGGTATTTAACGTTAATTCTTACCTTTAGACCCTTTCTATACTGAAGCCTCAACAACCTTTATAGAGAGTGTCTTTTAGGTGGGTCATATAAGGTTTTTGGAACTTCACCGTACGATTACCTTACATTCGTATACCTTTGCATACCTCAACTCTGTCCTTATACCTCTAGTATATCTTGAATCGATTGCCACAGCTGGATATCTGGATATCTGGATCTTTAGGATTGTTATTTTCCCAATACTTGAAAAGCTTCTTACATTTACTCGCTTGATAACCTATAATTGAATTTGTTCCCCTCAAATCCCTGTGTTCGATACTCTGGAATTCTTGCTTAACTACGTCGATCCGTACACTGCGGGTTCGCTTGCTTGATTTCTAGTTTTATAATTAAAGCTTATTTGCATGCACGCTAAGTGGCGAACACTTGGGGACAAGGATGGTCCGATTACCTCCCACTTGTTTAGTTCTCATACAACAACAGCTAGCATGCATCTATTGGGATGGCTCCTTATGAGGCACTATATGGACGTAGGTTCCGTACACCTTTATGCTGGGATGAGCCTAGCAGTATCAGTGGGATAGCGTCAGAGCAGATTTAGGATGATATGGCTCGAGTACGCTGATTAGAGAGAGGGTGCTGGCTGCATAGAGTCGCCAGAAGTCATATGCATACAAGAGACGTCGGCCTCTAGAGTTCAGTGTAGGAGCTCATGTCTAGTTGAGAGTGTCCCCGACGCGTGGTGTCAGACGTTTTGGCATAAAGGGGAAGTTGAGTCCCCGATATGTCGGTCCTTTTGAGATACTAGACAGAGTTGGGAGGACAGCCTACAGATTAGCTTTACCTCCGAGATTAGAGGGTGTTCACCCTGTGTTCCATGTGTCTCAGTTGAGAGAGTACATACCAGATCCGAGGCACATCGTGAGTTATGATGATTTGGTGGTAGAGCCGGACCACACCTTTGTTGAGCATCCTATTGCGGTTCTAGAGCGAGGTGTGAGACGCCTGCGTTCGAAGGACATACCTATGATGAGGATACAGTGGTTGAGACGTGGACATGAGGAGGCTACATGGGAGACTGAGGATAGTATCCAGAGTAACTATCCAGCGTTCTATGTCGAGATGGATGCACCTAGGGTCGATGAGTAGATCTTAGTGTTATCTTGGTGAGTATGTGATTATGTGCTTATGTGCTTACATGCCTTGATGTGTTTATTCCATGCTAGCTATGATATGTTTTATTATCTTATTAGATCTTGATGTGCTAGCGTGATGTTTGTTATAGTTGGAGATGATTAATTCCTCCATGCTATTTGAGTATGACATGATTTATAGTTGGAGATGGTTCTTTCCTCCATGCTATCTGGGTTGATTAGGATTTGGCTGGAGACGGTTCTTTCCTCCATGCTACTTTGATGGACATAGTTTCAGTGGAGATGTGATTCCTCCATGCGATGTATATACTTATGGTTTGGCTAGAGACATATTTCCTCTATGCATGTGTTATGTTTCGGCTAGAGATGTGCTTCCTCTATGCCCTGTGTTGTGTTATGGAGAGAGATGTGATTCCTCTACGCCTTTGGATAGTGTGATGTCCCTGTTTTCTAGAGTGGATAATTCCTCCATGTTGATATTATGGTTATAGATATGTTATAGGTTATGACCTTCTAAGGGGAGATGTGATACCTCCGTTAGAGAGAGTGAGTTATACCTCGGCTTGTGGGTCCGAGAGGCTTTGGGATCTTGCAAGTTTCGGGACGAAACTTGTTTTTAGGGGGGTGAGATGTAAGAGCCTAGTTGCTCAGTGTTGAGAGAGGGAGCAAAGGGGCCAGGTTTATGCGTGAGCCGCCCCTGCGTGACCCAGGGGCGCCCCTGCGCCTAGCCTGGTCCGCCCCTGCGGCTCACAAGGTCCGCCCCCGCGGCTCTGTGTGTTGCAGCCGCCTTCTTTGACCTCTTTGACCCGTGCTTTACCCTTTTCACTTATATATATCTTCTTCCCTTACCTTTGATGAGGGTTTACATTATCAGATCTCTCTCTCTCCTTACGCACACTTTCTTCTCTTCTCCTCTTCCTTGGATCATCTTTGATCTTCTTTGAGTTTTTATGAGTTGTGAGCCTTGTGCTTGGCTTTGTTTGTGGTTTTGTGGATGATGTTGTTGTTGTGCCTTGCTGAGCCAGCTTGAGGTGTTGATGGTGGTTGTGTTGTTCTCCTGGAGAGCTTGTTGGTAAGCTTCCATGGTTTCTCCTCTTCCTTTTTTCTTTTCTTCATCTTTTCTCTCTTTCCTTAGCTTAGTTTAGCTTTCCTTAGGATTTGATCATGTTCTACCATGATTTGGCTTATGTGATGTATATATATGTATGTCACACATATATGTTGCTGTTGGAGTGAAGAAGAGTAGAGAATTGAAGGAAGAAGTGAAGATAGAGCTGAAGTGGTGTCTTCTGCACACCAGCCGCCCCTGCGCCACCCTACATCCGCCCCTACGCCGGCCAGTGCACCGCCCCTGCGCCACCAGTGAGCCGCCCCTGCACCCACCTGCACCAGCTTGGTGTTTCACTTGGTTTTGCAGGTGTGTGTTACTTCTAGGCCTTCCTTAGGGTGCCTTTTGTTCCCTGCTAGATGTGTGAGGTTGAGTTTTGATGGTGTTTATGATCAGTTTATATCTTGTATGGCTTTTGAGGTTCGTTAGGTTGTGAGTGAGGTTGAGGTTGATCCTTTGGATCCCTTTGGGTCTAGGTGTGACCCTTATGTGGTTAGGAGTCTGATATATCTCCTTATGCCTTGTTTATAGGATGTCTTGCCCCTCCAGTGTAGAGGTGATCATGGTTGAGTTATGATCGAGGTTGAGGTAAGTCCGTAGGACTTACTTAGTTACCATCCTTATATTGGGTGTTTGCATAGTGGTGTTTGCTTTGTACGTTTGCTATGATAGCATGTGATGTCGTATATACCGACCTATGTTTTATTGATTGCCCCGTATGCGTGGCTGTGATAACCTTTCCCTTTCATCCCGCCGTGGAGTCTGGGAGGTTCTCTTGGTCAGGCCAGACCAGTTTACAGGAAGGGCACAATCCACTCTCACAGGGTACACAGATTGCGTGACCGATACTAGTACGGCTGGCTAGCAGGCTTAGAGGCGAGGATGTATCGGTCCTCGTGTCACATAGTTTTATATATATTATATACATGCGTTTGAAGTGAACGACCATTATATTGAGATGATTAAATGGGTAAATGAGTGGAAGCATGCTGATGTGTTTATCTTCCCTTACTTGTGATTGTGCTTATGCATTATTCTATATATGTGTATGGATAGCTAATGGTTTATTACCATGTTATAGATGCCTTACATGATAGGCATGTTGTTGGGTGATCTAGCAGAGTGGCAGGCCGAGGACGTCTCGTACATAGGTTGTGTGGGCTTTTGGGTTTGTTATCTTTCCCTCCTGTGTGAAGATGGTCTTTTGTTACCTCCTGTGTGAGGGTGTTATGTTTCATACTCGGCTATGTTGTCTTACCTTCTGAGATGTACAATTTTATATAGTTTTATGTATTTGTTTTTATATTTGTCAGTGTCATGCTGTAAGGTCCAGTGAACTTGTTGTCAAGCTAGAGTCAGGATCCATTGTGAGATCTTAGCCCAATGTGGGACTCCGAGTCCCGCGGATTCGGGGTGTTACATGATCAGATGAGGAGCCTCATTAGAGAGCTTTTTTCCCTGCCGCATTGAGGAGAGAGAAGCTGCAGGACTTTATGGAGGCTGGTTTTAAGGATGTTCATGATTCCGAGGCAATCAGAAAGTATCATGAAGAGTTGACATTATGGGTCCAACTACACCTCCAGAGGACCAACATGTATACTTATTCACCCGCAGACAGAGGGAGAGTACCGTGCCTATATGTCGGGTTTTTGTTGTGACTCCTTAACATACTATTAGGATTGAACCTCAGCGTATATCAACGAGCCACAAATAGATATTAATCCATTATGAATAAAATATATACTTCAACTAAGCAAGAAGGCCAAGAAATATTTGATTTGTTTAATCTTTAGAGCCTCTATTTATACAAGTTATCAAACTATCAGTCTTACTTGATAATCGATGTAGGATATCAAAACCTCTGAAAATATTTAACGTAAATAGATTGAGCTTATAATCTTTTAAAAATTAGAAATCTTTCAAAAAAAAAATTTGTTAAAAAATTATTATTTTAATTTTATATGGGGATGTTCTTAACAAATATTGGTTGTGATTGATTTGCTAATTATAAAAAATTTATTTTGGTAATTTAAAAAAAAGGATTTCTGACTTTAATTGAGAAAGCTCGATTTCAAAATACTCGCACCAAGAAGCGCCACGTCAGCTCTAGTGAAATCTACTTTAATATATTAATATTGATTAATCGACATTCATATAACAAGAAAAATCAAATTAAAAATAAGTTAGTTATAGGAGATTAAATGTCTAATGTCAGTTCTGAACTCAATTCCAGAAAAATACTTCAACCAAACAAGAAACCCTCTTAATTTAAAGACATAAATAATGACTAGTACAACATATTCATCTAAATTGCTTTGAGTAAAAGCAAACAAATTCAAAAGTTTTTTCTTCAATTATAACTCACACTAAGTGTCTATCCATTATAAATTCAATGGCATAATTTGGGTAGGTCTATTGGTAGTTGGTGATTAGTAAAAACCCAAAGTTCTACTAACACAAACGTAGGGCCTAATTCTTAGGTGGACAAACAATCCAAATTCCTGAACGAACTTCATGAACTTAACCAAATTATATATTGCTTAAAAATTATATTGCAAATGAAAACAAAATTAAGTCAACTAAATTTCATATATTAATCACAAAACTAAGAGAAAAAAACTTTATAGGTCAAGGCTTACGACCATTCCAAAAGACATAAGTGTAACACCCCAAATTCTCAGAATTCGGGACATTACTGGTTAGGACCTCACAATGGGTCCCGACCTCAGTTTGACAACAACATTACTAGGATCTTGCAACAAGACACAAATAAAGAAACCGAAATTCATAAAAATAGTATTTTTAGGGTAATGAATGCAACACTGTCTAGCAGCCTAAGTACTTAAACAAAAGAAACGAACAACTGTCTTAACCACAAGAAAGGAAAGACAAACACAACCCCCAACCCCCACTCTAAGGAGTACGGAGACCCGGCTGACCACTACTTCCGGATCACTCAGCTGCTGATCTAACCTGCGGTAAATCTAAAACAACAACAAGAAGAACCGTTAGCTAGTTATCTAAATATTAGCAGAATAATAGCAGCACAAACACACTCAGATAAACATAAACACTCATCATGCTTTCAAACAAGTCCGTTTTATTATCTTGCTTTAATTTACTCGTTCACTCTAGTGATACTTATTTTGTGACACGAGGGATTCCCAAACCTCGCCTCCGCCCCCGTGTAACCATCAGGAATGGATCCGATGCATCTCACCTTGTACCTGCATGGTCTGGGTATAGAGAACCTCCCAGTCTCCTGTCAGAGCTGGGCAGTGATGTCACGGCCCGTTATACATACACTTGGGCCTTAAACGTAATAATAACAGTCGTCCTAGCAAGTTATTATTATTAAACACGCAAAAAGCACACACAACCACTATCACTCAACTAATATCCAAAAACTGGCTAAGTAAGTCGCAAGGACTAAGAGAAAACCCTATAAAGACTATTTTAGGGTGAATCTCGAAAATCAATTTAGATGAATATGTTGTACAAAAGAGTTGAGAGTAGATTGACGGAACCAAAACCCACATTAGGCAATAATCATTGCCACAAAAACCCTATAAAGACTATTTTAGGGTGAATCTCGAAAATCAATAGGATAAAGAGGAGAAATACGGATGAAAGAAGCTTGAGTTTAGATATAAGAGACGGCTAATGAATCATCATCTTCGTTTGAGTTTAGGTAATAGAGACAGATAAAAGATGATAGAGTTTAGGTATGACTTTGTATGAGGCAAGATAGAGTCAACTGTAAATAGTTGAGTGAAAGGTTAGGTTCAATTCTATCCCGAAGAGATGAATGAACTGTTGGGACTTTAGATGTGTAAAAACGGAATTTTAGATAACAATTTTCAGAACATCTAAACAAGGGTCGCATGCATATTAGATTAGATAGAGGGAAGAGGAATATCTTTTGACGTGCATTCAAAAGTCTTTTCAAGATATGTAAAGACCCAAGTATTACTCCTTTAGTTGGTCCACCCGATACAAAACAAAGATCGCCTTAACCTTTGATTGCTAGAACAAAGGATGAAGGCTTTTGAGAGAGATAATGGTATGGAGAAAATCTAGCCTTGCTTGTACTATGGGGCAACGGAATTCTCTACTAGTATTAGGGTTAGATTTTCACTCTTAAAATCCTCCTTATAAATTAGGTTTATAACTTAGTAATTAATAAAAATTATTCTCAAATAATGGTTGGTGTGTTTTTGGTGGTGGCGTTTCTCTCTTCCAAAACTTGCACAAGTCAACGCACATTAATCTCAAATATATCTCGCAAAGATGGTGAACAAGAAAGACTCAACTTTTATATGACTCAAAGAAGACTCAAAATAAAATTTGACTCAAACCTAAAACGGACTTCAATCGCTTACTCTGATACCAGTTTGAATGCGGGGTTGAAGCCACAATACCCAATCTAGATTGAAAGTCCTCGACAGAAGCAAATCTCGGGTGGATAATGGAAATCTTGAGGGAGATTTCAGTATGAACAAACCGAGATTTCTAGAAACTCAAAATGTAGAATGATGAATGATATGGAAAGACAAGAAGATGAATAATGGAATGAAATATGACAAATATAGGAAGATACGAACTAAGATATTTCCGCAAAGAACCTTGACCAATGATGTGTCAAAACCCCTTAACGAAGAGCTTACCTTAATCCTCACTTCTTTAATCTTACACAATTCTTCTAAGTAAGAAAAACACAAGGAGGGACTAGTATTGATCAGGAGCACCAACCTCCAAAAAGATTAATATACACAAGCACAATCTAGCAAGAACTTCACAATGATTCAATTAAGGCTCTCTCTGTGATTAAATAGGAATGAATAAAATACAAACTTCATAAGCAAAGCTGCAAGTTCACACAGTATGTGGAATAATATCTAATCTATCTAATAATCTCCCCCTCTAAGGTTTTTTATATCTTTAAAAGATATAAAAATAATAAATCCAAAGATAGGATAAAAACTAACAACTACCTTAAGAATGTTTGAGAGATTTAAGGTAAGAAGTATAAGATATAGTTGCCAAATTTAAAATATATTGGCCGGATCTTCAAGCGCGCGTCAAAGAGAAATCTCGAGTGAAATCTCGTCCGAGATTCCTGTAGGATGGCTGAGATTTCTTCTCTGAGACTCTTTCTTCGTCCTAGCCACCTTCTATGCTTGATGGCTCTTCTTGGTCGAGACTTGACTCTTCTATAACAATCAACAATGCCACCAAAGGATTCCTAAGAGTGAGTAGGGTCTTCTTGGTCGAGACTTGACTCATCTTGAATAGCCTTTGCTCTTGACCTTGTGATGACTTCTTCCATAATAGAATCTGAAGAAGGTGTAGCTGGATTGTCCTTCAATGCTTTAGCCCTTGATCTAGTGATTGGTCCTTGAGTTAGTGTTGGGGGTGTTCCCTCATTAGTTCTCCACATTAGTATGTGATTTGTCTTCAACCTGATCTACTACAATAATTACTTCTTAAACGGAATAACTTTCCTCATGAGAGGTTCATCAAAACAATCAAATTCCTTAGTGGCATCTTATATGTCCTTGTGTTGTTGCTTTTCTTGCTCAAGATTAATCTTAATAATCTGAACTTTTCTCCCACTTGACTTCTTGAAAAAGAATTCCTTTTTCCAAAAAGACATTATCTTGATCAACAAACACTTTGTTCTTTGTGGGATGATATAAATCATATTCTTTGATTTCTTTGTGATAACCTATGAAGTAACAATTGATCGATTTTAGTGCTAGCTTGTCAAATTGCAAACGTTTTACATAAGTTTCACACCCCAGATCATCAAAAAAGACAATTGAAGTACCTTTCATGTACATATCTCATATGGTGTCTTGTCAACTCAATGTGACAGATTGTTGTTTAGAACAAATACGGCTGTTCGGAGAGCATATCCCCAGAAGGATAATGGAAGATCCGTAAAATTCATCATTGAACAAACACTATTTAATCGAGTCCTATTCTTCCTCTTAGACACATCATTTAGTTGTGGAGTGCCCGAGGGAGTGAGTTGTGTCACAATTCTACAACTCCTTAAATGATGATTGAATTCGTGGCTCGGATATTGGCCCCCTCGATCCGATTAAAGGGCTTTTATCTTCTTGTATATTTGACTTTCTACTTCATTCTGGAACACCTTGAACTTTTCAAAGGGTTCTGATTTCTGTTTCATTAAGTATATATACCATATCTACTAAAAGGTGACCTTTCCATCTTTCCCATTAGACATGACTCGCATGTTTCAAATAATTCCAAATCAAATGGTTTAATTATTCCAACTGTTTAGAGTTCCTTAATATGCAATATGGCTACGTGACCCAATCGACAACAGCATATGTTTTCTTTGTTTGTTTCACTCGATTTTTGCCTTTTTGCATTACTGTTATATATCTTAGTTTTGAGGTCTAGCATGTATAGTCCATTACAACTCATGTTCGCTACCATAATAAATATCATTCTTATAAATCTTCATCACCATGTGATTAATAATGGTAAAAGTATAACCTTCATTATTCACAACTAAAATTAAATTAAGTTGTTAGTAATGCATGGAACAAAATAACAGTTACTAAGTTTTACCTCTAAGTCAGAAGGTAAAGACAAGCAATAATCTCGAATGGAAACAACAACAACAACAACTCTTGCTCCATTCCCAACCCTCATATTTACCAATTCTTTCCGCAACATCCTTCTATTTCTTAGTGCTTGCACATTCGAAGTAATATGAGAAATAAATTCGGTATCCAATACCCATGAGATAGAATTAGTTAACAAAATTTCAATAACATGAATACCTGAAGTGGAGACATTCTCTTACTTCTTATCCTCTATGTATGTCGTATGGTCCTCATCAGATGAGTCCAATGTGAGTTCAGGGATTGAATGGGCCAAGATATCCTCTTGGTTCTCCAATCTGAGAACAATTCTCATATTTCTCTCTCAAAGTTGTGTTCGTTCAATTTCTTTTTATCGAGTATGGAGCATAAAGAGAATTTGAGGTTTTTGTTTGACATATTGGACTACAAAAACACAAAAATAATAAAATGCAGATTATATATGATCGATTTTGCAAAAGTTATAAACTGTTATAATAATTTTATACATTTAAAGTTTTGTATATTTCTACTCATATTATCAATTCCTTTATTGAACAAAAATGATTCCAAGACCCTATCATATATGAGCCTTAGCGTACTATGGCACTGCCCTAAGCCTCGTATAATCAAGGTAAGTAAACTTCTTTACTAATTATAACTTCTTATAAATATTGATTGATGGGAACACATCTCATGTGAACTCATCCCTATGCCTCAAATTCCAAAACTTTGTCTTTTGCTCTTTTGTTGAGTTAACCATATTAAGACAATATGCCCCTTAGTATGAACATACCCGTAATGTATCTAGGTCAAACTAAGGAAACCACTTTGGCGAAATCTATCCTACAAATTCCTAGATAGGGATAAGTTATGATATGTAAATACAATTCTCAATATTTATGTGAAGGACGTTGTAAGCATGTGAGGTTGTTATTTTAAAGTGAACGCATAACAAAAATAACAAGCAAGCATAAAAGTGAGAAATTAAAGCATTCAATACACAATAAATAAATGGTTTCTAGTATGACCCTTAAAACAAGAATCTTCATTCTTGGATCTTCTTGAATCTCCATCATTTGGACACATTAGGACTTCAGTCTTCTTGTATAATGAAATTAAAATAACTCTTGCAGAAATGAAAAATTACAAAAATACATAACGATACGCACATCGTGTACGATAAAATAATAACGATGTGCATATCGTATTTAACTATAATAGGATTAGGGCTATACTAGTAACCGATTGAATAAGCATATCATCATACACATACATACAAGCATATCATATTGGATATTTAAATGAAATACACACATTAGCACACAACAAACAATTTATCACATAAAGAGAAAAAATATCATTGGAAACTCCTTTACAGTATTGTTTTAATCAATTATATTGCGTATGATATTAATATCATATATTAATCATTAAAATACCAAATGTGTAAACTTTCTAATAAAAAATAGAACATTTTTAAAAATGGAACCTTTCCAAATTAGTAACTTTTCAGTTATTGTAACTTTACAAAATTAGTAACTTTTTAATATTAGAACATTTTTAACGTTGGACCATTTCTATAGCTAGACATGTGAATCATTTTAGTAAGTTGTAAAAAATTAGAACATTTTTAAAAATGGAACCTTTCCAAATTAGTAACTTTTCAGTTATTGTAACTTTACAAAATTAGTAACTTTTTAATATTAGAACATTTTTAACGTTGGACCATTTCTATAGCTAGACATGTGAATCATTTTAGTAAGTTGTAAAAAATTAGAACATTTTTAAATTAAGGTCTTACACAAAATAAGCAACTTTCCATAAAATGTGGTTCTCTTTTATTTTAAGATAGAATTTAATTAAATCAAGATATCATAAATCTTAATATAATTAAATTATAATTTCAAAATAGAATACATCATATTTATCCTAATATAATTAAATTATTATTTTCAAATAGGATAAATCATATTTATCTAGATAGAATATATCAATAAATTTTTTTAGGAAACAAATCTTATCTTTTACGTAACTAGATAATCATATTAGATAATTACCACGGATATAACCCAAACCCTAAAAACGGATCCGTACCCGAGCCAAAACCCTAGTGACAACAACAAGGTGATTCACCGGTGGTTCATTTCCGGTGAAATTTTTACGGAATTTATAATCAAATTAAAATCCCACTTTTCTCCCACTTAAAAATGGCAACTTTTATAACTTTTGATAGAAAAATATCCAGAAACTCCATCACCTTCAATCCATCAATTAAGCATGACAAAAATGTTAAATTTTTGCATTTTTATTCATATCATAAGCAACAATTACATGAGCTAATCAATGATATAAACCTATAACATGTATAATGCATAAATTTTTAGCATCTATTTTTTATGTTGTATGGCCAAAAATTAAGGATTTTTTATTATTCAATTTTGCTCATTGATCATGCAAATTAATCTATAATTAACAATCTCTTTTGTAATCAAAACAAAACAATTAATATGACATAATTATTTAATTGAAGAGGCGTATATAATATTGTATGGAGTGTAGATGTAGGTTGAATTTGGAAAGCCATATTAGTGGAGTTGAGGGGGAGGAATAAAAGTATGAAATTGACGTAGGTAGAGTAGAGGAATTATTAAAGTATGAAAAGTAAGAATGTCCGCGGCACATAACATGGCTTCCGCAGCAGCATCGCCACCGGCACCACCATCACCCCCACCATCACAAATTTACCCAATCCTAATAACCTCAAACATCTTAATTAGCACTGCTATTTCTGGGGGTCTACTGCCCTCCGCACGTATTAAACAATACATTTATCCCTAATAAACTATTGATTTACTGCTTCTAATATTATTATCGTTATTAATAGATAAAAAAAAAAGCAGGCAGACCAACCATGACTTGCCACGTACACTGCTAATCTCAACTATACGCCACCAATAAAGCAACTACGTAGATTTGCGTATCGCTATATACACGCCTCTTCTCCCTCAACCTTCCATCCTTCTTCTTCTTTTCTTCGCCCTTTCGCATTCCTTCCATCTCTCTCCCTCCCTCCCTCCATCTTCTTATACTTCACCTGCTCGCAATGGTCGATTGCGAAGCCTTGCCTCTCCGCAATGACTTTCCTCAACAGGACTCACGCCTCCCTATCAAGTCTTACTCGCCCGAATCTCCGCCGCCCACCTCCGCTTTCCCCGATAAGTCGCCGCCCTCTCCTGTTAAATCCAAGCCTCCGCGTGTTGCTTCCCTTGATGTCTTCCGTGGTCTATGCGTCTTTGTGAGTCTCTTTTTTTTTTTTTTTTTCTCATCCATTTTGGAATGTAAGGTTGTTCAATTTTTCATCAATTGTTTCTGATTATGGATTGTATTAGAGATGAAGATGTATCTTCTTTTCCTCTCTGTTTTCCATTCATTTACCTTCTTCGATCTCGTTTATGCCCTTCCTTATTATTCTTCATCGTCATTATTTGGCAAATCAATGTAGCAACAGAAGAAAGCAAGCACTCCATTCAAATTGGAATATATCTTTGCATTTTCCGTTTTGTGATTTCTTGGAGATAAAATTAAATCTGCGAATCAATTGACATAACCTAGGGCATACTTTCCTTTTTTGAGTCAGGTGCATTAATTATTTAGATCAGGGGGATTTACCTGTTGTTTTTTTTTGCATTTTCCGTTGTGTTTTTTCTCAAGTTCAAACTGCGTCCTACCATATTGATTAGCCACGTGAAATAATTGACTAATTCTGGATGAAAAGTTGATGTCTGAACTTGGGGGACAGAGGCTGGAGAGGGAGGCGAGGGCATGCCTTTTGAAGCTAAGTCTGACATTATATATATATAGTGCTGGCCCTGGGACCTTTTTCTGCTATATTGTTTCTTAGTCTGCACATTTGATTCCTTTACCTCTCTCTCTCTCTCTCTAGTCCAAATGGTCGAGGCTTCGCCCATTAAGGAGTTATATACCATGCTCATCCTTAACAAATGACTCTAATGCATTCTCAACTGCTTTCCAATTGAGAATGATCTAGTTGGGTTCCAATGGTTTTCATACATGAAATTAAAGTGCATCCTTTGGATGACGAGCAGCTGTTTGTTTTCCCTTTCAAGGGATTCAGTTCTAGGACAACAAGAATGTATTGGCCTTGTCTTATGTAACATCTCATTGCATCCAAATTTGTTTCTTTTTATTTCATGGTACTTTCCAGAAAATCAACATACTGATTTCTGCCAGGATTTATTTTGGCCAAAGGATAAGTTAAAACATGTAAATAAACAGCTGACCAGGCCTGTTTGTATGCTTGCTTTCTGTTTACTTCCACAATAGTATATCTATGTTAACCTTCTTGTTTTACTGTTTTTATTTTAGCTCATGATGCTTGTTGATTGGGGAGGTGCAATTTTTCCTTCTATTGCACATTCTCCCTGGAATGGAGTTCAGTTGGCTGATTTTGTGATGCCATTCTTTCTTTTTGTTGCCGGAATTGCTCTTGCAATTGTTTACAAGGTAATTTGAATATTTGTAGCAATCACAACATGAGGATCAATGTAACTCACCTTACTTCTTAAATGCATTTTTAGTTACCACATGTGTACTCTACAATTGCAGAAAGTACCTGATAGAGTAGATGCTTCATGGAAGGCATTGACGAGAGCAGTAAATCTATTTATTCTTGGCATTTTTCTTCAAGGTACTATTTCCTTACAAACTCTCTCATTTGTACGTATCTCTTCATATATTATAAAAAAATCTGATTCACTAGATCACATTCCACCCCCTTCCTCCCAAAAAGGGTGACAAAAACCCCGGAAGTGAGGAAATAAATAAGAAAAGGGACCTTCTGTCTCTATAACATACCTGTAAAGACCTCATAAGTGCTTGTCTGTGTAGTCTAGTTTAGCTGATTCTGTGCTAGTCTGAAATTTCGAAAGATATATGTTACTAACTTACTATGAATCTAATTTTATGGCCTGAATACCAGTTGTACTTGCTCTCTTTTCTCTTCTCCCCCTCTCTTACATCTGAAAGATTCAAAGTGAGAATGGATAAAGGTATAATTTTTTAATTTAATTTATGTCCTGGATTGGAATTGTGGTCATAGAGAAATGTATAACGAGGGTGCGCAGACAAACTTGGCCAGAGATGAATATTACTTCTAAAGAACTTTCTGTTTATATCAATCTAAGAAGACTCCTAATGTACACGCCATGAGAAGCAACAAGAGTAGCCAATTATTGAAAAAAATTCCTTTTTTTTTTGTGTTTAATGTTCAACCTGCATCTCTCCTTGCTTGATTTATGACATGAAATCCAACGGACATATTGTTGAATATAATTATAAGTTTTTATGGTGCACCAGGTGGCTATTTACATGGAGCTAAATCATTGACATATGGTGTCGACATTGAAAGCATGCGCTGGATGGGAATTCTGCAGGTAGTTATCTGGTCAATCTTTTATGATGTTATACGGGTAACAATGACCATGCATGTTAAATTTTATAGCATTCCTACAAATCTGAAACATCAGCTCTCTGTTTTTCCTGAAATAATTACCGGGGCCGGACTGGTACATGTGTTATTTTTCTTGCAAGCTCCTAGTTTGTTTTCTCTTATCATCACGGTCTCCTGTTACGTACGATTAACACTTGTCATGATTGAATATAGTTCTAGTTCTCAAAACTATACATTCTTCTATTTCATTTGAACATTAAGATCAGAAGATATCTGGAGCAATGGTGCTACTATCAATTGTGAGTCAGCGGTCCTGCTGCTTGCTCACTTAATGCTCCTCTGGTGCGTAAGCACACAGCTTATATGGAATTCTTTCATTGGTAGCCAAAAGTTTGTTACAGGCAATAGAGTATATGTTATGGTTACACCCTGGTAGCATTCTTTTGTCCAGCACAATTTTCTATGTGACAAGAAGTTCAAGTTTGTTATAGGGGACTAATAACTCATAACCTATATACATTGTCTGTAACATACATGATCGTGACTTCTGTTCCTTTTTCCCCAGTTCACTCTGGTCCAGACATACTCCTAGTTCTATGTGACGTGCATTTTAATCACCTTATGTATACCTTTTATATGCAGAGGATATCTATTGCATATGCAGTTGCAGCATTGTGTGAAATTTGGCTTCCATGTAAAAGATCAAAAAGATTTGGCTTCTTCAAAAGTTACATCTTGCAGTGGTAAGATACCATGGTATTTATTTGCTAAATGGTTTTGGTCATCCTGAAATAATTTCTGGGTACTTTTATTCCAAAGCAATTATTTAACGTAATGAATAGTGAATCTCATAAACTCTTGACCTTGCCTTCTGTTATCCAGGTTACTTGTAATTTTGTTGTCTTCCATATACTTTGGGCTATTATATGGCCTACGTGTTCCTGACTGGGAATTCATAACATCAGATCCTGCAGCATCTCTGAATTCTAAAAATGATAGCTATGTGTACAAGGTACAAGTTATATATTTTTCCTATATCTGTGCCTTTTTCAATTGCTAGCTTTAGTTGCATTTTTAAATTGTAGGGATTAAAGAAAAGGTTATAACAAACAACACATTTTGATTTAATTTGTTCCAAGTTAATGTATATAATTAAGCTCTAATAGTTTTAACGATAGGAGGTTCAGCAAGTAATTTTAATTATGAATGAGAAGCGGTATTTTCGTATGCTTAGGTGTTCTTAGTTTCAGGTTTCACCTGCTTCTGTTTGTTGACTCCTGTAGTCCGGCTATTATAAATTATACCATATGGTATCATCAATATAAGTTTTTATCTTTTGTAGCCTTTACTGATGGGTGAAGAGATGTTTCTTTTTCTGGAAGTCTGTTCTTAGTATTTATTAAACATTTTGCAGGTGAAATGTGATGTAAGAGGTGATCTTGGACCTGCGTGCAATTCAGCAGCAATGATTGATCGTTATGTCCTGGGCATCAATCATCTGTATGCAAAGCCTGTTTACTGGAATTTGAAGGTATACCAAGTTTAACAACAAGTTGGATTAATATATGTTTTAAGACCTGCTGATCTCATGTTATTTTCTCTCAGGAATGCAACAAGTCTAGTGATGGCAAAGTGCCTGAGAATTCACCTTCTTGGTGTCATGCCCCTTTTGACCCAGAAGGCATTTTGGGGTAAACTTTCACCTTCTGCCTTGTCAACTCGTCTTCTGCTTTCGGTTTGTTTCTTCTGCATGGGTAAAGAAGTTCTTAGTTCTTGTTGATTGTTATTCTTGATTCGCCCATGGATTGGAGGTTTGCCAAAGCTTGTTGGCCCACTATTCCTGGAAGTTTTTAAACATTAGTAAAAAGCTAACTCAAACCCTAAGCAGACCTACTGGTTTTATTTCTTGAAAATAATCACTCAAGCACTGCAAAATTTTATCTTAGCCAGTCATCATTTATTTTATTTACGCATCTGAATTTTATGATGGATCTGAACCTGTGTCCTTACATATTGCATATCTTTTTACAGCTCTTTGACTGCTGCGGCTACATGTATTATTGGGCTTCAGTACGGCCACGTGCTCGTCAAGCTGCAGGTCAGGATCCAAACTTATGTTTATTTTTTATCCACCAGCCTCGTACTTCTTTTTATCATGGTTAATCTTTAGTTCAGTCTACTTGCTTTATCTGGTTGCTCCAGTAGAAAAAAGAAAACTCCCTTTGTATTTCCTCAAATATATACCCAAGGGATTGAGGGAGGAGAGGTGGGCGGTGAAATTCGAGTTTGTGCTTGATGTCAAAGTCACAATTTACTAGAGCCACTATTCTACCATTGTCTATTACTCTTAAAAAATAAGATACTGTAGTGATTGGTAGTTGAATCTAAGCCTTCCAAATCTAGTGAAAGGTTTTAGTTGCAGATCATGCAATGTCCCATTCTCACTTCCTCTTAAACATTTTATCCAATATTTCATACTTGTGTATATAGGTCACAAGGTGTGATGCTAATAGCTATCATATTGTGATATAGGAGCATAAAGAGCGATTACGGAATTGGTCTACGATTTCTGTGGCATCTGTTATCCTTGGATTGTTCTTTGCCTTTGTGGGTAGGTATTCAACTTCCTTGTGATATTTTATCTCTTCTGCCATTTGATTGTTGCTACTTTCAGCTCATCATGGACAACTTATATATTGCGTTTTGTGGGTATTGTGATTGACTTAGGTGTTCCGATAAATAAATCACTTTATACAGTGAGTTACACACTGCTTACTTCTGGTACTGCTGGAATCACATTTTGTGCCTTGTACATATTGGTACGTTGCAAAAGTTTTAGAGAGTTTGCTTCTATAGTGAAGAAACACAAATAATGATGATTTTGGGTGTGACAGGTGGATGTATATGGCTATAGAAGAGCAACAAACATATTGGAGTGGATGGGGGTTCATTCCTTGGGCATTTTTGTATTAATAACCTCGAACATAGCAATAGTTGTGATTCAAGGATTCTACTTCAAAGATCCCTCAAATAACATTGTAAGTTCAAACATATGACAGGCCTGGATATCTATGATGGTGAATCCTATGGCTGAATGATTTTCTTGTTCAACAGATTCACTGGATAATAAGCACCTTTGTTCATTAATGACCCGACTAACTCCAGTATATAGTCAGCTTTCCACGGTAAGATTGAGATTTGAGGTGAAGTTGTTAAAGTTTGGTTTATGATTCAGCGAGAATACTTATTTATTGAGCTTCATAAACTTGGTTTCGTTGCAGCATTTAGGAAGGAAAATGAGCGTAGTAGGTGAATTGATTCAGAGGCTTGCAAATACTGGTCTCCTTGGGTTGTTGCATTCTTACATTGTAAGGAAAGAATCCGAGATTGGTTCCGAGACGTGGAAAGTGGTGCTTGGACGCACCTAAATCCTTCATTCTTACATTGTAAGGAAAGAATCCGAGATTGGTTCCTCCCTGCGGCGTACCTCACTGCAAACAAGTGACACAACTGAATATTGATATGATATTGTATTCTTTCTTACGATAATTAAATTTAGTGGTGAAAGAAACCGGGAAAACCTTGATCTATGTATATATATGTTGAACTTGGTAGAGAAGCATATGGTCTTTTGTTCTGATATCTGTCGAGGTAAAGACTTTGCACTTACTAGTCGAATTTTAATCACAGACTTTCGAGAAGCAAAGATAATTACGCAAACTTTATCAATTAATTTAAAATTACAAATTTATGGTTAATTACTTTTAGATCAAACTTTATAAAGTAGAAGCATGCAAAATTGCAAGGGAGTACATGAAATTTGTGGGAATTAGCGTCACAAAAGCATATAAAAGGGGAAGAGTCTAGCATATCATAATTAAAGTGAGACACGCATTATTATTATTTAGGGAAATTTCGGATGGTACCTCGTGGTTTGGGGTATTTCGGATTTTGCCCACCACTTTTTTCAAGTTCGGATGGTACCCTTAAGTTTATGTTGTTTTCCGGATTTTGCCCAAATTCATTACACTTTTTTAAATTCCATTAAAAATATACAAAAGAAAATAAACTAAAATTAAAAAACAACTTAAATAGAAAGAATAATTATTTATTTGAATAATAAAGTAAAACATTAACTTTTTTAAAATATATATATATATATATATATATTATATTAATTTAAAAATAAATTAGTTAGATAATTTTTAAAATTCCATAAATACATACAAAAGAATAATTATTTATTTTAAAAATAAAGTAAAACAGTAAATTTTTTTTAAAAAATATATATTATATTAATTTAAAAATAAATTAGTTAGATATTTTTAAAAAAATTTCAAAAAAAGTGTTTTCTTTTATTTTAAAAATAAATAAATTGGGTTAGCATTTTTTAACAAAATCTAAAAACATTAGTTTTATACTTTATTTCAAAACTAAATAAAATAAGGATTTTTTAAAAAATTTTAAAAAAATCACTGTTTTAATTTATTGTTAAATTAAATAAATCAGTTTTCTAATTATTTATTTAATTTTTTAATATTACTTTATTTTCTTTCTTTTAGTTTTGGGAAATAAACAAAATAGAAAAATTATTTATTTATTTTAATAATAAATTAAAACAGTGCCTTTTTTTAAAAAAAAGAGTCCTTATATTATTTGTTTTTTAAATAAAATATAACACTTATGTTTTTAGATTTTGTTAAAAATATAATAATTCAATTATTTATTTTTAAAATAAATAAAACACTGATTTTTGAATTTTTTTAAATTTATCTAATTTATTTATTTTTAAATTAATATAATATATATATTTTGTTAAAAAGTTACTGTTTTACTTTATTTTTAAAATAAATAAATTATTCTTTCTATTTTAAGTTGTTTTTTAATTTTAGTTTATTTTCTTTTGTATGTTTTTAATGGAATTTTAAAAAGTGTAATGAATTTGGGCAAAATCCAAAAAACATCATAAACTTAAGGATACCATCCGAACTTAAAAAAATTGGTGGACAAAATCCGGAATACCCCATACCACGAGGGTATCATCCGGAATTTTCCTATTATTTATGCCAATACAGAAAGCAAATATATATATAATTGGGTTCGATCTTTTTTCAGAAAGTTGAAAAAGTTAATTTTGGGTGGTTGGATAGATTGAGAAATGGCCCCATGCCCCCGGCAAGGCATTTGCCAATTGGCCCCGTAGCAGCAGAGTAAGTGTGGGGCCACAGCCAATCACCTTCTGGGGCCCACCCATTTATTCAACCGTTGAGTCGCGACGGCACTGCAACGGCGACTTGCCCAAACAGCTATCCCGAAACATCTAGACTAAACTCGTTTTGCGAACCTGCCGTTTCCTTAAACGTGTCAACATCCTGGCCCTCAATCTTGCTGATGGAGCCACAAACTTTTGTAGGGATGAGATTTTTTTATCAATTAATTTCTGGGATTTTTTAAAAAATAATTAAAGATAACTATTTCTCAGATTAGGCAAGAAGAAACTATTGCTCACATTAAGGTATATATAATCCGAGCACGTAGTTTTAAACAACGAGTTTACATGAACAACCCGTTGTTTTAAACTACGACTTTCTTTCTCAAATTAAAAATAAACAAATATGTCCTTGTACCAAACTACGGCTTACGGACAAAATTAAAAAATATGAAGAACCCGCAGGTTCTTTAAATTTATTTTACGGTCAAAGATGTCATTTAAAATAAGCAACCCATAGTTTGAAACTACGGGTTACATTTTTTTTTAAAAGGGCAACACTAGCTAGAGAACATGACAACGCTTCTCTTCTTGCATTAATCCAAAGATGTAGCTGACAAAGCTAGTTTAGAGGGAGGCTTAGTAGTCGCGGAACCAAGGAAGTGAATGGATGAGGATCCACCCCTCTCATTTTAACTATTCTGCGGCAACTTTCTCCCAAGATTCATTAGCAGAAGGATTCAAATCGTGTTAAGGCCAGCTTTCTAACAATATCTATTATAGATGATTCCTTCGTGCTGGTTGTTTGGTTTTAACTCTACTTAAGGATCATTGTTGCTTACAATTTACTAGATTAATTGGTTAATTTTGTTTTCCGCCAATTGTTTGATTGTTTGTCCCAAAGAAAAAACGGTCGTTGGAGATGAAAAAAGGGGAGTTTAGTATGCAATCAGCACGTTCTTTAACGAATTGTCACAACAAAATATAAATTTTGTGTGTGACGGTGAGCTTAGAACTCATATGACGGAGGAACGTTATGACTTTCTCCGTTGTCCGTTTAGTTTATTTCACGGGTGTGGTGGTGGTAGAGATGTATTTAGAGGTTTCTCTTGTTTGGCAAGTCATTTGAAAACGCAACACTTATTTGCGGTAGAACGCAAGAATGAGGTTCGGGGAGTCATGGAGAATGACTTTGATGTTTTTGTGGCGTTTGTGGAGGTTTTGACCGTTCTCAAGATGTGGTTGTGTGGCTAGTGTATGGGTCTTCATGCATTGAGTCGTGAGTGTCGTCACCCTAATGGCTCTATTTCTTCTTTTGGTGAGGATGGTGAATACATTGTGGGTATTTTGAGACCGATTATGGGTATATCGAGGCCGGTTGATGTAGAGCAAATTATTGTTGATAGTAGGGGTATGATGTTTGATGCATGTTTGTTGGAGAGAGTTATGCGCGTTCCTATTACTACTGTGAAGAACATCCCTCATAGTTGACGTCTAGGCTTCTCTGAAGTGTTGTTGGGTTATGTTTGATGCATGTTTGTTTGAGAGTTATGAGCGTTCCTATTACTACTGTGAAAAATATCCCTCATAGTTGACGTCTAGGCTTCTCTCAAGCATTGTTGGGTGCTCTTCTGAAGGTGGCCGCTGAGCCAGGTTACGTGGATGCTTGGGTTAGGTTATTTTTTCTTCCTCATTGCACGTTCCAGGTGTTCAAGCCCTTGAGTAGGCGAGACAAAAGATCGAGAGGTAGAAAGTCGATCTATTATCAACGGATTTTGCAGCCCTTGTCTACTTGGGGAGAGGGTGATGGTGTTTTTAGCCTTGTGCAGGTGATGTTAGATGGTTCAGAGCATAGGGCTATTGTGAGGGTGGATGGTAACTCGGGTAATGGAGATGGTTTGGAGAGGAACCCTTAATATCAAGCAATTTCTTCGAAAGGTTTCGGATGGGCATTGTATGAGGAAACGTGAAAGGAAATGAATTAATAAATGATTTTCCGCTATTTATAGCGAAGACAATCATTATCCTTTAGCGAATCATTTCACCGATCCGAATGCGGTTTGTGCCCCCTTCTCCAAAATTTTCGAAATTAGAATAATAAATCTGGAATATTTGTATGGATAATTATTCTGCAACTGTCTCGAAAAACGCATATTCTTAAGCCGTCTTTCTTAGTCTTTGAGAAACGAAATAACGACTCTTTTGGCCGTTTTTCCTTTCCATGTTATTTCATATCTATGACATGTCCGATGTCCTGATAATTTATCTCAACTATATTTTTTATTAATTGAAGCTCCCAAATGCTCCAAATAACACCGGAGGGTAAAAATAATTACCCGGGGGAAAAGTAAAAAATTCTCCATAAGTCCAAAATTACGCCAAAAACATAACGGTGAGACTCATACTCGTCATTTACGCGCTCTTCGTGAGCTATGTGTCAATTACTATCGATGATTAAGTTAATCAACATTAATCATCATTAATCAGGATTCAAAAATCCTAGCTGTTACATCACACACTCTTAAAAACAAGTTTCGTCCCAAAACTGGGATAACCACATTTCCTCTCGGCTCAAAGCGCCGAGGTATACGCACTCAACTCACAAAGGTCTCACGAGGTCGCGGGAACTCCTAAGGGCATGATTCTTACATCAGAATCCCCCTAAAATAAGTTTTGTCCCGAAACTTGAATAACCTCAAATCCTCACGGACTAAATGCCGAGGTAGAAACACTCAACATCGTGGAGGCATAACATCTCCAATAACCATAATCTCATCACGAAGGCACGGAGGTAAACCATCTCTGGCAACCCATAATCATAACCTAATAGTATGGAGGTAGAACACCTCCAACAAACTATAATCACAACGATAACATGGAGGCAGAACATCTCTAGCTAAATTACAATATCACTTGATAGCATGAAGGAAAAACCATCTCCAGCCAAATCATAATCACAAGTCGAATCATGGAGGTAAAACCATCTTCAGCCATTACAATCTTACTCTATAGCATGGAGGTAGAACCATCCCCAACTAAACTACAATCACATCTCAATAGCATGGAGGTAGAACCATCTCCATCTATAATCACAAATCGTGCTAGCACAACAAGATCTACTAAGCACATAAGTCCTTCAAGAACTAAAAACTCTCTCTCGTCAATCCCATAAATGCAACTATTCCTGCATAAAACTCTGGGTAGTTCCACCGGATACTATCCTCCGTCACCCATATAGCCTCATTGGATCTCCATCAAAACCACTAAATCCTCATCATCGGAACGTCCTTCGAGCGCAAGTGTTAATACTTCGTTCTAGGATCGTTATTGGATGCTCAGCAAACGGGCGGTCTAACTCGACCACTAAGTCCTCTTAACTGATAAAGTGTCTCGGGTCGATTGTGTACTTCCTCAATTAGGATACATACAAACTGGGTAAAGACCCTCCAATCTGGCGGCAACGCAAGTCGGTATGCCACCACTCCAACTCGCTCTAGAGTCACACAAGATGTCGCATATCGGAGATTCTATTTTCCCTTAATATCGAAACATCTGACGCCTTGCGTTCATGTCACTCCCATCCAGGCATGAGCTCCTACTTGGGACTTTAGAGGTCGACGCCTCTTAACAGCACACAACTACTGGCGGCTATGCGCCATCATTATCCGCTCTTGGATGAATGTTAGTCGAGCCACATCATCCTTTACCTACTCAAGGGTTACACTATTAGCACTATTCGGCTCATTGCATCATAAAGGTATATAATACCTATGTCCATATAACACTTCATATAAAGATATTCTGACCGACATAGGTCAATTGTCGCTATACGGTCTTAACCACAAATGGTGATATGACCATACCAATATTCAGCTTAGCATGCAAGCTCTTTACATCTCTCTTCAAGTCGGTATAAATACGGTCCTGCTAGTATAACCATCATTCTAAGGATGACCTGTTATCATGATAAGTAGGATCATACCTACAGTTGCATGCATCTGCTGCAAAAATCTTTATATAAACCCATTCATCTCTATCAAAGATGATAATCCACAATATCCCATGGAATCTCACTATCTGACTAGTGAGTTCTTCAACTAGCCGAATCACCGAGCACGCGTTTCCTTAGTGGAAATAACACGTGCGGTACTAGTCAATCTTTCTATCACAACAGAGGTAGCATTAAAGTTCTCGCTCGGTCTCAAACCGATAACAAAGTCCATGAAGATGTCCTCCCAATTTCATTGTGGCACTGACAGTGGATGGAGTTCTCCTCCGGGTCTACAATGCTCTATCTTGACTTGTTGACAGGTCGTACACTAAGCCACTAATCGGATCACGTCGGGCTTCAACCCGCCCTGCCAAAATGAGCATCTCACATCCTGATACATCTTACTCGCACCTGGTGCACTTAGTAAGGTATGGTGTGAGCCTCCTGCAGAATCATTTGCTTCAGCTCTCTATTAGAAGGTACATAGACGCGCTCGCGGTGTCTCATCGCTCCATCAGTACCTATGGTGAATTGTGGGGCCTCACCTCGAGACATCTTGTCTCGGATCCGTCTCAACGTTGGGCAGGTCTCCTGTTTCTGTTGGATCTCTCTTATCAGATCAGGTAGAACCTCTAAGGTAGACATATGGTTGTCTGTATTGGAAAACTGAATGTCCAACTCTAGCCACACTATATCCCTTTGCAACTGAGGCTAAGCTATCAATCTCACTATCGCCTTCTCCCAAGGCGTCTTTGTGCTAAGGGCATCGACGATTACATTCTTCTTCCTTGGATTATACAAAATCTCAAGGTCAAAGTCCTTGATCAACTCGAGCCATCTCCTCTAGTGATGATTCAATTCCCGCTGAGTGCAATTACACTTTAAACTCTTTTGGTTTGTGAAGATCGGGCATATAACTTCGTACAAATAGAGTCGTTGGATCCTCAGTGTGCATACCACTACAACCAACACGAGATCATGAGTTGGGTAATTCTCTTCATACGTCTTTAGTTGTCGAGACGCATAAACAACACCCTACCTCGCTGTATTAAAATGTATCCTAACTCTAGCTTAAGTTCGTCATCACAACCACCAAATCCTCTGTGCCCCTAGCTATGCTACGGTAGGATCAAAGGTCAATCTCCTCTTCATCTCTTCGAAATTATGAGTACACGGCTCGGACCATACAAATTGGGTAGTCTTCCTCCGCCAAACCTAGGAAGTTGCTCACTTCCTTAAAGTTCTTCAAAGGGGTCCGTGCTGCTACGAACTCTATATTCGCTGGATCAATCTTGATCCCTTCGGAGGAAACTATGTGACTTAAGAAGGTCATCCCACACATCCAAAACCCGCCCTTAGAGAGCTTGGCATACAACTCTCTATCTTGCAAAACTCGTATCACCGTCCTTAAATGTTTGGCGTGTTCCTCTCTACTCCTAGAGTATACTTGGATGTCATCTATGAAGACCACCATAAACTTATCTAGGAAGTCGATGAAGATATCGTTCATTAATTCCATAAAGACGGCGGGCGCATTTATGAGCCTGAATGGCATCACTACAATTCTGTAGTGTCCATATCGAGTCCGAAATGCCGTCTTGGGCACATCCTGTTCTCTCACCCTCAACTGGTGATATCCAAACCTCTGATCTATCCTAGAGAACACAGAAGCTCCCTACAACTGATCCAGCAATTCGTCAATATGGGGTAGCGGGTACCGGTTCCTGGTAGTCGGTGCACAGCCTCATCGACTCATCTTTCCTCTTCACAAAGAGTATCGGTGGGTTCGTCAAGAACCTCGATAAACTCGCACACAACGAAAATATCCTCTAATGTCGGACTCTTACCTTCGATCATGGTGTAACACCAGAAGACCTCACAACCAGTCCAATCAGCCTCGCCACTCGGAATGCCCTGATGACAGAACCGGTCTTTCCAAGGTCCCAACATCGGAATATCTCGATCTGACCAGCCTCGGTATTGACTGTCACAGTCCGCCTACCGATATCCAAGACCGCACCATGTCGGTCCATCCAATCGATCCCTAAAACGACTTCATCATGTACTAACGACATGACAAAAAAGTCTACAAGCCAATCGCGATTTCCCAAACGTATGGGACAATCGTGTATCTCACGGGTGCCTCTAATCCTACCATCATCGGGTAACCCTATAATAAAGGGTATCCCATCTACCGTATCTAAGGCCAAACACTCAACGCATGCATCAAAATAAATGAGTTTCATAAGTATCTACGATACTATTCACACGTCCATTACCACGACTTCGTCCCTAAACCGGATCTCACAGAGGAAGATGTCCTGTAAAGGAATAACCCGTTCGTTCATGCATCAGGATTCGTCCATAATCAGAAACTCCTACTCCAATATTGGCATACTCTACTCTTTGCCACTTCTCTGACCCACTAGACCAAGCAACCCTTTCAACCAGGTCCACTTCAACACAAAACCGTTAATCACTTGGATAACGGATCAACTCCAACACTGTCTTTACGTGTCTTACCAGTACACTCTAGTGGTTAGAATTATTCAATCGTACATCTGGCATCGGTGCTCTTGGCTTCTCTTGAGCCTTAACAACCTTATCCATCCTCTTTGGTGTGACTAGCACCAAAATTACCTTTACAACACCTCAGCGGATCTAGTGATGCCGAAATATATGGAATCAATTTTTCCTTCTTATCCACTTCCGTTACACGCTAAATGTCTTCTCAACCGTGTTGCTTCATCGAGGCGCAACTCGAATCTACTACTGCGGTTCTCACTCTGTCGACAATCTCGAGAATTACACTCTCAACGTCTTCCTCAACTCTATCTTCTGCCTATGACGGATCAACAATGGGGATTCGACCCCGACCCCTCGCTACTGGAGGTCTACCAGCTTGTCCACGACCTAGGACTACTGGAGATAGAGGTGGTCTACCTCTTCCCCGTCCTACAACAGTCGTTGCTCTAATCTGAGTCATTAGCGATAATATCATAGCTACATATAAGGCCAACTAATACCATACGTGTATATAGGTAATACACAAGTCCAGAAATACACACTCAATCTAGTACATACATACATATATATATACATATATATATATATACATATATATATATATACATATATATATACATATATATATATACATATATATATACATATATATATATACATATATATATATACATATATATATATATATACATATATATATATATATATACATATATATATATATACATATATATATATATACATATATATACATATACATATATATATATATATATACATATATATATATATACATATATATATATATAAGGTGTGGTTCCCATGAGAGCACCCCTAACGTGTATACATGAGAACAATCGTACACGGTTGGATGATGAGTATTAAGGGTTGAGATTTAGAGTAGATATCATAATTAATAATAACTACGAATAATCCACTCAACCAACAATAACTACGAATAATACATTAAACGATATGGCACATTCGTAACAAAACTCATAATAATTACGAATCTGTTCTCATGTATACACATTAGGTGTGTTCTCATATGATCTATACTATATATATATACATATAAACAGATTCGTAATTATTATGAGTTTTGTTACGAAGGTGCCATATCGTTTAATGTATTATTCGTAGTTATTGTTGGTTGAGTGGATTATTCGTAGTTATTATTAATTATGATATCTACTCTAAATCTCAACCTTTAATACTCATCATTCAACGGTGTACGATTGTTCTCATGTATACACGTTAGGGGTGCTCTCATCGGAACCACACCTTATATATATATATATATATATATATATATATATATATATATATATATATATATATATATATATATATATATATATATATAAGGTGTACTCTCATGGGGTGCTCTCATGAGTATTAAGGGTTGAGATTTAGAGTAGATATCATAATTAATAATAACTACGAATAATCCACTCAACCAACAATAACTACGAATAATACATTAAACGATATGACACCTTCGTAACAAAACTCATAATAATTACGAATTTGTTCTCATGTATACACGTTAGGTGTGTTCTCATATGATCTATACTATATATATATATATAACTAAACCTGAGATCCACGGAAGGAGTGATGACTTCCCGTACATTCTATCCCAAATCGATTGTGAACAAGTTTTAAAACCAAAATCCTTTTGCAAACTCAGACCTCTTTCGAGTTCTGTTTATTTTATCTATTCGGCCTTTCAAGAAGATTGCAAGTGCCATTGTTATCAACCTAAGGCTCTGATACCATGTTTGTTATACCCCAAATCTGTAGGACTCGGAGTGCTACAAGATAGGACCTCACAATGGGTCCTGACCCTAGCTTGACAACAAGTTCATTGATCTTACAACAAGACACAAAAAGATGTAAAACCAAAACTGATAAAGATGAAAGATAAAATATCGAAAGTATACAAAAACACAGCCGAGTATCAAAACGGAGGGCGCATTTGTGAGCCCGAATGACATCACTACAACTCCGTAGTGTCCGTATCGAGTCCGAAATGCCGTATTGGGCACATCCTGTTCTCTCACCCTCAACTAGTGATATCCAAACCTCATATCTATCCCGGAGAACACAGAAGCTCCCTGCAGCTGATCCAGCAAGTCATCAATACGAGGTAGCGAGTACCGGTTCGCGGTAGTCGATGCATGGCCTCATTGACTCATCCTTCTTCTTCACAAAAAGTACCGGAAAGGTTCGTCAAGAACGTCGATAAACTCGCACACAACGAAAATCTCATCTGATAACTCCACCTTTATTATGAATCGTTTTATTTAAATGATGGAAGACTTAACATATAAATGCGGTTTTATAAACTAACAAATATCAATTATATTTCTAGATTACTTGTCTTGGTTTGGATGTTAAAATGTGTGTAGGTCTTGGATAACATTACAAGGGAAGATCTCGGCTAAGAGATTCATTACAAAACTCGGACGACTACAACCAAAGGAGAAGATCTTCAACATCCAACAAACCAACCAACTGAAAGAGAAGATCTTGGAGTGAGAGAAGTTTGTTGAAGAAAAGGTATCGGATTTAAAGATATCCAACAAATTAGTTGAAGAGAAGATCTTGATGAAAAGATTTCGGCTAGACTTAAAACGAATAAGAAGATCTCCAACAACCTTCAAGTGAACGTTGAAGAGAAGATATCAGACTTGAAGATCTCCAACAACTTTCAAGTGAACGTTGAAGAGATGATCTCAGCTACAAGATCCTATTTGCAACGGCTAATTCTCAAACAACGTGAGAAGATCTCGCTCGGATTCTATGGAGGAAAGAAAACGTTACAACAAGGTGCAATACAAAGGCTAGAAGAAGATCTCCATAGAAGACTATAATTGAAGATATCGAGTGAAGATGAATATAGAGCTTACAAGTGAAAGTAACCAAGCCTTCCAACGATCAAGAACATCTTAATCGATGCAAAAGTCTATCTTCCTCTTGAGCTTTCTTTAGTTGATTAGATTAGAATGAGATAAACACAAGAGCTCCATTGGCATATCATTATAGTGTTATATTCGAGTGTGTTACTCCACGAAGTAACTAGGCTATTATTGCTAGAGTAGATTTGACTAGATCGTAGCATTGAGGCTACTTTGAACGAAGAAGGAACATTTTTCTAGGTTGTATCTAGGACTCACAAAAAGCAGATAATCGACAGTTAGAATCCTAGGGTCGGAAAACCTAGGAGGAGAGTAGACTGTTAGGGCCGAACTTCATAAACACATTGTTGCATCGATCTTTTACATTATGCACTTTATAATTCGTGTTATTGTGACTAACAACTTTCTATAGGTTTCGAAGTCAAGGCCTTGAGATCCACTTCAAAGCCTTGAGAAATAGTTTTGTCACTAAGCACATAGATCGACTTCAAGGCCTTGAGATCAGTTTCAAAGCCTTTATATACGATATTGCAAAAAGTTCTCATACTCTATTCAACCCCCTTTATAGAGTATTTATATCCTTATTAATTCCCTACTCGGTTCTTCAATTGGTATCAGAGCTAGGCTCACGTATATTGATTTAACCATCAATGAGAGTAATCATGAACTCTGTAGGTGATGGAGGATTCGCTTAAGGAAGATCCACATCTCGACCACCCCTCTTCTGCGAGAACAACTTTGCCCATTGGACAACACTAATGCAAATGTTTATTATTGATTAAGACATGGAGCTATGGAGCATTATTCGAACTAGTCCGAAAATCGTAACCAATACGGTTGAAGGAGTCCAAGTTGAAAAGTAGGAAACTGATTTCACTCAAACATAATTGGATAGTGTGTCAAAGAACTACAAGGCCATGAACTTGCTCAATTGTGGATTGGATGCCAATGAATTCAATTGTGTCTCATCATGCAAGAGTGCAAAAGAAATATGGGACAAGTGAATAGTTACGTATGAAGAAACAAGTCAAGTCAAGGAGACAAAGATAAGCATCTTCCTCAGACAATATGAACTATTCAAGATGACTTCAAACGAGACGGTCAAAGAGATGTTCACAAGATTCACTAAAATTGTGAACAATCTTGATTCACTTGGAAAGGTCTTCACAAATGAAGAAAAAGTAAGTAAAGTCCTAAGAAGTTTGCCTAAAGCTAAGTGTGGACCAAAAGTGACTGTCGTTGAAGAAAGATAACATTCCATCGGATGATGAAAAGAGTGATGAAGAGGAGGAAGACCCATTCGCCTTGATTTCAAGAGGTCTTGCAATAATTCTTCAAATGAAGAATCAATTTGCAAACAAAGAATATCCACGATCGTCAAGACCCAAAGGTAAGTTTTCTAACCCTAATAAGAAAACTAAAGTATTGACTTGTTTTGAATGTGGTAAAGTAGATCATCTTGTAAAGGATTGTCCGCAAAAGAGTAGTCATAACTTTAGGAAGAATGATCGAAAGAAAAAGGCTATGGTAGCATCATGGAGTGACTGAGATTCAACAAATGAGTCAGATGATGAAAATGATCAAGCAAACTTATGCTTAATGGTTGATCAAGAAGAGGACCCAAACCTCTACGTTGATGGAATGGTAAGTACTATAATGTCTCAATCAAATCTAGAACTTTCAAATTCCTTAAAGATATTATCATATATGATAAAGAATATAGAGTTAGGATAAGTATCTTAAAGAAAGGCTAACCAACAAGAGAAATGAGTAAGTGAATCGTCTCTAGAAGTTGAAAATCTCAACACTGAAAAGTTAGACTTTGATGACAATATCAAGGCCTTAGAATCGGAAAATGCGATTCTAAAGGAAAATTTATCTTCTCTACATCAAGATTATATTAATCTCGAGAAAGAGAAGATTGATCTAATTGTGACGTGTAGAGACCAGAAGGATGCACTTATTTAATTCACTCGTTCGAAAGCTAATCTCGAAAGAACGATGGGTGAACAACGTTCCTCACTTGATAAGAGTGGTATTGGTTATCACATGAATTTTCCAAGAAAAACGACTACCACTTTTGTTAATGCTAAAGGAAGTTCACATATGTCTACATGCTTCTATTGTTGTAAAAAGGGACATGTAAAATCAACTTGCCCATATAGAAGAAATGATCCCTACATTATTAGAAATACTTATCCTCTATGTCTAAGGAAATAAGTTAAGCAAATCTGGGTTCATAAAGGTACTAGACCACTAAACATGATTGAACCTGAGTATGGACCAAAATATGTCATTTGGTCTACCCGGAAAGGTTGAAGTTTGTTGTTTTGCATGATATCACCAAGGTTAATGAGCATAAATGAATAATAGATAGTGGTTACTCAAGACATATGAGTGAAAAAAGCTTATTGTTTTCAGATTTAAAGAAGCAATCATCTAAAACCATTACTCTTGGTGATAAAGGGAAGTGTAACTTCATTGGTATTGGTAAAATATGTTATAATTCATCTAACTTTATTGATGATGTTTATCTTGTTGACGGCTTAAAATATAATCTACTTAGCATCTGTCAAATATGTGACAAAGGTAACAAAGCGATCTTTAATTTAGAAAAATGTGAAGTTCAAGATAAATTATCTGGTGATGTCGTGCTTACAGCTCCTAGATTCAACAATGAAGATTCGATGAGCACTAACCAAGTTTTTGGAACAAGATTAACGTGTCTCAAGGCCTTGACAGACGATCCAACGCTTTGACATAGACGACTTGGTCATGTAAGCATGCATACGATGAATAAACTTATTTCAAAGGATTTGGTACGTGGTTTACCCAATCTAAACTTCAAGGTTGATGAACTATGTAAGGCTTGTGCACAAGGTAAACAAACAAGATGTTCATTCAAACCAAAGAAGGTTGTAAGTTATTCTCGAACTATTGAACTTTTACATATGGATTTATGTGGTCCTATGCGTGTCAAATCTCCCAAGAGAAAACTATACATCCTTGTCATTATGGATGACTTTTCTCGTTTTACATGGATCTCATTCTTACGGAAAAAATCAGAAGCTTCGTATGAGTTTCAAAACTTTGTAAGGAGTTGCAAACTTTGAAAAACCTACCTATCATTTCTATTCGAAGTGATCATGGTAGAGAATTTGACCAACTTAAATTTGATTTGTTTTGTGCAAAATATGATATTTCACACAACTTTTCAGCTTCTTGAACACCTCAACAAAACGGGATTGTGGAACGCAAGAACCGCACCTTGGAGGACATGTCTAGGACTATGCTTTTTGAAAATAGTTTGCCAAAAAGGTTATGGGTTGAAGCTATTAACACGGTTAATTACATCCTGAATAGATTTTAATATGCCCTATTTTAAAAAAGACTCCTTACGAACTCTTTAAAGGACGGAAACCTAATATTTCATATTTTAATCCCTTTGGATGTACGTGCTTTGTCCATAATAATGACAAAGACAACCTTGGAAAATTTGATGCACGTAGTGATGAAGCTATCTTTATAGGATATGCTTCAAATAGTAAAGATTATTGAGTTTACATTAAATGTACCAAAATTATCGAGGAAAGTATTCATGTTATTTTTGACGAAAACAATGATGGTATTTTGAGTGATAGCTTTACTGATCTTAATCTGAATCGACATGGAGATCAAAATTCTGATGGAGAAAAAGACCCTAAGGCTCAAGATAAGAGCATGCAAGAACAAATTCAGGATACCAAAGAACAACCTCAAGAACTTGAAACACATCTTCAAGACCTTGAATGACAAACAACAACACTGCTAAAAATCAATTTCAAGGCCTTGAAACCCAACTTCAAGTCCTTGACATTGGAAACAAGAGCATAACTCTAGCGGTACCTGAATCAAGTCGAGCAATTGAGCCTCAATCATCAGAATCCGTTCCACTCTTCAAGAGAAGAAAGTTCCAACAATCTTCATATCATCCGCAAGAGAACGTAATCCCCGATCAAAAAGCAGGTGTGCAAACCCGATCTAGGGTAAACAACATGTATGCTTTTTCTGCATTTGTGTCTTTTGTAGAGCCCAAAAACTACGTTCAACCACTTCAAGAACAAGATTGGATCATTTCCATGCAAAATGACCTAATTGAGTTCGAGAGAAACAAAGTCTAGACTCTCACGTCTAGACCTAAGCATCAATCCGTCATAGGAACAAAATGGGTATTCCGAAACAAGTTGGATGAACATGGTAAATTCTTTCGAAATAAAGCACGACTTGTAGCTCAAGGCTATAACAAAGAAGAAGGTATTGATATGAGGAGACCTTTGCTCCGGTTTCCAGGTTAGAAGCCATACTTATGCTACTTGCATTTGCATCCTTCATGAACATAAAGCTTTTTCAAATGGATGTTAAGTGTGCTTTTTTTTAATGGCTTCTTAGAAGAAGAAGAAGTTTACGTTGCTCAACCTCCTAGTTTTGAAAATGATAAATTTCCAGATCATGTTTTCAAATTGGACAAAGCTATTTATGGTCTTAAGCAAGCTCCTCGAGCTTGGTATGAAAGATTGTCCAAGTATTTCCTTCAAAATGAATTTAAAAGAGGTTTGATTGACAAAACTTTATTTGTCAAAATTAGAGGCAACGATTTATTAGTAGTACAAATCTATGTTAAATTTTCAGATATTATGTGTAAAGAATTAAAAATGAGCTTGATGAGAGAGTTAAAATTTCTTTCTTGGTCTTCAAGTTACTCAAGCTAAGAAAGGAATATTTCTTAACCAAAGCAAGTATACCAAGGATTTGCTCAAGAAATATAAAATGGATTAGTCCAAGGTAGCAAAAATCCGATGATTTCTACTCTTTCACTAGATCAAGACAAGAATGGTAAGAGTGTCGTACAAAAGGAGTATCGATGTATGATCGGTTTTTTGTTATATCTAACCGCTAGTCGACCTGATATTATGTTTAGTATGCATGCGTGCTAGATTTCAAGTTGATCCCAAAGAGTCACACTTGATAGCTTTGAAAAGGATATTTCGATATCTTAATGCCACTAAGGATCTAGGGTTATGGTATCCACGTCAAAACTCGTGTCACCTCGTTGGCTATTCAGATACAGACTTTGCAGGCTATAAAGTCGATAGAAAGATCACTTCTGGATGTTGTCAATTCTTAGGGTCATCCCTAATTGGTTGGCACTCCAAGAAACAAAATTATGTCGCCCTATCCACAACGAAGCCGAATACATAGCTGCTGGAGCTTGTTGCTCACAAAATTTATGGATAGCTCAACAATTTTGTGATCTTGGTTTTGATCTTCAAGGTATACCTGTTAAATATGATAACACTAGTGCTATTTCGATAACCAAAAATCATGTGCAACATTCAAGAACAAAACATATCGATGTAAGACATACTTCAAACGTGATCATGTTGAAAAAGGTGATGTATCAATATCTTTTATTTCGACTAACTTGCAGCTTGCAGATATACTCATTAAAACTCTACCTGAAAATCGATTCAGTTTTATTAGATCGGAGCTTGGTATGTTAAACAAGGAAGCATTATCTTAGGGGGAGTAAATCGTTTTATTTTCTCTTTATAATGTAGTCTACTTTTACATTTCAAGGCCTTGAAATGCAATACAAGGTCTTGATACGGATTCTAAAGACAAAAGTGATCAACCCGGATCGGATTTATGATTTTCATCTTTTAGATGTTTGATCATTAAATCATTTAAATAAGAATTTTTAAAAAGATTTTAAAAATTTTCACCAAGATTTTGTTTCAAAAAATTTAAATCTTTGTTTCGAAAATTTAGTTGTGATTTGTTAGGGAAGCATGCAAATAAAAATTCAGTTATCAAGGTCTTGATTCAATCAAGATCATGATATGCCTTAAATTGATTTCACATTTCCTTTTAAAAAGCAATCTTCCTTTCTATCTTATCACCCTCTCTCCTTTGTTCAAATATTTACAACCCTATTATGCACTTTATGTAACACCCCAAATCCGTAGGATTCGGAGTGCTACTGGGCTAAGACCTTACAATGGGTCTTGACCCTAGCCTGACAATAAGTTCACTGGATCTTACAACATGACACAAATAAATATAAAAAAATCTTTATAAAACAGAAATATCAAGTGTTATAATACATACAAAACCCCACAGCTGAGTATAAAACAACATCATTGTATTTATACATAACCCAAAACCCATAACATCCTAGATGTACGTAAGTCCTCGGCCGATCACTCCTCTAGATCACTCTCTAATCCTTCTATCCTGCAAAGGATCTACAACACGGTATGAAACCGTTAGCTAACAGTTCATATATAAGATCATGCATAAGCATATACACATATCAAGGCATAATAACCACGAAGCATGCTATCACATATTTACGCGTTTAATTATCTTTATAACATTTTACACTCAAAACCATATTTATGGTTGTGACACGAGAAATATATCATTCTCGCCTCTAGGTACCATAGCCATCTGGAGTGTAAAATAGGCGCACTCCCCGTATACATTTGAGTAGCAAACTACCCTACCCGTATACCAAATCTGGCCTAACCTCAAAGAACCTCTCAAGCTCCTTACAGGAAAAATGAGAAAGGTTATCACCGCCCGCTTCAAGGGGGCAATCAGACGTCGATAATAATCAACATCGCATGTTATAAAGCACATAACAATCACCACTCATGCATACATTCAATATATGAATGTAGCTAAGTAAGTCTTACGGACTTGCCTGAATCCAAATATCCACAACAATCGATCAACCTCGAATTCCCGTAGGAACTATCACCACGTCTGATAAATAAGGCATAAACATCAATCATCGGAACATATGCTAGAAGACTTTATTTCTAGCCTCATAGATCCTCAAAGATCATAACTCTCAATCCAGAAATTCAACATCTCACAATTCCCCAAACCTCACAAGGTATCATCTAATCAACAATCATCAATCTCAATTCTAATCTCAATTTAATTAATTAAACTTTAATTAATTAATTAACTTTCACCAAAATAATGTTTTTTCCGCAGGCAATTTCTGAACCCACTTATCATCAGATTTCATCAAACAAACAACCCATAATCACCAGAATAATATCACAAGCATAATGGAACTTCCAATAATCCATTTTGTCAAGCCTAAGTTTAATAGAGGTCAAATCGCAATACGGAAAATGAATAAATTCGTAACTTATCATATTTGTTCGACCGGACCTTAGTTTGCACGGAAACGCAAAAACTCGATACCGATATGAAGAGAACAAAGAAAGGAATCCAGAAACTCAAACGGAATTGAAATCGGATAGTAGGTCTGAGTTTGAAGGTTGAGAAAAATTAGAGCTTTTAGAGGAAACGTGAAAGGAAATGAATTAATAAATGATTTTCCGCTACTTATAGCGAAGACCGTATATATCCTTTAGCGAAGTCGATAATTATCCTTTCACCGATCCAAATGCGGGTTAAATCCCTTTCTCCAAACTTCTCGATATTGAAATAATAAATCTGAAATATTATAGGGATAGTTATTCCGCAGCTGCTCGGAAAACGCGAATTCCTAAGCCGCCTTTCTTAGCCGCTAATAAAACGAAATATCGACTCTTTTGGCCATTTTTTCTTTCCATGTTATTTCATATCTAGGACATGTACGATGTCCTGATCATTTCTCTCAATTGTATTTTTATTAATTAAAGCTACCAAATGCTCCAAATAACACCGGAGGGTAAAAATAATTACTAGGGAAAAAGTAAAAGTTTCCCCATAAGTCCAAAATTACACCAAGAACATAACGGTGGGACTCATACTCGTCACTTACGCACTCTTCCCGAGTTATGTGTCAATTACTATCAATGATTAAGTTAATCAACATTAATCATCATTAATTAGGATTCGAAAATCCTAGCTCTTACATCACACACTCCTTAAGAAAAAGTTTCATCCCGAAACATTAGACAAACCCAAATTCTCTCGGTCCCATATGCCGAGGTATAAACACTCACTCACGCGGAGACATAACATCTCCAATAATCCTAAACTCATCCCAAAGGCATGGAGGTAGAACATCTCCGGCAACTTTGAACCCATCACAAAGGCACGAAATAAAACATCTCCGGCAAACCA
Source organism: Fagopyrum homotropicum (assembly GCA_033239125.1). Taxonomy (NCBI): domain Eukaryota; kingdom Viridiplantae; phylum Streptophyta; class Magnoliopsida; order Caryophyllales; family Polygonaceae; genus Fagopyrum; species Fagopyrum homotropicum. Next base: position 105,718,461 of record BSWB01000002.1, read on the forward strand.
TAGTCATAACTCAAAAGCATGGAGGAAGAACATCTCTAACAACTATAACCACAACAATAGCATGGAGAAAGAACATCTCCAACAACTATAATCACAACGATAGCATGGAGGAAGAACATCTCAAGCAAAATCACAATATCACAACTCGAATCATGGAGGTAAAATCATCTCCAACTATCCTAATCTCGCTCTATAACATGGAGGTAGAACCATATATAGCTAGACTACATCACATATCAATAGCATGGAGGTAGAACCATCTCCCGCTATAATCACGATCTGTGCTAGCAGAACAAGATCTACTAAGATCACACATCACAATCTAGGATGACAATAATTACACATATCAAATCACATAGTCATATAAGCACATAAGTCCCTCAAGAACTACTAAAACTCTTTCTCATCAATCCCATAAATGCAGTTATTCCTGCATGATAACACGATTTATGACGTTAGTTTAGACATCCATTTAGAGAGTTTTTCCCGTTATTCATGCATGGTTTGGCATTAGTTCATGACGTTTACGCTTAATTCATGCATATTGTCGAGATAGACGTCTACACGGGCTTTTGTCGGTTTTGTAGGTATTTTGGGGAACTTTTAGAGCTTAATCGATACATTCGAGGATCATTCCTCATGATGACACACTTCCGGACCCATTAAGGAGCAAGCTAGGAGCTAAGGAGAACACATAGGACCTTGTTGGTGCATGCCTTGCACCAACTCGTGGCTTAACGATCCAAAGGAAGCTGAATCACCAAAACCACGGCCCAGAGGCCATTTCCACGCCCGTGGTTTTGGCCATGGTTTTCTCTGGACAGTTGTGACAGCTGTCCCACAATCTCTATAACCGACTCTTGCCCTTGATGGAGAATATAAGTGGTCCTGCAGGCTGTTGCTAGGGGATCCTCTCCTACACTCTCTCATTACACATCACTCCATTGGAGGCTACTCTTGGAGAGGAAGAAAACACTCTCATTTTGAGAAGAAGAAGAACAACATTAGTTTTAGAGTTTTTATAGCTTTTGAGTGGCTTTTTGAGTAAACTTGTTGAAGACATTTGCAAGGATTTATAAGGAACGATTTGGACCTTCTTTTGAAGGGTTGTAAGTCTTTCTTAAACATATATCCAGCTTGGTTTACTTGTGTTTACTTGTTCTCTTCTCTTTCATTTCATTTTCTTGCTATGGAAGCCGTGAATGTATGCTTGTTGAGTTTGAATGTTAAAATGCTTGTTGTTGGCTAGATAGTTATGATTCTAGGGTAATGGAATGATGGTTATGGATTGGACTATGATAGAATAGACTTAAATGTACCTTTGGATGAATCGCTTGCTCGAACCTAACCTCTGTTATAAATCACGGTCAGTTCTTCAATAACCACGCCCGTGGTTTAGTATGAACAGCCCGTGATTTTCTTTGTTGTGCTTGTATTGATGAATCTGAATGTTAGGATGTTAGATTGTTAATTTCCTAGTGTTTGTTAAGCATAATCTAACTTAGGGTGACCTAATGCTAGCAAACTAAGTGAGGAAAAATACTTACCCGGTGATTTCCGACCTTAAGTACCAATGATGACGAACTCTAGGTAGTAGTGAGCCTCATAAGCTGCTATTGGACTGAGTGTGCTAGGATTGATGTTTAGGATTTGCCTTCCCAAGACTTAACCGGTAAGGAGAGATTAGACCCCAAGATAGCAATCCGGTTTGTGTAGATTTCCCAACCTTAGGCTCCTAGAGACTTACCCGGTAATAGGATCTTAGTTGCGGGATTAGTGGATCATGAGACCTACCCGGTGATTGATCCCATTTGAGAAACATTTCTTCCCAACATACCATAGCTAGTCCAAGGTTGATTAGAAGCTTGAGTGCAATGTCATAACCGGAATTCCTAACCCCTAGAATCCGCTTTTCTCTCTTTGATCACATATCTCGTGTTTGTGTTGCTTGTTTGTGTTGCTAGCTAGATTTGATAGTTTGTTTTACAGTCTTGCATCAATTGTGATCATGTTTGATCACCACAAAATCAACCTAAAAACATTATGATTTTCATTTCTTTATTCCTTTCTCTTTTCTTAGACTAGATTTGCACTATCTATAATCATTTATTTGATTCGATTTCACCTTAGTCTTTGTGTTCGACCTCGGAATACTATCCTCGCTACAAAATGACCCATACACTGTGGGTTCGCTAGGAGTTAGGAAAGTATATCGAGTTATAAATTTAAGACTTTTGTGCTACAAAATCTTAGCGTAACACTGCACAAAGCTTTGGGTAGTTCAACCGGATACTACCCTCCATCTCCAATATGGCCTCATTGGCCAACCATCAAAATCACTTAATCCTCTTCATCGGAACATCCTTTGAGCGTAAGCGTCTAATACCTTCTCTAGGACCGCTACTGGATGCTTAACAAACAAGTGGTCTGGTTCAACAACTAAATCTTTATAAGCGTTAATGTGCCTCGGAGTTGGTGTATACTCCCCCAGCTGAGACACATGAAATCGGGGTAAACACCCTCTAATTTGGCGGCAAACAAAAGTCGGTATACCATCAATTTAAGTTGTTTCGGAACCACACACAATGTGGCGTATCAGAGATTCCATTTCCCTTAATGTCGAACCTCCGACACCTCACGTTAATGTCACTTTCATCCAGACATGAGTGCTTACTCGGAACTCTTAGAGGCCGACACCTCTTAACCGCATACAACTATTGGTGGCTCTATGCTATCACTATCCGCTCTTGGATCACATCATCCTGTACCTTTCCAGGTTTACACTATTAGAACTATTTGGCTCATTGCATCATAGGGGTATCTAACACCTCCTTCATACAACGCTTCATATAAAGTCACCCTGACCAACATAGGTCAATTGTCGCTTACAATCTTAACCAGAAATGGTGGTCCGACCATACCTTTCCCTAGTCTATCACGCAAACTCTCAACATATCCTCTAACGTCTGAATAGTCCACTCTGGCTGACCATCTGACTAAGAATGATAAGCCATCCTAAAGTGAAGGCTCATACCAAGGTAGTATGCACCTGTTGCCAAAACCGAGAGGTAAATCGTCGTTCTCGATCAAATAAAACGGTACTCAGTACTCCATGGAGTCTCACTATCTACCTAGTGAACTTCTTAACTGATCGACTCACCGGCAACGTTTCCTGAATAGGGATGAGACGTCTGTCCTTTTTATTTTATCAATTATAACCCATATGGCATCATAACACCTGCTCGACCTCAAGCTGGTAACAAAATTTATGGAGATATCCTCCCACTTCCACTATGATACTAGCAGTGGATATAGCTCTCCTCCAGGTCTACAATGCTCTATCTTGACCTACTAACAGGTTGCACACTGGGCCACCATCCGAGCCACGTCGGGCTTCGGCCCACCCCACTAAAATGAGCGCCTCACATCCTGATACATCTTACTCGCACCTGGGTGCACTGAGTAAGGGGTGGTGTGAGCCTCCTATAGAATCCTTTGTCTCAGTTCTCCATCAGAAGGTACACAGACGTGCTCGTGGCGTCACGTTGCTCCAATGGTGAACTGTGGGGCCTCACCTCGAGACATCTTGTCTCGGATCCGTTTCAATGTCTAGTAGGTCTCCTGTTTCTATTGGATCTCCCCCAACAGCTCAGGTAGAACCTCTAAAGTAGAGAGATGAATGTCCATATCAGGAAACTGAATGCCCAACTCGAGCAAAGCTAGATCCCTCTACAACTAAGGTTGAGATTTCATTCTCGCTATCACCTTCTCTCGAGGCTTCTGTCTGCTAAGGGCATCGACGACTACATTTGCCTTCTTTGGATGATACATAATCTCAACGTCAACATCCTTGATCAGCTCAAGCCACCTACTCTGACGGTTATTCAATTCCCGCTAAGAAAAATATCCTTCAGACTCTTATGGTCTGTGAAGGTCTAACATGAAACTCCATACAAGTAATGTCTCCAGATCTTTGAGGCATGAACTATTGCAGCTAACTCGAGGTCATGAGTCGGGTAATTCTTCTCATATGTTTTCAACTGTCGAGACTGATAGGTGATGGAATCACTATCATTTAGGGTAGTTTTTAGAGTCTTTTTATTGCATTAAAGTCGGTTTATGCTACTAACTCCTTGGTCCAGAAGAAGAAGACTAAAAGAAGCTAAAGAAGGAGTTATAAGAACTTAGGAGTGAAGATCGATCACGAAGCAAACCTTCTGTTGCCTCACCGCCTCAGTGGATCCTTGCAGCCGCCCCTGCGGATGACGTTTTCCACTGGAGCGCTCCCTGCGTCTTCACCAGCGCCAACCATGAAGTATGTCACCGCCCCTGCGCCACTCCTGGACGCCCCTACGGTGACCTGCCCTGAAGAGATGAAGACCAGCTCCCCTGCGTCTCCCATTGCGCCCTTGTCTGCGCCTCAACTTGGGAGATGGAAGGCGAAGAGGTTGTGTCACCGCCCCTAGGTCGACATAGGGACACCCCGGCGGCTTGGCATTAGAAACATCAGGAAGGCGAAAGGTCAGACGTTGAAGAGCATTGAAGATCTGCCCCAGAGGAATTGTGTAGCCGCCCCAGCGTTTCTGAAGAAGATCAACCGATTCTGCCTAAACCGCCCCTGCGGTTCCTGAAGGCCGCCCCTGCGGTTTAACGCCAGAAGCTTTACTCCAGCTGTTTACACCACCTTTATGACATTAAAGGTGGTTGTTTTGTGCCGGCCATTTACTCCTATTTAGTGCCTTTTGTAGTATAAATAGTCCTTGGTTGATTGCTAGAAGGATCCATCTTATCATCTTGTTAACCAACAAATTATCCACTTAGATTGTCTTGCTACCTTGTAATGAGTTGCTAAACTCCCTTGCTACATTGGGTTGGTTTGAAGCTGCATTGTTACTTTGGTTGTAAGTTCTTTATAATATAAGTTTTCATTCAGTAATACTTTGTGTATCCTTGATCTCCATTGTCTAATTGCATGTTTACTATTGCTTGAGATTGATCACCTTAGGTTCTAAAGTGCATGTAAACAACTAGGATTAATAGGTTCCTGGTTCGGGTCTTTAATCTAGTAGCAACTTTAAGTAATAACGGGTTGTGATTACTTAAAGAAAAGGAACACAAATATAAAGATAAGTTTAACGGTTTTAATCTTCTCTTTATATCCCTTAGTCTTTGTTTGAAAGCTAACTTGTTATTTGTTCTTGTAGGTTTACGGAACTCTAACCTGTTAAGTTGTGTTGATGCTGGTTGGCTCAACACATATATATGATCGAGACGGGATATTACTTGAAAACTTGTAAAAAGGAACTCACCAAAGTAGCAATTGCATGTTTAGAATCAACCTAGTGTAGATTCATCCACTATTGTCTTACTTGTCGCATTAATCGTTTTCATAAGTTTTTGTGCATCAATTCAACCAAACTCCCCCCCCCCCTTGTGTTACTTGTCACTATAATCGATAATTGCATCTAAAACACCTTAACTCTCTTGGGTTCGACCCTTACTTAATCACTATACTTGTTTTTAGTGCTAAGTTGGGATTTACTTTTGATTGGGTATATACGACCATAGAAATACCTTCGGTCAAATTTTGGCGCCGTTTCCGGGGAGTTTTAGTGTTTTATTGTTATTATTGATTATTGATTTGAACCATTTTTATGGTTCAAACCCGTGATACTAATTCCGGCTTTGCTTCTTTTGATCCAGAAATTGAGAGGACGCACATCCGGCAACGAAGACAACAACAACTCTCTACAAGTACTTCAAAAGGTTTGCACGCCTCTGATCCAGCTGTCCTTTTCACGGATATTCAACTCAAGATCTAGTCTTGTACTTGTACAATGGCTTGCTAGACAATGAAAGGAGGATCGTCGATGCGGCTTGCGGAGGTAATATTCTTAACTCTACTCCTGACCTTGCTTTGGAAAAGATACAGGAACTAGCGGAAGGAACTCGGAACTTTGGAAGGACCCCGGATAAGAAAGGAGTTCATGCTATGAGTTCCGGGAAGAGTGAGATTTCCACCGAGCTCGCGGAATTGAAGGAAATGGTGAAGAGGCTAACACTTATGGGAACACCGCAACAGCTTAAAGCTTGTGGAGTTTATGCTGACCTGTATCATCCAACGGACATGTGTCCACAAGTCCAGGATGACGATGCTGAAGTAAATGCAATGGGTTATGGACAACCACAATAACAAAGACCTAGGAACAATCCCTATGCACAGAATTTCATGCCAAATTGGCGTGACCAACAGAATTTTCGTTGGAGTGATCAACAAAACCAACAACAACAGCCCCGCCAAGGTAAGTATCACTCAACTGAAGATATGTTGCAGGTTTTAACTAAACACTTTGCTACTCATGTCCAAACAACAGAATCTAGCATCAAGACCTTGAGAAACAGGTTGGTCAAATGGCGGAAGCCATTACAAGAATTGAATCTAGGGCCTCCGGCGGATTACCTCTTGAAACGGTTATAAACCCAAAGGTGATGTTGGAAGAGGCTCAATCATAGAGGAAGAATCCCTACGTCGAGCCAACGACGTAAAACAAAGGCGCTGCTCGGGAGGCAACCCGAAGAAATAAGAAGAGGAGTTTTTGTCAAGAAAACTGCCCCTGCGGCTCTAAGTCCTCGCTCTTGCGGTGACACCCTTGGCCCGCGCTGTCCCCGGCGCTGGGCCAGCGTCTGCTCACGTAGGCCACCGCCCCCGCGGTGACACCTCTACGCCCCTGCGGCGGCCACCCTTGACACACATCCTTATCTCTGCCCCCGGTGCTGAGGCTGCGTCCCCTTCTTCCTTGTCACCGCCCGTGCGGCGACAAACACCGCCCATGCGGTTCAGTTAAGGAAAGAAAAAAAATACACTTCCCAAAAATAACCTACATCTACCGCCCTCTTCACTCCCTCTCCATTCATTCTTCGAAACCTAGCCGCCTCACCTCCCACGCCCTTGCGCCATCCGGAAGCTCTCCACCACCACCTCGTCGCGCCCCTGCGCCACCTCCGGCAACCTAGTGTCGTCGACCCTTTTTCAACACCAACCATCTCCACCACCACACACACACTCAACCCTTTCACTCTCCTCCACTGTCCCACCTCCGGCGACGCTTGCGACAGTAAGGAAGACGTCGGGAAAGCCCCATCGCCACCACCTTCGTCGAACGCCTAAATCGCCTTCTGATCTTCGCCCGCCCCTGCACCTGCAACCTCACGCCCCTGCGTCAAGCCGCTCCTGCGCCTGTTGCAGCCGTCCCTGTGTAAATCACGACAGTAGGTTCGTCTCTTGATCCAATTTCTGAACTTTCTAACTCCTTTGCTTGATTCACTGCAAGAAATGGAGAATCAGAAGAAATATAAGTTATCAGAAGGGGAGAAGGATCGGTATAGGATTGCTCAAAGCCGGGAAGTGTATGCAACTCGGTTCCTAGACTTTCCAACATTGGAGAATTTGGGCATGTTAGAAAGTTTGCAGGAATTTCTCAATAATTCCGGGATGGGAGATTTCCTGATCAAAAGTGCTCCAACACACCCAGACCTCAGCCGACAATTTATCGCTACATTCAGAATGGAAATGGAGGATCACTTGTGTGTTGGACTCTCATTCAAGTACAACAGGAAGAAGTATAGATTAGATTACACCCAATTGCAGGAGGCATTAGGGGTGACCATAGCAGCTTCCGATGACTGGTGGGAACCCATTCCGACGCCTAATTTGCTTGAGTTCTGGCAGGCAGCCACTAGGTCAGAGTTTCAAGCAGGGGGTGAATACTCCAACAAATTCACTCACCCCTGTTTGAGGCTCTTCTCAAAGGTCTTCGTGAGTGTCTTCTGTGGACATAAGGAGGAGAATAAGGTCACTCTCAAGGACCTTCCATTGATATATGCTTGCCTCTCCACGAACGAATGGGTGCCGGATTGGGCATATCTCTTCCTTACCGCTCTTAAGCGGACTAGGAAGAATGAGCCTCGCGACATCGTGGGAGGAGGGATAATATCAGTATTGGTTGCACAGGTGATGGATCTTCCTGCATTGGAAAAAGGTTTGGAGGTGCCCTTATACACTAAAGGGTTATTGAGGAGATGCAGGCTCCTCAGGAGAGACGGGGAGCATCGTTTATGTCTCTCTTTAGCTGATGGGAGTCACATCACATACCTCCCTCGACGACTTCCATTGGGAGACGAGCTCTCCGATCTATATGTACCAGCCGACCCAGTTCCTCCGAGACGGCCTCAGGTCGATATTATTGGGAGATACGCAGCCGGCTCCAACCGGGCCCACACCACTGATGAGGAGATGCCGACGGCAGGACACGACAGTCAGACCATGGAGAGTCTGCAGGCTCAGATGGCAGCTTTGACTACACAACATCAGGCATGGCAGACCGAGTACCAGCGGTCCATGCTTGAGCAGCAGCAGGCGTGGCAGTCCAGTTTCGCCTCCTCCATGACCACTCACTTTGACCGCCGTCAGGATGCTTGCCAGGCGGCTCATCAGCAGCAGTTGGAGACTCAGCAGCTGGCTTGGCAAGATAGCTATGAGACTTCATTTAGAGAGAGGATGGAGGCCCAGGAGGGCTGTATCGACACCCTTCACCGCAGGCAGGAGCACTTCTTCTGCCATTTCCCTTACCCATCGGAGGAGGATCCCGGTGGTCCATCCGGACCACCCCACTGAGGGGTACATTTCTTTTCCTTCTCCCACATTTATCTTTGACTCATTTCCACTTTGAGGACAAAGTGTACTTCAAGTATGAGGGAGGGATATATCATTGCTTGTACAGTTCATTGAGTTGTTTTGATTTTGTTTTGCATCTTTCGAATTCATATTGAAATTCACAAAAAAAAAACGAAAAAGCCAAAGAAGTGAAAAAAGGCATGGAAATCCTTGGATAAACCGAAAACCCGAAAGGGCAGTTTAGGTAAAAAGAAGGTAGTCCGACCAACCTTAAGTTGGTGCAAAATTGGACTTGAGGGATGTGAGTTAAAGTGAGAAAAGGAGAAGAGTGGGAAGGTGAAAACCCGAAAGGGCGCCTTGGCAAAATGAGCGACACCGAGTGTAGGTTTCCCTTCCGGCGTTTTGGCGACATAAGAAGGGGAGTCATAAGGAGGTTGTCCGGATAGGCCACTCTTGGTGCGATAAGGATGGTAGTATTTCTTTTTCTCACATTTCCTCTCTTTTCCTTCTTTCTTTCTTGGCTTTTCTCTTGTTTTTCATTGTCTTTTTGCTTGCTCGTGCTTCCTCAGACCTTTGAGTCTAGTTGATGTCATTTGTTTTTACTCGAGACGAGTAAAAGGTCTAAGTATGGGGGAGTTTGATAGGTGATGGAATCACTATCATTTCAGTTAGTTTTTAGAATCTTTTTATTGCATTAGTGTCGGTTTATGCTACTAACTCCTTGGTCCAGAAGAAGAAGACTAAAAGAAGCTAAAGAAGGAGTTATAAGCACTTAGGAGTGAAGATCGATCACGAAGCAAAGCTTCTGTTGCCTCACTGCCCCAACGGATCCTTGGAGCCGCCCCTACGGATGACGTTTTCCACTGGAGCGTTCCCTGCGTCTTCACCAGCGCCAACCATGAAGTATGTCACCGCCCCTGCACCACTCCTGGACGCCCCTGCGGTGACCTGCCCTAAAGAGATGAAGACCAGCTCCCCTGCGTCTCCCACTGCGCCCTTGCCTGCGCCTCAACTTGGGAGATGGAAGGCGAAGAGGTTGTGTCACCGCCCCTAGGTCGACATAGGGACGCCCCGGCGGCTTGGCATTAGAAACATCAGGAAGGCGAAAGGTCAGACGTTGAAGAGCATTGAAGATCTGCCCCAGAGGAATTGTGTAGCCGCCCCAGCGTTTCTGAAGAAGATCAACCGATTCTGCCTAAACCGCCCCTGCGGTTCATGAAGGCCGCCCCTGCGGTTTAACGCCAGAAGCTTTACTCCAACTGTTTACACCACCTTTATGGCATTAAAGGTGGTTGTTTTGGGCCGGCCATTTACTCCTATTTAGTGCCTTTTGTAGTATAAATAGTCCTTGGTTGATTGCTAGAAGGATCCATCTTATCATCTTGTTAACCAACAAATTATCCACTTAGATTGTCTTGCTACCTTGTAATGAGTTGCTAAACTCCCTTGCTACATTGGGTTGGTTTGAAGCTGCATTGTTACTTTGGTTGTAAGTTCTTTATAATATAAGTTTTCATTCAGTAATACTTTGTGTTTCCTTGATCTCCATTGTCTAATTGCATGTTTACTATTGCTTGAGATTGATCACCTTAGGTTCTAAAGTGCATGTAAACAACTAGGATTAATAGGTTCCGGGTTCGGGTCTTTAATCTAGTAGCAACTTTAAGTAATAACGGGTTGTGATTACTTAAAGAAAAGGAACACAAATATAAAGATAAGTTTAACGGTTTTAATCTTCTCTTTATATCCCTTAGTCTTTGTTTGAAAGCTAACTTGTTATTTGTTCTTGTAGGTTTACGGAACTCTAACCTGTTAAGTTGTGTTGATGTCGGTTGGCTCAACACATATATATGATCGAGACGGGAGATTACTTGAAAACTTGTAAAAAGGAACTCACCAAAGTAGCAATTGCATGCTTAGAATCAACCTAGTGTAGATTCATCCATTATTGTCTTACTTGTCGCATTAATCGTTTTCATAAGTTTTTGTGCATCAATTCAACCAAACCCCCCCCCCCTTGTGTTACTTGTCACTATAATCAATAATTGCATCTAAAACACCTTAACTCTCTTGGGTTCGACCCTTACTTAATCACTGTACTTGTTTTTAGTGCTAAGTCAGGATTTACTTTTGATTGGGTATAGATGACCATAGAAATACCTTCGGTCAGAGACGCATAGGCGATTACCCTAACTCGCTACATCAATACACATTCCAAGTCAAGCTTGGAAGCGTCACTATAAACACCAAAGTCATATGTGCCCTCTGGTTGTGCTAAGATAGGAGTAGAAGTCAATCTCCTCTTCAGCTCCTCAAAACTCTGAGTACACGGCTCGGACCATTCAAAGTGGGTAGTCTTCCTCAACAGATGATGTGATCGAACTCGATTCGAACACTAGGATCCACCGGCACAAGTTTACACTCGGATTGAAATCGGTGAAATGAAACTCTTTTTTTTTTGGATTTTTGTGTTTTTGGATATGAAGAGCAAATTCCCTCGGCCTCTCACTTTGGGAATCCCTCAACTCGAACGAACTACCCTCGGAATCTCACTTTGGGGTTCGAACCTTCGTTCCTCGGCCTCTCACCTTAGAACCACCTAAGCATCTCACCTAGATATTTGAAAACTAAGCATCTCACCTAGAATTCGGGTTTTGTTTTAAAGCAAACAACAACTTTGAAAGCACAAAGGCTAACTTACTTCATTTAACTTCACTTGCCTTACTTCATTTAACTTCACTTGCCTTCATTTAACTTTGATACCAAATGATACGCCCCAACCAAAGGATCCAACGATGCAAGACAAACGAAAAACTAAAGAAAACATACACATGTGTTTTGGATTTGTGATAATTGAAATTAAAGTACAAGATATGTATTGCTAGAGCTTCAAGCATCTCACCATCCACTCTACAATACTCACATCAACTCTCACAAGCCTCTCACCTATGAGAACTAATGCCTTCGCCCTCGCATCTCACAAAGGCAACCCACCCGGCATCTCACCAAGGAGGAGGTTTCGGCATCTCACCAAAAACCAAGTAACCAAATTGTTTTCCAAATATTATCAACTCTCACTTATTTTTCTATGAACCAAGCAAGCCTTTAAATAGGGAAAATAAGGCTAGATGAAAGATCAAAAACAAGGCCAAAAGTCATAATAAAAATATAGGCCTTAAAGATCCACATAATGAGGCATTGATTTTGGACTCTTCACATCTTGACCATAAATCCGTCTGTTGGAAGAAGTGAAATTAAGACCCATCTCTTGGACGAATCTGCTCTTGAAGTCTTCAACAATATTATAGCCCTTGAAATCAGCTTTCCAACAAGTATTTACGGACCTTCATTGGATAAACGTAGCATTCGTTATGACCAAAATACTGAAGGGTCGAATTAAAATGAAGCCGTTTGCGTTGGTTTCCCGGATCACATCATCCTCTCCACCTTTTAAAAAGATTCGTCCTCGAATCTTCATGCCTCTTATTGAATTGCATCGAATAAGGCTCTGATACCACTTGATGTGATCGAACTCGATTCGAACACTAGGATCCACCGGCACAAGTTTACACTCGGATTGAAATCGGTGAAATGAAACTCTTTTTTTTTTGGATTTTTGTGTTTTTGGATATGAAGAGCAAATTCCCTCGGCCTCTCACTTTGGGAATCCCTCAACTCGAACGAACTACCCTCGGAATCTCACTTTGGGGTTCGAACCTTCGTTCCTCGGCCTCTCACCTTAGAACCACCTAAGCATCTCACCTAGATATTTGAAAACTAAGCATCTCACCTAGAATTCGGGTTTTGTTTTAAAGCAAACAACAACTTTGAAAGCACAAAGGCTAACTTACTTCATTTAACTTCACTTGCCTTACAATGGGAGGATACAAGGCTTTATATAGCCACAAAACTCAGCCTAGAAACTCCCTAATTAAGTGCTAGAAATATCGAAGGTTTATCAAAAGGAAATGCAAGAAATTCAAGAGTTTTTCTAGGAAATTCAAACACATAAATGACCACATTTGGCCTTTAATCAAAGATGACTCTTGGATCCTATTCTCTTCACTTGGACAACACATCAAGGATGGTCTAATCAAGTCTTGGACGTCCATATTGAAGGAGAAGAAGACCATTGAACTACCTTGGCCTCCATTCAATGTATGTGTGTGAAGATGCCTTCAATGTTTGATTGAATGTTGACATGTTGACCTTCACATGATCAATACATAAATTCATGCATAATATATGAATAATAAGAGCATGGTATGCTGCATGAAATATGTATGGTAGGACGTGCATATGTTTTGTATAACCATCTTTCATGCCTCCATGCATGATCTTGTCCAACAATCCATACAAGTACCGTACTTGCTGCAATGTAGGGTCATTTTCACCCTCTTCCTCTTGCAATATCGACTTTGAGTAAACTAGAAAGTTGTAGATATTGAAAATACCTTTCAAAGTAGTACTCATGGGTATTTTAATTCCAAGTATTGCCTCAGTTATAGTCGTTTTACTGAGAGTGCGCAAACCTGACAGCTTAGCCGGAGAGAGTGAAAATTGGCTTGCATTGGGCATGCTCGGAGCAAGCTTTTTCGGTTTGATTTCAATAGGTTTTGGCTCAGTTTTAGGCATGACCTCCAACACATAACTATTGATTTTGATAAGTTCCGGCTGACTTTTGACTTGGACGGTTGGTGGCAAAACGATTGGTTCCGGCTTGATGACGATGATTTCTTCCCCGGTGGGGATCACATCATCCCCTTTCCCTTGAAAAGGATTCGTCCTCGAATCCGTCATGCCATCATTGGGAAAGTGATTGTGGGATGTATTACCATGGTAACTACTTTTTTCGACTTCGTCGCCATCATGTCGAGATGCTTGAATACAATCCGGGTTCCCATGGGCACGACTATCAACATTTCGTTCTCGACGGTGGTTGATTTGTCCATTCCGGTTGGCATGGTTGCTACCTCCTTGGATTTTGTCATGAGGGTTCAAGGTAAGGAGAGGAAACCTTCTCAATATCTCAGCTAGTTGGGCTTCAAGCCTATCCAAACGTTGGTTGTTTCGATTACCACCGTTTGCATTGTCGTTGATGATCGTCATCCCCGAAAGCTTGAGGAACTCGCACCGTTGGGCTCTGATACCACTTGATACCAAATGATACGCCCCAACCAAAGGATCCAACGATGCAAGACAAACGAAAAACTAAAGAAAACATACACATGTGTTTTGGATTTGTGATAATTGAAATTAAAGTACAAGATATGTATTGCTAGAGCTTCAAGCATCTCACCATCCACTCTACAATACTCACATCAACTCTCACAAGCCTCTCACCTATGAGAACTAATGCCTTCGCCCTCGCATCTCACAAAGGCAACCCACCCGGCATCTCACCAAGGAGGAGGTTTCGGCATCTCACCAAAAACCAAGTAACCAAATTGTTTTCCAAATATTATCAACTCTCACTTATTTTTCTATGAACCAAGCAAGCCTTTAAATAGGGAAAATAAGGCTAGATGAAAGATCAAAAACAAGGCCAAAAGTCATAATAAAAATATAGGCCTTAAAGATCCACATAATGAGGCATTGATTTTGGACTCTTCACATCTTGACCATAAATCCGGCTGTTGGAAGAAGTGAAATTAAGACCCATCTCTTGGACGAATCTGCTCTTGAAGTCTTCAACAATATTATAGCCCTTGAAATCAGCTTTCCAACAAGTATTTACGGACCTTCATTGGATAAACGTAGCATTCGTTATGACCAAAATACTGAAGGGTCGAATTAAAATGAAGCCGTTTGCGTTGGTTTCCCGGATCACATCATCCTCTCCACCTTTTAAAAAGATTCGTCCTCGAATCTTCATGCCTCTTATTGAATTGCATCGAATAAGGCTCTGATACCACTTGATGTGATCGAACTCGATTCGAACACTAGGATCCACCGGCACAAGTTTACACTCGGATTGAAATCGGTGAAATGAAACTCTTTTTTTTTTGGATTTTTGTGTTTTTGGATATGAAGAGCAAATTCCCTCGGCCTCTCACTTTGGGAATCCCTCAACTCGAACGAACTACCCTCGGAATCTCACTTTGGGGTTCGAACCTTCGTTCCTCGGCCTCTCACCTTAGAACCACCTAAGCATCTCACCTAGATATTTGAAAACTAAGCATCTCACCTAGAATTCGGGTTTTGTTTTAAAGCAAACAACAACTTTGAAAGCACAAAGGCTAACTTACTTCATTTAACTTCACTTGCCTTACAATGGGAGGATACAAGGCTTTATATAGCCACAAAACTCAGCCTAGAAACTCCCTAATTAAGTGCTAGAAATATCGAAGGTTTATCAAAAGGAAATGCAAGAAATTCAAGAGTTTTTCTAGGAAATTCAAACACATAAATGACCACATTTGGCCTTTAATCAAAGATGACTCTTGGATCCTATTCTCTTCACTTGGACAACACATCAAGGATGGTCTAATCAAGTCTTGGACGTCCATATTGAAGGAGAAGAAGACCATTGAACTACCTTGGCCTCCATTCAATGTATGTGTGTGAAGATGCCTTCAATGTTTGATTGAATGTTGACATGTTGACCTTCACATGATCAATACATAAATTCATGCATAATATATGAATAATAAGAGCATGGTATGCTGCATGAAATATGTATGGTAGGACGTGCATATGTTTTGTATAACCATCTTTCATGCCTCCATGCATGATCTTGTCCAACAATCCATACAAGTACCGTACTTGCTGCAATGTAGGGTCATTTTCACCCTCTTCCTCTTGCAATATCGACTTTGAGTAAACTAGAAAGTTGTAGATATTGAAAATACCTTTCAAAGTAGTACTCATGGGTATTTTAATTCCAAGTATTGCCTCAGTTATAGTCGTTTTACTGAGAGTGCGCAAACCTGACAGCTTAGCCGGAGAGAGTGAAAATTGGCTTGCATTGGGCATGCTCGGAGCAAGCTTTTTCGGTTTGATTTCAATAGGTTTTGGCTCAGTTTTAGGCATGACCTCCAACACATAACTATTGATTTTGATAAGTTCCGGCTGACTTTTGACTTGGACGGTTGGTGGCAAAACGATTGGTTCCGGCTTGATGACGATGATTTCTTCCCCGGTGGGGATCACATCATCCCCTTTCCCTTGAAAAGGATTCGTCCTCGAATCCGTCATGCCATCATTGGGAAAGTGATTGTGGGATGTATTACCATGGTAACTACTTTTTTCGACTTCGTCGCCATCATGTCGAGATGCTTGAATACAATCCGGGTTCCCATGGGCACGACTATCAACATTTCGTTCTCGACGGTGGTTGATTTGTCCATTCCGGTTGGCATGGTTGCTACCTCCTTGGATTTTGTCATGAGGGTTCAAGGTAAGGAGAGGAAACCTTCTCAATATCTCAGCTAGTTGGGCTTCAAGCCTATCCAAACGTTGGTTGTTTCGATTACCACCGTTTGCATTGTCGTTGATGATCGTCATCCCCGAAAGCTTGAGGAACTCGCACCGTTGGGCTCTGATACCACTTGATACCAAATGATACGCCCCAACCAAAGGATCCAACGATGCAAGACAAACGAAAAACTAAAGAAAACATACACATGTGTTTTGGATTTGTGATAATTGAAATTAAAGTACAAGATATGTATTGCTAGAGCTTCAAGCATCTCACCATCCACTCTACAATACTCACATCAACTCTCACAAGCCTCTCACCTATGAGAACTAATGCCTTCGCCCTCGCATCTCACAAAGGCAACCCACCCGGCATCTCACCAAGGAGGAGGTTTCGGCATCTCACCAAAAACCAAGTAACCAAATTGTTTTCCAAATATTATCAACTCTCACTTATTTTTCTATGAACCAAGCAAGCCTTTAAATAGGGAAAATAAGGCTAGATGAAAGATCAAAAACAAGGCCAAAAGTCATAATAAAAATATAGGCCTTAAAGATCCACATAATGAGGCATTGATTTTGGACTCTTCACATCTTGACCATAAATCCGGCTGTTGGAAGAAGTGAAATTAAGACCCATCTCTTGGACGAATCTGCTCTTGAAGTCTTCAACAATATTATAGCCCTTGAAATCAGCTTTCCAACAAGTATTTACGGACCTTCATTGGATAAACGTAGCATTCGTTATGACCAAAATACTGAAGGGTCGAATTAAAATGAAGCCGTTTGCGTTGGTTTCCCGGATCACATCATCCTCTCCACCTTTTAAAAAGATTCGTCCTCGAATCTTCATGCCTCTTATTGAATTGCATCGAATAAGGCTCTGATACCACTTGATGTGATCGAACTCGATTCGAACACTAGGATCCACCGGCACAAGTTTACACTCGGATTGAAATCGGTGAAATGAAACTCTTTTTTTTTTGGATTTTTGTGTTTTTGGATATGAAGAGCAAATTCCCTCGGCCTCTCACTTTGGGAATCCCTCAACTCGAACGAACTACCCTCGGAATCTCACTTTGGGGTTCGAACCTTCGTTCCTCGGCCTCTCACCTTAGAACCACCTAAGCATCTCACCTAGATATTTGAAAACTAAGCATCTCACCTAGAATTCGGGTTTTGTTTTAAAGCAAACAACAACTTTGAAAGCACAAAGGCTAACTTACTTCATTTAACTTCACTTGCCTTACAATGGGAGGATACAAGGCTTTATATAGCCACAAAACTCAGCCTAGAAACTCCCTAATTAAGTGCTAGAAATATCGAAGGTTTATCAAAAGGAAATGCAAGAAATTCAAGAGTTTTTCTAGGAAATTCAAACACATAAATGACCACATTTGGCCTTTAATCAAAGATGACTCTTGGATCCTATTCTCTTCACTTGGACAACACATCAAGGATGGTCTAATCAAGTCTTGGACGTCCATATTGAAGGAGAAGAAGACCATTGAACTACCTTGGCCTCCATTCAATGTATGTGTGTGAAGATGCCTTCAATGTTTGATTGAATGTTGACATGTTGACCTTCACATGATCAATACATAAATTCATGCATAATATATGAATAATAAGAGCATGGTATGCTGCATGAAATATGTATGGTAGGACGTGCATATGTTTTGTATAACCATCTTTCATGCCTCCATGCATGATCTTGTCCAACAATCCATACAAGTACCGTACTTGCTGCAATGTAGGGTCATTTTCACCCTCTTCCTCTTGCAATATCGACTTTGAGTAAACTAGAAAGTTGTAGATATTGAAAATACCTTTCAAAGTAGTACTCATGGGTATTTTAATTCCAAGTATTGCCTCAGTTATAGTCGTTTTACTGAGAGTGCGCAAACCTGACAGCTTAGCCGGAGAGAGTGAAAATTGGCTTGCATTGGGCATGCTCGGAGCAAGCTTTTTCGGTTTGATTTCAATAGGTTTTGGCTCAGTTTTAGGCATGACCTCCAACAAATAACTATTGATTTTGATAAGTTCCGGCTGAATTTTGACTTGGACGGTTGGTGGCAAAACGATTGGTTCCGGCTTGATGACGATGATTTCTTCCCCGGTGGGGATCACATCAACAGACTAGTAAGTGGTTGGGCAATTATAGAAATCTCTTCCACGAGCCTACGGTAATACCCGGCTAAGCCAAGGAAGCTATATACTTCCTAGATATTCGTTGGAGTCGTCCATGCTGCAACAAGCTCAATCTTTGCCGGATCAACCTTGATCCCTTTGACGGAAACCACATGAACTAGAAAGGCTACCTCAAACATCCAAAACTCGCACTTAGAGAGCTTAGCATACAACTCTCTATCCTTTAAAATTCATAACACCGTCCTCACTTGTCCTGTGTGTTCCTCTCTGCCCCGAGAGTACACTAGGATGTCATCTATGAAGACCACCATAACTAATCCAAGAAGTCGATGAAGATGTTGTTCATCAACTTCAGAAAGACGGAGGCACATTCGTGAGCCCGAATGGCATCACTATAGTCTCACAACAGCCATACCGAGTCCGAAATGCCATTTTAGGCACATCTTGCTCTTTCACCCTCAGCTGGTAATATCCGGATCTCAAATCTATCCGGGAAAAACACCGAAGCTCCCTGTAACAGATCCAATATATCGTCATCACGGGGCAATTACTAATCGTTGTTTATCATCTTATTTAACTCTCGATGGTCAATGCACAACCTCATCGATCCGTCCTTCCGCACGAAAAGTACCGGTGCACCCCATGGGGAAACTCTACGGCATATGAAGCCCTTCTCTACAAACTCTTTGAGTTGCCTCTTCAACTCTAACAACACCATATGATATGATGCGTTCAAAATCGGTCTCACTCCCGGTGATAACTCGATGCCAAAATCCACACTACTCGGACTGTACTGATAACAGTATAGTCCGATCCCAACCTCAATCCTGTCCAATCAGCCTCACTACTCAGACTTACTGATAATAGTACACGTCTTTTCATGATTCCAACCTCAAGAAAATGTCTCTAACAGGTGAACCATTAATCTACATGGTATTTGTAGCAAATGGTGTTGTTGGCTCCTCAACGCTCCCAAATTCGTTTGTCTTGCATCGTTGGATCCTTTGGTTGGGGTGCGTCAGGGTTATGTTTATTTATATATTCTCCCTTTCAAGAAGATTGCAAGTGTAATTGTTGTCAACTTAAGACTCTGATACCATGTTTGTAACACTCCAAATTCGTAGGATTCGGAGTGCTACTGGGCTAGGACCTCACAATGGTCCCTGACCCTAGCCTGATAACAAGTTCAGTGGATCATACAACAAGGCACAAATAAATATAAAACAACCTTTGTAAAACAGAAATATCAAGTGTCATAATACTTACAAAACCCCACAACCGAGTATTCAACGTCATCTTATTTATACATAACCCAAAACCCATAACATCATAGATGTACGGAAGTCCTCGGCTGATCACTCCTCCAGATCACTCTGCAGTCCTCCTATCCTGCAAAGGATCTACAACACGGTATGAAACCGTTAGCTAATAGTTCATATATAAGATCATGCATAAGCACATACACACATCAAGGCATAATAAACACCAAGCATGCTATCACACATATAACCGTTTAATCATCTTTATAACGTTTTACACTCAAAACCATATTTATGGTTGTGACACGAGAAGTATATCATTCTCGCCTCTGGGTACCATAGCCATCTAGAGTGAAAAACAGGCGCACTCTCGTATACGTCTGAGTCGCGAACTACCCTGCCCGTATACCAGGTCTGGCCTAACCTCAAAGAGACCTCTCAAGCTTCTTATAGGAAAAATGAGAAAGTTTATCACCGCCCGCTTCAAGGGGCCCAATCATACGTCGATAATAATCAATATTGCATGCTATAAAGCACATAATAATCACCACTCATGCATGCATCCAATATAGGAATGCAGCTAAGTCTTACGGACTTACCTAAATCTAAATATCCAAAACAATTGATCAACCTCGAATTCCCGTAGGAATAATCACCACACCTGATAAACGAGGCATAAACATCAATCATCGGCACACATGCTAGAAGACTCTACTTCTAGCATCATACATCCTCAAAGATCATAACTATTAATCCATAAATTCAACATCTCACAATTCCCCAAACCTCTCAATGTATCATCTAATCAACATTCCTAAATCTTAATTCTAATCCCAATTTAATTAATTAACCTTTAATTAATTAATTAACTTTCACCAGAATAACGTTTTGTCTAGAGGCAATTTCTTAACCCACCTATCATCAGATTTCATCAAACATACAACTCATAATCACCAGAATAATATAACAAGCATAATGAAACTTCCAACCACCCATTTTGTCAAGTCTAATGTTAATATAGGCCAAATCGCAATACGGAAAATGAATAAATTCATAACTTACACAGTTGCAGGACCCGTACAGTGAGCTTTTATTGCTTAGATCTTGTATGGGTGTTTCTAAGATGTATTTTTGCCCGATGACTTGTCTACCGGAGCATGGGTAGTTTGTAGCCACTTATTTTGATTCTAGAATCCATGGATCGGTCAAGGATATAGTGGTTTATGGGGTTCCCTATTTCAGGGATCTTTAGTGGCTACTTGCTTCTTTGCCTATTCGGTTCGGGTCTTGTTTTATAATATACAATGGAGACCTCTTGTTTTGCTTTTGTGGCCTACGGGGCCTATTCTCGGACCCTTCAAGACCATATTGTGGGACATTAGAGTATTTGATATGGGTCTTGAGTTTTTTGGAGCATTGGCCAAGCTTCAAACGTTTATTCCTAATCTCGATCTTTCTGGTTTTACTATTAAGAACACCGTCCCCCCTAAAGCTCAACATGCTTTGGTGAGTGCTATTTTCGGTATGACATTGCAGTTGATGGAAACGATTTTTGATTTGACCCTTAGACATAAAGCGATTTTGAAGTGTGTGTAGTCTACGTATAGACAAGACTTCCTTTTTGCCATACCTATTGATGGTCTTGGACAGTGTATGTCTCTTGTTGAGTGTTACATGATCCCAAAGTATTGCCTTATGATTCCTCTGTTCCCGGTCGATACAATTTTTCCTATGCCCAATTGCCGGAGGGTTTTGGATGCTTTTGGGGAGCATGCGGTTCATTGTATGGAAATCCCTGGTTTCAAATATAGGTATGATCTGATTTGTGATGTTTTATGTGACATGTTTAGAAGAGTAGGGGTTTCAGCTAAGAAGGAGGCACCTATTACTTTCTTGACTAATCCGCGTGCAGGAAGGTCTATGTTGAGGCCGGCGTATGTTTAGTATTTTGGATGGGTGGGTGGAAAACATGCTTGTATTGGTTTAATGGGGTCTACCCTCTAGTTTGTTTGGGTAGTAGGCCTTTTGTGGTAGGTAAGACGGCCCTCAACGCAGCCTCTACGAAGGTGGCTAAGCAAATGAATGAGCTTGCATCGAAAACGAACATGTGTTTCTTCCGTTTTCTTTTGACACGTATGGTTTTCTTGCACCAAATACCATTGAAATTCTTAAGAGGGTGCAACGGGTCTTGCATGATAATATTGTGTCTCCTAGGTCTTAGACGTAGTCTTTAGGAGTATTGGGTTTGCTATTTAGAAGGGGTTGGCGGCATACTTTTTTCCGCCTACCTTCTACCTCGATGTAAATATTATCCGTTAGTTTATATGCTAGTTACTAAAAACTACGGGTTATTTTGTTGCATTAAACCATAACGTAAGATAAAATAATCAAACAAGTGATGAGATGTATAAACAAGAAAGATGAAAGCTTTGGTAAAATAGTTATCTTTATTAAAGGTGACATGAAACCAAATACAAGGATTGACCAAAATTTGATCCAAACTCTCAAGAACTTTATCGGGATCCATCACCTACCATCTCTTCTTCTTGTATCCTCGTATAAACTTTACTGGCTTGCTTGCCTTAAGCAAATCAGGTTATCATCATTGTCTAACAACTGAATACATGTCTGGCCCCAAACTTCTTCTCGATCATACCCAAAATCATCGCTTGACCCAAAATTTATTTTCCCATCCTCAAATTTGACAACCGAGTACATGTATTTAAAGTTGTAGCTACAGTAAAGAGATAAACCAGATAAGCTCCTGTGAAGCGCATAAAATGCATCTCCTTCAAAATTACCTGAAAATCAATCTCAATCCAACCAACAAAATAGATACCCAACAACTCTAGCTTCCATCACTCGCACTCTTATGCTACTTAGAAGAAAAAAATCTTCAAAATCTTACTAGGGTTTGAACTGAAATCCACAAAATTGAGATTGGATAAACCGTGGATTAATATTGTGACTTATTAAAAAATATTCAAATTAAAAAAAAAGAAATAAAGTAAACCGTATTTTCAAACTACGGGTTCTTTAGAATTTAAAAAAGTCGTAGAATTAAACTACGGCTTATATAATTAAAAAATTAAAAAATCAAGTAAACTGCATTTTGAAACTGCGGTTTACGTATAAAAAAATCGAAACAAAAATCGTAGTTTATAACTACGGGTTATTCATGTAAACTCGTAGTTTCAAACTACAGGTCTTCTCCGACCCTATTTGATGTGGTCCATCCCCAACACCTCCTAAAAGAGCTATCAGTGGAGCAAAAGCAAAGACATTCAAGCAAAAGGAGTTGACATCTTCAAAGGTCATCCAAGAAGAGGTTCCTACCTTATTAGCGACATGTAAGACTAAGAAGACTTCATTCCTGACTAAGTCTTCCTTAGTGACATTGTTGTCTACTGTGGAAGGACCTTTCAAGAGTAAAGATGACCAAGGAAGAAAGAAAAGTGGCTAGAACAGGATTGAAGAGAACCAATGAAGAAATCTCGGCCCTGAGACCAAAATCTCGCCTGAGATTTCACCCGATATTTCATGTCTGTTGAGATTAATACGATATGTTATGATCTTATTAGATAGAATTATCTTTTAGTTATTTTTAATACCTTTAAAGCTCTCAAAACTTTCTAAGGATATCTTTTGGTTTTGATCCTATCTTTTAGGATTATTTTAGTTTTTATCTATTAGAGGAATCTCTCCTATAAATAGCCTCAAAGGACGAGATTCATAGGTAGACTGAATTTGATTATTTCTTCCACAATAATGTGTGAACTTGCTGCTTCACTTATAAAATTTGTGTTTTATTCATTTCATTCAATCAAAAAGAGAGTCTTTGGTTGAATCGTTGTGAGTCCTTGATAGGCTGTTCTTGTGCATTTTAATCTTATTAAAGATTGGTGCTACTAGTCAATTTTGGTCCCTCCTTGTGCTTGTCTTAGTTAGAAGGCTTGTGTAAGGTTAAAGAAGGGAGGGTTAAGGTAAGATCTTTGTTAAGGGGTTTTGATCCCATTGGTCAAGGTTGTTTGCAAGAATACCTAGGTTTGTAACTTCCTATATCTATCAAACTCACGTTCTTTTGTTCAAGTTTTCATAAATCTCGGCCCCATAACTAGAATCTCGCCCCCGAGATTTGTTCTTTGAGACTGTTCATGGACTTTAAATCTAGATCGGGAAATGCGGCATCAAGCCCGCATCAAAGTGGTATCAAAACTAACTGATTGAAGTTCAACTGAGCCATACACCAAAGGTTCGAGTACTTTTATTTGAGTTTTCTTTGAGTCACATAAAAATCGAGTCTTTTGTGATTTCCATATCTTTTGAGATTATTTGAGCTTAACATGCGTTGTCTTATTACTACTGGAAAAGAGATAACATCCATAGCCAAACACAAGCCAACCATAACCTAAATAGTTTAACCTCAATCCGAGATTCCACTGCAGAAGACAAATCTCGGCCCATTAAAGAAATCTAAACAGATCCAAAGTATATTTGGAACATATCTTTAGAGAGATATCTAATCATATGCAAAAAGGAAGGAAAGAGATATACGGAGTATCTTATTGTTGAGATCTTATCTAGTAGGTGAGATCTTATCATATCTTTAAATTCTAACCGAGTATCCCCCTCGAATTTTGACCATATCTATTATCCAACATCCTTATATCCATCCCCAACCTTAGATACACATTCATATCATATCAAAGATCCTCTCTTGACTTCATATATATTTATATCATCAATTATAAACCAAAGTTTTGGTGAAGCCATTTGGACGATAGTCATTGCGATCCAAGAGGATATATATAAAGAAGGCAACAAGGAAATTTTGGTTACCGTCGAGACTTAACCCTTACTGACTATCTTTCTCTCTCTAGTTTCCAAGTGCAAGGTAAGTAAAGCTCTCTTCTTAATCTCTTATGTGCCAATTTCTTGTCTCTTTCTACTCTAAACACATTGAGTCAATTTCTTTGGGTGTGTTTGTTAGTATCTATACTTTCTATCATACTAGTGTGTCTACTTGCAATATTCTTTCTACTTTGTACCAATTGTGTGAAGAGACTTCCAACAGGTTTATCTTGACTATCTTCCACCACAAGAACATTTCTCCGAACTAATTCGACTTCCTAAGTCATCTAAGGGGTTCTAGTTGAAGCTAGTCACCAGTTGGTAAATAAGTATTAATCCATCCAAGACAATTACATCAAATTAGCTTGAGATTCACAACATAGTGTGAGTGTGAGAGAAAACAAGTATGGAATTTCGTTTTAACTAACTTCACAAGTTTGTTGTTACTTTGCGGATTTGTGTAGATGTCAAAACATGGAACCCTCGAGGTTCACATAAAAGTGAATCCTCATATCCGAAAGCCATAAATATACTAATGCAACTAATGTCTCCAATCTCCACGTTAGCTGAACTAATGGAGAAGCTGGAAAATCATTACAAAGAAGGAATCTCGCCCCAAAATCTCGACCCCCACCAAGATTTTCCACTGAGATTGCCAAAATCTCACGTAATCCACAACCACCCCCAACCCCTGATCCGCCCCCAAGGCCCCATCGAGGGACATGTATGAGACTTTCGAATCCAAATTTCGTACACCTAATCTTCCGGATTTTATTAATGAATTTCAGGAATTCGAGGAAGAGGACGACGAAGGCATATGAAGAGATTATCCTAGACGTAATCATCATCCAAGGAGAGATCTAGACTTGGAACCTTATAAGCCTCATCAAGAGAATGATGAAATTGACAAAGTGAAGGTCAAAATTCTGAGTTTCGAAGGCAAATACGATCCGAATGCTTACATGGAATAGGAGACTAAAATTGAACAAATTTGGTCTTGCCATAACTTTAGTGAGGAAAGGAAGATCCAACTTTCTGCATTGGAATTCCAAGGATATCCTCTAGTATGGTGGGATCATCTTATTAAAGAAAGAAGGAGAACATTGGGTTCGGATATCAACACTTGGGAACAAATGAAGGCATTAATGAAAGCAAGATTTGTGCCTCAATATTATGCTAGGGAAGTAAGAAAATGACTGGAAAACCTCAAGCAAGGTTCCCTGAGCGTATAAGAGATCTACACTACCATGCAAATGGCAATGGCAAAAGCCAACGTTATAGAGGATGAGGAGTCCATTATGGCTCAGTTTTTATGAATTTTACATTCATCCTTAGCTAAAGAAATTGATCTATATCCCTATGCCGTGCTACTTGTACAACAGTTTCCGGAATTAAACTTCCGGAATATATTATTTGCTTGGGATTTTTTTAAATCTTTTGTGGCCTTAGCTAGTTTTCAGATGTTTCAAGAGGCTCTCACTCGTTCGAGTTTCTTTACTTTGGAACCCTATTTGTGACGATAGTTTCTCCTTACTTCTCGAGTTCACCAAGAACACTTTTGCTCGCGAATTTCTTGAGTTTTGCTTATTGATTATTGCTTTACAATGTATCATAATCTAGACAATTTTATGCAAGTTTTCTCTTTTGATTTATTTGTTTTGGTATTTATACCTGGTATTTTCCCTTTTCAACATTGTTTTACAATCTTTAGCATCTATTGCTAGTTTATTATGATATAAGGATGGGTTGAAACCTATAAAGAAATGATCTATAATTATATATAAAAATTATTAAAACCACATTGGTTGGTTGTGTTTTGTCTTAATGACCTTATTCTGACCTTGATCTTAACCATATGGAAAGTTTGACCCCTTCATTGCATATGTTGAGAAATAATGTTTGCCTTGTGGATAGAAATAGATCAATTTTTTACAAGAGTGTGTTGGTTCTATTGTACCTTTTAGGCTTGAACTTGGTTTGGGGAGAGACATCTACCTTTACCTCTAGGATTTCTAGTTGTCATCGTTTTGCAGGTTTATACCTTTTTGGATTTTCTGTGAGAGTGTGGTCTTCTTTGGTCTTCTGCCTGTTTTCTACGTACCTAAAGGGTTTGCCTTTTACATTCTACAACTAGGATGGGTTGAAACCTATAAAGAATTGATTTATAATTATATATAAAAATTATTAAACGAATACCGGTTGGTTGTGCTTTGTCTTAACGACCTTATTCTAACCTTGATCTTAACCATATGGAAAGTTTGACCCCTTTGTTGCATATGTTGCGAAACAATGTTTGCCTTGTGAAAAGAAATAGATCAATAATCAATAAGCAAAACTCGTTGTTCTTTGTGGTGTCTCTCTAAAAAGTTAAATATAGAGAGTGTCTTTGGGTTGAGCAGAGCACGATCTATACACACAAAGATGTGGTAAAGGCAATTTTTGACAATTACCTACATATTTGTTGATTGATGTTCGTATACATGGTTATATCTTGATTTATTATAGTGGTGATACATATTCCTTATATTGCTTCCAATTATACAACTTTCCATCATCTTATTTGCTCGTTACATTGTCTTTTTGACAACCAAAACCCAAAAATTGCAAATAACCTAATATTTCTTCCCTTTCTCTTTTCAAATCCCGTTTGGCTTAGTCTGATTGTTTATTGTTACCACTAACACATATGTAGCTCATGTGAATTCGATATTTGATTACTACAACTGATCTCGCCATACTTGTGGGGTAGGTTTTAGCCTATCATTATGTTGATTATTCCCTCATCACATATCGTCGGTTAGGTATCACCCTCCTCATACTCAATTTTGTTGATGATCTTGTTATATTTGGCAACAATCCTACCACTATCGCCAGATTCAAGGTTGCCTCCATCGATGCTCCCACATGAAGGATCTCGGACCTCTACGAATATGTCTACGCTATTGAAATTATTCAGACACTAACAAAATTATGGATCAACCAATGCAAATGATATTCTTGCCAACTCTAGTCTCTTGGGTTGCAAATTAACCGACGCCTTTTCCCAAGCTGTCAACCATGGTCTTCAATTCGAATCCTATTCTATACTACACGACCCAAAGAATTACCGTCTCTTAGTAGGTCGACTTATCTATCACTATATTACTAGTCATGAGCTCGATACGCATTTTGTCCCGGTTTATGTGAACTCCTCGCTTGGGACATTATGATGTGGCGCGTAAAGTTGTTAGGTATCTTACACAAGAATATTTAATTTATCTTGGTCCAACAATCTCAACATCATCCCCCTATGCTATTTTGATTGTGACGCATGTCCATCTACAAGCTATTTTATCTTACTTGGTACATGTCCATCTCAGGAAAAACAAAGAAGTAGGTCACTATAGCGTGCTCTTCAATAGAGAAGGAATATTGAGCCATGACTACCACCTATGAGCTCCTTTGGCTTTCGCGACCAACTCATACGCCAACAATCAGACTTGTATTCATATTGCTACCAATTTAGTTTTGGATGAACAACCAAACATATTGAGATAGATTGTCACACCACTAACAAGAAAGTGATGCGATACATTATTCTCTCTTCATTTTTTTTAGGCGTCAATCAACTTGGAAATATTATGGTCAAGGCTTTTGGTCCTCCTCGCTTCAACTTTACAGTACCCAAGCTTGTAGTTATTGCATCTTTACCTTAGCTTGAGGAGGAGATGGTTAGAAGTATTACACATTTAAACCAGTTGAGATGATTTAGTTTCGTTGTTTTTATTTATACCAGTGGTGAGTAATAATATATGTATAATATTTGTAGGGTTTGTAGTCCTTAAGAGTGGGAAATCGGTAGTGCATGCAAAAAATCAGATTTATTTAGTAATTAATCAGATTAATTAATAAGAAGGAGACAAGGAATGATTTTGTGGCAGATTAATAAGTAAGAAAAGATTAGGAATGATAATGAAAACATTTAATTTAAGGGTCTGACACACCAGTTCAATAAAATACAAGGAAAAAAAATGGGATGGTGTGCCGCTTTGGCTTTGGTGGTAACAGCGAAGACCATGGTCAAACTGTGTCTATATTTTGGTTTTGGTTAAAAAAAATTAATATTAATATTGGGGAAGAAAAGGACATGTAACCGTTGGAAAGGGCCCGAGTGGAGTGGTGATCATGATTAGCCCTCACATGGTCTCGCTGTCCTTTGTGGTGTCTCTCTATAAAGTTAAATATAGAAATAGCATCCTATGCGGGGAGTGTAATTTCCCAAAGTTAGTGACTGCTTTTGAAATTAATTTAATTTAGGGCTTATCCGTTGGTTGCCTCTTTATATAGCCATGAAGGCTCCTCCTCCGGGAGAATATCAGATAGAGAGGACAAATGACAAAGGAAGTGAGCGAGGAAGGGGGCCACGGAAAGGACTACGTGGATCCGCCACCAGCGCCATTGTTCGACCTGGGAGAGCTGAAGCTATGGTCCTTCTACAGGGCTCTCATAGCGGAGTTCATAGCCACTCTCCTCTTCCTCTATGTCACCGTCGCCACTCTCATCGGCCACAAGAAGCAGACCGGCCCTTGTGACGGCGTCGGTCTCCTGGGGATCGCTTGGGCCTTCGGAGGCATGATCTTTGTCCTTGTTTACTGCACTGCCGGAATCTCAGGCGGCCACATCAACCCGGCCGTCACCTTTGGGCTGTTCTTGGCGAGGAAGGTCTCCCTGGTGAGAGCGGTGGCCTACATGGTGGCTCAGTGCCTGGGAGCCATCTCTGGAGTGGGTCTGGTCAAGGCTTTCATGAAGCACTCATACAACACCCTCGGGGGCGGCGCTAACTCTGTAAGCCACGGCTACACAAAGGGAACTGCTCTCGGGGCTGAGATCATCGGCACATTTGTCCTTGTGTACACGGTCTTCTCGGCAACTGACCCAAAGAGGAGCGCGCGTGACTCCCACGTACCGGTACGTATGACATCTTCTTCTTTAATGAATGTACTAGTAGCAGATGAGTAGTTAGAAGTTATTGTTTGTTTCAGGTGCTGGCCCCTCTCCCCATTGGGTTCGCAGTGTTCATGGTGCACTTAGCGACCATCCCAATCACAGGCACAGGAATCAACCCAGCAAGGAGCTTGGGAGCTGCTGTTATCTACAACAAGGGAAGAGTGTGGGATGATCAGTGGATCTTCTGGGTTGGACCCTTTGTTGGGGCGTTGGCAGCTGCAGCATACCACCAGTACATCCTGAGGGCAGCTGCTATTAAGGCATTGGGCTCTTTCAGGAGCAACGCCACCAACTAAACAAAAAGGGTCCAACATATTCTGCCTTTTTTTTGTTGTATCAGAGTGAGTGAGAGAGAAGAGTTAATGAATGTTTGCTTGAGTAAATTCCCAAGTTAGAGAGACCCCTTTTGTGTATCATTCACCCATTATTATTATTATTATTAGCTTTCATTGATGATAACACCACTTTCCACACTTTAAAAAGCCCAGCAATACCCAACCAGGAGAAGGGCTTCCCAAAGTCACTCAAATGCTGCTTATTTATTAACTTTTATAAATACTAGTAAATTAAATATTTTAAGAATATTATAGAATCTACAAATTAATTTTGTCCATCCATACACACCCATTATATTTATGCATTACACTTGAAAAAAATATCATATTTTTTACATACATATACTTATAACATCTAGATTATTAAATTTGTATAACAACTTTATCTAAATTAAATTTCGTTACTTATGATTTATTAGCAAAAACAAAAAAAAACATTATATTATTAGCTTAGATAAGATAATTCGTTCTAGCATTGTAGAAAGCTCAACCAGTGAGGAAAATAATGGTGTATAACTTCATAATATATGTTTTATTAAGGAAATTATCATTGAAAATATTATTCATTTGTACTTATAAATGTATTGATTTAATACATTTTGTAATATTTAAATTAGTTTGAACCTTGGTAGATAAAGAGTTGTAATTCTAAAATTGAGAATATAATCCCTAATTTTTCAACTTTTCATTTATGACCTCTCGAAGGAAAAATAAAATTCAAACTTTTTTTCCAAAATATTTAGTTATTATTACGTAATTGTTTTTAAGGTTTATATTCTCATTATCAATTGTGTTGTCACAAATTTACGATCAATAACAATATTGTCAACAACTACCATGTCATCAATTGTAATGTCACCAATTATGTTGTCACCAAAACAATGACACCAACTTAATTGTCATACTGTGTATTTCAATTATGGTGTAGGTCCCGCTTTGAAGCAGTGTTTCAAAGCTCCTCATAGCGTTTGGAGATGATTTCAACTTCAAAACACTAGAAGAGCTCAACTTAGGGTGTTTGGAAGGCGTGGCGTTTTGGAGATGATGAGAGCGTTCAAGAGCGTCCCAAACACCAATTTCATAAGCTTCCTCAAGTAACATTACGGGATTTAATGGTACTATGGTCGCGTTTCACAAAACTATTCCAACTCTAACCTTGAAAGTTTTTGGTTTGTTCAATTCATCTGCATCCATTCATCGATCTTCTCCACTTTCTGCCCTACATTCATCTCTTCATCTGAAGTTGCACTCTTGAACTCTTGCTCGACAGAGGTAACCCTTGATTTTTCTTTGAAACATAAATATGCACCCGAATTTCTTCGTCTAAAGTTGCACCCTCTTTTCTTCACCACAACTCTTCTTTGAAACATTAATTTTTTTAGAACTTAAGGCTTCTCCTTTTGTTTGTGATGTATTAAGTTGACTACTAGTTTCCAAACCTTCCAGATTTGATATATAGTTAGATTCAATGCTTCCCAAATCTATATTATGTATAGCAGGTTCCCTAATAATTTTTCCCAATTTATTGCCTTCTAGTTTTATGTTTAAGGCTGCTAATAAGTTGACACTTTCATCATGTACTTTAATGGAAGGTTCCTCTCTAAAATTTTATAGTTAGAAGACTTACTTGATTTTGTGGAGACAAACTGAAATAAGGATGAAGCCTATAACTCTAACTCCTGGAAAGACTTCTATTTATTGGAGGTGGATGAGAATTTGTAAGAATTATCCCATTTTCATCAATAGTTAAAATTCTTCCTTGGTTAGGAGTAGAAGGATTTTTAAAGGTATTGATCCGCACTATCTTTAAACTTATTTGGTATAGCCTTACTTTGACTGGTACCACTTTTTGTCATGAGCCAACTACTTCATATTTATCTGCTTCTACCATTTGAGTTCTAGCAAGTGGGTTGGTAGTATTTTCTAGTTTATAAAGGGCCTTCCATTTTAACTGTAAATGGCAAGTTCCTTTGTGCATATTATTTCCTTCAGTTAACAGTTTTAATGCTAAGAATTTATGCGCAAACTAATCTTCAAGACTTACATAATAATTTGGTCTACATACCCAAGATACTGATCCTTGACTTAGATTGCATATTACTCCACCAATAGTTTGGTCACTAAATTTTTTTGTGTCTAGTGTCAAAAACAAAATTAATGCACATTCTTACCAAACTCTTGTAATGGAGTAAAGATAACTTGAATTGCACAAACATAAATGTACTTATTTTTTTGTCTTTGTTGTGTTTTTGGATGTTCTTCCAATTAATTAGGTTTATTTCAGTAGTTTGATTTTAATTATTTTTTTACTACGATATCTCCATCCATTTCTTCACATAGGAACTTTAAGAATATTGGAATGAATGTTCTTTTAAAGAATTGGTCTATAGAAATGATCGGGAATTTAACCCCTAATCTATGCATTTTTCCCAATTATTATTCGTCGATGGAAGTATCAACTTCTTGCAATTGAGCTAGAGTAGTTGTTACTTCTGAACAAAACATTTCTTCAAATTGTTTTTGAGAGTCACTATTTTCTCCTTGTATCATTTCACATACTTCTCATAATCTGAAATTTCAGATTCTTCCTCTTCCTCTACTACTTCTACAATTCCTATACTATTATTTAAGGCTAGGTCAAGAACTTCTTTTTTTGTTATTTCAATATAATCTAAGCTCCCTAAAGTTTCAGCAAGTTTATTATTCTTTCTATTTCTCCATTCATTAGTATAATGATCTATTTATCCGTATGCCAACATTTGCAACTTTTTTTCTTCTCGGGATAATATGAGGCTTTTCTAAAGAACCTTTTTTTTTCTTAACAAAGAGTATTCGATAATATTTTTCTGACATTTCCCCTCTTTGTTTATTAAAGCTTTTTTATAATACTTTCTTCCATAATCATTTTTCTGATTATCTCTTCGGTTACATCCCCATTCTCCAGGAAGATCCCAACAATTTAGAAATTGTCTTTCCATGTGTTGAGTTCCCTTAACTTCTTAACATTTTTTCTCTACCCATTTTCTAATGAACCTTAGGGCCCGTTTGGTTCCAACTCCGGAAACGGAAACGGAATGGAAACGAATTTAGTCCATATGTATATCTATATTCATAAAATTCTATGGAATCATTCCTTATGTTTACATGCAAAATGCACTTGTCTCCCCATATTTTGTTACCCTATAGGGTATCAAAAGTAATCAAATTCAACTTCAATTACTTCAAATCATAAGGAATGATTCCAACAACTTTCATGAACAAGGGTATACATATGGACTAGATTCGTTTCCATTCCGTTTCCGATTCCGGAGTTCAAACCAAACGGGCCCTTAATCTATTCCCTAGGGTATCCTTCCAGTTGTATTTTCTGCCCATTTTTTGGTATCTTTCGCTAATTTCTTCATGTTTTTGGTTTAGGAGATTTATCGAACATTAGTTGAAGATTTATCCCGTTTTTACCAACCAACCTTATAGTATTAATACTCAAATTCTGAAAGATAATTTATAAATATCTCAAATTACAAATTTCAAGAGTATTTATTTTTCTTTACCATTCGATTAATCTTTTTCTTTATCATCTCTGTTTCCAATAAACTCATATTTTAAGGTTTTGCAGAATTGGCTAAACATAATATCTAGTGGTTCTACTAACCTTAAGGTTTCTTTAATTTCTTCATCGATTCATTCATACCAATCTGTCACAATTCCAATCAAACTATGCTCAATAAAATTTAGGAAATTTGTAGATCTCCTTTCAACGTTCATGTTTAAGAAGCTTATCATAATGTTCTTCCAAAAGTCTAGCACATTCTCTCGGTTTCTTACTCCATCTAGATTAAGCTTATATCTAGTTTCACTAATGGGTTCAAGCAAACGTTCTCTTTTCTTATGTCTATGGTTTGACATAACCCTAACCCATAATTATGTTTTTTCTCTAAAAATATTTAGGGTTTTAAATTAACTTTTTGTTGACTTGTTGACCCTTTTTCATATTCTCGATAACAAGATATAGTCTCCTTATTAACTTCCTGTTCTGAAATTATCTGTTCTTCCACTTTATTGACGTTTACAACTCTTTTTCCCATCTTTTTTTTAATCTCATTTTCTTTAACTTCACTTAATGATATGATCTCTAGGTCTTTTAGTTTGATTAACCCCATTTGATGATACATTTCTTCTTCATCGGTGTAGTAACCAGATTCGTCATTACTTAAAAAAATTCATTTCTTTGTCAAACATATCAAGCGTCTCCTCGATTTTCTAAATCTTCTTCTAGGTCTTGTTTCGTTTTAGGTTTTTTTAGTTAAGCTTGTTACTAAAAAATTCTTTTGGAAATTTTCGTTTTGGAATGGATACTTATAAGGAAAACCGACTGTTTCTTTAGTTGTAGTGTTTAAGATTGTTGTTGCTCCAAAATGTCTAATTTCGTTGGTAATTTCAACAATTATTTTTTTCTTCTTTGATTGAAAATAAAGTAGTAGATTTTCGTCGCTATATTTTCCAAGTTTTGTTCGCAACTTAATTAATCACACTTTTGAATCTACATCATCGTCGGTTATAGTAATTTAAAATAGCTTTGTGATGATCTTTTCTAGCGTTTAAATGTTTTATGTGTGGTGCTAGTTTATGTAGACAATTTTTGAAAACTCAATTTTTTGAGTTTTTTAATTAATTTTTAATTTTACTTAATTACTTAATTTTGATACCAAATGACTAGATCACACAAAAATTACATAATACGATTTAAAATTACAAACAATAATATAAATGCAACTTATTATTAGGTAAGTTTAATATATATTCAAGAAAATTATGGATAAAAAGATAAAAAATTAGGATTGATGGTGTAATTTAGAGATTTAAAAAAATAGAAGCAATTGGTGCGGAATGACTTTGAAATGATGAAAATTAAAGTGACAAGTGTCAACAGGGGATTGGTAGATAGATAAGACAGATGGTAGAAAGAAGATGCCCATAATAATATTTAAAGATGCTGCACACACAGGTGTCGTTTTCCGATTTTGAGATTGAAATTCCAGTCGGGGTCTACTGTCTACGGATCCAATTTTGCTCACCCCCTATTTGTGGGGTGTGATATCACCCACCAATTAAAAACAAGTATCCACGTGTTAAAGTGATTTTTAATTACTTTATTATCTTTATTTTAATTTAAGTTAACTCAAACCCATAAGAATACTTGTTTTTGATTGGTGGGTGATATCACCCCACAAATAGGGGGTGAGCAAAATTGAATCCACTGTCTACTGTCTACTGTCTACTAGTAGCAGCAGTGGAAGGCCAGCCTGTGCAGTCAACTTTTGGACCCAATAAATATTATAATAACATTACTGCCAAAAAAACTAACTGAAACGCAACGTGGCAACAGGTAATTGGGTTTCCCGGTGTATGGTTCACGGACTCAGGAATTTAATTTTTAGGGCTAGAACTAGAATAAATCATAAATTATAAAATATAAATTTTAATATATTAAAAAAAATATATAAATTTTTACAGCATTTGTTATTTTAGGTGAAAAACCTACAAAAGTTTACGGAAGAATACCAATCTTAAATAATTAAAAGTGTATATAACTGTCATAACAAGACGTATAATAAATACTCACTCCGATCAAAAATAAGTGTCGTTTTAGCATTAGAAATTTGATCAAAATTATCCGTCGTTTTAAGTTTTCTAGGCCAATAAATGAACAATAATTATAAGAAATGTTCTTGAAAATTGGTGTAAATGATTAATTTTAGTTCTAAAATCTTTCTTATTGGTTTAAAATAATGTTGAATATTAAATATGTGATAAGATTTAGAAAAACTTTACAAAATCTATGCTATTTAATATTTTTCTTAAAAATTGTGTAAAAGGCTAAAATGACAGTTATTTTTGATTGGAGATAGTATATTTGAATAATGATTTTGACCTAAAGTATAAATATATCAAAAAAGTACATTAGGGTTCCTATGGTAGATTGTTCCAATCTCTCTCATCTTCTCATCCGTTTGATCTCTAAATCTCGTTACTCCCAAAAGTTGCTTGAATCAAAAGAGTTTTTCCATTTGTCTAAGATCCCTTCTTCTTATCTACGACTCAAAATGCTAGATCTGACCTTCCAACAAACCCTAACCCTAAAATCAATGTGTTCCCATATTAGTGTTTTTGTATTGAATATGCTATAGTAGATGAGTCTCTCCTGGTTGCTTCCATGTTTATCGCTACTTCGTCTCCTATACTTTTCTTTACAGATCTTATGCAGATCTCTTGATCTTGTGTGTAGATTGGAAAACAATAAAGTGGAAGCCTGACTCGTGCTTTCACTTTCGGCCTGATGATTTGTGGCTCCTCACCCACTGTTTTGGTGTTTTGAGGGGTTGTGTTTGGGTATAGTTGTGTCTCCTTTCTCTCTTTTTGGGTATCTTGAGGGGTCGTCTGTGCTTTGCCCTATGGCTCTTAGCTCTCATTTTTGGAGGTGTGAGGAGTCAACTCTGGTATGTCTAGCGTCATTGTGTATCCTGCCTTAGACCTCCCGCCTATGCTTTCTCTTCTGCCTCACCATTGAAGTTCAACTCAACCATACACGGTTTGAGTATTTTTATTTAGTCTTCTTTGAGTCATATAAAAATCGAGTCTTTTCTTTGTTGTTATTCTTTGTGAGATTGTTTGAGTTTAACGTGCTTTGTCTTGTGTCTATTGGAGAAGAGTGAAACGTCATAGCCATACACAAGTCAGTCAAACCCTTGAACGAAATCTCTCCGGAACCCAAGTGAGGAGCTTTTGTTTTCACTAACTTCACAAGTTTGTTGTTACTTTGTGTGATTGTATAGATGTGAGTGTCTAGTAGTCCTCGAAGGTCACAAAGGAGTGAACCGTCGATTTCGGAAGCCATAGACATGGCGAGACAACTCATGTGTACATTTACAACATTGAACGCAAGGATGACAAATTTGGAATCTCGCCCCAGTGGAAAATCTCGCACCCAACCTTGTCCAAGATTCCAGAAGAGATCCATCTTTGAAGTTGGTGGAAGTTCACGTCATCCACCTAGACCCCCAACCCTCGAGTCACTTCGAAGAGTCCCTCAAGGGCCATGTATGAGACATCCGAATCCTCTTTATAATGCACATAACATGCATGATTTTGTTGATGATTTTCAGGAATTAGAGTATGGTGATGACAACGATGACGATGACGAGGATGAGGACGATGACGAGGACGAGGACGAGGACGAGGACGAGGACGAGGACGAGGACGAGGACGAGGAGGAGGAGGAGGAGGGCTTTTGGAGGGAGTTTCCTAGACGTCACCCCCCAACCAAGGAGAGGTCATGGAGCCATATCGACGTCATTAAGAGCATGACATAATAGGAAAAGTGATGGTCAAAATCCCAAGTTTTGAAGGAAAGTGTGATACAGACACATACATGGAATGGGAGATTAAGATTGAGCAAATATGATCTTGCCATAACTCTAGTGAGAATAAGAAGATTCAGCTTCTTACGTTGGAATTCCAAGGATATTGTAACACACCGATTCCGCGGGACTCGGAGTGTCACATTGGGCTAGGATCTCACAATGGATCCTGACCCTAGCCTAACAACAAGTTCACTGGACCTTACAACATGACACTGACAGATATAAAACAAATACATAAAACTGTATAAACTGTACAACCCAAAAGGTAAAACAACATAGCCGAGTATAAACCACAACACCCTCACACAAGAGGTAACAAAAGATCATCCTCACGCAAGAGGGAAAGGTAAACCAACCCAAAAGCCCACAACATCTTATGTACGAGAGGTCCTCGGCCTGCCACTCTGCTAGATCACTCAGCATCACGCCTATCCTGTGGGGCATCTACAACACGGTAATAAACCATTAGCTAACCATACATATATAAAGTAATGCATACGCACAATCACACACATGGAAAGATAAACACATCAGCATGATATCAAACATTTATCCATTTATCATCTTTATATACTAGTCATTCACTCAAAGCGTATATATAGATATAAGAAAGTATGTGACACGAGGACCGATACATTCTCGCCTCTGAGCCTGCTAGCTAGCTGCAAAAGTATCGGTCACACAATCCGTGTACCCTAAGGGAGTGAATTGTGCCCTTCCTGTAAAGTCAGTCTGGCCTGACGTCAGAGAACCTCCCAGACTC
Source organism: Fagopyrum homotropicum (assembly GCA_033239125.1). NCBI lineage: Eukaryota > Viridiplantae > Streptophyta > Magnoliopsida > Caryophyllales > Polygonaceae > Fagopyrum > Fagopyrum homotropicum. The sequence goes on from BSWB01000002.1 coordinate 105,756,320, forward strand.
CACGGTGGGATGAAAGGGAAATGTTATCACAACCACGCATACGGAGCAATCAATAAAACATAAGTCGGTATAAACGACATCTCATGCTATCATAGCAAACATATAAAGCACACACCACTCATGCAAACACCCAATATAAGGATGGTAGCTAAGTAAGTCCTACGGACTTACCTCAACCTCGATCAAACCCAACCACGATCACCTCTACACTGGAGGGACAACACAACCTATAAACAGGGCATAAAGAGATATATCAATCTCCTAACAACACAAGGGTCACACCTAGACCCAAAGGGATCCATAGGATCATCCTTGATAGCATGAATTATTGTCTATATTTTGGGGCCTGTTTAGACGTTTTGTCTTCAATAATCTGCATGTTTGGATGTATATTATGTGATTATATGACCATTTCATCTACCTTTGTGGGAATCGAGGTCTACACCAAGTTTCGTTGTAATCGTAGGTAAAATGGCACATTTTGGACTAAAATGGAGCTAAAGGAGCTAAGGAGTCATTGGAGCTACATTCAAGAGCTTAAGGAAGAATCCAGGAATCATGGAAATGGATTGAAGATTTACTTTGGACCGGATTTGAGAGATTTCACATTCAGTTGTGATTCACCTCGGTCAGCTATAGTACCATCTCGACCGAGGTGATCCAGAGGAGCTACTCGACCGAGGCGAACACCTTGGACGCGGTGAGAGATATTTTATTCTTGGCTGAAATCTTTTATTTTTGGAAAGAGGATCTTATATTTTTAGGCTGGATTCCTGGAAGGAAGAAGATAATTCAGCCCATATATTTTACCTATTGTTATGGGAAAATATCTTTCTAAGATATCTTATCTTTGGGAGGGAATTTTCCTATAAAAAGGGTCGGATTTTCCACAAATCCGATCGTGCTATAACACCGGCTAGCATCCCGCATACACCCACTACAGTTGCGAGATTTGAAGAACCTTTTTGAAGGTTGAAGGAAGATTGAAGGAAGGAAGTTGATAGCTTTTATAGCTTTTGTGAAGGGTTTTGTAAGATTCTCTTAGATTCCCTTCTTGTTGATTATCTTGTTGGATTGTGATCCAAGGAACGCTTATTTGTTTGATAATTGATTCACTTATTGAAGCCTTGTTCTTAAGGTTTTTGTGTTCAATTATTCACTCTCTTTCCTTATATTTTATTATTGCTTTCATGATGATGATTGGCTAATTTCTTTGTGTGATTCTAGGGTGATTGGCTGAAGGTTGTGGGAAAAACAATGATAGAATAATCTTAATCACAGTAGGACCCTGAAAGCTCGAGTCTTTATCCTTAACCCTAGAACATCTCGCTCAGTCGATGAACATCTCGCCGGGGTGGAATTCGTCTGACCAAGGTGACCTTTCTGATCCGAAACTGAGAGTTAAGTGTTAGAGTTTCCCAAATCCTATTCTTATTACACCTTTCCTGGTTCAATGCAAGCTTAGGATGAGACTTACCCGGTAATTCCTTTGTTTGTTTACCAAAGATCATAAGTGTAGGTAATAAAGGTTTATCCTTTATTGGGGTTTGAGTGTGCTTTCATCCCATCTTTGTGAGTTAGCCTGAAACTTACCCGGTAAAGGTTGATTCTATTCCCTTAGGTGGTGTGTTAGTTTGAGGTAATAATTCTTTTCCTTAATTCCTTGAGACTTACCCGGTAATAGGAGTTATGGTTTGGGATTAGTGAGTAGTGAGACTTACCCGGTGATCTATTCCACTTTAGAAACACCTTCCCTTTGCAAAAATCTCAGCTTTGTCCGCTTATCTTTAGATCTTGAGTTGGAACCACAATTAGACGCTTTAATCCCTAGAATTGCATATTTCCTTAATTGACTTTTTATCATCTTTGATTGTTTTAATCGCTTTTGTGGTTAGTAGTTGGATTGACAACCTATACCTGCTTTGTTTCACTAAGTCCCTGTGATCAACCCCTGGAATTTCTTGCTTTTTACTACGATTGACCCGTACACTGCGGGTTCGCATCCTTATTTTAAGCTTACATCTAGGGTTATAAATTTAAAGCTTGCACACACCGTTTGGAGCGAACAAGTTTTTGGCGCCGTTGCCGGGGATCGAACTGTTCAAAATAGACTTAGTTTTGTCCCTCGGCAGCGCCTGAACAAGTTTTTAGCGCCGTTGCCGGGGACTTGGTCTAGACCGAGCCGGTTACGGTTGTCTTTCGGGGCTATTGCCCTTGTTGCTATTAACTACTCTTTCTATGAGTTTTGTAGTTTTCAGGATATTCGATGACTACATTTGATCCGGCCTGGATAGCAAGACAAAGTGCTAGGGCGGACCATTATGAATACTTGGAAGAGAAATACTCCTTTTATTGGTTTAATAATGAAAGGGAAAGAGAAAAGGCCATTGAGAAGGAGCTTGCGATATGGGATGAGATGAATGTCCCTAGAAACATTTATGAGCAACCTCTTGAAGATTCTCTTGTACCAAGATGGGAGAAGTTGATGAAGAAGGTGGAGGAGCTCAAGGAAAGCACCCTATCCTATGCTAAGCCGGAAGAGGAGCATGAGGAAGTGCTGCAAGTTTCAAGCATTCCTCCAATCGAACCAGAAGTTTCTTCTGAAGCTTTTGAGGAAGAGGAAGATGTAGAAGATCTCAATCCAACTGTTGAGACTTCGGCCGAGGTGAAAGAGAGATCGGCCGAGGTAGAAGAGAGATCGGCCGAGATGGAAGAAGAATTTGTAGAACTGGAAGTGGAAGATCCAGAGAACCTTGGCCAAATTACTGAGACTGTGGCCAAGGTGGAAGAAAGATCAGCTGAGTTGGGAGAGATTTCATGTGTGGATTATCAACCTAACATGAAACTTGTCCCAAGTTTTGAAGAACGTTATGAGGTACCTTCTCTTACTTCCTTTGAAATTCCTACTAAAGTTCTAGATTTCTTTAGGGATGCACCGAACAATTGGAGGTCTCTTCCGAAAGAACCTCCTAAGATCAAGATGAAACCTCCATTGAATTTGCTGAAAGTAAATGCTCCTTGGACTAAAAGGAGTGGAGCTAGCAAGCACTTCACCGCTAAGGCATTGAAGTGTTATTTGTTCAAGTATGGGATCACTCACGTGACAAAGACCTTGTACTATCCCCAAGCTGAAGATGGGGAAGCTACTAGAATCCTCGAGAAGCTGTTTTCTCGATCAAGGAAAGGATGGGACAAATGACTGAGTTATGTCCCATGGAAGCATAGGAAGACCGGTAGGATTCCTGTAAGAATCAAACCGTACAAGCTTGTACGTAGGAGATCCTACCATTTACCGGTAAAATTAGAAACCGGAACCTTTTTGGAAGAGTTTTATGATGGATGTGATGAGCACTCCAAGATATTCGAGGTACATTGAGTAAATCCATGAGGAAAGGTCCAGCTAGCGACCTTAAATCAAGCGCTTCTTGGGAGGCAACCCAAGGTATTGCTTTCTTTTCCCTTTTCTAGTTTAGTTTAGATAGTTTGCCTTTGCTTTGCTTTGTTTTGTTTTTGGTGTCCTAGACAGAAATCAGGTACTTTCTAAGGAAGGATTACAACTCAGGAGCTACATGGAAGGACAGAAGTTGAGAAAACGGATCTTGACTGAGATACATCTCGGATGCTGTCAGAACGCCTCGACTGAGATGTTCTTCGACAACCGAGATGGTCTTATCTGGGAACTATTTCTTATTGCAGCTCAGCTTATGTCCGGTGAGTACCTTGTTTCTTTAGACTTATTTTGACCCATTGGGACAATGTGTCCCAAGTATGGGGTATTTGGATGTATTTATATGACTTATGTGGATGTATGACTTGACTCGATGGATATTTATGTTTTATCCCGCTCTATGTGCTTATTTGAGATTACATGCATGCATACAGGTTATTTGATTGAGAAAAACGTCAAAAACTGGTTTGAAAATTTTTTTTATGACCTCGACCGAAGTGATTCTGGCCGAACGAGGTGATTCACCTCGGATGACTAGAACATCTCGACTGAGGTGGTTTAACTGGAACAGTTTTTTCGAAATGATTTTTGTGCTTCTTATCTGGATATGACCTTAGTGATGATTTTGTTTGCTGACTGGTTTTAAAATCTTTATATGTTTGAAAGGTTTTATGATATGTTTAAGTTGCTAAATGCTTTGTTTGAAATTTTGGCATGTTTAATACTTTGTTTTTATCAAAATTAAGTTGAATTTGAAGGTTGACACCACATGATGAGTTCTCTCACTTTCTTCCTGGAAAGACCAGGGCAATTCATTCTCTTCTCTTCTTCTTCTTGATCATGCTTAGCCTCTCATATACATATTTGCCTCCCTTTACCTATCCGGGAATTTGGAAGCAAGCAAGTGAAAAGCAAGTGAAAGAAAAGTTGAGATGTTGGCTGAAAATTAGAAAGAAACAAATAGGTTTGGGGAAGTCAATCATGATGATGAGTAACTCGGCACCATTCACATAGCCAGGTGTTTGTGTCTTGCTAAAGTCGGATTGGGCGATATTCCTAACGGGTCATGGTATGTGCATCAAGGGTTTGAGGCATCTCGAAAAATTGATGATTGCTGATTTCCTAGGCTTCGGTTATTATGCACATCTGTCCATGCATCCCAAAAAGTAAAGTAAAAAAGTAAATAAGCAAAGCTTATTGGTGGAAGATGTTGAAGTTCAAAGGAAGTGAAGTAAAGATCCTTTTTCCCGGATTCTAGCACCACATTCCCAATATACATCCCACCCTCACACGTTTCTTGACCTTCTCTTTTGAAGAGACCTTGAGACCTCGAGCTTGTTGATTGACTTAGTGGTTTAAACTGGATTATACATGATTAATTTCGATAATTATGATTTATTATGCATTCTATGATTTTATGCAAAGATGAACAACTTTCTTATATTTAAAATGTTTTGATCATATTTTGATTTTATATTCTATGAAGCATTCTCTTAGAGTGATCTATGATTGTAGCACACCATTAAAATGTTTTGAAAGACTTTTTCATTGATCTTTATGACTTATAACCCATTCTATCTTGTATTTCATATTCGGAACTTGCTTGGGGACAAGCAAGGGCTAAGTATGGGGTATTTTGATAGCATGAATTATTGTCTATATTTAGGGGCCTGTTTAGACGTTTTGTCTTCAATAATCTGCATGTTTGGATGTATATTATGTGATTATATGGCCATTTCATCTACTTTGCGAGAATCGAGTTCTACACCAAGTTTCGTTGTAATCGTAGGTAAAATGGCACATTTTGGACTAAAATGGAGCTAAAGGAGCTAAGCAGTCATTGAAGCTACATTCAAGAGCTTAAGGAAGAATCCAGGAATCATGGAAATAGATTGAAGATTTACTTTGGACCAGATTTGAGAGATTTCACATTCAGTTGTGATTCACCTCGGTCAGCTACAATACCATCTCGACCGAGGTGATCCAGAGGAGCTGCTCGACCGAGGCGAACACCTTGGACGCGGCGAGAGATATTTTATTCTTGGCTGAGATATTTTATTTTTGGAAAGAGGATCTTATATTTTTAGGCTGGATTCCTGGAAGAAAGAAGATAATTCAGCCCATATATTTTATCTATTTTTATGGGAAAATATCTTTCTAAGATATCTTATCTTTGGGAGGGAATTTTCCTATAAAAAGGGTCGGATTTTCCACAAATCCGATCGTGCTATAACACCGGCTAGCATCCCGCATACACCCACTACAGTTGGGAGATTTGAAAAACCTTTTTGAAGGTTGAAGGAAGATTGAAGGAATGAAGTTGATAGCTTTTATAGCTTTTGTGAAGGGTTTTGTAAGATTCTCTAAGATTCCCTTCTTGTTGATTGTCTTGTTGGATTGTGATCCAAGGAACGCTTGTTTGTTTGATAATTGATTCAGTTATTGAAGCCTTGTTCTTAAGGTTTTTGTGTTCAATTATTCACTTTCTTCTCTTATATTTGATTATTGCTTTCATGATGATGATTGGCTAATTTCTTTGTGTGATTCTAGGGTGATTGGCTGAAGGTTGTGGGAAAAACAATGATAGAATAATCTTAATTACAGTAGGACCCTGAAAGCTCGAGTCTTTATCCTTAACCCTAGAGCATCTCGCTCAGTCGATGAACATCTCGGCCGGGGTGGAATTCGTCTGACCGAGGTGACCTTTCTGACCCAAAACTGAGAGTTAAGTGTTAGAGTTTGCCAAATCCTATTCTTATTACACCTTTCCTGGTTCAATGCAAGCTTAGGATGAGACTTACCCGGTAATTCCTTTGTTTGTTTACCAAAGATCATAAGTGTAGGTAATAAAGGTTTATCCTTTATTGGGGTTTGAGTGTGCTTTCATCCCATCTTTGTGAGTTAGCTTGAGACTTACCCGGTAAAGGTTGATTTTATTCCCTTAGGTGGTGTGTTAGTTTGAGGTTATAGTTCTTTTCCTTAATTCCTTGAGACTTACCCGGTAATAGGAGTTATGGTTTGGGATTAGTGAGTAGTGAGACTTACCCGGTGATCTATTCCACTTTAGAAACACCTTCCCTTTGCAAAAATCTCAGCTTTGTCCGCTTATCTTTAGATCTTGAGTTGGAACCACAATTAGACGCTTTAATCCCTAGAATTGCATATTTCCTTAATTGACTTTTTATCATCTTTGATTGTTTTAATCGATTTTGTGGTTAGTAGTTGCATTGATAACCTATACCTGCTTTGTTTCACTAAGTCCCTGTGATCGACCCCTGGAATTTCTTGCTTTTTACTACGATTGACCCGTACACTGCGGGTTCGCATCCTTGTTTTAAGCTTACATCTAGGGTTATAAATTTAAAGCTTTCACACACCGTTTGGAGCGAACAAGTTTTTTGCGCCGTTGCCGGGGATGGTAGCTAAGTAAGTCCTACGGACTTACCTCAACCTCGATCAAACCCAACCACGATCACCTCTACACTGGAGGGACAACACAACCTATAAACAGGGCATAAAGAGATATATCAATCTCCTAACAACACAAGGGTCACACCTAGACCTAAAGGGATCCATAGGATCATCCTCAACCTAAACGCACAACCTAATGAACCTCAAAGGCCATACAAGGCATAAACCGATCATAACCTCATCCAAACACATCCTGACACCTCTAGCATGATTCTATACACTCATACTAGGAAAGGAGGGAACAAAGACATCATAAGGAAAGCCTAGAAGCAACACACACCCGCAAAACCAAGTGCAGGACCTTGCTGATGCAAGTGGGCGCAGGGGCGGCTCACAGGTGGCACAGGGGCGGATCCTGGCCGGCGTTGGGGCGACTGCAAGGTGGCGCAGGGGCGGCTGGACAACAGAAGACACCACCTTAGCCCTTTCTTCACTCCTTCCTTCGATTCTTTACTCCTTCTTTACTCCAACATCAACATACATATAGAACATACATATATATATATATACATCAACACAAGCTAAACATGGTTGAAACATGATCCAAGCCTAAGGAAACTAATCTAGGTTAAGGAAAGAGAGGATAAGATGAAGAAAAGAAGAAAGAAAGAAGAAAATCCATGGAAGCTTACCAACCAAGCTCTCCAGGAGATCAACACAACACCAACACAACCACAAGCTGGCTCATAAGGCTCAGCAACAATAACCATCAACAACAACAAGCAAAGCTATCCAAAATCTCTCACAATTCAACCAAAACTCAAGGAAGAATCAAAGATGATCCAAGGGAGAAGAGAGGAGAAGAAACTTACACAGGAGAGAGAGATGAAGCAGGAATGGTAAACCCTCATCAGGAGGAAGAGATAAAGGTTATAAAGGGGTAAAAAGAGTAAATCACGGGTCAAAGGGTCAAAGAAGGCGGCTGCAACACACAGAGCCACAGGGCCGGACACCGTGAGCCGCAGGGACGGCCCAGACAAACTGCAGGGGTGCTTCCAGGGTCACGCAGGGGCGGTCCAGGCTAAATCCTTGCCCTCATCTCACTCTCTCAGCAACTCAGCAACTAGGCTCTTACATCTCATCCCCCTAAAAACAAGCTTCGTCTCGAAACTTGCAAAATCCTAAATCCTCTCGGGCCCACAAGCCGAGGTATAACTCTCTCTCTCTCTCTCTATATCGGAGGTATCACATCTCCGCTCAGAAGGTCATAACCTATATAAATCTATAACCTCAAACATAAACATGGAGGGATCATCATCTCCAGAAAACAGGTCCATAACGCTACCCAAAGGCATAGGTGTAACACCCCGAATCCGCGGCACTCGGAGTGCCACATTGGGCTAGGATCACACAATGGATCCTGACCCTAGCCTGACAACAAGTTCACTGGACCTTACAACATGGCACTGACAGATATAAAAACAAATACATAAACTGTATAAAATTGTACAACACAAAAGATAAGACATCATAGCCGAGTAAGAAACATAACACCCTCACGTAGGAGGTAACAAAAGATCATCCTCACGCAGGAGGGAAAGGTAACAGACTCAAAAGCCCACACATCCTAATGTACGAGACGTCCTCGGCCTGCCACTCTGCTAGATCACCCAGCATCATGCCTATCCTGTAGAGCATCTACAACATGGTAATAAACCATTAGCTATCCATACACATATATAGAGTAATGCATAAGCACAATCACACATAAGGAAAGATAAACATATCAGCATGCTTGCACTCATTTACCCATTTATTCATCTCAATATAGTGGTCGTTCACTGAAATCGTATAGATATAATATATATGAAACTATGTGACACGAGGACCGATACATCCTCGCCTTTGAGCCTGCTAGCCAGCCGTACTAGTATCGGTCACACAATCCGTGTACCCTATGGGAGTGGATTGCGCCCTTCTTGTAAACCGGTATGGCCTGACATCAGAGAACCTCCTAGACTCCACGGCGGGATGAAAGGGAAAGGTTATCACTGCCACGCAGTGGGGCAATCAATAAAACATAGGTCGGTAAATACGACATCACATGCTATCATATCAAACATATAAAGCACACACCACTCATGCAAACACCCAATATAAGGATGGTAGCTAAGTAAGTCCTACGGACTTACCTCAACCTCGATCACAACTCAACCAAGATCACCTCTACACTAGAGGGATGGTACAACCTATAAACAAGGCATAAGGAGATATATCAGACTCCTAACCATATAAGGGTCACACCTAGACCCAAAGGGATCCAAAGGATCAACCTCAACCTCACTCATAACCTAACGATCCTCACAAGCCATACAAGGCATAAACCGATCATAACATCATCAAAACTCAACCTCACACATCTAGCATGATCCTAAACCCTCATACTAGGAAAGGGGGGAACAAAGGCACCCTAAGGATGGCCTAAAAGCAACACACACCTGCAAAACTGAAGGAAACACCAAGCTGGTGCAGTGAGGCGCAGGGGCGGCTCTCTAGTGGCGCAGGGGCGGTGTACAGGCCGGCGCAGGGGCGGCTACAAGGCAGGCGCAGGGGCGGCTGGTGTGCAGAGGACACCACTTCAGTTCCTTCTTCACTTTTACTCTCGACTCTCCAATCTTCTTCACTCCAGCAATAACATACATGTGTGACATACATATATATGCATCAACATAAGCCAAACTTGGCTAAAACAAGATCCAAATCCTAAGGGAAACTAAACTAAGCTAAGGAAAGGAACAAAAGAAGAAGAAAAGAAGAAAGAAGGTAAAGAAGCCATGGAAGCTTACCAAAGCTTTCCAGGAAGTCACACAACAACAACAATCTCTCAAGCTGGCACAACAAGGCACAACAACACCATCCTCATGAAAGCCCAAGCAAAAGTTTCTCAAAACACACACAAACTCAAGAAAGATCAACCAAGGATCCAAGGAAGAAGAAGAGGAGAGAAAGTACGTAAGGAGAGAGATATAGAGAGATCTAAAACTGTAAACCCTCATCAAGAGGAGAAGAAGAAGTATAAATAGGATGGTAAAGGGTAAAACACGCGTCAAAGCAGTCAAAGAAAGCGGCTGCAGCACACAGAGCCGCAGGGGTGGACCAGGTAAGCCGTAGGGGCGCCCCCAGGGTCACGCAGGGGCGGCTCATGCATAAACCTGGCCTCTCTACTCCCTATCTCAGCTCTCGCAAATAGGCTCTTACATCTCACCCCCCTAAAAAAAAGTTTCGTCCCGAAACTTGCAAAGTCCCAAGTCCTCCCGGTCCCATAAGCCGAGGTATAACTCACTCTCTCTATCGGTGGTATCACATCTCCGCTCAGAAGGTCAATAACCTATAACAGATCTATAACCATAAACATCAACATGGAGGAATCATCCACTCTAGAAAACAAGTTCATAACGCTACCCAAAGGCAGAGAGGAATCACATCTCTCGCCATATCACATCACAGGGCATAGAGGAAGCACATCTCTAGCCAAACATAACACATGCATAGAGGAAATACGTCTCTAGCCGATCCATAAGTATATACATCGTATGGAGGAATCACATCTCCATTGAACTATGTCCATCAAAGTAGCATAGAGGAAAGAACCATCTCCAGCTGAATCCTAATCCACTCAGATAGCATGGAGGAAAGAACCATCTCCAGCTATAAATATAAGTCATACTCAAATAGCATGGAGGGAATAACCATCTCCAGCTATACATACATCACGCTAGTATAGCAAGATCTAATAAGATCATAAAGCACAACAACACTAGCATGGAATAAACACATCAAGGCATGAAAGCACATAAGCACATAATCACATACTCACCAAGATAGTACTAAGATCTACTCGTAGACCCTAGGTGCATCTATCTCGGCATAAAACTCTGGATAGTTCCTCTGGATACTATCCTTAGTTTCCCATGTAGCCTCCTCAAGTCCACGTCTCAACCACTATATCCTCATCATAGGTATGTCCTTCGAATGTAGGCATCTCACACCTTGTTCCAGGACTGCAATAGGATGCTCAGCAAAGGTGTGGTCTGGCTCTACCACCAAATCATCATAACTCACAATGTGCCTCGGATCTGGTATATACTCTCTCAGCTGAGACACATGAAACACATGATGAACACCCTCTAATCTCGGAGGCAAAGCTAATCTGTAGGCTGCCCTCCCAACTCTATCCAGTATCTCAAAAGGACCGACATATCGGGGACTCAACTTCCCCTTTATGCCAAAACGCCTGACGCCACACGTCGGGGATACTCTCAACTAGACATGAGCTCCTACACTGAACTCTAGAGGCCGACGCCTCTTGTCTGTATATGACTTCTGGCGAATCTAGGCATCCATCATCCTCTCTCTAATCAGCGCTACTCGAGCCATATCATCACGAATCTGCTCTGGCGCTATCCCACTGATACTGCTAGGCTCATCCTAGCATAAAGGTGTATGGCACCTACGTCCATACAATGCCTCATAGGGAGCCATCCCCATAGATGCATGCCAGCTGTTGTTGTATGAGAACTCAATAAGTGGGAGGTAGTCAGACCATCCTTGTCCCCAATCCAACACACAAGCTCGCAACATATCCTCCAAAGTCTGGATAGTCCTCTCTGACTGTTCGTCAATCTAGGGGTGAAACGCAGTCGTGAAGTGCATACTCGTCCCCAAAGCAGTCTGAATCTGCTGCTAGAACCTCGAGGTGAATCGTCCATCTCGATCGGAGACGATCGTCCTCAGTATATCACGGAGTCTCACTATCTGTCTAGTGTACTCCTCAACCAATCTACTCACTGGCCACGTCTCTCTGATAGGGATGAAACGTGCCGTCTTCGTCAGTTTATCAACAACAACCTAAATGGCATCAAAACTCCTAGTGGGTCTCAAACTAGTCAAAAATCCATGGAGACGTCCTCCCACTTCCACTGCGGCACTGGAAGTGAATGGAGCTCATCTCCAGGTCCGCAATGCTCTATCTTGACCTGCTGACAGGTCGCACACTGAGCCACGAATCTGGCTACATTGGGCTTCAGCCCTCCCCACCAATATGAACATCTCACATCATGGTACATCTTACTCGTACCGGGATGTATAGAGTAAGGTGTACAGTGAGCCTCCTGTAAAATCTTCTATCTCAACTCTGCATCAGCAGGAACACAAATGTGATCATGTCGCCTCATCACTCCGTCAGCTCCAATGGAAAACTGTGGTGCCTCTCCACGAGACATCCGCTCTCTAATCCTCATCAAGGTCGGGCAGGTTCCCTACTTCTGTTGGACCTCCTCCAACAGACTAGGTAGAACCTCTAAAGCATACAACTGGGCATCCTCATCAGGAAACTGGATGTCCATCTCTAGCCAAGCTAGATCCCTCTGAAGGTGAGCCTGTACGGTCAATCTCGCAATCGCCTTCTCTCGAGGCATCTTTGTTCGCTCCAAATGGTGTGTGCAAACTTTAAATTTATAACCCAAGATGTATGCTTAAAACAAGGATGCGAACCCGCAGTGTATGGGTCAATCGTAGTAAAAGCAAGAATTCTGGGGTGTCGATCTCAGGGACTTAGGTAAAACACAAACAAGTATAGGTTGTCAATATTACAACTAACCAAAAAATCAATTAAAGCAATCAAAAGATGATAATATAGTCAATTAAGGAAATATGAAAATTCTAGGGATTAAAGCATCTAGTTGTGGTTCCAACTCAAGATCTCAAGATAAGTGGACAAAGCTGAGGTTTTGCAAAAGGAAGGTGTTACTAAAGTGGAATAGATCACCGGGTAAGTCTCACTACTCACAATCCCAAACCAAAGAACCTATCACCGGTTAAGTCTCAAGGTACTATGGAAAGGAATTATAAACTCAAACCAACACACCAACTAAGGGAATAGAATCAACCTTTACCAGGTAAGTCTTAGGCTAACTCACAAAGATGGAATGAAGGCACACTCAAACCCCAATAAAGGATAAACCTTTATTACCTACACTTATGATCTTGGGTAAACAAATAAAGGAATTACCGGGTAAGTCTCATCCTAGGCTTGCATTGAACCAGGAAAGGTGTAATAAGAATAGGATTTGGCAAATTCTAACACTTAACTCTCAGTTTTGGATCAGAAAAGTCACCTCGGTCAGTCAAGTTCCACCCCGGCCGAGATATTCATCAACTGAACGAGATGTTCTAAGGTTAAGGATAAAGACTCGAGCTTTCAGGGTCCTATTGGAATTTAAGATTATTCTATCATTGTTTTTCCTACAACCTTCAGCCAATAACCCTAGAATCGTACAAGGAAATTAGCCACTCATCATCATAAAAGCAATAATCAAATATATGGGAAGAGAATGAATATTTAAACACAAAAACCTTAAGAACAAGACTTCAATAACTGAATAAAATATCAAATAAATAAGCGTTCCTTGGATCACAAATCCAACAAGACAAATCAACAAGAAGGGAATCTAAGAAAGTCTTACAAAACCCTTCACAAAAGCTATAATAAACTATCAATCCTTCCTAGATTGATCTTCAATCTTCCTTCCTTCAAAACTCTGGAGAAAATCCCTTAATTGCTGGATGCTATCAGCCCTCTAAGCATAGTTGAACTTGTGGAAAATCCAACCCTTTATATAGGAGAATTATCTTCCAAAGATAAAATATCTTAAAAAGATACTTTCCTAATAAAATATATCCATATCTCCTAAACTAAATATCTTCCTAAGATAATTTTATAGGAAATATCTTAAAAGATAATTTCTTAATAAAATATATCTTATCTCTTAAAATAAAGCTCACAAATATATGATCTTCCTTCCAAAAATCCAGCCCAAAAATATAAGATCTCTCTTTCCAAAAATAAAAGATCTCAGCCAAATAAAATATATCTCGCCGGGTCAGGATATTCGCCTCGGTCGAGACGCTCCCTTAGATCACCTCGGTCGAGGTGACTCTGTGGTTAACCGAGGTGACTCTCAGCTGAAGGTGAAATCTCTTAAATCTGGTCCAAAATAAATCTTTAATTCAATTTCATGCTTCCTGGATTCTTCCTTAAGCTCCTGAATGTAGCTCCAATGACTCCTTAGCTCCTTTAGCTCCATTTTGATGCAAAACGTGCCATTTTACCTACGATTACAACGAAACTTGGTGTAGACCTCGATTCCCGCAAAGGTAGATGAAACGACAATATAATCACAAAATATACATCTAAACATGTAGATTATTGAAGATAAAACGTCTAAACAGGTCCCAAAATATAGACTATAATTCATGCTATCAAAATACCTCATACTTGTCCCTTGCTTGTCCCCAAGCAAGTTCCAAATCTTAAGTACAAGATAGAATGGATTATAAGTCAGAAAGATCAATGAAAAGTATTTCAAAACATTTTTAGTGGTGTGCTCCACTCTTAGATCACTCTAAGAGAATGCTTCATGAAATTTAAAATCAAAATATGATCAAAACATTTTATAAATATAAGAAAGCTGTTCATCTTTGCATAAAATCATAGAATGCATAATAAATCATAATTATCGAAATTAATCATGTATAATCCAATTTAAACCACCAAGTCAATCAACAAGCTCGAGGTCTCAAGGGCTTTTCAAGAGAAGGTGAAGAAACGTGTGAGGATGGGATGTATATAGGGAATGTGGTGCTAGAATCCGGGAAAAGATTCTTTACTTCACTTGCTTTGAACTTCAACATCTTCCACCAATAAGCTTTGCTTATTTTACTTTTTTACTTTTTGGGATGCATGGACAGAGGTGCACAATAACCGAAGCCTAGGAAATCAGCAATCATCAATTTTTCGAGATGCCTCAAACCCTTGATGCACATACCATGACCCGTTAGGAATATCGCTCAATCCGACTTTGGCAAGACACAAACACCCGACTATGTGAATGGTGCCGAGTTACTCATCATCATGATTGACTTCCCCAAACCTATTTGTTTCTTTCTAACTTCCAGCCAACATCTCAACTTTACTTTCACTTTCTTTTCATTTGCTTGCTTCCAAATTCCCGGATAGGTAAAGGGAGGCAAATATGTATATGAGGGGCTAAGCATGATCAAGAAGAAGAAGAGAAGAGAATGAATTGCCTTGGTCTTTCCAGGAAGAGAGTGAGAGAACTCATAATGTGGTTTCAACCTTCAAATTCAACATAATTTGGATAAAAACAAAGTATTAAACATGCCACAAATGTCAAACAAAGCATTTGGCAACTTAAACATATTATAAAACCTTTCAAACATATAAAGATTTCAAAACCAGTCCGCAAACAAAATCTTCGCTGAGGTCATATCCAGATAAGAAGCACAAAAATCGTTTCGAAAACTGTCTTAGTTTAACCACCTCGGTCGAGATGTTCTAAGTCAACCGAGGTGCTGCATCTCGATTGGTCAAAATCACTTCGGTCGAGGGCATAAAATTTTTTTTCTTAACAAGTTTTTGACCTTTTTTTCTCGATCAAATAACCTGTATGCATGTATGTAGTCTCAGATAAACACATAGAGCAAGATAAAACAGTAATATCCAAATAGAGTCATACAAGCATACACATAAGGTCAAATCATACATCCAAATACCCCATACTTGGGACACATTGTCCCAATGGGTCAAAATAAGTCTAGAAGAAGTGTACTCACCGGACATAAGCTGAGCTGCATAATAAATAAATAAAAGAAATCCTTGCAAGCTCTTATCCTGATCTGCTGGCGGCGGTGGTGGATATGGTATGTACGGATGCTGGGACGGGTCGAATGGATATCCCATCATATGCTGGAACTGGATCTCCATCATCCGGCGCTGGTAGTGCTGACTCTCCAGCATCTGATGAGTCCGGCTATCCATCTCTCAGCGATGGTCATCCAAACGTCCGCCAAGATCGACGATCAGGGCTGCGTAGGAGTCACTCATCTGATCCGTCAGATCTTCAATCCGGCGGTGAGCTACGGGATCCCTCTGCCTGCAAACTCTACGCCTAGCAGGACGTGCTGGTGCTGCAGCTGGCTCATCCTCTGTCTCTTCGTCGTCTAGATCGACGACTAGTATACTATGACCAGCTGTATCTGTCCCTGTCTCCATGGCGGCACCGCCATCATCCTCCTCCTCATCAGCCTCCTCATCATGCTCCTGGGTTGTTGCTGCTGCGTCTCTAGCTTCCTCAATAAAAGGAATCCACGCAGTGGACCAGTACTGAGGGTCAAACATTGAGAACTGAGATGACCATCTAATACCATGAGGGGCAGTCTGCTCCCAAGGCATCGCCACGTATGGCGTAGTAAGTCCACGAGGAAACAGAATCCTCCTCGTGATCATCTACTACAGACCAAGCGGCTTGGCAGCCGCCACCATAGTACATGTGCTCAGATCAAGGTCTATCACTGTAGCAAGATGAGTCACTAAGCTGCCACAACAGATGTCTACCTTCCCCTTCGCCTTGATCCTGTGAAGATCCTCAGCTAGCATCACTCCGAAGTCGGGAACTCCTCCGGTAACCATACAATATAGACTCAGAAGCTCCCCCTGTCTAATCTTCTGGGGTGTCTTAGTACGCGCCAGAAGTGTCTCGCTAAAAATACGGTGAGCGAGTCTGAAGGCGAGGTGGAAGATGATACGCTCCCTGGAGTCTCCAGGACTCCACCTATCAGCATGCTCAACTACGTGAGCTATCTGTCCCCAAAACTGTCGAGCCACGGCTCGAGAAGGAAAATCGGAAACTGTGGGGTCGGGAAGGCGAAGATCTCTCTCCACTGATCCATCGGGACTAAGTAGTTCCGGTTCAGCAACCGGTACTTGATGGCCCTCTCCTCGGGCAAGTAGGTCACGGAGCTCACAAACTCTAATGTGGGCTCGAGGTATGCTGGAGTTCTAATCTCCATAAACTGCTCCAACTCTACCATAGAAATCATCCGCCTCAAGTCATCATCCACATAGAGGCAATCAAAGGCAGCAACATCTAGGAACCACGACGCGATCACTGGGCGCGCAACAATGCGGTCATAATCTACCTGGTGATGCTCATGGATCACCGGTATGGAACGTCGGGAAGAAGAAGAAGGTGAGAATTCATCCCTCAGAACAAGGTGTCTATCAGGTCTGGAACTCATTTTCTCTCTCTGTCAGAACACCTCGGTTGCCCTAACAATCCTCAAGAACACCTCGGTCGAGATGCAGGTCGACTGGACCGAGGTGATACGCTGTTTGATTTCAAATCTCTGGAATTCAGTTCTTTTCCCCCGATTTCACTACTGAAATAACGGGCAACCAAAGCCGATTTCTTCGAAAATCTGTGAAAGAAGAAAAGATTAGGGTTTTATCAATTTACCCCAAATTCGACCGATTGGAAGCGTTTTTGTTGCTGATTGTTGCTTGCAAACTGATCCTCTACTCTTTCGTTGCAGATTGGGAGCAAGAATCGTAAAAAATGATCGAGAATCGGGAAGCGAGGTGATTCTGTAAGCCGCGGTCGAGATGGTGAGAGAGGGAAGAGAGAGAACTCGTTCCTCCTTTTATACCCTTTTCTGAAACTGCTGTCACCTCAGTCGAGGTGGTCCCGACTGGACCGAGGTGATACGGACCGAGGTGAATTGTCGTAAACCCTAGTCGCCTCGGTTGCTATAGAATCATCTCGGTCGAGGTGCTGTGACAGCAACCAAGATGTGTCTCAGTCAAACTCCATCTTCTCGATTTCTCGAACTTCTGTCCTTCTAGTGTTGCTCCTGGGTTGTATTCCTTCCTTAGAAATTACCTGTTGTCTGTCTAGGATGCCAAAAACAAAGCAAAGCAAAGCAAACTATCTAAAGCTAGGCCAGGAAAGAGAAAAGAAAGCAATACCTTGGGTTGCCTCCCAAGAAGCGCTTGGTTTAAGGTCGCTAGCTGGACCGTATGGCATCCCTAAACATGCTGGAAGGTGTCCTCACCCCATACTTCACCTTCATCATGAGGTGAGATAAGGAAGTCTATCAAACATTCTAGCAAGTGCAAGTGCTCATCGGGGAATGAATCGTCTATGGGTGGTTCGTCCTTCTCGCGTGAAGAGGGAGGTAGCCGGCTGAGGTGATCCGCAATAGAATTTTTGGATCCGTTCTTATCGCGGATCTCTAGATCAAACTCTTGAAGCAAGAGAATCCATCGAATAAGACGTGGCTTGGCATCCTTCTTAGCAAGCAAGTAACGAATAGCTGTATGGTCAGTGTAAACAATAACTTTCGCTCCTACTAAGTAAGAATGAAATTTCTCAAAAGCATATACGACCGCCAATAGCTCCTTTTTGGTGGTGGCGTAGTTACGTTGGGCTTCGTCTAGCGTCTTGCTAGCATAGTAAATGGCAGTAGTCCGCCTATCCTTCTTTTGTCCAAGCACCGCTCCTACTGCCACATCACTCGCATCACACATGATCTCGAAGGGCAAGGTCCAATTCGGAGGCTGGATAATGGGAGTGGAGATCAATGCTTCTTTAATCTTGAAAAATGCATTAAGACATTCTTGCGAAAACTCAAAAACAACATCTTTATTCAAGAGTTTAGTTAGTGGTTTAGAGATCTTCGAGAAGTCCTTGATGAATCTCCTATAGAAACCTGCATGCCCGAGAAAACTCCGCACACCCTTAACAGAACAAGGGGGAGGAAGTTTCTCAATAGTCTCGATCTTAGCTAGATCGACCTCAATGCCTCGGTTGGAAACGAGGTGTCCTAGCACGATGCCTTCATTAACCATAAAGTGACACTTCTCCCAATTCAAGACGAGATTAGTTTCTTCATATCTTTGTAGCACTAGAGAAAGGTTAAATAGGCAATCATCAAAAGAAGAACCATATACTGAAAAATCGTCCATAAATACCTCCATGATCTCCTCTATATACTCGGAGAAGATAGCCATCATGCATCATTGGAAGGTAGCGGGCGCATTACATAATCCAAATGGCATCCTCTTATAAGCGAATGTCCCCCATGGACAAGTGAAAGTGGTCTTCTCTTGATCATCCGGATGGATAGGTATCTGAAAGAAGCCACTATAGCCATCTAAATAGCAAAAATGTGAATGCTGGGCCAACCGTTCGAGCATTTGATCGATGAAGGGAAGTGGAAAATGGTCCTTCCGAGTGGCCACGTTTAGCTTCCTATAATCGATGCACACCCTCCATCTCGTGACGGTCCTAGTTGGGATTAAGTCGTTGTTCTTATTTGTCACAACGGTCATCCCTCCTTTCTTCGGAACTACGTGCACTGGGCTGACCCACTTGCTGTCCGAGATAGAAAATATGATACCTGCATCCAACAACTTAAGAATTTCTTTCTTAACAACCTCTTTCATGATCGGGTTTAACCATCTTTGAGGTTCCCGTGAAGTCTTATGATCATCCTCCATTAGTATTCTATGCATGCAGAAAGAAGGCTTAATACCAATAAGATCATCAATAGTATAACCCAAAGCCTTTCGATGCTTCCTCAGGACATGCATTAGTTTAGATAATTCAGATTCGGAGAGGGAAGCACTAACGATGACGGGATAAGTAGAATCCGGTCCAAGAAAACATACCTCAAGTGACTCGGGAGTTGTTTAAGCTCCACAATTGGGGGTGCTTTCTGAGGTGGATCTTTGCTTCCTCCTTCCAGTGGAGTAGACTTAGATCGAAGAACTGGACTTTCAGAAGTCTCAATTGACATCATCTCGCTTTCGACCTCGGTCGAGGTCCAAAGAGTGACCGAGATGTTCTTCAGTCAAGAACACCTCGCTTGGTCCAGAAAGTGCCTCGGTCGAGGTACTGCAACTAGGACCGAAACTGGAGATTCTCTTCTCCTGAATTAGTTTTTCAATCTTAGCTCCTGGATCTTCTTCCAGTGCCTTTAAGTTCCGTATATCTGCATCACAAGAAGCATCTATACCTTTCTCCATTAAGCTAAAAGTAATAACTCTCTCAAGTGGATCATTAATAAGAATAGAGCTCACCAATTCTCTTGATTCTTCTTCATTATAGATGTTAAAGATATCATCTCCCAGTGGCTCTCCTTTCATTGCCGCAAGCAATGCAAACTCAATTTGATCACCGCCAATGTTGAATTGCAACTTGGCGTTCTTACAATCCACATTGCAACCTTAAGTTGCTAGAAATGGTCTCCCGAGAATGATAGGAACGAGATAATCTGCGGGAATGTCAAGCACAACAAAGTCTATAGGTAAGTAGAAGTTACCTAACTTAACCGGAACGTCTTCTAAAATACCCACGGGATGGGTAATTGAGCGATCCGCCATATATAGCCTTATCTTTACTGGCTTGGGCTCTCTAAGGCCGATCTTCACGCATAGCTCCAGTGGGATGATGCTCACGCTGGCTCCTAGATCACACAACGCCTCACAAGTGACATCCCCAACTTGAATGGGAATGCAAAATGAGCCGGGATCCCTTAACTTGGGTGGCATCTTCTCCTTCATGATTTGAATGAGCTCCGAGGATTTAGATATCATCTTTACTTCACCAAAGTCTTCCAACTTCCTCTTCCTTGATAGAATTTCTTTCAAGAACTTCCCATAGGCGGGCATCCCTAGAATAACATCAAGGAAAGGGATATTAATATGTAGTTTATTCATCAAGTCAAGGAACTTACCAAAATGCTTGTCTAGATGTGCTCTGGCCCTTGACTGGGGGAATTGAAGTGGTGGTTTATATGCAGGAGGTGGGACATAAACTTCAGTTTTGTCCGACGCTCTCTGAGGCTCAACCTCGGTTGGCACCTCGGCCGAAGTGTTCTTCGTCTGTGTATGGACCGAGGTGTTCTTCACTGGCATCGACCGAGGCACTGGATCTGCAGTATTCGGTCCACTTCTCGTCGTTATTGCCATGAACTGTCCTTTAGGGTTGCTTTCCGTCCTTGCTGGAAGCTTCCCTGGATCTCTTGGCGCTTCATTCGCCTTATTAAAGAATTGTTGTTCTAAGGCTTTTTGTGCCTTCGAAAATGAAGTCATGGACGTCTCCATAGCGTTGAGCTTGATCAAGATAACCTCCAGCACTGCATCTTTCTTTTCTGGCTGGGACGAGCTTGATCCAGGCTCTTGGCTCTTCAATGAAGTAGAAGAAGAAGAAGAAAAAGAGAGGAAGGGATTAGAAGAGTTGTTCGAATTGGAGTTAGAGTAAGAGTTACCCGAATTTTGATTGTTTGGCCTCCAATTATTGCTGTTGGATCCTCTATTGTTGTTGTAGCTGATAACACGATTTATGATGTTAGATTAGGCACTCATTTAGATAGATTTCCCGCTCATTCATGCATGGTTTAGCACTAGTTCATGACGTTTGCACTCAATTCATGTATTTTGTCGAGATAGACGTCTACACGGACTTTTGCATGCTTTGTAGGTATTTTGGGAGATTTAGGAGCTTAATCTATACATTTGAAGATCATTCCTCGAGGTGACACACCTTTGGACTCATTGGGAAGCAAGTTAGGAGCTAAGGAGGACGGATGGGACCTTGTTGGTGCATGCCATGCACCAAATCGTGGCTTAATGATCCAAAACAAGCTGAGGCACCAAAACCACGGCCACTGGGACTTCCACGGGCGTGGAAATGGGCCGTGGTTTTCCCCAGACAGCTGTGATAGCTATCCCACGATCTTCATGGCCGACTCTTGCAAATTTGGAGGATGAAAGGTGGTCCTGCAAGGCTGTTAGGGGCAGACCCCTCACTCCCATTCTCTCCCACACTCTCAACAACAATATTCTCTCATTTGGAAGATTGGATTGGAGCTACCATTGGAGAAGAAGAAAAGCTTCCATTGGAGAAGAAGAAGAAGCACACTAGTTCATAGTTCCATAGTCTTTTAGTGTGATTTTGAGTGAGCTTTGTAAAACGTTTTGCAAGGGTTTGTAAGAAACGATTCGAACCTTCTTTTGAAGGGTTGTAAGTCCTTCTTGAACCTTGATTGAGCTTGCTTTACTTGTTTAATTTGCTTAATCCATCTTTCATTTCATCTTCTTGCCATGGATTCTATGATTTTATGCTTGATGACTTTGATTGTGATGATGCATGTTGTTGGCTAGATAAATGCGATTCTAGGGTAAGGAAATAATGGTTATGGCATAGACTATGATAGGATGGACTTAGATATACCTTTGGATGATTCGCTTGATTGAACCTAGTCACTGTTTAAAACCACGGTTGGATCTTGCCCTTCCACGGCCGTGGAAAGGGATGAACAACCCGTAATTCTGACTAACTCGTTTGATTTGATAAAACTAAGTGCTAGGATGTTAGATGGTTGAAATCCTAGTATTTGTTGAGCTAATTCTATCCTACGGGGACGTAGTATTAGCAACTAAGTGTTAGAAGAGACCTACCCGGTGATTCTTGCTCTTAGATAACAAAGATGACAAACTCTAGGTAGTAGTGAGCCTCACAAGCCGCTATTGGACTGAATGTGCTAGGATAAGTGTTTAGGACTTGCCTTCCCGAGACTTACCCGGTAAGGAGAGGTTAGATCCCTAGATAACCATCCGGTTTGTGTAGATATCCCTTCCTTAGGCTCCTAGAGACTTACCCGGTAATAGGACCTTAGGAACGGGACTAGTGGATCATGAGACCTACCCGGTAATTGACCCCATTTGAGAAACATTCACTCCCATACTATAGTTAATCCAAGGAATGATTAGATAGCTTGAGTCCTATGCCATAACCGGAATTTCCAACCCCTAGAATCCGCTTTTCTCTCTTTGATCACATATTTCGTGCTTGCTTTGTTTATTTGTGTTTTAGCTTGATCCTTAGTTTGTTTTTCTATATTATATCGTTGTGATCCTTGATTGATCACCGCACAAAACCAAACCCAAAAATATTGAGATTTTCATTTATTTGTTTCTTTCTCTTTTCTTAGCCTAGATCAACACTATCCTTAGTCACTAATCGATTAAATCTCACCTCAGTCTTTGTGTTCAACCTCGGAATACTTTCCCTACTACAAAACGTCCCGTACACTGCGGGTTCGCTAGGAGTTAGGAGAAATATATCGAGTTATAAATTTAAAGCTTTTACGTGTCACATTCTTAGCGTAACAAGTTTTTGGCGCCGTTGCCCGGGACTAGGTTAAGATTGAGTCGTAATTTGTGATTGTTTATAGTGTAGGTCTTTCTTATTGCTTTTGATCTCGTTTGGTTTGTGTCTTTGCTTTTTAGGACATCTCTCACTCTTCAGGTGTATGCGAAGATCTCGTGGCAAGGATTTAGCTCCATTTGATCCCGAACCGGAGAAAACCCTTAGATCTAGATCCAAGAGCATTAGAAAGGGAAAAGAGATGGTCGGAAGAGATCTCCAAGGTGAGTTAGATGAAGCTTTAGAGCAAATTAGGCTAAGGGATGAGGCCTTGGAGAATGAAAGGAGACTTGCCAATGAGAGGCAAGAAGCAAATAGGAGGGAGATTGAAGAGATTAGGCAAGCTCTTGTGCAAAGAGAGCTTAATCGTCAACAACCTCCACCTCCACCACAACCGCAGCCGGCGGTTAATATTCGGGTTGTGCCCATTGCTATTGAAGAGCCACAAACGTTAGGGCAACGTATGGATCCGGCACAAAGAGCACACCGTCCGGGTGTGAACTTAGGAGATCCCGCAGCCCATGATTACGAGCTCCGCCCTCAAGTTCTACAAATGATCCGGCATAATAAATTTGGAGGGATGGAAGGGGAGTCTCCTCATCAACACTTAATGAACTATGAGATCTTGATGGAGACTCTAAGGCCGCCTAGATTGGAGAGCAACAACCATAAGCTTAGGGCTTTCTCCTTCTCACTTAAGGATAAAGCCTTGGCTTGGTATCAATCTATTCCGCAAGGGCGAGTGAGTACTTGGGAGGAGATGACAACCGAGTTTTTGACAAAGTTCTTCCCACCTTCCAAGACTGCCGAGTTAAGAGGGAAGGTCAATGCCTTCGTGATGAAGGATAGAGAAAGCCTATTCAAGTCTTGAGAGAGGTTCAAAGACCTTCTCCTAGATTGCCCACACCATGGAATACCGAAGATAGAGTTATTGGAGATCTATTTCAAGGGGCTTGATGAGGATAGCCAATTCAAGCTTCAATCACTTTCCGGTAGAACCTTTATGGAGAAGAATGTGGATGAAGCTTGGGAGTTTGTAGAGAAACAAGCTTTGGTAATTGAGAAGTACTCCCATAGGAAGAGTGATGGGAGGAAAGCGGGAGCATATGAGGTGAGTGTAGTCACCATGAGTAACTTCAAGCTTGATGCAATCAACAATGAGCTGAAATCTTTGAGGGAGTTGTGTGCTACAACTTTGAAGAATCAAGCAAGCCCTCAAGTGCAAGTGCAAGCAAACTTGTCTTCCAAGGAGGAAGATGTGAGCTACATGGGAAGGGGCAATTACAACAACTATCAAGGCCCAAGGAACTTCAACAACAACCGGCAATTCAACAATTACCGGCCTAACCACAACCATCCCGGGTTTTCCTATTCTAACCCGGATGAAGCCTTAAACCCTCCCGCTTCCACAAGCGCAGCACCACCACCAAAAGCTTCACAAGAACCTCCACCCGGATTTACTCAACCTCCAAAGGATAGAACCGAGATGATGTTTGAGCAATTGCTTGGAAGGTTGAGCGGTCTTGAGAGCATGGTGACTTCCATTTCTAAGGCTCAAAAGGTGTTGGAAGCACAAGTGTTCCAAAAGGCGGGTGAAGCTCATAGAGATCCGGGAAAGGTTCCCGGAAGAACCGAAGATAACCCAAGAGGCCAAGTGTTGACCATCACTACAAGGAGTGGGCTGAGCATGAAGGATCCCTTTCCTAAGGAAAATGATAAAGGGAAGCAAGTGGTGATAGAGGAAGAGACATTGCAAGAAGATGGAGGCAAGAGCAAGGATGATGAGCCAACATATGTGGCACCACCTCCATACAAGCCACCACTACCATTCCCACAATCACGAGCAAGAGCTCGCTTGGACAAACACTTCGGTAAATTCCTTGAACTTATGTCTAAATTGCATATTAACATTCCGTTCATGGATGCTATTCTAGGTATGCCGGCATATGGCAAGTTCTTGAAGGAAATACTCTCCAACAAAAGG
The DNA here is from genome assembly GCA_033239125.1 of Fagopyrum homotropicum. Taxonomy (NCBI): domain Eukaryota; kingdom Viridiplantae; phylum Streptophyta; class Magnoliopsida; order Caryophyllales; family Polygonaceae; genus Fagopyrum; species Fagopyrum homotropicum. The sequence goes on from BSWB01000002.1 coordinate 105,781,293, forward strand.
AAGTTGGAAGAGTATGGGGAAGTGAGGATGACGAAGAGGTCCTCAGAATTGATCCAAACCATGAAGGAGGAGATGCCTCCTAAGCTAAGAGATCCGGGATCCTTTTGTGTGCCAATTGGAGTGGGAGAAGTGAAGTATGAAGCCTTATGTGATCTTGGGGCAAGTGTAAGCATCATAACCCTTGAACTTTGTAACAAGGTTGGGCTAGGAGAGCCAAATCCGGTCAAGATGACCCTTTACATGGTGGACCGTTCGATCACTCACCCGCTTGGAATCTTGGAGGACATACCGTTGCAACTCGGGAAGTTCTATGTGCCAATAGACTTCGTTGTTTTGGACATCCCGGCAGACTATCTGGTTCCTATCATCTTAGGGAGACCTTTTCTCGCCACTTCCGGATGCTTGGTGGATTGTAAGAATGGAATTCTCTCCTTCAACATTGGAGAAGAGAATATTAAGTTCAAACTATCCACAATGATGAAGGGGCCAGCCCTTGGTGAAGATATGTTCAACATTGTCGAGCAAGAGGATTCTAGAGAAGTTGTGAGCTCGATCTTGATCAAGGACCCCTTGGAGAAGGTTCTTAACTTAAGTTTGATGGAGGAAGGAGTTGAGGAGGCTTGCAATGAAGAAATCAAGGCTTTGGAATCATTGGAAAAGGAGACAAGAGCTGAATTTGAAGCACACGAAGGTGTGCTGAATTTCTGTGAAAACCACGGCCAGGTAGGGGAAACCACGCCCTTGGAAAGTCCCGTGGAACTCTCTAGAATGCTCAAAAACGCTAGGTTTGCAAGTTCCACGGCCGTGGTTGTGCCAGAGCCCGTAATTTTGCCCGTGGTTTCTTCAGAAACTACCTTAGTTGTTGATCAAGCTTCAAGGAGCTTTGGGGAGTCTTCCATGGCTTTGGATTCATCTCAACCAACATTATACGGATCGTCTCCACTCAATAAAGGTCCTGCTAAACTTGAACTCAAACCCCTCCCCTCTCATTTGAAGTATGCTTTCCTTGGTGAGAATTCTACATATCCGGTTATTGTGAATGCATGCTTGAATGACGATGAACTTGCTAGATTGTTGCATGAGTTGAGATTGCATAGGAAGGCTATTGGCTATACCATTGATGATTTAGTTGGCATTAAACTTCTTTGTGCATGCATAAGATCTTGATGGAAGATAACCATAAACCTTCAATTGAACCTCAAAGAAGACTAAACCCAATCATGAAAGAAGTAGTAAAGACGGAGATTCTTAAATTGCTAGATGCGGGAATCATTTTCCCGACTTCGGATAGTAAATGGGTTAGTCCCGTGCATGTGGTTCCTAAGAAGGGTGGGATGACCGTAGTGACTAATGAGAATAATGAACTAATCCCAACTAGAACGGTTACGGGATGGAGGATGTGTATTGACTATAGGAAACTAAATGTGGCCTATAGGAAAGATCACTTCCCTCTTCCTTTCATTGACCAAATGCTAGAGAGATTAGCTCAACATTCCCATTTTTGTTACTTAGATGGCTATAGTGGATTCTTCCAAATCCCTATTCACCCCGATGACCAAGAGAAAACTACATTCACATGTCTTTGGGGTACATTTGCATATAGGAGAATGCCGTTTGGGTTGTGTAATGCACCCGCCACCTTTCAAAAGTGTATGATGACCATCGTTTCTGAGTATATTGAAAACATCATGAAAGTGTTTATGGATGATTTTTCTGTTTATGGATCTTCCTTTGATGATTGTTTAGCTAACTTGTCTCTAGTGCTTAAGAGATATGAGGAGACTAATCTCGTCTTGAATTGGAAGGAATGCCACTTCATGGTAAGTGAAGGTATTGTGTTGGGACACTTGGTGTCCAACCGAGGCATTGAGGTTGATAGGGCTAAGATAGAAACCATAGAGAAGTTGCTACCATCTAACTCGGTGAAGGGGGTAAGGAGTTTTTTAGGGCATGCCGGTTTTTACCGGAGATTCATTAAAGATTTCTCTAAGATTTCTAAACCTCTTACTAACCTACTAATGAAAGATGTTGAGTTTGTTTTCTCCAAGGATTGCCTTGAGGCTTTTTGTAGGTTGAAGAATACTTTGATCTCCGCACCCATCATGCAACCTCCGGATTGGAGTCTACCATTTGAGATCATGTGTGACGCAAGTGATGTAGCCGTCAGGGCTGTTTTGGGGCAAAAGAAGGATGGGCGTACACATGCCATTTATTATGCTAGCAAGACGCTAGATGATGCCCAACTCAATTATGCTACCACCGAGAAGGAGCTGCTAGCGGTTGTGTATGCATTTGAGAAGTTCCGCTCGTATCTTGTTGGAGCGAAGGTCATTGTGTATACGGATCATGCTACGATCCGTTACCTCCTTACAAAGAAGGATGCCAAGCCTCGTTTGATTCGGTGGATCCTTCTTCTTCAAGAGTTTGATTTGGAAATCCGGGATAAAAAGGGGTCCGAAAATTCTGTGGCGGATCACCTTAGTAGACTCCCACCATTGGAGATCGAGAGAGATGACATCCCTATTGATGACTCATTCCGGGATGAGCAATTGCAAATGGTGGAGGAGTGCTTGTTTCAAGTGTCAAGGGGAAATGAGCCATGGTATGCGGACATTGTGAACTATCTTGTGTGTGAAGAGGTGCCACCCGGTTTATCCTATGCCCAAAGGAAGAAATTCTTCAAGGATGTGAGGCATTACTATTGAAGTGAACAGATTTTGTTCAAGAGAGGGCCGGATGGAGTCTTTAGGAGATGCATACCGGAGGATGAGGTGGAGAGTGTGATCCGCCATTGTCATTCCTTGCCATGTGGAGGCCATGCTAGCTCACACAAGACATGTGCAAAGGTGTTGCAATCCGGGTTTTATTGGCCAAGTTTGTTCAAGGATGTGCAGAATTTTGTGGTAGCATGTGATGCTTGCCAAAGGACGGGCAACATCTCAAGGAGGAATGAGATGCCCTTGAACAACATACAAGAAGTGGAGATATTTGACGTGTGGGGTGTGGATTTCATGGGACCATTCCCTTCTTCATGTGGCAACCTCTACATCCTCTTGGCGGTGGACTATGTGTCGAGATGGGTTGAAGCAATCGCCTCTCCCACAAATGATGCCAAGGTTGTGGTGCGGTTCTTCAACCGAGTGATCTTCCCTAGGTTTGGAACACCAAGGGTGATCATAAGTGATGGAGGGAAGCACTTCACCAATAGGAACTTCGGGACACTTTTGGCTAAGTATGGGGTGACTTATAAGGTGGCAACACCTTACCATCCCCAAACTAGTGGTCAAGTGGAGATCTCCAACCAGGAGATAAAAGGAATTCTTGAGAAGACAGTTTCTAGGACGAGAAAAGATTGGGCTATGAAGCTCGATAATGCCTTGTGGGCATATAGAACCGCTTTCAAGACACCAATTGGCACCACTCCCTACAAGCTAGTCTATGGCAAGTCTTGCCACCTTCCGGTGGAGATGGAGCATAGAGCATATTGGGCCATTAGGTGGCTAAACTTTGACCTCAAGGAGGCCGGAGAGAAGAGATTGCTTGATATAAACACTCTTGAGGAGATCCGGTTGGATGCATATGAAAACGCCCGGATTTACAAGGAAAGGACCAAACGTTGGCATGACAAGCGTCTCATCCCGAAGGAGTTAAGTGAAGGCGACCTTTTCCTTCTCTTCAACTCAAGGTTGGGGCTCTTCCCCGGAAAGCTAAAGTCAAGATGGACGGGTCCTTATGTGGTGAAGAAGATCTTTCCCCATGGAGCGGTTGAGATAGGAGGGGAGCATTGTGGAGATTTTAAGGTGAATGGGCATCGGTTGAAGAAGTATATCCCGGGAGCTCCGGTGGATATGATTGCCCCACTTCACCTAGAGTGAGACGCCCCCGAGTTTGGTCAAGCTAATGACCTTAAAGAAGCACTTAATGGGAGGCAACCTATTGGTAACGTTTTTTTATTTCCTTTTTCGTTTTTGTTTTTGTTTTGGTTTTTCTGTTTTTGTGTGTTTGGTGTGCTTTGTGTGTGTGCTAGAGTTTTAGTAGCAATGGAGCCTTCCATGGCATGTGGATGATGATGATGAGTCCCTCATCAATTGTAGGTGGAGCGAACGCGGGACTTGGACGGCTAGCGGTGCCTAGCGCGGATCCCGACGCCATAACGAACACTTTGAGCTCTCTACCATCGTTGATAGGATCATCCGACATCACTCCACTGAAGTGATCCCAAATACCAAAGCAAACCATTTTTACATTGTGAGAACCCTCTTTCATTCTTCTTTACTTGAATACCACATTGGGGACAATGTGTTTTTAAGTATGGGGTGGGGTTTGCATGATCTTTTGCATGATTAGCATCTAGGGTAGTTTCTTTTAGTCACATGCTTCATTATGTCTTGCATTGTACATACACATTTCGAAAAAATCCAAAAAAGTCTGAAAATTTTAAAATTTTTTTAGTGCTTCTAAGCTTGGGAATGACCCTTATGATGAGATTGTTGTGTGGATTGGCTATGGATGGCCTTATGTGTTGAATTGATGAATGCATATGTGGACTTGAAGTACTTATTTTGAATCCCATGAATGATTTATGATTATGATGCTTGTCTTGATTGGATTGAGTATTGAAAGTCGAAATTACATGCTAGTTCTTGCACATCATTTAGGAATGACTAAGGCAATTCATTTTCCTCTACTTCTCATCTTGATCATGTTGTTTGAGCACCTCAATTGATATAAATTTGACCACTTTTGACCCATCCGGGAATATGAGCATGTTAGTGTGTTGAATGTGTGAAAAGCAAGTGTGGGATGAAGTTGTTGATGGATGAATGTTATGAATGAAGTGCTGAATTTGTTGTGAAAGTGTAGACAAAAATATAGGTTTGGGGACGTTGGTTTAAATGACGAGTAACTCGGCACCATTCACATAATCGGGTGTTTGTGCCTTGCCAAAGTCAAATAAACCGATAGTCCTAACGAGCTTTGGTACGTGTGCCCGGTGTGGATGCACCTCGAAAAATAAAAAAGCCCGAGGATGGCTAATCACCAAGGTTTCGGCTTTTGTACACCAATGCCATTGTCTCAAAAATAAGTGAAAAAAAAAAGAAAAGAAAAGAAAGAAAAGATGGAGAAAATATACACTTGTGGGAAGTTGATAAAAAATGTGAAGTCGTGAAGTTAGTTCCATTCCCGGATTAGCATCACATGACCTAGAAAAATTCCCACCTAATCACAACATTTCTTAGCCTCTTATTTCCTAAGTCCTTGTGACCTATTTGCATGTGTGTAAGACTTAGTAATCTAGATTGGATATGCTCATGATCATCTTGACTTCTTCATTTTTACATTTCAAGCATGCTTTCGAGTTAAGTATAATTGTCTTTCCGTGCCTTCACTTATTTGACACATGATTGTTTGTCCATTGCCATGAAACATGACTATGAAGGTGATCCAATACTAGAAGCACAACTCCAAAAAGATTTTGTTATTTTTCTGCATGCATAAATCATGTCATCTCTTAGTCTATAGTTGGGGACTTGCTCGGGACGAGCAAACCTTAAGTATGGGGTATTTTTGATAACACGATTTATGATGTTAGATTAGACACTCATTTAGATAGTTTTCCCGCTCATTCATGCATGGTTTAGCACTAGTTCATGACGTTTGCACTCAATTCATGTATTTTGTCGAGATAGACATCTACACGGACTTTTGCATGCTTTGTAGGTATTTTGGGAGATTTAGGAGCTTAATCTATACATTTGAAGATCATTCCTCGAGGTGACACACCTTTGGACTCATTGGGAAGCAAGTTAGGAGCTAAGGAGGATACATGGGACCTTGTTGGTGCATGCCATGCACCAAATCGTGGCTTAATGATCCAAAACAAGCTGAGGCACCAAAACCACGGCCACTAGGACTTCCACGGGCGTGGAAATGGGCCGTGGTTTTCCCCAGACAGATGTGACAGCTATCCCACGATCTTCATGGCCGACTCTTGCAAATTTGGAGGATGAAAGGTGGTCCTGCAAGGCTGTTAGGGGCAGACCCCTCACTCCCATTCTCTCCCACACTCTCAACAACAATATTCTCTAATTTGGAAGATTAGATTGGAGCTACCATTGGAGAAGAAGAAAAGCTTCCATTGGAGAAGAAGAAGAAGCACACTAGTTCATAGTTTCATAGTCTTATAGAGTGATTTTGAGTGAGCTTTGTAAAACGTTTTGCAAGGGTTTGTAAGAAACGATTCGAACCTTCTTTTGAAGGATTGTAAGTCCTTCTTGAACCTTGATTTAGCTTGCTTTACTTGTTTAATTTGCTTAATCCATCTTTCATTTCATCTTCTTGCCATGGATTCTATGATTTTATGCTTGATGACTTTGATTGTGATGATGCATGTTGTTGGCTAGATAGATGCGATTCTAGGGTAAGGAAATATTGGTTATGGCATAGACTATGATAGGATGGACTTAGATATACCTTTGGATGATTCGCTTGATTGAACCTAGTCACTGTTTAAAACCACGGTTGGATCTTGCCCTTCCACGGCCATGGTAAGGGATGAACAACCCGTAATTCTGACTAACTCGTTTGATTTGATAAAACTAAGTGCTAGGATGTTAGATGGTTGAAATCCTAGTGTTTGTTGAGCTAATTCTATGCTAGGGGGACCTAGTGTTAGCAACTAAGTGTTAGAAGAGACCTACCCGGTGATTCTTGCTCTTAGATAACAAAGATGACAAACTCTAGGTAGTAGTGAGCCTCACAAGCCGCTATTGGACTGAATGTGCTAGGATAAGTGTTTAGGACTTGCCTTCCCGAGACTTACCCGGTAAGGAGATGTTAGATCCCTAGATAACCATCCGGTTTGTGTTGATATCCCTTCCTTAGGCTCCTAGAGACTTACCCGGTAATAGGACCTTAGGAACGGGACTAGTGGATCATGAGACCTACCCGGTAATTGACCCCACTTGAGAAACATTCACTCCCAACATACTATAGTTAATCCAAGGAATGATTATATAGCTTGAGTCCTATGCCATAACCGGAATTTCCAACCCCTAGAATCCGCTTTTCTCTCTTTGATCACATATTTCGTGTTTGCTTTGTTTATTTGTTTTTTAGCTTGATCCTTAGTTTGTTTTGCTATATTATATCATTGTGATCCTTGATTGATCACCCCACAAAACCAAACCCAAAAATATTGAGATTTTCATTTATTTGTTTCTTTATCTTTTCTTAGCCTTGATCAACACTATCCTTAGTCACTAATCGATTAAATCTCACCTCAGTCTTTGTGTTCGACCTCGGAATACTTTCCCTACTACAAAACGTCCTGTACACTGCGGGTTCGCTAGGAGTTAGGAGAAATATATCGAGTTATAAATTTAAAGCTTTTGCGTGTGACATTCTTAGCGTAACAGTAGCTGTTGTTCCGGGAACCGTTGTTGTTGTTCCGGTAACCGTTGTTGTTCCTTGAGTTTTGATATCCTTCCTCTTCTTTCTTGGTGTGAGCAACCAAAAGTTCCTTCAATTGCTTCACATCATTCTTGAGGGAGGTAAGTTGATTATTATTTGATGGAGCTTCTTGGAAATTAACTCTCTTAACTCTATTTTCAGCTCCTTGGTGTGAGTACTTCTCCATATGCAAAGCTTGTTTTTCAATGAATTCCCAAGCTTCATCAATCGGCATGTCCATGAATGTGCCGGCGGATAGTAGTTGAAGGCTGAATTAGGTAGCTCCATCCAATCCCTTGAAGTAAATCTCCAACAACTCTATCTTTGGAATCCCATGATGTGGGCAATCCAAAAGAACATCTTTAAATCTCTCCCATGACTTGGACAAACTCTCCTTGTCCTTCATGATGAATGCATTGATCTTCCCTCTCATTTCGGCAGTTTTGGAGAGGGGAAAGAATTTCGTCAAGAACTCTGTCGTCATCTCCTCCCAAGTGTTGATCTTTCCGGGAGGAAGAGACTAGTACCAAGTAAGCGCCATGTCCTTCAAAGAAAAGTAAAAAGGCCTTAACTTGTAATTATTATTTTCAACTCTTGAAGGTTTCAAGGTCTCCATCAAGATCTCATAGTTTTGTAGATGTTGATGTGGAGACTCCCTTTCTAGACCTCTGAACTGGCATTGACGAATCATGGAAAGAACTTGCGGTCGAAGTTCATAATCATGCTCCGCTGGATCTCCTAGGTTGACTCCTGAACGCCTCACTTGCTGGTTTGGGTCCATCCTCTACCCTAGGGTTTGTGGAATACCTGCAAAAAGAATATCTCGGATTGGCATCCGAGGTGGAAGTATCTCGGCCGGGGCAACTGGAGCGGGGTCCTGCCTTGGTCGAGGATCTGGTCGATGCAAAATATGAGCTCGTAACTCAGTCATATCTGCTTCAATCTCTGCAGCTCGGGTGCAATTTTCCTCCCTTTCGCGTTGCAGTTCTTCCTTATTGAGGCACAGTTGTTCCATAGCCTCCTTCAATTCGGCCTCAAGATCGCGATTGTCTTGATTGGCCATTTTTGCTTCTTCAAGCATCTCTTATATGTCTTTTCTGGTTCGGGATCGTAAGGAACGATTTCCTTCCCAGCACGGGTTCTTCGCATAAACCTAAGAAAAAGAACCTGCGAAAGTCACTCAAGTAGAGTGGTTAGTAATAACAGGGGCAACAACCCCGAAAGACAACCGCAGCCGGCTCGGTCTAGATGAAATCCCCGGCAACGGCGCCAAAAACTTATTCGCTCCAAATGGTGTGTGCAAGCTTTAAATTTATAACCCAAGATTTTTGCTTAAAACAAGGATGCGAACCCGCAGTGTACGGGTCAATCGTAGTAAAAGCAAGAATTTCGGGGTGTCGATCTCAGGGACTTAGGTGAAACACAAGCAAGTATAGGTTGTCAATATTACAACTAACCACAAAAGCAATTAAAGCAATCAAAAGATGATAATATAGTCAATTAAGGAAATATGCAAATTCTAGGGATTAAAGCATCTAGTTGTGGTTCCAACTCAAGATCTCAAGATAAGTGGACAAAGCTGAGGTTTTGCAAAGGGAAGGTGTTACTAAAGTGGAGTAGATCACGGGTAAGTCTCACTACTCACAATCCCAAACCAAAGAACCTATCACCGGGTAAGTCTCAAGGTACTAAGGAAAGGAATTATAATCTCAAACCAACACACCAACTAAGGGAATAGAATCAACCTTTACTGGGTAAGTCTCAGGCTAACTCACAAAGATGGAATGAAGGCACACTCAAACCCCAATAAAGGATAAACCTTTATTACCTACACTTGTGATCTTGGGTAAACAAACAAAGGAATTACCGGGTAAGTCTCATCCTAGGCTTGCATTGAACCAAGAAAGGTGTAATAAGAATAGGATTTGGCAAACTCTAACACTTAACTCTCAGTTTTGGATCAAGAAAAGTCACCTCGGTCAGTCAAGTTCCACCCCAGCCGAGATGTTCATCGACTGAACGAGATGTTCTAAGGTTAAGGATAAAGACTCGAGTTTTCAGGGTCCTACTGGAATTTAAGATTATTCTATCATTGTTTTTCCCACAACCTTCAGCCAATAACCCTAGAATCGCACAAGGAAATTAGCCACTCATCATCATGAAAGGAATAATCAAATATATGGGAAGAGGATGAATATTTGAACACAAAAACCTTAAGAACAAGGCTTCAATAACTGAATCAAATATCAATTAAATAAGCGTTCCTTGGATAACAAATCCAACAAGACAAATCAACAAGAAGGAAATCTAAGAAAGTCTTACAAAACCCTTCACAAAAGCTATAATAAGCTATCAATCCTTCCTAGATTGATCTTCAATCTTCCTTCCTTCAAAACTCTGTAGAAAATCCCTTAATTGCTGGATGCTATCAACCCTCTAAGCATGGTTGAACTTGTGGAAAATCCAACCCTTTATATAGGAGAATTATCTTCCAAAGATAAAATATCTTAAAAAGATACTTTCCTAATAAAATATATCCATATCTCCTAAAATAAATATCTTCCTAAGATAATTTTATAGGAAATATCTTAAAAGATAATTTCCTAATAAAATATATCTTATCTCCTAAAATAAATCTCCCAAATATATGATCTTCCTTCCAGAAATCCAGCCCAAAAATATAAGATCTCTCTTTTCAAAAATAAAAGATCTCAGCCAAATAAAATATATCTCGCTGCGTCAGGATATTCGCCTCGGTCGAGATGCTCCCTTAGATCACCTCGGTCGAGGTGACTTTGTGGTCAACCGAGGTGACTCTCAGCTGAAGGTGAAATCTCTTAAATCTGGTCCAAAATAAATCTTTAATTTAATTCCATACTTCCTGAATTCTTCCTTAAGCTCCTGACTGTAGCTACAATGACTCCTTAGCTCCTTTAGCTCCATTTTGATGCAAAACGTGCCATTTTACCTACGATTACAACGAAACTTGATGTAGACCTCGATTCCCGCAAAGGTAGATGAAACGACAATATAATCACAAAATATACATCCAAACATGCAGATTATTGAAGATAAAACGTCTAAACAGGTTCCAAAAAATAGACTATAATTCATGCTATCAGTCTTCCTGCACAAAGCGTCAACAACTACGTTCGCCTTTCCAGGATGATACAAAATCTCAAGGTCAAAGTCCTTGATCAACTCAAGCCATTGACGTTGGCGGTTATTCAACTCCCGCTGCGTAAAAATATACTTCAAACTCTTCTGGTCTGTGAAGATCAGACATGTAGCACCATTTAGGTAATGTCTCCAGATCTTCAAAGCATGCACTACCGCTGCCAACTCTAGATCATGAGTCGGGTAGTTCTCCTTATACGTCTTCAACTGTCGAGACGTATATGCAATCACTCTACCTCTCTAAATCAACACACATCCCAAGCCTAGCTTGGATGCGTCACTGTAGACCACAAAATCATCAGATCCCTCTAGCTGTGCCAGGACAGGAGCAATAGTCAAACTCCTCTTCAACTTCTCAAAGCTCTGAGCACACTGGTCGGTCCACGCAAACCGGGTAGTCTTCCTCAAAAGACTCGTCAATGGACGGGCAATCACAAGAAAACCCTCCACAAAGCGTCTATAGTAACCGGCTAAGCCAAGAAAGCTACGCACTTCCTTGACGTTCGTCGGTGTCGTCCATGCAACAATAGACTCGATCTTCGCCGGGTCAACCATAACTCCATCGGCGGAGACGATGTGTCCAAGGAAAGCAACCTCAAACATCCAGAACTCACACTTAGAGAGCTTAGCATACAGCTCTCTATCCCACAAAATCTGCAAAACCGTTCTCAGATGACCGGCTTGCTCCTCTCTACTACGAGAGTACACTAAAGTATCATCAATATAGACCACCACAAACTGATCAAGGAAGTCGATGAATATGCTATTCATGAACTCCATAAAGACTGTTGGGGCATTCGTCAGCCTAAATGGCATCACTACAAACTCGTAGTGTCCATAGCGGGTACGAAATGCCGTTTTGTGTACGTCTTGCTCCCTCACCCTCAGCTGGTGATATCCTGAGCGTAAATCAATCCGGGAGAAAACTGTAGCTCCCTGAAGCTGATCAAGTAGATCGTCAATACGAGGCAATGGATACCTGTTCTTGACGGTCACCTTATTCAACTCTTTGTAATCTATGCATAACCTCAAAGATCCTTCCTTCTTCCGCACAAAGAGGATAGGTGCACCCCATGGTGAAACACTAGGGCGTATGAAGCCCTTCTCAGCCAACTCCTCGAGTTGCTTCTTCAGCTCTAGCATCTCGACAGGTGTCATACGGTATGGGGCCTTCGAGATGGGTCGCGTGCCAGGCTCTAACTCTAATTGGAAGTCCACACTCTGCTGAGGCGGCAAACTCGATGGATCAGCAAACACATATGTAAACTCGTAGACTACTGGAATATCCTCCAGTGCTGGACTCTCTCTATCCTTCATGGCATAGCACCAAAAGGCATCACAACCCTGTGCAATCAACCTAGCTGCTCGTACGGCGCTAATAATCGAACCTGCCTTCCCAAGGTCCCAACCCCGGAAGACCTCAATCTGACCAACCTCGGTAGAGACTGTAACAGTCCGTCTACCAACATCCAAAACTACATGGTGTCTACACATCCAGTCCATACCTAATATGACTTCTTCATGCATCAATGTCATGACTAAGAAGTCAACAAGTAAAACGCGAGTCCCTAAATGAAGGGGACAACTACGTATCTCACGGGTACCTCTGACCCGACTACCATCAGGTAACCCTATAGTAAAGGGTATCCCCTCTATGGTAGCTAAACTCAGACGCTCAACACAAGTATCAGAAATAAAGGAATGCGTAGCACCAATATCAAACAAAACTCTAACAAGTAAACCATTAAGTAAAATGGTACTTGTAACAGCCGGTGCAGGTGGATCCTCTACACTCCTCAACTTAAAAGCTCGCACTCGGGCTCCTTTGGCATCACTAGTGCCAACATCTCTACCTCTACCTCTACTTGGTCCTGGAGAAAAACCCTGAGTAGATGGACGCTTTGGGACCCTCTACTGTCCCTGTGTTTGTTGCTGAGGTGTCGTTTGACCACCTCATGCTACACTAGCAGGGGAAGAACCCTGCTGAGATGCTACTCCTCCCTGCCTACAAAAGGCAGCTCGATGTCCCTGTCGGCCACATGTAAAACAAGTCACAACTGGTCTGGGAAAAGCTGGCCTCAGATGACCAAGGTCACCACAGTTGTAACACTGACGTCCCTTATCTGCAGTCTGTGCAGATGAGGGGTAGCTCTGATGCCTATGATCTCGTCTAAACCCAGATGATCCTCCAACTCCACTAGTCTGCCCAGTGCGCTGCCTCTTCTCAGTCCGTCCCGTCTGAGAAGCTCTCCTCTGACTGGCTCGCTCTCTCTCAAAAGTAGAAGCCTGATCATGGTAATCAGCTAGGGACTCACAATGGAATCCCGCCATGTATGAACTGGTGCTCTCTCTCAGGCGACGAGAGAACAGATATACATGCTGGTCCTCAGATGGTGCAACTGGACCCAACAAAGCTAACTCGTTCTGGAAACGGCGGATGACGTCATTAATAGGAACATCCACAAAGCCAAGCTCCATAAAATCTTGCAGCTTCTCCCTCCTTAATGAGGCAGGGTAGAACTACTCTCTAATCATGGGTCTCATGTGGTCATAACTGGTAGCTCTAGTCCGGACAGTCCTCCACCACTGGTGTGCAAGGTCACGGAATAGAGACTGAACTAGCTCTATCCGTCTGTCCTTAGGACATCTAATAGACTCCAAGGATGAGTCTACATGCCCAATCCACACCTCAGTCTCTAACCCTATCTCTCTTGAGAAGTGTGGCACTCCGTGCTGGTGAAATGCCTTCAACCAGACATTTGATTGAGGCCCTCTGGTCTCCACTGGGACTCGAACTGGATCAACAACACGTGCAGGTGCAGCTGGTACCCGGGTCGCTCCCTGAGATCTCTCAGAGGATCCCTCAGGTACTGGTAAATCTGGGGCTCGCCTGCCAGCCTTAATATCCTCCTCAAAACATCGGAGGTCCTCTTTGAACTCCGGTCCTCCCATGGAGACACGGTCAGCGTCATCAGACTGAGCTCGATGTGAATGATGTCTCACAAATACACTACTCCTCGTCTCTGGGACAACACTGTCTACAACCTCCTCATGTATCTCCTCCACCACTAGTGGATCAGCAGCGGGAACTGGTCCCTCACCTACCACACCCGGAGGACGGGGTGGTCTACCTCTACCTCTGCCTATAGCGGCAGTAGCTCTAGTCCGAGCCATCTGCAGGGTATACACACCTAATATATAAGGCTCTATATAGGCCCTAGGTATAGATATATATACATACTCAACACAAACACATATATAATCCATCATACATATATACATATCAGATCTACACTGCAGAGATCCATAACAGGAGGCGACTTCTTGTACATCTCACCCAAAACCACATTTAAAACCAAAACCTTTAAAACGTCAGAGCCCATGTGGGTTCTGTTTATTTTACCTATCATACCTTATTACAGGTAGCAAGTGCCATTGTTGTCAACCTCGCTCTGATACCAACTCTGTAACACCCCGAATCCGCGGGACTCGGAGTGCCACATTGGGCTAGGATCACACAATGGATCCTGACCCTAGCCTGACAACAAGTTCACTGGACCTTACAACATGGCACTGACAGATATAAAAACAAATACAAAAACTGTATAAAACTCTACAACCCAAAAGATAAGACATCATAGCCGAGTAAGAAACATAACACCCTCACGCAGGAGGTAACAAAAGATCATCCTCACACTGGATGGAAAGCTAACAGACTCAAAAGCCCACACATCCTAATGTACGTGACGTCCTCGGCCTACCACTCTGCTAGATCACCCAGCAGCATGCCTATCCCGTAGGGCATCTACAACATGGTAATAAACCATTAGCTATCCATACACATATATAGAGTAATGCATAAGCACAATCACACATAAGGAAAGATAAACATATCAGCATGCTTGCACTCATTTACCCATTTATTCATCTCAATATAGTGGTCGTTCACTCACATCGTATAGATATAATATATATGAAACTATGTGACACGAGGAACAATACATCCTTGCCTCTGAGCCTGCTAGCCAGCCGTACTAGTATCGGTCACACAATCCGTGTATCCTATGGGAGTGGATTGCGCCCTTCCTGTAAACCGGTTTGGCTTGACATCAGAGAACCTCCCAGACTCCACGGCGGGATGAAAGGGAAAAGTTATCACTACCACACAGTGGGGCAATCAATAAAACATAGGTCGGTAAATACGACATCACATGCTATCATATCAAACATATAAAGCACACACACCACTCATGCAAACACCTAATATAAGGATGGTAGCTAAGTAAGTCCTACGGACTTACCTCAATCTCAATCACAACTCAACTAAGATCACCTCTACACTAGAGGGATGGTACAACCTATAAACAAGACATAAGGAGATATATCAGACTCCTAACCATATAAGGGTCACACCTAGACCCAAAGGGATCCAAAGGATCAACCTCAACCTCACTCATAACCTAACGATCCTCACAAGCCATACAAGGCATAAACCGATCATAACATCATCAAAACTCAACCTCACACATCTAGCATGATCATAAACCCTCATACTAGGAAAGGAGGGAACAAAGGCACCCTAAGGATGGCCTAGAAGCAACACACACCTGCAAAACCGAAGAAACACCAAGCTGGTGCAGTGAGGCGCAGGGGTGGCTCTCTGGTGGCGCAGGGGAGGTGCACAGGCCGGTGCAGGGGCGGCTACAAGGCAGGCGCAGGGGCGGCTAGTGTGCAAAGGACACCACTTCAGTTCCTTCTTCACTTTTACTCTTGACTCTCCAATCTTCTTCACTCCAGCAACAACATACATGTGTGACATACATATATATGCATCAACATAAGCCAAACTTGGCTAAAACAAGATCCAAATCCTTAGGGAAGCTAAACCAAGGTAAGTGTTCGCCCCTAAAGGTGTGTGCAAATAAGTTTTAAATTTATAAAACTAGAATCGAGCAGCGAACCCGCAGTGTACGGATCGACGTAGCTAAGTAAGAATTCCAGAGTATCGAACACAGGGATTTGGGTGGGAACGAATTCGATTGTAGGTTATCAAGCAGGTAAATATGGGAGTTTTGCAAGTATTGGGAAAACAACAATCCTAAAGATCCAAGTATCCAGCTGTGGCAATCGATTCAAGATTTACTTGATGATGTAAAGACAGAGTTGAGATATGCAAAGGTATACTAATGTAAGGTAATCGTACGGTGAAGTTCCAAAAACCTTATATAACTCACCTACAAGGCACTCTCTATACAGGTTGTTGAGGCTCAATATAGAAAGATTCTAAAGATGAGAATTAGTGTCAAATACCCAAACTTGTAACCCAAGGATCAAGTCTAACTTAACCGATTGAGGTTGTGACACTCACAATCGAGGTAGAGGTTGTTGAGGCTTCACTACCACCTAGAAAAGACAAGTCTAAACTAAGCTAAAGCCAATCTTTAACTTTAGATTAAAGTAAAAGCAGGTTCGTAGACTTAAGGGAAATTACGGTTAGTTCTTGAGGTTCCACGGCCGTGGACTCAAGAACAGACCGTAATTTAGGGTTGTCGGCGATTCTCTCTAACTCTCAGGGTCTAATCTGTTTACGATCGATCTATCATCATCTAAACCACAACTATCAACCCTTCACCTTAGAATTGTTAAGGGTTTTTAGCCAATAACAGTCATGTTGATATCAATTCAAGAATTTAAAAGATAAAAAGATGAAAACTTTCAAGAACTTTCAATAATCTTCAAATCAATGTCAAAATCACAAAGAGAACAAGTATTGTCAAAAGATTCAAAGTAAAACAAACAATCACAACCTTAGGAAAGAAGGGGAAACGGGATGTCAATCCGTTTTCCAAATCAAACCTAAACAAGAAGAGAGATCTTCTTGCAAAATCTTCCAAAAACTTCGATCTTCCGCCAATCCGGAGATCTCAACAGCAATCTCCACCAAAGGTGCGAGATTAGAGCAGTTCCCCAAACACCAACTTCGATCTCCAAAGAGATGTCAA
Organism: Fagopyrum homotropicum; assembly: GCA_033239125.1. Lineage (NCBI taxonomy): Eukaryota > Viridiplantae > Streptophyta > Magnoliopsida > Caryophyllales > Polygonaceae > Fagopyrum > Fagopyrum homotropicum. Next base: position 105,797,924 of record BSWB01000002.1, read on the forward strand.
TGCTTCCAAGCAAGGGCTAAACGATCCTTTGCGCGGAAAGGTGTAAGCGTGTCTAAGCGGTGATGAGCGATGTGTGAAAGCGAGCCTCTAAGCCGGGATAAGCGATGATGATGGATTCTTGCTTCGTCCGTCTTTTTATAGTGCAGGGCAAAATGTCGGCCCGGCCCAATCTTTAAAAGATCGTGGCTTCAAAGTATGGCGAAAAGATTCGCCAAGATCACGGTCGTGGAAGTGTTCCACGACCGTAATTTAGAGCGTGGAAACAAATACGGTTTGCACCATATGTTCCACGGCCGTAATATCCTCTGGAATGAACATCAATTTCTGACTCTAAATCCACGGTCGTGGAATTGAACGTGGAATGTGATACGGTCGTATTTTAGAGCGTGGTTTAGGGCAAGAACGTGATTCTTCCCTAACCTCGTGCATTCCATAAGCTAAAACTCCAATTTGCTTCCAAAGAGTGTCCTCAATCCATGGACATATCAACTCAACTCTCCTTTGCTCGATTCCATTCGGAAATAGCTCCAAATCACCTATAATCCACATAGAACTAGTGTAGACATCTATATCGACAATATAGGTAATACTAGCTCACATATGCACAAAGTTCAATCAAAGACTATCGATATGAATCAAATACGTTTAGAAAACGTGCCTAAAATGTCACAATATTTCATGCTAACAAATAACCCCATACTTAACACTTGCTTGTCCCTAAGCAAGGTCTTTCAAAAAGCTTTAAACAAGAGTTAGGATGAAATATGTGTACCTTCTTTTGGGTGAATGTGACTTCTAAAGAATAGATCATTCTCAAACCTTGCTTCAATCGTTCTTCAAACTTTCACACACTCAATCAAAGAGTAAAAAGCAAGAAAATTCATGAACCAACTTAACTTCTAAACAAGCATTATAACCTTCAAACATTATCAAAATCAATCACAAGAAACTTCAATTTAGATCACCAAGTCATATAACATTCTTTTGATCTTAAGGACTTTCAAAGAAAAGGTCTAGAATATGGAAGGGAAGGGAAAACTTTAAGGGAAAGTGGTGCATAAATCCGGGAAAGTGGACAACTACCTTCTTCTTCTTATGCGGTTCCCGCAACACTTCAACTTAGAGCTTCGCTCTCTTCTTTTCATTTTTCGACTTTACTTTTGGAGTTATGGACAGAGGTGCACAAAAACCAAAGCCTAGGAGATCGGCGTTTCTCAAATTTTCAAGAGATGCCTCAAACCCTTAGCGCACATACCATAATCCGCTAGGAATATCGCTCAATCCGACTTTGGCAAGACACAAACACCCGGCTATGTGAATGGTGCCGAGTTACTCATCGTCATGATTGACTTCCCCAAACCTATAATTTCTTTCTATTCAATTGATTGCAAATAATTGCTCTCATGGCCCTCCCACATCAAACATGCCTTTTTCTCATTCACTTCTCCAAATTCCCGGATAGGTAAAGGAGGCTAATATTTCAATGAGGAGCTAGATGATCAAAGAAAGAAGAAAGAAAGTATCGGATTGCCTTAATCATTTCAACAAGAAGTATAGGAACTTATAACGTGATTTCAACTTCAATTTCCTAGCATGATTTAGGTAACATTTTCACATTATAAGACTTGCAAAAGAGGTAAAATTCATTCATCAAGTTCTTTTCAATTCACAATCTTTTTAAGCATGCAATTGTCATCAAACTCAATTCACAAGTAGTGATTATCATGGAAATCATCTCAATTCATTAGAAGCACAAAATTTTCAAAATTTTCAAATTTTTATGGGTTTTTCAAGTTATTTTTCATGCAATGCAATAAGGAAACGTGTAACACATAATGACATGCAACGATAGTCTCAAATGAAAGCGAACATAGTAAGTAGAGTTATTACAAACTTTTTAGTACATCCCACCCTATACTTAGGACGAACATTGTCCCTAATGTTCAAAAGAAATAAAGAAAAGAAGAAAAGAAAAAGAAACTCACAAAGTGGTGGCGGGAATGTCTAAAACGAACGATCATGCATCAATCACTGTGGCGCCGGCGGAGGTGGGAATGGAGAGAAACTCGGATCATATAACCGCCCAAACTGCTGGCGGTAGACGTCCCTCATCATGTGGTCAAGGTTGTCTAAGCGTCCGTCTCTAGCATCCGCCCGGATCTCTAGCGCTCCTACTCTCTCCGAAAGTCCGGTAGCCCAATCCGGCATCTGCTCGTACCATCCCGGGGCGTGACTGTACCATGCGGGGGCATCGGATGGTGCTGGTACTGGTGGTGGTGGTGGCTGCTCCGTGGACCAAGGAGGTGGGGTGGAATACCATGTGGGAGGTGTGGTCATCCACGTGGGCCTCTCACTCACGCTAGCGCGGCGAGATGACGAGCCTGAGGCTCTAGCTGGACGTGGAGAGCGTCTAGGTACATCCGGGGCCGCCTCCGGCTGATCCGGAAACGTGCCAAACTCCTGCTCCGCTCCTCCTCCACTCTCGAACTGATCTCCCATATCCTCCTCCTCTACAACCGGCGGTGGGACGTAAGAGGGAGCTACTATCCTGTTCGCATGCATCGCAGCGAACGTCTCCTTCCAAATATGGCGTCCCGCCATAATGGAGTACTCTGGCAGCCACTCTATACCCCTACCCGTCCTAGTCTCCCAAAGCATGCCCGCATAAGGCGGACCTCCATGTGTGGGGAAAATGAGACCCCTAACCATGAATGCATGTAGCCCTAAAGGAACGGCCGGTATGCGGGTGCAAGCAGAAAAATCCACACCGAAACTCCTAGCAATGTGGGTAACTATCCCACCATATCCAATGTTCCCCTTCTTCTTATTCTTGAGTTTACTCATCGTAGCCGCCAAAAGAGTAGCACAATCTGCACGGCGACCGTATAGCATGCAATAGAGCAAGAATAGCTCATCCGTCTTGATCTTTTGGGGCGTCTCCGTCCTAGGAAAGAGACACTCCAAAAGAACACGGTGAGCTATCTTCAAGGCTAGATGGTACATCAATCTAGCCTTGGTATCGGCGGGTTGCCAACGGTCCTCGTCGGCGTAAATCATTGCAACTTCCTCCCAAAAGTTCTTGGGGTAAACTCCACTCGGAAATCGACCATTGTAGGTCTCATGGAACCCGAAAATGGTCCCAAACTCAACAATACTCAAATGGTAGTCTTGTTCCATGAGACGGAAGGAGACGGTCCTATCTACGTGGCTGTGCTCGAAGGACGTCACAACCTCCCGGGTGATCTCCTCATAGGCATCTTCACGAATGTTCGTGAAGACAAGCAATCCGGTTCTATCCAAGAGCCATGTAAGATCATCAACTATGTTGAGAGGATGTAGATCCTCCAACAACAAATACCTAGGACCAATCACTGTCCTCTTCGTGATCCTCTCAAATGCAGCAAGGTGGTTCTCATGTATGGTTGGGATGCTAGGGTGAGGAGGTGAAGATGGAGGTGAAGGTGAAGATGGTAGTGAAGGAGATGAGGGTGGTGGTGCCCTAGAGGTGGAGGGATTGCCCTTTCTTTTCTTATTCTGCTCTCCCTTCTTCTCTTTTATTCTTCCTGACACTCTCCTTACGAAATCCATTTTTCACCAAAATTTACGGTCTGTTTTTGGGAAATTACGGCCGTGGTTCACCCAGAGACCGTGATTCGTCTCAGAATTTCACGAATCTCAGCAAATTCACCAACAATCACCACAACAAGCAGTCCTAATCTAATTCCTTCCAGTCTTTGTCAGTTCTTCCTAAAAATCTATAGCAAAAACGAACCAAATCCGCGAAAATCAAGAAGAAAGAATAAACCTCTTTTTCGGATTGAAAAACCCGAAATGCACGTTTGTTGATGGATTTCCGCTCGGTTTGTCGCTTGGATCTTGTTCGTGGTTGGATTTGCTGCAGTTTAGGATGAAGAATCGTTGAAAACGATTAGAAAACGAAGATTTGGAGGAGGTCGTGGGGTTTCGGCGTTTAGGTCGTGGAAAGGGAATTTTTGGGGCAAATTTGTGAAGAATGTGGCTTATATAGTCACAGGCCAAATTTTGAAAATCACGGTCTGTCGGGGTGTTCCACGGCCGTGGAAGTGTACGGGCCCGTGGTTTTTGTGATTTTTCAAAGGCTTTTGAGAATTACGGCTACTGTAGCTATGACGACCGTGATTTAGACCGTGGAACCTTCTGTAAAGCTTCAAAGTCCAAATTTCGTCACTCTTCTTCGACATTATCCTCCCTTTTTCCTTTTCCATTGATCCTACAACCAAAAACACGAACATACCGGGAGAAATCGAGGCAAAATAAAGCGAAAACGTCTATTCTAAGCTAAACTATGAATCGAAAACAAAAACGAAAATGCAATACCTTGGGTTGCCTCCCAAGAAGCGCTTTGTTTAAGGTCCGTAGCTAGACCAATCTCGCACTTATTCGAGTGCGGTAGGCGCAAACTCCTCAGCTTGGAGTTCCGGCGTATACTTCTTGAGTCGTTGGCCGTTCACCTTAAAACTTCCGCTAGCTTCACCCCATACGTCAACTGCACCATGGGGGAAAATACGCTTAATTAGAAAAGGTCCGGTCCAACGGGATTTAAGCTTACCTGGAAAGAGGCGAAGTCTTGAATTGAAGAGGAGAACTTGATCTCCTTCTTTGAAGTCCTTTGGAATGATATGCTTATCATGCCAACGCTTTGCCCTTTCCTTGTAGATCTTAGCGTTTTCATAGGCGTTCAAGTGAAGTTCATCCAGCTTGTTGATGTCTAGGAGACGCTTCTCTCCCGCTTCCTTCATGCCGAAATTCAGCCACTTGATAGCCCAAAACGCTTTGTGCTCCAGCTCCACCGGCAAGTGACAAGACTTCCCATACACAAGGTTGTATGGTGTGGTTCCTATGGGAGTCTTGTACGCAGTCCGGTACGCCCATAACACATCATCTAGCTTCAAGGACCAATCCTTCCTAGTCCTTAAAACCGTTTTCTCTAGAATTCCCTTGATCTCCCTATTTGAGATCTCAACTTGTCCACTCGTTTGTGGATGGTAAGGGGTAGCGATCTTGTGAGTAACCCCATACTTAGCTAGAAGAGCTTCAAAGCGACGGGCTATGAAGTGAGAACCTCCATCACTAATGATCGTCCTTGGTGTTCCAAATCACGGAAAGATGGTCTTGTTGAAGAACTTAACCACCACCATGGCATCATTTGTGGGAGAGGCAATTGCTTCCACCCATCTAGAAACGTAGTCTACCGCCAATAGTATGTATTGGTTTCCACAAGAAGATGGGAATGGTCCCATGAAATCGACTCCCCAAACGTTGAAAATCTCCACCTCTTGGATGTTGTTGAGGGGCATCTCGTTCCTCCTAGAAATATTGCCTGTTCTTTGACAAGCATCGCAGCAAGAAACAAAGGATTGCACATCTCTAAATAAAGAAGGCCAATAGAATCCAGATTGCAATACCTTTGCGCTAGTCTTGTTCGAACTAGCATGTCCTCCACAAGGTAGTGAATGACAATGGCGGATGACACTTTGCATCTCATCTTCCGGCACACATCGCCGGATGATGCCATCCGGACCTCTCTTGAAGAGGAGAGGCGCGTTCCAATAGTATTCCCGGACGTCCTTAAAGAACTTCTTCCTTTTCGCGTAGGATAGTCCGGGCGGTATCTCCTGGCAAACCAAATAGTTAACAAAATCAGCAAACCATGGTTCGTTACCTTTGGAGATCACGTTGATGCACTCCTCTATGATGTGTAGGTGTTCGTCCGGAAAGGAGTCATCAATGGGTAGATGGTCGTCCTCTAGATGTGTTAGACGACTCAAATGATCCGCGACAGAATTTTCTGAACCTTTCTTGTCGCGGATCTCAAGATCGAATTCTTGTAGGAGAAGAATCCATCTAATTAGCCTTGGCTTCGCGTCTTTCTTCGCAAGGAGGTACCGGATCGCAGCATGATCCGTGTAGACAATCACCTTTGCACCTACAAGATAAGAGCGAAACTTGTCAATAGCATAGACAATGGCTAAAAATTCTTTCTCGGTAGTGGCGTAGTTGAGCTGTGCTTCGTCTAGCGTCTTGCTACCCCGTAGTATATGGCATGGGTTCGCCCTTCCTTTCGTTGTCCAAGAACAGCTCCAATAGCTACGTCACTAGCATCGCACATAATCTCGAAGGGGAGAGTCCAATCCGGAGGTTGGATAATAGGTGCTGAAATTAGAGCTTGCCGGATGGTATTAAACGCATCCAAACATTCCTGCGAAAACTCAAAAACCGCATCCTTCATCAATAGATTAGTGAGAGGTTTTGATATCTTAGAAAAGTCCTTAATGAAACGTCTATAAAATCCAGCATGTCCTAGGAAACTTCTTATCCCTTTCACCGAAATTGGGGGAGGAAGTTTCTCTATGGTCTCTATCTTAGCCTTGTCTACCTCTATCCCTCTACTAGAGACTAAGTGACCTAATACAATTCCTTCCTTAACCATGAATTGACACTTCTCCCAATTAAGAACTAGGTTAGTGTCTTCACAACGTTGTAAAACAAGAGAAAGGTTAGAAAGGCAATCGTTAAAATAGGAACCGTATACGGAGAAGTCGTCCATGAAGACTTCCATGATTTCCTCTACATATTCGGAGAAGATGGCCATCATGCACCGTTGAAAGGTGGCTGGGGCGTTGCAAAGCCCGAACGGCATTCTCCTATAGGCGAACGTACCCCAAGGGCACGTGAATGTGGTCTTCTCTTGATCATCCGGATGTATCGGAATCTGGAAGAATCCACTATAACCGTCAAGGTAGCAAAAATGTGAATGTTGTGCTAACCTTTCAAGCATTTGATCGATGAATGGCAATGGAAAGTGATCCTTCCGCGTTGCGTTGTTGAGCTTGCGGTAGTCTATGCACATTCGCCATCCAGTCACGGTTCGGGTGGGAATGAGTTCGTTGTTCTTGTTAGTGATGACCGTCATTCCTCCCTTCTTCGGAACTACTTGAACTGGACTCACCCACTTGCTATCGGAGATAGGATAGATGATACCTGCATCAAGAAGTTTAAGGATTTCCTTCTTGACAACCTCCTTCATGGTCGGATTCAACCGCCTTTGAGGTTGTCTTGAAGTTCTAAAATCCTCCTCCATTAGTATCTTATGCATACATAGGGAGGGTTTAATTCCTACTAAGTCCTCGATAGTGTAGCCTATGGCTCTTCTATGTTTCCTAAGGACTGTCATGAGCTGTTCATGTTCATCTATGCTTAGTTCGGAGCTAACAATGACCGGAAAGGTAGAATTAGATCCAAGAAAAGCGTACCTTAGATGAGTAGGAAGTGGTTTGAGTTCCATCACTTTCGGAGCTTCCAATGGTCCTTGGGGAGCATCCGATGTTTCCTTAGAAGTTTCTAAGGTTGTTGAGTGGTTTGGAGAAGAATCAAAAGAAGTTGAAGAAGTATGCCGATCACCCTCTTCCACGGTCAGAATTACGGCCTCTCCATGTGTTCCACGGCCGTGTAATCCCCTGGAATGGAGGTCGATTTTGGTTGTGAAATCCACGGTCGTGGAATACAGGGTATGACCGTGGATTCTTACATTCTCAGCCTCATCGTGGAGTTTCTCAAACTCCAATTCATACATTTCTTCTTGTGCTTCTAAGGCTTCAATTTCCTCTTTGCACTCTTCTTCTTCCCCTACATTGGTTAGACTCATAGTGATAACCTTTTGTAAAGGATCGTTAAAGAGAATCGCACTTACCTCCTCCCTAGACAAACCTTCTTCGTCTTGGATATCGTAAATATCCTCGTCAAAGATTGGCTCCTTCACTAGAGTGGAAAGAACGAACTCTACTTTCTCTTCTCCAATATCAAAAGCGAGTCTTCCATTCTTGCAATCGACCATGCAGCCGGAAGTTGCAAGAAACGGTCTTCCGAGTATGATCGGGACCGGACTATCTGCAGGAATGTCAAGCACGACAAAATCAATGGGGACAAAGAATTTACCTAACTTGACCGGGACGTTGTCTACAATACCGACGGGGCGAGTGATGGATCGATCCGCCATGTATAACGTCATCTTTACCGGTTTAGGATCGCCTAAACCGATCTTCCTACATAATGCAAGTGGTATGATGCTCACACTTGCTCCCAAGTCACATAAAGCGTCATATGTGACATCTCCCACTCCAATGGGAATGCAAAATGACCCCGGATCCTTCAACTTTGGGGGCATTTTCTCCTTCATAGTCTTGATGAGATCCGAAGAATCCAAACTCATCTTGACCTCTCCGAAATCTTCTAGCTTCCTCTTGTTAGAGAGAAGCTCTTTCAAGAACTTGCCATAAGCCGGCATACCTACAATAGCATCAATGAAGGGTATATTAATATGCAGCTTGCTCATGAGTTCTATGAACTTACCGAATTGTTTGTCTAGGCGCGCTCGCGCTCTAGATTGAGGGAATGGTAGGGGAGGTTTGTAAGCTGGAGGAGGAACATAGACATCTTCGTTCTCCTTCCCCTTTCCTTTGTCCTTCTCTACGGGGACTTCAACGAACGTAGGCTGCGGATCGGTAGTAGTCACTCCGCTCCTAGTTGTAATCGCCATCACCCTTCCCTTAGGGTTGTCCTCCGTCTTTCTTGGAAGTTTCCCTTGATTTCTGGGAATTTCCTCCGCGTGGTTGAACAATTGGTTTTCCAAAACTTTTTGAGCTTTGTCAACCTTAGAGACTTGATCGTCAACCTTGATGAGGCGGTTCTCCAACCCTTGAAGCTTTCCCAAGATCGTTTCCAACATGGGATCGGGCTTCTCCTTTCCCGTATTGTTTCCTCCATTAGATGATTGCCCCTGGCTTTTCAAAGGAGTAGAGGAAGAGGAAGGTGGAGTTAGTGAATTAGAATTGGAAGGATAGGAGTTACCGGAATTTTGTTGATTGGAGCGCCAATTGTTGTTGTTTGAACCCCTATTGTTGTTCCAATTGTTGTTGTTCCGGTTGTTGTTGTTTCCATTCCAATTGTTATTCCGGTTATTGTTCCGGTTATTGTTGTTGCGGTTGGTGTTATCACCGCCATTGTTGTTGCCCAAATAGCCAACATCCTTCTCTTGTTGCTTTGGGAAGTTGGTCTTGATAGTCTCCTTCAACTCTTTGATCTCATTGTTGAGGGAGAAAATATGATTTTGAGCTTCATGTGTGAGCTTCGCTCCTTGCTCCACACGATTTCCCTCCACTTTCCGGTAGGAATACTTCTCTATGACTCTTGCTTGCTTCTCGATGAAGTCCCAAGCGTCATCTTCTCTCATGTCCATGAACGTTCCACATGAGAGGGATTGGAGGTTGAATTGCGTTCCCGCATCCAGCCCCTTGTAGGAAATCTCCAGTAAGGCAAGCTTGGATATGCCATGATGAGGGCAATCCAAGAGCAAATCCTGAAACCTTTCCCAAGATTGAAACAAACTTTCGTTAGGTCTCATGGAAAAAACATTAATCTTACCTCTAAGCTCCGCCGTTTTGGAAGGTGGAAAGAATTTGGTGAGAAACTCCGCGGAAAGGTCTTCCCACGTGTCTAGTTTCCCATTGGGAAGAGCTTGGTACCAAGACAACGCTTTCCCTTTCAAAGAGAAAAAGAAAGGTTTGAGCTTATAGTTGTTGGTAGTAGCGTTCTTCGGTCTCATCGTCTCCATCATACACTCAAAGTTTTGCAAGTGTTGGTGTGGAGATTCAGCGCTTGTACCGCCAAATTGGCTTTGGCGAACAAGAGTGATAACTTGAGGGTTAAAGCTAAACCATTGCACATCTTCAGCATCAAATTTCACACCCAAGCGGCGTGGTTGTTGTGTTGGATCCATCCGCTGGCCAAGAGTTCTTGGCTCATTATCCACACGTTCGACTCTCACATTCCTAGGTGGAATGCGGCGATTAGCATCTCCTTGTGGATGGAAAGGATTCATATTGATCGTGGGATCAATCTCTTCTAACGGTGGCATGGAAGAGTCACTATCATCGGCGGATGAATGACTTTTCCTTCTAGACCTTGATCTCCTTCTTGAGGATTTCTTGCTTCCCTTATTCTTAAGGTCGCTCATCTCTACCCTCATCTGGAAGATCATGTCTTGTAGACTGTTAACTTGAGATTGATGACAATCCATCTCATCCTGGCGGAGAGTCTCATTCCATCGGAGTTGAGCTTCCTTCTCCTCCAACTCCGTTTGAAGATCACGTTCGTGTTCTTCAGCCATCTTCTTTTCCTTGCGCTTTTGCCTCAAGGTTTTCTCTAGCTCTTGATCAAGAGGTAAGAGATCTTCGGTGTTCCTAGACCTGCGCATGCACTCAAAGAGATATCAAACAACGAGAGCAAGCTCCCAAGCTTGACAACCGGCTACCGGATTCGGCCGAAACCAAATCCCCGGCAACGGCGCCAAAAACTTGTTCGCCCCTAACACGTGCAAATAAGTTTTAAATTTATAAAACTAGAATCAAGCAGCGAACCCGCAGTGTACGGATCGACGTAGCTAAGTAAGAATTCCAGAGTATCGAACACAGGGATTTGGGTGGGAACGAACTCGATTGCAGGTTATCAAGCAGGTAAATATGGGAGTTTTGCAAATATTGGGAAAACAACAATCCTAAAAATCCAAGTATCCAGCTGTGGCAATCGATTCAAGATGTACTTGATGATGTAAAGACAGAGTTGAGATATGCAAAGGTATACTAATGTAAGGTAATCGTACGGTGAAGTTCCAAAAACCTTATATGACTCACCTACAAGGCACTCTCTATACAGGTTGTTGAGGCTCAATATAGAAAGATTCTAAAGATGAGAATTAGTGTCAAATACCCAAACTTGTAACCCAAGGATCAAGACTAACTTAACCGATTGAGGTTGTGACACTCACAATCGAGGTAGGTTGTTGCGGCTTCATTACCACCTAGAAAAGACAAGTCTAAACTAAGCTAAAGCCAATCTTTAACTTTAGATTAAAGTAAAAGCAGGTTCGTAGACTTAAGGGAAATTACGGTTAGTTCTTGAGGTTCCACGGCCGTGGACTCAAGAACAGACCGTAATTTAGGGTTGTCGGCGATTCTCTCTAACTCTCAGGGTCTAATCTGTTTACGATCGATCTATCATCATCTAAACCACAACTATCAACGCTTCACCTTAGAATTGTTAAGGGTTTTTAGCCAATAACAGTCATGTTGATATCAATTCAAGAATTTAAAAGATAAAAAGATGAAAACTTTCAAGAACTTTCAATAATCTTCAAATCAATCTCAAAATCACAAAGAGAACAAGTATTGTCAAAAGATTCAAAGTAAAACAAACAATCACAACCTTAGGAAAGAAGGGGAAACGGGATGTCAATCCGTTTTCCAAATCAAACCTAAACAAGAAGAGAGATCTTCTTGCAAAATCTTCCGAAAACTTCGATCTTCCGCCAATCCGGAGATCTCAACAGCAATCTCCACCAAAGGTGCGAGATTAGGGCAGTTCCCCAAACACCAACTTCGATCTCCAAAGAGATGTCAATGCTTCCAAGCAAGGGCTAAACGATCCTTTGCGCGGAACGGTGTAAGCGTGTCTAAGCGGTGATGAGCGATGTGTGAAAGCGAGCCTCTAAGCCGGGATAAGCGATGATGACGGATTCTTGCTTCGTCCGTCTTTTTATAGTGCAGGGCAAAATGTCGGCCCGGCCCAATCTTTAAAAGATCGTGGCTTCAAAGTATGGCGAAAAGATTCGCCAAGATCACGGTCGTGGAAGTGTTCCACGACCGTAATTTAGAGCGTGGAAACAAATACGGTTTGCACCATATGTTCCACGGCCGTAATATCCTCTGGAATGAACATCAATTTCTGACTCTAAATCCACGGTCGTGGAGTTGAACGTGGAATGTGATACGGTCGTATTTTAGAGCGTGGTTTAGGGCAAGAACGTGATTCTTCCCTAACCTCGTGCATTCCTCAAGCTAAAACTCCAATTTGCTTCCAAAGAGTGTCCTCAATCCATGGACATATCAACTCAACTCTCCTTTGCTCGATTCCGTTCGGAAATAGCTCCAAATCACCTATAATCCACATAGAACTAGTGTAGACATCCATATCGACAATATAGGTAATACTAGCTCACATATGCACAAAGTTCAATCAAAGACTATCGATATGAATCAAATACGTTTAGAAAACGTGCCTAAAATGTCACAATATTTCATGCTAACAGTAAGGAAAGGAAGAAAAGAAGAAGAAAAGAAGAAAGAAGGTAAAGAAGTCATGGAAGCTTACGAAAGCTCTCCAGGAAGTCACACAGCAACAACAACCTCTCAAGCTGGCACAACAAGGCACAACAACACCATCCTCATGAAAGCCCAAGCAAAAGCTTCTCAAAACTCACACAAACTCAAGAAAGATCAACCAAGGATCCAAGGAAGAAGAAGAAGAGAGAAAGTACGTAAGGAGAGAGAGAGAGAGAGAGAGATCTGAAACTGTAAACCCTCATCAAGAGGAGAAGAAGAAGTATAATTAGGATGGTAAAGGGTAAAGCACGAGTCAAAGCAGTCAAAGAAAGCGGCTGCAGCACACAGAGCTGTAGGGTGGGCTCTGTGAGCCGTAGGGGCGGACCAGGTAAGCCGCAGGGACGCCCCTGGGTCACACAGGGGTGGCTCAGGCATAAACCAGGCCCCTCTGCTCCCTCTCTCAGCTCTCAGCAAATAGGCTCTTACAGTAGGGGAATCACATCTCTCGTTATACCACATCACAAGTGATAGGTGATGAAATCACTATCAATTAGGGTAGTTTTTAGAGTCTTTTTATTGCATTAGTGTCGGTTTATGCTACTAACTCCTTGGTCCAGAAGAAGAAGATCAAATGAAGCTAAAGAAGGAATTATAAGCACTTAGGAGTGAAGATCGATCACGAAGCAAAGCTTCTGCTGCCTTACCGCCCCTGCGGGTCCTTGCAGCCGCCCCTGCGGTGACTTGCCTTGACGAGACAAAGACCAGCTCCACTGCGCCTCCCATTGCGCCCTGCCTGTGCCTCGCTTTGGGAGCTGGAAGGTGAAGAGTCTGTGTCACCGCCCCTGCGCCTTGACATCAGAAACGTCCGGAAGGCAAAAGGTCAGACGTTGAAGTGCATTAAAGATCTGCCCCAACTGAGTTATGTAGCCGCCCCAGCGGTTTTGAAGAAGATCAACCGATTCTGCCCAAACCGCCCTTGCGGTTCCTGAAGGTCGCCCCTGCGGTTTAACGCCATAAGCTTTACTCCGGCTGTTTACACCACCTTTATGGCATTTAAGGTGGCTGTTTTAGGCCGGCTATTTACTCCTAATTAAGTGTCTTTTGTAGTATAAATAGTCCATGGCTGATTGCTAGAATCATCCATACTTTTCCCCATAAAATCCATTTTAGACTTGAGTTTTCCATTGTAACGAGTTGCTAACTCCCTTGCTACATTGGGTTGGTTTGAAGCTGCTTTGTTACTTTGGTTGTAAGTTCTTTTAATATAAGTTTTTATTCAGTAATGCTTTGTGTTTCCTTGATCTCTATTGTCTAATTGCATGTTAACTATTACTTGAGATTGATCACCTTAGGTTCTAAAGTGCATGTAAACAACTAGGATTAACAGGTTCCGGGCTTGGGTCTTTAATCTAGTAGCAACTTTAAGTAATAACGGGTTGTAATTACTTAAAGAAAAGGAACACAAATATAAAGATAAGTTTAACGGTTTTAATCTTCTCTTTATATCCCTTAGTCTTTGTTTGAATGCTAACTGGTTATTTGTTCTTGTAGGTTTACGGAACTTTAATAAGTTAAGTTGTGTTGATGCCGGTTGGCTCAACACATATGTATGATCGAGACGGGAGATTACTTAAAAACTTTTAAAAGGAACGCACCAAAGTAGAAATTGCATGCTTAGAATCAACCTAGTGTAGATTCATCCATTATTGTCTTACTTGTCGCATTTATCGTCTTTATAAGTTTTTGTGCGTCAATTCAACCACCCCCCCCCTTTGTGTCACTTGTCATTATAATCAATAATTGCATCTAAAACACCTTAACTCTCTTGGGTTCGAACCTTACTTAATCACTATACTTCTTCTTAGTGCTAAGTTGGGATTTACTTTTGATTGGGTATAGACGACCATAGAAATACCTTCGGTTAAATTTTTGGCGCCGTTGCCGGGGAGTTTTTGTGTTTTATTGATTATTGGTTTGAACCATTTTTATGGTTCAAACCCGTGCTACTAATTCCGGCTTTGCTTCTTTTGATCCAGAAATTGAGAGGACGCACATCCGGCAACAAAGACAACAACAACTACAACAAGAAATGGCTGACCGTACTCTTCGTCAACTTACGCAGCCCACCTTGGCTCAAAACCCTCTTGCGGTCGCTATACCGGCACTAAGGGAAGGAGTCAACTTTGAGCTCAAGCCGGGCGTCATTCACTTGCTCCCATCCTTCCATGGGCTAAGTGGTGAAGACCCCATCAAGCACCTTGGGAAGTTCCACACCGTTTGTATGAGCATGAAGCCGGCCAACATTACCGAAGAACAGATCAAGATGAGGGCATTCGGCTTCACACTCAAAGATTTGGCGGATGATTAGTATTACCACCTTCCATCCGGGAGTATTGACACTTGGGAGAACCTTCACAAAGCGTTCTTGGAGAAATACTTTCCAGCTAAAAAGGCCAACAGCTTGAAGAAAGCTATAAGCAACATCGAGCAAGAGGCAACCGAAACTCTCTACGAGTACTTCGAAAGGTTTGCACGCCTCCGATCCAGCTGTCCTTTTCACGGATATTCAACTCAAGATCTAGTCTTGTACTTGGTCAATGGCTTGCTGTACAATGAAAGGAGGATCGTCGATGCGGCTTGCGGAGGTAATATTCTTAACTTTACTCCTGACCTTGCTTTGGAAAAGATACAAGAACTAGGGGAAGGAACTCGGAACTTTGGAAGGACCCCGGCTAAGAAAGGAGTTCATGCTGTGAGTTCCGGGAAGAGCGAGATTTCCACCGAGTTGGCGGAATTGAAGGAAATGGTGAAGAGGTTAACACTTATGGGAACACCGCAACAACTCAATGCTTGTGGAGTTTGTGCTGACCCGTATCATCCAACGGACATGTGTCCACAAGTTCAAGATGACGATGCTGAAGTAAACGCAATAGGTTATGGACAACCACAACAGCAAAGACCTAAGAACGATCCCTATGCACAGAATTTCATGCCAAATTGGCGTGACCAACAGAATTTTCGTTAGAGGGATCAACAAAACCAACAACAACAGCCCCGCCAAGGTAAGTATCACTCAACTGAAGATATGTTGCAGGTTTTGACTAAAAACTTTGCTACTCATGTTCAAACAATAGAATCAAGCATCAAGAACCTTGAGAAGCAGGTTGGTCAAATGGCGGAAGCCATTACAAGAATTGAAACTAGGGTCTCCGGAGGATTACCGTCGCAAACGGTTATAAACCCAAAAGGCATGCAGGAAGATGTTCAAACATAGAGGAAGAGTCCTTACGTCGAGCCAACAATGTAAAACAAAGGCGCTAATTCGGGAGGCAACCCGAAGGAATAAGAAGAGGAGCTTCTGTCAAGAAAACCGCCCCTGCGGCTCTAAAACCCGCCCCTGTGGTGACAACCCTGGCCAGCGCCACCCCCGGCGCTGGGCCTGCATCTGCTCATGTAGGTCACCGCTCTCTCGGTGCCAACCCTACGCCCCTGCGGCGGCCACTCGTGACACGCACCCTCAGCTCTGCCCCCGGCGATGAGGCTGCGTACCCCCTCTCTCTTGCCACCGCCCCCGCGGCGACACATACTGCCCCTGCGGTACAGTTAAGGAAGGAAAAAAAATACACTTCCCAAAAATAACCTACATCTACCGCCCTCTCCACTCCCTCTCTATTCACTCTTCGAAACCTAGCTGCCTCACCTCCCACACCCTTGTGCCCTCCAGAAACCCATCGCCACCACCTCGTCGCGCCCCTACGCCACCTCCGGCAACCCTAGTGTCACCACCCACTTACCAACACTAACCATCTCCACCATACAACCCTTCCATCCTCACTCGACTGCTCCACCTCCGGCGACAACTGCAGCAACAGAAGAAAACACCGGAAAAGCCCCATCGCCACCACCTTCGTCGAACGACCAATTCGCTTTCTGCTCTTCGCCCGCACCTTCGCCTGCAAGCTCCCGCCCCTGCGTCAAGCCGCACCTGCGCCTGTTGCAGCCGCCCCTGTGGATTTTACGACAGAAGGTTCGTCTTTCGATTAAATTACTGAACTTTCTAACTCTTTCACTGGATCAATTGCAAGAAATGGAACCACAAAGGAAATACAAGTTGACTTAAGGTGAGAAGGATCGGTATAGGATTGCTCAAAGCCGGGAGGTGCATGCAACCCGGTTCCTTGATGTTTCCACCTTGGAAAATCTGGGGATGTTGGAAAGTATGCAGGAATTTCTTAACAATGCCGGGTTGGGTGATTTTCTGATAAAGAGCGCTCCAACACACCCCGACCTCAGCAGACAGTTTATAGCCACATTCAAAATGGAGATGGAAGACCAATTGTGTGTTGGGCTTTCATTCAAGTACAACAAGAGGAAATACACATTGGATTACACCCGAATACAGGAGGCATTAGAAGGGACCATAGCAGCTACAGATGACTGGACATACCCCATTCCGAAACCGGATCTGTTGGAATTTTGGAGGGCCGCCACTAGGTAAGAGTTTCATGCAGGAGGTGAGTACTCCAACAAATTCACTCACCCTTGTTTACGACTCATCTCAAAGGTCTTCATGAGTGTCTTCTGTGGACACAAGGAAGAGAATAAGGTCGCTCTTAAGGACCTTCCACTGCTATACGCTTGTCTTCCCAACGAGTTTGTGCCGGATTGGGCACATCTCTTCCTTACCGCTCTAAAGAGGATTAGGAAGAACGAGCCTCGTGACATCGTTAGAGGAGGAATCATATCCCTATTAGCTGCACGGGTGATGGATCTTCCTCCATTAGAAGAGGGTTTGGAGGCACCCTTATACACCGAAGGATTATTGAGGAGGTGCAGGCTCCTCAGGAGAGACGGGGAGCATCGGTTCTGGATCTCCCTTGTAGATGGGAGTCACATCACATATCTACCCCGTCGACTCCTATTGGGAGAAGATCTCTCCGACCTATATGTACCGGCTGAACCTGTCCCTCCGAGACGGCCTCAGGTTGATATTGTTGGGAGGTACGCAACCGACTCTAGCAGGGCCCACACCACTGATGAGGAGATGCCGACGGCGGGACACGACAGTCAGACCATGGAGAGTCTGCAGGCTCAGATGGCAGCTTTGACTACACAGCACCAGGCATGGCAGACCGAGTACCAGCGGTCCATGCTTGAACAGTAGCAGGCATGGCAGTCCAGCTTCGCCTCCTCCATGACCACTCACTTTGACCGCCGTCAGGATGCTTGGCAGGCGGCTCATCAGCAGCAGTTGGAGACACAGCAGCTAGCTTGGCAAGCTAGCTATGAGAGTTCATTTAGAGAGAGGATGGAGGCTCAGGAGGACCGTATTGACACCCTTCACCGCCGGCAGGAGCACTTCTTCCGCCACTTCCCTTACCCACCGGAGGAGGGTCTTGGTGGTCCATCCGGACCACCCCAGTGAGGGGTACATTTCTTTCCCTTCTCCCACATTTATCTTTGACTCATTTTCACTTTGAGGACAAAGTGTACTTCAAGTATGGGGGAGGGATATATCATTGCTTGTATAGTTTATTGAGTAGTTTTTGGGCATTTGTTTTTGCATTGTTGAATTCAGTTTCATTCAAAAAAAAAGAAAAAGCCAAAGAAGTGAAAAAAGGCATGACAATCCTTGGATAAACCGGAAATCCGAAAGGGCGGTTTAGGTAAAAAGAAGGTAGTCCGACCAACCTTAGGTTGGTGCAAAATTGGACTTGAGGGATGTGAGTTTAAGTGAGAAAAGAAGAAGAGTGGCAAGGTGAAAACCCGAAAGGGCGCCTTGGCAAGATGAGAGACAACGAGTGTAGGTTTCCCTTCCGGCGTTTTGGCAACATAAGAAGGGGAGTCATAAGGAGGTTGTCCGAGTAGGCCACTCTTGGAGCGATAAGGATGGTAGTAAAAGGTCTAAGTATGGGGGAGTTTGATAGGTTATGGAATCACTATCAATTAGGGTAGTTTTTAGTGTCTTTTGAGCATATTTCCTCAGTTATAAATTTAAAGCTTGCATACACCGTTTGGAGTGAACAAGTTTTTGGCACTGTTGCCGGGGACTTGGTCTAGACCGAGCCGGTTGCGGTTGTTTTTCGGGGCAATTGTCCCTGTTGCTACTAACCACTCTACTTGAGTGACTTTTGCAGGTTCTTTCTCTTAGGTTTATGTGAAGAACCCGCGCTGGGAAGGAAATCGTTCCGTACGATCCCGAACCAGAAAAGACATACAAAAGACGCTTGAAAGAAGCTAAGATGTCCAACCAAGACGATCGCGATCTTGAGGCCGAATTGAAGGAGGTGCTGGAACAACTACGCCTCAGCAAGGAAGAACTGCGGCTGGAAAAAGAAGAAACTCGCGCAAGGACGGAGGCGATCGAAGCAGATATGTCATCTTTACGGGACCAATATCTACCTTGACCGAATCCAGATCCTCGACCGAGGCAGGACCCAGTTCCAGTTGCTCGACCGAGGCAAGACCCAGCTCTAGTTGTCCCGGCCGAGATACTTCCACCTCGGATACCTGTCCGAGATGTTCTTTTTGCAAGTATCCAACAGACCCTAGGACAAAGGATGGACCCTAATCAGCAAGTGAGGCATCCAGGAGTCAACCTATGTGATCTAGCGGAACATGATTATGAACTTCGACCGCAAATTCTTTCCATGATCCGCCAATTGGAGGTTTAGAGAGGGAGTCTCCGCATCAACATTTACAAAATTATGAGATTTTGATGGAGACCTTGAGACCTTCAAAGGTGGAAATTAATAATTACATGCTAAGGCCTTTTTACTTTTCTTTGAAGGACAAGGCGCTTACTTGGTATCAGTCTCTTCCTCCTGGAAAGATCAACACTTGGGAGGAGATGACGACGGAGTTCTTAACTAAATTCTTTCCCCCCTCCAAAACCGCTAAAATGAGAGGGAAGATCAATGCATTTATCATGAAGGACAAGGAGAGTTTGTCCAACTCATGGGAGAGATTTAAAGACATTCTTTTGGATTGCCCCCATCATGGGATTCAAAAGATAGAGTTATTATAGATATACTTGAAAGGATTGGATGGAACTACCCAATTCAACCTTCAACTACTATCCGCCGGCACATTCATGGACATGCCGATTGATGAAGCTTGGGAGTTCATTGAGAAACAAGCTTTGCACATGAAGAAATACTCCCACCAAAGAGCTGAAAATGGAGTTAAGAGAGTCAACTTCCAAGAAGCTCCATCAAATGATAATCAACTCACCTCCCTCAAGAATGATGTGAAGCAATTGAAGGACTTTTTGGTTGCTCACACCAAAAAGGAAGAGGGAGGATATCAAGGGTCAAGGAACAACAATCAAGGTTCCCTAAACAACAACTACAATAACAATAGAGGTTCCAACAACAACAATTGGAGATCCAACAACCAAAATCTGGGTAACCCTTTCTCTAACTCCAATTCTAATAATTCTTCTAATCCTTTCCTTTCTTCTTCTTCTACTCCATTAAAGAGCCAGGAGCCTCGATCAAGTTCGTCCCAGCCAAAAAAGAAAGATGCAGTGCTGGAGGCCATCTTGATCAAGCCCAACGCTATGGAGACATCCATGACTTCATTTTCGAAGGCACAAAAAGCCTTAGGGCAACAATTCTTTAATAAGGCGAATGAAGCGCCAAGAGATCTAGGGAAGCTCCCAGCAAGGACAGAGAGCAACCCAAAAGGACAAATCATGGCAATAACGACGAGAAGTGGATTGAAAACTGCAGATCTAGTGCCTCGGTCGATGCCAGTACAGACAAAGAACACTTCGGCGGAGGTACCAACCGAGGTGGAGCCTCAGAAAGCGGAGGAGAAATCTGAAGTTTATGTTCCACCTCCTGCTTATAAACCAACACTTCCATTCCCCCAGTCAAGGGCTAGAGCACATCTAGATAAGCACTTCGCTAAGTTCCTTGACTTGATGAATAAATTACATATTAACATCCCTTTCCTTGATGCTATTCAAGGGATGCCCGCTTATGGGAAGTTCTTAAAAGAGATTCTATCAAGGAAGAGGAAGCTGGCAGACTTTGGTGAAGTAAGGATGACATCTAAATCCTCGGAGCTCATTCAAATCATGAAGGAGAGATGCCACCCAAATTAAGGGATCCCGGCTCATTTTGCATTCCCATACAAGTTGGGGACGTGACTTGTGAAGCCTTGTGTGATCTAGGAGCCAGCGTGAGCATCATCCCGCTGGAGCTATGTGTAAAGATCGGACTTGGAGAGCCCAAGCCGGTGAAGATAAGGCTATACATGGCGGATCGCTCCATTACCCATCCTGTGGGGATTTTGGAAGACGTTCCGGTTAAGTTAGGTAACTTCTATTTACCTTAGACTTTCTTGTGCTTGATATTCCCGTAGATTATCCCGTTCCTATCATTCTCGGGAGACCATTTCTAGCAACTTCGGGTTGCAATATGGATTGTAAGAACGCCAAGTTGAAATTCAACATTAGCGATGATCAAGTGGAGTTTGCATTGCTTGCTGCAATGAAAGGAGAGTCGTTGGAGGATGATATCTTCAACATCTATGACGAAGAAGAATCAAGAGAATTGGTGAGCTCTATCCTTATTAATGATCCACTTGAAAGAGTTATTAGTTTTAGCTTAATGGAGGAAGGTATAGATGCTTCTTGTGATGCAGATATACGGAGCTTAAAGGCACTGGAAGAAGATCCACAAGCTAAGATTGAAAGACTAATCCAGGAGAAGAAAATCTCCAGTTTCGGTCCTAGTTGCAGTACCTCGACCGAGGCACTTTCTGGACCAAGCGAGGTGTTCTTATCTGAAGAACATCTCGGTTACCCATTCTGGACCTCGACCGAGGTCGAAAGCGAGATGATGTCCATTGAGAATAACAAACTTCTTACTCCCTTTTCTGAAACTCATTCACAGTTGGTGGAGCACTTTCTCCACCAAGCTTCTGATAATAAAGAACCTTGGTATGCTGACATTGTTAATTATCTTGTTTGTCAGGAAATACCGCCCGGATTGACGTACGCTCAAAGGAAGAAATTCATTAAAGATGTACGCCACTACTATTGGGATGAACCTCTACTGTTTAAGAGAGGTCCAGACGGGATGCTTCGAAGATGCATTCTAGAAGATGAAGCTACTAGTGTCATACGACATTGCCACTCACTTCCTTGTGGGGGACATGCTAGCACTCACAAAACATGCGCTAAGGTATTACGTTCCGGTTTCTTTTGGCATACGTTATTTAAGGATGTGCAAACGTTTGTTGTTTCTTGTGATGCATGCCAAAGAACAGGGAACTTATCTAGGAGAAACGAGATGCCACTTAACAACATCCAGGAAGTTGAGATTTTTGATGTATGGGGAGTTGACTTCATGAGACCTTTCCCATCTTCAAGATGAAACATCTACATCCTCCTAGCTGTTGATTACGTCTCTAGATTGGTGGAAGCCATTGCCTCTCCCACTAATGACGGCATGGTGACTGTGAAGTTCTTTAATAGGACTATCTTTCCACATTTTGGGACTCCATGCATCATCATCAGCAATGGAGGGACACATTTCATCAACCGAAAGTTTAAAGCACTTCTACCGAAGTATGGGGTAACCCACAAGGTAGCAACCCCTTATCACCCTCAAACTAATGGACAGGTCGAGATCTCAAATAGAGAAATCAAAGCAATTTTGGAGAAGACCGTCTCTAGGGCGAGGAAAGATTGGTCCACGAAGTTGGACGACGCTCTTTGGGCTTACAGGATCGCATTCAAGACTCCCATTGGTACCACCCCTTATAATTTCGTATATGGGAAGTCTTGTCATTTGCCCGTTGAGCTAGAACACAAGGCGTATTGGGCAATCAAATGGTTGAATTTCGACATCAAGGAAGCCGGTGAGAAGCGGCTATTTGATGTTAATGAGCTGGAGGAGCTGCGTTTGAACGCTTATGAGAATGCGAAGATCTACAAGGAAAGGACAAAGAAATGGCATGATAAGCGTATCATTCCTAAGGAGTTCTAAGAAGAAGATTTAGTTCAAATCTTCAACTCCCGCCTTCGCCTCTTTCCAGGTAAGTTGAAATCTAGATGGACAGGACCTTACATTGTAAAACATGTTTTCCCTTATGATGCAATTGAGATTTGGGGAGAAACAAGTGGAAGCTTCAAGGTCAATGGTCATAGACTTAAGAAATACCAACCGGAAATCCAGGTTGAGGAGATTGCACCACTATATCTTGTTTAGGGATGCCGTACGGTCAAGCTAGCGATCTTAAATCAAGCGCTTCTTGGGAGGCAACCCAAGATATTGCTTTCTTTTCCCTTTTCTAGTCTAGCTTAGATAGTTTGTTTTTTCTTTGCTTTGCTTTGTTTTTGGTATCCTAGACAGAAACCAGGTACTTTCTAAGGAAGGAATACAACCCAGGAGCAACACTGGAAGGACAGAAGTTCGAAAAATTGAGAAGACGAAGTTTGACTGAGACACATCTCGGTTGCTGTCACAGTACCTCGACCGAGATGATTCTTGAGCAACCGAGGTGACTAGGGCTGACAACAACCACATCGGTCCAAACACCTCGGTCCAGTAAGACCACGTCGACCGAGGTGACAGCAGAATCGGCGAGGGGTATAAAAGGGGAACAATTTCTCCCTCTTTCCCTCCCAACTCACCCCTCGACCGCGGCGTATCCCAACTCCGTTTTCTTCGTTTCTCGATTATTTTCGACGATTTCTGCTTCGATTCTGCGAGGAAAGGCTAGAGGAACCTATTGCAAGCAAGAGTATGCAACAAAAACTCCTCGAATCGACTGAATTTGGGGTAAAAAGTCAAAACCCTAAATCCTTCTTCTCTTTACTGTTTTTGGAAGAAATTGGCTTTGGTTGCCATTGATTTCTGTTGAAAAAGGCTTAAGTACCCCATAAGAAGCAATTGGTAGTGAAATTGGGGGAAAAGAACTGAAACTCAGAGAGTAGAATCGAACAGTTTCTCGCGTCGGTCGAGTCGACCTGCGTCTCGGCCGAGGTGATTCTTGAGATCTGACAAGCAACTGAGGTGATTTATCAGAAAAGAAAAAAATGAGTTCCAGGTCCGATCGCAGTTAGTTCTGAGGGATAGATCCTCCCCTTCTTCTTCTTCTCGACCTTCTATACCGGTGATCCATGAGCGTCACCAGGCTGTTTATGACCGCATCTGTACGCGCCTTGTGATTGCACCGCGGTTTTTAGATATTGCTGCTTTTGATTGTGTTTATGTTGCTGAGGATATGAGGCGGATGGTCTCGATGATAGGGCTGGAGCAGTTCATGGAGATTAGAGCTCCAGCCTACCTCGAGCTCACATTGGAGTTTGTGAGTTCTGTGACTCACTTGCCCGAGGAGAGAGCCATAAAGTACCGGTTGCTGAACCGGAACTACCTAGTTCCTATGGATCAGTGGAGAGACATCTTCGGCTTCCCGACCCCCACAGTTCCCGACTACCCTTCTCGAGCCGTAGCTCGACAGTTTTGAGGTTAGATAGCTCATGTTGTTGAGCATGCTGACAGGTGGAGACCTAGAGACTCCAGGGAGAGGATTATCTTCCACCTTGCTTTCAGATTAGCCCACCGGATTTTCAGCGAGACACTTCTGACGCGTACTGAGACGCCCCAGAAGATTAGACAAGAGGAGCTTCTGAGTTTGTTTTGTATGGTGACCGGAGGAGTGCCTGATTTTGGTGCGATACTAGTTGAGGATCTGCACCGGATCAAGGCTAAGGGGAACGGAGACATTTGTTGTGGTGGCCTAGTGACTCACATAGCTACTGTGATGGAGTTAGATCTGAGCGCATGTACGTTAGTGGCAGCTGCCAAGCCGCTAGGTCTACAGGAGATGATAACTAGGAGGATTCTAGTTC
The DNA here is from genome assembly GCA_033239125.1 of Fagopyrum homotropicum. Classification (NCBI taxonomy): domain Eukaryota; kingdom Viridiplantae; phylum Streptophyta; class Magnoliopsida; order Caryophyllales; family Polygonaceae; genus Fagopyrum; species Fagopyrum homotropicum. The sequence goes on from BSWB01000002.1 coordinate 105,821,987, forward strand.
CTCGTGGACTTACTATGCCATATGTGGTGATGCCTTGGGAGCATACTGCCCCTCAGGGTATGAGATGGTCGTCTCAGTTCTAAGTCTACGACTCTCAGTACTGGTCCACTACATGGATACCTTACATTGAGGATGCTAGAGATGCAGCAGCCCAAGTACAGGACGAGGATGAGAAGGACGATGGCGGTGCTGCCATGGAGACAAGGACGGATACAACCGGTCCCAGTGTGCCAGTCGTCGATCTAGACGACGAGGAGACAGAGGAGGAGGCAGCTGCACCACCACCACGTCCTACTAGACACAGAGTCCGTAGATTTAGAGATCCAACAGCGCATCAGAGGATTGATGACCTCACCGATCAGATGATCGACTCCTACGCTTCCTTGACAGTTGATATCAGTGAGCGTTTTGATGACCAGCGCCGAGAGATGGAGAGTCGGACACACCAGATGCTGGAGAGCCAGCACTACCAGCACCGGATAATGGAGATTCAGTTCCAGCACATGATGGGATATCCTTTTGACCCATCCCAGCATCCGTACGTGCCATATCCACCACCACCACCAGCAAATCAGGACTAGAGCTTGCAGGGATTTCTTTTATTTATTTATTATGTAGCTCAGCTTATGTCCGGTGAGTACTCTATTTTTCAAACTTATTTTGACCCATTGGGACAATGTGTCCCAAGTATGGGGTATTTGGATGTATTTATATGACTTATGTGTATGCTTGAATGACTTTACCGGATATTATTGTTTTATCTCACTCTATGTGTTTATCTGAGACTACATGCATGCATACATGTTATTTTGTTGAGAAAAACGTCAAAACTGGTTAAGAAAAAAAAATTTATGACCTTGACTGAAGTGATTCTGACCAATCGAGGTGCAGCACCTCGGTTGACTTAGAACATCTCGACCGAGGTGGTTTAATTGAAACAGTTTTCGAAACGATTTTGTGCTTCTTATCTGGATATGACCTTAGTGAAGATTTTGTTTGCAGACTAGTTTTGAAATATTGATATGTTTGAAAGGTTTTATAATATGTTTAAGTTGCTAAATGCTTTATTTGGAATTTTGGCATGTTTAATACTTTGTTTTTATCCAAATTATGTTGAATTTGAAGGTTGACACCACATGATAAGTTCTCTCACTTTCTTCCTGGGATGATTAAGACAATTCATTCTCTTACCTTCTTCTTCTTGATCGTTCTTAGCCCCTCATATACATATTTGCCTCCCTTTACCTATCCGGGAATTTGGAAGCAAGCAAATGAAAAGCAAGTGAAAGAAAAGTTGAGATATTGGCTGGAAGTTAGAAAGAAACAAATAGGTTTGGGAAGTCAATCATGATGATGAGTAACTCGGCACCATTCACATAGCCGGGTGTTTGTGTCTTGCCAAAGTCGGATTGAGCGATATTCCTAACGGGTCATGGTATGTGCATCAAGGGTTTGAGGCATCTCGAGAAATTGATGACTGCTGATTTCTGTTCGCCACTTAGCGTGCGTGCTAATAAGCTTTAAAGTTATAAAACTAGAATCAAGCAAGCGAACCCGCAGTGTACAGATCGGCATAGTAAAGCAAGAATTCCAGAGTGTCGAACTCAGGGATTTGGGGGGAACAAATTCAGTTCGCAAATCGTCAAGCAAGAAATGTAATAAGCTTTGCAAATATTGGGAAAACAACAACCCTAAAGATCCAGGTATCTAATTGTGGCAATCGATTCAAGATATCTTAAAGAACTAAGGACAGAGTTAAGAGTTGCAAAGGTATGCTAAGGTAAAGCAATGTACGATGAAGTTCCAAGACTTTATATGACTTATCTAAGGACACTCTCTATAAAGGTTGTTGAGGCTTCAGTATAGAAAGGATCTATGAATAAGAATTAATATCAAATACCCAAACTTGTAACCCAAGGATCAAAACTAACTAAAACGATTAAGGTTGTGACACTCGAAATCGAAGTAGAGATTGTTGAGGCTTCACTACTACCTAGAAAAGGGCAAACCTAGACTAGATTAAAGCTAATCTTTAACCTTGGATCAAAGTAAAAGCGAAGTTCGTAAACTAGGATAAATCACGGGCAGATCTTGAGTTCCACGGCCGTGGAAGCTCAAGAACAGACCGTGATCTTGGTTCGTCGACGAAATCTCTCTAACTCTCAGGGTTCAATCAATTTACGATCAATCTGTCATCATCTAAGCCAAAATTATTAACCCTTCACCTTAGAATTGCTAAAGGGTTTTAGCCAATAACCATTGTCATGATATCATAAATTAATTTAAGAAGAATTGAAAGATGAAAACCTTCGAAATCAAATATAACTCAAAGTCAATCTCAAATCCAAAACACAAATCAGAGTATTCAATGGATTCGGAATAGAACACAAAACCTCTCAAGATCTAATATAAGTATGAAGAACGGGATGTCAATCCGTCTTCAATAACAAAACCTGAAAAAGGGCGCAACTTCCGCCACACACGATCTTCGGGAATCCAAATTGCCGGCACTTCCGCAATGTTCCTCGCGAAACCCTCAGGTTAACTCTTCCAAGCGAGGTTGTCCAAGCCTAAGAGAATTCCCCCAAAGCGATGATACCGAAAACTCTCTCCTCCCGCCTTTTTATAAGACGGGGCAAAATAACCGTACAGGCCCACTGCGTAAATGACGTGGCAATTATTGGTTCGTCAAAAGATCGCCTAAATCACGGTCTCAAGGGGTTCCACGACCGTGGTTTAGGGCGTGGAATTGGGTTGCGGTCTCATATGAGTTCCACGACCGTACTTTAGGCCGTGTAACTCTCTGGATGCTCCACGCTCATGATGCCAAGATCCACGGCCGTGGTTTAGGGCGTGGACTCTTCTACGGCCGTATTTTAGGGCGTGGAAGTGTAAATTTCTTGTGGTTTCCTTTATGTCGTGAGATTCCTCATCCTAGCATCTCCTTTGGCTTCTTTGATGTGCTCCTAATCCTTGGATGTGCTCAAATCCTCTCCTATCTCTCTCAAATGGTCCGGTTTTAGCTCTTATTCACCTATAATCAACACAAAGCTAATGTAGACATCCATATCGAAAATATAGATAAACTAGCTAACAAATGCTTCAATGCCTTATCAATGAACACTATAATGAATGAAAAACAACTAGAAAAAATGCCTAGAATATCGCAATATTTCATGCTAACAAAATACCCCATACTTGCCACTTGCTTGTCCCCAAGCAAGGTCTTTTGAAAGCTTTAGAACGTAAGTTAGGATGAAATATTCATGCAAACTCAAAAACAAAACATCTTTTAGGTAAATGTGCTTCTAGTCAATAGATCATTCTCAAACCTTGCTTCATTCACTCTTGAAACGCTTATATACATAACCAAAGAATGTACAGGAAAGAAACATCATGAATTGGTTAAACTTCAATGTAAACATCATAACCTTCAAGCATTATCAAAATCAAGCATAAGAAACTTCAATTTAGATCACCAAGCCAAATAACATTCTTTTGATCTTAAGGACTTCCAAGTAAGGTCTAGAATGCGGGAGGGAGGAAAAACTTATAAGGAATGTGGTGCATGAATCCGGGAAAGTGGACAACTAACTCTTTTCTTATTATTTTGATTTGCAACACCATCAACTTTGAGCTTTTCTCTCTTCTTTTCACATCATTTTTCGACTTTACTTTTGGAGTTATGGACAGCGGTGCACAAAAACCGAAGCCTAGGAGATTGGCGTTTCTCAATTTCGAGATGCCTCAAACCCTTGATGCACATACCATAATCCGTTAGGAATATCGCTCAATCCGACTTTGGCAAGACACAAACACCCGGCTATGTGAATGGTGCCGAGTTACTCATCGTCATGATTGACTTCCCCAAACCTATTATTTCTATTCTTTGAATGCAAACAATGGCTTTCATGGCCCTCCCACATCAAACATGCCAAAGCATAACTTCTCCAAATTCCCGGATAGGTAAGGGAGGCAATTATTTCATTGAGGGGCTAAATGAACAAAGAAAGGAGAAAGAAAGGTTGAATTGCCTTAATCAATTCATAAAGAAGTATAAGAACTTATCATGTGATTTCAACCTCAATTTCTCAATATGATTTAGATAAAACTCTTCACATTATGAAATTTGCAAGAAAGGATAATCAACACATTCAATTCCTTTTCAATTCATTATTCGTTTAGGCATACAATTGGCATCAAAAACTCAATTCACAAGTAGTAATTATCATAGAAATCATCTCAACTCTTAGAAGCACAAAACCTTTTAGAATTTTCAAAAATTTTCAATTTTTATGGGTTTTTCAAAAGCTTTTTCATGCAATGCAATAATGAAACGTGTGACAATGAAATGAAACATGCAAAGTGTTCTCGAATCAAGGCAAGCAAAGTGAGTAGAGTTATTACAAACGATAGTCACACCCCACCCCATACTTGAGACAAACATTGTCCCTAATGTTCAAAAAGAAATAAAGAAAATAAAGAGAAGAAAAATGAACTCACAAGACGGCGGTGGAGCGGCTGAAACTGTCAATCATGCATAGTCATCACTGCGGTGGAGGCGGTGGTGGAAACGGGAAGAAGCTGGAGTCGAAGTTCTGCCCAAACTGTTGGCGGTAGATATCCCTCATCATCCTATCATGCTCACCAGCTCGTACGTCCCTAGCGTCCTGTCGGATCTCTAAATCTCCTACTCTCTTGGAGAGGTCGGTAGCCCAATCCGGCAACTGCTCATACCACCCCGGTGCCTGGCTGTACCAAGCTGGTGCATCCTGTGGGGCTGGTGCTGACGGCGGCTGTGCATACCATGTTGCCGGAGCTCCCATCCACTCCGGTTGTGATCTATACGAATCAGGAGGGGTATCTACCCTTGTAGGCCTCTCGCTCACACTAGCGTGGCGAGAGGAAGAAGCTCCTGAATCTCCAGCTGGTCGTGGTGAGCGCCTGGGAGGGTCAGGGAAATGTGCCGGCTGATCCAGGAAAGTGCCAAAGTCATGCTCCTCACCTCATCCCTCAAAACCATCACCTCCTCCTATCTCCTCCTCATCTACAGCCGGTACCTCATCGGGGACGTAGGGAGGTGCTATTAACCTATTCGCATGCATAGCAGCGAAGGTCTACTTCTAATTATGGCGTCAAGCCATAATGGAATACTCGGGTAACCATGGAATGCCTCTACCTCCTCTATCCTCCCATGGCATGGCAGCGGTAGGTGGACCTCTGCCTAGGAAAGATCAAACCTCTAGTCATGAGGCTCTAGAGACCCAACGGTCACGCCGCTATCCTAGTACAAGCAGAAAAATCTATCCCCAACTGCCTAGCGATGTGGGTGATCATACCACCATATCCAACGTTCCCGGCTATCTTATTCTTGAGCTTACTCATGGTGGAGGCTAAGAGGGTAGCATAGTCAACAGGTCTACCGTGCAACATGGCGTAAAGGAGGAACAACTCATCCGTCTTAATCTTTTGAGGGGTCTCGGTCCTAGGGAAAAGACACTCAGAAAGTACACTATGGGCTATCTTCAAGGCTAAGTGATAGATGAGCTTAGCCTTGGTGTCAACTGGCTGCCAGCGGTCCTCGCTGGCGTAGATCATAGCAATGTCCTCCCAGAAATCCTTAGCGTATACACCGCTAGGAAAACGACCATTGAAGGTCTCTTCAAACCCAAAGAAGGCTCCGAACTCCAAGATCGAGAACTCGTAGTTCTCCTCCATCAGCCTAAAGGAAACTGTCCTATCCATAGCACTATGCTCAAAAGAGATCACAAACTCTCTAGTAATCTCCTCATATGCGTCTTCCCTAATAGCGGAGAAGACGATCAAGCCGCCTCTATCTAGAAGCCATGTAAGGTCATTCACCACATTCAGTGGCTCTAACTCCTCAAAAACTAAGTAGCGCGGTCCTATGACCGTCCTCTTCTCGATCCTTTCTAAGGCATCGAGGTAATCCTCATGGATTTTTGGAATTCTAGGGGGTGGGGGTGATGGTGGCTCACTAGGGGGTACTTGGGAGGAGGAGGAAGCATCACCTTTCATCTTCTTGCTTCTAGTAGACATTCTCCTTATCAAATCCATTTCAGAGAGAAAATTGCGGCCTGTTCTATAACTTCCACGGCCGTGGTTCGCCCAGAGACCGTGGTTCGGCTCTAATTTGATCAAAACTCAATCAATTCACACCAAATTCACCAGGCAACAGTCCTAGACTAATTTCAATCCAATTGCAATCAGTTCTCCTAAAAATTCTTGCAAAAATTGAGCCAAATCGACAAAGTAGAGAAAGAGAAGAAAACCTAGGTTTTGGATTCTTAAAATCCAAATTCCGTCTTCTGAAGGGATTGTTCACTTGATTTGTTGATTGGATCTTGTAGATGGTTGAATTTGCTTCACTTTAGGCTCAAGAATCGTTCGAATCGGACTCCGAACAAAGATTTGAGAGAGGGGGATTGGTTTCGGCGTTTTGGGCGTGGAATAGGGTCGTGGTTTGGGAATTTTGTGTTGTTTTTGTGAAGAAGGTAGTTTATATAGTGGCCATAAAATTTTTTGAAAATCACGGTCACTCGGGGGTTTCCACGGCCGTGGAAATGTAGGGAACCGTGGTTTTTGGTGATTTTTCTCAGATTTTGAAGAATTACAATCACTGTAGCCTCCACGACCGTGGTTTAGGGCGTGGAACTCTCTGTAATGTGCCAAAATCCAAGTTTCGACAATTTCCTTCAACTTTTTCCTCTCCCTTGCCTATTCCATTGCTCCTACATCCAAAAACACGACATACCAGAAGGTATCGAAGGCAAAACAAAACAAAAACGTCTAAACTAGTCTAATCTACGAATGACAAACAAAAACATAAGTGCAATACCTTGGGTTGCCTCCCAAGAAGCGCTTGTTTAAGGTCCGTATCTAGACCGTACTTGCACTTATTTGAGTGCAGTAGGCGCGAACTCTTCAGCTTGGAGTTCCGGTAAGTACTGCTTGAGTCGTTGACCGTTCACCTTGAAGCTTCCGCCCTTTTCACCCCATACTTCAACTGCACCATGGGGAAAAACATGTTTGATTAGATAAGGTCCGGTCCAACGAGATTTAAGCTTACATAGAAAGAGACGAAGTCTTGAATTGAAGAGGAGAACTTGATCTCCTTCTTTGAGGTCTTTTGGAATGATATGCTTATCATGTCAACGCTTCGCTCTTTCTTTATAGATCTTGGCGTTTTCGTAGGCGTTTAAGCGAAGTTCTTCAAGCTCGTTAAGGTCCAAGAGGTGCTTCTCGACCGCTTCCTTTATGCTGAAGTTCAACCACTTTATTGCCCAATACGACTTATGTTCCAACTCTACCGGTAAGTGACAAGACTTCCCATACACAAGGTTGTATGGTGTCGTTCCTATGGGAGTCTTATATGCAGTCTAGTATGCCCATAATGCATGATATAGCTTCAAAGACCAATCTTTCCTTTCCCTTGAAACCGTCTTCTCTAGGATTCCTTTAATCTCCCGGTTTGAATTCTCCACTTGTCCACTCGTTTGTGGATGGTAAGGGGTAGCGATCTTGTGAGTCACCCCATACTTAGCTAGTAGAGCTTTGAATCGTCGGGCAATGAAGTGAGAGCCTCCATCACTAATGATAGTCTGTGGTGTCCCAAATCGTGGGAAAATGGTCTTGTTAAAGAACTTGACCACAACCATGGCATCATTAGTAGGAGAGGCAATTGCTTCAATCCATCTCGAAACATAATCTACAGCTAGAAGTATGTATTGGTTTCCACAAGATGATGGGAAAGGTCCCATGAAGTCTACTCCCCAAACATCAAAGATCTCTACCTCCTGAATGTTGTTAAGAGGCATTTCGTTTCTCCTAGATATGTTCCTTGTTCTTTGACAAGCATCGTAGCAGGAAACAAAGGTTTACACATCTTTAAATAAAGTAGGCCAAAAGAATCCAGATTGCAATACCTTAGCGCTAGTCTTGTTCGAGCTAGCGTGTCCTCCACAAGGTAGTGAATGACAAAGACGGATGACGCTTTGCATCTCGTCTTCGAGCACAGATCGTCGAATGATGCCGTCAGGACCTCTCTTAAAGAGGAGAGGTTCATTCGAAAAGTATTCCCAGACATCTTAAAGAACTTCTTTCTTTGTGCATAGGATAATCCGGGTGGTAATTCCTGGCAAACCAAATAGTTAACAAAATCAGCAAACCATGGTTCGTTACCTTTACAAATTCTTGTCGATGCACTCCTCTATGATGTGTAAATGCTCGTCCAGAAAGGAGTCATCTATGGGTAGATTGTCGTCTGCTAGATGTGGTAGACGACTCAAATGATCCGCAACAGAATTTTCCGAACCCTTCTTGTCACGGATCTCTAGATCGAATTCTTGTAGGAGAAGAATCCATCTAATTAGCCTTGGTTTCGCATCCTTCTTTGCAAGTAGATACCAGATTGCAGCATGATCCGTGTATACAATCACCTTTGCACCTACAAGATAAGAACGAAACTTTTCAAATGCATATACAATTGCTAGAAATTCTTTTTCGGTAGTGGCGTAGTTAAGCTGTGCTTCATCTAGCGTCTTGCTAGCATAGTAGATAGTGTGGGTTCGTCCTTCCTTCTTTTTCCCAAGCACAGCTCCTATAGCTACGTCACTTGCATCACACATAACCTCAAATGGAAGATTCCAATCTGGAGGTTGAATGATCGGGGCTGAGATTAGAGCTTCCTGAATCTTATGAATGATCGGGGCTGAGATTAGAGCTTCCTTGATTTCTTGGAACTTCCTCAGCATTGCTAAACATTTGGTTTTCTAAAACCTTTTGGGCTTTATCAACCTTAGTAATGTGACTCTCCAATCCTTGAAGCTTTCCCAAAATTGTTTCCAACATGGGATCGGGCTTCTCTTTCCCCGAAGTGCTTCCACTATTAGATGTTTGCCCCTCGCTTTTCAAAGGAATGGAAGAAGAAGATGGTGGAGTTAGTGAATTTCCTGAATTGGGATAAGAATTACCGGAGTTTTGTTGTTGGTTGGAACGCCAATTGTTGTTGTTTGAACCCCTATTGTTGTTCCAACTGTTCCGGTTGTTGTTGTTGTTCCAATTGTTCCGGTTGTTATTCCGGTTGTTGCGATTTGTGTTCCCATTCCCATTGTGGTTATTGTTGTTTCCTAAATAACCAACATCTTGCTCCTTATGCTTTGGAAAGCTAGCCTTGATAACTTCCTTCAATTCTTTAATCTCGGTGTTGAGAGAAAAGATTTGAGTTTGAGCAACTTGTGTTAGCTTTGCTCCTTGCTCCACTCGATTTGCTTCTACCTTCCGGTGAGAATACTTCTCAATGACTCGGGCTTGCTTCTCAATGAAGTCCTAAGCGTCATCTTCCCTCATGTCCATGAATGTGCCACATGAAAGAGATTGGAGCTTGAATTGTGTTTCCACATCCAGCCCCTTATAGTATATCTCTAATAGCTCCAATTTGGAAATGCCATGGTGTGGGCAATCCAATAGTAAATCCTGAAATCTTTCCCAAGACTGAAACAAACTTTCATTAGATCTCATAGAAAATGCATTAATCTTACCTCTCAACTCCACCGTCTTGGATGGTGGAAAGAATTTGGTGAGGAACTCCGAAGAAAGATCCTCCCATGTGTTGAGTCTTCCATTTGGAAGAGCTTGATACCAAGATAAAGCTTTCCCTTTCAAAGAGAAAAAGAATGGCTTGATCTTATAATTGTTGGTGGTTGCATTCTTTGGCTTCAATGTCTCCATCAAGATCTCAAAATTCTGTAAATGTTGATGTGGAGATTCAATACTCGTTCCCCCAAACTGATTTTGGCGAACGATGGTAATAACTTGTGGGTTGAAGCTAAACCCCTGCATATCGTCAGCATCAAAGTTCACACCTAGATGGCGTGGTTGCTGAATTGGATCCATTCTTTGGCCAAGAGTTCTTGGCTCTTCATCTACACGAGCGGCTCTCGCACCCCCAGCCGGGACACGATAATTGGCAGCCGGTCTTGGATTATTCTGATTCGCATTAATCGTCGGATCAATGTCCTCTAGCGGTGGCATGGAAGAGTCGCTATCCTCATCGGATGAATCGGTTCTAACCGATCTTGCCAGTTTCCTCCTCTTCTTCTTCTTGGAATCGCTCATCTCCAGCCTCATTTGAAGCATCATGTCCTTGAGCTCATCAATTTGCAATTGATGACGGTCCGATTCTTCCTTGCAAGTCTTCTCGCTCCATCTAAGTCGAGCTTCGGATTCCTCCAACTCTGCTTGGATATCCCGCTCCTTATCTTCGGCCATCTTTCTTTCTTTGAGCTTCTTCCTCAAAGTCTTCTCAAGTTCTTGATCAAGAGGTAAGAGGTCTTTGTTGTTTCTAGACCTGCACATAAACCTAAGGTAACCTGCAAATATCAATCAAAGGAGATATCTAATAACAAGAGCAAAGCTCCCAAGCTTGACAACAGATAACCGAATTCGGCCTAAACCAAATCTCCGGCAACGACGCAAAAACTTGTTCGTCACTTAGCATGCGTGCAAATAAGCTTTAAATTTATAAAACTAGAATCAAGCAAGTGAACCCGCAGTGTACGGATTGGCGTAGTAAAGCAAGAATTCCAGAGTGTCGAACTCAGGGATTTGGGGGAACAAATTCAGTTCGCAAATCGTCAAGCAAGTAAATGTAATAAGCTTTGCAAATATTGGGAAAACAACAACCCTAAAGATCCAGGTATCTAACTGTGGCAATCGATTCAAGATAACTTAAAGAACTAAGGACAGAGTTAAGAGTTGCAAACGTATGCTAAGGTAAAGCAATGTACGATGAAGTTCCAAGACTTTATATGACTCATCTAAGGACACTCTCTATAAAGGTTGTTGAGGCTTCAGTATAGATAGGATCTATGAATAAGAATTAATATCAAATACCCAAACTTGTAACCCAAGGATCAAAACTAACTAAAACGATTAAGGTTGTGACACTCGAAATCGAAGTAGAGGTTGTTGAGGCTTCACTACTACCTAGAAAAGGGCAAACCTAGACTAGATTAAAGCTAATCTTTAACCTTGGATCAAAGTAAAAGCGAAGTTCGTAAACTAGGGTAAATAACGGGCAGATCTTGAGTTCCACGGCCGTGGAAACTCAAGAACGGAGCGTGATCTTGGTTCGTCGACGAAATCTCTCTAACTCTCAGGGTTTAATTAACTTACGATCAATATATCATCATCTAAGCCACAATTATTAACCCTTCACCTTAGAATTGCTAAAGGGTTTTAGCCAATAACCATTGTCATGATATCACAAATCAATTTAAGAAGAATTGAAAGATGAAAACCTTCGAAATCAAATATAACTCAAAGTCAATCTCAAATCCAAAACACAAATCAGAGTATTCAATGGATTCGGAATAGAACACAAAACCTCTCAAGATCTAAGATAAGTATGAAGAACGGGATGTCAATCCGTCTTCAATAACAAAACCTAGAAAAAGGGCGCAACTTCCGCCACACACGATCTTCGGGAATCCAAATTGCCGGCACTTCCGCAATGTTCCTCGTGAAACCCTCAGGTTAACTCTTCCAAGCGAGGTTGTCCAAGCCTAAGCGAATTCCCCCAAAGTGATGATACCGAAAACTCTCTCCTCCCGCCTTTTTATAAGATGGGGCAAAATAACCGTACCGGCCCACTGCGTAAATGACGTGGCAATAATTGGTTCGTCAAAAGATCGCCTAAATCACGGTCTCAAGGGGTTCCACGACCGTGGTTTAGGGCGTGGAATTGGGTTATGGTCTCATATGAGTTTCACGACCGTACTTTAGGCCGTGTAACTCTCTGGAATGCTCCACGCTCATGATGCCAAGATCCACGGCCATGGTTTAGGGCGTGGACTCTTCTACGGCCGTATTTTAGGGCGTGGAAGTGTAAATTGCTTGTGGTTTCCTTTATGTCGTTCCATTCCTCATCCTAGCATCTCCTTTGGCTTCTTTGATGTGCTCCTAATCCTTGGATGTGCTCAAATCCTCTCCTATCTCTCTCAAATGGTCCGGTTTTAGCTCTTATTCACCTATAATCAACACAAAGCTAATGTAGACCTCCATATCGAAAATATAGATAAACTAGCTAACAAATGCTTCAATGCCTTATCAATGAACACTATAATAAATGAAAAACAACTAGAAAAAGTGCCTAGAATATCGCAATATTTCATGCTAACAATTTCCTAGGCTTCGGTTATTGTGCACATTTGTCCATTCATCCCAAAAAGTAAAAAAGTAAATTAAGCAAAGCTTATTGGTGGAAGATGTTGAAGTTCAAAGCAAGTAAAGTGAAGATCCTTTTCCCGGATTCTATCACCACATTCCCTATATACATCCCACCTCACACGTTTCTTGACCTTCTCTTGAAAAGTCCTTTAGACCTCGAGCTTGTTGATTGACTTGGTTGTTTAAACTGGATTATACATGATTAATTTCGATAATTATGATTTATTATGCATTCTATGATTTTATGCAAAGATGAACAACTTCCTTATATTTATAAAATGTTTTGATCATATTTTGGTTTTGAATACCATGAAGCATTCTCTTAGAGTGATCTATGAGCAGAGCGCACCATTAAAATGTTTTGAAATACTTTTCATTGATCTTTATGACTTATAATCCATTCTATCTTGTACTTAAGATTTGGAACTTGCTTGGGGACAAGCAAGGGACAAGTATGGGGTATTTTGATAGCATGTATTATAGTCTATAACTTGGGACTTGTTTAGACGTTTTATCTTCAATAATCTGCATGTTTGAATGTATATTATGTGATTATATTGTTGTTTCATCTACCTTTACGGGAATCGAGGTCTACACCAAGTTTCGTTGTAATTGTAGGTAAAATGGCACATTTTGGATCGAAATGGAGCTAAGGAATTGGAGCTACATTTAGGAGCTTAAAAGAAAGCTTAGGAAGCAAGGAATTAACAAAGAAGATTTACTTTGGACCAGATTTGAGAGATTTCACCTTCAGCTGAGATTCACCTCGGTCAGCTACAGTGTCACCTCGACCGAGATGATCTAGAGGAGCGCCCCGACCGAGGCGAATATCCTGACGCGGCGAGATATATAATTTATTTGGCTGAGATCTTTTATTTTTGGAAGGAGAGATCTTATATTTTTGGGATGGATTTCTAGAAGGAAGATCATATATTTGGGAGATCTATTTTGGAGATAGGATATTATCTTTGTAAGATATTATTATCTTTGGAAGATAATTCTCCTATATAAAGGGTTGGATTTTCCACAAGTTCGACCAGGCTGAGAGCTTGAGAATAACCAGCAAAGAGAGGATTTTCTGGAAGCTTTGAAGGAAGTTTGAAGATTGAAGGAAGGAAGTTTATAGCTTGAGGTAGCTTTTTTAAGGGGATTTGTAAGACTTTCTTAGATTCCCTTTGGTTTGTTGTCTTTGTGTGATTTGTGATTGAGGAACGCTGATTTGTTTGATATTTGATTCAGTTATTGAAGCCTTATTCTTATGGTTTTTGTGTTCAAATATTCATTCTCTTCCCATATATTTGATTATTGCTTTCATGATGATGATTGGCTAATTTCCTTGTGCGATTCTAGGTTGATTAGCCGAAGGTTGTGGGAAAAACAATGATAGAATAATCTTAATCCCAGTAGGACCTTGAAAGCTCGAGTCTTTATCCTTAACCCTAGAACATCTCGTTCAGTCGATGAACATCTCGGCTAGGGTGGGATTTGACTGACCGAGGTGACCTTTTCTGATCCGTAACTGAGAGTTAAGTGTTAGAGTTTGCCAAATCCTATTCTTATTACACCTTTCCTGGTTCAATGCAAGCCTAGGATGAGACTTACCCGGTGATTCCTTAGTTTGTTTACCCAAGATCATAAGTGTAGGTAATAAAGGTTTATCCTTTATTGGGGTTTGAGTGTGCCTTCATCCCATCTTTGTGAGTTAGCCTGAGACTTACCCAGTAAAGGTTGATTCTATTCCCTTAGTTGGTGTGTTGGTTTGAGATTATAATTCCTTTCCTCAATACCTTGAGACTTACCCGGTAATGGGAGCTTTTGGTTTGGAGTTAGTGAGTAGTGAGACTTACCCGGTGATCTATTCCACTTTAGAAACACCTTCCCTTTGCAAAATCTCAACTTTATCCACTTATCTTGAGATCTTGAGTTGGAACCACAACTAGATGCTTTAATCCCTAAAATTTGCATATTTTCTTTATTTGACCTTATTATCATCTTTTGATTGTTTTAATCGCTTTTGTGGTTATTTGCAATATTGACAACCTATACTTGCTTTGTTTCACCTAAATCCCTGAGATCGATACCCCAGAATTCTTGCTTTTACTATAATTGATCCGTACACTGTGGGTTCGCATCCTTGTTTGAGCATATTTTCTCGGTTATAAATCTAAAGCTTGGATACACCGTTTGGAGCGAACAATTATACTATTGATGATCTTGTTGGTATTAAGCCTTCTTTTTGCATGCATAAGATACTAATGGAGGACGATCATAAGACTTCACGGGAACCTCAAAGACGGTTAAATCCGATCATGAAAGAGGTTGTGAAGAAGGAGATTCTTAAGTTGTTGGATGTAGGTATCATATTTCCCATATCGGATAGCAAGTGGGTGAGCCCAGTGCATGTGGTTCCGAAGAAAGGAGGAATGACCGTTGTGACGAATAAGAACAATGAGTTGATTCCAACTAGAACCGTTATGGGCTAGAGGATGTGCATTGGTTATAGGAAGGTGAACGTGGCCACTCAGAAGGACCATTTCCCACTCCCCTTTATCGATCAAATGCTTGAACGGTTAGCTCAACACTCCCATTTTTGCTATCCAGATGGTTATAGTGGCTTCTTTCAGATTCCTATCCATCCTGATGATCAAGAGAAGACCATTTTCACTTGTCCATGGGGGACATTCGCTTATAGGAGGATGCCATTTGGATTGTGTAATGCACCCGCTACCTTCCAGCGCTGTATGATGGCTATCTTCTCCGAGTACATTGAGGAGATCGTGGAGGTATTCATGGATGACTTTTCGGTATATGGTTCCTCTTTTGATAATTGTTTAACTAACCTTTCTCTAGTGCTGCAACGTTGTGAAGACACTAATCTTGTTTTGAATTGGGAGAAGTGTCACTTTATGGTTAGTGAAGGAATTGTGCTAGGACACCTCGTTTCCAACCGAGGTATTGAGGTCGATCGAGCTAAGATCGAGACTTTTGAGAAACTTTCTCCCCCTTGTTTTGTTAAGGGTATGCGGAGTTTTCTCGGGCATGCAGGTTTCTACAGGAGGTTCATCAAGGATTTCTCGATGATTTCTAAACCACTAACTAATGTCTTGAATAAGGATGTTGTTTTTGAGTTTTCGTAGAAATGCCTTGATGCATTTTACAGGATAAAGGAAGCGTTGATCACCGCTCCTACCATTAAACCTCCCGACTGGACTTTGCCCTTTGAGATCATGTGTGATTCGAGTGATGTGGCCGTAGGAGCGGTACTTGGACAAAAGAAGGATGGGCGGACCAACGTCATTTACTATGCTAGCAAGACGCTGGATGAAGCTCAACTGAACTACGCCACCACCGAAAAGGAGCTCTTGGAGGTTGTATATGCTTTTGAGAAGTTTCGCTCTTACTTAGTGGGAGCGAAGTTATTGTTTACACTGACCATGCAGTTATTCGTTACTTGCTCCCTAAGAAGGATGCGAAGTCGCGTCTTATTCGTTGGGTTCTCTTGCTTCAAGAGTTTGACCTAGAGATTCGCGATAAGAAAGGATCCGACAATTCTGTTGTGGATCACCTCAGCCGGCTACCTCCCTTCTCACTCGAGAAGGAGGACATACCCATAGATGATTCATTCCCCGATGAGCACTTGCATTTGCTAAAACATTTGATAGACTTCTTTATCTCACCCCATTATGAAGGTGAAGTATGGGGTGAGGACACCCTCCAGCATGCTTAAGGATGATGTACGGTCCAGCTAGCGACCTTAAATCAAGTGCTTCTTGGGAGGCAACCCAAGATATTGCTTTCTTTTCCCTTTTTCTAGCTTAGTTTTAGATAGTTTGCTTTGTTTTACTTTTGGCGTCCTCTAGATAGAAACCAGGTACTTTCTAAGGAAGGATTACAGCTCAGGAGCTACATTGGAAGGACGGAATTTCGAGAAATTGAGAAGACGAAGTTTGACTGAGACACATCTCGGTTGTTGTCACAGCACCTCGACCGAGATGTTCTTGGGGCCACCGAGGCGACTAGGTCTGACATCCAGTCAAACACCTCGGTCCGGTCGGGACCACCTCGACCGAAGTAAAATCAAATTCAACGAGGGGTATAAAAGGCGAAGCGGATTTATCCTTCCTCAATTTCCCTCTTAGCCGAACCTCGACCGCGGCTGTGCCCTAGCCTCGTTTCCTCGATTCTTGCTCGTTTCTTGCGATTTTTTGTTCGATTACGCCGGAGGAAGCAGGAGGATCACTTTCCAAGCAACAACCAGCAAGGAAAACGCTCAAATTCTGCGTAATCTGGGTATTTTGTTCAAAAACCCTTACTTCTCTTATTTTACTGATTTAGGATATATTTGGCTCTGGTTGCCACTTATTATTGCTGAAAAAGATATAAGTACCCCATAGGAAGCCCTTGGTAGTGATTTCGGGGAAAATAACTGGAAAATCAGAGAGTGAAATCGAACAGCCCTTCGCCTCGGTCCGGTCGGCTGTGTCTCGGCCGAGGTGGTTGTCAGGGCAACCGAGGTGTTCATTTGTCAGAAATCATGAGTAGTAGATCTGATCGCCAGCTTGTTCTGAGGGATAGACCTAGTAGCTCTTCTCCTTCTTCTGCATCTCATCCCACTATACCAGTGATCCACGAGCGTCACCAGGCGGACTTTGATAAGATTTGCGGGCGTCCCATTGTTGCCCCGTGATTTTTAGATGTTGCTGCCTTCGAGTGCCTCCACGTGGCAGAGGACTTGAGGAAGATGATTTCGATGGTAGGGCTGGAGGAGTTTATGGAGATCCGAGCTCCGGCCTACCTAGAGCCGACCATGGAGTTCGTGAGTTGTGTCACTCACGTGCCGGAGAGGAACAACATCAAGTACCGGTTGCTGAACCAGAACTACATAGTACCGATGGACCAGTTTAGGGAGATCATTGGCTTCCCTACCCCCACCGTTACTGATTTCCCTTCTCGAGCCGTGGCTCGAGACTTCTGGGGCGAGATAGCCCATGTAGTGGAGCATAGTGATAGATGGAGACCTGGAGACTCCAGAGAGCGCATCATATTTCACTATACCTTCCGCCTTGCTCACCGTATATTCAGCGAGACTCTTTTGGCGCATACTGAGATGCCCCAAAAGGTCCGACAGGGGGAGCTGTTGAGCATGTTCAATATGCTTACAAGTGGAGTCCCTGACTTTGAAGGGATGCTAGCTGAGGACTTGCACCAGATAAAGGGCAAGTCCAAGGGAGATATCTACTGTGGAGGATTGGTGACCCATATTGCTACTGCCATGGGTCTAGACCTGAGTGCATGTACAGTGGTTGCGGCTGCGAAGCCGCTTGGACTTCAGGAGATGATCACGAGGCGTATTCTCCTCCCTCGTGGTCTTAGTACGCCATATGTAGCTATGCCTTGGGAGACGATGGCTCCACAGGGTATTCTTGGGTCATCTCAGTTCTCCGTCTTCGACCGTCAATATTGGTCTTTTGCATGGTTTCCTTACATGCAGGATGCCAGAGATGTTGTTGATGATGACAATGATGATGAGGGAGGAGCTGCCATGGAGACCGGTAGTGATACCAGCGGACCTAGTGTGCCAGTTGTCGACCTTGATGACGAGGCGACGGATGAGGAGGCCGCAACACCACCACGACCAGCTCAGCAAAGATTACGCAGACGTAGAGATCCAAAGGCTCACCGACGGATCGATGAGCTGACCTATCAGATGATTGACTCATATGCAGCTATGATGGTAGACATGTCCCAACGCTTTGAGGATGAGCGTAGATACACTGATGGCTGGATGCATCAGATTAGAGAGAGCCAGCATTACCAGCAGCGCATGATGGAGTTTCAGTTCCAACATATGATGGGGTATCCATTTGATCCATCCCAACACCCCTATGTTACACATCCATCACCACCGCCACCAGCTGACGAGGATTAGAGCTGCAGGGATTTTCTTTATTTATTTTTTACGCAGTTCGGCTAGGTCCGGTGAGTTTCCTGTTTCTCTAGACTTTTATTTGACACATTGGGACAATGTGTCCCAAGTATGGGGTATTTGGATGTATGACTTGACTTATGTGTGTATGCTTGTATGACTCTATTTGGATATTATTGTCTTATTTATGCTTCATTTGTTACTTGCCATTACATGCATACATACAGGTTTTTGTTTGAGAAAAACGTCGAAAACCGGTTTGAAAAAAAAAATTATGACCTCGACCGGGATGTTCTTGACTGGATGAGGCAGACACCTCGGATGACATCAGAACACCTCGACCGAGGTGGTTTCGTAACTGAGAGTTTTTCAAAACGATTTTTGTGCTTCTTTTCTGGATATGACCTCAGTGATGATTCTGTTTGCAGATTGGTTTTGAAATCTTTATATGCTCGAAAGGTTTTATGATATGTTTAAGTTGCGAAATTCTTTGTTTGAAGTTTTAGCATGTTTAATACTTTGTTTTTATCAAAATTATGTTAGATTTGAAGGTTGACACCACATGATGAGTTCTATCACATTCTTCCTGGGATGATTATGGCAGTTCATTCTCTTCTCTTTTTCTTCTTCAGGATCATGCTTAGCCCCTCATATACATATTTGCCTCCCTTTACCTATCTTGGAATTTGGAAGCAAGCAAACAAAAGCAAGTGAAAGTGAAGTTGAGATGTTGGCTGAAAGTGTTAGAAAGAAACAAATAGGTTTGGGGAAGTCAATCATGATGATGAGTAACTCAGCACCATTCACATAGCCGGGTGTTTGTGTCTTGCCAAAGTCGGATTGAGCGATATTCCTAACAGGTCATTGTATGTGCATCAAGGGTTTGAGGCATCTCGATAAATTAATGATTGTAGATTTCCTAGGCTTCGGTTATTGTGCACATCTGTCCATGCATCCCAAAAAGTAAAGTAAAATAAGCAAAGCTTATTGGTGAAGGATGTTGACATTCAAAGAAAGTGAAGTAAGATCCTTTTCCCGGATTCTAGTGATAGCATGAATTATAGTCTATATTTTAGGGTTTGTTTGGACGTTTTATCTTTCATAATCTGCATGTTTTGTATGTACATTATGTGATTATATTACCATTTCATCTACCTTTGCGAGAATCGAGGTCTACACCTAGTTTTGTTGTAATCGTAGGTAAAATGGCACGTTTTGCATCAAAAAGGAGCAAAAGGAGCTATGAAGTCATTGGAGCTACATTGAGGAACATAAGGAACCATCCAGGAAGCATAGCCATGGATTAAAGATTCACTTTGGACTAGATTTGAGAGATTTCACATTCAGTTGTGATTCACCTCGGTTGGCCACAGATTCATCTCGACCGAGGTGATCCAGAGAAGTCGACTCGACCGAGGCGAACACCTAGGACGCGGCGAGAATATTTTATTCTTGGCTGAGATCTTTTATATTTGGAAAGTGATCTTATATTTTTGGGCTTGGCTCCTGGAAGGAAGAAGATATTATAGATCTTATATTTTAGCTATTTTTATGGGAAGAGATCTTTCTAAGATATATTATCTTTGGAGGGTTATTTTCCTATAAAAAGGGTTGGATTTCCACAAATCCAACATCCTGCATACATCTCGCACACAGCCCGCTTACACCGAAAGTCACGCAGCAGCCATACTCCAGTTGGGAGATTTGAAGAACCTTTTTGAAGGTTGAAGGAAGATTGAAGATTGTAGCTTTTATAGCTTTTGGAAGGTTTTCTTGTAAGATTACCTTAAATTCTCTTCCTTGTTGTCTTCTCTTGTTGGATTGCTATCCAAGGAACGCTTTTGTTGTGATATTTGATTCAGTTATTGAAGTCTTTTCATTAAATTCTTCTTGTTCAAATATTCACCTTCTTCCCATATATTTGATTCATACTTTCATGATGATGAGTGGCTAATTTCCTTGTGTGATTCTAGGATGATTGGCTAAGGTTGTGGGAAAAACAATGATAGAATAATCTTAGATTCCAGTAGGACCCTGAAAGTTCGAGTCTTTAACCTTAACCACAAGCATCTCGCTCAGTCGATGAACATCTCGGCCGGGGTGGAATTCTGCTGACCGAGGTGACTTATCCGATCCTAAACTGAGAGTTAAGTGTTAGAGTCTGCCAAATCCTATTCTTATTACACCTCTCCTGGTTCAATGCAAGCTTAGGATGAGACTTACCCGGTAATTCCTTAGTTTGTGTACCAACAATCATAAGTGTAGGTAATAAAGGTTTATCCTTTATTGGGGTTTGAGTGTGCTTTCATCCCATCTTTGTGAGTTAGCCTGAGACTTACCCGGTAAAGGTTGATTCTATTCCCTTAGATGGTGTGTTAGTTCGGGGTTATAATTCTTTATCTTAATTCCTTAAGACTTACCCGGTAATAGGAGTTACGGTTTGGGATTAGTGAGTAGTGAGACTTACCCGGTGATCTATTCCACTTTAGTAACACCTTCCCTATGCAAAAACCTCAGCTTTGTCCGCTTATCTTTAGATCTTGAGTTGGAACCACAACTAGATGCTTTAATCCCTAGAATTGCATGTTTTCTTATTTGACTTCTTATTCATCTTTGATTGTTTTAATTGCTCTTGTGGTTAGTAATTACGAGGCTTACCGTTATCGGACTTTGTTTCACTGAGTCCCTATGATCGACCCCTGAAATTCCTTGCTTTTACTACGATTGACCCGTACACTGCGGGTTCGCATCCTTGTTTTAAGCTTAAGTCTAGGGTTATAAATTTAAAGCTTGCACACACCGTTTGGAGCGAACATCTAGCACCACATACCATATATACATCCCACCCTGACACGTTTCTTGACCTCTTTTGGAAGCCCTTGAGACCTCGAGCTTGTTGATTGACTTGGTGGTTTAAACTGGATTATACATGATTGATTTCGATAAAGATGAACAGCTTTTTTATACTCATAAAATGTTTTGATCATGTCTTGATTTTATTTGCCATGAAGCATTCTCTTAGAGTGATCTATGAGTGAAGCACACCACCAAAAATGTTTTGAAACGCTTTTCATTGATTTTTCTGACTTATAATTCATTCTATCTTGTATCTAAGATTTGGACCTTACTTGGGGACAAGCAAGGGACAAGTATGGGGTATTTTAATAGCATGTATTATAGTCCATATTTTGGAGCTGGTTTAGACGTTTTATCTTCAATAATCTGCATGTATGGATGTATATTATGTGATTATATTGTTGTTTTGTCTAGCTTTGCGGAAATTAAGGTCTACACCTAGTTTCGTTGTAATTGTAGGTAAAATGGCACGTTTTGCATCAAAATGGAGCTAAGGAAGCTAAGGAGTCATTGGAGCTACATTTTGGAGCTTAAGGAAGACCTCAGGAAGCATGGAAATAATTAAGAAGATTTACTTTGGACCAGATTCAAGAAATTTTACATTCAGTTGAGATTCACCTCGGTCAGCTACAGTGTCACCTCGACCGAGGTGATCTTCAGGAGCGTCCCGACCGAGGCGAATACCCTGTCGCCGACGAGATCTATATTTTTTGCTGAGATCTTTTATTTTTGGAAGGAGGATATCTTATATTTTTGGATGGGTTTCTGGAAGAAAGATACTATTTTGGGCTGATTTATTTTAAGAGATAGAGATATATTTTATAGGAAATTATCTTTGGAAGATAATTTTCCTATAAAGGGTTGGATTTTCCACAATTCGACCATGCTTGGAGCATCCAGCAATTGAGGGATTTTCTGGAGGTTTTGAAGGAAGTATTGAAGGATTGAAGTTCAAGGAAGGAAGGAATCATAGTTGGAGTTGCTTTTTGAAGGAGTTTGTAAGACTTTCTAGATTGTCTTTGGTTTTATTGTCTTTGTTGATTTGTGACTTGAGGAGTGCAGTTTGTTTGTTATTTGATTCAGTTATTAAGACATTTTTCTTAAGGTTTTCTTGTTCGAATATTGATTCCTTTTCCATAAATTTGATTATTGTTATCATGATGATTGTTGGCTAAGTTTCTTATGCGATTCTAGGGTGATTGGCTGAAAGTTGTGGGAAAGACGACGATAGAATGATCTTAATCCCAGCAGGACCTTGAAAGCTCGAGTCTTTAACCTTAACCCTAGAACACCTCGCTCAGTCGTTGAATATCTCGGCCAGGGTGGAATCTGATTGAACGAGGTGACCTTTCCTGAATCTTATCTGAAGTTAAGTGTTTTAGTTTGCAAAATCCTATCCTTATTACACCTTTCCTGGTTCAATGCAAGCCTAGGATGAGACTTACCCGGTGATTCCTTTGTTTGTTTACCTAAGATCATGAGTGTAGGCAATAAAGGTTTATCCTTTATTTGGGTTTGAGTGTGCCTTCATCCCATCTTTGTGAGTTAGCCTTAGACTTACCCGGTAAAGGTTGATTCTATTCCTTTGGGTGGTGTGTTGGTTTGAGATTATAGTTCTTTTCCTTAGTACCTTGAGACTTACCCGGTAATAGGAGCTTCGGTTTGGGATAGTGAGTAGTGAGACTTACCCGGTGATCTATTCCCACCTTAGAAACACCTTCCCTTTGAAAACCTCAGCTTTGTCCGCGTTATCCTTTGAGATTTTGAGTCGGAACCACAACTAGATGCTTTAATCCCTAGAATCCGTATTTCCCCTTACTTGGCTTTATATCATCTTTGATTGCTTTAATCGTTTTAGTTAATTTCAATATTTGACAACCTGATTCTGTGCTTTGTTTCACCTAAGTCCCTGTGTTCGGCCCTGGAATTCTTGCTTTTATTACAATTGATCCGTACACTTCGGGTTCGCATAATTGTTCAAGCATACTTCTTGAGTTATAAATTTTAAAGCTTTCACACACCGTTTGGAGCGAACAAATACGTCTTTGTATTCATCCAAGGCGTGCAAAATGTTTGAACGCAAGGCGGCTTTCAATTCATCACTTAAAGTTAGTAGGCTTTTTTATAAACTCCGTAAAGAAAGATGTAAAGGGACATAATCATCAAGAAACTCCCTTTTAGATGAAAGAAGGGCTCGTTGTTGCCCTAGAGAGGAAAAATCGGATGATGCACAGGAAAATCGGCCAGTTTACCCTTGAACAACCCGATTTTCTTCAGAAATCGGTCGATGTTGGGACGAACTGCCCAATTTTTCTTCTTTGAGAGTTGATTCTTGGTTCTTCTGCTTGCGTTTCTCCTTCTTATTATCGTAATGCTCAGCAATCTGCAAAGGTGTCATGGGTTTAAGCGTAATGTCTTTCCCCTTAAACTCAAACGAATGTTTATGAGAATAACCATCATGCAAAACCTTTCTATCAAACTGTCAAGGACGGCCTAACAAAATATGGCATGCTTGCATAGGCACAACATCACAAACAACAATATCCTCATATTTTTCCAAAGTAAATGCAATTCGAGCCTGATTATTAACCTTTAATTCCCCACAATCATTCATCCAATGCAATTTATAAAGTCGAGGATGATAGAAGGTAGTGATTTGCAACTTAGTTATCAATTCCTCACTAGTGTTGTTGCAACAACCGCCTCCATCAATAATAATGTTAAAAACCTTTCCTTGAACAAGACATCGAGTATGAAAAATATTTGCACATTCATTATCCTCACATAGATCAATCTTAGCATGCAAAGTACGTCTAGCAATCAAAGATTCACCATGTTCATATTTACAATCACTATCACTACGATTATCATGCTCATCTAATGCATTGATGTGGGTATGATCATGCTCGTTTTCTTACTCACTTTCATATTGCCCTTTTTGATTTAGAAATAAAACTCGTTTATTAGGACAATCACACATGTAATGACCTCTACCTTGACATTTAAAGCAAACAATATCTCTAGATCTTAAATTAAGGTTAGAAGTACTCCTTTTGTTGTCCCTTGAAGGCGTATTCAAAGGACTAGACTGCGTAGAGGGTTTGGGAGCTGCTGGATCGGGCAAATAACGCTTTCCTTCTTTTTTATGGGCAGAAGATCGTTTTTTTCCTAGAAATGGGTCGATTTTTCTTCTCTGTAGTCCAAGAAGTTGTTCCTTGATTCCGTCCTTTGATCTTTTTCTCCACCCTAATAGCCAAATGCAGTAAATTAGTCATAGAAGCATAGGGATAAAGATAAATTTAATTAGCTAAAGAGGGGTGTAAAATTCGTAGAAATCGAGCCATAATAGGCTCCTCATCCTCTTGTATGTTAGCCTTCACCATCGTCGTTTGCATGGCGGTGTAGACTTCTTCTACGGTCATGGAACCTTGCTTGAGGTTCTATAAACGCAATCTCAACTCCCAACCATAGTGTGGCGGCACGAACCTAGCTTTCATCAAGGTCTTCATACGTTCCCAAGTGTTCATTAGAGCGCCCTCTTCGCTGATGACGTCGTGAGTAATCTCTCCACATGCCCTCATCATCTTCATCACTCATTCCTTGAAATTCGTCACCAAAAAGTGGATTGCGATTAGCATTAAATAATTGATTAGGGTAAGTGTTACCGGGCATCGGTTGATGGTTAATAGCTGAAAAATTGGGGCTGGTGGTGGTGGCGGCGGATTATAGGAAATCTCGCCTACTTCATAAACAAACTTTCGGATCGAATCTTAGGCGAGATTTAGATCGGTAGTCTGCGTTGGATCTTGCTTCCACTTGTTCAAGTCGTCTATCCATGTTGGACATCTTGGTCATTATTTGCTTGAACATATCCGCGATATCTGGACTTTGGGTAGTGTCCTTCTGAGATCCTCGTAGACTATCTCTTCCTAATATCTATAAAAACATGCACAATAACAACAAACTTGTAAGGTTAGAGAAAACGATAAAGGTCTTACTTGTTTTCTCTTGCACTCACGCTCGTGTTGTGTTGTCGCAAGCTAGTTTGAGGGAATGGACTTGAATGGATTAATGCTTCTTTACAAATCAGCGTCTTGGTCTCACTAGAACTCCTTGACTGACTCAAGTAGTCAACTAGGTTCAGTTAAAGGATCTTGTGGGGTAAGATGGTTAAGGAATTGGTGTTAGAAGTTTACTCCGCACACGACAAGGTAGAAAGAAATATGCGGATAGAAGACTAGTATGTTAAGAAGTATAGATACTAACTAATACACTCAAAGAAAAAAGACTCAATGTTTAGAATAGAGAAGAGGCTAAGGAAACACACACAAGAGATTAAGAAGAGAGAATAATGTACCTTGATGTTGTGAAAGTTAGCAAGAGAGTTAGCCGGGTTTGGATTTGGGTATGGCTAGAACTCTTTAATTGGATCAAGGTGTATACTGAAACTCTTCTTTTGTAATGCTCTTGCACTAGGTGCACTTGGATTCTGCAAACTATGCCTCAAAATATCTCGAAAAATTGACAATAGTAGCAAAAATCGGGTGAAAATTCGGTCGATCTCCTAAAGAACATGTCGATTTTTTACAAAAATCAACTCTTTGGTTTCGATGTTCAAGAATCTCCCTTGGGATGATACTCCTTGGTTGCCTTGTGATCTTTACTGCGCGGAGAAGTGTCCATAACGCTGCTTTGACAAAAGATAGGTAAGATCTTAACTACTAGAAAAGATCTTGACTTGAAGCACAAGTTTTGTTTGCACTTTGGGTTTGACGAGGTTTCAAAGGTCAACGGTTGGCTTGTGTTTAGGACTGTGGCATTTCTCTCTTCTAGAACTTACACAAATCAACGCATGTTAAACTCAAATAATCTCACAAAGATAGCGAACAAGATAAGACTCGACTTTATATGACTCCAAGAAGACTCAAATAAAAATCAAACCTTTTGTGAACGTTCGGACTTCAATCGCTTAGCTCTGCTACCACTTTGATGCGGGGATAAGTCGCAATTCCCGATCTTGATTGAAAGTCCTTAACTGGGATAAAAATCGGGTTGTTCTATAAAATAAAATTGTCGATTTGTATGACGAACATGTAAATTTTTTTGGAAACTCAAAACACAAATTAGTGGATGATTTGGAAAGATAAGGAGATGAATATGGAATGATAAATAAAAGATATAGGAAGATATGTACTAAGATAGTTCCGCAAAGAATCTTGACCAATGATGTGTCAAAACCCTTAAACGATAAGATTACCTTAACCCACACTTCTTTAACCTTACACAAGTTTTTTAATTAAGACAAGCACAGGGAGGGACTAGAATTGACCAGGAGCACCGACCTTCAATAATATTAACACACACAAGAACAATCTAGCAAGGACTTCATAACGATTCAACCAAAAGCTCTCTTTTTGATTAAATAATAATGTTAAAAGTACAAACTCCGTAAGTGAAGCTGCAAGTCTCACAAACTGTGGAAAATATCAAATCTAAAGTGTCTAACAATCTCCCCTACTAAGGCTATTTATAAAGGAGATTAACTATGAAAAGTAGGAAAGATATACTTAAAGATAATCTTGTAAAGATATCTTTAAGATATATAAAAATATAAAAACTATAAAGATAATATCTAAACTAAAATACCTTAAGATAGTTTGAGAGCTTTAAGGAATCACTAAAAGATATAATTGCCAAAGATAGAAGAAGATAGTGGCCGGATCTTGCAAAACTCGTCTCAGTGAGGAAAGTCGGACTAGAAATCGGTCGAGTTTCCTACAGAAAAATCGGCCGATTTATTAAGTCGAGTTTTCCTCTCTGAGGCTCTTCCTTGTTCTTATCCTTCTTCTTTGCTTGATGGATTTTCTTGGTCATAGCTTGGCTCTTCTATTATAGTCAGTAATGTCACCAAGGAACTCCTGAGAATGAGGAGAGTTTCCTTGAGTGTACATGTCGTGAGTATGTTCGTAATGTCCTGTTGAATTGCCTGTGCTATTGACCTTGTGATCGCTCCATCCATGACGGAATCCGAAGAAGGTGAAGGGGTTGTTGGTTTGTCCTTCAATGCCTTAGCCTTTGAGTGTGTAACTGGTCCTTGTGTTGGAGATGGTCCCACATCAATGATGAGAACCTAAAGGAAGTACTAGGAACTCTTA
Organism: Fagopyrum homotropicum; assembly: GCA_033239125.1. Classification (NCBI taxonomy): domain Eukaryota; kingdom Viridiplantae; phylum Streptophyta; class Magnoliopsida; order Caryophyllales; family Polygonaceae; genus Fagopyrum; species Fagopyrum homotropicum. Next base: position 105,849,173 of record BSWB01000002.1, read on the forward strand.
GAAAGGAATCATTATATACTTATGTTAAGAAATGTGAGTTTAGCACTAATCAAGTTATTATCCTTGGTTTTCTAGTGAGTACAAGAGGTGTAGAGGTAGATGAAGAGAAGATTAAAGCTATTTGAAGAGTGGCCAACACCGACCACCATAGGACATGTTCGAAGCTTTCATGGATTGGCTACCTTCTATAGACGTTTTGTATGAGATTTTAGTACAATAACAACCCCCTCATGTCTCTCACGAAGAAGCAAGTACAGTTCAAGTGCGGATATGCTCAAGATAAAGCTTTGAAGGAGTTTATTTGCTAATTTTAGAACACGAAACTTGTTCGCTTCCAAGAGTGTGCACAAAAGTCTTAAATTTATATGTTGCAATAATCTCCTAAATCTACCTAGCGAACCCACAATGTATGGGTAATTTTGTAGCAAGGAAAGAATGCCAAGGTCGAACACAAAGACTAAGGTGAAAATGAACCATAAAAGTGATCATAAATAGTACAAACCTAGACTAAGAAAAGAGAGAGGAAGAATAAGTTTAAAATCATGATGTTTTGTTTGGATTTGGTTTTGATTTATTATAAATTTTGACTATGCAATAATATAATGAAATAAACAACACAAAGCAACGTGAGAAAATATTATGAGAAAAAATGGATTTTAGAGTTCAAGATCTCGATTATGGCATTGGATTCAAGATTTCTATAAGATAAGGACAAACGGCGGGTTGCTAAAGGATGAGCGTTACTTCTAAGGGAACAATTACGGGGAGGTATCATGTTCCATTATCTCGCACCAAACTTCCTATTACCGGTTAAGTCTCAAGGAACTAAGGTTAGGAATTCAACACAAACCAGTTACTACCTAAGGTTCAAACCAATCCTTACCGGGTAAGTCTTGGATAAGACTCGACTTATGCAGGAAACCTAGCACACAAAATCCAATAAAGGTTTTCATACCTCTACTACCTAGAGTTCATCATCTTCTATACCTAAGGGACGAAATTACCGGGTAAGTCTCTTTCCGCACTTAGTTTGCTAACTTGGGACAATTCCTAGCTAGATTCAACTCAATAAATACTAGGGTTTATGCAATCTAACATCCTAACATAAAGATTCATCAATTACGGAATAACAGAAGAAAACCTTGCATGGATCATATCAACCTCGGCCGATGTTCATGAAGAATAGGCCGAGATTCCTAAGAGCTAGGATTCGAGTAGCTAAAGGTCTTTAACTATGCATTCAAGTTCATTCTATCATCATCCAATCCATAACCATTGATCTATCACCCTAGAATCACAAATATTTAGCCTACAACATGTTTTTGAGATCAACATTCATACACATCTTCAACAAACAAACCATAGAGCAAATGAGAAAGAAAGAGAGAAAGATCTTAGCTAGAAGTTGTTCAATAACAAGGTCTTACAATACTCTAACAATTGTTTAGAAACGGATCTTACAAACACCTTCAAATTTATCACTTTTAAAATCCCTCAATCTCACACACAATATTCTAAGGAGATGATCTCCTCCAAGAGAAAGAATGGAGCTCAACCAAGTTTAAATGAGGACTCCTAGGCTAGCCTGCTACACCCAACATCATACTCCACCGCAGGAAAGTAAGGGTCGTTCTGTATTTTGTGACAAGTGTTGAAAAGCTGCTCAAGAAAGAAATCTCGACCAAATCTCGGAGAACCGTGGCCATGGAAAATACTGACTTCGGGACCACGATTTCAAATTCTTTACGTGAGCCTTCATTCATTAAAAACCTCGGGTGGTGCATTACTTAGGAACCTCGGTCGATATCAATAATGCACCAACCCGATACACTTGTTTTCTCTTTTGCTCCAAGCTTGCTTCCTTCGTACCCCGAGTATGTTCCACCTCAAGGCTTGATTCTCAAATGTGTCGATAGCGTCCAAAAGATCGCCGAAATGCCTAAAAACCCGACAAAATCTCGTGTAGACATCTTAGCTAACAATATGACTCGATCAATGCATAAATGCCACAAAATAATGCCAATGTATGCAAAAACGAAGGAAAGATCTACCTAAATGCAAGCATAAACTAAGGTCATAAGTCATGTCATCAAAATACCCCATACTTGCCTCTTTCTTGTCCACAAGGAAGATCCAAATTTAAGTTGCAAGATGACATGAATTATGAAAGTGGAAAGCAAAACTAAAATATTTTTGGAAAATGTGCTTCTAATCATTGATCACCCTCATAGTGATATTTCATAGCAAAGGATAGAACAATTGTGTGTCAAAGAGAATCAAGCATGAAAAGATAATTACACTTTCCTTGGAATCCATACATGCAAAGCAAGTCAAAACTGTCAAGATCACTCATGAGGAAATCAAGTCTAAACCACTAAGTGAAAACACATGTGCATGAAGGTCTTAAGAACATAAATACAAAGAGGCCAAGAAATGTGTTAAGGGTGGGAATTTTATAGGTTATGTGATGCTAATACGGGAAAATGGAACTAACCCCACAACATCATTTTACTCAACATCAACCAATCAAGTGCAAGTTTTCTCCTTCTTCTTTTCTCTTTTTTTAATTAATTTATTATTTCACTTGAGAACATGGTATTGGTGCACAAAAGCCAAAACCTTGGTGATTAGCGATCCTCGGAAATTTTACCGAGGTGTCTTACATCGGATGAGCATACCAAGACTCGTTAGGACTATCAGTCAATCCGAATTTGGCAAGTTACAAACACCCGACTATGTGAATGGTACCGATTTACTCGTCTTCATGACCAACGTCCCCAAACCTTTTTTTTCTACACTTTTCACAACATCAAGTTCTTCATCACAAACATCACCCCACACTTGTTCTTTACACACTCAATCACACTAGTATGCTCCTAATTCCCGGATGGTTCAAAAGAGGCAATATAACTGTTTTTCAATCAAATGAGGTGCTCAAACAAATGTGATCTAGATGAGAAGAAGAAAGAAACGAATGTCTTAATCATTCCTAAATGATGTGTAAGAACTTAACATACAGTTTTAACCATCTATTTTATATCCAATCTAGACAACAATAAACATCACAATTCACAAAAGGATTCAAGAAAAGTATTCAAGTCCACATATGCTAACAATCAATTAAAACAAACAAAGTTCATCCATAGCCAATTCACACACAATCATCATCCTAGGGGTCTTATCCATCCTATAAGCACAATTTTTTTTTGTGGATATGGAAAATAAAACGTATGACTAAAAATATGAAACTATCATACATGCAATGCGCAAAAGGGCAACGTGCAAAATTATTGCAAATACCGCACCCCATTCTTAAAACCCACATTTTCCCCAATGTGGAAGTTAAATAAAAAGGTGAAAAAGAAGACTCACAATGTAAGAGGTCGGTCTCTGTATGTCGGCTCACTCATCTGGAGGTGGTGGTGGTGGAGGTGGATAAGCAATCAAGTCGGGTAGAGAGCTCATCATTATCATTCCGGTGTTGGGACCTGCGCCGAGGTGCATGTGAGATGGGAGCTCTTCCACCCCTCAAAGGCACCTTAAACCGTCCATGTTCCATGTCCGCTCCATCCACGGTTGATTCGACATCATTATCATCACCTTCATGCTTTGCCCTCTGAAAACTCCACCTTGATTGAAATGGTTTACAGGTGTTGATGATGGAAGACTTCACACAAATATAGCAGTTGGATATACTAACAATGTATTGATTATATTTCTAGATATTTGGTTGGGTTAAATTCAATACAGGCTTTATATCTAAATGGCAAGGGCCTTGAAGTTGGATTCAAGAACAAAGGAAGATAACAAGTTCAAAAGAACGAAATCAAGGGCCTTGAGATCTAAGGTGCACGGAACAAGGATTCAAAATAAATTGAAGATCTTCTTTGAAAATTCTGTAACAAGAAGATCTCATCAACCAAAGATCTTATCAACCAAAGGAAGATCTCAACCGAAGATCTCAACCGAAGAATAGAGAATCTTTTCTAGAAGATTTTCTAAATAACAAACGGCAAAAATATCTTCTCTCTCTATTCAACAGAAGATGAGAAGATCAAGGAGTCAAGGACTCGACGTGTTCGTAGGGGCTGAAGACTAGCAACGTCTACCTTATCTTAAGCATGTCCACGGGTCAGGGGTCCGGGGAGGGTGACCCGGACCCGGACCCGTGTATATGGCCGAACCGCCGGGTCACGAGTCAGACCCGGCGGGTCGACGGGTCAGCCACCTCACTATTAAAAAAAATAATAATAATGGAAATAAAGTTAAAAAAATAAGAAAAATAAATAGAAGAGAAAAATTAGACTTAAAATTAAAAAAGAAGAAGAAAATAAACTAATATAAAATAGGACTTAAACTTAAAAAAGAACAAAATAAACTAATAAAAAGAGGACTTAAACTTAAAAAAATTGGACTTAAAGTTTAAGTCCAATTTTTTTAAGTTTAAGTCCTCTTTTTTTCTTCTTTTTTAAGTTTAAGTCTTAAACTTTAAAAAAAAGAAAAAAAAAAAGGGAAGAATTGGGCTTGAACCGGAATCCCGGTTGCCTACGTATCCTCTCGGGGAGGAGGAATCAAAACCCACGTAGTTCTCTTACCTTTGTTTATATCCCCGATTGGCCCTTACCTTAGTCGGACTCTCCCGCCGATACATCCGATGGTGTTTGTTGTCGCTCGTCGTCATCTTCGTCGCCTTCCTCCGCCGAGAGGTTGTTCTTTTGTGTTTGCATTTCCACTTTCCTCCAATCGGCTAGGAGGACTTGTGCCTCCAACGTCTTGGGCAACATGTTTGATCTCGTCGGATCGAGCACCTTTCCACTCCGGCTAAAGGTTTGCTCAACCGCTACCGTTGAGGCGGGAACGGCGAGAATTTGTGCCGCGATCCTTGAGAGGGTAGGGAACCTCATTCTCTCCGGTCGGCTCCACCATTCTAATATGTTGAAATCCTCCTCTTCTTCATCATTGGCAAACTCAAAAGAAATGGTTAGATATTCGTCGAGTTCCGAGTTGGAACTCGACGTGGTTTTTGCCCTTTTCGGGACAAACAAATCTCTAGCAATTGATTTAAATTTAGATGAACTTGAAGATGAAGGACGAGGAGGGGGTTGAGAAGATTGACCTCGATCGGAAACACGATATTGAACCAATAATTCATCAAATAATTTTCTAACTTTAGCAATTATGATAGAAACATGACAATCGGGATGTTGTTCTAAACCTAAAAATTCATAATAACTTTCTAAAAACTGTTTTAAACCATCCATTTTACGTCTTGGGTCTAACACAAATACAACAAGAAAAACATCGGGAATGGTTGTATAATAATCAAACCATTTAGTTCGCATTGTACGTATAGCTTGTGAAATATTTTCAATTAAAAGATCTTGTTGAATTGCAAATGCAATATTAATTGCTACATAACAAAATATGTTTGAAGTTGGTATATAAACATAACTAAAAGTGTTAGTAGCATCATAAAAATATTTAAAAACCTCCATTACATCTTTTGCTAAAATCCAAGATTCACCGAAAACAAAATTACCGTCAATATGTTGTGCGGCAAAACCACTTAAAAGTTCTCGATATTCATATGATTCGTAAATCATTTTGTAGTAGAGTTTCATCTTGTACAAACATCTTTTGGAAATTTTTTAGGATAAACGTTATTTTGTTTACAATATGCATACCATTTAGTACGTACACTTTTTTAGACCAAAGTTCATTAAGAATATTTCGAATAAGTTGTACTAAATGTCCAACGTATGCTAAACCGTCTTGAACACACAAGTTTAAAATATGAGCGGCACACCTAATGTGAAAAAATTTACCTCCAATCATCAGCTTACAATAGTTGGTTAAATCTCTAATGGAAGTCGTGTTGACGGAGGCGTTGTCAAAACCGATTGAAAAAACTCGTGAAACTAATCTATATTTTTCCAAAACATTTTCAATCAAACGGGCAATGTTTTGGGCGGTGTGTTGTTCGTTGAAAACTCGTAATGCTAAAACTCTTTTGTTTAAAATCCAAAATTTATCAACAAAATGACAAGTAATACCCATATATGAATTTTTTTGAAAACCGTCGGTCCAAATATCACTACAAATAGAAACTTGAATATCACCGTTGTCCATAAAATATTTAATCAATTCTTCTTTACGAATTTTATATTTATGCATCATTTTTCTTTTAGCGGCTTGGCGAGAAATCGGTTTATATGCGAGTTGAGCATGATTTTGCATCCAATCATTAAAACCAACATTTTGTGCAAAACTAAATGCTAAAGAATCTACGGCTAACATTTCCAAAAATGCATCCATAGAAGAAGAATGATCATATGTAAATAGAGAAGGAGATTGGTTAGAAGTAGATGCGTACCCGGTAAGTTGTGTTTGCCCTCGTGCTAATCCCATTTTTTCGGGATGCTTGTTCCGGATATGCCTCTTGTAGTTCCCGTAGCCTTCTCCCTATTTATGCTTGTATTGTGCCGCACAAAAATTACATTTGGCATAGTAAACTCCATTGGCATCGGGAGCACCTTTTGTAAACCAAAATCGGAAGACTGCAGCCGTTAGTTGAGTGTTGTTCAGCGGTGGCTCCTCCGGCTCCTCCGTGAATTCGGTCTCGGATCCTTGGATGTTGGGGAAAGTAGGTGATTCCGTGATATCCTCCTCCTCGAAGATCTCATGATCTCCACTTAATAAGTCTCGCCTTAAATCCGAACCGGTTGGAGGACCGCTAACGGAATGCCGTCCTCGGGTAAAACCTTCGCCGGATGAAGGACCGGCACCGCTAACGAAACGTCTTCCTCGGCTAGACATTTTTTTTTTAATAATGGAATTAAAATGTAGTAGTAAGAGTGGTAAAATGAAAAATAAGAGAATGAGAATATGAAATTAGGAGAGTAATTGAATGTAAGAGTTGGAAATTATGGAGAGATTGAGAGAGTGAATAGATGATTGAATGAGAATTGGTGTGAGATTAATTGAATTGGGTATGGGGTATTTATAAAATTGTTTTTGGGTTAGATTTATTAAAGTATATTGTTTTTATTTTATTTATTTTTTTTTATCAAAATAGCCGTTACAACGGCTACCCAACGACTATATAGCCGTTGGGATTTTTTTTTTTTTTTTTTTGAATTTGTGACCGTTACGGGTCGACCCGGCGGGTCACGGGTAAGGATCTGACGACTCTTACCCGTACCCGCGACCCGGGGGAACCCGGACCCGCCGGGTCAGAACCCGTCGGGTCATGGGTGACCCGTGACCCGTGGACATGCTTACCTTATCTCCAAACAAGAAAACGATCTTCATGGAAAAGAATATTTATCTTCAAATAGTCATCTCTACAACGGCTAGAAGACCTTTCCATAGAAGAGTATAAATGAAGATGATGGTCGAAGAAGGAAGATACAGAAGCTTACACAGCAAAACATCTTTGCATCCTCAAGCAACCTAATCATCTTCATTCGTTGTTTTTCTATCTCTCATTTCACGCAAAAGTTTTATCCTTTTAGAGAGAGAAAACACTACAGCTCCATTGGAAGATCTAAATAGTGTTACTTTGCGAAGTAACTAGGCTATTATAGCTAGGTTAAGAGTTGGAGCTTGATCGTAGCATTGGCTATAGTGAGAGAAGAAGGGGATTTCTTTTAGTTTGTATCTAGGACTCTTTGAAGCAGATAATAGATATTTAGATCCTACGGATATACCCTGGGACGGAGAGTAGGCTATTTAGAGCCGAACTTCATAAACATATCCTCGTGTCAATCTTTTCAATTTCGCACCATATATACTTTATTGTGACTAACTTTGTTTTGCAGGAGCAAGAAGTCAAGGCCCTTGAAAAGAGTTTCCAAAGCCTTGAAATCAAAGTTTCACGAGAAGCACAGATTGACATCAAGGCCCTTGAAAGAAGTTTCAAGGCCTTGAGATTTGGTTAGCGAAAAGTTCTCATACTCTATTCAACCCCCCTTCTAGAGTATCATTTATCTTATTTATATCACCTACCGGTTCTTCACCCTCTTTATTACCTAGACTCTAGCACACACAACCGACACAAACAAAAGCGAAAAAGAAAAGGGAAAAGAGTTCACCTTGAGTTGCCTCCCAAGATGCGCTTGGTTTTAGGTCGCTAGCTAGACCCAATTTCCGCGAATGCCTCAATTTACCTTGAATACCCCGTGATGAAATGAATTATATACCATCATATTCACTCATTATACGAGTCTATCGCCTCAGTTTTACATACATTTGATGAAGATTGTATGACTTTTAGTTCATATTCATTTACATATTGAGAATAGAGGTCTACACACTTTTATTTGTGAAATTGTAGGTAAAAGGTGATGATGTGGCACAAAAAGGGAGCATTATGGAGCATGACATCATTAAGGATCAGGAGGGGAGCCAAAAGATATGAAAAGATATGAGAAAAGATCCCAAAAGAAGATAGAAGTCGGAACTAAAAGATATCACAAGATCAGAAGCAAAAATCGGATGAATATATATAAATCGGTCGATCTCCTTCACAGATCATCCCATATTATCTTATATAATCCGATTGGTTGTGGGATTCTAACCATAAGATTACGTCCCATACACTATAAAAGGAGGACATCTCACCACCTTCAGAATCATCCAATACCACGGAGTATACAATCAAAGGCGTTGAGGAGAGCATCCGGAGTTGAAGATCAGAGGAAGATTTGGAGTTCTATTCCAAGAATAGAGTTCTTGGAAGTTTTGTGAGTTTTGATTTGTTATTATGTCATTGTGATCATGATTTGGAATTGCCTTTGAGTTTTTCTTTGATTTTTGAAGGATTTAAACATTGTTCATACGTTCTTGGTTTGATTTTAATTCAAGATTCAAAGTTTTCTGAAAGTTCTTTACGTTCTTTATTCAATATCTCTTTCAATCTTGATAATGTGTATTCTTGGCTAAAACCCTTGTGATTTTAGGGTGATTGGTTGATGATTGTGGTTGAGATGATGATGATAGAATGACATTCACGAACGGATTGGACCCTGAGAGTTGCGTTTAACCTTAACAGAAGGAAAAATCGGATTGTTCTTGGTATAGATCGGACGATCTCCTTCGATGAACATCCCGATTTTCCTTTTGTCGTACCTATCTTGCTTTATCCTTGATATTTGGTTAAAGATTGCTTAAACCCTAACCTTGTTGAACCTTTCTAACCTATATCCGAGTGTGATAAGAGACTTTCCCGGTGATTCCCGTTCTTGGTTACCAACGATTACAAGATCTAGGTAATAGAGGATTCAAACTCCTCTATTAAGGTTGAGTGTGCCATAACCCTTACCCTTTGTGGGTTAACCTGATTCCCTTGGGTTTTGTGTTTGGTTTTGAGAATATTATCCTTTCCTTAGACCCTCTATCTTGTCGAGACTCAACATCCTTTATTTAGAGCCTTTGGGTTTGGACATGGGTGGTGGAGAATTCACCGTACATCATTCCGCTTTAGAACACATACCTTAGCAATCCTAACGCTGTCCATAGAATCTTTGGAAGTCTTGAATCGAAAACCACAATCAGATTCCTTGATCCTTAGAATCCTTTTTCCCAAATCTTTACACAAAACCAAAGTTCTGTCTTTTCAATAGTTGCATCTTTCCTTGTTGGATTTCTTATTCTGATTTTGATTTCACCAAATCCCTGTGTTCGAACGTGGAATTATTTCTTTTATTACAATCAATCCGTACACTACGGGTTCACTTAATTGCATTTATTCTTGGTATAGATATTAAAACTTGCATACACCCTTTGGAGCGAACAAGTTTTTGGCGTCGTTGCTGGGGATTTGGCTTGGACCAAATTCCGTTTCGGTTATCTAACTTGGAAACTCCTTGCTTTTGCTATTGATCGCTTTTCTTGAAGTGTTCTTGCATGATCTTGTAGTAGGTTTATGCGAAAAACTCGAGCTAGTAAAGAAATCGTACCCTACGATCCCAAACCTGAAAAGACCTACAAAAAGAGATTGAAAGAAGCTAAAAGAATGGTTGCTGCAAATAATGAAGGAGAAGTTGACCTTAGAGCTGAAATGAATGAAGCTCTTGATCGAGTGAGGGAGTGAGATGAAGCTCTCATTTGGCTAAGGAATGAAGGAATAGCTAAGGAAGAGCAACATCAAGCTGACATGGCCGAGATGAGAGAAACTATTCGACTACTAAAGGAACAAATGTAAAGAGATGCTAGAGTTGCAGAAAATCCACCGGCACCTCTCATTGTGTCACCACTTGCACCCAACCCTTTACCAAGGGTTGAGATAGAAGATCCGCCGATAGGAATACCACAAACATTGGGTGAAAGAATGGATCTCGTTCAACAAACACGCAGTCTAGGTGTAATGATCGACCCAACGGAGCAGAATATTGGATTTTCGCTCCAAGCTATTATTGTGATCCGCCAAAGTCAATTTGGAGGATTGGATAGGGAATCTCCACATCAACACTTGCAGGATTATGAAATTCTCATGGAGAATATGAAACTAGCAGGAGCAACTAACAACAAATATAAATTGGGACCTTTTTATTATTCTTTGAAGGATAGGGCGCTCGCTTGGCATCAATCACTTCGAACCGGAAGAGTGAATACTTGGGAGGAGATGACTTCGGAATTATTCACAAGATTCTTTCCGCCATAAAAACAGCGGAGTTGAGAGGCAAGATAAATGCGTTTGTCATGAAGGACAACGAAATCTTGTATAAATCATGGGAAAGGTTCAATGACCTTCTTTTGGATTGCCCTCATCATGGCATCCGAAATTGGAGTTGCTGGAAATTTTTTCAAAGGTTTGGATGGAGAAACCGAGTTCAAACTCCAATCCCTTTCCCCTGGAAAATTCATGGTTGAGAGTCGACGACGCTTGGGAGTTCGTTGAGAAACAAGCTCAAATTATTGAGAAATACTCCCAACGGGGACCCGACACTAGAAGCCAAAGTTCGAGAACTCCAGGGTTGAATCTTACTACCGAAAACATGAATCAAATCAACGCTCTCAACAATGAGATAAAGACTTGGAAGGACCTCTTGAAGAATAAAATGAAAGCATCGAAACAAAATGCTAGCTACGTTGGAAGAGGAAATAATCAAGGGAATTAGAAAGGAAATAGGACTAACAACTACAATAACTACAACAACAACAACAACTGGAATCACAACAACCGTTGGAGATCCAACCAAAATAATTCCGGTAGCCCTTATTCCTATGTTGAAAAAGCTCTTAACCCCCCTTCTTCCTCTACTTCTACTCCTTTGAAAATCCAGGAACCATCTTCGAGTTCAACACCCAAGGATCAACTTGAAGGAACGATCGAAGCCTTGGCCGGAAAAATGAGTGGAATGGAAAGTGCAATAACTTCTATTACTAAGGTACAAAAAGCCTTGGAAAGCCAAATGTTCACAAACGCCGGAGAAAATCCAAGAGATCAAGGGAAACTTCCCAGAAAGACGGAAAATAATCCCAAAGGCCAAGTGAATGCTATCACTACAAGGAGCGGAATCACAACCAGAGATCCACTACCAAATAACATGGATAAAGGAAGCAACCAATGGTTGAGGAGTCGGGACCAAGTAATAAGGAGAAAGCACCGGTCTATGTTCCCCCTCAAGCATACAAGCCTCCGCTACCTTTTCCAAAATCTCGTGCTAGAGAAAGGATTGACAGACAGTTCGGTAAGTTCGTTGACCTTATGCGAAAATTACATATTAATATCCCTTTCATGGACAGCATTGTAGGAATGCCGGCATATGGAAATTTTTTGAAGGAGATTCTTTCCAATAAAAGGAAGCTAGAAGACATTGGAGAAGTGAGGATGACTAGAAGGTCTTCCGAACTTATCCAAAAGATAAAAGAAGAAATGCCGAAGAAGTTGAGAGATCCCGGATCTTTCTGCGCTCCTATTAGCATCGGGAAAGTCACATACGAAGCTCTATGTAATCTTGGAGCAAGTGTTAGTATCATACCACTTGCTTTGTGTGAAAGAGCTGGACTTGGAACTCCGTAACCCGTCAAGATGACTCCCTATATGGTGGATAGGTCCATCACACATACCGTGGAAATTCAATAAGACATCCCCGTCTTGCTAGGTAAATTTTACATTCCCATAGATTTTGTTGTTCTTGACATTCTTGTAAATCATCCCGTTCCAATCATACTTGGGCGGCCTTTCCTTGCAACTTCGGGTTGCGTTGTGGATGTCAAGAATGGAATACTCTCCTTCAACCTCGGAGAAGAGCATTTACAATACCACTTTCCCTCAATGATCAAAGGGCCAGCTACGGGAGATGACATATACAACACTTACAATGATGAAGAGGCATAAAGAGAAGAGGTAAGTTCGATTCTAATCAAAGATCCTCTTGAGAAAGTCATTAGTTTGTGTATTATAGATGAAGAGGAAGAGGACTAATGAAACATCGAGGTTCGAGCACTAAGAACCTTGGAGGAAGATCCCACAAATGAATTTGAAGAACTAGAAAAATGAACGAAAAAAGCTACAGAAATCGGATCGTCACAGGAAAATCGACCGATTTCTGGGGATAAAATAATTAATTCAGTCGACTTTTCAAAAGTCGTAGCTAGAGATCGAATGAAAAATCGGGTGAACAGGGCCAGATCGACCGATTTTCCTGTAGCTTCTGTGACTTTTCAAAAATCGATTGAAAGTGTTTCTGTTTGCAACAACGCATCTTCTTCGACTACGAATTCTTCTCAAAGCTCCTCCATAGGCCAGGACACACCTTCTAAATATCCTCCCATCTTAGAATTGAAACCCCTCCCATCCCATCTAAGGTACGCTTTCTTAAGACCGAATTCTACTTATCCGGTTATTGTAAGCTCTAAATTAATTGAGAATGAACTTAATAAATTAAATGATGAACTAAGAAACACAAGATATCTATTGGCTATACTATTGATGATCTTGTTGGCATCAAACCTTCTTTATGCATGCATAAAATATTGATGGAAGATGACCGCAAGCCTTTACGAGAACCTCAACGACGGTTAAACCCGATCATAAAAGAGGTTGTGAAGAAGGAAAATCTTAAGGTTCTTGATGCAGGAATTATCTTCCATATTTATGATAGCAAATGGGTTAGTCCAGTCCATATAGTTTCGAAGAAAGGAGGAATGACCGGTATAACAAATGAGAACAACGAACTCATTCCTACGAGAACATTGACAAGATGGAGGATGTGCATCAACTATCGCAAGTTGAACGTTGAAACGAGGAAGGACCATTTCCCTCTTCCTTTCATCGATCAAATGCTTGAAAGGTTATCACAACACTCTCACTTTTTCTATTTAGATGGTTACAGTGGTTTCTTTCCCGATGATCAAGAGAAGACCACTTTCACATGTCTATTAAGAATGTTTGCCTATAGACGAATGCCGTTCGGACTTTGCAACGCTCCAGCCACCTTTCAAAGGTGTGTGATGGCCATATTCTCCGAACACATCGAGAATATAATGGAGCCTTTCATGGATGACTTTTTTATTTACGCTTCTTCCTTTGATGAATGACTTGCTAACCTTTCTCTAGTCCTTCAAAGGTGTGAAGACGCTAATCTTGTCTTAAATTGGGAGAAGTGTCACTTTATGGTTAGTGAAGGCAATGTCCTTAAACATATGGTATCCATCCGCGACATCGAAGTTGATAGAGCAAAGATCGAGACTATCGAAAAGCTACCGCCACCAACATCGATGAAAGGAGTAAGAAGTTTCCTTGGTTACGCAGGTTTTTATAGACGCTTCATTAAGGACTTTTCTAAGATTTCTAAACCATTGAATAACCTACTAATGAAAGACGTGGTTTTTGAGTTTTCAATGGATTGTCTAGATGCTTTCTACAGGATCAAAGAAGCGATAATCTCAGCCCTCATAATTCAGCCACCGGATTGGAACTTACCTTTTATGATCATGTGCGATGCTAGTGATGTAGCCGTAGGAGCTGTTCTTGGGGGAAAAAAAAGATGGACGGACATATGTCATCTATTATGCTAGCAAGACGCTAGATGAAGCCTAACTAAACTACGCTACAATGGAGAAGGAACTATTAACCGTGGTTTATGCTTTCGGGAAGTTTTGTTCCTACCTTGTGGGAGTGAAAGTGGTCGTTTACACCGACCACACAACAGTCCGCTACTTTCTCACAAAGAAAGATGCGAAGCCAAGACTTATTAGATGGATCCTCCTTCTACAAGAGTTTGATCTAAAGATCCGTGACAAGAAAGGATCCGAGAACTCGGTAGCGGACCATTTGAGTCGACTTCCACACATCACAAGCAAGGAGGATGATTTACCCATAGACTAATCCTTTCCGGATGAGCAACTTCATGAAATCGAGGAATGTCTTCAACATATCGCAGGAGGTAACGAACCTTGGTTTTCTGATTTTGTTAATTACTTGGTTTGCAATGAAATACCTCCAGGGCTATCATATTCTCAACGAAAGAAGTTCTTCAAAAAAGTCAAACAATACTATTGGAACGAACCTCTCCTTTTTAAGAGAGCACCGGACGGAATAATTAGAAGATGCATTCCAGAAGATGAGGTTGAAAGCGTTAGCCGCCATTGTCATTTACTCCCTTGCGGTGGACACGCTAGTTTAAACACAAAACTAGCGCCAAGGTATTACAATCCGGATTCTTTTGGCCAACTCTATTCAAAGATGTTGCTACTGATGCTTGTCAAAGATTAGGGAATATATAAAGAAGGAATGAAATGCCTCTCAACAACATTCAAGAGGTTGAAATCTTTGACGTATGGGGAGTAGACTTCATGGGACCTTTTCCATCATCTCGTGGAAAGCAATACATACTTCAGTTGTGGATTATGTTTCTAGATGGGTTGAAGCAATCGCATCTCCCACTAATGATGATATGGTGGTAGTGAAGTTCTTCAATAGAATGATCTTCCCACGATTTGGGACGCTCCGAACCATTATTAGTGGCGGAGGGACGTATTTCACAGCCCGTAAGTTCGAAACTCTATTGTCTAAGTATGGGGTTACCCACAAGATCGTCGCTCCTTACCATCCTCAAACAAGCAGACAAGTGGATATCTTAAATAGGGAAATCAAGAGCATCCTAGAGAAGACTGTTTCTAGAACGGGGAAGGATTGGTCACTCAAGTTAGATGATGCACTTTGGGCATACAAAACCGCTTCCAAGACTCCCATAGGAACGACACCATACAATCTCGTCTATGGAAAGTCATGCCATCTTCCGGTGGAGTTGGAACACAAAGCACATTGGGCAATAAAATGGCTCAACTTTAATTTGAAAGAGGATGGAGAGAAACGCCTCCTGGACATTAATGAGCTTGAAGAGCGCCATCTCAACGCATACGAGAATGCGAGGATCTATAAAGAAAGGACGAAGAGATGGCACGATAAGCATATCGTTCCAAAGGAGCTGAAAGACGAAGATCTCGTCCTTCTTTTCAACTCATGACTTCGTCTATTTCCAGGTAAACTCAAATCCTATTGGTCTGGACCTTTTCTAATCAAACATATCTATCCTCATGGTGCAGTTGAATATGGAGCGAGAAAACGGGAAGTTTCAAAGTCAACGGACACCGTTTGAAGAAGTACACACCGGAACTGCCGGTCGAGGACATTGCTCCTACCCTTATCGAGTAATCGCTAGAGGGAGACCTTAAATCAAGCGCTTCTTGGAGGCAGCCCAAGGTATTTCTATGTCCCTTTTTCCTTTTTCTTTTGTTAGATTAGAGTAGATTAGTTTTTTTTTGCTTTTCGTTGGCACGCTCCAGGTTTTCTCGTGTTGTGATGGCAGGAAATAGGTACAAACCGCAAGGAAGGAAGTTATGATCAAGGTTTTGAAGGAAGCAATCGACAAAAGTTCATTAAAAGAGAAAAAAAGGGAAAATCGGATGACATTCCAAAGAGATCGGTCGATCTAGAGCAATTAAATAAATTAATTAAGTTGATTAGGCAAAAGTTGTAGCTTGGATCGGATGAAAAATCGTATCACCTAAAAAATCGATCGATTTTCTTCTCTTCATGACGGATTGCACTGAGATAGACTCGATAACAAAAATAATCGACCCCTAGAAAACGTCCGATTTTCTTCAGAAAATTCCGAAAGTATAAAAGCTCTTCTTTCTTCTTCTTCCTCACAAACCCTCACTCTCATTTTCCCTCTTTCACGACCAAAACCGCCGATTTGCCTCCCTCTCTCTCAAATCCTCATTCTGTAAGCGTTTTTGCTCGTTCTTGAGCCAATACCATAGCCCTCGAAGAGATAAAGAAGAGTGAAGCAACATCCAACTTGGAAAATCAACGGAACTCTCAGATTTCAGGTTTTAAATTCGAAAACCCTAAGTTTCAATTCTCTCACACTCGCTCTTTTGAGGAGTTTATTTGCTGAAATTGCTGAGTTAGATGGCTTAGAATTTGTTTGTGGAGTGTTTTGGTGCTATTTCTTTGAACAAACTTCTGAAAAATCGATCAATTGATCGAAACAAGGAAAATGAGTGAATACCCAGGAAAATCGGTCGATCTAGAGCAAGAATAGCCCGATTTTCCCCAGTTTTAATGGATAAGCTTCGTTGATTTGGCAGAAACTTGTTTTCTCGTAGGGGATCTTCATCCCAAACTCCCCAAGCACCTCAACCACCTCCTCCAAGGCTCTCCGTCATCCAAGATAAGCACAAACGCAAGTATGAACGTCTTCTCGCTCTCTCTATTATTGCACCTCGTTATATTGAGTTAGATGAACTTAATGTGCTGCATATTAGGGAAGACATTGATTGGATCATTGAGAAAACTGGATTGTTTGAGTTTGTGCAGGTTATGGAGAATGCATATGTTCAAATTACTTTAGAATTCCTTATTTCATTCGCCCATGACCCAAACATGAGGAATGTCACCTTTAGGTTGATGAAACTATCATACATGTAATGCGCAAAAGGGCAACTTGCAAAATTATTGCAAATACCCCACCCCATACTTAAAACTCACATTTTCCCAATGTGGAAGTTAAATAAAAAGGTGAAAAAGAATACTCACAATGTAAGAGGTCGGTCTTGGTATGTCGGCTCACTCATCTGGAGGTGGTGGTGGTGGTGGTGGTGGTGGTGGCGGATAAGCAATCAAGTCGGGTAGAGAGCTCATTATTATCATTCCGGTGTTGGTGTAAGAGCCTTAGTCTTTTAGGTGTGGAGTGTAGGTTGAGCCACCCCTACGGGCTCTATGAGCCGCCCTTGCGCCTCAGGTAGGCCGCCCCTATGCCTCACCAGATCCGCCCCTGCGGATTTGTACGGCTGCAGCCACGTTTGTTGACTCTTGACCCGTGCTTTTGGTTGGCTTCCTATATAAGCTTCCCTTGCTTCTTGATAAGGGTTTCCTCCATCTTCTCTAGCCTTCTACCCCTCACGTTCATCTTATTTCCTTCCTCTCTTCCGTTGAATCTCGTGTGAGCTTGCGAGAGTTTTGAGCTTGGCTTTGGATGATGATGATGGTTTATGTTGTTGTTGTGTTGTAGATAGCCAGTTGAGGGGAGGTTGTTATTGATCTTCCCTTCTACTTAGGTTTTTGTTGGTGAGTTCTTCATCTCCCTTCATCCTTTCTTCCTTGCTTCTTATCTTCCTCTTTAGCTTAGGATTCACAAGCATAAGCTTGTGTGGATCTTTCCTGGACGTTTTCATTTTCACACATGTGTATATATGTATGTGTATTCCTTTTGTGTGGTGAAGAAGTGAAGAGAGTCGAGAGAAGGATCGAAGAGAAGTCGGAATCAACTCATTGCACACCAGCCGCCCCTGTGCCTAAGCTGAGCCGCACTTGCGCCTTGGACAGAGCCGCCCCTGCGCCTTGAGTCATCCGCCCCTGCGCCTCACTGTTGTAGTGTCTCGTGCCTCTTGTTTCCGCTGGTGCGTCTAGGGCATACCAAGTTGGTATGTTTCCTTCCTTCCTTTCCTTTGGCCTTGGCTTTAGATGTAGCTAGGCTAGTATGGTTAGGATAAGCTTGATGAGTCGTATGATGAGTATGTGCCTTACGCACTTGTGTATATGTGAGGTGATGCCTTAGGCATTTGTGAGGTGTGATGTGTTGTTGATGTGTCACCGCCCCTGCGCCAACACTAGGATGCCCCGGCGGCTTGGCATCAGAAACGGCAGGAAGTTGAAGAGTCAGACGTTTGAAGAGCATTAAAGATCCGCCCCTGCGGAGTTGCCTAGCCGCCCCTGCGGCCATGAAGAAGATCAAGCGTTTTTGCCTTCACCGCCCCTGCAGAGCTGAAGGCCACCCTTGCGGTTCAACGACAGAAGCTTTACTCTGGCTACTTACACCACCTTTATGGCATTAAAGGTGGCTGTTTTTGGCCGGCCATTTACTCCTATGTAGTGCAAATTGTAGTATAAATAGTCTTTGGTTGATTGTTAGAATGATCCATCATTATCCACTTAGAATCCAATTTTCTCATCATTTCCATTGTAATGAGTTACTAACTCCCTTGCTACATTGGGTTTGTTTGAAGCTGCATTGTTACTTTGGTTGTAAGTTATCTTTAATATAAGTTTTCATTCAGTAATGCTTTGTGTTTCCTTGATCTTTATTGTCTAATTACATGTTTGATTAACACTTAAGATTGATCACCTTAGGTTCAAAAGTGCATGCAAAGAACTAGGATTAATAGATTCCGGGTTCGGGTCTTTAATCTAGTAGTAAACTTTAAGTAATAACGGGTTGTAATTACTTAAGGAAAAGGAACACAAATATAAAGATAAGGTTAACGGTTTTAATCTATTCTTCATATCCCTTAGTCTTTATTTGAAAGCTAACTTGTTAATTATTCTTGTAGGTTTACGGACCACTAACCTGTTAAATTGTATTGATGCCGGTTGGCTCAACACATATATATGATCGAGACGGGAGATTACTTGAAAACTTGTAAAAGGAACTCACCAAAGTAGCAATCGCGTGCTTGGAATCAACCTAGTGTAGATTCACCCATCATTGTCTTACTTGTTGCGTTATTCGTGTTTTCATAAGTTTTGTGTGCGTGAATTCAATCAACCCCCCCCCCCTTTTGTTACTTGTTTGTATAATCAATAATTGCATTTAATAATACCTTAACTCTCTTGGGTTCGACCCTTACTTAACCACTATACTTGTTTTAGTGCTAAGTCAGGATTATACTTTTGATAGGGTATAGACGACCATAGAAATACCTCTAGTCAAATTTTGGCGCCGTTGTCGGGGAGTTTAGTGTTTTCATTCTATTGTTATTATTGATTATTGGTTTGAAACATTTTTATGGTTCAAACCCGTGCTACTAACTCTGGCTTTGCTTCTTTTGATCCAGAAATTTAGAGGACACACATCCGGCAACGAAGACAACAACAAATCCACCAAGAAATGGTTGATCGCACTCTTCGTCAACTCACTCAGCCCACCTTGGCTCAGAACCGTCTTGTGGTTACTATACCGGCATTAGGGGAAGGAATCAATTTCAAGCTCAAGCCGGGTCTCATTCACATGCTTCCATCTTTCCATGGATTAAGTGGTGAGGACCCCGTCAAGCACCTTGGAAAGTTTCATACCGTGTGTATGAGCATGAAGCCGGCCAACATCACCGAAGAACAAATCAAGACGAGGGCATTCGGTTTCACACTCAAAGATGCAGCGGACGATTGGTATTACCACCTTCCATCCGGGAGAATCGACACTTGGGAGAATCTCCACAAGGCGTTTTGGAGAAATACTTCCCAGCCAAGAAGGCCAATAGCTTGAAGAAAGCTATAAGCAACATCGAGCAAGAGGCGGACGAAACTCTTTATGAGTACTTCGAAAGATTCGCACGTCTCCGATCCAGTTGTCCTTTCCACGGATATTCGACTCAAGATCTAGTCTTGTACTTGTACAATGGATTGCTCGATAATGAAAGGATGATCGTCGATGCGGCTTGCAGAGGTAATATTCTTAACTCTACTCCTGACCTTGTTTTGGAAAAGATACAGGAACTAGCAGAAGGGACCCGGAACTTTGGAAGGACTCCTTCCAAGAGAGGTGTTCATGCTGTGAATACTGGGAAAAGTGAGATCTCCACGGAGCTTGCAGAATTGAAGGAGATGGTGAAGAGACTAACACTTATGGCAACCCCACAGCAGCTCAAAGCTTGTGGAGTGTGTGCTGACCCATATCATCCAACGGACATGTGTTCACAAGTCCAGGATGACGATGTTGAGGTAAACGCGATGGGTTATGGACAACCACAGCAGCAAAGGCCTAGGAACGATCCCTATGCACAAAATTTCATGCCAAACTGGCGTGATCAACAAAACTTTCGTTGGAGGGATCAACAAAACCAACAACAACAGCCCCGTCAAGGTAAGTATCAATCAACTGAAGATATGTTGCAGGTTTTGACTAAACAATTTGCTACTCATGTCCAAACAACAGAGTCCAGTATCAAGAACCTTGAAAAACAGGTTGGACAAATGGCGAAAGCCATAACAAGGATCGAAGCCCGATCCTCCAGTGGATTGCCTTCACAAAAGGTTATAAACCCCAAGGAGGCCCAATCAGAAAGGTAGAGTCCTTACGTCGAGCCAACGACGTAAAACAAAGGCAATGCTCGGGAGGCAATCCAAAGGAATAAGAAGAGGAGGTTCTGTCAAGAAAACTGCCCCAGCGGTTTAGTGTCCCCACCCCTGTGGTGACACCCCTAGCCAACGCCGCCCCCAGCGCTAGGCCTGCGTCTGCAACACACAAGCCACTGCCCCGCGGTGACACCCTTACGCCCCTGCGGCGGCCACCCTTGACATGTATCCTCAGCGCCACTCCCGGCGCTAAGGCTGCACCCTGGCCTCTTCCTTGTCACCGCCCCCGCGGTGAAAAACTCCGCCCCTGCGGTTTTATTAAGGAAAGAAAAAAATATGCTTCCCAAAAATAACCTACACAATCTCAACAATCCCTCATTCTCACCTTATCTACCTCGTCTCGCCCAAACACATGCCCCTGCGCCCTCCCCTTTTTCTGCAAACACCATTGCTCCGACGCCCCCTGTGCCCCCTCATCGCCACCTGCTCCGACGCCCCCTCTGCCACAATACCTCCTCTTCCACCTTCCTCTCTCTCAAAACTCAACCCCTCAACACTTACCCTCTCACGCACTCCCTAAAACACCCCTTGAGCTCCTTCGACGATGCTTACACCAACAAAGAAGTCGCCGGAACAGCCCCAACACCACCACCTTTGTAGGCTCCCAGAATCGCCCTCTGCTCTTCTCCCGCCCCTGCGCCTGCAAGTTGCCGCCCCTGCGCCTAGCCGCCCCTGCGCAAGCTTCAGCCGCCCCTGCGGAAAACACAACAGAGGGTTCGTCTCTTAAACCAACTTCTGAACTTTCTAACTCTTTTGCTTGTTCAACTGCAAGAAATGGAAAAACAAAAGAGATACAAGTTGTAGGAAGTTGAGAAGGAGCGGTATAGAATTGTGCAAGGTCGGGATGTGTATGCAACTCGATTTCTGAACGTTCCTACTTTGGAAAAATTAGGGATGTTGGAGAGCATGCAGGCATTCCTCAACAATGCTGGGCTCGGCGACTTTCTAGAAATGAATGCTCCAACATACCCCGAGCTCAACCGCCAATTCATTGCCACATTCACTATGGAAACGGTGGACCACATGTGTGTTGGACTTTCATTCAAGTTCAAAAAAAGAAAGTATACAATGGACTACACCCAACTGCAGGAGGCATTAGGGGTGACTATTTGCGCCTCCGAAGACTGGTGGGAACCCATCCCGACACCCGACTTATGCGAGTTTTGGCAGGCGCCACCAGATCTGAGTTTCATGCAGGGGGTGAGTATTCCAACAAATTCACTCACCCCTGTTTGAGGCTCATCTCTAAGATCTTCATGAGTGTCTTCTCTGGACACAAGGAGGAGAACAAGGTCGCTCTCAAGGACCTTCCACTGTTATACGTCTACCTCCCCACGAACGACTAGGTACCAGATTGGCCATACCTCTTCCTTACCGCTTTGAAGCGGATTAGGAAGAATGAGCCACGAGACATTGTGGGAGGTGGGGTGATCTCCTTGTTGGTTGCACAGGTGATGGACCTCCTTAACTTGGAGGAAGGTATAGAGGGCCCACTGTATACGGAAGGGATGCTGAGGAGGTGCAGGCTCCTCAAGAGAGACGGGGAGAACCTCTTTTGGCTCTCGTTGGCAGATGGGAGTCACAACACATACCTCCCCCGACCACTTCTACTTGGAGACAAGCACCCCGAGTTATACATACCAGCTGACCCCTTTGCTCCGAGACGGCCTCAGGGGGACATTGTTGAGAGATATGTTGCGGGCTCCAGCCGTGCCCCTGTTGCTGATGAGGAGATGCCTACTGCAGCACCGGACGACAGTGCGGCCATGGAGAGCCTTCAGGCTCAGATGGCCACCCTGACCACCCAGCATCATGCATGGCAGACCGAGTACCAATGGTCCATGCTTGAGCAGCAGCAAGCGTGGCAGTCCAGCTTCGCCTCCTCCATGACCACCCATTTTAATCGCCGGCAGGATGCTTGCCAGGCGGCTCATCAGCAGCAATTAGAGACTCAGTAGATGGCTTGGCAAGCTAGCTACGAGACTTCATTTAGAGAGAGGTTGGATGCTCAGGAGGACCGCATCGACACGCTCTACCGCCGGCAGGAACACTTCTTCCGCCACTTTCCATACCCACCGGAGGAGGGTCCGGATGGTCCAGCTGGACCATCCCATTAGGGGTATCTTTTCTCATCCCTTTCCCACATTTATCTTTGCTTCATTTCCACTTTGAGGGCAAAGTGTGCTTCAAGTATGGGGGAGGGACATATCTTTGCATGTATAGTTGTTTTGATTTGTTTTGAGTTGTTTTACATTGAGTCTTTTGTTGTTTGAAATTCAGGAAAAAAAAAAAAAAAAAAGCCAAAGAAAATGAAAAAAGGCTTGAAAAATCCTTTGATAAACCGAAAACCCGAAAGGGCGGTTTAGGCAAAAAGAAGGTAGTCCGACCAAGCTTAGGTTGGTAAAATTGGACTTTAGGGATGTGAGTTTAAGTGAGAACATCAAAGAAAAGAAGAAGAGTGGCAAGGTGAAAACCCGAAAGGGCGCCTTGGCAAAATGAGCGACACCGAGTGTAGGTTTCCCTTTCGGCGTTTGGCGACATAAAAAGGGGAGTCATAAGGAGGTTGTCCGGGTAGGCCACTCTTGGAGCAATAAGGATGGTAGTTTCTTAACTTTTTCTCACATTTTCTCTCTTTTCCTTCTTTCTTTTCTAGCTTGTCTTTTGTTTTCATTCTTTTTTCTGCTTGCCCATGCTTCCTGAGGCCTTTGTGTCTAGTTTGCTGTCATATGTTTTGCTCGGGACGAGTAAAAGGTCTAAGTATGGGGGAGTTTGATAGGTGATGGAATCACTATCATTTAGGCTTGTTTTTAGAGTCTTTTTATTACATTTGTGTCGGTTTATACTACTAACTCCTTGGTCCAGAAGAAGAAGACTAAAAGAAGCTAAGGAAGGAGTTATAAGCACTTAGGAGTGAAGATCGTTCACGAAGCAAAGCTTCTGTTGCTTCACCGCCCCCGCGGAGCCTTGTCACCGCCCCTGCGGGTGACACCTTATTCCGGAGCGCTCCCTGCGCCTTCGCCAGTGCCAGCCACGAAGACGGTCACCGCACCTGCGTCAACCCTTGGCGCCCCTGCGGTGACTTGCCCTGAAGAAGCGAAGACCAACACCCCTGCGCCTCCCCCTGCACCTCAACCCGGGAGCTAGAAGATGAAGAGTTTGTGTCACCGCCCCTGCGCCAACACTAGGACGCCCCGGCGGCTTTGCATCAGAAACGGCAGGAAGTTGAAGAGTCAAATGTTTGAAGAGCATTAAAGATCCGCCCCTGTGGAGTTGCCTAGCCGCCCCTACGGCCCTGAAGAAGATCAAGTGTTTTCTCCTTCACCGCCCCTGCAGAGCTGAAGGCCACCCTTGCGGTTCAACGACATAAGCTTTACTCCGGCTGCTTACACCACCTTTATGGCATTAAAGGTGGCTGTTTTGGGCCGGCCATTTACTCCTATTAGTGCAAATTGTAGTATAAATAGCCCTTGGTTGATTGTTAGAATGATCCATCATTATCCACTTAGAATCCAATTTTCTCATCATTTCCATTGTAATGAGTTGCTAACTCCTTGCTACATTGGGTTTGTTTGAAGCTGCATTGTTACTTTGGTTGTAAGTTATCTTTAATATAAGTTTTCATTCAGTAATGCTTTGTGTTTCCTTGATCTTTATTGTCTAATTGCATGTTTGATTAACACTTAAGATTGATCACCTTAGGTTCTAAAGTGCATGCAAAGAACTAGGATTAATAGATTCCGGGTTCGGGTCTTTAATCTAGTAGTAAACTTTAAGTAATAACGGGTTGTAATTACTTAAGGAAAAGGAACACAAATATAAAGATAAGGTTAACGATTTTAATCTATTCTTCATATCCCTTAGTCTTTCTTTGAAAGCTAACTTGTTAATTGTTCTTGTAGGTTTACGGAACACTAACCTGTTAAGTTGTGTTGATGCCGGTTGGCTCAACACATATATATGATCGAGACGGGAGATTACTTGAAAACTTGTAAAAGGAACTCACCAAAGTAGCAATCGCATGCTTAGAATCAACATAGTGTAGATTCACCCATCATTGTCTTACTTGTTGCGTTATTCATGTTTTCATAAGTTTTGTGTGTGTGAATTCAATCAAACCCCCCCCCCCTTTTGTTACTTGTTTGTATAATCAATAATTGCATTCAATAATACCTTAACTCTCTTGGGTTCGACCCTTACTTAACCACTATACTTGTTTTAGTGCTAAGTCGGGATTATATTTTTGATAGGGTATAGACGACCATAGAAATACCTCTAGTCAGATGGGGTTCTTTAGGCTCCCCGTGTCAAAAAATAAGTTGAATTAGTAATGGAATAAGTTAAGCAAAGATAATAAACGGAAGTGTGTGTGACATTCAAATTGTGATGCGTTGATGTGTGTATGGGCTATTACTTCATTCTTATTCTTTTTGTAGCTAACGGTGTATATCGTGTTGTAGATGATCTGTAGGTTAGGAAGACTGCAGAGTGAGCCAGATGGGTGATCAACCGAGGGCTTCTATACACTAGGTTATTCGTGGGATATGGGATGTTTTGTACCTGGATGTTATGGTTTGCCGTTTTGTACTCAGATGAGATGTTGTAAACCCTTTTGATGTTTATATTATACAATTTATGTATTTGGTTTTAATCTATTTGTGCCTTGTTGTAAGATCTAGTGAACTTGTTGTCAGGCTAGAGTCAAGATCCATTATGAGATCTTGGCCCATGTGACGCCCCGAGTCCCGTGGATTTGGGGTGTTATAAAGCTGGTATCAGAGCCTTAAGTTGACAACAATGGCACTTGAAATCTTCAATAAAGGTGGAATAGATAAATAAATAAAACCCGAAAAGGGTCTGACTTTTCAAAAGGATATTGGTTTTGAACGAGTACAAATATTTTGGGATAGTGTGTACAGGAAGCCATCACCCTTTTGGACTTCTTTGTCATGCCGTTGGTGCATGAGAAAGGCATTCTTGGTATGAATTGGATGGATAGACATCATGTTGTGTTAGATTTTGGTAGGAGGAATGTGACGGTCTCTACCGAGTTGGGTCAGATAAAGATCTTCCGAGGTTGGGACCTTGGGAAGACGGGTATGTTTATAAGTGCAGTGCATGCAGTGAGACTGATTGCACAAGGTTGTAATGCCTTCTGGTGTTATGTCATGAAGGAGGGCGAGAGTCCAACGTTGGAGGACATCCTAGTGGTCTGCGAGTTTATGGATGTGTTTGCTGAGCTATCCAGTTTACTGCCTCAAAGGAGCGTAGACTTCGGGATCAAGTTGGAGCCTGGTACGAGACCGATCTCGAAGGCCCCATATTGTATGGCGCCTATCGAGTTGTTAGAGGTGAAGAAGCAACTCGAGGGGTTGGCAGAGAAGGGCTTCATCCGCCCTAGCGTATCCCCGTGGGGAGAAACTGTCCTCTTCGTGTGGAAGAAGGACGGATCATTGAGATTGTTCATCGACTACAAAGAGTTGAACAAGGTGACCATCAAGAACAAGTATCCATTGCCTCGCATTCATGACTTGTTAGATCAGCTTCAGGGAGCCAATGTCTTCTTCAGGATTGATTTACACTCAAGATATCACCAGCTGAGGGTGAGAGAGCAAGATGTGCATAAGATGGCCTTTCGGACTCGGTATGGCCACTACGAGTTTGTAGTGATGCCATACGGGCTCACGAATGCACCCTCCGTCTTTATGGAGTTGATGAATGGCATATTCATCGACTTTCTGGATCAGTTTGTGGTGGTCTTCATAGATGACATCCTGGTGTAGTCTCGTAGTAGAGTCCATGTAGGACATCTACGGACAGTGATGCAGGTATTGTGGGATAGAGAACTGTATGCCAAGTTCTCTAAGTGCGAGTTCTAGATGTCAGAGGTAGCCTTTCTAGGTCATGTGGTCTCCGCCGATGAGATCAAGGTTGATCCGGCGAAGATTGAGTCAGTTGCAGCATGGACGACACCAACGAACGTCAAGGAAGTGCGTAGCTTTCTTGGCCTAGCCGGGTATTACCGATGCTTTTTGGAGGGATTCTTTGTGATTGCACGTCCACTTACCAGCCTGTTGAGGAAGACTACCAGATTTATATGGTCCGAGCCGTGTGCTTAGAGTTTTGAAGAGAAGTTTGACTTCCCCTCCTATCTTAGCACAGCGGGAGGGCACAGAGGACTTTGTAGTCTATAGTGATGCATCTAAGCTGGGCTTGGGATGTGTGTTGATGCAGAGAGGCAGAGTTATTACAAATGCGTCTAGACAATTGAAGACGTATGAGGAGAACTACCCAAATCATGATCTGGAGTTGGCAGTGGTAGTTCATGCATTGAAGATTTGGAGACATTACCTGTATGGTGCTACATGTTAGATCTTCACAGACCATAAGAGTGTCTGAAGTATATTTTCACGTTGTGGGAATTCAATAACCGCTAGCGTAGATGACTTGAGTTGATCAAGGACTTTGACCTTGAGATTTTGTATCATCCAAGGAAGGTGAAAATTGTCGCCGATACCCTGAGTAGGAAGACGCCTTGAGAGAAGGCGATTACGAGATTGACAATTCAGCCCCAGCTCCAGAGAGATCTAGCATGGCTAGAGATGGACATCCAGTTTCCTGATGAGGATATCCAGTTATACACTTTATAGGTTCTACCTGATCTGTTGGGTGAGATCCAATAGAAGTAGGGGACCTACCCGACCCTGTTGAGAATTCGAGAGAGGATGTCTCGTGGTGAGGCACCATAGTTCTCCATAGGAGCACATGGAGTGATGAGGTGCCGACCGCGTGTGTGTACCCATTGATGCGAATCTGACACAGAGGATTTTATAAGAGGCTCACTGTACACCTTACTCCGTGCACCCAGCTACAAGTAAGATGGATCATGATGTGAGATGCTCATATTGGTGGGGAGGGTTGAAGCCCGATGTATCCAGATTTGTGGCCCAGTGTGCGACCTGTCAGTAGGTCAAGATAGAGCATTGCAGACCTGGAGGAGAGCTCCATCCACTGCATGTACCCTAGTGAAAGTGAGAGAACATCTGCATGGACTTTGTGACCGGATTGAGACTGAGTAGGAGCCTTAACGCTATTTGGGTTGTGGTTGATAGACTAACAAAGACTGCACGTTTCCTTCCTATCATAGAAACATGGCTAGTGAGCATATTGGTTGAGGAGTACACAAGGAAGATAGTGAGACTCCATGATGTACCGAGGACGATCGTCTCAGATCGAGATGGGAGATTCACCTCGAGGTTTTGGCAGCAGATTCAGACTACTCTAAGGATGAGTTTGCACTTCGCGAATGCGTTTCATCCTCAAATAGACGGTCAGCCAAAGAGGACTATTCAGATGCTGGAGGACATGCTGTGAGCTTGTGTGTTAGATTGGGGACAGGGATGGTCGGATTACCTCCTAGTGGTTGAGTTCTCATACAACAAAAGCTGGCATGCATCGATTGGGATGGCCCCATATGAGGCACTGTATGGGCGTAGATGTCGTACACCGTTATGCTGGGATGAGTCTAGCAATGTCAGTGGTATAGCGCTAGAGTAGATTCAGGATGATATGGCTCGGGTAGCATTGATCAAATAGAGGATGCTGGCTGCACAGAGTTGCTAGAAGTCGTATGTAGACAGTAGGCGTCGGCCTCTAGAGTTTAGAGTTGGAGCTCATGTCTGGTTGAGAGTATCTTTGATGCAAGGCGTCAGACGTTTTGGCATGAAGGGAAAGTTGAGTCCCGATATGTCGGTCCTTTTGAGATACTAGATAGAGTTGGAAGAGCAGCATACAGATTGGCTTTGCCACCGAGGTTGGAGGGTGTTCACCTTGTTTTTCATGTGTCTCAGCTAAGGGAGTACATACTAGATCCGAGACACATTATCATTTATGACGATTTGGTGGTTGAGCCGGACCACACTTTTGTTGAGCACCCGATTGCAGTCATAGAACAAGGTGTGAGACGCCTGCGTTCGAAGGACATTCCTATACTGAGGATACAGTGGGGCGAGATGAGGACATGATAAGGCTACATGGGAGACCGAGGATAGTATCCAGAGAACTATCCAGAGTTTTATGCCGAGATAGATGCACTTGTAAGATCCACGAGTAGATCTTAGTGCTATCTTGGTGAGTGTATGCTATGTTATGTGTTTATGTGATATGTTGTGTTCCGTGCTAGCTGTGATGTGTGCATATGATCTTTTTTATCTTGTTTGCTAGCGCGAGTTAGGTATAGCCGGAGATGGTTCTTTCCTCCATGCTATTGTGCTGTGACTAGGGTTTAGCTAGAGATGGTTATTCCTCCATGCTATTATTGATGGACATAGTATGAGTGGAAACGGTTTTCCTATACGTAGTTGTGTTATGCGTACGTTTTGGCTGGAGACGGATTTCCTCCATGCTAGTATAATGTGGTTAGTGGTTGGCTAAAGATGGTTTTCCTTTATGCCTTGTTTAGAGTGTGTGATAGTGTTGTTGGAATGATGATTCCTCCATTATGTGCTTTGAGATTATAGAATGTTATAGGTTATGACCTTGTGAATGGAGTTGTGATGCCTTCGAGAGGGAGAGTGTTATACCTCGGCATATGGGTCCGAGAGGATTTCGGATCATGCAAGTTTCGGGACGAAACTTGTTTTTAGGGGAGTGTGATGTAAGAGCCTTAGTCTTTTAGGTGTTGAGTATAGGTTGAGCCGCCCTTTCGGGCTCTGTGAGCCGCCCCTGCGCCTCACCAGATCTACCCCTACGGATTTGTGCGGCTGCAGCCACCTTTGTTGACTCTTGACCCGTGCTTTTGGCTGGCTTCCTAAATAAGTTTCTCTTGCTTCTTAATGAGGTTTGCTCCATCTTCTCCAGCCTTCTACCCCTCACATTCATCTTCTTTCCTTCCACTCTTCCTTTGGATCTCCTTCTTGATCTTCCTTGATCTTGTGTGAGTGTTCGCCTCAAAGCATGCGTGTAAATAAGTTTTAATTATAAAACTGAAACAAAAGCAAGCGAACCCGCAGTGTACGGATCGGCGTAGTTAAGCTAGTATTCCAGAGTATCGAACTCTGGAATACTTGCTTAACTACGTTATAGAAAGACAAGCCAAAATAGAGGATCTAAAGACAAGAATTAATCTCAAATACCCATGCCCAAACCCAAGGAATCAAAGATAAACTAAAACGGTTAAGGTTGTCACACTCGAAACCGAAATAGAGGATGTTGAGTCTCACTACTATCTAGGAAAGGCAAGTCAAGGCTAGGTTAAAGCAAATCTTTAACTTTGGATTAAAGCAAAAGCAAAGGTCGTAAAACAAGGAAAATCACAGCTAGATCTTGAGAGTTCACGGCCGTGGAACTCAAGAACAGACCGTAGTTTAGGGTGTCGACGATATTTTTCACACTCTCAGGGTCCAACCAAGTTACGATCGATCTATCATTATCTAAGCCACAACTATCAACCCTTCACCTTAGAATTGCTAAAGGGTTTTACCCAATAACCATCATCATGATATCAAAAATCAAATTAAGAAGAAAGAAAGATAAAAACCTCGAAAACTCAATAATAACTCAAAGTCAATCTCGAAATCCAAACACAAAGTAGTATGTTTATGAATTCAGAAAAGTAGGAATAGAAACCCTCACAATGATCTAGAGAAACCACAAAGAACGGGATGTCAATCCGTTCTAAAATGAAAACCCTAGAATATCCAAAAGTACACAATCTCCGAATCGCGTCCTTCTCAAATCTCCAAATCCTCAAGGTCCGAATGAAACCTAAGGCCGTCTCCAAAGCTCTCACGAGGGTCTAAGCGAAGCTCAAATGAAACCCTAAGCGGCTGTCAATGCAAGCGTCCCTAACGTCGGGGCTCCATGTCCTTTGGAGAATTTTACTCCCTTTCAACGTTGAAGGCTCTCGAATATTTGTAGGGATAAATATAGGGTTTAAGTATAAAACCCTAAATATTTGGGTTGAAAAGAAGTCAAGCCCGCTGGTATCAGAAAATACTCTGGGCCGCGTCAGACGGTATCAGAAGATACTTTGGCGCGTCCTACCTTTCTTTTATGCTCCTTTTTGTCCCTCTTCAAGGCTTGATCTTTAAATATGTCATTTCTGCTCCATAATTCTCCAATTTACCTACAAATGCAATAAAATTCTGTGTAGACCTCTATTCTTGCAAAGTAGGTGAATGTAACCATAAATGTCATGAATGTATGTCTATGCATGCAAAATAAAGAGAAAATATATATAAATACATGTCTAAAAATAGGTCATAATTATGTCATCAAAATACCCAAGCAAGGTTCAAACTTAAGATACAAGATGATATGGATTATGAATATGCAAAAATAAAGAAAAACCACAATATTTTGGTTCTGCTTCTATTCATAGATCACCCTCAAAGAGTCGCTTCATAGCTAATAACAATCATCATATGGTCAAAAGGAATTATATCATGGAAAGGATAATCACACTTTGCAAGAGAATCATAACATGCATCATAACTTGCAATAAATCAAAATCAATCATAAGGAATCCAATTTGACCACAAAGCCAAACAACAATTCAAAGATCTTAAGGACTTTCAAGCAAAGGTCAAGAAACGTGAATAGGTGGGACTTTCATAAGGTAATGTGGTGCAAAAATCCGGGAAAAATGAACAACACAACACAACTTTTTGCAAACTTGAATCAACCATCATTGAGAGCTTTGCTCTCCCTTTTCAGCACAAATTTCTTTTTCGACTTTACTTTTGGAAGTATGGACAGAGGTGCACAAAAACCGAAGCCTAGGAGATGGGCGTTTCTCAATTTTGAGATGCCTCAAACCCTTGATGCACATACCATAATTCGTTAGGAATATCGCTCAATCCGACTTTGGCAAGACACAAACATCCGGCTATGTGAATGGTGCCGAGTTACTCATCATCAAGATTGACTTCCCCAAACCTATTTTCTATACTTTGAATGCACAATTTTTTTCTTTCATGGCCCTCCCACATCAAACATGCCAAAATTATACTCTTCCTAATTCCAAAATAGGTAAAGGAGGCAAAAATTTCATTGAGGGGCTAAATGAATAAAGAAGAAGCAAGAAAAATCGAAGTGCCTTAATCATATCAATAAGAAGTGTAAGAACTTATAATGCGGTTTCAACCTTCAATACTCAACATGATTTAGACTAAAAGCAAATTATCATTCATGCATGAAATTCTAACAAAGTATTCAAATCTCACATATGTCTTAAATCAATTCAAACATATCAAAATTATCATAGCTATTCCACAAAACAAAATTCATCATAGAGATCATATACATCCTAGAAGTACAAATATTTTAAAATTTTTCAAAATCAAAAATTGCAAAACATAAAACATGCAAATGGTATTGCAAATACCTCAATCCCATACTTAAAACTCACATTGTCCCTAATGTGAAGAAAAGAAAAGATGGAAAAGAATACTCGCAATGTAAGATGGTGAATCCTTCATCGGGTGATGGTGGTGGGAATCTATAGAAGCTCAATAGGGCATTCTGAATATTTCAATCGGTGTTGAAGAATGAAGAAGGGGAACGTCTTTCCGCCAAAAATTTTTCCGAAAAAAAAAAAAAAATTTCACGGCCTATCGGGAATTTCCACGGCCGTGGTTTTGGGCGTGGAACTTTTTGTTGCTCTCGACATAGCATTCCATGGTCCAAAATACCATTTCACGGCCGTGGAACTGTACGGACACCCGTGGAATCCTCTGATGTTCGCCAAAAATCCAAGTTTCGTCAATCTTTCGGCTTTTCCTCCCTTCTTTTGCTCATTCCTTATTCCTGACATCCAAAAACACAAACATACCGGAAGGTATCGAAGAAAAACAAACAAAAACAACTACTCTAATCTAATCTAAGAAAAAGAAAAGGGGAAAAGAATGCATTATCTTGGGTTGCCTCCCAAGAAGCGCTTGGTTTAACGTCGCTAGCTGGACCTATCTCCATAGATGACTCAATGCACCTTGAACATCTTGGATTGCTCATCAAACTCATCATAAAATTCCTCAAAAAAAGGTTTTGGTTCCTAATTTCACCGGTAAGTGGTAAGATCTCCTACATACAAGCTTGTACGGTTTGATTCTCACCGGAATCCTCCTAGCTTTCCTATGCTTTAATGGGACATAATTCAGCCTTGCGTCCCATCCTTTCCTAGACCGAAAAATCAGTTTCTCGAGAATCCTCCTAGCTTTCCCATCTCCAGCTTGGGGATGATGTATGGTCTTCGTCATGTGAATGACCCCATACTTGAACAAAAGACACATCAACGCCTTAACGGTGAAGTGCTTGCTAACTCCACTCCTTGTAGTCCAAGGAGCATCTTCTTTCAGCAAATTTAATGGAAGTTTCATCTTCACCTTAGGAGGTTCTTTTGGAAGAGACCTCCAACTCTCCGGTGCATTCTTGAAAAAATTAGAAATTTTAATAGGAATTTCAAAGGGAGTAAGAGAATGTACCTTGTAAATTTCTTCAAGGCTTGGGACAAGTTTCATGTTGGGATGATGATCCACACATGAAATATCTTCCAACTCAGTTGGATCCTCTTCAACCTTGGCCACAGTTTCAGTAATTTGGCTAAGGTTCTCCACTTCCTCCTCTTCTCCAATGAGGACTTCAAGAGGAGCTTCAAATTCGAGCGGAGGAACGCTCGAAACTTGTAGTTCTTCCTTGCAAGATAAATGTTTTTCCAAGGCTTTTTGATCTTTTGAAATGGCATTTAATCTGTCTTCCATCTTGTCCAACACTTTTAGTATCTTTTCCAGCATCATTTGTGTCCCATCCTCGGATGGTTGTTGTGGAGGCTGCACTTGAGGAGGTTGTCCATAAAACGTATCAGGGGGATTAAGTTCATCCCAATATGTAAGCTCATCCTCAATGGCTTCCTCTCTTTCTCTTTCATCGCTAACACAATAATAGGCATACTTCTCCTCCAAATATTCATAATGGTCCGCCTTAGCACATTGTCATGTTGTCCAGGCTGGATCAAATGTAGGTTCATAGCTCCATGCAGCCATTGGAAAACCTGAAAACTCAAAAACTCATACCGAAAAGATTAAAAGCAAAGGCAAAAGCTCCCAAGCCCGACAACTGAGAGCCGAATTTGGCCTAAACCAAATCCCCGGCAACGGCGCCAAAACTTGTTCGCCTCAAAGCGTGCATGCAAATAAGTTTTAATTATAAAACTGAAACAAAAATAAGCGAACCCGCAGTGTACGGATCGGCGTAGTTAAGCAAATATTACAGAGTATCGAACTCGGGGATTAGGGGAGTCAAATTCAGTTTCGATATAATCGAGCAAGTAGAAGTATAAAAGCTTTGCAAATATTGGGGAAAACAGCAACCCTAAAGATCCAGGTCACTAATTGTGGCAATCGATTCAAGATATACTATAGATGTAAGGACAGAGTTAAGACTTGCAAAAGTATAACTAAGGTAAGGTAATGTACGGTGAAGTTCCAAAACCCTATATGTCTAACCCAAAGACTCTCTCTATAAAGGTTGTTGAGGCTGCAGTATAGAAAATATCTAAAGACAAGAATTAATCTCAAATACCCATGCCCAAACCCAAGGAATCAAAGATAAACTAAAACGCTTAAGGTTGTGACACTCGAAACCGAAATAGAGGATGTTGAGTCTCACTACTATCTAGAAAAGGCAAGTCAAGGCTAGGTTAAAGCAAATCTTTAACTTTGGATTAAAGCAAAAGCAAAGGTCGTAAAACAAGAAAAATCATGGCTAGATCTTGAGATTCCACGGCCGTGGAACTAAAGAACAGACCGTGGTTTAGGGTGTCGAATATATTTCTCACACTCTCAAGGTCCAATCAAGTTACGATCAATCTATCATTATCTAAGCCACAACTATTAACCCTTCACCTTAGAATTGCTAAAGGGTTTTATCCAATAACCATCATCATGATATCAAAAATCAAATTAAGAAGAAAGAAAGATAAAAACCTCGAAAACTCAATAATAACTCAAAGTCAATCTCAAAATCCAAACACAAAGTAGTATGTTTATGAATTCAGAAAAGTAGGAATAGAAACCCTCACAATGATCTAGAAAACCACAAAGAACGGGATGTCAATCCGTTCTGAAATGAAAACCCTAGAATATCCAAAAGTACACAATCTCCGAATCGCGTCCTTCTGAAATCTCCAAATCCTCAAGGTGCGAATGAAACCTAACGCCTTCTCCAAAGCTTTCACGAGGGTCTAAGCGAAGCTCAAATGAACCCCTAAGCGACCGTCAATGCAAGCATCCCTAACGTCGGGGCTCCAAGTCCTTTGGAGAATTTGACTCCCTTTCAACGTTGAAGGCTCTCGAATATTTGTACGGATAAATCTAGGGTTTAAGGATAAAACCCTAAATATTTTGGCTGAAAAGAAGTCGAGCCCGCTGGTATCAGAGAATACTTTGGAGCGTCAGACGGTATCAGAAGATACTTTGGAGCGTCAGACCGTATCAAAAGATACTTTGGCGCGTCAGACGGTATCAGAAGATACTTTGGCGCGTCCTAGCTTCCTTTTATGCTCCTTTTTGTCCCTCTTCAAGCCTTGATCTTTAAATATGTCATTTATGCTCCATAATTCGCCAATTTACTTACAAATGCAATAAAACTCTGTGTAGACCTCTATTCTTGCAAAGTAGGTGAATATAACCATAAATGTCATGAATGTATGTCTATGCAAGCAAAATAAAGGAAAAATCTATATAAATACATGCCTAAAAATAGGTCATAATTCATGTCATCAGTGAGCTTGTAAGAGTTTTGAGCTTGGCTTTGGATGATGATGATGATGATGGTTGATGTTGCTATTGTGCTGTAGATAGCCAGGTGAGGTTGTTGTTGATCTTCCCTTCTGCTTAGGTTTTTGTTGGTGAGTTCTTCATCTCTCCCTTCATCCTTTCTTCCTTGCCTCTTATCTTCCTCTTTAGCTTAGGATTCACAAGCATAAGCTTGTGTGGATCTTTCCTAGACATTTTGATGTTCATACATGTGTATATATGTATGTGTATGCTTGTTGTGTGGTGAAGAAGTGAAGAGAATCGAGAGAAGGATCGAAGAGAAGTCGGGATCAGCTCACTGCACACCAGCCACCCCTACGCCTTGGACAGAGCCGCCCATGCGCCTTGAGTTATCCGCCCCTTCACCTCACTATTGCAGTGTCTTGCTCCTCTTGTTTCCGCTGGTGCATTCAAGGCATACCAAGTTGGTATGTTTCCGTCCTTCCTTTTCTTTGGCCTTGGCTTTAGATGTAGCTAGGCTAGTATGGTTAGGATGAGCTTGATGAGTTGTATGATGAGTATGTGTCTTAGGCACTTGTATATGTGAGGTAATGCCTTAGGCATTTGTGAGGTATGATGTCTTGTTGAGGTTTAGATGCGTGTTATAGGTTGGTTGTGGTTATGAGGTGTAGGAGATACGTCTCCTAACCTTTTGCAGCAATTGATTGTGTGTGCCTTGCTTATGTAGGTGTTGATTGTTTCCTCAAGGGGAAACCGTGATATGGTACAGGTTTACGAGTGTTTCAGGTAAGTCCATAGGACTTACTTAGCGTGTAGTTGTGGGTTTGAGTGGTTGTAATGGTTGTGTGTGTTCATATGATTGTTGCATTTATAACCTAAACCGGACTAGGTTGACCACTTCATTACATTAATTGGCCCAAGTGTATTATAACCGGGCGGTGACCACCTGTCAAAGCTCGCTAAGAGTGGAGGAGGTGCTCGGAAGCCAGTAGCTCAGGGGGAGGTAGATTCCATGCAAAACCTTAGTTAGAAGGGGGAAGAGACCGGGTTCTTTAGGCTCCTTGTGTCACAAAATAAGTTGAATTAGTAATGGAATAACTTAAGCAAAGATAATAAACGGAAGTGTGTGTGACATTGCATATTTTTATGTGTTGATGTGTGTATGTGCTATTACTTCATTCTTATTCATTTTTGTAACTAACGGTGTATATCGTGTTGTAGATGATCTGCAGGTTAGGAAGACTGCAGAATGAGCCAGATGGGTGATCAGCCGAGGGCTTTTGTACACTAGGTTGTTTGTGGGATATGGGATGTTTTGTATTTGGATGTTATGGTTTTCCGTTTTGTACTCGGCTGAGATATTGTAAACCCTTTTGATGTTTATATTATACAATTTTATGTATTTGGTTTTAATCTATTTGTGCCTTGTTGTAAGATTCAGTAAACTTGTTGTCAAGCTAGGGTTAGGATCCATTGTGAGATCCTATCCCATGCGACGCCCCGAGTCTAGTGGATTTGGGGTGTTACAGTTGGGACCCGCGCCGTGGTGCATGTGAGATGGGAGCTCTTCCACCCCTCAAAGGCACCTTAAATTGTCCAAGTCTCACGTCTGCTCCATCCACGAGTGATTCGACATCATTATCATCACCTTCGTGCCTTGCCCTCTTTATTACCTAGAATCTAGCCCACACAACCGACACAAACAAAAGCGAAAAAGAAAACGGAAAAGAGTTCACCTTGGGTTGCCTCCCAAGAAGCGCTTGGTTTTAGGTCGCTAGCTAGACCCAATTCCGCGGATGCCTCAATTTACCTTGAATACCCCGTGATAACTTGAATTATATACCATCATATTCATGCATTATACGAGTCTATCGCCTCAATTTTACATACAGTTGATGAAGATTGTATCACTTTTAGTTCATATTCATTTACATTTTGAGAATAGAGGTTTACACACTTTTATTTGTGAAATTATAGGTAAAAGGTGATAATGTGGCACAAAAAGGGAGCATTATGGAGCATGACATCATTAAAGATCAGGAGGGGAGACAAAAGATATTAAAAAAAATATGAGAAAAGATCATAAAAGAATATAGAAGTCGGAACTGAAAGATATCACAAGATCATAAACAAAATTCGGATGAATATATATATATATAAATCGGTCGATCTCCTTCACAGATCATCCGATTTTTATCTTATATAATCCGATTAGTTGTATGATTCTAACCATAAGATCACGTCTCATACACTATAAAAGGAGGATGTCTCACAACCTTCAGAATCATCCAATACCATTGAGTATACAATCAAAGGCGTTGAGGAGAGCATCCGGAGTTAAAGATCAAGGAAGATTTGGAGTTATATTCCAAGAATACAGTTCTTGGAAGTTTTGTGAGTTTTGATTTGTTATTATGTCATCGTGATCGTGATTTGGAGTTGCCTTTGAGTTTTTCTTTAAATTTTGAAGTATTGAAACATTGTTCATGCGTTCTTGGTTTGACTTTAATTCAAGATTCAAAGTTTTCTCAAAGTTCTTTATGTTCTTTATTCAATATCTCTTTCAATCTTGATAATGTGTATTCTTGGCTAAAACCCTTGTGATTCTAGGGTGATTGGTTGATGATTGTGGTTGATATGATGATAGAATGACCTTCACGAACAAATTGGACCCTGAGAGTTGAGTTTAACCTTAATAGAAGGAAAATTCGGATTGTTCTTGGTATAGATCGGACGATCTCCTTTGATGAACAACCCGATTTTCCTTCTGTCGTACATATCTTGCTTTATCCTTGATCTTTGGTTAAATATTGCTTAAACCCTAGCCTCGTTGAACCTTTCTAACCTATATCCGAGTGTGGGAAGAGACTTACCCGGTGATTCTCGTTCTTGGTTACCAACGATTACAAGATCAAGGTAATAGAGGATTCAAACCCCTCTATTAAGGTTGAGTGCGCCATAACCCTTACTTTTGTGGGTTAACCTTATTCCCTTGGGTTTTATGTTTGGTTTTGAGAATATTATCCTTCCCTTAGACCCTCTATCTTATCGAGACTCAACATCCTTTATTTAGAGCCTTTGGGTTTAGACATGGGTGGTGGAGACTTCACCGTACATCATTCCGCTTTAGAACACATACCTTAGCAATCCCAACTCTGTCCATAGAATCTTTAAAGTCTTAAAATCGAAAACTACAATCGGATTCCTTGATCCTTAGAATCCTTTTTCCCAAATCTTTACACAAAATCAAAGTTTTGTCTTGTCAATAGTTGCATCTTTCCTTGTTGGATTTCTTATTCTGATTTTGATTTCACCAAATCCCTGTGTTCGACCCTAGAATTCTTGCTTTTATTACAATTGATCCGTACATTAAGGGTTTGCTTAATTGCATTTATTGTTGGTATAGAAATTAAAACTTGCATACACCCTTTGGAGCGAATACCCCGGATTGCTTGTTAATTCACGTGTCTCTACGGTTCCTTTCATTACAAGGTTGGGCCGTTTGATTGCCCAATAAACTCTAGGTCCCAACTTCACCAGCAAGTGGTATGACTTCCCCTGGTCGAGATTGCAAGGAGGGGAAACTTTTGGGAACTATGTAGGTTGTCCTATATCTCCATAGGGCATCATCACGCTTCATGTCCCAACCTTTCCGGGACTGCGAGACCATCTTCTCTAGAATCCTCTTAACTTCCCCAAGCGGGATCTCCTTTTGACCGCTTGCTTGAGGATGGTATAGGGTTTCCACCGTGTGGACAACCCCATACTTGGAAAAAAGATACTCAATGTCCCCAGCAGTGAAGTGCTTCCCACCATCACTCATTATAGTCCGAGGAGTGACAAACTTTGGGAAGGTGA
Organism: Fagopyrum homotropicum; assembly: GCA_033239125.1. Taxonomy (NCBI): domain Eukaryota; kingdom Viridiplantae; phylum Streptophyta; class Magnoliopsida; order Caryophyllales; family Polygonaceae; genus Fagopyrum; species Fagopyrum homotropicum. The sequence goes on from BSWB01000002.1 coordinate 105,888,449, forward strand.
ACCGGTTGTAGGGTCTCATAACCATCTTGGCATCATTTGCTTTCAACTCTACCAGGAGAGGTTGTATTTTGATCTTGAGAAGTTCCTTCGGGAGAGATCTCCAACTTTTATGCGCATCCCGAGCGAGAATGAAAGCTTCAAAAGGAGTTGAAGTGAACTTTGGGCCCTCACCACAAAATCTTAGGGTAAAATCTCGGCTCATTTGGCCGAGATTATGGTCGAGGTGACATTTGACATGTGGAATCTCGCCCAAATAATTGATTTTTTTTGAATCTCGGTCGAGATTTTATCAAAATGGCCAAGATTGTTTGAGCCTTTTCCGTCTTTTATGAGAACTTCAAGAGAAGTTCCGGGGTCGATGGGAGGGATGCTCAAAGCTCGGAGTTCTTCGTTGCACACCTCCTCTGGTTGATCCTTTTTAACATATTTCATGGTGCTTTCAAGGTCATCCAACCTCCTCATCATTTGCTCGAGCGTCGATTCAATTGATCCTTGGGAGCTTGTTATGGAGGTTGCATTTGAGGCATTGAGGACATGTGAGCTTGTCCACTAGTCTTGAAAGAGGTGTGAAACTCCCTCCAAGATTCAAGTTCATCGTTGACAGCTTCCTCTCTTTGTCTCGTCATCCGTCCTTCATCTTCCAAGGCTTCATCTCCCCTAAGTTGCCTCAAAACTTCATCAAGTTCAGCTTGAAGGTCCCTTATGGCCATCCTTCTATCTTGGCAAACTTGGAATGCAAAGACACAAAGCAAACAAGATTAAAAGCAAAAGAAAGGTCTACACTATTAACAATCACAAACAAATAATTCAATCTAGACCTAGTCCCTGACAACGGCGCCAAAAAATTGTTCGCGGATTTTAGAACACGAAACTTGTTCACTTCCTAGAGTGCGCACAAAAGTCTTAAATTTATATCTTGCAATAATCTCCTAAATCTACCTAGCGACCCCACAGTGTATGGGTCATTCTGTAGCAAGGCAAGAATTCCAAGGTCGAACACAAGACTAAGGTAAAATTGAACCATAAAAGTGGTCATAAATAGTACAAACCTAGACGAAGAAAAGAGAGAGGAAGAAAAAGGTAAAAATCATGATGTTTTGTTTGGATTTGGTTTTGATTGATTATAAATTCTAACTTTGCAATAATACAATGAAATAAACAGCACAAAGCAAGGTATGAAAACATTATGAGAAAAATGGATTCTAGAGTTCAAGATCACGATTATGGCATTGGATTCAAGATTTCTATAATATAAGGAAAAACTGCGGGTTGCTAAAGGATGAGCGTTTCTTCTATGGGAACAATTACGGGGGAGGTATCATGTTCCACTATCTTGCACCAAACTTTCTATTACCGGATAAGTCTCAGGAACTAAGGTTAGGAATTCAACACAAACCGGTTTACTATCTAAGGTTCAAACCTATCCTTACCGGGTAAGTCTCGGATAAGGCTCGACTTATGCAAAAACCTAGCACACACAATCCAATAGAGGTTTTCATACCTCTACTACCTAGAGTTCATCATCTTCTATACCTAAGGGAGAAAATCACCGCGTAGGTCTCTTTCCACACTTAGTTTGCTAACTTGGGACAAGTCCTAGCTAGATTCAACTCAATAAATACTAGGGTTTATGCAATCTAACATCCTAACATAAAATTCATCAATTACGGAACAACATACAAAAGCCTCGGGTGGATCATATCAACCTCGGCCAAGGTTCACGAAGAATAGGTCGAGATTCCTAAGCGCTAGGATTCGAGCAGCTAAAGGTCCTTAACTAAACATGCAAATTCATTATATCATCATCCAAGCCAAAACCATTGATCTATCACCCTAGAATCATAAATATATAGCCTACAATATGCATTTTGAGATCAACATTCATACATATCTTCAACAAATAAACCATAGTGAAAATGAGAAAGAAAGAGAGAAAGATCTTAACTGGAAGTTGTTCAATAACAAGGTCTTATAATAGTCCAACAATTGTTTAGAAATGTATCTTACAAACACCTTCAAGTTTATCACTCTAAAATTCCCTCAAATCTCACACACAATATTCTAAGGAGATGATCTCCTCCAAGAGAGAGAATGGAGCTCAACCAAGTTTAAATGAGGACCCTTGGGCCAGCCTACTACACCCAACATGACACTCCACCGCAAGGGTCGTTTTGTATTTTGTGACAAGTGTCGAAAACCTGCTTAGGAAAGAAATGTCGACCCACTCTCGACCCAATCTCGGAGAACAACGGCCGCGGAATAGACAAACTTCGGGATCGCGGTCTCGAATTCTTCATGTGAGTTTTCATTCATTAAAAACCTCAGGTGGTGCATTACTCAGGAACCTCGGTCGAGATCAATAATGCACCAACCCGAGACACTTGTTTTCTCCTTTGATCCAATCTTGCTTCCTTCGTGTCCCTAGTAAGTTCCGCCTCGAGGCTTGATCCTCAAAGGTGTCGATAACGTCCAAAAGATCGCCAAAATGCTTGAAAAACCGACAAAAGCTTGTGTAGACATCTTATCTAACAATATGACTCGATCAATGCATAAATGCCACGAGCTAATGTCAATGTATGCAAAAAAAGGAAAAATGTACCTAAGTGCAAGCCTAAACTAAAGTCATAAGTCATGTCATCACACTCGACCTCGTTACTTTAAACAACTTCTAGCTAAGATGTTTCTCTACATGACAATATACTTGAAGGAATGCACCTCTTCTAGCACTTCCGGACTTTACTAATCTGTTCGAGATTGAGTGTGATGCATCAGGAATTAGTATTGGGGGAGTGCTCATGCAAGAAGGTAAGTCACTTGCTTTCTTTAGTGAGAATTGAAAGGAGCATGCTTGAGTTATTCAACCTATGATAAGGAGTTGTATGCATTATTTTGAGTTTTTAATACATGATAGTATTATTTTGGCCTAATGAATTTGTCCTACGTATTGGTCATGAGTCCTTGAAGCATTTTAGGAGTCAAGATAAGTTAGATAAGAGGCATGGTAAATGGTTTATATGTTGATGATATTGACTTTGGTTACATTTGTGAGCTATGTAGGACACGAAAATCCCATGGTAAGTTCTATTTATTTCAAGGATTTTTGTTTCGTATGGATAAAGTGTGCCTTCCTAGATGTTCTCTTAGACTTTTACTCCTTGAGAAAGATCATATGGGAGGTTTAATAGGACATTTTGGATGGGATAAGACGTTTCATATGTTGTATTCACATTTTTATTGTCCTCATATGCTTAAGGATGTAGAGAACATGATTAAGAGATGTTTTGTGTGCTTGAAAGCTAAAGCTAGATTGAAACCACATGGTTTATACACTCCTCTTCCTACACCTACCTCCATGGCTAGATATTAGTATGCACTTTGTTGTAGGATTACCAAGGACTAAGAAGGGGGGATATTCTATTTTTGTGGTTGAAGACAGGTTCTCTAAGATGGCTCACTTTATTGCTTGTCATAAGACCGATGATGCTTACAATGTTGCTAACTTGTTCTTTAGAGAAGTTGTTAGATTGCATGGAGTACCTAGGACTATAGTGAGTGATAGAGATGTGAAGTTCATAATTTTATTTTGGAAGACTATTTGAGGAAAGCTAGAAACAAAGTTGCTATTCTCTGCTTCTAGTCATCCTCAAATGGTTGGTCAAACAAAAGTTACTAATAGGACATTGACTACCATCTTGAGGGTTGGTTTGAAAGATAATTTGAATCCTTGAGAAGATGTCTTGCCTTATGTTGAGTTTTCTTATAATAGAACTATGCATTCTTCTACTAACTTATCCCCTTTTGAGTGTGTCAACGGGTTGAATTATTTGACCCCATTTGATCTTATATTGTTGCCTATAGAGGAGCGAGTAGATTTTAATCCAAGAAAACATGTGGAGTTCATCAAGGAGGTGCACGAGAAATCGCGGACGAGGTTGGAGGAGAAAGGCAAGCAAGTTGCGACTAAGGCTAATCGGAATCACAAGGAATTGTTATTTGAGCGAGGAGATCTATTTGGTTGCACCTAAGGAGAGAATGAATCCTGGAGAAGCGAAAATCGAAGTTGTCTCCAAGAGGAGATGTACCTTTTAAGGTGTTACGTAAGGTTGGCAACAACACATATGTATTGGAGCTTCCGGAGGATTATGGCGTGAGTCCTACCTTCAACGTTGGAGATTTGAGTCCTTTTATGTCTAGTAATGAGCATGATGATGATTCGATGATGAATCCTTTTTAAGAAGGGGAGTATGATGAGGGATCATCCCCAACACCTCCTATTCATGGACCAATCACTAGAGCAAGGGCAAGAGCATTGAAGGAGTCTACAATTTCTACAAGTCATGTCATGAAATGAGCTATTACTAGATCCAAAGCAAGAACCGTTCAAGATGAGGTTTCTAGCTTGTTGGCATCCTTAGCCTCTAAGGAAACCATTAGTGATCTTTTTATGTCCAAGTCATCCTTAGTTACATTATTGACATTTCCAGCAAAGGAGAATTCAGAAGAAATGGCATACATGAGTGAAGATGATCTAGAAGCAAGGGAAGTGGCTAGTCGATATTTGCTATCATCCAGCCGAGATTTCGATTACATCTTACGTCGAGATTCTCGTGAATCTGTCGAGATTTATATTAAATCAAGACAAGATTATAGTTAGTTATTTTTATCTTTAAAGCTCTAAACATTTTAAAGGTTTTATTTTTCAATCCTATATTTTGTATGATTATTTTAGTCTTTTATCTTTTTAGGAAATCTCGCCTATATAAACATTCTAGGAGGCCGCGAATTAGGTAGTTTGTTTTATTTGATTAATTTCATTCCACATATTGTATGAGATACTCGATACTTCGTTTATGAAGTTTTCGTTTTATTCATTTATATTCAATCAAAAAGAGAGCATTTTGATTGAATCGTTGTGAGTCATTTTTAGGTTGTCCTTGTGCGTGTTAATCTTCTTAAAGGTTGGTGTTGCTAGTAGACCTAGTCCCTCCTTGTGCTTGTGAAGAAAGGGTTAGGATAATTTTTTTGTTGAAGGTTTTGATCCAATTGGTTAAGATTTTTTACAAGTCTAATTTGTTTCTTTATCTTCTTATATTTTCCATCAATTTCAGTCCATTATCATCTTCTATAATCTTATCATCCATAACATTCACGTTCTAGTTCTTTGAGTTTTCATAAATCTCAGTCTTACCATTGGAATCTTGCCCGAGATTTTCACCGAGATTTGCCTATGTGGAAGCTTTCGTGGACTTCAATCTAAATCGGAAAACTAACCCCACGTCGCATACTACATTGAGTTTCAGATTTAGGAGCCAAATGTGAAATCCAGTTTCTTATGTTGCTCATTTCGGCTTTCATGAAACCATATTGCAAAATTGAAAATATAAAAAATTTATCATGTAATGCACCAGAATTACATAATCTTTAATATCTTATGTAAAGGTGTCTAGTATGGCCCTTCATTTAAATAAAGTCTAAACAAAACTATTCAAAAAACTTAACCTATCTAAAACAAATTATGTGAAACAACACACCCTTCAGTGGACATCTAAAGAATCTAAAAAAGGCGTCATGGAAAGAAGATAAGCATGTCTTAATTTGGATCACTCTTCCTCTCCTTTTTCGTTCGCTTCGACCAACTCTTTCCCCGGAGGTTTGAACGTGGCTTCACTTTGATGAGATAGGGTTCCCTATGAGTTTAGGACAGGAAGCACGAAAAACAAAGCTTGCAAGTACAGCGGCTACTAGTGACCACTTGGAACAGCATTCCAAACAACATTAAGTAACAAAGATTGGAATCTAAGTTGTTCACTAGTACAGAGTACATGATTCATGATATTAACATGCCCTTAGTCTGGTAACGCTGTTCCCCTCTCCAGATTGTTTTTGATCTCCAATGTGTATTTCCCAAAGGCTCGTTCAATCTTCTTGTTAAAATGTTCATTACGATCATTGATCGAATCGATATCCTTCTCCTCGTGAAATCTCCTCCTCCTGCTAAATGCCCCGCGTTTCGCGTCTCTCTCTTTCAGCTCATTTACCATTTTATCCACCTTCTCGTCCGATATTTTTGGGGCCTGCATGTGTTAAGACTCAAAAGGTGAATCCACAGCCATTTCCTAATATTTCTACCCAAACAGCACTGTCCTGTCATCACTCCTAAAAATAACCTTACCTTCCCGTATTGGAGGCTTGATGCCTCCCGATAGAATTCCGGATCTGCTTCTTTCATCTTACCATATTCCTCAAGGTCAACATCCATGGCTTTTGCACGCTTCTTATAGGCATTATACAAAGTTTTTTGGTTGAATACTGCAGCATAAGAGATACAACATGCTGTTATAAACTATACAGTACATGTATCCTATGTCAAATCCAGTATCTTTACTAATAAATGCACAATATGAATCAAGTCTTCGGGACAAAGTTGATACAAAGCTTAATACAGAAAATTACAAACTTTCTACACCAAAAGAAGTCTGGCCCGTCCCTGCCTAACTATAACAAAATAAATGGCATATTAAAAAACTATTAGAAACACACTGAAGCTAAGATACTCCGTACTGTAATTACAAACAACTCAAACAACAACAGCAGGATGAAAAACTCAAATATATTCCTGTTGGGTAGTGGTTTTAACTGCCATCCTATTCAAATTAATTTAGGCATTTCTAGGTACAATTTGTACAAGATTTCAGCTTCCATCATATACAAGATTCAGCCTAGATGATGCTGATTTGTACGGTTACTGCAATATATTCCTTTAAATGGCCACCTACTGTTTAGGAATATAAATAGGTCAACAATATTTTGGCAGAAACACACCACATGAAGAACAACACCGTCAACAGACTAAACAATCATTCTACAAGTGAAATCATAACGAATACATGCAAAAATCATTAGCAACTTCAAACAATAGTCATCATCCAACATAAAAGCCCGGCAACTAAAGAGAATCCACACACTGGTATAGAAATAAGGCATAAGACGTAGTCCAGGAATTCCATACCATCCCATCCAGCTGGAGCAGGATCTTTCTCCCATTTCTTATATTTTGCTTCAGCTGCCTCCTGTGTATCAAGCATGTATGACTTTGACATATCCAAACCATTGGCGTCTAGAAGTTTACCAATCTTTTTCTTCCTCTCTTCAAGCCATTTTTGTTTAGATATTCCCCTAGATTCCTGAGGAGTTTCTTTCTTTTTCTTCTCTTGCACCATAGCTGTTTGATTGGCTTTCCGCGCTTCATTCTGCAGCAGAGAAAGTCAAGAACTTTTAAACTCTGCCAAAATATGCAGAGGCAAACTGATAGATGCACACACTCCACAAGACTTGTTGCACAAGTTCAAGAAACTCACCATCTTAAGCCTCAGCTCAAACAACTTCTTCTGCCTTCCTGAAAGATTAGCTACATCAACTTCCGGATAGTCTTGATGTGTTGGAACATCCTCTTTATTTTCATGTTCTTGGAGTGGAATATCTTCTTCAAGAGGTTGGACATCAGAATCAGCAGTACCTAAACCACGTTTAGTATCACTTCCACTGGCCTGTGAAATCTCTGATATGCAGAAGAGCAGAAAACTAATCAGATATCCACAACTAGGCTAGATTGTGGCTTGAGCAAATATGCAACCAATTTCGTTTGAGGGGACTAGGACAGCACAAAAGAAAAAAAAAAATGGTACTGAATATCTACTAACAGCAAATAGAGAATCAACAGCAAACAGAGAATAATCAGAAAAGGTTCTAATCCTTATTGTCAAACATCTGTTCTACATTCTCAAGGCTAGATCGAGCAAGACACTACCTCAATCTTCGCTGAAGATTAGAATTCGTTTGCAACCTATCCTATGAAGCTTAATTCTAAGATCGAATCCCACAAACTACATCAGGCACGTGTTTTGAAAAGGGCGAAATAAGTGTAGTTACTGGCGTCCCACATATAGAAAAAAAAACTTCCTCGATATCTATATCCATGTACATGATCCACTGTCATGAAACTTAACCTGAACAAATAGATGCTGATTCTTTCTGCAGAAACATTTCACATAGAAAGGCAGCGTTCGGTTTGCAAATGCATAGGACCAGTAAAACAATTAAGTACCCGATTCCCTTCTTTTCTAAAGTATCCAGGAATTAGGCAGAGAAATGCCCTAAGCTAAAACAAAAGGTCAACTTATTTTCAGTTTTACACACCCGTTCACGGACTCGCTACATTTATCTCCTTCTAAATTACATCACTTAATGAAATTAATGTTCAGATTCGCATGAGAAAGAGAAAAGGGGAGATTGAATTACCAGAATCCTTGTTTGCAGAGCGAGACTTAGCTTCAGCGATCTTTAGAAAACAGTATTCGACACATTCGTGGTAAGGATTCGAAGCGTTGATGCATTCTGGATGCACGACCCTCTCTGTTACCATGCTCGATTAGTCGTCCCAGCTTGTAGACAAGGGAATTTGGGGATTTTATTTGCTCCGCAAATTTTCAATTTTAGGGCTTGCGAACTTGGTTGTGTTTGTTAACTGGAATAGTGGAATACAATTATCGGAGAAAAAACTAAAGTTACGTTGCGTTTTATTTACTTGAGATACAATACGCCGCGTTTTCTGAAGGAGCCTACAGAACGCGAGGTTTTACACTTGTCGGAACGGCGTCGTCTCGCGCTGGTAGAATAGAACCGAGTCTGATCCACCGTACAGCCCATTTCTTCTTCCCCAATACTCTTTAATCTATTTTCACTAAACCCCCAAAACCCTAGAAGTCGCTTTTCTGCTAGCTATCTCTCACTTTTCTCTCCTGTCCAACGATGGCCACTGGCGGATTTTTCAGCGGAGGAGGTCGATTCAGAGAGCTCCTGAAGAAGTACGGAAAGGTGGCGCTGGGAGTTCATTTATCGGTATCAGCAGCGTCGATTACGGGGCTCTACGTCGCAATCAGGAATAACGTGGACGTAGAAGCCATGCTTGAGAAAGTAGGGATGGGAGCGGCGTCGGATCAGCAACAGATCGAGCAATCTAACTCTGAAAATGAGCAGACTTCTTTCAATGCCGGTGATGGTGATTTCGTCTCCTCCGGTGATGAGATTCAAGTCGGCGGATCAGCTGATCAGCTGGTACAGAAGAAGAAGAATCGGACGGCGGAGCTGGCGGCATCCAGTGGCGGAGCTCTGGCTTTGGCTATCTTGTGCAACAAAGCTTTGTTCCCTATTAGGGTTCCAATCACTGTCGCTCTCACCCCACCGATTGCAAGGTTTCTCCGAGCTCGCAACATTATTAAAAACGCAGGATGACCTTATTCCCTCGCCCCGGCTCGCACGAATCGGCAGGCGGTGTGTTGCTCTATGTTTTTAGTTGATTGAATGGAATGGTCAGGATGATTAATTTTGTTGATCGGTTGGGGAACTTGAATTCTAGGAATAGGTTTTCTATATTTTTATGTTTTTCCAATCTGCAAGTATAAATTATCTTTGCGCCATTTTGTTTTTTGTGACATGTTGCGTTTAGATTGATCACTCATGAATAATAATACATGGTTACCCGAAATTGAATTCTACGCTACATTGTTAACAAACCTACCCAGTTTCGATTTTCGAAGCCCCTGAAATCCAATAGAACTGACAAGTTTGCCATTCAAATGAACATAATGTTCTAGAAATAGAATTGACAAGCTTGTAATTTCAAATGAAACAAAGTTTTAATCGTAAGTGTATATTTTCATTTTCTATTCCTGACAGTGGTTAATGTTGACGAGATATAAGGATTTATAATCTATGCTTCCCCATATTTTGGAGGTGAGCACAGGATGACACAAGAGAAGAGAAATTGGCTTCGAGCATCTAAGCTCCAAACCCAAAGAATCAACACATGAATGGAAGGGCTTAGTAAACATCAGGCAACACGTCTGCAATTGTGACAAACCCAAATAGCCAGAAACATCAGTTTGGAGCTTGGATGAGCTTTGTGGTGACGACTCCTTTTGGAACACGAGTCATGTCTGCTGAAGATGTTTGAATTCATGGCATTCAGCTCCAACTTCATTTAAAGCTGCGAATAGCTTCGGCACAATCTTAGCCAACATTAGCTTGAAGCCAACGGATGTAGCATTTGCCTCGCTCTTATCGCTCACAGACGCATCCTCATCAAGAGACCCGATCAAATATCCCTTCATATATGCGTCACAAGCCTTGAGGATATAGTATCCACGCCGCTTCAAGTGATCTTTGATAAGGACATCAAAATCCTGGATGTATCGGTCACATAATTTCAAGTTAACTACAGATGTGTAAGATTATACTTCATACGCACAAATTGGAAAGAAGCTGTCAAAAGTAAACACAAACAGATTTTAACAATGCTGATAATTAAAGGAAATCCCTTTATCTTCTTATGTTTTTCTTTTTTTTACTCCTGAAAAGGCTGAAATTGGTGCCACGTGATGTTAGACACATAAGAAAAATGTAAATAATTTATGGATTAGCATCTAAAAGCATCACAACATGACCGTAATTCACTCAAACTTAATTTGCCATAGTAGAGACTGTAACAATACCTTTGGGGGCCTGCGTATAAGATACATGATTGTTTTGCAAGTCAGCAAGAAAGCATTTTCATTGTATGACAATGAGTTCTTCTCTCCTTCAGCCGTCCCGATCTGCTTATCATATCCGGCTTCATTAAAATATGGCTTCGAATTCAACACCAGTCCTTGGAGTGAAACCAAGACCTGAAGGATGCTCGAAGACTTTGGATCCCACACTTCATTTCCTCTGCCAGACCAAGTGTTCAACAGACTCAAACACACCTTCCCTTCCTCGTATAAATTCGGATTTATACGCCAACCACCTGAATGATAGTGAGCTGACTGCAAAATGACCTCAGGTCTTTAGAAAGGATGAACATCGTCAACTACCTGATTTATACTTTTTAGTAAAATTTGTCGGCTATACTTACTGGAGGAACATCAGGATAGTCTGGTGGAAGATGAAAATCAAAGAAAAAGAGACCATCTTGGTAAGGTGTCCCATAAGCCCCAACAAGTACTGCCCTCAACAGATCCATATGATCTTCATAAACCCGCACATATATACCATCTAGCAGACATTCAAAACACTCAAAACTAGAACAGAATAGATGCAAGTTCTTGTATTCACCGAAAAATCAAATAAATGAGATACCACGTACCAGGCAGATTATTCTGAAGTATAGCCCAGTCTTGCTGAACCTTCTTAAGCCACTTCCTACTGCTATTTCTCTGCACACATTGACAATAAGATCATTCTTCTTGGATCTAGAATAGTATGACAGTATTGAACATTTTTAATCATGATTTTACCATTGTAACAAATTTTACATGGATCTTCCCCCTCAACAATAAAACCGATCAATCCTCATGAAAACAAATCAAACAAAATTTGTTACTAATTTACTTCTTCAAGATCCCACAAAAATTCTTAAATCAAACAAAATTTGTTGCTAATAAGCTGCAACTGAGGGTAGTAGTGAACTTGTAAGATTGCCTCTTACATTATCTTGAGGTGGCATTATTATAAACTTACCACATCTTTAAGCATAAAGATAGAGTAAAAAGGATGTGAAAACTTACAGCTGCATTTACATCAATAAAGAAATGATCTAGTGGATCTTTTGCAGTATCAAAGTGTTTAAAACTGCAAACATCAGTTGCTTGACTATCTTGAGTTGGTAAATAATCTAGCACTTCAACCGACAAGATTGTTGACTCTGCTTCGACAAATTTTTCAATTTTCTCATGGTTAGCTTGTTCCTTATTATTGTCAGTGACACTACAATCTTGAGAGCTAAATCCATGGTTGGATAATCTTCCATTAGAATAACTTGTATCCCCTGGTGACTCTTCTTTTTCCGAGGTATAATCTGTTTCTAGTAATTCATGTCTTCTTCCTCGAGAGAATATCCCACTGGCCAGTCTGGTAACAAATCCAATGCAAGCTAAAGATATAGATAATGGTCCATTCCTTTCAGCATCATCTTCTCCATCCACAACAATTTCTGCTACCTCAGAGTTTATGTCAGCACCGCTTTCAGATAAGGGTTCCTGGAATTATATGCCAGGAAGTAGCATCACAAAATGAAACAGGAAGGATATTATGATGCAGATATATGCAAACCAAAGCACTATTTCATAGGAAGGAAGAAAAACCTTCTCCCCGTTATCAATGTCATCCACTTCATCATCCTCAACAGTTTCCCAACTTGCAGCAACTGAAGATGCATCATCGTCTCTAGCAACAACATAAATAGCTTGTGGGCCAACCTGACACCAAGCAAGAAGAAGCTACTTACACAAGGTGCAAAGATACTAAGAACAATGATCTCCAAGTATGAGGCTGTTAATGTTGCAAAATATTCTAAACCCACAAGAATGAAAAGTTCTTTTTGTTATAGTGACTAATACAAGGACAAACAGGAAACATACCATGGAAACCGTGCCATCAGCCCAGGTAACTTCAATATCCCCATTTTTTAGACCAGTAATATTCCCGATCCATGAAAGATCAGAAAAGTCCGTGCAAGCTTCCTCCTCAGATGTATTCTGTGATTTATTATTAGACCTTGTTTCTGCATCACATTGCAGTGCACTTGAGCCATCTTGCTGCCACTGCTCCTCCGTGGGCTTGGGACTCTCTGCATCAATGCCGACAGAAACTGGTGACAAGGAAATAACAACATCCCCATAACAATAATCATAGTCTGGATGCTCTTCAAGTTCATAAACACTAACGATTTCCTCTTTATCAAACTCCCGCTGGTCTTCAGGTCTTGCAGCCGGACTTAACCACTTGACTGAAGCTGTCTTCTCCTTAGCATTAACACTTTTCACAACTCCAACTCTTCTAACACCGGATGCATCTTCATTGTCATCACTGCCTCTATCCACCACATACTGTTCTGCAACAAAGTCATGATCACCAGGACTCTCGACTGGAATTAAAGATGTAGAAGAAATTTGGCGTTCTATGACGCCATCTTGCCAGGCGACATCAACTCTAGTCTTAATGTTAACTATTAAAAGTGCTTTCTCATATGTTTCCTCCCTTTTTCTCAACTTCTTGTCTCTCTTACTGAGAATTCTTCGGAGCTTCTTATGATGAATAGTCCAGGATTCATGGCTTGGTTGTTTTAACACTAATGAAGCACTGTTAGAGGAACTCGATTTTGATAAATCATGGCGGTGATAAGTTCCATCTGTTGAACTGACCTGGTCAAGATCCAAAGGCTTACAGGTTGAATTTGATCCCTCGAAAGTGCCATGTGAATCAGACTTGTGACAAACAGACCTGGGATCCTCTTGAAGTTTTGACAGTGAAATATTGCTGTCCAAAGCAGTGGACGATAATGTTGGTAAAGAGGGAAGAAGGCACCAGTCACTTAACTGCCAACTAGCATGAGTAAAACAAGACAATAACTTTAAGTTTTTAGGATTTTGCTCTTCTGGTGGTGTACTTGAAGACTCAGGTTCACAACCTGCAGATGCTATCCAGTGAACATAAACTGATCCAGCTGTAACTTTCGTGACATTACCTTCTACCTTATTAGCTTTCCATGAACCTGATGTCCACACAGAATTCTTCAAAACAGACGAGGATCTTGCTTTTACTCGTTGACCAGGATAATATGGGCAGTTTTCATCATGAACCGAATTCTTGTATTTTGGTTCTAGTTCCAATGGATCAGCCCTAATAACTTTACAGACTGAACCATCATCAAACAACACAGTCACATTGTCAAGAACATCATCCACTCTACCGAGCCAAGGACCATGCACTACATAATCACCAACAGTTAGATCCCTTACACGTTTCAAATCCTTTGTGGACACATTTTTTATAATAGATCTATCACCAGTCTTTAACAAATCAACATAGATATTAACATCCACCACGAGACCCAATTGTCCTGTCGGGTTTGATGCGGAGGCAACATAATCTCCATGTAAGAAGCCTCTGTCAATAACAGTCAAATCACTGAGAGTGTGTGTTGACTCAGAATCATCCAACCATACTACTCGAGCCTGATTGGGTGACAGAGAACCTCCCTTTGTGTTACCGTTATTTCCGTTCTCTTCTGCGCTCTCACTCACAGGACTGTTTCTGACCTTGTGACCTTCCTCATTTTCAAGATCATTTCCTTCATTTTCCTCTTCATCGTCTTCTTCTTCTTCATCTTCTTCTTCCTCGTCCTCTTCTTTGCTTGCATCTTCTTCATCCATCTCTCCCTCCTCCTCCTCCTCCCCCTCGTCAACATCATCATCAGACTCAGATTCGTCATCATCAGTAATGTCACTTTCTGAATCCAAATCGCCACCAACTTCAGTCACCACTCCAACCATATTTGCCACATTATGCCAAACTACATCCTCCCTGTAGATATGCTTGGCAATATTAAGGTTACCACCTTCCTCAATGGTGTGCTCTTTACCATCAACATCAGAACCATTCACCCTCAACCGTTCCAAACTTGGCTCAGCATTTTCATCGGGTAGCATGGCATCCATGATTTAGAAAGAAAAAAAAAATGAGTCTGCTGCTCTCAGCTTCTCAGGGGCTATACTGCAAGAATTTACGACAGGCATAATCAATTTGCCATCACCCACACCATTGCAACACAAAAAGAAGAGTGCTCAAAATTGCAATTTGAAACACAAGAGCAGGAGCAAAAGTTTCAAACCAAAATCTCACCAAGTTGCATCAAAGCATTGGATTTTAACACAACAGAAAAACAAAGTCCATAGAAACTGTTATGATGACCAACCAATAAAACCCAAGATAATCGTATTGCAAGACTAATATACTCTCCAATTACTATGCAAGTACCACTACGACATAGATATCCCAGCTAATTCTAAACATAAAGCCAATGACAGCCCCTGAATAGTGTCAAATCAGAAGGAAGACATTCTTTCGCAACTATAAGAAATAGAAGACTAGAAAAGAATTCAACAAGTGAGGTAAGATTGGATAGTAAAAACCTAAGAATGTATGGGGGGAAAACGAGCCGAGCGCAAACCTAAAGCCAGGGAGAGACATCAAACTATTCAAAAGAAGAAGAACAAGAAAAAAAGAGGAAATACAACGAAAATGAATAGACCCGCGGACACAAAAAAGAGAAGGTGGAGAGAAAGTTGACCTGATGAACAGGAGATCTTCAGGAGAAGTTGATAGAGATAAAGAGGGACAATGGAGTTGAAGTTGAAACGAAAGGCTCGCCGCAAGAAGCTTCAATTTTGATCGATTGAAAACGAAAGACTTTCTTCTCTCAGGGCGTCAGCTTAAAAGAGAGACGAGAGACGAGAGAAGAGAAAAGTGAGTTGTTAAATAAAAAATATTCTTCCCTCCTCTCAATAAATAAATTTTATTTATTATAATAACCATATTTATATAATTGTTAATATTTTAATTCACGGTTAATTTTATTGATTTAAATTAACTATTAATATATTAGTAACTAACTTCTCACATTTTATAACCAAATAGTTCATTCTTATTGACGGTTTCTTATTTCATTTGGTGGTACTTTTAATATCATAAACATTTTTTTCGCTCATATCTGTAATCAAAAAACAATATAACTAAAGAAAAATGAAAATTTACTGTAAAAAATCGACTAGATAAATTTACAAATAAGTGGTATTGACTTTTTATCAAGTTGACAGTATGTAAATAAAAATTGTTATAAGATTAATAATCTTGTTAAATAATTTTTAGTAAAAATTATTGATCAAGTCAATTTTTGATTTCACCAAAACCTCCATGTTTTAAAATTTTCACTCAAACTTATGTTGAAAAATTCAGAAATAAAATCTATATATATACATATTAAGGTATAGTACATTGATGATGTGACACTCCAAAAAGGCAAAAATACTTTAAATAACACAACGTTTGCTACTGTTGCGGAAGGTGACACGAACTTTTAAAATTGCGGAAAAAAAACACGAACTATAGGGGGTGTTGCACTTTTTAGCACCGGTAGTTAATCTGTTAAAAAAATATTAGACATTTTATAATTTGTTATAGTTTGGTAAGATATAAATTTAAAAAAGGAAACCAAATAATGAAGAAAAAAAGAAAAAAATAATATACATTTTATTTTGTTAGGATAAAATTTCTTAAAAAGGAAAATAAATAATAAATATCTATAATTTATTTGCAGTAAATTACTTAATTTACATAAACTATAAATTATAAAATGAAAATAATTTTTTTGTGCTTTGCATTTTTCTTTCTTTTATATGAAATATAAATATCAAACATAAACAAATATTTATGAACTATAAAAAAAAGCTTAAAAAATATTATTTCATTTTATAATTTGTAGCTTATGTAATTTAAGTAATTTGTTTTAAAGAAGTATACATTTTCATTATTTTTCTATTTTAAATTCTTATCCTATCAACTTAAAAAATTTATAATATTTTTGTTACTTATTATACTTTTTTTTTTTGCCTTATGTAAAGCATAAATATCAAACATAATGCTTAATGTTTTTCTTACACATTTTCACTATTTTTTTTAAATTTATATCTTACCAAACTATAACAAATTATAAAATGTCCAACATTTTTGAATGGATTAATTACTGGTGCTAAAAAGTGCAACATCCCCTATAGTTCATGTTTTTTTCCGCAATTTTAAAAGTTCGTGTCACCTTCCGCAACAGTTGCGAAGGTTGTGTTATCTAGAGCATTTTTGCCCTCCAAAAATTAAGGATTTATATATTACTAAATTATCATTATCTAAATTATATATTTTAAAATTATAAATACAAAATTTTTTTACATATATTTTTAGATATTGTTGGTTTTATTTGGTTAAGATTGTTACATTACCAACTTATTACTAGTATATTACCCGTGCCCTGCACGGTTTTTTTTAAATAACTTCTTATATAAGATATTGCATTTAATTTTAAATTTATTAACTAACAATAATAACAAATATATTAGAAAAATATGTTATATATATTATGATAATCAAAAATTTTTATTTTATAAGTTTTATTGTAGATAGTGTGCATTTCTTTACAATATTAAAATAAATTGTTTATAAAGATAAAAAAAAAAATACTAACAATTTAATAGTAAATCATATTTTATTACATTAATTAAACTTAATATATAATTTATAGTTTTTATAAATGACTAAATTAAGAGTTCTACTACCTGATAACAAAAAATGAATGAACATAAATACACTATTAATCAAGTATATATAAACTAAATTAAAAAATTAAAATAAACAATTATCGTATACATTTTTATAGCTTCAAGTTGTAGTATTGAAAATATTAATTTTTTTTTAATTAAGTTTATATTTAATCTTTAAAAAAATATTTTTTAAAGGCTACCATACAAGTATTAATGTTAACAACAATTACATATATATAATATTAAATATTACTATTATAAGCCTATATTTGTATATATTTAAGAAAAATATATATTAAAAAATTTATTGTTTTTAGATAATAGGTATAAATGAAAAACAAATATATACAACGAAAAATATAACAAAAACATTAATTCCTATATAATAAAAAAATTTCATATATAATTATTGAGTTAAGTGGTAGAATGCTAACCGTGATTCCCATTTTAACAAATCTTGTTAAGCTTTAATACTTATTTATATTAAAACTTCCGATGTATTTTTTTATTTGTAGATTTTTTATACGGTTTGTTATAACTAAAATGAATATCTACATTAAATTTTTAGATAATAGGTATAAATGAAAAACAAATATATACGGTTTGTTACAACTAAAAAGAATAACTTAATAATTAACTTTAAAAAATATTTTGATAGGCTTAGAGAAACCTCGTGTTGACAAGTGGTAAAACAGCTTCTGCTTTAATAGATATAAGATAAGATAAGATCATATATTACTACATTATTATTTAGGCTAATTTGGTTAATAGGCCTTTTTAAGAATATAAGATAGTAACTAGGCTTTTTAATTTTTTGATCAAGTAAATATACCCCAAATCCCCTTTTTTACAGTGAAACCTAACCCACCTCTCTTCATCCGCCTCTCGCTCAATTTTCATTCTCTTGCTAACAACTTCTCTTCTCTTCTCTTTCGCTCATCCTCCTTTGCAACCAAGTCCAGTTCCACTTCGAATTCCTCCGCCTCTCTTCACCACTGTTGCCGACTCCACAATCGCTCCGCCGTTGGTGCCGACTCCACCGTCGCTCCGCCGTCATCCCCTCCGCTTTCTCAGTTGGATTCGAGAGGTAGTTACCTTTCCTTGTTTTTGATCAGGGTTAGGCCTAGTGAATCAGCATGATCCAAGCATTTGAACTCAATATTCGCTTAATTTTGTTGCTCAAAAATGTTGTTTGATGCCTCTGATCCCACAAATCCTTCTCTAGTGCACACCATGTGTTTGCTGAAATGCCTCAGGCTCAGATTTCCTTGGTTATCAGGTTGAGAAAGGAATCTATAAACAAGTACGATAGATGCAATGCAAGAGGGAATATGGTGGGTGGTCCGGTACCACCATGCCAGCACAGAGACAAAGAAACAATTGTTCTGGTATGTGAATCTTCTTTTTTGGTATTTTAAATTTTGTGCTCTATAGTTATGGTATGAGTTATGCTGTTAAATTATGCATTGTAGATTCGGAGTCTACAGAAATGTACATGTTAAAGATGACAAGTCAAGGGAGGGGAAGACAATGAAGACATGGAAGCTCATGCCTTTTAGTGTCGATGCTTTGAAGAGCACATTAAGACCCACGTTGCTCAGCTCCACCATAACCATGGCCGTTACCGGAACTACTTCTTTGTAAAAACACATCATCTCTCAATAATTCAATTCCTGTGTTCCTATCCTTAAGCTAACAACTCAAAAAGTACATGTTCATATTAACTATGTGTATTAGTTCATACTAATCCAGGATGTCTATCTTCGTCCACTGCACTTTAGTTTAGTGGATCAATTCTCTTGCGTTGGAATGCACATATTGCTTTAGCATTTAGATGCTAGGCTGGCTGAGCAAATTCAATTGTGTTTCCTCAACCTTATACCTTTTTCTTATACAAATGCAGAATCATTAATCTGTTTTGTTGTTCTTGCTAACTTGTATGCTTGTCATTTTTTGTCCTTTCATAACTTTGCTATTATAAGCTTGTTATCTAGTGCATGTGACGAGACAAGTAAAATCACTTAATAGTCAAATGGACATAGTCGAATGAAAGCTAACTTCTGGTATATAATTTCCGGTATTTAATTTCTTGTATATAATTTATGGTATATAATTTCTGGTATATAATTTTCGTATGAAATTTCTGGTATGAAATTTCTGGTATGATAATTTTTGGTATGAAATTTCTGGTATTTAATTTCTAGTATATAATTTATGGTATTTAATTTCTGGTATATAATTTATGGTATTTAATTTCTGGTATATAATTTTCGTATGAAATTTCTGGCATGAAATTTCTGGTATGAAATTTCTGGTATTCAATTTCTGGTATATAATTTATGGTATTTAATTTCTAGTATATAATTATGGTATTTAATTTCTGGTATATAATTTCTGGTATCTAATTTTCGTATGACATTTCTGGTATGAAATTTCTGGTATGAGAAATTCCGGTATGAGAAATTCAGTCTAAAAAATAAAAAATTAAAAAAAAAGCAAGAAAAATAATAAAAGAAAATAAATTCAGCAATTAAAAAAAATAAAACTTATACTTATATAACAAATAACAAATATCATTTATTCTTTCTTTCTAAATAGAAGGGTTAATATTTTTTACCTACTATTAAATGAAAGTGGTAAAAAATTTGGGGTACATTTTCTTAAACAAAAACTCAAAAAAGCCTAGTATGTCAAATTCTCCCTTATTATTTTTAAATTACTCTAATTTAAATTATTCAAAATTAAAAATAAAACTACTAAGTAACGATTTCAGTAGACATGTTCATATTCAAACCCGTGCCCGATTTGGTCCGGGCTTTATAAAATATTGAGCCCTTTTAGTCGGACCCGGTCCGGGCTCGGTCCGATATCGGGTCTGGGATGGGTGTCGTACCCGCCCGGAGGGCGAACGGCCGGGCTTGTGGGTAGCTGTTTTTCAAATTTTTTTTTAAATGTTTTTAATTTGACTTTTTTAAAATAATTTATAATTAAGATATTTTATGTAAAATATATTAAATTTATTATAACTATACTAGATATTTATATTAACACTTAATATTTATAATAATTATAATATAATATGTTTTTAATTTTTTACACGGACTGACGGGTCGGGCCAATAGTCTTGTCCGTATCCGGCCCGACAGACATGGCTGCCCGGACTTGTCCCCATATTTATACCCGCCCGTTTTTTCAGGCGGACGGACTGTCCGGATTTGAACAGGTCTAGATTTTAGTTAACAAATAATTAGTCATGTTTATTTCTAAAAATTATTTCTTTAAAATTATTTTAACCAAGTTTTAATCTTAAATATTCAAACTCATTTTTTATAAATGTCTAAGCTACGTGTACTTCTTTAAAACTATTTTTTATAAATGAATTCTTTTTTTACTATCAACAACTAAATAATATTTAAATATATATATATATATATATATATATTAACATATATTTATTTAATTATAAAGTATAAAAAATAATTGGTTAAAAAGTACAACTTTATCTCACAAAATTCAAATGAATGGTTAATATGCTATCGTATTTTTGTATATTTTAGTTGTTATTTTGAAATTGATGTTTTTTTGAGCTTATAATGATTCCTATTTAGAAGTGTTTTGATATTATATAAATGAGATGAGACGAGTTTAGCGGGACGAAGAAGGTAAGCCAGTATCCGTCCTGGGTATTTATTGAAGGGATGGGATTGCTACTTTTATAAAATTCGTTGTGATTGAGACGAGATCGAGACGGAAATAAGATCGGTATTTAAAAACACTCGTGCACGGGCATGGGTTTTAAATGATAAAAATGACCTTTTATTTTTATGTAAATTTTTTAAAAAAATTAATTTAAAATTTTTGAAGGAAGAATATTAGACTAGAGGTGCAAGTAAAAGTAGTATACTAATAATAATTTAAGTGATCAATCAGGTTTGTGTTAAGGTAAATCTATATTTTAAAAAAAAATCATTTATAATTCAATAAAATCTTTGTCAAATTATAAGTAAAAAACATCTAGATAAATCATACTAAATTTCAATAACATATCAAAATATCCACATGAAACCCGTTCTAAGAATTATTATTTTGTATAATATGATGAAAATATGAGGGCAATTATACATATTTTTAAAATAAAATAAAAACCTATTTGTCACATATCACAAGTTATTGAATAATTATTCTAAAAAAATTCTGATATTTTGTTTTATATTGAATAAAATCATTTTATTTTATTTGTTTTTAGATAAAATTATTATTTATTTTTAATATAAAATAAAATAATTTTGGTATATATACATGTGCATATATCTATATGTGGGACTTGAATCAATATAAAAATAGAGTAGATGTTTGAACTGTAGATTTGAAACGTGTAAATATATTTTATTTGACTTAATTTTATGAAAAGAGCATACGTCGGGGGAAAAAGAGATAAATTATGAATAAACAAAATGGGTGAGGATTATGGATGGTAGCCGACTAAGCCGGAGCATAGGAGGAGACTTGTAATTTTTTTTATTAATATACATGATATTTAATCGAACAACATGTTATGGATTGAAGCAAAGAAATGGGATATGCCTTGTTGATACGTAGGGAACAAGTGTTCCTTGTTTCCCGCAAATGGTTTATGGGGTGATTCCATACAACTATCTTATCAAATACTCTTTTGTAACGTTTTCTAGTATGCATCTAATTATCTATAAAAAAACATATATTTTTTACTTAATAAATAAATATCACCTCAATTGTGGTCATAATTATAATTATTTCACGATCCATTAAAAGACTTCTAGGGTTTTGAGGGCGACTACGATAACTGTCCTCTGACGATTCCTGTCTCGTCTTGCTTTCTCTCCGGTGTTGGGCCGTGGAAGCTAGCTAGAGTCTTCTCGCCGGCGACGTGCGGGTTCACCGCTTGACGGGAGTGCAATAGGTTAGTTCTTTCAGCATCTGAAAATTAGGTTCGTTATGACTGGTAGTTCTACATATCATCTAAGTTTGGAGTTGACGAAAGAAGAGGCGATAGCAATTGCGATTGATGGTGATACGCAGGCTGAAACGCCACAAGTGAAGGTGATAGCCCTAGTGGGTACGCTCTTGACCACCAAACCCTTCAACACCTATGCTTTGAAAGAAACAATGAACGGTGCATGGAAACTCAAAAAGGTTAAAACCGTTGTTACATATTCCGTGTAATATCCGGAAAATTTTTATCTCGGAAACCGAACCGAATTACAATTATCGGGGCTAGTCGAGCATTACTGGTCATGGGCTGCTTCTTCCTTACCTTTTCAGCTGGCCTGATGGGCCCAAAAAGATGGCGGCCCATTAACTCTCCTTCTCTTCAGCTTTGGGGCGGCCTAGGATCCACATGCCTCTCCACCTCACGTTGGGCCCAACTGAGGATGATCTCAGTTATCTTCTAATGTGAAGATCGTAACTGTCATATCCGGTATCCACGTTCATGCAGCTTGTCTCTCCTCTGCAACAACCTCGACGCGTCTGACTCTCCCCCTCAACACACAACCACGAGTATACCACTGCAGCAGAAGAATTTATACACCTTCCAACCTTCCTCCTTATTCAATCCGGCACGAGTATTCCGCAAGCTTCCGCAAGCAATGGACATATTCTTTCATCTAAAAGAACAATCAAGCTTACATCTTCAAGTCTGAAGGTTCAGTCACGTTTTATGAGTTCTGGCTTTCCATTCTCTTTCTTTTTCAAATTCACATCACAGAAACCTATAATACGAACGCATGTGGGGATAGATTCTTTAACGAGCTCTAGAAGTATATATCATTCTGACTTTCTCAATAAAATGCCTGTATGGTATAAATTAGAGAATCCAAATATATCATCATTAAATGTAGTTCAAGCACTGCAGAAATCGAAAATGAGTTTGAGGGCAGGATTGTATATATCAATGAATAAGAGTCTCCCATTGAATTTGGATCCTTACGGTAAGGTTACATTAACTTCAGCACGATGGCAACCTATAACTTCTAAAAACTATCTAGGCACTCCTATACTGAGAGTAGTCAAAATACTATTCAATAATATTTTAGGCTTAGGACGACCTTCTAACCTTCCTCCTTATTCAGTCCGGCACGATAAGCGACAATGAGCCCCAGCCTTTCACACGCAATCGACGGGGTGATCGTTCCGGCCTATACCACCACTTCCGTCACCGCTCGCCAACGCAGACTTGACCGGGCTCCTCTCGACGACTGTTCCGTTCAAACCAAGCCGTTGTGTCCCCCTGCAGAGTTGGGCGTTGTCAATCGGCAGTAGTGAAGTATCAGTAGGTGAGTTCTACCCCTCTTGATTGTGCAAGCTTGTATACGGGTTGTCTTAGCATCAGTGGGTAGCATGTTGAGGGAAGGAGAGTTGGCATGGGTGTTGGTCCGGGGTAGTTCGGTAGCAGCTCAGAGGGCGGGTAAGAGGAGAGTCGGTAGGGTTGCAACGCATAGGTAGGCACTGGAAGGTTAGGTTAGATCCAATCGGTTGTTACGAGTCTAATCGGGGGAAAGGGTTGTTGCTATACTGTAGTGATTAATTAATGTTAATGATACATGGATGATTAATTTAAATGAAGATTAGTTTAGTAAATTCTTTTGTTATTTGTGAGTAGTGGAGGTTACCAAAGTGAGGAGTTTAACTTTATGTTTTCTTGATTTATTTTATAACCTAGATATGTGCGAGTTTGAGGGTGGTTACGAGGTTGGTTTTATTAGCGGCATGTTGGTCTAGACTAGTTACATCTTGAGACTTCCTAGGAATCTTGGAGCTTTCCGGGCTTAGGGTATCACCGTTTTCTTTATACTAACAGGGCTAGTTGGTTTCTTTCTTAGATGATGTTGCTGACTTAGAATTTAAAGAACTTCTAAGTGTGTGAATGTGTGGTCGATCTAAGTTTGTCTTGTCATAACCAGGTGGTTGAGTTGTTATTCTTGCGGAATCAAGTAGTAGCATTGTTACGGGATTTTGACTTGATGTAGGTGAGTCCATGGAGTTACTTAGCTGACTTCTCTATATTAGCGTATTGTGTTTTGGTGGTGTGTGTTAGTTAGATTAAACAATGAAATCGGAATAGGACAATTTTATATATTACGTAATTGGCCCAAGTGTATGATAACGGGCGGTGACATCATTGTCTAGCTCTTACGAGAGCTAGGAGGTTCTCTGCGACTAGACCAGACATGTAGACGGTCAGATGCATTACTACCATTCCTTGCTAGTCAATGGGGACGGAGGCGAGGTTTGAGAATCCCTCGTGTCACAAAATAAGTATCATTAGTAAGAGATGTGACTTAACCAAAGGTAATAACCTGACTTGAGTGTTGTATGTTGAATGTGTTTAATATGTGTTTATGTGCCTTTACCTTTATTCTAATGCTTAGTGTTCGCTCAAAAGTGTGTGCGTCAAAGTCTTAAATTTATATCTAGAACTTATGCAAAAGCGAACCCGCAGTGTACGGATCAGTTGTAGTAAGGTAAGAAATTCCAGAGTCGAACTCAGGGATTTGGTGAGAATAAAATCGATTTCGAAATATCTAGCAAAGTGCAAAAGCTTTTATAATTATAAATAAGACAAATGATTCCAAGGATTCAAGTATCCGATTGCGACTTTCGATTCAAGACACTTCTAAAGATCAAAGGACAGAGTTGGCGTTGCCAAGGTTATGTGTTTTGAAGGAAGGAGAAATCGTACGCTGAAGTTCCAACACTCACTTATCCCAACTTAAAAGCTCTCAACTCGAAGGATGTTGAGTCTCATCAAGAAGAGTACTCAAATAAAGGATTAACACTCAAACTAACCACCAAAACCAAAGGATATGACTCTCAAAGGTAAAGATGGAAAGCACACTCAAACCTTAATAGAGGATGTTGAGTCTCTCTATTACCCGAATTTTGCAAAGTTTGGCTACCAAGTGTAGAATCAATGATGAAGTCTCTTCTTACACTTCAATAGGGTTTAGAAAGGTTAGGCAAGGGTAGGATTTAGGCAAGGTTTAACTTTGGTTAAAGGATAAAACAATTAAAGAACGTCAGAAGGAAAACTCGAGCTGATCTTGATAAAACCGGTTGATTTACACAAGAACAGGTAGATTTTCTGGTGTCCCAAAGTTAAATCTCAACTCTCAGGGTCCAAATGGTTAAATGAGTTCAGTCTATCATCATCTAAGCATCAATAATCAACTATTCTCCCTAGAATCACAAGGTTTTTAGCCAAACATTTTCATATTCAAATCAAAATCAAGATTGAATGAAGAAAACCAATTAACACTCAAACTTGCATAAAAACCAAAGAATCTCCAAATCTGTAATCAAACTTTAAAATGTTTCAAAGAATCTCTCAAAACACTCAACAATGTGTTCACAAATCACAAGAATCAGAAAGGAAACAAACGATCTCACAAACTTCCTTGAATCTTGACTTCTTGTTTCTTTCATTCAATCCCCTCTCCAAGAACCTTCGATTTCGTAAAATCCTGTAAATCTTCCACGCTACGAACCCCCGATTCTCGTTGCTAGGGTTCCAATGTATACTTTCTCACTAATAGGATGCTTGGCATGTCACTTCTCAAGCCCACAAGTGATAGGCTTTTGATCGTAATAATTTTTAGACGATTAATGAAGAAAATTGTTCGATTAAAGGCAATAGAAACCGTCCGATTTTTGCACAGGAAAATCGTCCGATTTTTATCCTAAACCACCCGATTTTTGACAACAGAAAGTGCTCGTCTCTTGACTTGTTTCCTTCCTTCCTTTTATGACCCTTTTACACACTTTCTTTGCTCTTCATGACTCCTCCAAGGTTCCTTAAGCTTCCTTATTGACCTTAGCTACTCCTTGCTCTACTTTTGCTTCCAACTCCATCGAATTTACCTATAATTTAACCAAAACTCGTGTAGACCTCTATTTCCAAAATATAAATGAAATAAACCCTAAAGGTACACAATTCTCTCTGAATACAAGGGAAATTGAGGTAAAACCTCTACAATACGCATGATTATAATGACATATAATTCATGTCATCAAAATACCCCATACTTGCCTCTTGCTTGTCCCTAAACAAGGTTCAAATCTAGAATACAAGATGTCATGGATTATATGATGCAAAAAACTCAAAAACTTTTTTAAAAGTGCTTCTTCTTATTGGATCACTCTCAAAGTAATGCTTCAAGGCATAGGAGGACAAAATATGCATCCAAATAACCATATCATGAATAAACCATCCTTTCTTTCTCAAAGACACAAATAAAAGACATGATAAAGATGTAAAGATAATCAAAGTCAAACAAATCTAAGCCATGAAGCCTTAAACATGTGCACAAAGGTCTCAAGGTCTTCCAATCATGAAAAAGGTCAAACAAATGTGTTAAAGGTGGGAAATCTTGATGCTAATCCGGGAAAGAGGAACAACACAACAAGAATTTTTTAGAACACAACTTCACCACACATGCTTTGCATGTAAATTTTTTGCTTTTCTTTTACTTTACTTTTTGAGAGTATGGACAGCGGTGCACAATAAACGAAGCCTAGGAGATCGGCGTTTCTTAACTTCGAGATGCCTCAAACCCTTGATGCACATACTATATCCCGTTAGGACTTGTGGTTCAATTGGAATTTGGCAAGACACAAACACCCGGCTATGTGAATGGTGCCGAGTTACTCATCCTCATGTTTAACGTCCCCAAACCTAATATTTGCTAAACTTTCACTTAACACTTTCACAATGGCCCTCCCACATCAAACATGCCTTACATAACCACTTATCCTAATTCCCGGATGGTCAAAAGGAGGTCAAATATTTCATTGAGGAGCTAGCATGAACAAGATGTGAAAAAGAAAAGAAGCGAATTGCCTTGGTCATTCCTATATGATGTAAAAGAACTTATAATATAGCTTTGATCATTATTTCATTCTCCTATCAAGACATCAAGATCATATGAATCATACATGTATTCAAGTAATAAAATCAAATTCATTCATGTTATTGTTCGCTCCAAACGGTGTGTCCAAGCTTTAAATTTATAACCCAAGAAGTATGCTTGAACAAATATGCGGACCCGCAGTGTACGGGTCAATTGTAATAAAAAGCAAGAATTCCAAGGGTCAATCACAGGGACTTAGGTGAAACAAAGCACATAATCAAGTTGTCAAATGTTGCAAATAAGCAATTAAAGCAAT
Organism: Fagopyrum homotropicum; assembly: GCA_033239125.1. Lineage (NCBI taxonomy): Eukaryota > Viridiplantae > Streptophyta > Magnoliopsida > Caryophyllales > Polygonaceae > Fagopyrum > Fagopyrum homotropicum. Next base: position 105,915,838 of record BSWB01000002.1, read on the forward strand.
CAAAGATGATGTAAAAGTCAAGTAAGGGGAAATGCGGATTCTAGGGATTAAAGCATCTAGTTGTGGTTCCGACTCAAGATCTCAAAGGATAACGCGGACAAAGCTGAGGTTTGCAAAGGGAAGGTGTTTCTAAGGTGGGAATAGATCACCGGGTAAGTCTCACTACTCACTATCCCAAACCAAAGCTCCAATTACCGGGTAAGTCTCATGGTACTAAGGAAAGGAACTATAATCTCAAACCAACACACCACCCAAGGGAATAGAATCAACCTTTACCGGGTAAGTCTCAAGCTAACTCACAAAGATGGGATGAAGGCACACTCAAACCCCAATAAAGGATAAACCTTTATTACCTACACTCATGATCTTAGGTAAACAAGAAAAGGAATCACCGGGTAAGTCTCATCCTAGGCTTGCATCGAACCAGAAAAGGTGTAATAAGGATAGAATTTGGCAAACTAGAACACTTAACTTCAGTTTCGGATTAGGGAAGGTTCACCTCGTTCAGTCAGATCCCACCCCGGCCGAGATGTTCTTCGACTGAGCGAGGTGTTCTAGGGTTAAGGTTAAAGACTCGAGCTTTCAGGGTCCTGCTGGGATTAAGATCATTCTATCATCGTCTTTCCCACAACTTTTAGCCAATCACCCTAGAATCACATAAGAAACTTAGCCAACAATCATCATGATAACAATAATCAAATTAATGGAAAAGGAATCAATATTCGAACAAGAAAACCTTAAGATAAAGTCTCAATGACTGAGTCAAATAACAAGAAAACTGTGTTCCTCAAGTCACAAATCAGCAAAGACAATAAATTAAAAAATAATCTAAGAAGATCTTACAAACTCCTTCAAAAACAATTCCAACTATGACTCCTTCCTTGAACTTCAATCTTCAATACTTCCTTCAAACCTTCCTTCAAAACCTCCAGAAAATTCCTTAATTGCTGGATGCTCCAAGCATGGTTGAACTTGTGGAAAATCCAACCCTTTATATAGGAGAATTATCTTCCAAAGATAAAATATCTTAAAAAGATAATTTCCTATATAATATATATCTCTCTCTAAAAAATAAATCAATCAGAAATCATATCTTCCTTCCAGAAATCCGGCCAAAAAATATAAGATATCTTCTTTCCAAAAATAAAAATCTCAGCCAAAAATATGGATCTCGCCGGCGGCAGGGTATTCGCCTCGGTCGGGACGCTCCTCAAGATCATCTCGGTCGAGGTGACACTGTAGTTGACCGAGGTGAATCTCAACTGAATGTGAAATCTCTCGAATCTGGTCCAAAGTAAATCTTCTTAATCATTTCCATGCTTCCTAAGTTCTTCCTTAAGCTCCAGAATGTAGCTCCAATGACTCCTTAGTTCCTTAGCTCCATTTCGATGCAAAATGTGCCATTTTACCTACAATTACAACGAAACTAGGTGTAGACCTCGATTCCCGTAAAGGTAGATAAAACAACAAAATAATCACATAATATACATCCATACATGCAGATTATTGAAGATAAAACGTCTAAACCAATCCCAAAATATAGACTATGATACATGCTATCAGTTATCAATAAAACCTCAACATAGCTAAGTCATCTTTTTGCCTTTTCCACATCACAATCATCATCATCGAGGTCATTTCCATCATAAGAAGCACTAAAATTTTTGAAAAACTCACAAATTTTGAATGAAACATGCAATGCAAATGTCATAATGGAAAGCGGTAGTGCAAGAGTTATTACAAGCCAAGTCATAGAGTGTGAAGCAAAGTACATAAAGTGCGATGAAAGGAAAATAGATTGTAAGTACCCCCACCCCATACTTAACCTTCACATTGTTCCCAATGTGAGAAGTCAAGCATAAGATGGAGAAAAGTACTTACAATGTAAAATGAAATGGAATCTCAATCCTCAGCCGGCGGTGGTGGTGGATATGGGTACCTCGGAGCTCCGTGGTCATAAAATGCACCAAAGGTGTGGTAGTACATGTCCCTCATCTGTCCATCATAGGAGGAATTCCGTGCCTCTGTCTCCTGACGGTACTCCGTGAACTGAGTGTCCAAGGCTGTGTAGTCGGTGTGAAGAGCCTAATAATGGGAACGAAGACCCTGATAGTCAGTGTGTAAACTCTAAATGCCAGAAATCAATGCTCCAATCTGTCGATGGAGTCTAGATCCGCGCCCGCGTCCTCTCCCACGGCTGGGTGCATGAGCAAAGGAATGACTGGGAGCCTACATCTCATCCTCGGACTCCTCTGTACCTCTACTCGTCCTGCTAGGTCCAGCGCCATGTGTGTCAGTATCCATAGCGTTTGTAGCATGGCCGCTGTAAGTGTCACTCTCGAACTCTAGCATGGATCCCTGGTATGATGCAGCTCCGTCCTCATAGTCCTCCTCCTCATCATCATCATCCTCTCCATCCTCATCATCATCATAATAAGTGGTCGGAGGGGCCATATCATCAAATAAATGCTCAAAGGTCTCTTTCCAGTTCCTCCTGTTCGGAATAGTGTATTCGGACTTCCACTCAATCTCAGCCGGCTTCCTGGATGGCGTTTTTGCCCATGGCATGGACACCTGCAAAGCTCCCATACCTCTAGGAATCAAGACCTGCCTAGCGACCAATCTTTGTGAGCCAAGAGGACGGGCTCCATCAGCCAAGCTGCAATTTGAGAAGTCAAGCTCCAACGCCTTCGCCACATGAGTGACAAAGCCTCCAACAAAAATATCTCCCTTCGACTTGTTGGCTATCTTCCCAAGATAGTCGGCAAGCATAGTAGTGGTGTCCGGAATAGTGCCGGTGGTCATACAATGAAGGAGATAGAGCTCATCCGCCTTTAGCTTCTGTGGTGTCTCCGTTCTTGCAAATAGAGACTCACTAAGGATCCGGTGAGCTATCTTGAAAGAGAGATTGTAGATGCTTTTCTCCTTTGAGTTTCCCGGTCTCCACTTATCTCCTCCTGCTTCCCCAATGGAGATACTCTCCCAAAATGCACTAGCGCTCACACCTCGTGTAAATGTGCCTGCAGAAGATGAGGGGAAACCCAACAAATCTCCAAAAGTAGGAATAGACATAACATGATCCTCATTCATGAGCCGGAAAGAAACTCTCCTATCTCTAGGGTCATACTCAAAGGTACTAAGGAACTCAAGATTAATCTCGGTGTAAGCATCCTCCCGAATGAGCGCAAATTGACTCAACCCTATCCTATCCAACCTCATAGCAATGTCCTCTCTCACAAACAACGCATCCAAGTCATCTAATACAATGTAGCGAGGAGGGGTAAAAGGTCGATCTAAGAGACGTTCATATCTCTTTTTGTGTTTGGAAAGGGGAGGAGGAAGGTTTGGTTTAGCTAGGGAAGGTGGTGGTGGTGGGGGAGGTGCCTTAGAAGAAGAACCTTTCTTCTTGTTTGCATTTCTAGTGATTCTCTTTAAGGTCTCCATTCCTGTTCTTGGTGAAAATCGACCGATTTTTCTGGGTTGGTCCGATTTTTCTCACGATTTCAACACAAATCACAAATCTGTAAAGTTTTGATCAATGCAACACCACACACAGCTTCCTAGGGTTGTTTCTAAGCAAAGCCCTCTATCAAACTCAACAATCTAACAACTTCTAGGCAAGATTCAAAATCGAACGAAATGCTTAGGTTTTGGATTGAAAAACCTGAATTCTGGATGAATGAGTAGTTTGCCAAGCTTGCTGATGCTAGATCCTTCTTCCTTGTTGAAAATCCTTCAGTTTAGACTCAAGAATCACTCAACATGGTTACAAATTAAGGAGATGAGTTGGTAGGCAATATTCGGCTCTTTGGAGTGGAGGAAAAATTTTGGTTAAGTGTTGAATGAAGAATGGAGTGGAGAAAGCTTTATATAGGCCGGCCAAAATATGAAGAAAATCGGCCGATTTTCTAGGGCGATTTTTTCATCGGGCCGATTTTTCCTCTGATTCACACATCAATAAGGGAAATCGACCGATTTATCCTGGTTGGGTCGATTTTTTTTCTCATTTTTCTTTTTGTTGCCAAAAATCGACTTGCTCTGTAGCCTGAATCGATCGATTTACTTATGGTAAGTCGATTTATTCCCTTCTTTTCCTTGAAAAGTGTGTTTGATCCAATTCTTGTCAACTTTCTCCATCAATTCCTCAAGATTGCACCTAGTTCCTGCAATCTATGACACAAACAAGCCGAGAGCGCATCGAGGAACAAACAATGCAAAAACAAAAGCAAACAAGCAACTATCCTAAGATATTCTAAGGTGAAAAGAAAAGAAAAGAACTACACTACCATGGGTTGCCTCCCAAGAAGCGCTTAATTTAACGTCGCTAGCTGGACGTGTTCTTTTGGTGATAAATGGAGGAGAATAGGAGCTATCTCCTCAACTGGGACTTCCGGTGTGTACTTCTTCAATCGTTGGCCATTCACTTTGAAATTCCTCTTTGTTCACCCCATACTTCAACTACACCATGAGGGAAAACACGTTTAATAACAAAAGGTCCTGTCCAACGGGATTTAAGCATACCTAGAAAGAGTCGAAGTCTTGAGTTGAATAGAAGAACTAGATCTCCTTCTTTCAAGTCCTTTGGAATGATATGCTTATCATGCCACCGCTTCGTTCTTTCCTTGTAGATCCTTGCATTCTCGTACGTATTCAGATGGATCTCCTCTAGTTCGTTGATGTCCAACATCCGGTTTTCTCTGGCTTCTTTCATGCTGAAGTTGAGCCACTTGACATCCCAATATGCTTTATGCTCTAGCTCTACAAGAAGGTGACAAGACTTCCCATACACAAGCTAGGTTGTATGGTGTTGTTCCTATGGGTGTCTTAAAAGCAGCCCTGTACGCCCATAATGCATAATCAAGTTTCATTGCCCAGTGCTTTCTTGTTCTAGAGACAGTCTTCTCTAGAATTCCTTTGATCTCCCTGTTGAATATCTCAACTTGTCCGCTTGTTCGCGGATGGTATGGTGTGGCGATCTTATGGGTTACCCCATACTTATCTAGTGGAGCCTCAAATTGACGGGCTTTGAAGTGCGTTCCTCCATCACTAATGATGGCTCGGGGAGTCCCGAACCTTGGGAAGATCGTTCTATTGAAAAACTTCACCACTACCATTGCATCATTAGTTGGAGAAGCGATTGCTTCTACCCATCTTGAGACATAGTCTACAGCTAAAAGTATGTATTGGTTTCCACAAGATGATGAGAATGGTCCCATGAACTCCACTTCCCATACGTCAAATATCTCTACTTCTTGGATGTTGTTGAGGGGTGATAACATGAAATATGACTATATTTTAGGCACTTGTTTTGATTGTTTTTCCCTCTTAGATGTGTACATGGATATGAGTTTGAAGAATTTATGAGCACATTCACCTATTTTGTCGATATAAAGATCTACACAAGCTTTGTTATGTTTATAGGTGAATAAAATCTTGAATTGGAGCATATGCGAAGGGGATAGGAGTATTTGATCATGCTAGATGTCAAGGAGATGCATTGGAGAAGCTAAGGAAGGAGCATGATTAGAGAACTTTACGAAACAAAGGCTTTCACAAAGGCTTTTGAGTTTCCACGACCTAAACCACGACCGTGGTTATGCATTGAGATCGTGGAAGGTGATGTCGAAGAGCAACAGAAAGTTCCACGCCCTAAACCACGGCCGTGGAATGCTACACTAGACCGTGATTTGCATGACATTGCCACGTGTCATATTTGCCACGTAAGCAATAGTTATCGGGCTTTCTCGTAACCCTATTTTTTCCCTATAAGAAGGCTGAAGGAGGGAGAAAAAGGGGACGCTTGCATTGACGGCTGCTTACACCCGAAGAGAGAGATTTTGGATCATTGCTTGGGAAGATTCCGAGAAGGACGCGATTTGGAGATTGCGTACTTAGAGATTATCTTAGGGTTTACATTTGGAGACGGATTGACATCCAGTTCTTTATTGTTTCTCAAGATTGTTGTGAGGATTTTTGTTCCCTTTTTCCGCATTCATTAAACACATACATTGGTTGTTTGGATTTGAGATTGATTATTCAACTATTATTGAGTTTTCGAGGATTTTACCTTTTTCTCTTTTAAACTTGATATTTGATTCAATGATGATGGTTATTGGCTAAAACCCTTTAGCAATTCTAAGGTGAAGGGTTGATAGTTGTGGCTTAGATAATGATAGATTGAACCAAAACAGATTGAACCCTGAGAGTTGCGAGAAACTTCGTCAACAACCTTTTCCATGGTCTGTTCTTGAAAACCACGGCCGTGGTTCTTCAAGATCTAGCCGTAGTTTCCTCTGTCGTACTTCCTTTGCTTTTGCTTTTGATCCAAAGTTAAAAATTTGCCTTAACCTAGCCTTGGCTTGCCTTTCCAAGGTAGTAGTGAGACTCAACATCCTCTATTTCGGTTTCGAGTGTCACAACCTTAACTGTTTTGGCTTGTCTTTGATTCCTTGGATTTTGGCATGGGTATTTGAGAGTAATTTTTGTCCTTTGATCCTTTCTATATTGCAGCCTCAACAACCTTTATAGAGAGAGTCTTTGGGTGAGACATATAGGGTTTTGGAACTTCACCGTACATAACCTTACATTAGATATACCTTTGCAATCCCGACTCTATCCTTACATCTATAGAATATCTTGAATCAATTGCCACAATTGGATACCTAGATCTTTAGGATTGCTGTTTTCCCAATATTTGCAAAGCTTCTATATTTTAATTGCTCGACGATTTGTGAACTCAATTTGATCCCCCAAATCCCTGAGTTCGATACTTTGAAATTCTTGCTTTACTACGCCGATCCGTACACAGCGGGTTCGCTTTGCTTAATTTCACTTTTATAATTTTAAAGCTTATTTGCACGCACGCTTTCTAGCGAACAAGTTTTTGGCGCCGTTGCCGGGGATTTGGTCTAGACCAAATTCGGCTCTCGGTTGTCGAGCTTGGGAGATTTTGCTCTTGCATTTTGATTTGTCTTTTTGAGTGATTTTTGCAGATTCTTTAGGTATATGCGAAGGACTAGATTTGCCAAAGATCTCGTCCCTTTTGATCCCGAACTTGAGAAAACTTTGAGAAGAAAACTGAAAGAGAAAAAGATGGCTGAAAATAATGAAAGGAACATCCAAGAGGAGTTGGATGAAACTCGAGCTAAACTCAAATTGAGCGAGAAGGCTCGCTTGGAGGAAAAGGAACGCAATCAGTTTCAAATAGATGAGCTTCGAGCAATGATTCTAGACATGAAACTAGAGAGGAATGATGCTAAGAAGAAGAAGAAGAAGGCTAAGGAATCCATTGCTGAATCATCCGACGATGATGACATGCCGGAACTAGAGGATATTGCACCAATAATCCATCCACTTCGTGACAATCCTAGACCACATGTTGATCCTCGCATTCCCGCTGGAGATGTGAGAGCCGCTGATGGAGGGGATGAACCACGAACCCTTGGACAACGGATGGATCCAATTCAGCAACCACGCCGTTTAGGTGTGAATTTCGGAGGTGAAGACGTCCAGGATTTCGGGTTTAGCCCGCAAGTTATTACTATGGTTCGCCAAAGTCAATTTGGTGGAACGAATGCTGAATCTCCACACCAACACTTACAGAATTTCGAGATTCTTATGGAGACATTGAAGCCGAAGAGGGTTGTCAACAACAACTACAAGATAAAACCGTTCTTCTTCTCTTTGAAGGACAAGACTTTATCTTGGTATCAAGCTCTTCCGGCTGGAAGACTTAACACATAGGAGGATTTAACTTAGGAGTTCCTCACCAAGTTCTTTTTGCCATCCAAGACGGCGGAGTTGAGAGGTAAGATTAATGCTTTTTCTATGAAACCTAATGAAAGTTTGTTTCAATCTTGGGAAAGGTTTCAAGATCTTCTATTGGATTGCCCACACCATGGCATTTCAAAGCTGGAATTGTTGGAGGTCTACTACAAGGGATTGGATGTGGAGACACAATTCAAACTCCAATATCTTTCTTGTGGTACATTCAAGGACATGAGAGAAGATGACGCTTGGGACTTCATAGAAAAGCAAGCCCAAGTGATTGAGAAGTATTCCCATCGAAAGATGGATCCTAGTAATCGGTACCAAGGAGATCCGGGAGCTAAGTTGACTCAAGCTGCACAAGCTCAAATATTTTCCCTCAACAATGAGATCAAGGAGTTGAAGGAAGTCATAAGAGTTGGCCTTCAAAAGACGAAGGAGCAAGAAGCTGGCTACCTAGGGAGGGATAATAACCACGGGAATAGGAACAACTACCAGAACAATAACTGGAACAACAACACCAGGAACTCCAACAACAATAATTGGAGATCCAACCAACAAAACTCCGGTAATTCCTATTCACAAAATGAAAATTCTCTAACACCTCCATCTTCTTCTACTCCTTTGAAAACCCAGGGTCAAATATCGAATGGCTCGGGCAAGCCGGAGAAGGATAAGCATGATGCTATGATGGAGACAATCTTGGGAAAGCTCCAAGGACTAGAGAATCACATCACTTCGGTTGATAAGGAACAAAAAACCTTAGAAAATCAAGTGTTCAGCAAGGCCAGAGAAGTTCTTAGAGACCAAGGGAAGCTTCCCGGAAAGACGGAGGATAATCCAAAGGGGCGAGTAATGGCGATTACTACTAGGAGTGGTGTGACAATTACCGATCCGCAACCCAAGTTTGTAGAAGTCCCCGTTGAGAAAGGAAAAGATAAGGAGAAGGAAGATGCTTATGTTCCTCCTCCAGCTTACAAATCTCCTCTACCGTTCCCGCAATCTAGAGCAAGAGCGCGGCTAGATAAGCAATTCGGTAAGTTCATTGATCTAATGAGCAAACTGCATATTAACATACCTTTTATTGATGCAATTGTAGGTATGCCCGCTTACGGGAAGTTCTTGAAAGAGATCCTCTCTAACAAGAGAAAGCTGGAAGACTTTGGAGAAGTCAAGATGAGTTCGGAATCTTCGGAGCTCATCAAAACAATGACGGAGAAGATGCTCTCAAAGCTGAGAGATCCGGGGTCATTTTGTATTCCAATAGGAGTTGGTGAAGTCACATACGATGCTCTTTGTGACTTAGGAGAAAGCGTAAGCATCATCCTGCTTGCTTTGTGTAGGAAGATTGGTTTAGGTGAACCTAAACCGGTGAAGATGACGTTGAACATGGTGGATCGATCCATAACTCGACCCGTATGTATCATTGAAGACGTCCCAGTCAAGCTCGGTAAGTTCTATATTCCTATAGATTTTGTTGTGCTTGACATTCCTGCAGATTGTCCGGTCCCGATCATACTCGGGAGACCATTTCTTGAAACCTCCGGTTGTATGGTGGATTGCAAAAACGCTAGACTAGCCTTCAATATAGGAGAAGAGAAGGTTGAATTTGTTCTCTCAACCTTGGTGAAAGAGCTTGCACTTGGAGAGGATATGTTCAACATCTATGACAAAGAGGCATCTAGAGAGGAAGTAAGTTCTATCTTGTTTAAAGATCCATTGCAAAAGGTCATAAACATGAGCATCATGGAAAAGGGAGAAGAAGAGGATTGCATTGCTGAGGTTGAAGCTTTGGAGGAGTTAAAAGAGGTGCAAGATGAAGAGTTCGAGAAATTTTATGGTGGCTCGAAAAACAGAAGAAACCACGGCCAGTCGTGCTATTCCACGGCCGTGGTTCCGCCAATTCAACCCGTAGAGTGTTATTTCGAGAACATCAGAGACTTCCACGCCCTAAACCACGGCCGTGGAAGTAACAGGTGTGCCGTGGTTTTAGAAAACGCTGAGGACAATTCCGTCTTTTCTACAACCACTCTTGAGTCTTCTTCCACTACTCCCACATCCTTAGAGACTTCTAAGGAAGCATCGAGCACACCTCAAGATACATCAAAGGCATCAATAACTTTGTAATTGAAGCCGCTTCCCGCACATCTTCGGTATGCATTTCTTGGAACTAATTCTACCTTTCCCGTTATTGTTAGTTCTGATTTAAATGAAGATGAACATGAGAAACTTATGGATGTTTTGAGGAAACATAGGAAAGCTTTAGGCTATACCATAGAGGATCTTGTAGGAATTAAACCATCTTTATGTATGCACAAGATTCTAATGGAGAAGGATTACAAGCCTTCACGACAACCTCAAAGACGGTTAAACCCGATCATGAAAGAGGTCGTGAAGAAGGAAATCCTTATGTTACTTGACACAGGTATCATCTATCCTATCTCCGATAGCAAGTGGGTGAGCCCCGTTCAAGTCATTCCAAAGAAGGAAGGAATGACCGTTGTGACCAACAAGAACAACAAACTCATTCCGACGAGAACCGTGACGGGTTGGAGGATGTGCATTGACTACCGCAAGTTGAACAATGCAACTAGGAAGGATCACTTCCCGCTACCATTTATCGATCAAATGCTTTAAAGGTTAGCACAACACTCCTACTTTTATTACCTTGACGGTTATAGTGGTTTCTTTCAGATTCCGATTCACCCGGACGATCAAGAGAAGACCACATTCACGTGCCCATGGGGTACATTTGCTTATAGTAGGATGCCATTCGGACTTTGTAACGCTCCAGCCACCTTTCAAAGGTGTATGATGGCCATCTTCTTGGAATATATTGAGGAAATCATGGAGGTTTTTATGGACGATTTTTCAGTTTATGGTTCCTCATTTGACAATTGTCTTGCTAACCTTTCTCTTGTTTTGCAAAGATGTGAAGACACTAACCTTGTTCTAAATTGGGAAAAGTGTCAATTCATGGTTAATGAAGGCATTGTGCTAGGACATTTGATCTCTAATAGAGGGATCAAAGTTGACAAGGCTAAGATAGAGATAATAGAGAAGCTTCCTCCTCCATCTTTGGTGAAGGGGATAAGAAGTTTCCTAGGACATGCAGGGTTTTATAGGAGATTCATCAAAGATTTCTCGAAAATTTCGAAACCACTAAGTAATCTATTGATGAAGGATGTTGTTTTTCATTTTTCGCTTGAATGTTTAGATGCCTTCTATAAGATTCAAGAAGCTCTCATCTCAGCCCCGATAATCCAACCTCCGGATTGGAATCTTCCATTCGAGGTTATGTGTGATGCTAGTGACGTAGCTGTTGGAGCGGTGCTTGGACAAAAGAAGGAAGGCTGCACTCATGCCATCTACTATGCTAGCAAGACGCTAGATGAAGCGCAACTCAACTTCTCCACAACTGAAAAAGAATTTTTAGCCGTTGTATATGCTTTTAAAAAGTTTTGTTCTTATCTTGTAGGATCGAAGGTGATCGTATACACAGACCATTCAGCAATACGGTATTTGCTCGCCAAGAAGGATGCAAAGCCAAGGCTGATTAGATGGATCCTTCTTCTTCAAGAATTCGATCTAGAGATTCACAATAAGAAGGGTTTCGAAAATTCTGTTGCGGATCACCTAAGTCGTCTACCACACACCGAAGGCGACGACCTACCCATCGATGACTCCTTCCCGGATGAACACTTACACATAATGGAAGAATGCATTGATAAGATTTCTAGAGGTAACAAACCTTGGTTTGCTGATTTTGTAAATTACTTGGTTTGTCAGGAAATACCTCCCGGACTATCCTATGCACAAAGAAAGAAGTTCTTTAGGAATGTCCGCCAATACCATTGGAATGAACCTCTACTCTTCAAGAGAGGTCCCGACGACATCATTAGAAGATGTGTGCCAGAAGACGAAATACAAAGCATCATTCATCATTGTTATTCACTTCCTTGTGGAGGACACACTAGTTCCCATAAAACTAGCACTAAGGTATTGCAATCCGGATTCGTTTGGCCTACTTTATTTAAGGATGTGCAAACTTTTATTGCTTGTTGCGATGCTTGTCAATGAACAGGAAATATCTCTAGGAGAAATGAGATGCCCCTCCACAACATTCAAGAGGTGGAAATCTTTGACATTTGGGGAGTATATTTCATAGGACCATCATCATCTTGCGGAAACCAATACATACTTCTCTCTGTAGATTATGTTTTGAGATGGGTTGAAGCTATTGTCTCTCCAACTAACGATGCTATGGTGGTTGTCAAGTTCTTTAATATAACTATTTTTCCAAGGTTTGGGACACCACGAACCATCATTAGTGACGGAGGTTCACACTTCATAGCCCGACGATTCAAAGCTCTACTAGCTAAGTATGGGGTGACTCACAAGATCGCCACTTCCTACCATCGGCAAACAAGTGGACAAGTGGAGATTTCAAATAGAGAGATCAAAGGTATCCTTGAGAAGACGGTGTCAAAAACAAGGAAGGATTGGTCTTTGAAGCTAGATGACGCATTATGGGAGTATAGGACAACATACAAGACTCCCATCGGCACAACACCATACAACCTTGTGTATAGGAAGTCTTGTCATCTCCCGGTAAAGCTGGAACACAAGGCGTATTGGGCTGTGAAGTGGTTGAACTTCAGCATGAAAGAAGCGGGCGAGAAGCGTCTCTTAGACCTTAACGAGCTAGAAGAACTCCGCTTGAACACTTATGAGAACGCCAAGATCTACAAAGAAAGGGCAAAGCGTTGTCATGATAAGCATATCATTCCGAAAGACCTCAAAGAAGGAGATCAAGCTCTCCTCTTCAATTCTCGACTTCGACTATTTCCAGGTAAGCTTAAATCTCGTTGGACTAGACCTTATGTGATTAAACGTGTTTTTCCCCATGGCGCAGTTGAAGTATGGGGTGAGAAGTGTGGAAGTTTCAAGGTGAATGGTCAACGACTTAAGAAGTACTCACCGGAGCTCCAAGATGAGGAAATCGCTCCGATTCTCCTCATTTGATCATAGGTACGGTCTAGTTACGGACCCAAAACAAAGCGCTTCTTGGGAGGCAACCCAAGGTATTACATTGTCGTTTTTGTTTTTCTTTCTTTTTTAGATTAGTTTAGTTTAGTTTTTTTTTTCCCCTCGATACCTTCCAGTATGTTGTGTTTTTGGATGTCAGGAATAAGGAACGAGCAAAGGAAGGGATGAAAAGCCGAAAGTGTGACGAAACTTGGAATTTTGGCACATATCAGAGAGTTCCACGGGTGTCCGTACAAAACCACGGCCGTGAAACTCCCCGACTGGCCGTGGTTTTCCAAATTTTTACGGCCACTATATATTTCCTCTCCTTCACAAAAACTCACTATTCTTCCCAAACCACGCCCCAAACCACGCTTTGTCGCCGGAAATTGCCCCTTCTCGTAATCCATCATCCGGAGACCGATTCGAACGATTCTTCAACCAAAAGTGGAGAAAATCGAATCCTCTACAAGATCCCATCATCAAACTGAGCAAACAATCAACATTTAAGAAGGATTTTGGATTTTTTCAAAACAAAACCCTAGGTTTTCTCTCTATCTCTTCTTGGTTGATTTGGTTCGTTTTTCTTGCAAGTTTTTAGGAGAACTAAACGAAATTGGAATTACAAGTAGTTTAGGGCTGTGATTGCTGAGTTTACTGAGTTTTTGAGGAATTTTGAACAATTCCACGGGTCCGTACAGTTCCACGGCCGTGGTTTTGTGAAGAACAAACCGTGGTTTTTTTCTGTTTTGAATGAAAATGTTTGGAAGGAGGAAATCAAGTAGAAACAAGAAGCAAAGGGGTGATGGGTCTTCTTCTTCCCAACCCCCTCCCAATGAACCACCATCACCACCACCCCCTAAAGTCCCTACAATCCATGAAGATTACGAAAGAGTCATGGATAAGATTTCTAAGAGAGTTGTGACAGGACCTAGGTACATTGCCTTAGAGGAGCTTGAAGAGATGAATGTTGTTAATGACTTGACTTAACTATTAGATAGAGCTGGATTGATCATATTCTCCGCTATTAGGGAGGATGCGTATGAAGAGATTACAAGGGAGTTCATAACTTCCTTCGATCATAGTACCGTTAGCCGAACGGTATCCTTTAGGTTGATGGAGCGTAACTATGAGTTCTCTATTGTGCAGTTTGGAACCATGTTTTGGTTTCTTGAGACCTTCAATGGAAGGTTTCCTAGGGGATTGAACACTAAAGATTTTTGGAGAGAGATAGCCATGATATATGCTTCAGAGGACCGTTGGCAACCGGCCGATTCTAAGGCCAAGCTTATCTACCATTTAGCTATCAAGATAGCTCATAGGATCCTATCGGAATGTCTTTTCCCGAGAACCGAAACACCCCAAAAGATCAAAGAGGATGAGCTCTTCATTCTCTATTGTATGCTTTCCGGTCATCCCGTGGATTGTGCCACTTTGCTTTCCTCCACCCTTAGTAAAGTGAAGAATAAATCAGCCAGGAACATAGGATATGGAGGTATGGTGACACATATTGCCAACCAGCTGGATATTGATTACTCCGCTTGTACTAGGATAGCTGCGAGACCTTTGGGTCTCAATGGGCTCATGACTAGAGGACTTATCTTCCCTCACCACCGTGGTCCACCTACGGCAGCCATGCCTTGGGAGGAAAGAGTGGTAGAGGCATTCCATGGCTCCCGGAGTATTCTCTCATGCTTGGCCGCCATAATTGGAAGGAGACCTTTGTTCCGATGCATGCTAACAGGTTAGTAGCTTCTCCTTATGTTCCCGATGAGGTTCCAGTTGAGGCTGCAGATGATAATGATGAGGAGATGGGAGGAGGAGACTATCCGGATGCAGGAGGGAATGAGCAGGACTTTGGATCATTCCCAGAGCAGCCAGCTGACTTCCCAGAGCCACCGAGGAGATCCCCCCACCAGTCGAGGCCTTCAGGTTCTTCTTCCTCACGCCAAGCTAGTGTTAGTGACCGCCCGACATGGATGGATGCCTCGCCTTCTTGGTATGGACAACATCCATCTTGGAAGGGAGCTCCGCCTCCTTGGTATGATCAGCCACCAGTTGCACCGATGCCTCCTCAACAGCAGCAACCGGAGTGGTTACAGCAGCCTCCCACATGGTATGGACAGCAGCCGGCATGGGCGAGTGACCTTTCTAGGAGAGTGGGAGACTTAGAGATCCTCTAGGGAGAGAATGATATGGAGAGGCAAGAGAACGCGATGATCCTCTGTGATGTCTACCGCCAACAGTTTGGGCGACCCTTCAGTTCGGACTTCTTTCCATACCCGCCACCTCCTTCACAGTGATTGACGATGGATATTCGAGCTACTCTACCACCATTAGTGAGTTTTCTTTGTTTCTTTTCTTTTTTTTTACTTTTCTTGAACATTGAGGACAATGGGTATGTTAAGTATGGGGTGGGGTGTGACTCTCGTTTGTAATAACTCGATACACTTGCTTGCTTTAATTCCATGAACACTTGCATCTTTCTTTCATTGTCACACGTTTCATTATTGCATTGCATTGAAAAGCTTTGAAAAACCCATAAAAATTTTGAAATTTTTTGAAAATTATTGTGCATCTAAGATTAGAGATGATTTCTATGATGAATCTACGTGTGGAATGAGTCTTTGATGACATTTGTATGCTTGAATTGAATTATGAATTGTGAAGAAATTGAGTATGTTGTTTAACCTTTCTTGCAAGTTTCATAATGTGAAAGTTTTATCTAAATCATATTGAGGAATGAAGGTTGAAATCACAATATAAGTTCTTACACTTTTTTATGAGATGATTGAGGCACCTCGATTTTCTTGCTTCTTTCTTTGATCATTTAGCCCCTCAATGAAAATATTTGCCTCCTTTACCTATCCGGGATTCAGGAAGAGTTGAATTTGGCATGTTTGATGTGGGAGGGCCATGAAAGCAATTGTTTGAATTCAAAGTGTAGGAAAAATAGGTTTGGGGAAGTCAATCATGATGATGAGTAACTCGGCACCATTCACATAGCCGGGTGTTTGTGTCTTGCCAAAGTCGGATTGAGCGATATTCCTAACGGATTATGGTATGTGCATCAAGGGTTTGAGGCATCTCGAAATTGAGAAACGCCAATATCCTAGGCTTCGGTTTTTGTGCACCGCTGTCCATATTTCCTAAAGTAAAGTCGAAATTTTTTTTTGCAAAAAGTAAAGAGTAAAGATCTAAATTGGTGGCTAGTTCAATTGGTGAAAAGAAAAGAGTTTGTGTTGTTCCTTTTTCTCGGATTCATACACCACATTCCTTTACAAGTTTCCCACCTATTCATATTCTTGATCTTACTTGAAAGTCCTTGAGATCATAAGAATGTTGTTTGACTTGGTGATCTAGATTGAAGTTTCACATGTTTGATTTTGACATTGCTTGAAGGTTATGATGTTTGTCTTGAAGTTTATGCAATTTATGATGTTTCATTTGCTTTACATATTTTGATTTATGTATATGAACGTTTTCAAGGAGGCATGAAGCAAGATTTGAGGATGATCTATTGATTAGAAGCACATTACCAAAAAGATTGTTTTTGTTTTGTTTTGCATTCATATTTCATTCTACCTTATGTTCTAAGCTTTTGAAAACCTTGCTTGGGGACAAGCAAGCGACAAGTATGGGATATTTTGATAGCATGAAATATGACTATATTTTAGGCACTTGTTTTGATTGTTTTTCCCTCTTAGATGTGTACATGGATATGATTTTGAAGCATTTATGAGCACATTCACCTATTTTGTCGATATAGAGATCTACACAAGTTTTGTTATGTTTATAGGTGAATAAAGGCTTGAATTGGAGCATATGCGAAGGGATAGGAGTATTTGATCATGCTAGATGTCAAGGAGATGCATTGGAGAAGCTAAGGAAGGAGCATGATTAGAGAACTTTACGAAACAAAGGCTTTCACAAAGGCTTTTGAGTTTTCACGACCTAAACCACGACCGTGGTTATGCATTGAGATCGTGGAAGGTGATGTCGAAGAGCAACAGAAAGTTCCACGTTCTAAACCACGGCCGTGGAATGCTACACTAGACCGTGATTTGCATGATGTTGCCACGTGTCATATTTGCCACGTAAGCAATAGTTATTGGGCTTTCTCGTAACCCTATTTTTCCCTATAAGAAGGCTGAAGGAGGGAGAAAAAGGGGACGCTTGCATTAACGGCCGCTTACACCCGAAGAGAGAGATTTTGGATCATTGCTTGGGAAGATTCCGAGAAGGACGTGATTTGGAGATTGCGTACTTAGAGATAATCTTAGGGTTTACATTTGGAGACGGATTGACATCCCGTTCTTCATTGTTTCTCAAGATTGTTATGAGGATTTTTGTTCCCTTTTTCCACATTCATTAAACACATACATTGGTTGTTTGGATTTGATATTGATTATTCGATAATTATTGAGTTTTCAAGGATTTTACCTTTTTCTCATTTAAACTTGATATTTGATTCAATGATGATGGTTATTGGCTAAAACCCTTTAGCAATTTTATTGTGAAGGGTTGATAGTTGTGGCTTAGATAATGATAGATTGAACCCTGAGAGTTGCGAGAAACTTCGTCGACAACCTTTTCCACGGTCTGTTCTTGAAAACCACGGCCGTGGTTCTTCAAGATCTAGCAGTGGTTTCCTTTGTCGTACGTTCTTTGCTTTTGCTTTTCATCCAAAGTTAAAGATTTGCCTTAACCTAGCCTTGGCTTGCCTTTCCTAGGTAGTTGTGAGACTCAACATCCTCTATTTCGGTTTCGAGTGTCACAACCTTAACCGTTTTGGCTTGTCTTTAATTCCTTGGGTTTGGGCATGGGTCTTTGAGAGTAATTCTTGTCCTTTGATCCGTTCTATACTTCAGCCTCAACAACCTTTATAGAAAGAGTCTTTGGGTGAGACATATAGGGTTTTAGAACTTCACCGTACATAACCTTACATTAGATATACCTTTGCAATCCCGACTCTGTCCTTACATCTATAGAATGTCTTGAATCAATTGCCACAATTGGATACCTGGATCTTTAGGATTGTTGTTTTCCCAATATTTGTAAAGCTTATATATTTTAATTGCTCGACGATTCGTGAACTGAATTTGATCCCCCAAATCCCTGAGTTCGATACTCTGGAATTCTTGCTTTACTACGCCGATCCGTACACTGCGGGTTCGCTTTGCTTAATTTCAGTTTTATAATTTTAAAGCTTATTTGCACGCACACTTTCGAGGGAACAAGGGGCATCTCATTCCTCCTTGAAATATTACCTGTCCTTTGACAAGCATCACAAGCAACAACATAGTTCTGCACATCTTTAAATAAGGTAGGCCAAAAGAAGCCAGATTGGAGTACCTTAGCACATGTCTTGTGGGAACTAGTATGTCCTCCACAAGGTGAAGAATGACAATGGCGGATAATGCTTTCCACTTCATCTTCTGGAACGCATCTTCTGAACATACCATCGGGACCTCTCTTGAAGAGTAGAGGTTCATTGCAATAGAAGTGTCAGACGTCTCTAAAGAATTTCTTCTTTTGAGCATATGAAAGTCCGGGTGGGAGTTCCTGACAAACAAGGTAATTGACAATATCACCAAACCATGGGTCATTACCTTTCGAGATTTGTTGAAGACATTCTTCAATATCGTATAGCTGCTCGTCGGGGAATGAGTCGTCAATAGGGAGCTCATACGTCTCGTCAGTGAGGTGTGGAAGGCAGCTAAGGTGATCGGCGACTGAGTTCTCCGACCTTTCTTGTCACGGATCTCTAGATCGAATTCTTGTAGAAGCAAGATCCATCTTAGGAGCCTAGGCTTTGCATCCTTCTTTGTGAATAGGTAACGGATTGCTGAATGCTCCGACTAGACTATCACTTTCGCACCTACAAGATAGGAACGAAAATTTTCAAATGCATAAACAACAGCAAGGAACTCCTTCTCCGTGGTAGCGTAATTCAGTTGAGCTTCGTCTAGCGTCTTGCTAGCGTAGTATATGGCATGAGTACGACCATCCTATCCAAGTACAACTCCTATGGCTACATCACTTGCGTCATACATGATCTCGAAAGGAAGTGTCCAATCGGGTGGTTGGATGATAAGGGCTGAAATCAAAGCTTCCTTGATCCTGCAAAAAGCATCTAAACATTCTTTCAAAAACTCAAAAGTTATGTCCTTCATCGAAAGATTAGTCAAAGGTTTTGAAATCTTAGAAAAATCCTTTATGAACCTCCTATAGAAACCTGCATGTCCCAAAAAGCTTCTAACTCCTTTCATTGAAGATGGAGGAGGTAGCTTCTCTATAGTTTCGATCTTAGCTCTATCAACTTCAATTCCTCTATTAGAAATCAAATGACCTAACACAATTCCTTCGGTAACCATAAAATGACACTTTTCCCAGTTCAAGACTAGGCTAGTGTCTTCGCATCTCTTAAGAACAAGGGAAAGGTTAGAGAGATAGTTATCAAAGGAAGAACCATATACCGAAAAGTCGTCCATGAATACTTCCATGATATTCTCTACATATTTTGAAAAGATTGCCATCATACACCTTTGGAAGGTGGCTGGAGCGTTGCATAAACCGAATGTCATCCTTCTATAGGCAAACGTACCCCAAAGGCGTGTGAAAGTTGTCTTCTCTTGATTGTCCGGATGAATGGGAATCTGAAAGAAATCACTATATTCATCTAGATAACAAAAGTAGGAGTGTTGGGCTAACCTTTCCAACATTTGATCAATGAAAGGGAGGGGAAAGTGGTCATTTCTTGTGGCGACATTCAACTTACGGTAATCGATGCACATTCTCCATCCCGTAACTGTCCTTGTAGGAATGAGTTCGTTGTTCTTGTTAGCAACAACGATTATGCCTCCCTTCTTTTGAACCACTTGTACGGGGCTCACCCACTTGCTATCAGAAATAGGGAAGATGATACCTGCATCAAGTAACTTAAGGATTTCTTTCTTCACAACCTCTTTCATGATCGGATTTAACCATCGTTGAGGTTGACGTGAAGGTTTGTAGTCCTCTTCCATTAAGATTTATGCATGCAAATAGAAGGTTTAATGCCTACTAAATCATCAATGGTATAGCCTAGGGCTTTCCTATGTTGTTTTAGAACATTCATAAGCTTCTCAAGTTCATCATTGCTCAAGTTTGCATTAACTATAACAGGATATGTTGAGTTAGGCCCAAGGAATGCATACCTTAGATATGTAGGGAGTGGTTTAAACTGAAATGAGGGTGGTGCTTTGCTTGATGATTCTTGATCATGTAGTGTCATTGGAGAAGCCTCTGAAGGTGGAGGAAGTGTACGTGCTACTACAGTTAAGAACACTTGCAATTGAGTTTGTAGAAGTCGGAGAAATTACCAAAAAATCGACCTCCCCTGACGCAAATCGGTCGATATCTGGTCCGATTTTTCTTTCTGTTGTCAAAAATCGACTTGCAATATCAGAAATCGGTTGATTTCCTTTGTTTAGGTCGATTTTTTCAGCTTCTTCCGGAGCTCTTTTCAACTCTTCAAATCTTGCTTCCGGCTCTTCCTCTGCATCTTCCAATGCTCGAATCTCATCATTACAGTCATGTTAAACTCCTTCTTCAATGATACTCATGCTAAGAACCTTTTGAAGTGGATCTTTGATCAAGATTGAACTCACCACTTCTCTAGACTCTTCTTCATCGAAGATGTTAAAAACATCTTCTCTTACAGCTGGCTCTTTGATTAAGGAGGAGAGTACAAATTCCACTTTATCTTCCCCTATATTGAATTATAGCTGCCCATTATTGCAATCAACCATACAACCGGAGGTTGCAAGGAATGGTCTCCCAAGTATGATGGGAACTGGATAATCTGCAATAATGTCAAGGACGACAAAATCTATAGGAATGTAAAATTTACCAAGTTTCACGGGAATGTCCTCTATGATTCCAACAAGTCTAGTTATGGAACGATTAGCCATGTAGAGTGTCATCTTCACCGGTCTAGGCTCTCCTAGACCAACTGCCTTGCACAAAGCAAGTGGTATGATGCTTACGCTTGCTCCAAGATCACAAAGTTCATCATATGTGACTTACCCTAAGGTAATGGGTATGCAAAATTATCCTGGATCATGCAGCTTGGGTGGCATGTTCTCCGTCATAGTTTTGATAAGTTCGGATGACTCCATACTCATCTTAACTTCACCGAAATCTTTCAGTTTCCTCTTGTTAGAGAGGATCTCCTTTTGGAACTTCCCATAAGCTGGCATACCTAAAATTGCATCCATAAAAGGTATATTAATGTGCAGCTTGCTCATTAGATCAATAAACTTACCGAAGTGTTTATCTAGACGCGCTCTTGCTCTAGATTGGGGAAAAGGTAAAGGTGGTTGGTAAGCGGGAGGAGGAACATAGACATCTTCCTTCTCTTTTTCCTTTCCCTTTTCTTTTTCAGCGGGGGCTTCAACTAGTTTGGGTTGTGGATCGGTGGTTGTTACACACTTCTAGTAGTAATCGCCATTACTCGCCCCTTTGGGTTGTCCTCCGTCTTTCCGGGAAGCTTCCCTTGATCTCTAGGAACTTCTCAAGCCTTGCTGAATACTTGATTCTCTAAAGCTTTTTGTGCTTTATCAATCAAAGTAATGTGACTTTCCATTCCTTGGAGCTTCCCCAAGATGTTCTGCATCATGACATCGAACCTGTCCTTCTCCGGCTTGCTCGAGCCATTCGATGTTTGACCCTGTCTTTTCAAAGGAGTAGAAGAAGATGGAGATGTTAGTACATTTTCAGCATGTGAATAGGGATTACCGGGGTTTTGTTGGTTGTATCTCCAATTGTTGTTGGAGTTCGTGTTGTTGTTGTTCCAGTTATTGTTCCGATAGTTGTTCCTATTGCCTTGATTATTGTCCCTTCCTAGGTAGCCAGCATGTTGTTCCTTCGTTCTTTGAAGGCTAGATTTCATGACTTCCTTCAACTCCTTGATCTCATTGTTGAGGGAAAATATTTGAGTTTGAGCATCTTGAGTTAACTTTGCTCCTGGATCTTCTGAATTCCGATTCCCACCATCAATTTTCCTATGGGAATACTTCTCAATTACTTGGGCTTGCTTCTCGATGAAGTCCCAAGCATCATCTTCTCGGATATCCATGAAGTACCACAAGAAAGAGATTGAAGTTTGAATTGTATCTCCACATCCAATCCCTTGTAGTAGATCTCCAACAATTCCAGCTTTGAAATGACATGGTGTGGGCAATCCAATAGAAGTTCATGAAACCTTTCCCAAGATTTAAACAAACTTTCGTTAGGTTTCATAGAAAAAGCATTTATCTTACCTCTCAATTCCTCCGTTTTGGATGGCGGAAAGAACTTAGTGAGGAATTCCGAAGTCAAGTCCTCCCATGTATTGAGTTTTGCAGCCGGAAGAGCTTGATACCAAGCTAAGGCTTTGTCCTTCAAAGAGAAGAATAACGGTCTCAACTTGTAGTAGTTGTTGTTAACCCTTTGAGGTTTCAAAGTTTCCATGAGAATCTAAAATTTTTGCAAGTGTTGATGTGGAGATTCAGCTTCCGTTCCACCAAACTGATTTTGGCGGATCATAGTAATGACTTGTGGACGCATCCCAAAGTCATGATCATCTTGCTCTTCAAGATTCACACCTAGACGGCGTGATTGTTAAATTGGGTCCATTCGTTGTCCAAGGGTTCGTGGTTCAGCCACAACATTAGTAGCTCTCGCCTCTCTAGCACGAGGGTGAGGATCAACATAGGCTCAAGGATTTACCGGTGGTATCTCCTCCAAGTCCGGCATGTCATCATCATCGGATGATTCAGCTCTAGATGTTTTAGCCTTCTTCTTCTTAGCTTCATTTCTCTCCAATTTCATGTCTAGAATCATAGCCTTAAGCTCATCTATCTGAAATTGATTACGCTCTTGTTCTTCCAAACGAGCTTTCTCACTCGATTTGAGTTGAGCTCGAGTTTCATCCAACTCTTCTTAGATGTTGCTCTCATTATTTTCAACCATATTTTTCTCTCTTAGCTTTCTCTTCAAAGTTTTCTCTAATTCCAGATCAAAAGGAACGAGGTCTTTGGTGGATCTAGACCTTCGCATATACCAAAAGATTCTGCAAATCACTAAAGTAGAAAGATCAAATCACAAGAGCAAAAGTTCCCAAGCCAGACAACCGATAAACCGAATTTGGTCTAGACCAAATCACCAGCAACGGATCCAAAAACTTGTTCGCTCAAAAGTGTGTGCATCAATGTGTTAAATTTATATCTAGAACTTATGCAAAAGCGAACCCGCAGTGTACGGATCAGCTGTAGTAAGGCAAGAAATTTCAGAGTTGAACTCAGGGATTTGGTGAGAATAAAATCGATTTCGAAATATCTAGCAAAGTGCAAAAGCTTTTATAATTATAAAGGAGACAAATGATTCCAAGGATTCAAGTATCCGACTACGGCTTTCAATTCAAGAGACTTCTAAAGATCAAAGGACAGAGTTGGCCTTGCCAAGGTTATGTGTTTCGAAGGAAGGAGAAATCGTACGGTGAAGTTCCAACACTCACTTATCCCAACTTAAAAGCTCTTAACTCGAAGGATGTTGAGTCTCATCAAGAAGAGTACTCAAAGAAAGGATTAACACTCAAACTTGTAAGATCCTAGGTTTTTCCCTTCGTCACCCTTGAGGTGAAGAGGGCCGCCCCGTGGCCAACCGCCCCTGCGGCTTTGAGATCAGCCCCCCCGCGGATCGTGCGACAGATAGCACCGATATGTTTTCGTCGTTTTATCTTTCTTCCATAGATAGAATACCCGATATTCTATCTTATGGGCCGGTTTCCTTGTTTTCTTTCTAACCCTAGTCGCCCTTTCCGTCTAGCGTTTCAGCCCTCCCTATATATTCTCTTCCTTCTCTCCTTTTTCCCGTTCCTTGCTATCGCCTTCAAATCCTAGAGAGCTGCAACCGTCCTTGCTTCCTACAACTTCGCTGAACGTGTAAGTTTATTCCTTCCTGGTTCTTCCTCACGTTCTTACAGTGCTGCATATCTTCTCCTTCTGTTTTGGTCTCTCCCTTGCGTTCCTTTCTTTTCTTCTTCTCCAAGGATCAAGCATGAGCCTTGATTCTTGTGGAGTGTTCCGTTGTTGACCCTTCGTTGTTCTCAGGCTCTCTAGAGTGGAGTCTCGACGTGTTGGAACCAAAGGTTCGAGCTTTGGTTGCCCCTGCTGTGAGTTCTGTTGAAGAAGAAAGCCGACAACACTTTCTGTCACGCCGCCGCCCCTGCGCCTGCACAAAGCCGCCCCTGTGCCTCTGTTTAACCGCCCCTGCGGTTTCTCTGCAGTAGCTCACGTCTTTGGTGAGTTGCTTCCTTCCTTCCTTTCCTCGTTCCTTCCTTGGTTCCTTATGGTTGTTCCTTGTTCCCTTGAGTTGTTGTAAGACTAAGGTTGAACCCTTAGCATGTGTTGATCTCTTGGAGATCGTTGAGACTAGAAGTTATAGACTTCTAGCAACAATTTCATTCCTGATTCGTATTGCTTGTTCGTACAGGCTTTCCTTGCTCCTTTCCTGAGGGAAACTGAGCTTCCTTGAGTGTTTTTTGAGTTGTTCGATGATCTCTTGTGTTACTTTCGTGTGAGGTAAGTCCCTTGGACTTACTTAGCTTCATTCCGCGTATTAGTTGGATTGTTTTGGCTTGTTTGTGTTACTATTATGTTTATAACGGATATTTGGAAATAGGATTCACCCTTTGTTACCCTTAACTGGCCCAAGTGTATTATAACCGGGCGGTGACCACTTGTCTAGTTCTACAGGAGACTAGAATGTGCTCTTGCAACCCAGACCCGTAGGTAACGTATAGTACTGATCTATTCCTATTGGTAGACGGAAGCGGAGGCGAGTTTCGGGAGATTCTTGTGTGACAAAAGAAGTTGAATTAGTAATGGATAACCTTTATGAAAGATAATAACCGGTTGATGTGTGAGCATGCTATGTGTTTTCTTTACCTTATGTGTTTTTGTGCCTTTACACTCTTGCTCATACCTAGAATGTTAGCTAACGGTTTATACCGTCGTTGTAGATGTTCCACAGGTTCAGGATGCTGCTGAGTGATCTGGATGGTGTGGTCAGCCGGGGTTTCCGTACATTATAGGATGGGGTTGGGTTTTTGTTTCGTTTGCTGTTTCCCTTTTGTTTTGACCCGGCTATGGAGCTTTTGTGTTTTCTTCTATTTGAACCTATGGTATTATACTAAGTTTTGGTTTTCATTCGTCTGTGCCTTGTTGTAAGATCCGTTTGCTGTTGCTACTCTGAGGGTCGGGACCCATTGTGCGGTCCTAGCCCGTAGCGCTTCAAGTTCCCAGAACTTGGGGTGTTACAATATGGTATCAGAGCTCTAGGTTGGCAATAATAGCACTCGAAATCTTCTACAGGTCGAATGGATAAATAAATAGAACCCGCAAGGGGTCTAACATTTTCAAAAGGGGGTTTTGTTTTAACCTTTCGGTCTGGGATAGATGTACGGGCAACCACCACTACCTCCGCGGATCTCAGCAATGTAGTTTCTTTTGTGTTGGCCCTTATGTGCGCTTTTTCTAGAGTTTTACTTTAGCTGTAGCGTGGCCTTATATATATATAGTCTTATATATTTATCCTTATAGCAGATGGCGTGTACTAGAGCTACATCTGCTATGGGGTGAGGAAGGGGTCGACCACCACTTCCACCTGCCGTCCGTGGACGAGGACGTGCAGGAAGACCTCCACTAGCTAGAGGTTGGGGTCAAGCCCTAGTTGTTGATCAGCCTACCGCTGAGGCGTTTGCTGAAGAGGTTACTGAGAGCATTGTTTTTGAGGCTGGAAATGGGACCGGTGCTAGGTCTGGAGCACAGAGAGCGCCATCAACAGAATCCGCACGAGTGTCTATCGGAGCTTCTACATTTTGCGACTATGTACAGAGGGTTGAGGAGGCTATCAGGACTGGAGGACCAGCACCAGTGCCGCCAGTTCCTGCAAGATCAACTGAGGTTTCGCAGAGAGTTACACAAGCTGTTGCCCCGCCTGTTGGAGTTGTTGAGGTTGTTAGAGCGCCGGCTGAGGCAAAGGAGCCAAAGCCCGACAACTGGTTGAAGGCTTTTGATCAGCTGAAGGTTCCCGTCTTCGTGGGAAGGACTGGCTTGGAGGTGGAGCAGTGGCTAGGACAAGTTGATTCTGCTATGGAGGCTATCGGTTGCCCTGAGGGACGTTGAGTCAACATAGCATAGACGTTGCTGAAGGATCAAGCTCATTCTTGGTGGAGGACCGTTCGTAGTAAGGTCACCAGTTATGATCAGATGAAGACAGTGATCAGGGATCGCTATTGCCCTGCAACCATGAGGAGAGACCGTCTTCAGGATTTCCTTGAGGCTGGATTCGAGGATTTGCCTATTGCGGAGATAATCCTCAAGTTTCAAGACGAGTTGGCGTTGCTAGGTCCGTCCGCACCACCGGAGGATCAGCATGTTTACCTTTTCCCTCGAAGGTTGAGAGAATCGACACGCTCTTATCTTACGTGTTTCCGTTGTGATTCTTTGACGGACTACCAAGATAGAGCTTCTGCTTATGAGAGAGACCGACCGGGTCAGAGGAGAGCTTCTCAGATAGGAGGTCCTGAGAAGAGACAGAAGACTGGATCAGCCAGTGCTGGAGCAGCTGGTTTTGGACGTACTCAGACGCCTGGACGTTCTAGTTTCCAGCAGAGTTCTGACAGAGGACGGCAGTGTTATAACTGCGGAGTAGGTGGACACATCCGAGCTGACTGTAAGAAGCCAGCAGTGACTAGCTTTTCTTGTGGCAAGCCCGGGCATAGAGCTGCGTTTTGCCGTCAGGGCAAGGCGCTATCCCAGCAGGGTTCTTCACCTGCTAGTGTTGCTGGAGGAGGACAGAGATCTTAGTACCAGCAACAGCAAAGAGTTTCAGGTTCTGCCGCTCCTCAAGGTTCCACTCCGGAACAGGGGAAAGGTAGAGGACGTGTTGGTGGATCTACAGACACCAAAGATGCACCAACCCGAGTTTATGAGTTGAGGAGTGTTGTAGAGCCGACAGCGCCAGCAGCTACAGCTACCATTCACATTAATGGTTTTCCTATCAGAGTTCTTTTCGATACTGGTGCTACACATTCTTTTATATCTAATGCATATGTAGATAGATTGACCTTAGTTACTGTAGAGGGTAGACCCTTCTTTATAGGATTACCCGATGGGGGTAAGATACGAGGTACGCGAGAGGTTCACGATTGCCCTATTAGATTGGGAGGTCGCGATTAGCCAGCTAACTTCTTCGTCATGTACTTAGTACATGAAGAAGTTATTCTGGGCATGGATTGGATGGATCAACGTCGAGCAGTTTTGGACATTGGCAAGAGGACAGTGACAGTAACTACAGATGCAGGTCAAGTTGAGATCTTCCGAGGATGGGATTTAGGGAAGACTGGTACATTTATCAGTGCAGTTCGAGCTGCGAGACTTATTAGTCAGGGATGTGAGGCTTTTTGGTGCTATGCCATGAAGGATAGTATTAGTCCAGCTTGGGAGGAGATTCTAGTAGCTTGCGAGTTTGCTGACAACTTTGGAGAGTCATCAGGTTTACCTCCACAAAGGAGTGTAGATTTCGGCATTGATCTAGAGCCCGGTACGAGACCGATCTCTATGGTGCCTATCGAGATGCTTGAGTTGAAGAAGCAGCTTGAGGAGATAGCAGAGAAGGGCTTCATCCGCCCAAGTGTATCTCCTTGGGGTACACCAATTCTCTTCGTCAGGAAGAAAGATGGGTCATTGAGGTTATGTATCCACTACCGAGAGCTGAACAAGGTGACGATCAAGAACAAGTACCCATTGCCCCGTATCGATGATCTTTTGGATCAGCTGCAAGGAGCTTCAGTATTTTCGAGGATTGATCTGAGATCTGGATATTACCAGCTAAGGGTGAGAGAGCAGGACGTAGCCAAGACGGCATTTCGAAGTAGATATGTACACTACGAGTTTGTAGTGATGGCATTCGGGCTCACGAATGCGCCCGCAATCTTCATGGAGTTGATGAACAACATCTTTATCGACTTTCTAGACCAGTTTGTAGTTGTCTTCATCGACGACATTCTGGTTTACTCCCGCGGTAGAGAGGAGCATGCAGGACATCTGAGGATTGTTCTTCAGGTCTTACAGGATAGGGAGCTCTACGCCAAGCTCTCTAAGTGCGAGTTTTGGATGTCCGAGGTAACATTCCTTGGTCACATCGTTTCAGCTGAAGAGATCAAGGTAGATCCGGCGAAGATTGAGTCAGTAGCTTCCTGGCCGCCACCTAAGAACGTTAAGGAGGTTCACAGCTTCTTAGGATTGGCAGGCTACTACAGGCGTTTTGTAGAGGGCTTTTCAGTTATCGCCCGACCGCTCACTTCCTTGTTGCGGAAGTCTACGAGGTTCGTATGGTCCGAGTCGTGCCTGCGGAGCTTCGAGGAGCTGAAGAAGAGATTGACCTCTACTCCTATTAGCTCAGCTAGAGGGCATTGAGGATTTTGTGGTTTACAGCGACGTATCCAAATTGGGCTTGGGATGTGTTTTGATGTAGAGGGGAAAGGTGATTGCTTATGCGTCTCGACAGCTGAAGACGTATGAGGAGAATTACCCTATCCATGATCTTGAGTTAGCTGCTGTTGTTCATGCTTTGAAGATTTTGAGACATTATCTGTACGGAGCCACGTGTCAGATTTTCACAGACCATAAGAGTCTGAAGTACATATTCACTCAACGGGAGTTGAATAACCGCCAGTGCAGATGGTTAGAGTTGATCAAGGAGTTTGATCTTGAGATCTTATACCACCCGGGAAAGGCTAATGTGGTAGCAGATGCCCTCATTAGGAAGACTTCCCGGTAGATGGCGATCGCTAGGCTGACAGCTCAACCACAGTTACAGCGTGATTTGGCATGGCTAGAGATGGATATCTACTTCCCAGATTCCGACAGCCAGTTGTCCACCTTGAAGATAGTACTTGATCTGTTGGCCGAAATCCGACAGAAGCTGGAGAGTTGCCCAGCTTTGACACAGATCCGAGACCGGATGTCTCGAGGAGAGGCGCCACAGTTTGCAGTTGGTGCTGACGGAGTTCTGAGACGTCAGGAGCGTGTTTGTGTGCCGTCAGATCGAGAGTTAAGACAGAGGATCCTTCAGGAGGCTCACTCTTCACCTTACTCAGTACACCCTGGTGCGAGTAAGATGTATCAAGATATCAGACGCTCTTACTGGTGGGGAGGTCTGAAGCCAGACGTCACGAGATATGTAGCTCAGTGTGCGACCTGTCAACAGGTCAAGATCGAGCATCATAGACCAATAGGCGAGCTACACCCACTCCCCGTTCCTCAGTGGAAGTGGGAGGACATCTCTATGGATTTGGTGACTGGTTTGAGAGCGAGTCGTGGTTTTGATGGTATTTGGGTCATAGTAGATCGACTGACAAAGACCGCACGTTTTATTCTGATCAAGGAAACGTGGCCGGTGAGTCGATTAGCAGAGGAGTTCACGATACAGATAGTGAGACTTCATGGAGTACCTAGGACCATAGTCTCTGACAGAGACGGACGGTTCACTTTGAGGTTCTGGTAGCAGGTTCTTGCCGCCCTAGGTACGAGTCTACAGTTCACGACAGCTTATCATCCTCAAACCGATGGTCAGTCTGAGCGGACCATCCAGACTTTGGAGGACATGTTGCGAGCCTGTGTGTTAGACTGGGGACAGGTGTGGCCAGATCACCTTCCCTTAGTGAAGTTTTCGTACAACAATAGTTGGAACGCATCGATCAGGATGACTCCTTATGAGGCTTTATATGGACAGAGATGTTGTACACCGCTGTGTTGGGACGAGCCTAGTAGTGCTAGCGGAGTAGCACCTGAGCAGATTGAGGACGACATGACTCGAGTAGCAGTGATCCGAGAATGGATGTTAGCAGCAAAGAGTCGACATAAGTCTTATGCTAATAAGAGGCGCAAACCTCTGGAGTTCAGAGTTGGAACTCAGGTTTGGTTGAGAGTATCCCCGACACGAGGCGTCAAACGTTTCGGTGTCAAGGGGAAGCTGAGTCCCAGATATGTTGGACCGTTCGAGATTCTTGAGCGAGTTGGAGAGGCAGCATACAAACTTGCGTTGCCACCGAGACTCGAGGGTGTTCACCCAGTTTTCCATGTGTCTCAGCTACGGGAGTACATACCGGACCCGAGACACATCGTCAGCTATGAGAACCTAGTGATCGAGCCAGACCACACGTTTGTAGAGCACCCGGTGGCTGTCGTAGAGCGTAGTACGAGACGCTTGCGTTCGAAGGACATATCGATGATGAAGATTCAGTGGTCGATGCGAGGAGCTGATGAGACAACTTGGGAGACAGAGGATAGTTTCCAGAGGAACTATCCAGAGTTTTATGCTGAGCTTGTTGCACCTTTAGCTTAGTCGGTTGTTTGGTTTTTCCTTTGTTGCGTTGTGAACGCTTTTGTGTGACGTTTTGTGTTAAGTGCCCCGAGTGGGAATATATGAGCTCAGTTTTGTTTTTGTGCGTTGTTGTGACCGTTTGGCTTTTGCAAGTTTCGGGACGAAACTTCTTTTTAGGGGGATCTGATGTAAGATCCTAGGTTTTTGCCTTCACCGCCCCTACGGTGAAGAGGGCCGCCCCTACGGCTGTGAGATCTACCCCCGCGGATCGTGCGACAGATCGCGCCGATCTGTTTTTGTCGTTTTATCTTTTTTCTTTAGATAGAATACCCGATATTCTATCTTATGGGCCGGTTTCCTTGTTTTCTTTCTAACCCTAGACGCCCTTTCCGTCTAGCGTTTCAGCCCACCCTATATATTCTCTTCCTTCTCTCCTTTTTCCCGTTCCTTGCTATCGCCTTCAAACCCTAGAGAGTTGCAGCCGTCCTTGCTTCCTGCAACTTCGCTGAACGTGTAAGTTCATTCCTTCTTGGTTCTTCCTCACGTTCTTACAGTGCTGCATATCTTCTCCTTCTGTTTTGGTCTCTCCCTTATGTTCCTTTCTTTTCTTCTTCTTCAAGAATCAAGCATGAGCCTTGATTCTTGTGGAGTGTTCCGTTGTTGACCCTTCGTTTTTCTCAGGCTCTCTAGAGTGGAGTCTCGACGTGTTGGAACCAAAGGTTCGAGCTTTGGTTGCCCCTGCTGTGAATTCTGTCGAAGAAAAAAGCTGACAACACTTTCTGTCACGCCGCCGCCCCTGCGCCTGCACAAAGCCGCCCCTGCGCCTCTGTTCAGCCGCCCCTGCGCCTCTGTCTAACCTCCCCTGCGGTTTCTCTGCAGTAACTCACGTCTTTGGTGAGTTGCTTCTTTCCTTCCTTTCCTCGTTCCTTCCTTGGTTCCTTATGGTTGTTCCTTGTTCCCCTGAGTTGTTGTAAGACTAAGGTTGAACCCTTAGCATGCGTTGATCTCTTAGAGATCGTTGAGACTAGAAGTTATAGACTTCTAGCAACCGTTTCGTTCTTGATTCGTGTTGCTTGTTCGTACAGGCTTTCCTTGCTCCTTTCCTGAGGGAAACTGAGCTTCCTTGAGTGTTTTCTGAGATGTTCGCTGATCTCTTGTGTTACTTTCGTGTGAGGTAAGTCCTTTGGACTTACTTAGCTTCATTCCACGTATTAGTTGGATTGTTTTGGCTTGTTTGTGTTACTATCATGTTTATAACGGATAATTGGAAATAGGATTCACCCTTTGTTACCCTTAACTGGCCCAAGTGTATTATAATCGGGCGGTGACCACTTGTCTAGTTCTATAGGAGACTAGAATGTGCTCTTGCAACCCAGACCCGTAGGTAATGGATATTACTGATCTATTCCTGTTGGTAGACGGAAGCGGAGGCGAGTTTCGGGAGATTCTCGTGTGACAAAAGAAGTTGAATTAGTAATGGATAACCTTAATGAAAGATAATAACTGGTTGATGTGTGAGCATGCTATGTGTTTTCTTTACCTTATGTGTGTTTGTGCCTTTACACTCTTGCTTATACCTAGAATGTTAGCTAACGGTTTATACCGTCGTTATAGATGTTCCGCAGGTTCAGGATGCTGCTGAGTGATCCGGATGGTGTGGTCAGCCGGGGTTCCCGTACATTATAGGACGGGGTTGGGTTTTTGTTTCATTTGCTGTTTCCCTTTTGTTTTGACCCGGCTGTGGAGCTTTTGTGTTTTCTTCTGTTTGAACATGTGGTTTTATACTAAGTTTTGGTTTTCATTCATCTGTGCCTTGTTGTAAGATCCGTTTGTTGTTGCTACTCTGAGGGTCGGGACCCATTGTGCGGTCCTAGCCCGTTGCACTTCAAGTTCTCAGAACTTGGGGTGTTACAAAACTAACCACCCAAACCCAAGGATATGACTCTCGAAGGTAATTGTTTGCCACTTAGCGTGCGTGCAAATAAGTCTTAAATTTATAAAACTAGAATCAAGCAAGCGAACCCGCAGTGTACAGATCGACGTAGTTAAGCAAGAATTCCAGAGTATCGAACACAGGGATTTGGGGGGAACAAATTCAATTGTAAAGTTATCAAGCAAGAAAAAGGGTAAATCTTTGCAAATATATTGGGAAAACAACAACCCTAAAGATCCAGGTATCTAATTGTGGCAATCGATTCAAGATATTCTAAAGAACTAAGGACAGAGTTAAGAGTTGCAAAGGTATGCTAAGGTAAAGCAATGTACGGTGAAGTTCCAAGGCTTTATATGACTTATCTAAAGACACTCTCTATAAAGGTTATTGAGGCTTCAGTATATAAAGGATCTAAAGGCAAGAATTAATATCAAATACCCAAACTTGTAATCCAAGGATCAAGACTAACTAAACCGATTAAGGTTGTGACACTCGAAATCGAAGTAGAGGTTGTTGAGGCTTCACTACTACCTAGAAAAGGGTAAACCTAGACTAGATTAAAGCTAATCTTTAACCATTGATCAAATTAAAAGCGAAGTTCGTAAACTAGGGTAAATCACGGGCAGATCTTGAGAATCACGACCGTGGAAACCTAAGAACAGGCCGTGATTTAGGGTGTCGACGATATTTCTCTAACTCTCAGGGTCCAATCAATTTTACGATCAATCTATCATCATCTAAGCCACAACTATCAACCCTTCACCTTAGAATTGCTAAAAGGGTTTTAGCCAATAATCATCATTATGATATCAATAATCAAGTTTAAAGAGAAAATGGACGAAAACCTCAAAAACTCAATGGCTATCAAATAACCAATCTCAAATCCAATAACAAATGTTTGTATTGAATGAATGCAGAAAAGAGGAATAGAAATCCTCACAACAATCTTAAGGAACAATGAAGAACGGGGTGTCAATCCGTCTCCAAAGATAAACCCTAAGATAATCTCCTGTACACAATAAAATCTTCAAGCCTCCCTCTCTTTGGGGATCCAAATCATGGGGCTGTCACCGGCCGCCTTTCAATGTTGAAGGCTATCGAATATATGTAGGGATCAATCTAGGGTTTAAAGATAAAACCCTAAATATTTGGGCTGAAAAGAATTCGAATCCGCTGGTATCAGAAGATACTCTGGGCCGCGTCAGACGGTATCAGAGAATACTTTGGGACGCGTCCGAAGGTATCAGAAAATACTTTGGCGCGTCAGACGGTATCAGAAGATACTTTGGTGCGTCCTAAATTCCTTTTATGCTCCTTTTTGTCCCGCTTTAAGGCTTAATCCTTAAATGTGTCATTTTTGCTCCATAATTTGCCAAAGTACCTACAAATGCAATAAAACTCTGTGTAGACCTCTATTTTTGCAAAGTAGGTAAATATAACCATAAATGTCATGAATGTATGTCTATGCATGCAAAATTAAGGGAAAATATATATAAATACATGCCTAAAAATAGGTCATAATTCATGTCATCAGTAATGATGGAAAGCACACTCAAACCTTAATAGAGGATGTTGAGTTTCTCTATTACCCGAATTTTGCAAACTTTGGCTACCAAGTATAGAATCAATGATGAAGTCTCTTCTTACACTTGAATAGGGTTTAGAAAGGTTAGGCAAGGGTAGGATTTAAGCAAGGTTTAACTTTGGTTAAAGGATAAAGCAATTAAAGAACCTCAGAAGGAAAACTCGGGCTGATCTTGATAGAATCGGTCGATTTACTCAAAAACAGGTCGATTTTCTTGTGTCCCAAAGTTAAATCTCAACTCTCATGGTCCAAATGGTTAAATGAGTTCAGTCTATCATCATCTAAGCCTCAATCATCAACTATTCTCTCCAGAATCACAAGGTTTTTAGCCAACCATTTTCATATTCAAATCAAATCAAGATTGAATGAAGAAAACCAATTAAAACTCAAACTTTGCATAAAAAACAAAGAATCTCCAAATCTGTAATCAAACCTTAAAATCTTTCAAAGAATCTCTCAAACCACTCAACAATGTGTTCACAAATCACAAGAATCGGAAAGGAAACAAAAGATCTCACAAACTTCCTTGAATCTTGACTTCTTGTTTCTTTCCTTCAATCCCCTCTCCAAGAACCTTCAATTCCGTAAAATCCTGTAAATCTTCCACGCTGCTGAAAGCATGAATTATAGCCTATATTTTGGGACCTGTTTAGACGTTTTATCTTCAATAATCTGCATGTTTGAATGTATATTATGTGATTATATTATCGTTTCATCTACCTTTGCGGGAATCGAGGTCTACACCAAGTTTCGTTGTATTCGTAGGTAAAATGGCACGTTTTGGACTGAAATGGAGCCAAGGAGCAAAGGAGTCATAGGAGCTAGATTCAGGAGCTTAAGGAAGAACTCAGGAAGCTTGGAATTAACAAAGAAGATTTACTTTGGACCAGATTTGAGAGATTTCACCTTCAGCTGAGAATCACCTCGGTTGACTACAGAGTCACCTCGACCGAGGTAATCTAGAGGAGCGCCCCGACCGCGGCGAACACCCTGACGCGGCGAGATATATTTTATTTGGCTGAGATCTTTTATTTTTGGAAGGAGATATCTTATATTTTTGGGCTGGATTTTTGGAAGGAAGATCATATATTTGGGAGATCTATTTTTGAGATATGGATATATTTTATTAAGGAAATTATCTTTTTAAGATATTTTATCTTTGGAAGATAATTCTCCTATATAAAGGGTTAGATTTTCCACAAGTAAAGGGATGCTTAGAGGCTGAGAGCATCCAACAATTAAGGGATTTTTCCGGAGTTTTGAAGGAAGGAAGGAAGAAAGATTGAAGATCAATCAAGGAAGGATTGATAGCTTGTTATAGCTTTTGAGGGGATTTGTAAGACTTTCTTATGATTCCCTTTTGTTTGATTGTCTTGTTGGATTTATGATCCAAGGAACGCTGATTTGTTTGATATTTGATTCAGTTATTGAAGCCTTGTTCTTAAGGTTTTTGTGTTCAAATATTCATTCTCTTCTCATATATTTGATTATTGCTTTCATGATGATGAGTGGCTAATTTCTTTGTGCGATTCTAGGGTGATTGGCTGAAGGTTGTGGGAAAAACAATGATAGAATAATCTTAAATTTTAGTAGGACCCTGAAAGCTCGAGTCTTTATCCTTAACCCTAGAACATCTCGTTCAGTCGATGAACATCTCGGCCGGGTGGAACTTGACTAACCGAGGTGACCTTTTCTAATCCGAAACTGAGAGTTAAGTGTTAGAGTTTGCCAAATCCTATTCTTATTACACCTTTTCTGGTTCAATGCAAGTTTAGGATGAGACTTACCCGGTAATTCCTTTGTTTGTTTACCCAAGATCATAAGTGTAGGTAATAAAGGTTTATCCTTTATTGGGGTTTGAGTGTGCCTTCATCCCATCTTTGTGAGTTAGCCTGAGACTTACCCGGTAAAGGTTGATTCTATTCCCTTAGTTGGTGTGTTGGTTTAAGATTATAGTTCCTTTCCTTAGTACCTTGAGACTTACCCGGTAATAGGTTCTTTGGCTTGAGATTGTGAGTAGTGAGACTTACCCAGTGATCTATTCCACTTTAGAAACACCTTCCCTTTGCAAAACCTCAGCTTTGTCCGCTTATCTTGAGATCTTGAGTTGGAACCACAACTGGATGCTTTAATCCCTAGAATTTGCATATTTCATTAATTGACCTTATTATCATCTTTGATTGTTTTAATCACTTTTGTGGTTAGTTGCAATATTGACAACCTATACTTGCTTTGTTTCACCTAAGTCCCTGAGATCGACACCCCGGAATTCTTGCTTTTACTATAATTGATCCGTATATTGCGGGTTCGCATCCTTGTTTTAAGCATACTTCTTGGGTTATAAATTTAAAGTTTGCACACACCATTTGGAGCGAACAACTGCGAACCCCCGATTCTCGTTGATAGGGTTCCAATGTATACTTTCTCACTAATGGGCTGCTTGGCATATCACTTCTCAAGCCCACAAGTGATGGGCTTTTGATCGTAATAATTTTTAGACGATTAATGAAGAAAATCGTTCGATTAAAGGAAATAGAAACTGTCCGATTTTTGCACAGGATAATCGTCCGATTTTTATCCTAAACCATCCGATTTTTGACAACAGAAAGTGCTCGTCTCTTCACTTGTTTCCTTCCTTCCTTTTATGACCCTTTTACACACTTTCTTTGCTCTTCATGACTCCTCCAAGGTTCCTTAAGCTTCCTTATTGACCTTAGCTACTCCTTGCTCTACTTTTGCTTCCAACTCCATCGAATTTACCTTAATTCAACCAAAACTCGCGTAGACCTCTATTTCCGAAATATAAATGAAATAAACCTTAAAGGTACACAAATCTCTCCGAATACAAGGGAAATTGAGGTAAAACCTCTACAATATGCATGATTATAATGGCATATAATTCATGTCATCACTTAGAATGTTAGCTAACGGTTTTATACCGTTTTGTAGATGTCTTGCAGGTTAAGACGGTTGTAGAGAGATCCGGAGGGGATGGTCACCCGGGTCCACATACTCATATAGATGGGAAGGGAGAGTCTTTCAACTTTTGCATGTACATTATGTTAATTGTTATGTTTTGTAAGGCTGACCCATGTTTACATTCATCATCTTAACATTTATGGATTTGAAATTATTTTACTACGTTTGTGCCTTGTTGTAAGATCCTATTAAGTTGTCAAAGTATGGTCGGGACCCATCGTGAGGTCCTAACCAGTAGCTCCCCGGGTTCTGAGAATTTGGGGTGTTACATTCCGGGCAACTACACAAATTTATAACATGGTCAAAACCGCAAATCAACTTTTCCGGGCAAGGTATGCAAATCAATAAACGTGGCACATTTCCATGAAATAAAACTTGAACCGTAAACCACAATTAATCAAACAAGTGCATAATTTATTAATTTGCACAAACCAGATCAATGTATGTAATGAGATTCCTGCAGGGGGCATAAATGTTAAATTCCAAAAACTGGGGTCATAACTACAATAACAAAATATGGGTCATGATTGTAATAAGCCAAAATCAGAGGGGCTCGATTGTAAATATTGGAAAGGGGTTTCTTTTAACCCTTGAACAACAGTCACGTTGGGGAAGAGGGACACAAGCAGCGGCCATGGATCCTGCGAGGGCTCCAGGCGGTAGGGTGAGGACTGGCGGTCCCAACGAAGACGAGGCAAGGGTGACGGTGGTGGATGCCGTTCCTAGCTCCTGCAGCGTTCGATAGGAAAAGAAGCAGAGGGAGGTCAAAGTCCGCAACTTCCTTCTCCGGCGTTCTGCTGATGTTGCTAGGCTCTAAAAGAGTTACAATAGAGGAAGGTGCAATGGCCTGGCTTTGGGCCTACAGAGACGAGGTGGTGGTGAGGAGGCGTTGTTCCAATAGAGAGCAGAGGACGGCCCCGTAGAGCAGGGGACGAGAGCGTGGGTTGTAAGGACTCCAGGGAGGACTCAAGTAGTGGTTTCCGACGACTAGCTTGAGTAGATGCTTAGGAAGGCTAAGTGGGACAGAGATGAGAGAAAGTAGTTGAGGGGGTTAGCTTGCAAGGGCTGGTGAGGTTAAGCTGAATAGGAGAGTGAGGGAGATCGATGGATCAACAGGGAAGGTGAAGTGGAGGGAGTGAGTGAGGGAGAAGGAGGTAGCAAAAGGTTGGTGAAGAGAGATTAAAGTTGATGTGCTTGAGGAGGTAATCGGAAAGGGTGAAGCAGGGGCTGTCATTGAAGAAGAGAGGAGGAGATCTTCCAATCCAGAGGGCAAGGCCAAGACTGCAACAATCATAGGTTGGGGCGGCAAGGGTAGCAACAATTTGATGCAGGGCATCCAAAACCAAGGAGTCGGGTAAGGGGGAAAAAAGAATTAACTAAATAAAAAAAATTTTAAATTAAATAATATAAACTAAACTCGATGAAATAAACCGGAACGGGACTTTCGGATCGGAAATTTTTCGAACATTTTCTGAAGGATAAAATACGGAATATATATGTGGATCAAACATAAATATAAACTCGTAAAATAAACTTGAAATATAAAATTATTCTCGAAATTTATTTTACGATATAATATAATAATTGAACACGGGTGATAAAATATATCGATAAAATCCGAGAAAAATAAATAAATATCGAAACGCGCCAAAAATTGGGGCGTTACATTGAGGGTGATTTTATGCTAATAAACTATAAAGGGTAATTTCTTATAAAAGTATAATTATTAAGGGTAATTTTATGTAGTTTTCTCTATAATTTAATTTTAAGAGATTATCATAACAAGTAAGAATCGGCATAACATGGTCCGTGATGTCATTTTTTTATGAGTGTCTAAGATTGGGATCTTTGTTCGAAAGGAGGTCCATGCTAGTATGGTTGATGGTGGTGGTGGTGGGGAGTTGCGTCCCGCCGACATCCTTTTCTATAATTGGTTTCAGGGCAAAGACACATGTGTCGACATCACTGGTACATCTCCTTTCTCTTCACTTGGCCTTTCTAACTTCATTTCGGGTAAAGCTATGAGGGTCGCTGCTGATAACAAGAGAAAGAAGAATGCGGAGGTTTGTAGGTCCATGGGTATCACTTTCTTCCCTTTTCCTTTTCCACGTTTGGTGACCTGGGTGACGACGTGGTGGAGCTACTTAAAAGATTGGGCTCAGTTGCTAAAGAGCTACCTGGATATAGTAGGAGTACTTGCTTTATTTTGACTAGGATTGCTTTTACCATTCAAAAGGGATGCGGAACCCAACTTGTTAGTCGGCTTCCATCCAACGATGTGTAATAATAATAATTAAAATTAAAAAAAATAAAACAATAATAATAATAATAATCATAATCGTTATCTACTTGAAATTTTGAATTTTTTAAAGCAATGCCTTAGAAACGAACTTTTTCTTTTCGAGCTAACGTGGAAAAAATGAAAAGACTGCGAGAAAATAAAAAATAATTACGACGAACATAATTCTCAAGAACACATATGTTCAACCTAGTAAAAAAATAACCTTCTTAAAACAAAACTAAAACTATAGAGTAAATAAAAATTTGGTAACATTAAGAGACAAGTAAGTGAAGTTGAAACTAAAATTGATCATCTTCATTCCAAAATTTTAGTCATAAACGAAACTCACAATTTAATAATTGAACCCCAAAATAAAATCCTAATAGAATATCAACAAAAATATTAGATGCAACAAGCGAAATTCAAGTTGCTAGAACAAGGAGATAAAAATACTAAATAGCATCATCGCAATTCTCAAAGCCACAAGCATAAGGAATAGAAAAATAATTAAAACTATTGAAAAAATAACGAACGGCTCAACAATATCTACATAATATGAAATCATGATTGAGTTCACAAAAGACTATACATAACGCTTTAGGGCAACAACCATTAATGGACTTGAAGTGAATAGGTAGATATCTTGAGGTTGTTACCAATGAGATAACTGAGATGAAAAAATTACAAAACACACCAAATTGTTCACTAATCAAAACGTTAAAAAAAAAACAATATTTGATATAGGAAGTGATAAACTTACAAGTTCAAATTGTATGTCAATTGGCTTCTTCCAAAAATATTGTCATATCATTAGCATGACCATCATCCATGTGGTAAAAAGTTTCTATAGAATTGAAAATTTTGTCAAGCAAATTAATCACACATTTATATTCTTCATTTTCAAAATCAAGAACTCGTCCACTACTAACCATGATAGACCTTTGTAACACCCCAAAAGCGGGTCAGACGTCACAACATCAGGGGACCCGGACAGGGAGTCCCCCTAAGGCTTTTGAAAATAATGAATGAAAACGATAAAGAAATAAATTATAACAACAACCCGAGCAACCTTAACTTGCTAAAAATAATAATAACATGAAAACCGAAAGACGTCTCATAACGTCGACCACAAAGGGTTCCAAAACCCAAAACACAACAACCAAAATGTTGAATCATAACCCAGATTTATAAAAACAAACCGTCTCGAGAATTATAAACAAAGTTAGGAACGAGTGATTAATGGATAAGACCGCCCAATACCCGACCTACACGACTCACTCTAGGGTCCATGACCTCCATGCTCTTGAATTGGTTCAGTACCTGATTATGTTTAGAAAAAATATAATCAACCCCACCGTGGTGTAACACCCCGTATCCGCGGGACTCGGGATGCTACGGGCGGAGACCTCACAATGGGTCCCGACCCTTAGCCTGACAACAATTTTACTGGATCTTGCAACAAGGCACAAATAAAGGCCAAAACCGAAATACATTTTTATGCAATGTAATGAAACCCAAAAACATACAAATAAAAGACTCCAGTCAAGATACAACTCCAAAGACCAAACACCCTACACGTGACATACAATATACAATAAACAATACCCAAACACGACTCCAACCAAAACCCCTCCTAAAATGTACGGAACCCCGGCTCCCCACTCTCCCGGATCTCTCACATCCTAACTTGCAAGACAACTACAACATCGGTAAAAAAACCGTTAGCTAGTATTCAAGGCATTAGAATCAAGGTGATAGCAAAAACACATAATTCAAGATAAACACACAAAATACTCCAAAGCACACAAATCCGGCTTATTATCTTTTTATTATTAAGTTATATCCCGTTCTAATTCAACTTATTTTGTGACACGAGAATCTCCCGAAACTCGCCTCGGTCCCTACTTACCGGCAAGGAATGACACTGATGCATCCGACCGTCTACCCGCCCGGGTTAGTCGCCGAGAACCTCCTAGCTCTCGCAAGAGCTAGGCGGTGATGTCACCGCCCGTTATCATACACTTGGGCCAAATAATATTAAGGTCGGTGGTCCTATTTCCGGTTTAGTTATTATAACATAAACAATAAACACACACCATCAAACACACATAGATACTAATACACGGAATATGAGCTAAGTAAGCCCGGAGACTTACGTGTACCAAGTCCAGTCAATCATATCACTCGATTCAAAAGGAGTATAACCTCAATTGCCTGATCACAACACGAAACTTGGATCAATTTAACTTATCCATTGTCTAGAAGTTTTTCAACTTCTAGGTTACCACAAATATCCGAAAGCGTACTAAACCGACCCTTTTATATAGAACCCATTTTACCCCTGGATCCAGAATACCCTTAAAAGTCTAGAACGTCTCAAGAACTTTCACTGAAACCCCAACACATAAAGTTCAACTCTAAAAAGAAAGATCTAGCTAGTTGGAAAGATTTCCGACTTTTACACTTCTTAAGAAAAGGCTGAAATACTTTGACTCAACTAAGACGTTTCACTAAATCCCAAAGAATTTCGATGAACACCTAAGAGTGCAAAGCATGTCTACTCCTAACTAGATAACAAATAGTCCAAAACGTATCACTAAAACTTGCCGAGATTATAACGACCTATAAAGCTAGAACCGAAATAAAAGGAAGACTTACTCTAACTACATGCTACCAAACTCCAATTATGACGGTAAGGACACTTACAAAAATTATTCACATACATTCTTCACATAAGTTCTTATCGTTAGCCAACAAGCATTCATCTATCACCCCAATATTATTCATATTTTCCACATTCATCTCACATACCAACTCATAACTTACATACCCTTCACAACGTCGATATACAAACCTCTTAACTTCCAAAATATAGACATACTTCCAAATTCGAAAACAACAACAACTAACATTCTCATTATCAGCCGACCTTCAGATAACTACAACCATATAATTCCATATATCTAAAACTTAATCAAGATTCCGATACAAAAATCCCCAAATCCGAGATTAGGGTTTACACCGACAAAACTCACCCTAATCACAATAATCCGACATCATCTATTTAACTACAATCTAGTCCAACTACTGCACATAGATTCTCAACAGACCTGTGATTTCAACATATACAAATACAAATACACAGTTAATAGGCTGAATTTACAACTCCCCCATTTAAATCACAAAGCAATCGAACTCAGGAATCGGGACTCACGCTACTCAACTAGGCGGCAACACTGGTGGTCGGTGAGGGCGGCGAGATGAGGTGGACGGCGACGGGAACCGGACTGGATTGTTGGTGAACGGCATGATAGAACGGGTGGACGGCCGGACCTGCTTGCACAGACTGCGATTCGGCAAGCTGCGAATCGGCTCCACCACTACAACTCGCCCTCTCTTGGCTCGTTAGTGTGGCTTGGTCGCGACGGTTCCCCGGTGGCTCGAAGGTGTGACGACAACGGCGATCCTGAGCAGTGCTACCCCTGGCTTCGGGCTTGAGGCAGCAATGAGACGTCCTCCTGCGTGTCGGGTTTGAGACGGCAACGAGGGGCCTCCTTCTGCCTGGTTTTTCAGCGGGGTGGCTGGACATTGAAGCTTCCCTAGAGAAGCAACAACGAGAGTCCGAAAAGGGGGAGAGGCGGTTGCTGAATCAAAGAAGAAAAGAAGGTGGGATAAGGTTCAGTGAAAGAAGAAGGGTGGAAGTAAGGGAGGTGGCTCTCCAGAAAACAAAAGCAGAGGAAGGTTACGGGTGTTTGTTTCAAAAAGGGAAGGGATTAAGGTTTCTTATTGTAGGAGAGAAAAGAAAAAAAATAAAATAAAAGATGAGGATTATCTTACGAAAAGAATAACAACTAAGGTTTAAAAAGAAGGGAAAACAAATATGAGTATAATCGTATCTAAAGAAAATATAATGTCATCTAAAAATCTTAATTATCACATAAAATGATTAAAAAAAAAAAAAATTGGATCATCTAGAATGTCGACCATGGAAGAACCACTCATGTCTTGAAATTAAAAAGGGAAGAAGTCTAAACCGGTCAAAGTCTGGTTTGCTTCGGAATATCCGAAAATAAAATTTCGATTATTACATCAATTCCCCTTAAAATTAAGTTCCGTCCCGAAACTTAGAAAAGGAACATCACTCAAGTAACATTCTATAAATAGAATCGGAGTATATAACTCTTCTTCTTTCTAACATGCAAGTACCACTCAAATA
Organism: Fagopyrum homotropicum; assembly: GCA_033239125.1. NCBI lineage: Eukaryota > Viridiplantae > Streptophyta > Magnoliopsida > Caryophyllales > Polygonaceae > Fagopyrum > Fagopyrum homotropicum. The sequence continues at coordinate 105,959,042 of BSWB01000002.1, forward strand.
TCATAGTTACACAACACATGAAACACAATTACTCAATTCAATATATAGTCATGTAGATTACACAGAACAACATCCGAGTACTAATTCGTCAATATAGAGGTAGCGGCTAACTCCGCAAAGAAATCGGAATAACTATGCCTAATGCTTTCCTCGGTCTCCCATATAGCTTCATCGGCTACTAGTTTAGATCACTGGATCTGTATTATCAGTATATACTTAGACCGCAAACGTCTAATACTCCGCTCTAGGAATGGCTACTGGATATTCTATTAAAGTATTATTGGGCTCGACTCTAAGATCTTCATGGTTGATGATGTGTCTCGGATCCGGTATGTACTATCTCAGATGAGACATGTAGTTTAGGTGGTAGTGTTAGCCGTTAAACAACTACTCAATCCGCTTAAAGATATCAACGGTTGTCTTTCTATACTCGCTTCCAGCTCTCTTGGTGACTCTACCGAAATAGCAATAAGACTTTATTCCTTTCCTTGAATCCACTTGTTTTCGGAGAAATTCTTTCCGTTGAATCCACTTGGGCTTGTCTCCTTAATATGAATCAGTCGGACCGTCATTCCACTAATGAATTTTTACCTACTTTTGGTTAGGTTTTCAACTTACTATAACCCAAAAAAATCATATTCCAAGTGGAGATTTTCTTATATCCTTAAGTTAAGTTCGTAGATAAAATAACGTTGAGTTTCCTTATTTGTGGGTTGTGGACCTACCCCACTTCCGTTGCGCTAAACTGATCATTTTGTTGTCACCCATTAATCATAATGACGTCTTCCGTGAGTCTAGATGATTTACCAAACTCTCGTTTGTAACTCGTCTCATAAGAAGACATGTATTAATATACGTACTACCTACTATCATACGATCTCTATACCGAGAAAAAGGTGGTCTTGTCACACTTGTTCTCCAATCTAACGTACACGTCCACAACTTCCCTTCAAATAACGGCAAGGTCCTCTCAAACCAACTGTCAATATAGGGATGATTTACTATAGAAAAATGAAGGCTCCTCCTCAAGGTCGTGTGCACTGACTGCCAAACTCTCGAGGTAAACCATCCCTCTCTATCAGAAAGATGATCATCAAAACCGCATGAAGTTTCACACTTGTCTAGAGAAATCCTCTGCTAGTCAACTCACCGGTCACATATTCTTGATAGGATGACACGTGCAGCCTTAGTGAATCCCCGAATTCACTTATGTCTCATAAGAACCCTTACTCGATACTCACTAGTAATACTCATCGGAGTCTCTTTCCCAACTATTGGCCTTCAAGATAGTGACACGTCCTATTAGTATATAAGTCTTTATTTGACATTAAGCTTCCTACTTAGCTCTCCATGCACCGTTGTGCGTTAATGAATCTATACTGAACTAAGATACTAGACACTAGTTTCGCATAAATTGTAACACTGCCGTCCTGTGTCAAGTTTGCTTCTCTAAATCCGAAAATAAAACAAGGTATTGTCAAAAAACTCCTTTGCAACCAGATCAAGAAAAAAAATCGAGGAATACTCTTTTATAATCCATAACTCATCGAGTGCACTCGAGAGCCCAAATGGCTTGTTCGCTCCAAAAGGTGTGTGCAAGCTTTAATATTTGTACCAAGAATAATTGCAAATAGTGAACCCGCAGTGTACGGATCGACTGTAATAAAAGCAAGAATTCCAGGATTGAACACAAGGATTATGATGAAACAAAGATCGGTAATTCATGTTGTTTATAACAAACACGTAACAAAGAAAAGCTATCAAAGATGATGCAATAACCAGGTAAAGGGAATGCAGATTCTAGAGATTAAAACATCCAGTTGTGGTTCCGACTCAAGATCTCAAAAGATAACGTGGACAAAGCCGAGGTTTGCAAAGGGAAGGTGTTTCTAAGGTGGGAATAGATCACTGGGTAAGTCTCACTACTCACTATCCTAAACCAAAGATCCTCTCACTGGGTAAGTCTCAAGGTACTAAGGATAGGAACTATAATCTCAAACCAACACACCAACCAAGGGGATAGAATCAACATTTACCGGGTAAGTCTCAGGCTAACTCTCAAAGATGGGATGAAGGCACACTCAAACCCCAATAAAGGATAAACCTTTATTACCTACACTCATGATCTTGGGTATATAAACAAAGGAATCACCGGGTAAGTCTCATCCTAGGCTTGCGTTGAACTAGGAAAGGTATAACAAGGATAGGATTTGGCAAAGTAAAATCTCAACTCAGATAAGGATCAAAAAAGGGCTCGCCTCGCTTAGATCATGTACCATCTCGGTCGAGATGTTCCACGACTGACTGAGGTGTTCATCGGTTAAGGTAAAGGCTCGAGCTTTCAGGGTCCACTGGGATAAAGACTCATTCTTTCATCATTTTTCCCACAAACTTCAGCCAATCACCCTAGAATCGCATAAAGAACTTAGCCAACAATCATCATGATAACAATAATCAAATATATGAGAAAGGAATCAATATTCAAACAAGAAAACCTTAACACAAAGGTTTCAATAACTGAATCAAACAATCAGCATTCCTCAATCACAAATCAGAAAAGACAACAATCAAACCAAACTAAGGAAATCTTACAACTTCCTTCAAACTTCCTTCAAAACTAGCTTCTTTCCTTCCTTGATCTTCAACCTTCCAAACTTCCTTCAAAACTTCCTTCAACTCTCTTTCAAGATTTTGTGATCCGAAGATGGATGAATTCTAAAAAATCAGCCTCTATATATAGGAGAATTACCTTCCTAAGATACGATATCTTAAAAAAAATAATTTCCTTCTTTAAAATATCTTCATATCTTCCAAGATATATCAACCAAAAAGATATGCTTCCTTCCAGAAATCCATCCTAAAATATGTGATATTCACTTTCCAAAAATAGAAGATCTCTGCCAAAGATAAAGATCTCGTGTCCCGTCATTACTTCACCTCGGTCCAGACGATCCTGAAGATCACCTCGGTCGAGGTGGCACTGTAGCCAACCGAGGTGAATCTCAGCTGAGTGTAAAACTCTCTAATCTAGTCCAAAATCAATCTTCTAAATTATTTCCATGCTTCTTGAGCTCTTCTTATAACTCTTCAATGCTCCAGAATATAGCTCCGATGATTCCTTAGCTTCCTTAGCTCCATTTCGGTCCAAAACGTGTCATTTTCCCTACAATCACAACGAAACTAGGTGTAGACCTCGATTCTCGCAAAGGTAGACAAAACAACAATATAATCAAAGAATATACATCCATACATGCAGATTTATGATGATAAAAAAATGTCCAAACCAATCCCAAAATATAGACTATAATACATGCTATCAAAATACCCCATACTTGTCCCTTGATTGTCCCCAAGCAAGATTTAAATCTTAGATACAAGATAGAATGAATTATAAGTCATCAAAAAGATTAATGAAAAACATCTCAAAACCTTTTGGTGGTGTGCTCCATTCATAGATCACCCTAAGAGAATGCTTCATGGCAAATAAAATCAAGACATAATCAAAACATTTTATAAATATAAGAAAGTTGTTCATCTTTGCATAAAATCATAGAATGCATAATGAATGATATTTTTCGAAATTAATCATGTACAATCCAGTTTAAACCACCAAGCCAATCAACATACTCGAGGTCTCAAGGGCTTCCAAAGAGGTCAAGAAACGTGTCAGGGTGTGATGTATATAGAATAATGTGGTGCTAGAATCCGGGAATAGGATCTTACTTCACTTTCATTGAATCACAACATCTTCCACCAATAAGCTTTGCTTATTTTCACTTTACTTTACTTTTTTGGGAACATGGACAGAGGTGCACAATAATCGAAGCCTAGGAGATCAGCAACTGTCAATTTCTCGAGATGCCTCAAACCCTTGATGCACATACCATGACTCGTTAGGACTATCGATCAATCCGACTTTCGCAAGACATAAACACCCGGCTATGTGAATGGTGTCGAGTTACTCATCATCAAGATCAACGTCCCCGAAACTAATTTGTTTCTTTCTAACACTTTCAGCCAAGAATCTCAACTTCACTTCACACGCTTTTCGTCAACTGCATCTAAATTTGCGGATAGGTAAAGGGAGGCAAATGTGTATATGAGGAGTTAAAGCATGGTCAAGAAGAAGAAGATGAGAATGAAGTGCCTTAATCATCCCAGGAAGAATGTGATAGAACTCATCATGTGGTATCAACCTTCAAATCCAACATAATTTTGATAAAAACAAAGTATTAAACATGTTAGAATTTCAAACAAAGCATTTTGCAACTTAAACATATCATAAAACCTTTCGAGCATATAAAGATTTCAAAAACCAATCTGCAAACAAAATCATCATCGAGGTCATATCCAGAATAGAAGCACAAAACGTTTCGAAAACCTTTCAGTTAAGAGCTCATCTTGGTTGAGGTGCTCTGACGTCATCCGAGGTGTTTGATAACACGATTTATAACATAGTTTTAGGTGTATATTTAGATAGAATTCTCGCTCATTCATGCATGATCTAGCATTAGTTCAAGACGTTTTGCACCCAATTCACGTATTTTGTCGAGATAGACGTCTACACGGACTTGTGCGCGTTTTGTAGGTGTTTCGGGAAGTTTAGGAGCTTAAACGATGCGTTTGAGGATCGTTCATTTAGATGACACACCCTCGGACATATTAGGACACGAGCGAAGGGCTGAGGAGAACTCATGGAGCCTTACCAATACTAGCCATGCACCAAATCACAGCTTAATGATCCAAGGCGAAGTTTCTGCATAAAATCACGGTTCTCTGACAAACCACGGCCGTGGAAATGACCGTGGATTTTGCCAGATTCTCGTGACAGCTGTGCCACGACTCTCATGGCCAGCTCATGCAAGATTTGTTATAAAAGTGGTCCTTCATGGGTTGTTTGAGGTAGCTGGGTAGTTTGGGAGCAGCTCATCCATTATCCATTTTCTCTCTAACAAATATATTCTCAAAAACAAGAAGTTTTTCTAGGAAGGAAAGTGTCAAAGAGAAGAAGAAGAGCTCCATTGAATAGGAGAAGAAGAACACACACCATAGCTTTCTTGTATTTCGGATTTCGTTTTCTAGAGATTGTATGAACCTTTGAACCTTCTTTGGAAGGGTTGTAAGTGGCTCTATTCTAATCTTCAGCTTAGTTTTGAATTAAGTTCACTTGTTCATCTCCCTTCTTTCATTATCTTGTAATGGATGTTTTGATTTTATGTTCGTTTGTCTCGATTTTCATTATGAATGTTGTAGGCTAAATTGATGTGGTTCTAGGGTAAGGAAAGGATGGTTATGGCTAGAGCTATGATAGGACGGACTTAGATTTACCTTTGGATGACTTTTGCTTATGAACGTAGTTCCTGTTAGAAATCACGGGTAGTTCTTGAAGAACCACGGCCGTGGTTTCGGTAGAACAGACCGTGATTTTCCCTGGTTCGAAGGACCTTGCCTTAGACCTATGAAATGTTGAAACCTTAAGTGTTTGTTGAGTTTAACCTACCCTAGGGTGACCTAGTGTAGTGACTAAGTGTTAGGAGAGACTTACCCGGTAATCCTTGCCCTTAGAATCTAAAATAGCAAACCTTAGGTAGTGGTGAGCCTAATAAGCCGCCATTGGATTAGATGTGCTAGGATAGTTGCTTAGGACTTCCCCTTCCAAGACTTACCCGGTAAGGATAGGTTAGATCCCTAATTAACAATCCGGTTTGTGTAGAATTCCTATCCTTAGGTTCTTAGAGACTTACCCGGTAATGACACCTTAGGTGTGGACTAGTTGGACCATGAGACCTACCCGGTAATTGACCCCAAATTAGATACACTTAATCCCAACATATCATAGTTAATCCAAAGAACGAATAGATAACTTGAGTTCTATGCCATAACCGGAACTTCCGACCCCTAGAATCCGTCTTTTCTTTCTTTGATCATAATCTTGTTTGTTTTGTTCATTTGTGCTGATTTTTAGTTTAGTTTGATTGTTACTTTGCATGAATTGTGATCTTTGATTGATCACCAAAAACCGACCAAAAACAATTGAAATTTTCATTTCTTTGTTTCCTCCTTTTCTAACCTTAGACCTTCGCTAAACTTAATCACAAAACCGAATCAATTTCACCTTAGTCTTTGTGTTCGACCTCGGAATACTATCCATACTACAAACGTCCCGTACACTGCGGGTGCGCTAGAAGTTAGGATAAATATAACGAGTATAAATTTAAGGCTTATTGCGTGCACACTTTTTAGCGTAACAAGTTTTTGGCGCCGTTGCCGGGGACTAGGTCTAGATTGAGTCTATTTTGTGATTGTTTCTAGTGTAGATCTTTCTTGTTGCTTTTGATCTCTCTTTGGTTGGTGTCTTTGCTTTTCAGGACATCTATTACTCATTAGGTGTATGCGAAGGTCTTGTGGCAAGGATTTAGCTCCATTCGATCCCGAACCGGAGAAAACCCTTCGATCTAGATCCAAGAACATCCGAAAAGAGAAAGAGATGGCCGGTAGAAATCTTCAAGCTGAGTTGGATGAAGCCTTAGAGCAAATAAGGCTAAGAGATGAGCTCTTGGAGGAAGAAAGGAGACTTTCCAATGAGAGGCAAGAGGAAACTAGGAGGGAGATTGAAGAGATTAGGCAAGCCCTAGTTCAAGGAGAGCTTAATCGCCGACAACCTCCACCTCCTCCACCACAACCGCAGCCGGCGGCCAATGTTAGGGTTGTTCCCATTGCTATTGAGGAGCCACAAACCCTAGGGAGATGTATGGATCCGGCACAAAGAGCACACCGACCGGGTGTGAATCTAGGAGATCCCGCAACCCACAACTATGAGCTCCGCCCTCAAGTTCTACAAATGATCCGGCACAATCAATTTGGAGGGATGGAAGGAGAGTCTCCTCACCAACATTTGATGAACTACGAGATTTTGATGGAAACTCTTAGGCTGCCAAGATTAGAGAGCAACAACCATAAGCTTAGGGTTTTTTCCTTCTCTCTTAAGGATAAAGCCTTGGCTTGGTATCAATCTATTCCACAAGGGCGAGTTGGTACTTGGGAGGAGATGACAACCGAGTTCTTGACCAAGTTCTTCCCACCTTCCAAGACCACCGAATTAAGAGGGAAGATCAATGCCTTCGTGATGAGGGATAGAGAAAGTTTGTTCAAGTCTTGGGAGAGATTCAAAGACCTTCTCCTAGATTGTCCACACCATGGCATACCGAAAATTGAGCTATTGGAGATCTATTTCAAGGGACTTGATGAAGATAGCCAATTCAAGCTACAATCTCTTTCCGGTGGGACATTTATGGAGAAACATGTAGATGATGCTTGGGAGTTTGTGGAGAAGCAAGCTCTAGTGATTGAGAAGTACTCTCATAGGAAGAGTGAAGGAAGAAAGGCGGGAGCATATGAGGTGAGCGAGGTCACCATGAGCAATTTCAAGCTTGACGCCATCAACAACGAGTTGAAATCCTTAAGAGAGTTGTGTACTACAACCTTGAAGAGCCAAGCAACTCCTCAAGTACTTCCACAAGCTAACTTGTCTTCCAAGGAGGAAGATGTGAATTATATGGGAAGGAGCAACTTCAACAATTACCAAGGCCCAATAAATTTCAACAACAACCGGCAATTCAACAATTACCGGCCCAACCACAACCATCCCGGATTTTCTTACTCTAACCCGGATGGAGCCTTGAACCCTCCCGCCTCCACAAGCACAACTCCACCACAAAGAGCTTCACAAGAACCTCCACCCGGTTTTTCTCAACCTTCAAAGGATAGGACCGAAGTCATGTTTGAACAATTGCTAGGAAGATTGAGTGGACTTGAGAGCACCGTGACTTCAATTTCTAAGGCTCAAAAGGTCTTGGAAGCACAAGTCTTTCAAAAGGCGGGTGAAGCACATAGAGATCCGGGGAAGCTTTCCGGAAGAACCGAAGACAACCCAAGAGGCCAAGTGTTGGCTATCACAACAAGGAGTGGGTTGAGTATGAAGGATCCTTTGCCCAAGGACCAAGCTAAGGGAAAGCAAGTAGTGGTAGAAGAGGGAAGAAAGCAAGAAGATGGAGGCAAGAGCAAAGATGTAGAGCCAACCTATGTGGCACCGCCTCCATACAAGCCACCACTACCATTCCCACAATCAAGAGCAAGAGCTCGTTTAGACAATCACTTTGGTAAGTTCCTTGAACTAATGTCCAAGTTACATATTAACATTCCGTTCATGGATGCCATTTTAGGAATGCCGGCATATGGCAAGTTTTTGAAGGAAATACTCTCCAACAAAAGGAAGTTGGAGGAGTATGGGGAGATAAGGATGACCAAGAGATCGTCGGAATTGATCCAAACCATGAAGGAAGAGATGCCTCCCAAGTTAAGGGATCCGGGCTCTTTTTGCGTCCCAATAGGAGTGGAAGATGTGAAGTACGAGGCCCTTTGTGATCTTGGGGCGAGTGTAAGCATCATACCGCTTGCACTTAGCAACAAGGTCGGGCTAGGAGAGCCAAAGCCGGTCAAGATGACCTTCTATATGGCGGACCGTTCTATCACTCATCCGGTTGGGATTCTAGAGGACATTCCGGTGCAGCTAGGAGGATTCTACGTGCCTATTGATTTTGTAGTGTTGGACATTCTGGCGGATTATCCGGTTCCTATCGTCTTAGGAAGACCTTTCCTAGCCACTTCCGGATGTTTAGTGGATTACAAGAACGGGACTCTCTCCTTCAACATCGGGGAAGAGAACATCAAGTTCAAGCTATCCACAATGATGAAAGGGCCAACCCTTGATGAAGATATCTTCAACATAGTCGAGCATGAAGAATCTAGGGAAGTTGTGAGCTTGATCTTGATCAAGGACCCCTTGGAGAAGGTTCTTACCTTAAGCATGATGGAGGAAGGAGTTGAAGAGGCCTGCAATGAAGAGATCAAGGCCTTGGAAGCCTTGGAAGAGGAGCCAAGAGTTGGATTTGAAAGCCACGAAGAGGTGGTAAACAGCTGCAAGTTCCACGGTCGAGATTTACAGACCACGGCCGTCAAACTTTCTGGACAACTCCGAGAAGCAAGCTTGGCAAGAACCACGGCCGTGGAAGATGAGCAACCCGTGTTTCCAACCGTGGTTTTCCCTGAATCAGCTCTTGATGATGATCAAGCTTCTAGGAGCCATGGGGAGTCTTCCCTTGCTTTGGATTCACCTCATCCAACCTTATTTGGATCGTCTTCAACCGATAGAGGTCCTCCCTCACTTGAACTTAAACCCCTTCCCTCTCATTTAAAGTATGCATTTCTTGGTGATAATTTTACATATCCTGTGATTGTTAATGCATGCTTGAGTGATGATGAACTTGCTAAGTTGCTGCATGAACTAAGATTACATAGGAAAGCCATTGGTTATACTATTGATGATTTGGTTGGCATTAATCCATCTTTGTGCATGCATAAGATAATGATGGAAGATAACCACAAACCCTCTATTGAACATCAAAGGAGATTGAATCCTATAATGAAAGAGGTGGTCAAAAAGGAAATCATTAAGTTGCTAGATGCGGGAATTATCTACCCTATCTCGGATAGTAAGTGGGTTAGCCCCGTTCATGTAGTGCCTAAGAAGGGTGGAATGACGGTAGTAACTAATGAGAACAATGAACTAATACCGACTAGGACGGTTACAGGGTGGAGGATGTGCATTGATTATAGGAAATTGAACATGGCCTCTAGGAAAGATCACTTCCCCCTCCCCTTCATTGACCAAATGCTAGAAAGGTTAGCTCAACACTCTTATTTTTGCTATCTAGATGGATATAGTGGATTCTTCCAAATCCCTATCCACCCCGATGACCAAGAGAAAACGACTTTTACATGTCCATGGGGTACCTTTGCATATAGGAGAATGCCATTTGGGTTGTGTAATGCACCCGCCACCTTCCAAAGGTGTATGATGGCTATCTTTTCAGAATATATAGAAAATATCATGGAAGTATTCATGGATGATTTCTCTGTTTATGGTTCTTCTTTCGATGATTGCTTGGCTAACTTGTCATTAGTGTTGCAAAGATGTGAGGAGACAAATCTTGTCTTAAATTGGGAAAAATGCCACTTCATGGTAAGTGAAGGGATTGTGTTAGGACACTTGGTGTCTAACCGTGGCATTGAGGTTGATAGAGCTAAGATTGAAACGATAGAGAAGTTGCCACCACCTACCTCGGTGAAGGGGGTAAGGAGTTTCTTAGGGCATGCCGGTTTTTACCGGAGGTTTATTCAAGACTTCTCAAAAATTTCTAAGCCTCTTACTAACCTACTAATGAAAGATGTTGATTTTGTCTTTTCCAAGGATTGTCTTGAAGCTTTTTGTAGATTGAAGAACGCCTTGATCTCCGCACCTATCATGCAACCTCCGGATTGGAGTCTACCATTTGAGATCATGTGCGATGCAAGCGATGTGGCCGTTGGGGCCGTTTTAGAGCAAAGGAAAGAAGGGCGCACTCATGCTATTTACTATGCTAGCAAGACGCTAGATGATGCCCAACTCAACTATGCTACCACCGAGAAGGAGTTGTTGGCGGTAGTGTATGCATTTGAGAAGTTCCGCTCATACCTTGTTGGAGCGAAGGTCATAGTTTATACGGATCATGCGGCGATCCGTTATCTACTTACAAAGAAGGATGTCAAACCAAGGTTGATTCGGTGGATCCTTCTTCTTCAAGAGTTTGATTTGGAGATACGAGATAAGAAGGGATCCGAGAACTCCGTGGCGGATCACCTTAGTAGACTCCCACCATTGGAGCTTGGGAAAGACAACATCCCGATAGATGATTCATTCCGGGATGAACAATTGCAAATGGTGGAGGAATGCTTGTTCCAAGTGGCTAGAGGAAGTGAGCCGTGGTACGCCGACATCGTGAACTACTTAGTGTGTGAGGAAGTGCCTCCCGGATTTACATATGCACAAAGGAAGAAGTTCTTCAACGATGTAAGGCATTACTATTGGAGTGAGCCACTTCTATTCAAGAGAGGCCCGGATGGGGTGCTTAGAAGATGCATACCGGAGGATGAAGTGGAGAGTGTGATCCGGCATTGCCACTCCTTACCTTGCGGAGGCCATACTAGCTCACACAAGACGTGTGCAAAGGTATTGCAATCCGGTTTTTATTGGCCTAACTTGTTTAGAGATGTGCAAGGTTTTGTAGCGGCATGTGATGCTTGCCAAAGGACGGGCAACATCTCAAGGAGGAATGAAATGCCCTTGAATAACATCCAAGAAGTTGAGATCTTTGATGTGTGGGGTGTAGACTTCATGGGACCATTCCCTTCTTCATGTGGCAATCTCTACATCCTATTGGCGGTGGACTATGTGTCAAGATGGGTAGAGGCGATCGCCTCTCCTACGAATGATGCCAAGGTGGTAGTGCGATTCTTCAACCGGGTGATCTTCCCTAGGTTTGGAACACCAAGGGTAATCATTAGTGATGGAGGGAAGCACTTCACAAATAGGAACTTTGGAGCACTTTTGGCCAAGTATGGGGTGACTCATAAGGTGGCAACACCCTACCATCCCCAAACTAGTGGTCAAGTGGAGATCTCCAACTGAGAGATCAAGGCCATCCTCGAGAAGTCGGTGTCTAGGACAAGGAAGGATTGGGCTATGAAGCTCGATGACACACTATGGGCATATAGAACCGCCTTCAAGACACCAATTGGAACCACCCCCTACAAGTTGGTATATGGCAAGTCTTGCCACATTCCGGTGGAAATGGAGCATAGAGCTTATTGGGCCATTAAGTGGCTAAATTTTGACCTCAAGGAAGCGGGAGAAAAGAGGTTGCTTGATATAAACGCCCTTGAGGAGCTCCGGTTGGAAGCTTATGAGAATGCCCGGATCTACAAGGAGAGAACCAAAAGGTGGCATGACAAGAGGATCATTCCAAAGGAGTTGAGTGAAGGAGATCTTGTCCTTCTCTTCAACTCAAGGCTAAGCTCTTTCCCAGAAAGCTCAAATCAAGATGGACTGGGCCATATGTGGTGAAGAAAATCTTTCCCCATGGAGCTATTGAAATAGGAGGGGAGCATTGTGGAAATTTCAAAGTGAATGGGCATCGCTTGAAGAAGTATATTCCGGGAGCCCCAGTAGACATGATTGCCCCGCTTCACCTCGAATAGACGCTCCCGAGTTTGGTCAAGCTAATGACCTTAAAGAAGCGCTTGGTGGGAGGCAACCCATTGGTAACATTTTTCCCTTTTCATTTTTGCGTAGATTTTTCTGTTTTTGTGTGCTTTGTGTGTGTTTTGTCTACGTAGTGTGTGTGCTAGAGCATTAGTGGCATTGGAAGCCTTTCTTGGCAATGAAAATGATGATGATGAAACCCTCACCAATTATGGGTGGAGCGGACGCGGAACTTGGACGGCTAGCGGTGCCTAGCGCGGGTTCCGAAGCTTTGAAGGATGTTTAGAGCTCTCTACCATGGTTGAAAGGATCATCCAACATCAATTCACTTGAGAATCCCCAAATACCATAGCAAACAATTTTACATTGTGAGAACCTTCTTTCACTCTCTCTACTTCATTTACACATTGGGGACAATGTGTTTCTAAGTATGGGGTGGGGTTTGCATGATCCTTTGCATGATGAGCATCTAGAATAGTTTAACATCTTTACATGTCTTGCATTGTACATACCTAAAACGAAAATCCCATAAAAATCAGAAAATTTAAAAACTTTTGTGCTTTCTAGGCTTGGATATGATCCTAATGATGAAACTTGTCTTGTGATTGGCTATGGATGGCCTTATGTGTTGAATTGATAAATGCATATGTGGACTTGAACTACTTCTCTTAAATTCTATAAATGACTTGTGATCATGATGATTGCCTAGAATGGATTGAGTATTGAAAGTCGAAATTACATGATAGTTCTTGCATACCATCTAGGAATGAATGAGGCATTTCATCTTTCTCTACTTCTCATTCTTGATCATGATTGCTTGAGCACCTCAATTGATATAAAATCGACCTCTTTTAAACCCATCCGGGAATAGGAGCATGCTAGTGTGTTGAAATGTGTGAAAAGCAAGTGCGGGGTGAAGATGTAATGAAAAGAATGTCGTGAATAAAATGCTGAAATTATTGTGGAAGTGTAGCCAAAATATAGGTTTGGGGGTGTTGGTTTAAATGACAAGTAACTCGGTACACTTCACATAATCGGGTGTTGGTGCCTTGCCAAAGTCAAATGAACCAATAGCCCTAACGAGCTTTGGTATGTGTGCCCGGTGTGGATGCACCTCGAAAACTAAGAAAAAGCCCGAGGACGGCTAATCACCAAGGTTTCGGCTTTTGTACACCAATGCCATTGTCTCAAAAGAAAAAGAGAAAAAAAAGAAAAGAAAGCAAGATAGGGAAAAATATACACTTGGGGGAAGTTGATCGAGGACAAGGACGTGGAGTTAGTTCCATTCCCGGATTAGCATCACATAACCTAGAGAATCCCCCGCCCAATTGCAACGTTTCTTGGCCTTTTATGTCACAAGCCCTTATGACCTACTTGCATGTTTGTAAGACTTAGTAATCTAGATTGGATAGACTCTTGATCTTCTTGACCTCTTCATCCTCACATTTCATGCATATTTTTGAGTTAAGTACAATTGTCTTTCCATGCCCTTATTATTTGATACATAATTGCTTATCCAATTGCCATTAATCATGACTATGAAGGTGATCCAATAGTAGAAGCACAAAACCCAAAAAGATTTTGCCATTTTTCTGCATACATAAATCATGTCATCTCTTAGTCTATAGTTGGGAATTTGCTCGGGGACGAGCAAACCTTAAGTATGGGGTATTTTGATAACACGATTTATAACATAGTTTTAGGTGTACATTTAGATAGAATTCTCGCTCATTCATGCATGATCTAGCATTAGTTCAAGACGTTTTGCACCCAATTCATGTATTTTGTTGAGATAGACGTCTACACGGACTTGTGCGCGTTTTGTAGGTGTTTCGGGAAGTTTAGGAGCTTAAACGATGCGTTTGAGGATCGTTCATTTAGATGACACACCCTCGGACACATTAGGACACGAGCGAAGGGCTGAGGAGAACTCATGGAGCCTTACCAACACTAGCCATGCACCAAATCACAGCTTAATGATCCAAGGCGAAGTTTCTGCATAAAATCACGGTTCTCTGACAAACCACGGCCGTGGAAATGACCGTGGATTTTGCCAGATTCTCGTGACAGCTGTGCCACGACTCTCATGGCCAGCTCATGCAAGATTTGTTATAAAAGTGGTCCTTCATGGGTTGTTTGAGGTAGCTGGGTAGTTTGGGAGCAGCTCATCCATTATCCATTTTCTCTCTAACAAATATATTCTCAAAAACAAGAAGTTTTTCTAGGAAGGAAAGTGTCAAAGAGAAGAAGAAGAGCTCCATTGAATAGGAGAAGAAGAACACACACCATAGCTTTCTTGTATTTCGGATTTCGTTTTCTAGAGATGGTATGAACCTTTGAACCTTCTTTGGAAGGGTTGTAAGTGGCTCTATTCTAATCTTCAGCTTAGTTTTGAATTAAGTTCACTTGTTCATCTCCCTTCTTTCATTATCTTGTAATGGATGTTTTGATTTTATGTTCGTTTGTCTCGATTTTCATTATGAATGTTGTAGGCTAAATTGATGTGGTTCTAGGGTAAGGAAAGGATGGTTATGGCTAGAGCTATGATAGGACGGACTTAGATTTACCTTTGGATGACTTTTGCTTATGAACGTAGTTCCTGTTAGAAATCACGGGAAGTTCTTGAAGAACCACGGCCGTGGTTTCGGTAAAACAGACCGTGGTTTTCCCTGGTTCGAAGGACCTTGCCTTAGACCTATGAAATGTTGAAACCTTAAGTGTTTGTTGAGTTTAACCTACCCTAGGGTGACCTAGTGTAGTGACTAAGTGTTAGGAGAGACTTACCCGGTAATCCTTGCCCTTAGAATCTAAAATAGCAAACCTTAGGTAGTGGTGAGCCTAATAAGCCGCCATTGGATTAGATGTGCTAGGATAGTTGCTTAGGACTTCCCCTTCCAAGACTTACCCGGTAAGGATAGGTTAGATCCCTAATTAACAATCCGGTTTGTGTAGAATTCCTATCCTTAGGTTCTTAGAGACTTACCCGGTAATGAGACCTTAGGTGTGGACTAGTTGGACCATGAGACCTACCCGGTAATTGACCCCAAATTAGATACACTTAATCCCAACATATCATAGTTAATCCAAAGAACGAATAGATAACTTGAGTTCTATGCCATAACCGGAACTTCCGACCCCTAGAATCCATCTTTTCTTTCTTTGATCATAATCTTGTTTGTTTTGTTCATTTGTGCTGATTTTTAGTTTAGTTTGATTGTTACTTTGCATGAATTGTGATCTTTGATTGATCACCAAAAACCGACCAAAAACAATTGAGATTTTCATTTTTTGTTTCCTCCTTTTCTAACCTTAGACCTTCGCTAAACTTAATCACAAAACCGAATCAACTTCACCTTAGTCTTTGTGTTCGACCTCGGAATACTATCCATACTACAAACGTCCCGTACACTGCGGGTGCGTTAGAAGTTAGGATAAATATAACGAGTATAAATTTAAGGCTTATTGCGTGCACACTTTTTAGCGTAACAGTGTTCATCCTCGATCGGTCAAGAACATCTCGGTCAAGCCAAAAAAAAATTTTCAAACCAGTTTTTGACGTTTTTCTCGAACAAAAACCTATATGTATGCATGTAATGACAGATAAGCATATGGAGCCAAGTAAACGATAATATCCGAGAGTCATACATATAAGTCATATAGTACATCCAAATACCCCATACTTGGGACACATTGTCCCAATCGGTCAAATATAAGTCTGAAGGAACAAAGTACTCACCAGACATGGCTGAACTGCATAATAAATAAGAAAATGCTACATCTCGGTTGGCGAAGAACGTCTCGGTCGAGATTCTTTGACAGCACCCAAGATGTGTCTCAGTTGACTCCGTCTTCTCAATTTCTCGAACATTAGTCCTTCCATGTAGCTCCTGAGTTATTATTCCTTAGAGAGTACCTAATTCCTGTCTAGGAGGACGCAAAAACACGAAGCAAACTATCTAAACTAAGCTAGAAAATGGAAAAGAAAGCAATACCTTGGGTTGCCTCCCAAGAAGCGCTTGGTTTAAGGTTGCTAGTTGGACCGTACGCCATCCTCAAACAAGCTGTAAGGTGTCCTCACCCCATACTTCATCTTCATCATGGGGTGAAACAAAGGATTCTATCCAATGTTCCATAAAATGCAAGTGCTCATCGGGAAACGAATCATCAATGGGTAGGTCATCCTTCTCGAGCAAGGTGGGAGGTAGCCGGCTGAGGTGATCCGCAACAGAATTCTCGGATCCCTTCTTATCACGAATCTCTAGGTCAAACTCTTGAAGCAAGAGAATCCAACGAATGAGGCGCGGCTTTGCATCTTTCTTAGCAAGCAAGTAACGAATAGTTGCATGGTCAGTGTAAACAATAACTTTTATTCCCACTAAGTAAGAGCGAAACTTCTCAAAAGCATAAACAACTGCCAAAAGCTTCTTTTCGGTGGTGGCGTAGTTCAGTTAAGCTTCATCTAGCGTCTTGCTAGCATAGTAAATTGCGTTGGTCCGGCCATCCTTTTTTTGTCCAAGTACAGCTTCTACGGCCACATCACTAGCATCGCACATGATCTCAAAGGGCAAGGTCCAATCGGGAGGTTGAATGATGGGAGCGGTAATCAACGCTTCCTTTATCCTGTAAAAAGCATCAAGGTATTCTTGCGAAAACTCAAAAACAACATCCTTATTCAAAGATTAGTGAGCGGTTTATATATTTTAGAAAAATCCTTGATGAACCTCCTGTAGAAACCTGCATGCCCGAGAAAACTCTGCACACCCTTAACAGACAAAGGGGGAGGAAGTTTCTCAATAGTCTCGATCTTAGCTCGATCGACCTCGATACCTCGGTTGGAAACGAGGTGTCCTAGAACAATTCCTTTGCTAACCATAAAGTGACATTTTTCCCAATTCAAAACAAGATTAGTGTCTTCACAACGTTGTAGCACTAGAGAAAGGTTAGCCAAACAATTATCAAAAAAGGAACCATAAACCGAAAAGTCATCCCTAAATACCTCCATGATCTCCTCTATATACTCGTAAAAGATAGCCATCATACAACGCTGAAATGTAGCAGGTGCGTTACACAATCCGAATGGCATCCTCCGATAAGCGAACGTCCCCCATGGACAAGTGAAAGTGGTTTTATCTTGATCATCCAGGTGGATAGGAATCGGAAAGAAGCCACTATAACCATCTAAATAGAAAAATGGGAGTGTTGAGCTAACCGTTCGAGCATTTGGTCGATGAATAAAAGCGGGAAATGGTCCTTTCGAGTGGCCACATTCAGCTTCATATAATCAATGCACATCCTCCAGCCCGTAATGGTCCTAGTAGGAAGTAACTCGTTGTTCTTGTTTGTCACAACGGTCATCCCTCCTTTCTTGGGAACTACATGCACCGGGCTCACCCACTTTCTATCCGATATGGGAAATATGATACTTGCATCAAACAACTTAAAATATACTTCTTCACAACCTCTTTCATGATCGGATTTAACCATCTTTGAGGTTCCCGTGAAGTCTTATGATCGTCTTCTATTAGTATCTTATGCATACAAAAAGAAGGCTTATTACCAACAAGATCACCAATAGTATAACCCAAAGCCTTTCTATGTTTCCTCAACACATGCATCAGTTTAGACAATTCATTTTCAGAAAGAGAAGCATTAACAATAACGGGATAGGGTGAATCCGGACCAAGGAAAGCATACCTCAAGTGAGCCGGGAGTGGTTTAAGATCCAAGATTGGGGGTGCTTTTCTGACGTGGATTTGTACTTTCTCTTTCCAGTGAAGAGGTTTTAGATCGAAGAACTGGACTAACTGAAGTCTCAATTGATAACATCTCGCCTGATGTCTCGGTTGGGGTCCGAGGTGGGTGACCGATGTCTTCTTCAGATAAGAGCACCTCGCTTGCTCTAGAAAATGCCTCGGTCGAGGTACTGGAACTGGGACTGAAACCTAATGTGCTTTTCTTCTCTTGAATCAGTTTATCAAATCTAGCTTCTTGATCTGCTTCTAGTGCTTTCAAGCTTCGCACATCTGCATCACAAAAGACATCTATACCTTCCTCCATCAAACTAAAACTTAGAACTTTTTCAAGAGGATCTTTAATAAGGATAGAGCTCACCAATTCTTGAGAATCTTCTTCATCATAGATGTTGAAGATGTCATCTTTCAGCGGCTCACCCTTCATTGCAGCCAGCAATGCAAACTCCACATGATCGTCACCAATGTTGAATTTCAACTTGGCGTTCTTACCATCCACGTTGCAACCCGATGTTGCTAGAAATGGTCTCCCAAGAATGATAGGATGGGATAATCTGTGGTAGTGTCAAGCACAACAAAGTCTATAGGTATGTAGAAATTACCTAACTTGATGGGGACATCCTCCAAGATACCAACGGGACGGGTAATGGAGCGATCCGCCATGTATAACGTCATCTTCACGGGCTTAGGCTCTCTAAGTCCGACTTTCTCACAAAGCTCCAGCGGAATGATGCTCACGCTGGCTCCTAGATCACAAAGTGCATCATAAGTCGCATCCCCAACTTGAATGAGAATGCAAAATGAACCGGGATCTCTCAATTTAGGTGGCATCTTCTCCTTCATGATTTGAATGAGCTCCGAAGATCTAGATGTCATCCTTACTTCACCAAAGGCTTCCAGTTTCCTCTTCCTTGATAAGATCACTTTCAGAAACTTCTCATAGGCGGGCTTTCCTAGAATGACATCAATGAAAGGGATGTTAATATGTAGTTTATTCATAAGGTCAAGAAACTTACCAAAGTGCTTGTCTAGATGTGTCCGCGCCCTTGACTGAGGGAACGAGAGTGGTGGTTTATAAGCAGGAGGTGGAACATAAACTTCAGATTTTTCTTTCGCTTTCTGGGGCTCCATCTCGGTTGGCACCTCGACCGAGGTGTTCCTCGTCTGATCGTGATCCGACCGAGGTACTGGATCTGCAGTCTTCAATCCACTACGTGTGGTCCATTAATAACATGATTTTTTTTATCCTTTAATATCGCCTAATCTCAACCATATATTTAACGATCTAACGGATACAATTTATTCTCATTGAACACTATAAGGGTTGTTTACAGGGGAGCCAAAATCTATATATATATATATATATATATATATATATATATATATATATATATAATTATTTTTACGAAAAAGTTCAGAAAATTTTCTAATCGAAAACTTCCGTTCCGAATATTTTTTTATTGAGTTTATTTTTTCCGGATCCCATTCCTTTTTCTTGGTATTTTTTCCATAATAATAAAAAATATAAAGTAATTCTAATAGTAGGTATGGCATAAAACTCATTCTGAGAATAGAAAGGAATTAGGGTCGGAGCAGACTCGTCGTTTGAAACTGCGGGTTTAAATTAATAACCCGCAGTTTCAAACGCCAAGTTTCTTTTTTTCTTATTTTTTTTATAATTGCATAAACACGAAGTTTGAAACTGCGGGTTCTTTGCAAAAAAAAATCGGTTATAGCGGCTTCCCGGCTGGAGATCTTAGGCGTTGGTTGAGCCGTGCCAATATCACCTGCGCATGGTGAGAGTCGTTGGATTTGAATGATTGAGCCACTCGAATGAGGTCGTCAATGAAGTCGAATCCATAGCCTTTGATTTCATCGATTCCCTAATCATGCGGTGGGAGATTGGTGTTGTACGGGAAAAGATTATCGAAATCGGCGTTGATCATCGAGGAAGAATTAAGGGTTTGATGATGATTAAAGGCTTGAGAATGGTGAAAATCAGGGAGGTTAGGTGGATCGTTGAATTGGGAAACAAACTTAGGGTTAGGGGTAGAATCATCATTCAGACCCAACTCTCGTAGGATTGAATCCAACCCTTTAAATTGTCCAAATCAACGGTTGGGTTTTTGTAGTTGAAAGTGTATCATGAACTGACGAAATCGTCGAGATTGAACGGTGGGTCTGGTAACGGGGCTAGGTTGCGTTGGAGGTCGAGAACAGAGGTAGGCTTGTATCATAGAGTACTGATATTAGTGTTAATGGTGTGATGAGCTTGGGTATGTAGGAAACTAGCGTTGTTAATCATGGTCTTGGTGTTGGACTGGGCGGCTCCGGTGACTGCAACTCTCATTCCTAACCCTAACCCTATATATAAGTAAATTGGAGGAGAGGAAAGGGAGAAATCGGGTGAGAAGAACACGCGGAGTAGCAGTTTCAGCCAATCTGTTTTCCCAAATAACCCGCTGTTTAAAACTGTTGGCTACACAATTAGTAATAAAAAATTAAATAAAATAAAAAGCAGCGTTTGAAACCGTGGGTTATTTATATAAACCCGCAGTTTCAAACGATGGGTCTACTCTGACCCTAGTTACTTTCTATTCTCGGAATAAGTTTTATTTTATGCCTACCATTAGAGTTTATTTACATTTATAATTCTGAAAAAAAATAATCCCTTTTTCTTATCTCATTTTTTTCTTTTTTCATTCTCCTCCTTTTCCTCTTTCTTACCTGTTTCTCTCCCGACCCTTGGCCTCGACCTCTCGACCTCACCTCCTACCTCCACCTCTCCACGCCTTTGCAGCCTCTTCGTAGCTCTCCCTAGCCCTTCCACTACCTCTAGCCTGCAGCCTTGGTCGGCGGCCCCTCGTCACCTCCACTCTACACCTCACTTACCGCCCTATGCTCCAACCCTCTCTCTCCATTTACTTCATCACCCAAGCCTCACAATAGCTACTCAAGAATTCTTTCACTTCCCTGCGTCGCTGCCGCCCGGGGAGCAACCTGTTGCCGCTTGAGGAGCCGCCACTAATGGCCTCGCCGCCACCTCCTTCTTCTACTCCACCAATCCGGACGGAGAAGCACTTCCTAACCTTCCTTCTTCTAGTTTTTGTCACCGCCAACCAAAGAACATGGAAGCGTGTCGCTGCCCTCCCGATGCTCTAAAGTCGCCAGACGAGACCATCGTTGTCCTCTGCAGCCGCCAACGCCGGTAGCAAGCCCCGCCCACTTTCTTGTAAATTACAGTTGGCCTCCCAAGATTAGGGTATAATTACACAAAAACTCTCAAACTTCCTATTTACATTTTTGCCCCATATTTTTGTTTCTAACTATTTTCCCTTGACAGTTTATTTACAAATTTTGGCGCAAACTTTTAACTAAGTAAATGACCCAGCTTTTTTGTTTTTACAAAAGTACCCCTGAGAAGGATATTTACAAATTTTAACCAAACTTTATATCTTCAGAAGGGGTCCTAGATTTTGTACTTACAATAATTGCCCCAAAAAATATATTTACGAATTTTAACAAAAGATTTAATTACAAGATTTATACTATATATATATTACATTTTATGACCCAAGTTTAGCTTATAGAGTTAAACTTGTTTAGTTGTTGTGTTTTAGGTTCGGAAACACCTTCAAAGAAGGTTTAGCTCAAGTCGAAGTACAACACCGTTGATCGACTTTTGTTATGTCGACGCTACGTGAGTATGTTTAAACTCTTGATTGGAAAGTTATTATGGATTACGAATTGGAAATTGGATTTGATATGGCTACTTGAGCGTTCTAGGTACTTATTCACTAGATAAACGGGTTTTGGATAAACCCTAAGTGAAGTAAAACTCAAACTCGTGTCACGGGAGATGATGTTTCTAAAGATATAGTATATATAGTTGTTTGATTATGTGTTCTTTACTTGTTCAAGTTGTTTGCCGAGTTGTTAATATTGTCGTTTTGGCTTTAAGCCGTTATGCAAGATTTTATCGGGGCAAGTACTTCTGAGCTATGTTGCACAGACACAAACACGGCGAGAAATGTGGAAACGACAATCCTCAAAAGCATAGAAAATAGTGACAAGGCGAGAAAAACAAATAATATGTGACTATACCGCTGAATTGTTGTGGACCATTAGGACTTGTTCCTAACTTTATTGGGTCAATTAACTTTTTTCTAAGCTCAGATTATTGTGGACCAATATGTTTGTTTCGTTATTGTAGGTTTGGACCCTTTTTGTGGTTGACATTATGGAACATCTTTTGGATTTCAAATCCTTGTTGTTGACAAGTTATGCCTTTGTGTTTGTGTTGTTATTATATATCTTAATCCATATTTAAGTCTTAGGGAATCCTCGTTTGGGAT
Organism: Fagopyrum homotropicum; assembly: GCA_033239125.1. Lineage (NCBI taxonomy): Eukaryota > Viridiplantae > Streptophyta > Magnoliopsida > Caryophyllales > Polygonaceae > Fagopyrum > Fagopyrum homotropicum. Next base: position 105,981,286 of record BSWB01000002.1, read on the forward strand.
TCATGGCGTTGTACCGATGATCCCATTTTGGGGGCTATTCAAATTAAGCATGTCCACGGGTCGGACCAGCCGGGTCGACGGGTCCGATCCGCCGGGTCAAGGGTCCGGGAAGGGTGACCCGTACCCGTATAAATGGCCAACCATCCGGGTTGGCGACCCGCCTGGTCACGGGTCATACCCGGCAGTATTTGTTGTCGCTCGTCGTCATCTTCGTCGCCTTCCTCCGCCGAGAGGTTGTTTTTTTGTGTTCGCAATTCCTCTTTCCTCCAATCGGCTAATATGACTTGTGCCTCCAATGTCTCGGGAAACATGTTTGATCTCGTCGGATCGAGCATCTTTCCACTCCGGCTAAAGGTTTGCTCAACCGCTACCGTTGAGGCGGGAACGGCGAGAATTTGTGCCGCGATCCTTGAGAGGGTAGGGAACCTCATTCTCTCCGGTCGGATCCACCATTCCAATATGTTGAAATCCTCTTCTTCTTCTTCATTGGCAAACTCAAAAGAAATGGTTAGATATTCGTCGAGTTCCGAATGGGAACTCGACGTGGTTTTTGCCCTTTTCGGGCCAAACAAATCTCTAACAATTGATTTAAATTTAGATCAAGTTGAAGATGAAGGACGAGGAGGGGGTTGAGAAGATTGACCTTGATTGGAAACACGATATTGAACCAATAATTCATCAAATAATTTTATAACTAACAATTATGGTAGAAACATGACAATCGGGATTTTGTTGTAATTCTAAAAATTCATAATAACTTTCTAAAATTTGTTTTAAACTATCCATTTTACGTCTAGGATCTAACACAAATGCAACAAGAAAAACATCGGGAATAGTTGTATAATAATCTAACCATTTAGTTCGCATTGTATAAATAGCTTGTGAAATATTATCAATTAAAAGACCTTGTTGAAGTGCAAATGCAATATTAATTGCTACATAACAAAATAAATTTGAAGTTGGTGTATCAACATAACTAAGAGTATTAGTAGCATCATAAAAATATTTAAAAACCTTCATTACATTTCTTGCTAAAATCCAAGATTCACCGAAAACAAAATCGCCGTCAATATGTTGTGCGGCAAAACCACTTAAAAGATCTCGATATTCATATGATTCGGAAATCATTTTGTAAGTAGAGTTCCATCTTGTACAAAAATCTTTTGGAAATATTTTAGGATAAACGCCATTTTGTTTACAATATGCATACCATTTAGTACGTATACTTTTTTTAGACCAAAGTTCATTAAGAAATTTTCAAATAGGTTGTACTAAATCTCCAATGTATGCTAAACCTTTTTGAGCACACAAGTTTAAAATATGAGCGGCACACCTAATGTGAAAATTTTTTACCTCCAATCGTCGGCTTACAATAGTTGGTTAAATCTCTAATGGAAGCCGTGTTAGCGGAGGCGTTATCAAAACCGATTGAAAAAACTCGTGAAACTAATTTATATTCTTCCAAAATATTTGCAATCAAACGGGCAATGTTTTGGGCGGTGTGTTGTTCGTTGAAAACTCGTAATGCTAAAACTCTTTTGTTTAAAATCCAAAATTTATCAACAAAATGACAAGTAATACCCATATATGAATTTTTTTGAAAACCGTCGGTCCAAATATCACTACAAATAAAAACTTGAATATCACCGTTTTCCATAAAATATTTAATCAATTCTTCTTTACGAATTTCATATTTATGCATCATTTTTCTTTTAGCGGTTTGGCGAGAAATCGGTTTATATGCGGGTTGAGCATGATTTTGCATCCAATCATTAAAACCAACATTTTGAGCAAAACTAAATGCCAAAGAATCTACGGCTAAATTTCCAAAAATGCATTCATAGAAGAAGCATGATCATATGTAAATAAAGAAGGAGGTTGGTTAGAGGTAGATGCGTACCCGGTAAGTTGTGTTTGCCCTCGTGCCAATCCCATTTTTTCGGGATGCTTGTTCCGAATATGCCTCTTGTAGTTACCGTAGCCTTCTCCCTTTTTGTGCTTGTATTGTGCCGAACAAAAATTGCATTTGGCATAGTAAACCCCGTTGGCATCGGGAGCACCTTTTTTGAACCAAAATCGGAAGATCGCCGCCGTTAGTTGAGTGTTGTTCAATGGCGGTTCTTCCGGGAATTGGGTCTCGGATTCTTGGGTGTTGGGGAAAGGAGGTGATTTCATGTTGATATCCTCCTCCTCGAGGATCTTGTGATCTCCACTTAATAAGCCCCGCCTTAAATCCGAACTGGTTGGAGGACCGCTAACGGAATGACGTCCTCGGCTAACACCTCCGTTGGATGAAGGACCGGTACAGCTAACGGAACGTCTTCCTCGGCCATACATTTTTTTGAATAATAGAATGTAGTAGTAAGAGTAGTATAATGAAAAATTAATAACAAAATAAGAGAATGAGAATATGAGATTAGGAGAGTAATTGAATGTAAGAGTTGGAAATTATGGAGAGATTGAGAGAGTGAATAGATTATTGAATGAGAATTGGTGTGAGATGAAATGAATTGAGTTTGGGGTATTTATAGAAATGTTTTTGGATTAGATTTATTATAGTTTATTGTTTTTTATTTTTATATTTTTTATAATGTAGCCGTTACAACGGCGGGATTTTTTTTTTAAAAAAAAAAAATTTGAACATTACCCGGGTCGACGGGTAAGGATATCATAACCCTTACCCGTACCCGCGACCTAAGGGAACCCGTACCCGCCGGGTCAGAACCCGCCTGGTCACGGGTGACCCGTGACTTGTGGACATGCTTAATTCAAATATAGTTGAACAATTTCTTATTAAACAGATACATGTTATATTTGAACAATTAGTACTTGATCCAATGGTTGTGGACCAATGATTGTTATATATATATATATATATATATATATATATATATATATATATATATATATATATATATAATTAAATGAATGAAGGCTATGTTTGGACGCTTATTTTAAATGAGATTTGTAATTAACCGTGATATTAAAAACCTTTAGAGGAGGAGAAGAAGAAGAACGACTGGTGAGAAGTACATATGCACCTTGCACAAATGCACCTTGTGAGAACGAGCCTGTAGGTGAAAAATAAGAACGGATATGGAATGTTTAATTCAATCTAGATACACGACCTAAATTCATGACGCGTGTTAGGCATGTGCGTCTTATGAGGTGCACATATGCACCTTGTGAGGCGCACATATGTGTTGCTTATTTGCGCATCTCCCACAAATGCACCTTAGGAGTTGCACATATGTGCGTCTCGCACAAATGCACCTTGTGAGCTACACATATGTGCGCCTCGCATAGATGCGCCTTGTGAGGCACACACATGTGCGACCTCTACGTTCGTCGTTGGATATGACGGTTGTAGTTCGTTCTTATTTCTCACGTTAGTTTTTGTTTTCATTTGATCATTTTCATATATATATATATAGAGTATAGACCCTATGAGAACACCCCCTAACGTGAGAACATGAGAACAGATTCGTAATTATTATTATTAGTTTTGTTAAGAAGGTGTCATATCGTTTAATGTATTATTCGTAGTTATTGTTGGTTGAATGGATTATTCGTAGTTATGGTTGGGTTCCTAATTATTATTATTCGTAGTTATTATTAATTATGATATCTACTCTACATCTCAACCCTTAATACTCACCATCCAATGGTGTATGATTGTTCTCATGTTCTCACGTTAGGGGTGTTCTCATGGGAACCACACCATATATATATATATATATATATATATATATATATATATATATATATATATATATATATATATATATATATATATATATATATATATATATATATATATATATATATATATATATGGGGTGCACTAGTAGTGCATCCTAGACCATCTTCTTCCTCATGCCGAAAGGCATGGCGGAGCACCCCTTTTTAAAAAACGTTAAAGCTCGCAATTTTCCAAATCTAATTCTTTCTAAGCTAACTAAAACCTTATCTAACAATTTTTTATTGAAAAATGTAAAAAAAAAAAAACAAATAAATCTAAAATAAAAAACCGTTAAAAACGCACCTTTATTGGAGATAATTGACTTTTTTTCTTCGGTTTGCATACGATTGTTGTAGATCTTCAACACTCGAGTTCTATCTACTGTTATCGAATTGAAGCAGAAATTTGACATTCTACTCTCTTTTTTCCGTTCTTTCCTCTCGACTTTGGATACTTCTTTTCGGAATAAGGGGCAGCGGTTGAAGGCGAAAGTAGAGTGAGGGTCTTGCAGGGCTGGTGGGATGCAATCCTACTGCCCCCGGGGCTCGCGTTCCCATTGCACCCACGCCCCGTTGTTGTGTTCCCATTGCGTATGCGCCTCTCACCCTATTTCGATTTCTTTGATTATTTTGCATTTTTTTATTTCGCCGAATAAGAGTACCCAAATTGTGGTGTTCTTCCCCTAATCTTAGTGTCCTTGTAGGAGAGAGAATTTTTTTTTTTAATAGAACCAATAAATTTTGAAAGAATTTGGCCTACTAGGCTCTCTTTGGTTTTTGTTAAAAAAACTATACCCCATATTTTTTTACCACTTTCATTTAATGGTAGGTAAAACTAATTAACCCTTCTATTTAAAAAAATGTTTGTTATTTGTTATTTAAGTGTAAGTTTTAATTTTTAAAAACTGAATTTATTTTTTTTTATTTTCTTTTATTAATTTTTTTTTCACTTTTTATTTTCTTTATGTTTTTTATTTTCTGGAATGAAGAATTTTTCACATACCGGAATTTTCACATACCGGAATTTTCACATACCGGAATTTTCACATACCGGAATTTTCACATACCGGAATTTGACATACCGGAATTTGACATACCGGAATTTCACATACCGGAATTTCACATACCAGAATTTTTACATACCGGAATTTTCACATACCTGAATTTCCAATACCAGAATTTCACATACCGAAATTTCACATACCGAAATTTCACATACCGAAATTTCACATATAGGAGCTTCACATACCGGAAGTTCACATACCGGAAGTTATCATATCATACCGGAAGTTATCATATCATACCGGACGTTATCATATCATACCGGAAGTTATCATACCAGAAGTTATCATATCATATCGAAAGTTATCATACCGGAATTTATTTTTTTATTTTCTTTTATTTTTTTTGTCTTTTATATTTTCTTTTTTTTTTTTTTGGAATGCATACCGGAGTTTCACATACCGGAAGTTATCATACCGAAAGTTATCATATCATACCGGAAGTTATCATATCATACCGGGAGTTATCATACCGGAAGTTATCATATCATACCGGAAGTTATCATATCGGAAGTTATCATACCGGAAGTTATCATACTGGAAGTTATCATACCGGGAGTTATACCAAACAAACTGATTTTATGTCATAGTTTAGAATTAAGAATTACTTACATACCGGAAAATTACATACCGGAAGTTATAAAAATGGTATGAGCAAAAACGCAACATTCAGGTATCAACCTTGAAGCAACAAAAATGTCTCTAAAATGGTATAACCTTCTTCTTTGCCCAAAGACGGTCAAGACCACTGTCAGTATCACCGTGAGCGAGGAAAGGTTGTAAATTCACCAGTTTAAACATCATTGACATCTGGTATGAACTTCCGGTATAAAAAAATTTCGATATGAACTTCCGCTATGAAAAATTTCGTTATGAACATCCGGTATGAACGGTATGAACTTTCGGTATAAAAAATTTTGGTATGAACTTCCGGTATGAAAAACTTTGTTATCAACTTCCGGTATGAACTTCCGGTATGAACGGTATGAACGGTATGAACTTACGGTATGAACTTTCGGTATAAAAAATTTCGGTATGAACTTCCGGTACGAAAAAATTCGTTATGAACTTCCGGTATGAACTTTCGGTATGAACTTCCTGGTATAAAAAATTTCGGTATGAACTTCCGGTATGAAAATTTTCGTTATGAACTTCCGGTATAAAAAATTTCGGTATGAACTTCCGGTATGAACTTCGGTATGAACTTCCAGTATAAAAAATTTCGGTATGAACTTCCAGTATAAAAAATTTCGGTATGAACTTCCGGTATGAAAAATTTTGTTATGAACTTCCGGTATGAAAAATTTCGGTATGAACTTCCGGTATGAAAAATTTCGTTATGAACTTCCGGTATGAAAAATTTCGGTATGAACTTCCGGTATGAACTTCCAGTATGAACTTTCGGTATGGACTTCCGGTATGAACTTCCTGTATATAAAATTTCGGTATGAACTTCCGGTATGAAAAACTTCGTTATGAACTTCCGGTATGAACTTTCGGTATAAAAAATTCCGGTATGAACTTCTAGTATGAAAAAATTCGTTATGAACTTCCGGTATGAACTTCCGGTATGTAAAATGTCCGGTATGTAAATGTCCGATATGAAAACAGAAAATAAAAAGGGAAATGAAATAAAATAAAATAAAAAAAACAAATTGAGTAATTAAAATCAAAATTTACATAACAAACATCAAATATTCCTTCTTTTTTAATAGAATGGTTAATTAGTTTTACCTTAATGAAAGTGGTAAAAAAAATAATGGGGGTATATTTACTAAATAGAAAACTAGAATAGGCCTAGTTAGTATCAATAAAATAAAAAAGCCATAAATTTTACACGTTGCACACCTTAAGATTACCCATTAAGCAATCACCATATGACACATAACATAACATATTTAGAAATATTTTAAATACCTTTTAATATCATTTTCATAATCTAAAAAAATTAATAAATATTTTTATAATTCATAAAATAGTTTTAGCTACGTATAGACATCCATTTTGTTTATATTTATACCACTTTAAACATAGTAATTTATACATAATTTTATTGTTATATTATATTGATGGGATGAAAAAATATAAATTATTGGCTTAAGATGAAGGGGTGGAGAGATAATATTAAAAAAAGTGGGTTAAGGTGTGGATGGTCTAAGGTAAGTCTAAATAAATTGAACATCTGAGAAGAAGTGGCGTCTGATTTTGACAACTTAAACCAGGTCACGGTATCCTACAACGAAAGAATTCAAAGTTTGAGGATAAAAAATAGCAATGACCATCTTCATTGTGGGTTTAATGACTGGATTGTATATCTTTGTTATAAGCATTTTGTTGGTATGTGCGACATGAAGTAATTAACACATTAAAAAAAAAAGAAGAAAGAAGTCTCATCTACCAGTCAAAACCAGGTGGATCTCAATGTTGCTGACCCCTCGCCCTCCAAATGCTGTCCATGATCGGCGCCCAAAGGAGATGGTGTAGCAACCCTAGACAGCCAAGCTCCACGTCCTCGTCGTCCGGGTCCCCCAAGATACAGCGAATGAGACCCTCCTTCACCTTCTGAACCCAACTCCGATGGTCGATCTCGGGGGGAGTTGACATAGGCTGCAAGTATGCCAAAGCCGCCTGCTTAACAAGCTGGTTCTTGATGGGGACGTCATCCCAGCTGCTCTTCCTACTGGAAGGGGATGACGGCGGAGTAGACGGACCAGGAGGCGCCCATGTCACGCCTATCAAGTCCCGGAGGCTGGTGTAGCAGCTCTCGGTCTTCTGGGTTTTGGTTTTAATTGCATTATTATGCGCACCTTTCTTAATAGAAAGATTGGAGATGGGGAGTTGCTCATCCATCATTTGAAGAAGAAGAAAGGAGGTTAGGGAAGGATATAATACTTTTTGGGGTTGACAAACGCCGCGTATCAAAATGGCATTGTAGCTACTACCTTTTAAACACACACAAGTATATATAAACTCAAAACCAGAACAGGACTTACTCGAGAGTCTCACACACATGTTTGCTTACATTTGCCATTATGTACAAGACCAAACTGTCAATATAAAGAGCCTTTTTATTTAGAACTCTACACTAAACTTAAGCCCCCTCCTCTCTCTCTCTCTCTTGCCACAAACATCAGCTAAAATAATCCTCTGGCCCAGAGTCGTCTCCTCCATCATCATAGTTAGTGCGACGAATGAAGCTGAGTATCAGCTCCAGGAGATCTCCGCTATCCAGTGATTCGTCTAGACTTCCTTCCACCCTTGATCCTTGATCACGCCTCGAAACCAACTGCATCAGCATTTCACTGGGTGCCACAGGGTAAATCCATCCCCTTCTTCTTGCCTTCAACTGGACATTTAATAAAGTTCAAATGCATTATTAGTGCTCTTACTATTCATCAACTGCCATTCATCTTCACCAAATATCCTTGTCATTTTCCATCATACCAATCATCAGCATTATTGTTGCTCTCCCTTTCATCATCAACATCATCCTCAACTTTGCCATCAATATGCAACACATCAGAAGCTAAGGGGTAACAACTCCTCCAAAGGAAATATGCAACTCTACTCATTTTAAATGCTGCCTAACCAATCAATTCCAAATATTCTATTTTAAAATTAGTTTTCCACAAGTAACATGGTTCATGTTATATGTTCGACAATCTTGCGGTGGAGTCACTAACAATTACTATTTAATCAAGACTTTTAAGTTCATCCACTCAGCTGTCAAAGCCATTAATTAACATGAACTACGTGCACACACAGTGGATACCAAAATTGAAGGAACTAGGTAAGCAAATTACCTCTCCGACGTGTGGAGGCAAAGTAGCTCTTTGCTCAGCCATGGGAGTCCATATTTTGATGTCATTCTCGATTCCACTGCTGGCAAGCATGGTAGTATGAGGATGGGGCACTATGCAATTCACCACATCTACATCAGCTTGAATTACACGAATTAGCTCCCCACCTTTCTTCTTCCAAATAAAAATGCGGCCACAATCTGACCCGCTGACAATATAGTCACACCTGGGCCCAAAGAAACCCACACCTTTTACAGTATCACAGTTTGTATGGCCCTTGTAGACCTGGGGACCATACTTCTCATCACAATCCATTTCTAGATGAGTTGTAGACCTGGGTATTGGATTTGCTCCCAGTCCCATATCTTTCGCAAATAGGTAGATGTTCTCGTCATTGTATGATACTAAAAGCTCACTTAGTTCAGAAAATGCCACTCCTGTTATTCCTACTTGCTCATCACCAATCACATGCTGTGGGCAAAAGAAATCCACGGGTTGATCAAAATCATTTGACCCGTCCCACTTATACTTGCGAATATCATAAAGTCGAGCATACTCATCATCTCCTCCAACTGCAAATAGGTTAGGATTCCTTGGGTCAATGGCTATTGCATTCAACCGGATATACGGGAGAAGACTTCCCCGATTACCAATTGAGCGGCATGTGAAAAGTTGTGTATTAGATTTAGTTCTCAGATCAAACTGCATTACAAAAAGAAAAAAGAGCTTGTGAGCAAGAAGCAGAACAGTAACAAAAGAAGACAATAAGCAACCACCCTGACTTGCAAAATATTTATAACAGTGCATAAAATGACATAAAATTGAGGCAAAATTATATTCTTACACATATGATTATGTCTATTTATATTTCAAAATCTTTGCACATTATTAACAAAAACAAAATTGACTCATTCAGACCAAAGCATGCTTCCATTTGTCTCACTCAGAATTAGAGAGCATCAAAGGAGCATACAAAAAAGCTAAATGCTAAAGCTCCATTTTTTACTAGTTGGAAGCTCTAAGGCGCATTACGATTTGATGCTGATAAAACCAGGGTGATAATACCTTATACAGGTGTAAAATACAGGAATACTAGTTCAATTACCCTTAAGACTTGCATGAATAGGTAATGAAAGAGTAAACTAAACTTACATGCTGCACAAGTCCATCCTCACCACAAGTGTAAAATATGTGTGGACTCCCTGGCTCAATTGCCAAGTTATGAGCACGGCGTCCATGTTGCCCCAAATTTATAGTTTCTACATCCCCACCACTGAGAATTTCTGCATGCCTAACCTGCAATCAAGCAAGTTCCTAGATATACATAAGTCCTCTCGAGGAGTGAGTGCACCCTAAATACAATAATGGAGAATAAGGAGCGTGAAAAAAATAACACGAAAGTTTTCTGCACAATATTTTCCTCCATATTTAAGTTCGATACCAAAAAAACCTGCAGAGCTAGGACTATGTATTTACAAATTGACTATTCACAACTGAAACATTAACAAATTTAAATAGTTACCTGTCCATCTGCCCCACAGGTAATAATACTGCGGTCCTCACTGTAAGGCATGAATTTAGCCTGAAAGACATTTCCTTGGTGACCCGAATGAAATGAAAGCTTAGTGTGTCCAGCTTCCCAATCCCACAATATGACCTTCCTGTCATCAGATCCCGACACCAAAATATCACCAGCTGCATTAAAGCTGACAGTGTTGACGCATCCCTTGTGCTTTTCCAGCTTTCTAAAGAAACCTAGTTTCAAAATAAGGTCCTGAAAAAGAAAAAACCTAATATAGTTAGAATTTGGAATTAACGCAAATACAGATTCACACATAATAATTGAACACAACAGAGCGAGAAGTCCCTGAAGAAGAAGTACAACACAATATAAACTAACACTCCCAACCTAGGGAGCAACTCCACCAGGTCCACCAAGGAAAGCAAGGCACAACCCTTCAGATTTATAGTTGGATAACTCCAAAGAAGACCTAATGTCCTTCTATAAACAGTATCCCATCACATAATAATTGAACACAACAGAGCGAGAAGTCCCTGAAGAAGAAGAAGAAGAACAACACAATATAAACTAACACTCCCAACCTAGGGAGCAACTCCACTAGGTCCACCAAGGAAAGCAAGGCACAAGCCTTCAGATTTATAGTTGGATAACTCCTAAGAAGACCTAATGCCCTTCTATAAAGAATATCCGTCCCTTATGTCACCACAAGGTAACGTTAGAAAACCCTGTCACAAGTATATAACTCTGGCCTCTTATAGCCCCTCCATGAACCTCCTAGAATCTTCCAGTACAAAGAAACACATGTGCCTGACATAATCAAGTCAAGAATATCTACGCCAACAAGCAGATTTCCAGCCATAAACGAAATAAAGACATCCTTTAGTACACGAAATGCATGTTAACGAATTATCAGATAATTGATGAGAAATGCTCGTTATTTTTCATCTGATGTGCATGGAGGAGAGACTGACTAAAGGAATTCAAGAGATTTTGGGTTTTGACGCATATAAAAATGGTTTTAACTGATTGGGCCCTAATCTAAAAAGAATTTTCCCTCAAAAATAATGTGCTTGTAACAATTTCTATCACTAAATCAATTTGAAACTCATCACTCACTACACTATCACACAATGCTTACAACAGGCTCTGGTGAATATCCTTAACCTTACACGTAACTTAATCAATTTAGTTACGAACTAAACCCAATTCTTCTGCATTCTTATTGACACACAACAAACACAAAATTGAACCTTTTCCCCTATTTATCATGAGTCATCATCCTCTACATGATATAACCTGAAATCTATAGCTCTAAACTCCCCTTTTTACTCAAACCACACAAAATATCACTTCCTCACCCACAAAGAAATCACTAATCACAAAAGAAAAGATTCAAGAACCAGACGCTAGAGAACTTACTACTTTCCGAACAATCAGCCAAAACATGCAAATAACAAAAACACCCCAGCCAATTCCTAAGCAAATAACCAAATCAACAGCTGAGTATACTGATCAGGCAGAAAACGTATGGTGGAAACTAGGGTTTTAGAAAACCGAACCTTGGAGGCGGCGAATTGAAGAGCGAATCTTCGAGATGATAGTTGGCCTACCTCCCGTTGCCAGACATCGACAATCGGCTTGTCAAAGCCCAACCTGGCCCTCTTATTACTGGTGTTCATCCTTGGATTTCGTATAAATCAGGGATTAACTATGGAACGACAATCTAATAACCGCAGGTTAATAAATCAATGCCCAAACAGATTGATAAAGTAGAATCGATCGGAAAGCAATGGAGTGAGTAGAGAAGTGATGCTCAGATCATCATCTTCATCCGACGCAAGTCTGCTGTAACTGTAAGCAATGCGCCCACGTCCCTAGAAGCCCCCCTCCAGGAGAATTTAAGAAAGTAAATATTTTTTATTTTTTAAAAAATGTAAATTTCGGTGGTTATGGTTATGGTTGTGGTTAGGGTTATGGTTGTGGTTGTAGTACGAGTTTTTGGTAGATTACGTTTTTGTTTACAAAATTGCTTGATGTGTTTAGTTAGGTAGTTTACACTAGTTTTTGATATGATAAAAAAACGTATATACCCCGTTGAAAATAACAAATTACAAAGGAAGGTTGTTTGTTAAGTTTACCCTTTCTTTCTATCTCTACTTCTCAGCTCTCACCGGTCGAGCATCCCCAACCCGAACTGAAGAACCCTAGGCGATCACGCGAGCTGCTCTTTTGAGATCTATGGTTTCTCATCCGTTCGATTGTCACCTATGAAACCCTAGTCATCTATTTCAACCTTCTACCATCTCTAATCGGTTGGATCTTGAACAAGAACGGTAATTTTGGATGTGTACTGGATAAGAGAAGTAGAACTTGAGAAGAACCCTAACCTGAGTGAACGCATGATTTCGGGTGTAGCTTTGGAGATCATTGACGAGGTAGCTCTTCCCGGGCGCCGTCCACTGCTCTTTCCAGTCGTCATTTTCGACAAACCCTAGCAGTCACTTGTTAGGAGAAGAATCGCCAAGGTGTGCGAAGATTTGTGGAGAGTGAAGATTTGAGAAGGGCATGTAGATTTATGAGGGGCATGAATGGGATATGATGGACAAAACTCTTGCTGAAACTCCCAAATCTATCGTGACTAGTTTCTGAAATTGGAGGTTTCAAACACAGGTAGCCACAACTACAAATGATATATGAAGAGAGGTAAAACTATAACTAAACGCTTAATTTTTTTTTTTTTGAAAACTGAAACTAAATGATTTAGAGAAAACTCTAACTAAACACAGCCATAATGTTTATAGATTTGTGGTTGAGTTTTGCAAAATTCGAGTGTGGTTAGATTGAGATTTAAAATTAGATTAGGGTCAATGTATAATCATTTACATTCATATTGTCTTCGGATCTTCCTCTTCTTCCTTTTCATCATCCCTCTCTTTCACGTTCTTTTTTGTAACTCTGAAGAAGCTCTTTTGCTCATCACCGGCATTGTGATGATGTTCAAACCTTAATCCCATAATCAAAATCTCCCAATCAATTTTCATCCATGAATAGTGCCACAAATCGCACCATGACACATGACTCAGAGGAAACAAACAACAAATTGCTTATGCTTACTCAGTTCTTAAAATAAAACACATATCTTTTTCAACTTGGAATATAGGAACACAAGAATATCAAGAGATTTTGCAAAATGAAAGAAAGGTTGAAAGAGAAAGGTTGAGTTTGTAACGCCCTAGTCTAACATCTTACTAGGTGTGCTACAACGCCAACGGTTTACTAAAACATAACTTTAAGTTTAGTTATATATAAACTTCCAAGGGGGTGAAAGGTGATCAAGTGTAACCCCGGTATGCTTCCAATATGTCATCTCCTACTCACCTTAACCTGCCAATAGGTTGATAATGGGTATGTTTATTTAATAAAGTGGCAAGCTGGATTAAACTAATTTTTTAAAATAACTTAAATTCATATAAATAAATATTATTCATACTTTCAACCTTACTCGACATTCAATCCTTAAATCAATTTACAAGGAAAAAAATTAATTGCGTTAACGTTACGTTAGCAATTTCACCGTGGATACCAGGTCTGATTTTAGCCATTAATCAACCGAAAGGCAAATCTTGGAGAACCTTTTGGTAAATGCATGACTCCTAAATTCGTCTACCAGTAGCGAGATCGGAATTAGACGACCCAATTTCCGGGGTCCACTAAGCCCCAATGGACATTTCTAATAATGTTGTCGAGCCGTCATTATTATTTACCCATATTGTCTGTACCTTTTAATGACACACGTTTTACATTTTTATCGGTTCAAACACTATCACTATATCGATCAAGTAACCAATGAATTAATAAAATATATGTTAGTCTAGTACAAAATTATATATATGTATTTAATTATACATATGTCGATTGATATACCTATAATTATTATCTCTAGAATATATATATATATATATATATATAGGCTTTTGTTCAGGTACGATTTATAATTTCGGGTAGGGGTATGCGGCTGAACGTAGAGCTGACACATGTCCCAATTTTTTTTATTTTTTTCCCAGATACGAAGGAAAATTTTTTTGAACTACCATGTTATAATTTCTACACTATTCTCTTATAAACTTTGAATTATTCCCAATAATTCATGAACTATTACTTTTTAATATATTATATCAAACTATTTATAAATTAATTGTTTATATGTTATGAACTATCCAATTGTAATTCATGAACTATCATTTTATAAGTTATGCACTATCCTTTATATAAATTTTGCACTATGAACTATTCTATTATAATTCATGAACTATCCTTTTATAAGTTATGAACTATTCTTTAATAAGTTTCGAACTATTACTTTCACTCGTTTCTAAAAAAAATATAAAAAAAAAATTTGGAACACGTGTCAGCTCTACGTTTAGCCGCACGGCCCTACCGGAATAATGTGCCTTACTTGAATAACACCCTAATGAATTATGACATTTCTTAAATTATATAATATTTTACCTATTATTTTGTGATTTTTAATATATTTATTGCTATTTAATACTTTATCATATTTTGCATCAAAATATGAAAAATTTATGAAACAATTTGGTTTACTAGACTTTTTCTAATTTTGTATTTAGTAAATGTACCCCTTGAGAGAATAGTGTGTAGAGTTTGAAAATAAATACAAAAGGTTGGGGTACATTTACTTCATTGAAATATTAAAAAGTCTAGTTACTACTTTAATTTTTCAAAAAAGCCTAGTTACCAAAATTGCCCAAAATTTATTATGTTTTATATAAAATATAAGAAATTTAATTTATATTTATATGATATTTTAATCAAAATTTTAAAATTAAACATAATTTATATCTATATGATATTTCGTTGTTGGTATACTCTGTAGATTTATTTTTTGGTTTATTATATAATATTGGATGGTTCATATCCCTATTATATAAAAGAAAACTTTGATTCTATGTGAGAGTGCTTATATTTTGGCGAAAAAAATCTTCTAAAAGCATAGGATATTCATTTTTTTTTTTGAAAAATTGAATGTCCGTTTTTAATATTCTACGTTATATATATTTATCAATGATATCAAATAAATCCATGGAGTATACCAACAACGAAATATCATATAGTTATAAATTATGCTTAAATTTAAATTTTTTTATTAAAATATCATATAAATTTAAATTAAATTTCTGATATTATATATAACACATAATAAATTTCTCATGTTTTGATGCAAAATCTGATAAAGTATCAAATAGTAATAAATATATTAAAAATCATAAAGTAATTGGTAAAAATCTTATATAATTTAAGAAATAACATAAATTATTAATAGTTGATTAAAGTTGTTTGATTAAAATATACTTATCTTCGAAATTTATAATATAATATTGTTATTATATATATTTTTTTTCCTTTTTTAAAAATAGTTTTAATATATATAAACGTTATTTTAGACAAAAAATAAGAAATAAGGGTATTGAACGGAAAAACCGAAATCTCAGGGGTACCAAGCGGAAACGTGAAAAATTTTGGACACCATCCGAAAAAGCCAAAAATTCAAGGGTACCAAACGAAAAAAATCCAATTTTTTTGATAGGATGATTAATGGAAATTAATTTATTGCAAAACAAATCTCTAAATTTTTTAGTTTTTGTAAGATAACCATATAAAAGTAGTTTTTCTAAATAAAAAAATTCTCCCTCTTCTTTTTCCTATATTTTCGCTGTTTTTTCACTCTCTTTTTGTGCCGACATATTTTTATATGATCTATTGAATTTGCTTCGAATGCATTGATTCAATAACTGGCATTAAGATTTGATTTTTAAATTCTACTTCCTCAGATCATAATTATTTGTTTTTTTAGGTATTGACACAATTTTCAATAAAAACATTAAATAAAATAGGTTTTATAAAGTTTTTCTAAATTTATCTCTAATTTAATATTCAACACTCATTTGAACCGATAAGAAATATTATTGAGCTAAAAGTTAACAATAAAAACAATTTTCAAGAAGAAATCTAATAAGTGCTATTCATTTATTAACCTAGAAGACTTAAAACGACAAATAATTGTGATCAAATGTCTAATGCTAAAACGACATTTATTTATGATCGGAGGGATATTATATGTATTTTTATCTTTTATTTCTCTTTCTTTTTTTTAAAATATTTTTTCTCCATTGAATTTGATTCAACATTTACTAATGACGAGCTTTAACTTCTCTGTTTTGTGATTTTTATTGATAGAGTCTATTATACCGAATATTTATTCTTAAATATTTTTTACTATTAGTTTTGATTTGATATTTGTTGTTTGTGTTTTTAATTGATTGAATTGATATGTGTTTGTTTATTTGTTTTTTTTTTGACAATAAAATTTTAGTTGTTAAACAATAATATTTTTGATATTTAATGACATTTTAAATAAGAAAGTTTATTCTCAATAACAACAATTTTATGTTTTCAACTTTCAACAACACAGTAAACAAAAATCGTTTCTTAATTTTTAGCGTCAATAGAAAAGTAATCATTGAAGATGTAGTTTTTACTATCAATAAGGAATTGATTAACACAAATATTTAGTTTTACTATCAACAAAACATCCACTAGATTAAAACAAGTTATGAATAATTAAACGGATCTTTTTGGATTGAAAAGTGAAAGTAAAAATAAAGTTAGGATTTTTTGTTATAAAATATTTCTATAAGAGTTGAATGCAATGAAAATTTCCTAATTTATCAATTGTGGAGCTCAAGTTTTACCCACACCAAAAAATTCACTAGATTGCCCGACGCAATTACAAAATGGGTATATTTGAGAATTTGAGACATAGGTAATTCGAATTAGCTTGTCATGAAATAAATCGATCTCGTTTATACCTGAATGATATAGCTTGGAACCGGCTAGAATCCGATATCATCCTACCCAACATTCACCGCTATGGCATCATGCAAATATGTCTCTTGTGTGTCCTTTAAGTCGGTTAGACTCAAACTGACTCGAGGTTTCATCCTCATTTAGCTATTTTTCTTATCACCATGAATTATCTTGCACCCACCACCTTATGACTCATGACCTTTCCGCTCTAGACATTCTCCGATAGATTCGTCCACAAGTTATAACTACTAATTCATCAAAACAGCATATGCAAACCAACTTATGTCGGGCATAACTATCCCTTTATTGATACATCTTAAAGTATACTTATACTAAAGCGCCCCATAAATAAGGTGTGTTTAGATATGAATATTTTCCGTATATTTATTGTTATTTTACTATCCTAAAAATTTTACGAGTGTGATATTTATATTGTAAATATATATATATATATAGGGTGCGGTTCCCATGAGAATAGGCTTATCGTGTAATCATGAGAACAATCTTACACCGTCGGATGATGAGTATTAAGGGTCTAGATTTAGAGTAGATATCATAATTAATAATAACTAGAAATAATAATAATTAGAAATAATCCATTCAACCAACAATAACTACGAATAATCCACTTAACCAACAATAACTACGAATAATACATTAAATGATATCGCACCTTCTTAACAAAACTAATAATAATTACGAATATGTTCTCATAATTACACGATAAGCCTGTTCTCATATAATCTTTACTATATATATATATATATATATATATATATACCATCAACCAACCGACACCCCTAGCTAGCTTTTTTCCTAGCCCTCATGAACCCAACTAGCATGCAAGTGTAACCTCCTTTCTCCTTCAACCATAGATTGCCCCTTCCCTCCTTCAGGTGTCGTGTTGGCCTTGTCCTCCTAGCTAGCTTACTAGACTAGGTAATGAGCCCAAGACTAACAACCCAGCATAGAAAGCCCAAAGCCTGTAAAATGTCTCTATATATGCTGTACTGATGTTTACAGAAACATACAAGACAAAATGGAAAGCATTTAACAAAACATCCATTATAGTATCAAAGCTGATCGGCAAACGCCATCACTCCTAAAACAATCCTCTAACATAATTTTTCAGAGCCATCAATGTCTGAAAATCAAAATCAAACTTTTTCCCTTTCTTCTATTTCTTCTTTCCTCACATCCAAACTTTCATCTGAGAATTTTCTTTTATGGAAGGCTCAAATCAGCCCCATTCTACGAGCTCAAAACCTGTATGAATTTGTGGATGGCTCAAGAGCATGTCCAGAGAAGTCTCTTCTTCCTCTACAGTCTAAAGAATACTCATATTAGATCTCCAAGGACCAGTTTGTGCTTGCCATACTCACCTGCTCCCTCACAGAACCTATTTTAGTCCAAGTCCTGGACTATAAAACTTCAGCTGAAATCTGGAATCATCTTCATTCACTTTTTGCCTCTGCATCAAGTGCCAATGTTGTCTAAACCCGCCTCCAGCTTGCGTCTCTGCGCAAGGGGGATCTGTCCATAACTGAGTTTTACAGCAAAGCGAAAAACCTTGTAGCTTGCCTTACCACAACCGGTCAAGCTATCTCCGATACAGAGTTCACAAGCTTTCTTCTTGCTGGACTTGGCCTTGATTATGATTCTATTGTCACCAGCCTATCCACTCAAGTGTCACTACCATCTCCTTCTCAAATTTTGTCACATCTTCTCATCCATGAGTCCCATATCTCTCGACAGCAAACAACTCTTCTCCCTTTACCCCCTACTCTCAACAATACTAACTCCTCTATGGAAGCCAACAATACTCAGAATCAGGGTCGTGGCTCTTCCTCTCGCTCCAATGGCACTCAGAATCAGAATCAGGGTCGCTCAAACAAAGGACGCGGACGAGGTCGTGGCAGGAGCCCTTCTCCATAGAATTTCTCAGGGAGCCCTGATACACGACCCATCTGTCAGGTCTGTTTCAAACTAGGTCACGTTGCTCTCTCTTGCTGGCACAGATTTGATCACAACTATGCTGCTCCACCATCACCTTCATACCAAGCACACAATACCTCCACAAATTGGTACCTTGACATAGCCGCTACCCACCACTACACCTCAGATCTCTCTAACTTGAGAATCGATTCATATCCATATCCAGGAACGGACACTGTTTTTCTTGGTGATGGCTCCAACATTCCAATCCAGCATCAGGGTTCTTCACTTCTTCATTCAAATTCTCAAAATCTCTTACTATTGAATCTATTGCATACTCCTCTGCTAAATAAAAACTTGCTCTCTGTAAATCGATTTTGCATTGATAATTCGGTTTACTTTGAGTTTCACTCCACTTGTTTCTTTGTGAAGGACACCAAGACCCACACGCTTCTTCTTCAAGGAACCATTGAGAACGGCTTGTACGTGCTTCCCTCTGCCAATGGTTCATCGCTGCCTCAACTTCACCTCACCGTCAACCAACAAGCCATCTTCTGGCATCAACGATTAGGGCATGTTGCTAAGCCCATCGTTGCCTCCATTCTCACAAATGAAACTGGCTCAGTCCGTGGCCCACTTTTCCCTCCAGAAGGCTGTACCTCTTGTTCTTGGGCCAAGGCCCATGCCCTTCCCCATCCCCCAAGTTCTTCCAGGAGCACAAAACTCTTACAACTTTTATTCATTGATGTATGGGGACCAAGTCACACATTATCCTTCAAATGACACAAATATTATGTCTCTATTGTTGATGATTATTCCAAGTTTGTTTGGCTTTTTCCCCTACCAACCAAGTCTTCGGTCACTCCCGTCATTACACAATTCGTTACCCTCGTTACAAATCTTTTGTCCACCAACATTGTGTCCATACAAACGGATGGTGGTACCGAGTTCAAACCACTTATTCCCCTTTTTCAAAAGTTAGGGATTTCACATCGCCTAACATGTCCATATTCCCACCAACAAAACGGCTCCGTCGAAACTCGACATCGTCAAATCGTTGATATGGGGTTGACACTTCTTAAACATTCTTCCCTACCCCTTCGGTTTTGAGATTTTGCCTTTGAAGCGGCCACATATTTAATTAATCGAATTCCCACTCCCATCCTCAATCACAAAACACCCTTTGAACTAGTTTTCAATGAAACACCAAACTACAAATTCTTGAAAGTATTCGGATGTCTCGCATTTCCGAACCTATGGCCATACAATAAACACAAACTAAATTTCCGTTCCCAACCCACCATTTTCCTTGGATATTCACCAAATCATCTTGGTTACATTTGTTTAGATTAGATACAACACAAATTCTATGTCTCTCGAGATGTTTTGTTCCATGAAAATACTTTTCCATATCAAAACAAACCCACAAAAGAGCCAAACACAACTTGAGCCTCAATTCCCTTCCAATTTCCAACTCCGGCCCATCTGTCACCACCTTCCTCTACTGTCAATCCTTCCTTATCCAGCCCACTAAGTGAATCATCCCATGATTCACCAAGCCCACTACCACATAACTCCCCTAAGCTCATATCTGTTTCGGATGAAGCTCCTCCACAAATAAATCCTCCAAGCCCTCCACTATACGCCTCCTACTTTCCTTGGCAGCAATGAACCATTGGACAGTGAGACAGCTTGACATACAAAACGCTTTCTTACACGGGGATTTGACAGAAGAGGTATACATTTCTCAACCCCCAGGATTCATTCATCCACATTATCCTAATCATGTCTGTCGTTTGCAAAAATCCTTGTACGGCCTCAAACAGTCACCAAGAGCCTGGTTTGCTCGCCTTGGTGACACTCTGATATCCATGGGGTTTTCAGCTTCACAATCTGACACATCAATGTTCCTCTTTCAATCTCCAACTGAATTTGCCTGTATCCTTGTGTATGTTGATGATCTGCTCGTCATTGCTTCATCCCCTTTTCTTGCCTCCAAATTCACAGATAGACTATCCTCCATTTTCCCGGTCAAGGACCTTGGACCAGTGAGTTACTTTCTGGGCATTGAAGTACAACGTACAACAAAAGGCTTCTACCTATCCCAAACACGATACATTATTGACCTGGTTACCAAAGCCAAAATGCAAAATTCCAAACCTGTTTCCACACCTTTAGCCACCACCTTTCAGGACACATTCCTGTCTTCCCAGCCCTTTGATGATCCATCCTTATATCAGAGTATACTGGGCAGTCTGCAATACTTAGCATTCATTCGCCCAGACATTTCCTTTGCAGTCAATAAATTGGCACAATTTATGTATTCACCAACTCTGACACAATGGCAATCTGTCAAACAAGTACTCCGCTACTTAAATTGTACATCATCACTCCAGTTTCATATTTCATCTACAAAAGGCTCTTACTCTCCGCCTATTCAGATGCTGACTGGGGCAGCGACACTACCGACAGACGATCCACAAGTGCTTACTGCGTTTACTTAGGGCACAATTTGATCTCCTAGACTTCAAAAAAACAAAGCACAGTAGCTCGATCCTCCACTGAAGCAGAGTACAGCAATGGCAAATGCTACATCTGAAATCCTGTGGATATAGTCCCTCCTCAGGGAATTAGGTATTGCTCTTCATCAACCCCCAACCTTATGGTGTGACAACCTGGGAGCAACATACCTCGCTGTCAACCCTGTTATGCACAACTGGATCAAACACTTGGCTTAATTTACCATTTTGTTCGCCATCGTGTCCAGAACAAGACTTTGATTGTGGCCTTCGTCTCATCCAAAGATCAAGTGGTAGATCTCCTCACCAAAGCTGTGTCCTCTCCTTGCCTGGCTACTCTACGCTCCCATCTCCGCCTTACTGAGTTGGGATCGACGGGGGATACTAGACTAGGTAATGAGCCCAAGGCTAACAACCCAGCACAGAAAGCCCAAAGCCTGTAAAATATCTCTATATATGCTGTACTGATGTTCACAGAAACATACAAGATAAAATGGAAAGCATTTAACAAAACATCCATTACAGCTTAAGCTACGCCCTTCCTACCCCTGACCCGTCCCTAGCCGCCCAAGCTATCTGAGGTCGGGTCACTTGTCCCTAGCGATGCTCTTATCCTTGTATCGAGTCATGTTGTTTGCTTCTTCCAACCTTCAGTGTCTCCCACCTTCAATCACACTTACCTCTTCCCCCATCATCTTTCTCACTCCCATTCTCACCCTTCACCCCGCCTCGATCCCTCTCTTCTCTTGTCCTCTTTCACTCTCGTCTCGCCAACCCTTTACCTCGCCACTCTTCTGGAAGCCATAACAATCAGCCCACTCTCCCTCACTTCTTCTATCGATACAACAAATCAGCAACCAGCCCTCCTCTCTCTGTTCACCGCTGTCCACTAGCGCCACTATTTAGCCACCACCGAAGCTAGCCCCACCAGGGAGTAGCCCCCATTACAGACTACCAAGTAAAGTCATATCCACCCACCGGATCTTACCGGAGACGCCAGGAAATCTCACCAAAGTCGCCCAGTCGCTACCAGAAAAAGCTGCAGGCTTTTTACGCCTCGAGCACAACCTCTTTAGACTTCCACCGTCATTGGAGCAAGCAACGTCCGTCCTCACCACCCCCACTACAGACTACCAAGTAAATTCATCTCCCCCACTGTACTTTGTTGAAAGAATCCAATGCCGTCAGACGTTTATAGACGGCGCCATAAAAGCCACTCCAAAACCCCTTGTCGGTCTTCCCCTGTTGTACGGTATTTGCATAAATAGCCCGAACTATAATTTTCATTATTATCCCATATTTTATGTTTTAGTAAAAATTCTCTTATTTATATATATTTACACATCCTCCATGTATTATCATTCTTAGGTACTAAAAAGATGGGAATAGCACATGGACTCAAAGTCTCCCGGCCCTACCCTTATCTAAGAGATCTTGTACTTGACTTTGAATTTCTTGGCTCACCTGAGGGTTCATACTATAGGTCGGATGACTAGAAAGTGTAACACCTGGAATTAAATTAATTTGATGCTCAATACCTCTAAAAGGTGAAAGTCCACCCAAAATCTCATCCGGAAACATATCGCTAAACTCATATAGAAGGTCTACAATGGGTTGGGGTAGGATGACCTTAGTTTCATCACTCAAAGTCACTAGGGTCTTACATAGGACGAAGATAGCACCTAAAAGGGGTGTAGTCATAAAGATACTCCATTTTGGATGCTAAAAAGGTCCTATACGACTCGACCGAGATATTAGCACTAGGGCGAGATGTGCTGTACTAAGGTGAGATTTTCCTGCACTGAGGCGAGATATCCTTACACTAGGGAAAGATCTTCATTGGGGTGAGATAATCTTGTACTAGGGTGAGATATTCCTACATTGGAGCGAGATTCTTTAATGGGGTGAGATTTTTCTGCATTGGGGCGATATATCTCTGCACTAGGGGAAAAATCTTCATTGGAACGAGACTCTCCTCCATTAGGGCGAGATTCTTCACTTGGGCTTCCTCCTTTATTCTTTCCTAAATTTTACTCCTTTCATTTCTTATAACATTCAATAACCTGCAAGGCTTAAGTGTAACACCCCGAATCTGCGAGACTCGGGATGTTACGGGCGGAGACCTCACAATGGGTCCCGACCCTTAGCCTGACAACAATTTCACCGGATCTTGCAACAAGACACAAATAAAGGTCAAAACCGAAATACATTTTTATACAATGTTATGAAACCCGAAAACAAAAAAAAGGAAAGACTTCAACCGTCCTTACAACAACATTAACATAATACAAAATAACAACCATACAAGGACTCCAAAACCCAACTCAACCTAAGATGTACGGGGACCCCGGTTCCCACTCCTCCGGATCACTCGGCGACATTCCTAACCTGCAAGGCATCTACAACATTCGGTATAAAACCGTTAGCTCATATTCTAGACATTAGATAGATAGTAAAGGCACATACACAAGAAAGCAAACATAAACACACATCATGCTGAAACACACAAGCCGATTATTATCTTCTCTTTACGTCATTCCATTACTAGTTACGTTCATTAAGATTGTGACACAAGAAGTCTTATAACTCTTACCTCTGTCCCCGTGTAACCAACAAGAGTGGTGTGGAGCTCTCCCCGTATACCATGTAGAGTGGTGAAGAAGCCCGCCCGTGTACCATGTATGACCTGGTCGCAAAGAACCTCCCAATCTCCCTCGGGAGCTAGGCAGTGATGTCACCGCCCGATAATAATATACAAATGGGCCAACAATAAATATATCCAAGTCATCTTAATCCGATTTCATGATTATAAACAAAACCAAAGCACACACCACCATCACACATCCAACTAGTACGTAAAAGCGAGCTAAGTAAGTCCGGAGACTTACCTCGTCTCAAAGCTAACCAAAACCGATATCACTCTCTGAAGTAATATAATCAAAGCCTGTTCAAGACAAGACACGATAATCAACAACTACTCACATAAGCTAGAAGTCCTTAGACTTCTAGTCCTATATGATCTTATTAGGTCATACACTCTCATAATCTAGGATACACTCCTAGCTCTCATAAATCCACGAGATCTCAACTATAACCACATGCTAGGATACTTCCATCCTAACTTCACAATCTCAACAAACACATACTCACAATCTCAACAAATCTCACATGATAACATACACACCTCAATCCTTAAAACGTTCAAACCATCCTCAATTCCTCACCTAAATTTCAAGGCCACTACTTGACATTCACTCTAAGTTATGCTAGATCCAACCTAGCATGATTCTACCACTAAACATAATTAGATCGAGGAAGAAGGTACTCACACGAGGTCAAAGGTGAAAGACGATTTACGAATGACGAGAATGGGTTCGTTGGCCTTTATCGGGACGCTTCAGAACCTAACACCAAAACTAAACAAATTTAGCTCATACGCTAAATTTGATCGTAAAATATAATATATAAAATCCTAAGGTAAAACTCGTTTCCAAAACCAATGTTAAAATCCCGTAATTACCCTTCTAGGACAAGAGCACAATACTAGAAACTTGGTCATAAAACTGTGACTAGAACCTTGAGATGTAAACCGAAATTAATCCAACAAGGGCACAATATATATAGTATATATAAATAAGAATATAACTCGAACTAAAACCCAAGTTTAAAAGCCGTAAATACATGTTCCGGGCACAATATACAACTCTAGAAACTTGGGCCATTTTCAGAAAATAAAACTTTGGGCCAAAACTGTAATTAAGTCCAACAGGGGGTATAATAGTTCATTTCCAAAAACCTAGGTTCAAAACTGTAATTATCAAAAATGGGGAACAATTTGTAATTAACCATAAAGAGGGGGGCGATTTAAATAGGTTTAAAGGGTTTTCTGAAACCCATTGATGTCGGCGAGGAGGAGGAATGATAACACGATTTATGACTTAGTTTTAGGTAATCATTTAGATAGATTTCTCACTCATTCATGCATGGTTTAACACTAGTTCACGACGTTTTACACTCAATTCATGTATTTTGCCGAGATAGACGTCTACACGGACTTGTGCGTGTTTTATAGGTATTTCGGGAGATTTAAGAGCAAAACGATACGTTTGAGGATCGTTCATCTAGATGACACACCCTCGGACTCATTAGGACACAAGCTAAAGGCTAAGGAGGACTCATGGAGCCTTGCCAACACAAGTCATGCACCAAATCACAGCTTAATGATCCAAGGCGAAGTTTCTACACAGAATCACGGTTCTCTGACACTCCACGGCCGTGGAATCACCCGTGGATTTTGCTAGATTCTTGTGACAGCTGTGCCACGACTCTCATGGTCAGCTCATGCAAGTTTGTTATAAAAGTGGTCCTTCATGGGCTGTGAGGAGTATCTTGGAGCAGCTCATCCATTATCCATTCTCCTCTAACAAAAATATTCTCAAAATAAGAAGTTTTTCTAGGAAGGAAAGTGTCAAAGAGGAAGAAGAAGAGCTCCATTCAAGAGGAGAAGAAGAACACACACACCATGGCCACACCTTGATAGATTTTTGTAGTGAAGAATTCCGGATTCTATTTCTACAGTTGTATGAATCATTTGAACCTTCTTTTGGAAGGATTGTGAGTTACTCTAATTCTATTTTCAGCTTGGTTTTGTTTTAGTTCACTTGTTCATCTCTTTTCCTTCATTATCTTGCAAATGGATGTCATAATTTTATGTTTGTTTGTTTCGATTTCTATTATGAACGTTGTAGGCTAAATTGATGAGGTTCTAGGGTAAGGAAAGGATGGTTATGGCTAGGGCTATGATAGGACGGACTTAGATTTACCATTGGATGACTTGTGTGTATGAACGTAGTTGCTGTTAGGAATCACGGGTAGTTCTTGTCTGACCACGGGCGTGGTTTAGGTAGAACAAACCGTGATTTTCCCTGGCTCGATGGACCTTATCTTAGATTGTTAAGATGTTGAAAACCTAAGTGTTTGTTGAGTTTAATCTACACTAGGGCAACCTAGTGTTAGTAACCAAGTGTTAGGAGAGACTTACCCGGTAATCCTTGCTCTTAGATTCCAAAGATAACAAACCTTAGGTAGTGGTGAGCCTAATAAGCCGCCATTGGATTAGGTGTGCTAGGATAGTTGTTTAGGACTTTCCTTTCCAAGACTTGCCCGGTAAGGATAGGTTAGACCCCTAGCTAACAATCCGGTTTGTGTAGAATTCCTATCCTTAGGTTCTTAGAGACTTACCCGGTGATGAGACCTTAGGAGTGGACTAGTTGGACATGAGACCTACCCGGTAATTGATCCCAATTTAGAAACACTTAATCCCAACATATCATAGTTAATCCAAGAAATGAATAGATAACTTGAGTCCTATGCCATAACCGGAACTTCCAACCCCTAGAATCCGTCTTTTCTTTCTTTGATCATTATCTTGTTTAGCTTGTTTATTTGTGTTGATTCTTAATTTAGTTTGATTGTTTACTTTGCATGAATTGTGATCTTTGATTGATCACCAAAAACCAACTAAAAACATTTGAGATTTTCATTTCTTTATTTCTTCTTTTCTTTCAACCTAGATCCTTACTAAACTCAATCACAAATCGAATCAATTTCACCTTAGTCTTTGTGTTCGACCTCGGAATACTATCCCTTCTACAAACGTCCCGTACACTGCGGGTTTCGCTAGGTAGTTAGGATTTAGTTCGAGTTATAAATTTAAAACCCATTTGCGCATCACGATCTTAGCGTAACAAGGAACACACAGGTGCGGCTCTTGGTGAAGCGAGGGCAAGGATCCGGCAAGGAAGGCGGAGGCTGCTACGGCGGTTGGCGGCTTCTCCGGTAGTCCGGTGGCGACAACGACGGCGACTGCAGGCTCCTCCATTGGTGGCCACAACTCGTGGATGGTGAAAGAAAAGAGGAGAAGGCCGCGACGGTTCAACAGCAAGGACGAAGTATGGCGGTGCACTTTCCGGCAGGATTCGTTGGCGACAAAGGTGGTTCCTTCCGGCGAAGGTGAATCCTTGGGTTCTCAGGAGCATTGCGAAGAGGAACTCCAGATCTCAAATTGTACTGTCGGGGTAGAATAAGTGAAACAGAGAGGGGTGAGCGTTTACAGAGGAGGTCGTTAGTTGTGGGTTGCAGCGGCGTCAAAGGCTCGTCTCCGGTGGTGTCTTTGCCTGTTGATCAGAGGAGAAGATGGCTAAGGTGGTGGTTACTGCAAGGAGAAGGGAAATTCCGGCGTTGGTGTCGGCTCGATTGAAGAGTGAAAGGGAGGCACTTCCGGCGTTGTGTGTGTGGGTACGAGGGGAGTTACATGAGGAAGAGATTGAGTGTGAGCTGAGTGCAAGTAACGAGGGGTCCAACAGAGAGCGTGGGGTTGAGCAGTGAGCGAGGGGTCGACTCACTAGCTAGGGAAGAAAGAGGGAGAGAGAGAAATAAAAAGAAAAAGAGAAAAGTAAAGGGTGAACTCCATATAAACGTGCTCGGAATAGGATTTTCGCATCGAAAAACTTCCCGATTTTTCCGAAAAAATAAAATACGGAAATTAATATATCAATAAACTCGAAAACAAATATGCTTCGCAATATAGAAGCCATTATCGTAAATTATTTATGAGATTAAAATAATAATTTATATACGGGTAATAATACGTATTGCTATTTATATACTCGTAAATCTTATTTTACGACGTAAAAATATTTAAGCTAATAAAATATGGATGAGTTGGCTAAGTAGACACTTTTTGTTTTTATAGTATTAAGTAGACCCTGGATGACAGACCCTCCCTCCCACCCTTATACCAGATGGACTAATTAAACTTTGTGCATTGTATTGATGATACACAACATTAATACACGGTTTCAGTTATGGAATGTTAATACATAATTTTAATTACACAATGTTCATATACAATTTCAATTACACAATGTTCATATACAATTTCAATTACACAATGTTAATACACATGTTAATACACATTTCATTTGTTATGTCAATTTATGTAGTTAACAAATGCGGTCATTTTTCAGTTACACAAGTTCCGTTTGTTTACACAAAGTTGAGTTACACAATCGAAAGTTTTGTCATGTACACAAGTCTGTCATTTACACACAATGTTTGGTTACACAAATCTGTCATTTACACACAATGTTTGTTTACATAATTCCGTCATTTACACAAGGTTTGGTTACACAAGTCCAAGCCCATCGAGCTACACAAGTCCAAGCCTATCGAGTTACATGCACAAGCCCATCGAAAATTATAAAAAAGGATCATATCCATCATTGATAAAGTTGGGTCAAAATTATAATTAATCAAATTGTACAATTTGTTAAATTTTAAAACTTTGGGCCTTTCATGTAATTATAAAACTTGGGAAAAAATCTGTAGTTAACTTTGTAGGACCATATTTGTAGATTTCTAAAAAATGGGGTCATAAAGACAAATGTAAAATACGGATAGTTTTTGTAATATAGCCTAATTTCAATTGAAGCAAACCCTAACTTCATGGGGCTTATTCTCCAATTGTTGGAGCAACAGGGACGGCAACAACATCTCGCTAGCAACTTATGGAATGAATGCATTATTTACTGGACTGCACAGTGGGGAATGAATGCATCATTTTATGTGAAGAGATTGGTACTGTTAAAAATCAAATAAAGGAGACAACAATCTACAATTTCAAACGTAAGAAAGAGTTGTAAATGGAAATCAATTAAAGGATAAAGCAATCTGTAGAAGCATAAGAAACTTGTCCCAACGTCGAGCAGGTTGCCTCAAAGAGAATCTGCAGTGTTGAAGGAAGGTGTAGATCCGGCGGGCAGGTTGCGTGGGAGGATCGAAGGCGGCGACTATGGTTTCCGGCGAGAAACCTGTCCCAACGTCGAGCCCTGGGTGGTTTGGTCGAGCCTTGGTATGATGTCCAACGTCGCGCCGGAATATCTTATCCGCCTCCAGTCCCAACGCGGGACTCCGAATTCACTGCTATATTCGCCGCGTCCGTCGCAAGAGGTGTTGAGGCCGCCGTCCACTAGCCTCCGTTGTCTCTTCTGCAGATCTGTTGCGGGAATTTGTGGAGGTTGAAGAAGAAGTTCAGATCTGGAATAACTGCAATACTACGAAAGCCCTAATTGTTTCAGACATGGGATTGAGGGAGCTCTTATAGGATTTATATTTTTAAGTTTTCCTTTATGTCCCTGTAATTAATTTATTTAATAATTAAAAATTTAGGCGTAAATAGAGGGGCCTAGTTAGTACGTGAAAAACAAAAGATACCCTAGTAGCTAAATTTTCTCATAAAATATCGATAAAAGTAGGAAAATAAATATAAAAAACGCACCCAATAAACAGGGCGTTACATTAAGAGTTAGTGTTTGACCATTAAACTCAAATGAATGTCTATTAGTATACCCATCATGCTTAGTTCTTCTATTAAATTTCCATGGACATCCTAAAAGAATATGACATGCTTGCATGAAAACTACATCACAAGTAATGGTATCTACATAGATACCTAAAGTGATAGTAACCCTATCTTGCTTGTTCAGTTTCAATTCACCACAATCATTCATCCAATGCAACTTATACTATCTAGGGTAATAAAACATTGTAGTTTTCAACTTATTAACCAAATCGGTACTAGCAATATTACAATAACTACCACCATCTATGATCATATTACACACCTTTCACTAAACAAGAAAGACATCTGGTATGAAAATGGTTTTCCCTTTGATTATCCTCACATGGGGCTATCTTAGCATGCATTGTTCTCCTAACAATCAATGAATCTCCATGTTCATACTCAATTCCCTCATCACTATCACTACCAATTTCATGCAATGCATTAAGGTGGGTGTTATCATCATTATCATACTCTTCCTCACTCTCATATTGTCCAAATTGATTAATAAACAAAACCTTCTTATCAGGACAATCTCTCATATAATGACCTCTACCTCGACACTTAAAGCATACAATATCTCTAGAACGAAAAGTAGAGTAAGAATTGCTCACTTTAGGACCACTTAAAGGCTCATTCAAGAGTTTAGATGATGAGTGAGGTGTAGAAGGCTTCCTTTCTCATACTTGATCCACGGCTGGACCCTCTTTTTTAATCATCCTTGGTGGTCGAAAGCTCACGGTTTTGGAACCAGCTAGATTGAGGTTTCGACGAGCCTACAGTTCTGTAGCTAGTCTTGGCTCCTTGATTTCGACCCATGGTCTTCTTTTCTACTTTGATAGCCAAAGGTAGCAAATCTACCATGGTAGTGTAAGGGTACAAGTCAATTTCATTAGCTAATGATGGATGCCAAATACGTAAATAACGAGCCATAGTAGACTCCTCATCCTCTATGACATTGACTTTCACTATTTCCATTTGCATAGATGTGTAAATCTCCTCGACACTCATGGTTCCTTGCCTAAGGTTCTCCAACCATTGTCTTACCTCTCTAGCATGATGTTGAGGCAAAAATCTAGCTCTCATCAAGGCTTTCATTTGCTCCCATGTGGTAATAGTTGGATCTAAAGTTCTTCTCCTCTCCTTGACAAAATGATCCCACCACACTAAGGCATAACCTTGAAACTCTAATGAAGCGAGCTGCACCTTCTTTTTTTTTTGAATGGTTAATTGTATTGAATGGAGAATGGATGTACATGAGTGTTACATGAGGTAGTTTAACAAAGAGCAATAAGCAATGGAAAGCAACAATAGGAGGATGGGATTATGTGATCCTAATATTCAGCAGTCTTGCCATGTGAAGAGTAGGGGGGGATCTATCCTTCCAATTGGATTCGAAATGGGTTTTGGTGGTCTTGATGATCGAGCTTGCGCACTCCACAACTCTGGTGAAGGTGTTGTTGAAGATCATGTGGTTCCTAACCATCCAGACTTGGTAGATGAAAGAAATGATGGTTGCAATCCGGATACTCTCAATCAGAGTCGGGTTGTGGTTGGTACAAGTGCCAAGCCAGCTCCAGAGGTTATTGAGATAGGGGGCGGGGTAAGGAGTCATGGTCCAACGAGAGACAATATCCAGGACTAGGGAGCCATAGCTGCAGTGGGTCCAGAGGTGATCTTCTTTCTCAACGGAGCTGTTACAAAGCTTGCATTGGTCATTAATGGAAGGGTTCCAAGTCTTGATTTTGTCCAGTGTGGGTAATCTCTTGTGAGCTGCAAGCCATGCAATGTAACTGCACTTTGGGATGTTAGATCGGAGCCAGATTGCCTTGAAAGGAGTGGGATGGCTTAGGGGGTTAGTAGGCTTGAACATAGCATAGACATTGCTGTAAGAGAAGGTGCCATTTGCGTTAGCCAAGGCCGATTGGGGAATGGTGATCTCATCCCTAATCTTGGGGAATGGGGAATGGCGAGCTGCACCTTCCTTTGCTCACTAAAATGATGACAAGACTAAATTTATTTTATTTTGGTCTCCCATTCTATGAAAACGTTTGGGTCACACTTGCCTTCAAAATTGGGAAGCTTAACCTTCACTTTTTCTAGTCCGTCATGCTCTTGGTGATGTCGATATGGCTCCAAATATCGACCTCTTCTTGGCTGGTGGTGACGCCTAGGAATCTCTCTCCACATGTCCTCTTCATCATCATCTTCTAGTTCTTGAAAATCATCAACAAAATCTAGCATATTAGGCATTCTAGGAAAATGATTTGTGTGTCTCATACCTTGCCCTTGGGGCTCTTTGAAGCGACTCTGGGCTGTAGTTTTAGGTGGATTTCGTGAACTTCTTCCTACTTCAAACATGGATCTAAGCTGAGATGTGGCGTGGGGTTGGGGTGAGATTTCAACGTTCTAACCCTTTCGGTTAGAGTTGCAACAGATGCCATAAGTTGCTTCAACATGTCAATGGTCTCGGGATTCAATGGATCACTTCCTTGTGACCTTTTAGGATTATTAGACCTAGACATATGCACAAACACTCAAAGTAACATCAAACTTGTGAAGTTAGGGAAATCAACAACTCCTCACTTGTGTTTCTCTCAAACTCACACTCAGTTGTGATGATTACAAGCTAATTTGATATAATTACCCTATATATATCAATACTACTTTAAGTTCGATGACCTAGCTTCAACTAGAACACTTCTTGGCTGAATCAAGATGAAAACTTGGCTTGGATGAAGGTTCTTGTGTTGGAAGATAGTTAAGGCACCGCTGCTGGATTTTCTACACACAATCGACACAATGTGAAAAGAATATAACAAGTAGACTCAAGACTCAACTAGTGTGGTAGCAAGAAAATATAACTAACTAACACACCCGAAGAACAAACTCAACAAAGATAAGCTTAGAGTATAAAAGAGGCAAGAAATTGGAACACAAGAGACTAAGAAGAGAGCTTCACTTACCTTGCACTTATGCAATTAGAGAGTGATAGCCGGTTAGGTATTGATCTTGACAGTGGAAAATCTCGGTGGTAATTTTTTCCCGAGATTTGGACGGGGTGAGATTGAAGAAAGGTAAGTGTTTAGTTATGGAAAGTGGTTAGAGGCTGAGTTAAACTCTCTTACTTGCTACCTTGTTGATCCCTTCACAATTGGAGCACAAAAACTCTTGCTTTACTAGCTTCACCTAAACTTTGGATAGTATAAAATTCTGATAGTATAAAACTCTCTTACATGCTGCCTTGTTGATCCCTTCACAATTTCTTTACTAGCTTCACACAAAAACTCGTGTCAATGCATAATTATGATACTCGTATGATTTTGTCGGTTACGCAGGTTATACTTGGTGACCTGTAGTGTTCTTTCATCATAATTATTTTATGTTACGATTTTGTAGTGGAATATTATTAGTCATGGATGATCCGAATAATTGAGGAGATATAGGGTAGGGATGAGAGGCGACGGAATGACAGAAGGAGGTTTAGAGTGTGTAGTGAAAACTGCAACCTAATGTAATGCCTACAACTTTGATCTTTTCAACATCATTTGCTTAAAAGAAACCCAAGTTTCACATACATGCTTGATCTTTTCAACAACTTGAGACCGGAGTGCGGCATCGTGGCAAACCCCGTGGAGGTCTATGATTGGTAAGTGGTTTGTTCGTGGTGGATGAACATACGAGGGATAAGAATTTGTTGTTGGTGGATGAACATACCATGGATAGACGCTATCCCGTAGTCAACAAGGCCCTTGACTCCTTTTTTCTTGTCATCGAACGCTTTTGGTTCATCGTCTAGGTCGTGTAAGGCTTCAATCGACACCATTGTTTTCAAGCTTTTGTGAAGACGAATA
The DNA here is from genome assembly GCA_033239125.1 of Fagopyrum homotropicum. Classification (NCBI taxonomy): domain Eukaryota; kingdom Viridiplantae; phylum Streptophyta; class Magnoliopsida; order Caryophyllales; family Polygonaceae; genus Fagopyrum; species Fagopyrum homotropicum. The sequence goes on from BSWB01000002.1 coordinate 106,015,007, forward strand.
TAGGGTGATGTGTCACCTTTATGTTTACTAAAAATGTTCACGTGTATAATTGTAAATCTAGCAGTAATTGTGTTTATATCGCACTCATAACTCTTAGTAATGTAATTATCAAGATCTTGAAGGGCCATTTTAGGGATCTAAGCTTGAAGAGAGAGATTTGTTGTGTCTAGTTATTGGTTATATAATCTATGGACGCGTTACATCTTACGTGAGTTTGTGATCACAATGTTCAATTCGCCTTTGTATTGTGTTCCTTCGTGTATTTTTATTCTTTGTTTCGCCATTTACACTTCTCTTGCAATGCCTACAAGTTTCTTTACACGGTGTACGTTGCAGACCTGCAGTAAATTGAAAAAAAGTTTCGTAGTTTTGCTAAGCCATCTCTATGCTTCAATTGCATTGTTCCCGAAGAAGTAACAAATTCATTCAATAAAAAGAAGTCAATGATATAAAACCAATAAGAGAGAAACTGAATCAACCACATGAAAAATATGACATGTAAAAAAAATCAGAGCACTCTTCATATATACTCCTTCCGGAAATTCCTTTTGGTATTTGATGTGACGCTCTTAAGAATTGAGTATTAAGGTCAAATCTCATATTTTAATAAAGTATCAGTTTCTAAAATCATTTAAAATATAACTACTATATTTTTTAGATCAAGTATAGTATTTATTCATCGAATTAACATCTGCTACGTGGGTCACCGATCTACTCGTATTTGGGTCGTTGAAACATTTATTTCACTTTTTAATCTCATTTGCTTAAATCCTTGATGCCCTAATTTTGCTTCACCAAATGCGGTGTTTAAACACCATAAAAGTTTATTATAGGTGCATTATTTAATTGTTGCTTACCAGTTTGTGTTACTTAGTGTGAATATTTGAAAGTTTAAATTAATATTGTATATGGGTAGTAACATTCCTAAAAAAAGTGCTATCTTGCAAGTTGAATATATTTTTTATGACAAGGTGATCCAAGAATGTTTAGGGGCTCAACTAGGTTGATATGTTGTGGAATACTTATTTTATTATACATGCATGTTTGTTTTATTATTTATTATGTAATTTTATTTTAGATATTTTGATTTATTTGTTTATTTTCAAATTTTGTTTTGATTTGTACTATTTATAACACAAAAATAGTGAACAGTCTTGACTTGGTATACTCCTAGATATATTCATATTTATATGACGAAATGGGTTAACAACTATGTTGTTAATTTTTTACCATTAGTTACATTTTATGTTCAACGAATTATAAAAATATCATTGAATTTTATTTTAAATAATAAAATACTCTTATAATTATGTACTCATATATTTCTATGATTATGTACGTATATTAAAATGCCTTTATATATATATATATACTCGTCCATGGTACGGATCCTGAACTAGTTACCTTTAATGCATTTTTTAGGGCTTCATATTATATACCAAATTGATATATAAAATGCAAGCAACTACATATTTTTATAGTGACTACCTTTGTTATATGCAGGGACGTAATATTGGGTGTTATAAAAGGTCGATAAAAAATGCAAGATGAATTGATTCTAAAAAAGTAATTTACATTTGTTGGTTCACCCTTTTAGTAATTTACATTGGTTCAGCGGTGGGCTACATCATGGGTGGGCATGGGCATGGGCATGTTGTTGGGCCCGTTGCTTTCGAAGTGCAAGGCTGGCATGTTACGGACGTTGACATTCCACGGCAGGACTCGGTACTCAATGTCCAGCTCTCTAAAAACCTTGACACACTCTTCCACGAGGAGTGCCCGTCTCCCCCACCTCTCCCCCATGTCCTGATGGTTCATCTTATGCTGCAGCCATATGGCGATCTTCAGTGTGTAGAAGCTCTCCATGTCCTTTAGTATGATCATCGGGTTTGGATGCCAATGCTCTTTCTTGTTTTCAATGTAACTGATCCACCCAAACATAACAAATTCATTTCTTTCCAAACAACAACAACAACACATTTAGATGTAGCTGGAAGATGATATAATAGTTACCCCAATATCCTCTGCCTTGCAAGAGCGATCTTCTCCGGAGGCGTGAGTATATGGAAACAGAACTCAACCGCGTCTCCCATGTCCGGACTACGGTAGAAGTTTCCGATTGGTTTAGTCAAGAGGATGTAGTTGGGAAATACTATTTTCTGGTTGTCGTATCTCAGGAACACCGTCGTCAAGATGTTCATCTCTTCAACTACCATCTGAAACATCATCCATCATTCAACCCACATTATACATAAAGAATCAATTAACCTTAAAATCCTTAAATACATACCTGAACGGTGTCAATTTCACATCTGTCACCCACATCATAAGGGTGAATAACGAAGAGGAAGATTATGGATTCAAACACATTCTTGCAAAAGTTTCCAAATATGAACGCCACTAGAAGAACTTGAGAGCTTGCAAATACCAGGAACTTGGAGGTTGCTATGTTGAGTATGATAAGCCATATTATGACTATGATCACACTCACAAGCACATTCACTATCTTGTGGAGTTTGTTCACCGCTGATTTTGTGTCATTAATCGTCAAAGCAAGTGCTCTTCTTCCTCTGAATGCATTAACCTTCATTGCATTGCATTACATACCCTATTATTAATAATTACCCACAAACACACAACCTCAACAAACAAGTGACATACAAACATACCACCCAGTTCTTCAGAGATGATTTGCTGATTTTCTCACTTTCTATAGCTCCTTCAAACATCCCCAACGTCTTTAGGGCATCATCCTCGTGCATGAATCTCAGCAAGTCTTCCAAGTAGATAAACCTATACCATCCAACTTATACTAAATTACCATTATCATATATATATGTATAATAGTCAAGAGACTCAAGATGAGTAATCAACTCACCTACACCCAGGCCTGGCAACATTGCGGAAAATCTTCCTAGCAGCAGCCTTGGCCTCAACCTCGCTCCTAATCTGCCCCGAAGACTCATCTGTGTGGTTCTCATTCACCATCTGCTCATCCAAAGTGGTCAGGGCGCCACGACGAACAATGTTCATCAGTCTCTTCATATTCCAAGCTGACACATTCTTCTGGTTCAACTTGTGCAAGTGATCAATGGTGATTCCCTGATTTTCTTGCTTCTTATTAAGAGGCCCTGAGATCCTCATGCTATGCCCAAACGAGTTTTTCTTAAGATTCCCACTCATCAAATTGATTTTCCCACTCATGTTGCTCCTGTCGCTCTTTGCTCTAGGCGACGAACTTATGTTGCCTTTCAACTCTCCCGAGGGATACATTAGCCCAGCATTCTGAAACCTTTGGATCTCCGCCGCTGTCATTTCGTCCTCATCCCTCCTAACCTCAAACAAGGGAGGCCCCGATAAGGTCTCGATCACAAACTGGTTGAACAAGGTTTCTTGAATCCGATCAAAGTAGGCATTGACATGGAAAGATGAGGCCAACACCTTCACCATCAATGTCTTCACAAGCCAAACCACCGAACCAGTGAGGCAACACACAAGAATCTGACTCACATTATTTATAAGATCTGCACTGTCCGCATCCTCAACCCTTCGATCAAACAACAAATGCCATGTCAAGAGGACTAATCCAAGCCAGATGCAATTCTTCACAGCATTCTTCAACCCATATAGGAAATACAATACACGCTTTCGAAGAATGAAATTCCTCTCGATGAAAAACACAATAAACCTTATCCCCCAACCGGAAACAAGCCTACCACATATTAAAACAAGAACCATGACATCCCATTTCCAAAGCTTTAGACTCCAGATCTTCCTGTTCCTCAAACCTGGGATCAAAAGGCTGCAAAACAATGCACTTACGATCAAAATAAGGCTGATCCATTCCAACACTGCACAACAACCAACTCTCTCCTTCTTATACTCATCAGGAAGATCCTCATCCAAGAAGGGATCATCTTCTTCATCCTCCCCGTCCCCACCCTTTCCCAAAGGCCCGGACCGCATATGCCCCGATTTGTTGCTGAATTGGCCTGACTTTGGGTCAGACGGCGGATCCATAAGCCTTGAACGCGTCGTCTTGTTTCTCGACAAGGTTGGAATCCTATCATAGGCCGCATTTGACGTGCACCTCACCACCTCCGCACCATCCCTATAACTTTGGAACCTTCTGCTATGCAGACCGCTACCCATTCGTTTGTCGTCGCCAAGACCGGAGGCTGTTTCGTCATCGACATTGTCGTCTCCGCCGTCGGAATCGGAGGAAGAGGTGAGTTCACCGAGATCGTTATAGTCGGTAGATCGGCGGTGAGAAACATCGGTCCTAAATGAGACACGAAGCATCTCGCGAGACGAACCGTCGGCCAAACCGCTGCCGATTCGGCCAGGGGAAGGAAGCGGGCTGTGACCTCGGGAAGGGTTTTGGCCATGGGATTGCTTGGTGTGGGGGCAGTCCGGGTGGAGCGGCGGGAGTCCGGCACAACGACGCGTGTCCTTCCGGAGCTCTTCCATCTCCATATCCATATCAAGTGCAATCTCACCGGAGGCTTTTTGTTGCTCGAGGAACTGAGAAATCAAGCGAGAAGGAGGATCATCGCCGGCGGGAGCGGTGGCAGGGGCGAAAGAAAAGTCCCCGCTGCCAGCACGGCTGTAATCACCAACGGAGGAGTTGGTGACAGCATTGCCCGAATCGAAATCAAAGCTAGAATCGCGGACATGGAGGCTGTTGGGGCCGGCGGAGGAAGCAATAGAGTCGGCGTCGGATGGGTCGATTTTCACCTGAAAATTGGGGGATGTCATGAGGATTGGGATGAGTTTGGTGGAGTTGAGGGGGATATGCGGATTGAATGGGGCAGACTTGATGGTGAGAAATTCATCATACCATAGCAGAGGCGAGAGGGGGAGAGAGTGTGTTAAGACGTGTTATTCTGGACAGCCATGAGATTTCTAAGATTTCCTTTCCAAAATAGCAAAATCTTTTGAATTATAGATATTAATTTAGGTTTAGCGATTAATTAGGAAAATAATAGATTGTCAATCAAAGGCTAGGCTTGCCACCCTATTTCAATTTTCAAACAAATGGAATGGGTTGGAAATTGGAATCTGCGGTGGCTTCTTATAAAAGTACCACACTGAGGGCGGGAACTCACTTTGCGTGCCAAAATCAACTGCCAACGAATCAAATCATCAAACCAACACATAACAATAATGTATTTTCTATAAAACTAGCTCAAAATGTATGTCAGATTAATTCCAACGTCAAAGTAACTAATATATTATGTTGTCTGTCTAGTCAAAATGAGTGGTTTTCAACCAAGTTGCTTTTCAGTTGCTAATGGAGGATAATTGTTTGTCTCTTGTAAATGTGTGTGATAGAATTTGAAAATTTAGCACACAATCTAAAATAAACAATTTCTTATAAAAAAAATTCGAAAACCAGACTACCAAAAAAACAGAACATAACGAAAGAAAATTTGTAGTTTACTCAAAACTGTTAGTTGTGTAGTCATCAACTTGATGACTCGTGTCATTTACTTATGGATTTTCCTTTTACTAAACAAAGCATTAACAAAATTAACAAAACAATCTCGAACAAAATAAATAACATCAAAGATGAGGATACAAAAAAATAAATGACATTATTTGGAAACTTAAAGATAAAATTGGACACAAGGATTTCATATTACTTGCTTCTATTTGGTGCGAAATTTGGTTTTCTAGGAACAAATTTTTTCATTAATGAGTCTCTTGACTAATTTAATAACAATTTTTTCCTTAAAAATCAAATCAACGAATGGAAAAAAAACTATCAAAGATGAGGATGAAGATGGCATTAGACCACCGCAAAAAAAACAACAACACTAGCAAACAAAATTATTTCAAGAGGCGTCATTCAACCATTGTTGCAGCTCCGAATTGGTGTTAATGAGAATGTCTTTGATTGGAAGACATATCTTTTTCAAGAAGGGGTGTTTGATTTGGGAGCATTCCTAGAGCTAACTCGACTTAAGACCATGATCGATGAAAAAGGAAGAGTGATGATCATTCTTATAAGGAGAAGAGGAAGGCTAAAACTCACTCAAGATAAAAGAGAAAAGAAGATCATATGTAAGGGATTGAAGGCATCGAGGGTAAAAATGTCCAAAATTCGACTCAAACCAATCCGATCAAACTCGACACATATGAACATCTATATGGACGCCGAAGGAGGAGAAGGGGCATGCTCCTTGGTTGTTTTTACAGCCCATGAATTATTGTAATTTCAGCTCAAATATTCTTTTTAATGACTATTGGATTTTGTTTTAGTAATTGAGCCTTTTAACTTCTTTAAATTCTTGTAAGTCATTTTTAGGTCCGATTAGATACGGTTTCTAGATTACTCTCTAGCCCTAGTTTCACGTTAAAAGTTGCATAATATTTCTATGGAATGATGTTCGCTCCAAAAGGTGTGTGCAAACTTTAATATTTATAACCCAAGAAGTATGCTTGAACAATATGCGAACCCGCAGTGTACGGATCAATTGTAATAAAAGCAAGAATTTCAGGGGTCGAACACAGGGACTATGGTGAAACAAAGCACGAAAATCAGGTTGTCAAATAACTAATGACCACAAATTAAAGCAATCAAAGATGATATAAAAGTCACATAAAGGGAATGAGGATTCTAGGGATTAAAGCATCCAGTTGTGGTCCCGACTCAAGATCTCAAAGGATAACGCGGACAAAGCTGAGGTTTGAAAAGGGAAGGTGTTTCTAAGGTAGGAATAGATCACCGGGTAAGTCTCACTACTCACTATCCCAAACCGAAGATCCTTTTACCGGGTAAGTCTCAAGGTACTAAGGAAAGGAACTATAATCTCAAACCAACACGCCACCCAAGGGAATAGAATCAACCTTTACCGGGTAAGTCTCAAGCTAACTCACAAAGATGGGATGAAGGCACACTCAAACCCCAATAAAGGATAAACCTTTATTACCTACACTCATGATCTTGGGTAAACAAGCAAAGGAATCACCGGGTAAGTCTCATCCTAGGCTTGCATTGAACCAAGAAAGGTATAATAAGGATAGAATTTGGAAAACTGAAATTCTTAACTCCGATAAGGTTCAGAAAAGGTTCACCTCGTTCAGTTATATTCCATCCCGGCCGAGATGTTCAATGACTGACCGAGGTGTTCTACGGTTAAGATAAAGACTCGAGCTTTCAGGGTCCTGCTGGGATTAAGATCATTCTATCATCATCTTTCCCACAACTTTCAGCCTATCACCCTAGAATCGCATAAAGAACTTAGCCAACAATCATCATGATAACAATAATCAAATTTATGAGAAAGGAATCAATATTCGAATAAGAAAACCTTAACACAAAAAGGTCTCAATAACTGAATCAAACAAGTAACAAATCAGCGTTCCTCAAATCACAATCAGAAAAGACAACAAACCAAAAGCAATCTAAGAAGATCTTACAAACTCCTTCAAAAGCCAACTCCAACTATGATTCCTTCCTTCCTTGAACTTCAATCCTTCAAACTTCTTTCAACTCTTCCTTCAAAACTCCAGAAATTCCAAATGCTCCAAGCATGGCTGAATTGTAGAAAATCCAACCCTGTATATAGGAGAATTATCTTCCAAAGATAGAATATTTTACAAAGATAATTTCCTAGAAAATACATCCATATCTCTCAAAATAAATCAGCCAAATATAATATCTTCCTTCCAGAAATCCAGCCAAAAATATATGATATTTTCCTTCCAAAATTAGAAGATCTCAGCCAAAAATATAGATCTCGCCGGCGGCAGGGTGTTCGCCTCGGTCGGGACGCTCCTCAAGATCACCTCGGTCTAGGTGATACTGTAGTTGACCGAGGTGAATCTCACCTGAATGTAAACCATCTCAAATCTAGTCCAAAATCAATCCTCTGAATCATTTCTATGCTTCCAGAGATCTTCCTGTGACTCCTCAATGCTCCAGAATGTAGCTCCAATGACTTCTTAGCTTCCTTAGCTCCATTTCGGTTCAAAACGTGCCATTTTCCCTACAATTACAACAAAACTAGGTGTAGACCTCAATTCCCGCAAAGGTAGACAAAACAACAATATAATCGCAGAATATACATCAATACATGCAGATTTATGAAGATAAAACGTCCAAACCAATCCCAAGATATAGACTATAACACATGCTATCAAATGATACCTCGGATTTCATGTAATCCTTCTACACGTTTAACATGAGTTTCTTTCTTTCGTTGAAGTGCAAGTGAGATTACATTTGCGTGTCTTGTGTGTGTCAATTCCAATTGTGAGAGTTGGTGTTATTATGCATTCACTAGCCTCCTTCTTATGCTTTTTATGTCATATCTAGGATTGTGTAAGGTTGTAGTGGAAGAGTTTCTTGATCAATTTTAGTTGTGTCTTTGGTTTCATATCCCTAAAGTTGATACTAGGATAAGTCATTTAAGAAGTACGAATCATTCGATACCAACAAGGATGACTCGATATCGATTCTTGTTAGAGAAATTAATCAAATGCAGGGATATAGCAATGATGGTGATAGTAGTGGTGATTATGAGAATGTAGGGAAAGGATGATAGGGGCAACGGTTTAGGTATAGTCAATGGGTGAATGATCCGATGATTAATATGGATTGATAGATCAATAGATCAAGGTCGAACCATATGAAACAACTTGGAGCACACTAGGGAAACTAAGACCCTAACACACAATCAAGAATGAACGTAAGAACCCTTACGCTACAATCTTACCCAAAAGGGAAACGATGTCCCTAGAGCGTAAGAAGGAGGATTGTGAATGATCGAGAGTACCAAATTATAGACACAAATGAAACAACGCAAAATAGTCCAAGTTATGAGGTCGAACGAGGCGTCACTCACTCTCTTTCCATGTCTAGTGCAAGAGCATATCAAAAACCACCTATCAAGAGGAAGGTGGAAGCAAGGAGGGGAAGTGGCATGAAGCTAGTGACCCCAACACTGGTACCTATGCGATGAAGAAATGATAAATTCAAGAACAGTCTAGGTTAAGTTAGTTAAGATCTCTCCGTACTAGAAGATCAAGGATGCATGAGAACATACCCAATCATGCACACATCCATAAGAGAAGAAGACTCATGGATCATGCACCTGCACATCTTCCAACACAAACATGCTTCGAGAGGAATAGATTTGGGCCCACTTATACCACCTCAGACCAGCCCATGTTCACCTCAGCTCCACTATGCATACGTACACCTTCTCCACCCCGGGCCAACCATGCACACGTATGTACGCCTTCTACACCCTAGTTCAGCCATGCACACCTACATACTCAACCTTGGGACAACCATACAACATCCGCCATCCATGAATCCAACCATGCAATGCCTATATCAAAACAATTCATTCATGCAATCCCGATACGAGCCATCCCTACAAGTTCATCAGCTAGGGCCCCCAATCCCAAGCCATACTCCTTCTGGGCCCACCCAGTTGAACCCATGCTATATCTTTCCGATGACTAGACTAGCTACACGAGCTTACTTGATCCACCACGTGACCATGATCCATAGCCCACACGCCACTTCGAATCCCCTTCCAGTCCATGAATGGCGTAACCTTAGTGGCTAGAATCGGACATATACTTTATTTCCTAGCCCATAAATACATATTTTAATTACGTGTTAATTTTCAGCTTATTAAATATTGTTTTTCAGCCCATGTTTATTTCACTTACTTGTGCAAATCATATAGTCTTCTAATATGGAAGCTTAAAGATAAAAGGAGAGAATTATATCTTATAGATATTATTTGATCATTCATAGGATATTATATCTTATTAGAATAGGAATCTTATTTTTATTATTTTTCTTAGATAGAGAATCATATCTTATTCTAGATGAGATAACATTCTACGAGATCCTTTGCTTGGAGACCACTCGACCCATACCCTATATATAGGGGTTGATTGAGCCTTTTGTAAACAATCTTGACTTTTAATAAACACATTTTTTTTTTTGTTATTTGTTGAGTGCAATTCCCAAGCCAGGCTTCCACGCAGGGAGTAGAGAGCGAGAGTCAACATGTTCGACCTATAGTTTAGACTTGTTTGAGTTGTTCTACTTACACGAGGTGAGTAGTATCTCTCGAGCTTTTCACAAGCCTCCTTCTTGTGCTCTAGGGGCCATCACTTTCTTTAGCGTAAGATTGTAGCGGAAGGGTTCTACGATCGTTCATCGGTTATGTGATAAGGTTATACACAACTTATTGTGCTTCAAGTTGTTTCTTAGGGTTCGACCTTGATCTATCCAACTACCGATCCGTTCCACTATCGAAGCATCTTCTTCCCATACCTTTTAACCTTCCATCCATCGAGTCTTCTAGTGTCAAAAGATCGGGCCTTTCCAGACAGTATAACCCCCATATCAAAGTGGTATCAGAGAAAAAGTTCATCAACATCAACTATCAAAAAAAGTCGGAGCTTTCCTCAAGGTTCCAACAAAAAGAGTCACCGGAGCATTCACCGCGACAGTTTGTTTTTCTATCACTCTCGTTTATTTACTACTTTTAGTTGCAATTTCTTTTAATTGATTCTTGTAGCCTATATATATTATTTTAAAAAAAACCCTTTTTTGTCGGAGCATCACCGGACTCCTACTCCATCGCCGGAGTAGCCACACCACCGTCCACCACCACCATTGTCACCGTCATCGCCACCAGCATCCCTGCTGCCACTAGTAGTTGCCACCAGCCACTCCGACAACTACCAATCTCCACCCAAGAATTCCTTTGCCGGATACCCTACATCGGTATTCACGTACCCTCGTCAGAATCGTCATCACCCTTACTACCCACTAGTAACCCTACAACCTACTTGCAATGCCACCAACACCCCCATCAGAATCCTTCTCGGCTTCCATACCCTTGTCAGAAACCAAAACACCACCATCACTGTCAATTGCACCACCAACAGCCTTCACTGTCACTCTAAACTGCCACCAACCACCCTCCATCGCCATCAAGCCATGCCACCAGCCCCAATCCCCTTGGCAACCCCATTGCTGCCGCCTAAAACCTACCTAAAACCTAAACCCACCTGAAACCCTAACCCAAAACCCGAAAGAATATTGAACCCTACCTAAACCCGGTTCACCAAAACCCTATCCTAAAGTAAACACCCTACCCAAACCCGGTTCATCCAAATCGAATACACATACAATGAGTGGTAAAACGCATTGATGGGGAAAAGAGAGAAAATATGTGATAACATCAAAACATATGTGTTTTCTACATTTTTATTCGTGCGGTTTTACACATGTTTTGGAAAAATATATATCCTTATGATGCATAATACATTCATATTATGTTTTTGATATCTACTTCCGGTTATTTCATATTTCAAGAATTCAAGGTCTTTTTTAAGCATTTTCACCCCATTCACCTAACTATGCATAAGGAGCTTAATCTTTCCTGAAGTCAACATCAGAATTTTGATATCTTATATGACTGAGATCGACTACTCGAAAAGCTGAATAACCACCTTGGATGGAAGCCAATAATCCACTTATAACGGAGCATAAAATCATACGAAATGACCAAGCCAGAAGAGGTAATTCAACCTGCAAAACGGCTTGAAGGGCGTTTCATGACCGTCTCACTAAGCCGTTTGGATTGGCTCAATGCTCCTACTCAAGACCCAACATTGACGTTGAAGACTCGCTGCCCACAAGAGATGAAACGGCTTTTAAACAGTCTCTAATTCGTCTTTTGACCATTTTATGGTTGTCTCGCTAGGCCGTTTAGACTACGGCGACCACATTGTTCTTTGACCTATTTTCTTATCTTTTTTCGGGCCTTTTGTTTACGTTTTGGCTCAAGTTTTTCTCCATATATTTCTTGCTTCTAGATTTCTAGGGTATCATAATCAGGTCAACCGAGTACAGACAATCTAGACTTCTCCTCGGAACCCTAGCCACGATTAGATTTATTTTCATTTTTTCCATATTGCTATTTCCCTATTTTGAGTTTTATTATATGCAAAGACTATTATTTTCATCCGATTTCTCTATTTGCTATATGTCTAACTAAGTCTCCCTCGATCTAAGGGGTCTGTTGAATCCTTTGATGGATTGATGGTGACGATTTATGTGAATTACCGAATGAATGTCAAGTTGTTTATCTTTCTTTTCAAAATACTTCATTCTCACCTTTATTTACCTTCGAAAAAAGTGATGTTTATAATTAGTTTAGATAAAACAACCGAAAGGCTACAAGTGAAGGGAGTTTTATTGGATTTATTGAAAAGTTCATAATTTTGAGAGTAGCGATTTATCATTGCCTCGAGAATTTATAACTATTGTAGAAAGTTCCGGTCTTTGTACTTTTCTAAGTGAAGGGACACGAGCGAAGGTTTCTCTTGATATTTTTGGGATTTCTAAGTTTTTAAAGGGTTTTTTCTATACTTTCCAAACCGTCGGATTGAGGGCTACGCGAGTTGGAAAACACGTTCTTTGTTTGTCTATGCCAAATGCTAGTTTAGATGGTTATCTACATTATTGTTGATTGAAGTTCATATTATTCACATGCGTGGTTTCTATTTGATTCATTATAATGGGGATACTCACTTCCTTAGATTACTCGTCCCAATTATATCGCTTCACATCTTGTTACCTATTGCTCTATGTTCACGCATTGATTACTACAAATTTGAATTTACCCATTCATTTTATCTCTTTAACTTCATATGTGTTTATTTGTTTCAACCAATACAAGTATGATCCTTAAATTTGATACCCCATTTGTATTTTTTATGTTATTGACAAAGTATGGGTACTGAACTAGCTCTATTCCTAAATAGAAAAGGAGACGATACAATAATTCGTAAAATATAAAAACTAACTAGGTTATTAAAAATAAGAGCTAATATAATTTCACCCCAAAATAAAAGCTTAGCTAGTTTAACAGAAGATGCAATAAAAAATTATAAAATATGAAATGCTCTAAAATGATAACACTAGAAAATAACGTTCTAATTTAGTGGAGTGAACAAGTAGGGTTGAGCATTTCAAAACCGCAAAAACGCTAATCGAACTGAACCGAACCGCAATCCCAGAAAATGTAAACCGCACGGTTGCGATTTGAACCGCATTTTGCGGTTTGGTTGCGGTTTTTTGGGTTTTTTTCGCGGTTTGCAGTTTGCGGTTTTTTGCGGTTTGCGGTTTGAACCGCAAAACCAAAACTTGCGAACCGCAAACCCAACCGATTAAGTGCGGTTCGGTTACGATTTGGACCGCAATTTGCGGTTCGGTTGTGGTTCGGTAAAACGAACCGCAATCTGGTCATCCCTATAAACAAGCAGTATGCGTCCAACAAAGGGGGAAGGCGGTGTTCATCGGGCAAAGAGGTGTCCAATAGTAGGTCTGAGCTTTTCTCTACTTACAGAAAGATGAGTGAATCATATGGGAAGAAATCTAGGTCTTAGCTTTCTTATTATCTCTAATGGGCATACATGAGGTGTGTATTTAATCGGGCTTGACCTTCTTTTAATTCTATCAATCTTCTTTATGAATGGATAATTCGTATCATAATTATATGATATTATCGATATATTATTTATATATATCCGAACAAATCATTTTATTGCTTCTTTGATAGTATAATGTTACATTCATAATCATTCCCCCTAAGTTTTTCTGATTACCCTATCTCCCGAGATCTTCACCATGGTGACAAACTCATACTTCTACATCATTGTGTGATATCAAGATGTTCGGTTAATGTCAAACCCAATAAAGAGAAGATGAAATACATTCTAGGTTTTGTTTGTTGTAAACGAGTACATATCAATTACCTTAATCTAGAAGTAAGCTAGCATAAAACAAATTAATTAAGGGTCCGTTTGGTAACGTAAAGTTATGTAGGTGAAGGTGAAGATATTTTTAAATGAAGAATTAAGGAGATAAAATTATTGAAAGATATATTAGTAAGGAATATGGGTATGCATTAACATAGCCCGTGTATATTCAATCAACGTAAAAAGACTAACAATTGACATGTCGTTGCCTCGCCTATCCTTGAACAACATTGTTCAACAATCCTAATATTTGAATAGGAGGTGTATGAAAGTTGTAAAAACCTAAAGAAAAATCAAAAGCAAGGGATTCTAAGACAATCACATAATATATGTATGGTTGTCTCCGCTTCCATCCGGCAAATAGTACATAGTTCGAAGTAGCTTGATGTCTTCTTGTCCTTTCCGTACAAAAAAAAAGAGGGTTACAAAATTATAAAATTACGTGCTAAATATTGTTTTAGTTGAAACTTAAAAGAGATGAAAAAGAAAAAAGAATAAAAAAATGAGATTCTAACCTCTATAAATCTTATAATCGAAGTTTAATATAATTACAGAATTTCCATAATCTAATTCTCTTAATCTAATCTCCTCTGTTTTTCTACAAAATAAAATTAAGAGAATTATCCCCATGCCTAAAAGCTTAATTATCTTAATATTTTATTCCTATAAGTAGGGTTGGGCATAGATTCCGGTTAATCCCGTCTCGTCCCAGTCACGGTTTCGTTCCGTTCCCGACGGGATTTGAAAAAAAAAATGTGTATCCCGTCCCGTGAAAAATTTACGGACGGGATGCGGGACGGAGACTTCCCATCCCGGTTAATCTCGTCCCGTCCCACACACACACACACATATATATATATATATATATATATATATATATATATATATATATATATATATAATATTTTATATTGTTATAAATATTATATACATAAATAATATACATAAATTATAATTTTTAAAAAATATTTTTATATTTCAAAATTATTAGAACGATAATTTTTCATTAGTCATTCACTCATTCTTTACGACTCATTTGGTTGGATCTAAAATACTAGAGTTTCTGTTATCCCTTGATTTAGTCTGTTCACCGCCTTGCTCTGGTCCGTTCCATCGCCTCTCTTGCACTAATTCGTTATATCGCCCTTGTATTTGTGGATTCCCACAATTGTAATCGATAGTTGAATAAATATAATTTTCTGTAAATTATCTATTGTTATTTTTTGAATGTGAATCGGTAAGACACTTTGATGTAGCTTGAATTTTTTTAAATATATTAACTACTAATGTAGGCGTCATAAATCGATAATTAGGTATTGAGTTTTTTTTCCAATCATTTGTCTTTAAGCATGAGAGAAAACATGTAGAGAGAAAAGGGAAAGTAGGCTAATTATGTATTAATGTAGATTAACTAGT
Source organism: Fagopyrum homotropicum (assembly GCA_033239125.1). Classification (NCBI taxonomy): domain Eukaryota; kingdom Viridiplantae; phylum Streptophyta; class Magnoliopsida; order Caryophyllales; family Polygonaceae; genus Fagopyrum; species Fagopyrum homotropicum. The sequence continues at coordinate 106,030,229 of BSWB01000002.1, forward strand.
CTCTTATGTAAAAATGTAGATAAAGTAAGCCCCTAGTAATTTTATGATAAAGATAAATTCCCAAAAAAATTGATACCCTTGCAGGAATTAAAAAAATGCTGATGTTGCACTTTTTTAAATAAATAAGGTTATTTAATGTGGTCCCCTACAAATCAGGAAGCTGTTAGAAAAGCAAATATACATTCCTTGTGAACGTGATCCCAAAATCACGAAATTTCCCATTTCTGAAGCTATAACCACCATTTCTACAGAGTTATTCGCATATTGTCATCAACATTTTCGCTAATTTTTGTGCGATTACTGCCGATTTGTCAATTTGTAGATTCAATCGTTTGATCTGTTTCTTCAATCGTTGCGGTTGTGTGATCATCAACATTCGATTTGTCAATCTGTAGATTCAATCGTTTGTTTTGTGCGATTTTTGGGACGAGGAACTCGATCTGTAGATCCAATCGTTTTGAGACATTTTTGTCCCGATCTGTGAGGTGTGTAGGTTCAATCGTTTAATTGGTGGCCATTTCAAACATTTTCTCTACGTAATTTATGTATATGGTTAATATTATGTGTTGAGTGTCGGTAATGCTGAAGGTGACGAACATAATTTTATGTGTGTATATGTACATAAGTCTATGTTTAAGTTTAAACCACTGTCGTTGAGAAGGTATTGTGATATGCCTGCGTAGTTTATGTATCTGCTTAATATTATGTAGTTGTTAAATTTATGTGTCGGTTATTTTTTATGTACTGAGTGTCAATAATGCTGAAGGTGATGAACATAATTTTATGTGCGTATGTTTACATAATGAAGGATTATGTTTATGTATAAGTGCGAAAATTTATGTTCATGTACTTGAATGTACATAACTGTTGAAAATATAATTTTGGTTTATGTTTGTGTGACATAATATGTAAGTTGATAAGATTATGTAGATTATGTGAAATGTGTGAAATACTTATGTTAATATAAGTTATGTATTGTTTGACAAAGTAGTAATGTAGTTAACGAGCAGAATGTTCTATGTATATGTGTACATAATGAAGGTTTATGTAATTGTTGGAAATATTATGTACAGAGCGTGAGTAAGCTATTGACATATTTTTGATATTATGTACCTTTCTTGTAGGAATCATGGGGGTGGTGTTTGTGCCAATTTATTTTGACGGACATTGGAAATTTGATAAAGGTGTGTGGAACTACATTGAAGTACAGTCAAATAAGCCGTTATTGATATCAGTTGAATGCACATTTGATGTGTTAAGGGACAAGATTGCGTTGTTATTTGGAATATCTTTAACACAGTTTGATTTATGCTTGTCATACAAGAATCCTTTCAATGAGGGTCTCAAACCATATGATGTTAAGACAAAGGATGATTTGGATACTTTTGTACACATAAATGGTCTCCCACATTTTAGCTGGAGTGTCCCTTTATGTGTGAATAAAGTAACACTACATAAGAGTGTGGGAGGGATTTCAACCGAACTACATGGTCAGGAAGTTGCAATGAAAGGTGGAACACAAGATTCAGGTTATATTTTGAATCACGAAGTACAAATTGATGTAGCAGATTTAGAACCTGATTTATGTACAACAGGTTCTAATGTGAATGGGAGCGAGTCTGTAGGAGATGCAAACAATAATCCGCTTGCAATAGTTCCACATATCAATAGTTATGTATCATCAAGGGACGAATTGCAACTACAAGTTGGGAAGATATATTATTCGAAGACTGAAGTTAAGAACGCATTGTGTCTACATTTAATTTCTGAATGCTCACAATACAAGATAGTAAAGTTGAAAATAAAGGTAGTGACTGCCAGATGTGTGGATGAAGGTTGTAAGTGGAGGGTCCGCTTTTCAATGCTCGGACAAACAACATACTTCACCACAACAAAGTATGTTCCGACACACACATGCTCGTTTCATTTGCGGCGGGAGGCAAATAGGGGAGCTTCATATAACGTAATAGCTGAAAAGGTTAAGACAATGTAAGTTGCATGTAATTTTTGGACTGAATTTATGTATCTACTGATGCGTGTGAATTATATGTTATGTATTCGTTTTTGTAGTAATGATCAAGTTTATGTAGGTACGGTAATTCAAAGAAATTACCTTCGATGCATCAGATCATCACTATAATGAAGAGTTTGCATCGAATTGATGCTAGCTATTGAAAGTGTTGGAAAGCTCAAGAGACAGTGAAGGACATGATTAGAGGTACATCGATGGACAATTATAACACAATTCCGGCATATTTATTTATGTTGGTGGAGGTGAATGAAGGAACGATTGTGGACTTCATACACGACGATGAGAGTAGGTTCAAATATGTTTTTCTGTCGTTCGGATCGTCCGTTCGAGATTTGAGTGTGATGAGAAAGGTACATAATATAAAAACCCTAATTTTTTTTTTATTTTGCATGGTCGATTCTGTTACATAATGTTGGATGCACTTGTTTCTGTACATATATTCATGTTCAGTTTTTTGTGCATAAGTTGGTTTGTGAACACGTCTACGGTTTATGTAGGTAATCACCGTTGATGGGACACATCTTAGTGGAAAATATGGTGGGGTATTGCTATTCGCCACTGCACAAGATGCAAACCAACAAATATACCCCGTTGCTTTTGGTATTGTTGATAATGAAAATGATGCATCTTGAAATTTCTTTTTCAAGAATATGAGGCGTCTCGTAATGGACAGCAAAGAGCTTGTGTTTGTGTCCGATCGACATGCATCGATTAAGAAGGGTATATCATCGAATTACCAACTAGCCTTCCACGGGTACTGTATTTGACATCTAAAAGGTAATCTGAGGAAGATGACAAGATCAAACAGGATCCTACAAATGTTCATTGATGCGGCAACGAGTTATAAAGACAGTGATTGCATTGAAATATTACATAAGATATCGGAGGTACATAAGCATGTAAATTATGTATTGTATATCTTATGTTATGATGATTACCTTATACATGATTTTTGTATGTATAGGAGAAATCGAAGGTGGGAGAATTGCTGAATGAAATAGGAATTTCAACGTGGGCACGCTCTTTTTCATCTTCAAAAAGATACAACATAATGACTAGTAACAACGCAGAGTGTGTAAATGCATTGATGAAAGAAGGTAAAGAGTACTCTGTCTTGGCAATGCTAGATGAAATAAGGCAATTTATGACCCGATGATTTGCTGAACGGCGTCAAAAGTTTAAAACTTGTGTAGAGGTGTCGACTCCTAAGATTGAGACAATTATTCAGAAGCGGTTTGATGCATGTGCGATGTACTTTGTGTGCGTCATTGATGTAGACAAGATGAAATTTGAAGTAAAGATGTGTGAAGAGCACGTGATTGTTTGTTTGGAGAAAAAAAACTTGTACATGTAAGGAGTTTGATATTGAAGAAATACCATGTATACATGTCGTTGCAGCAGCAAAACATGTGGGTATGAGCCCATCCTTTCTAGTTGGCAAGTACTATTCATCAGACAGTTGGAGGACTGATTATGTGGATATCATATATCCATTACCTAGTAAATTAGAGTGGTGCATTCCTACTTCAATAGCAGAAATGAAATGTGAGCCTCCATTAAAGTGTAAAAGGTGTGGTAGAATGCCAAAAGCCAGATTCCGTTCGACGTGGGAACAAAGCAGCAATAGGAAATGCAGTTGTTGCGGCTGCAGCGGGCACACGAAGAGGACTTGTCAGAATCAACCAAAATAGAGTTTATGTTTATGTAGAACATTTAGTTTGGACTAACATTGCTTTACATCGTTGTTTGTTTAACACATTTGGTTGATATTAACGGTACATGATTGAATTGGCTTATCACACTTAATGTTACATATTTAAGCTACATAGGTACATAATGTCACAGATGTTGGAGAGTACTCTATATACTAATGATGTTACATATGCTATTGCACATACATACACTTATGTAAATGTAAAAAGTATTATGTTGGTACTAAAATTAAAAAAAAAACAATCCATAATGTATCACAACATAAATTTGTTCGAACTAAATATATACATAATATGAGTATTTGTGCATAAAGTCTTGGTTATGTAATTAATTTTATTGTGTACTGAAACACTAGAACATTTGTAATTAACTATAGCAAACATTGCATAAACTCTAAGACAACAATTATGTTCACAATAGATGGCTACATAACAAACACAAACCGTACATAAAGTAAAAACACATAAAAGTTTGGCTATATAAATATTTTCTGAAAGTCTAGCTACATAAGTATGTTCATAATCAGCAGTGATATTGTAACAACACATAAAAGTCTGGCTACATAAGTATGCTTACCATGGACCCTCGGAACTTGCGGGAACATAACAGCAAGGGGTTCGATAAGGTTCTGTAATTTGTCCTCCTTTATGTATGTTACTTGTGTATCGTACACATAAATGCAACATTCAATGAGGTTTATTTCCAATGCTACCTAGTGAATGTCGAGAAGGTTGAATGGGGAGTAAATGATGTCGACATCGTACAGTGGTTTGCAGAACATTCGTGGAGCATCGCCGGTTATGACTTCAAACATACTTTCTTTGAAGTTTGGCTTCTCATTCTTGATTTCCACAAAATTTGCAAATGTAGTACGGTTGTAAGCTCGAGTCCATCCGGTCGGTAGTACAGCGATGCGTCCATATGTTTATGGATTTTCACAGATGCTCTTACGGATATGCATAATTAGCTCATCAATTACCTATTTTACAGTAGAATCACATGACAATATTATGTAATTGACATAAACAGACATGTACATAAGTTCAGTTTAGTATACAAACCTCATCTTTAATCCAACCGCCAGACTTAATAATAGCTTGAACTGTGTCCTTGGATATGTTCTTTACGAAACCCCTTACTGACCCATTCCATCTTTGTTCTTGACCCAATTGTATAGAGTTTGTCGCTCTTTTGATGTTAGCATACTCATGTGTGGTTCTTTAGGTAGTTTGACATTTTTTCAAAAGGATGTACGTTTGTATTTACTTTCTTTGGACATCCTTCAACCAACCTTCCTTTTTGGCACAGCTGTTTTATAATTCTGTACATAAATATATATATTGTGTTAATACATAAACATTAACAAATAGCATTTGTAGATAAATTAGTAAATGCACAAAATTTCGTACATAATTTTCAATTTTAAAAACTACATACAGTTCATATACATGTACATTATATACTACATAACATAACAGATTCATAATCATAATTTTATGTGTCGATCACTGGTATTGTACATAAACCTGATAGTTTTCCATAAATATATCATATCTGACTGGATTCAGCACCCAATTCCTCTACCATTTCATCATCCGGAACATCTTTGTTAGGAATTTGATCGACATCAACTGTTTGATGATGGCTTTCTGTTGGGTGAGATTCATGAAATTCAGCTAAGGCATATTGGTTTATAGCATCATTTACACAAATCTTTATGTTCTTCTCAATTCTCTTGCTGGACACGAACACAGTTGTGTCTAACTGCTCGTACAGAGTACCTATGTCTTTTGCATACGTCGTTAGATCATCAATCAACATGTCTTGTTCCTCCACTGTTTCACACAGACTAATCTGGGCCTTCTGCATTGCATCGACTCTTTCGGCAAGAATATATTTTCCCTTCTACAGTGCATCCATCTTTGCCATCAACATTTGAACCCATGATGGTTGTGCTTGTTCAGATTGAATGTTGTTTATTATGAAAAAACATAAGGTACACCATAGTTATGAATATATATATAAGGTAATATTATTATACATAAAACTGCATTTATTTTTCATACTTAGTTGTGTCATGTGGCACAGGGGTGGACTGATTTGGAGCAGAAGTATTAAGATTATGTCGGTCCTCTGTATGGGGCTCTGAAGGGATATGTTCTGTATTGGATGGTGGTGGTGAATCCTTGGCCTTGTTAATGTGCTTGGATGATCTACATATTTGTTAAATGATACATAAAATAATGTTTAAATATTAATACATATAAATTGTTGTTATTTGTTTATATAAATCAGTTTAACCTTGTTGGTTCTGGAGTTGGCCTGAGATCTTCCTTTTTCCTCTTTCCTGTGCTTTTGGACGTAGAACATGTGTATATATGAAATATTATATTTCCTTATACTACATAAATCTAATAAATACATATACATTGATGTAATATATGTACATATAACTAAATTTAACCTTTTGGCTTCCGGATTGGGTATGACACCTTCCTGTTTCCTCTTACCTACACTTTTGGATGCACTACTAGATGATTTATCAGGCTGAACCTTTCCTATTTAACATAATCAATAACACATGAGTATAATGTTTGAGGTAGTACATAAATGTCTATTACATGCCCTTCAATTTGCATAACATGAAAACCAATGTTTACTACATACCAATGTCTTTTGGTGGGTGCACAAAGTCATCTTTATCATCCTTGTCATCGTTAATTTCTCGAATGACAACATTCTCAGTGCTAGGCCTACATAATAACACATTCATGTTATACATTATTAATCACATACTGTATTAAATACATAAGGTACACTAATTTTGTTTAGCGTACACCTAAACTCTTTCCTTTGCATGATAAATTGAAGGCCTAGTCACTATGGGGACAACATTGTGAAACCCAATACCAAATAGTGCATCAATCTTATCATCATCACCCTCCATATCCCAACTTTCATAGTCATCCTCTTCCTTCTCAACATCAACTGTCTTAATATCCTTTTTTTTTAAGAGTTTCAGCAATGCCTTGTAGCTCAGTATAACTAGGGTATAGTTTGTCATCCTTCCAAGATTTGGATACATATCTGAGGCATGAAGGGGTTGCCTCTGCATTCAAAATAGTTGCAAAATTCTTTGCAAACTTTGAGATGGAATTGAACACAAGCATCTACAAAAATTTCAAAGATACCAAAAATGAAAAATATAATTAATCAACAGAAATTGTTCAATAAACAATATGTATACATAACAGTGAGTACATAGTGTTGAAACTGTAGCTAATAAATACATATTTCATTGTACATAATGATGTAATACAATTACTATAATACAAGGAGTACATAGACATGAAACCAATAAAACACTATCCAGTAAATAATAATTTGCACATAAGCATGCCACATGTTTTGTACAGATCGATAATATGTATAACATCAGTACATATACATAAGCATGTTATACAGAAGCATACTTATGTATATGTAAATAAATAGTCATCAACAAATGAAAAAAATTAGATTATACATTACCTGTAATGCCAAAGGGAATCCACCAATTTGGTACCTCCCACTGTTTCTCTCCTTACCAGCATAGCACGATTGAAAGGATCTCCTTGTTTGGGTGTACGCAAAACGACCCCATAGAAATTTGTTGAACAATTCCATGTCACTTAGGAGATTTATCGTGTGCTGTGTTATCAACGTCTTACCATTCTTTGATGCTAAAACACCTTCAATAAACAAAATGAGTGCCATTTTGTACTTGTTGGGAGACTCCTTTAGCTCATCCTTGAATATCTGCTCCAATTTATCGTTTGAGCATCTTTCAATCCCAATTACATCTTTCATGTCAACATCCTCCATATCTTCTCCAGCTGAGATAAATTCAGGAGAATATGAAAGTCCAGTAATCCCGCAAAACTCCATAACACTAAACATCAAAAGAACGTTGTTAACTTCATGCCACATTGAGTAGTGTCTCCTCATTTTGACCTCCCTCATTAGCATGAAATGAATCAGCTGGTTGGACATTTTTATTTTTGTGCTCATCTCTAACAGAGGACCAAAAACAGACGCCTTAAATTTTTGCTTGTCAACTATGTATAATTCATCCAATATCATGGGGATGAGAGGAAGCCTCATATAACTATTGATTCTAGCATTTATTGATTTCTTTGTCTCTAACCATCTGTAGGTGAACTGCATAAACATAAAATGGAGATTGCATTTTTCGTTATGATCAACAAATGTACAATATGTAGTACTAATTTAAATTTACTAACCTTTATCTGCGGGTTGTCGGAGTTGATAAGTCTGTTGACATCTTATGTGCAAGAACCACCCATCTCTCTACGCTGAAATGTACATAAGGTAAAAACTTCATTAGCAATTCCTAAACTAATACTATGTACAACATTGTATATAAATTAGAAAATAAATTATATGAATATGGAAATGTAATCATAAACTATTAAGCTTAGTAACGATATAACATAATAGTGACTAAATATTAATTTATGTACATAATCCACACTTAATTTGTGTTTCTATGTGCTTAATTGTACTGTTACATAAGTCCTATGAGTAATATAACAATTTGATTTCAAATATTCACCTTTTTAATACGACGAGCTTGAGCTTCTTCTCTTTGTTCCGTGGTTTGATATTTGACAACCATATGTTTTGTTCTAACCATATTGTTCTTCAATCACATAATAAATAGAAAAAAAAATCTCAGTCAATTTCTGGCTAAATACTACATTACATAATTTTATCTGTAATTATGTACATAATCTTCAAACATAAACTTATTCATTATGTGATACTTGAGATACATAAATGTTTGAATCATACTGTAATTGGATACATAAATTGTGATACAAAGTGTATATAAAACAAAATCACACATGTCAAATTAAGTACATAATCTTTAAACATAAACTGAGACATTTTGTAATTATGTACAAAACTGAGATACAGGAGATATATAATCTAATATACAACAGTTTGTCATCCTCTATTTATGTACATAAATCTGATCCATTCTATAATTAGGTACATAAAATGGTATACATACATAAATCATACAATATAGAAGTTATAGAACATACATTTACATAAATCAGACCACATAAATAACACAGTTTTTTGAGGAAATATCAATACATAGACTTCTTCTTCACATAAAACATATGTCAAACATAAATTATGTACATAATCTTTCATCACTGATAATTCGAATACATAAATTTTACAGAATTGGCTAATTTCAAATTTAAGTTCCATAATCCTAAAACAGATCTGTTTCTTCTTTGTGTAGTCGGATTCCAAAACCTAATCGAATATACATCACAAAATCATGCTTTATAAGACCATGCAAGGCCGCGAAATTGAAAGGCCATGTAGTTACAGATCAACAATGGCGGTTTTTACTATGGATTTTAGTGAAAACGATCCTCAATTGTTTTCGGTTTGAAGCAAAACCGAAACCATTAAAATGGTATAATGTTCAGAGAATTTGGAATACTTACAAGAAATGATTGTTGTTACACAACGAATAGTTCAGAGTGGTGGTTGAAGACGACGATGTCGAATATCACGATTTGAAGATGGAGGTTCCGACTGGAGATTCTCACGATTCAATGGCGCTCTTTTTTCGGATAAAATTTTTGGTAAAGAAGATGAAGCGTCTCCCGTATCTCACTAAATATTCAGTTGCCGTTTTTTAATTTTGTTATCCTTTAACTTTTAGACAGCTATTATGCTACATTACTAATTTGCCCTTAAATAACTACCTTATTAAAGCTGATTTATAATATCATTTTGATTTATTTTTTGGAAGAAAATTAGAGAGACCTATTTTGTATGATACAAAAAGGGCCCTTCTACACCAATTTTCTCAAACATGTATACATATTGAATATAATCGATGCATAATTTTTACGGGATTCGTCCCGTCCCGTAATGGGACAAGGCCCGCGCGGGACGAAAGAAAAAGTCATAAATCTCGTCCCGTCACGCAAATAACCTGCGAGACGGAACGCGGGACGACCCCTATCCCGTCCTACCCCTACCTATAAGCTTAATCACCTTAATCTTTCACTCTACCAAACGCAGCCTAAAAGCAGACTTGCCATCAAATTAGTGGCGTGCCGATTGACAACAACTAGACCAAAACCAAATGTATCGTTTCTTGTAAAGTAGAAGTAATATACACGATACAGACAAAATTCACCCATTCTAAAGTGAAATTATGCTAGAAAACTTGCAAAAACAATCAGCTATGCCTTGTTCTCATGAGCAGAAGAAAGCCCTATTTGGGCAAATCACCTGATTCCCCAACAGCGAACCCTCTATCTGCAGCATAATCAACGAAGCTATAAAGCGGTACTACCTTGTCGCCATATCTTTCGAGCCCGTCTAACTCTCTCTTAGCTTGACATCTTAACTCCTCAGCCACTTCCATGGCCTTTTCCACCCCATACAAGCTCACATAACTCTTAGGCTTCTTCTTCTTGAACTCCTCACTACCGTTGCTCTTCGCTTCCAATATATCATCTACTACTTGGTACAACACTCCAACAGCATTCCCGTACCCTCTTAGCTTTTGGATCTCATCATCATCAGCACCACCCAAAAGACCACCACATACAGCAGAGCACTCGGCCATTTCTCCAAACTTCTTCTCCTGCACAAAGTCGACTGCATTGGGTCCACCCTCAAGGTCAACAAACTGGCCAGCAGCCATCCCTGTCGACCCCACTGCCCGTGCAATTTCAGCTATGACTCTAAGGAGGCGACTTTCAGGAACTAGTTCTGTCGGTGTATGGGATACGATGTGTTGGAATCCCAGCGGGAAGAGTGCATCTCCGGCCAAAATGGCCATGTCTTCTCCAAAGGCAACGTGGTTTGCTGGCTGCCCTCGTCTTGATGGGTCATCATCCATGCATGGCAGGTCGTCATGGATTAGAGAGGCAGAGTGAACCTGGCACAAATTATCAACCAAAATGATTTGGTCAAAAGGATTCGATCCCCAAACTCAAATAAAAGACAGACAATGGATGAGGGTTTAAGACAAAGTAACAAGATATCAGAGAATACCATAAAAGGCTAAGAAATAATCAACTTGGCCAAGCCAAATCTATGCCTACTAAGTTCAACTGGTTAAACAATAGTGTCACTCTGGAAATGGCTATGCTTTCTTTTCATGTTCCAGCACGGATTCTGCTTGTGTTTCTGGATAATGAAGCATCTTCATAAGAATCTCCCAAGGATACATAGAGCTCCTATTTCAGAAACGGTTTTATTCTGATGAATCCGGTGGCAGACAGTTGTTTACAACACATATACTGTTAATCTTTTCCGAGAAAAGGGAAGTAGCAAGCGTTAACAATTGAAGCTGACAGACAAGCGAAAGTTTCATAAAGGCAAGTTAAAACTTGAAAGTTGACATGACACCGTGATTACAACAATGCCCAATCACCATACACTCAGTAGTCTCACAGGAAGAAAGTGTTGATAATCAAGCTAACACAGCAAAATTGTGTTAGCTTGGGTAAGTAGAAAGTGCAAGTCATCAAGACAATGCGCATAGAATACAATAATGGTTAAACAACACACATAAGAGAATGAAAACCTAAAATAGTCATCGAAGTGACTCAACTATCATAGACAGCCAAAGATCTGCACAACCCACATATGATTATCACAATATGGCATCCTAGTATGCAGCTTGTTTTTATAAGGATGACTCAAGCAAAGCCATGGTTTCCTCTTCAAAGCTATATATGGGTTTGCTGATACACGACAGAAACATCCATGTCCATATTTTATCTCCAACAAGGAGGATTTCATATTAAACGCCCAACTATTTTCCTTTTCTGTCTCGTCACATTTTAAGCAATCGCAAAACCACAAATAGACAACACCCAGAAAACATAAAGGTGATACAATGAAGCTTACAATTTGAACAATCAATAACCCACAAAACCCTAAATTTACTCTGACCAACCAATCGAACGCTTCCGTTCAAGGATCAATAATCCAAACCCCTTAATTAACTTAAGCAAACAAGATCCGCCAAATAGAAACCTTATAAATTGATCACTAGGCAATCCGGGCAAAAAGTAAAGGAAATTTGAAAATGCAAGCGAAGGTACCATCTCGAGGGCACATGCAGTGGGAAAGGCAGCACGGCGATCACCGCCGAAGAGCTCGCAGGCGGCGATGCACATGACGGGTGGAGCGCGCTTGGCACCGACGGCGAGCACTGAGTATCGCATGGCCTTGTAAATCTGCTCTGGGTAAGAGATGGGGATCGCGTGATCTAGCTTCTGATTGATGTCTGAGATGAGAGCAGTCCAGTATTCCCGGAGGTCGAATGCGGGCGTCGATGAGCTTGGCATGGTTGTGGAGGACGATAAGTAGCGAATTGAGCTCCGGTGATGGCGGTGGAGCTTTATCGGAAGCGCGGTTGAGGTTAGATATTGGGATGGGAATGAGAGTGGGTGAAGGACACGGAAATGAGACGACGTCGTTGGGGTGAAGGAGGCCATTACACTGTACAAGTGTTGCCTAATGGATTTGTTTAGCTATGGTGTCATGGGGTTGGGGGAGACGACTAGGATAGATAATGGAGAGGCGAAATAAGAGGACAAACAAGTTAGATAAATCTAACTCTGTTTTCACACCAACAAAATCAATTTCATCAACAAAAAGGGAAGAGGTGATTGCTATGGACCCCAAACCATGTGAAAAGAACTCCATTAAAACTCCTAAAATCACTTTAAAAACTTCTTAATCTTATCATAATTTCATCAGTAATTTTCTTTTATAATAATATGAGATTTCACAACTTTCATTCCTTTGTCCTCTTCTAAGTTCTTTTGGGAATTCTAAAGTGTTTTTTCTTTGTAATTCTTCCTAAATCCATTGCATATATTCTTAAAGCACAGAATCGGAACGATGCTACTCAAGAGTTTATACAAGATAAACCCACCGAGGTTTATGCTGAGAGTCAACCCCCTAATGATGCTAATTATGGAGTAGAGTCGGAGTCTATGCCCCCTTACTATCCCGATGGAAGAGGATGATGAAATGAAAACAAAAGTAGGTGAGCTTGAAGAACAGCTAAACAATGATGAAGACCAAGAAGATATGAAGGACGATGAGCTGATAGTAGCTCAATTTACTGCACTGCTATTCAAAAATGGAAACATCCTTGAGGAGTTAAAGGCAACAATGTCCGAAAGTACCTTTCACTCAACAGAAACAAACAACATTGTTAACAAGCTCATGGATGCTATGGATGTCAACAATGATTCCGGAAATTCTGACTCAAGTCTAGGCAAGAGGTAGGAGGTGGTGAAGACACGGCATCCTCCAAACTAAAGGGAACAAAGAAACTCAAATTCAACTAATTTGTATGGAGTTAACTCTTTTGCTGAAAGCCAAAGATCTTCTGGAGAGGTCTAGTTTGCAGAATGCTCTTGATTTTCATGTTTTAGTTTTTTCTATCTTCTGTTCAATTAGAATTAGCAACACTTGTTTGTGGCAGCAGGTGCTTTGTCTGAGTAATGTTAATTTTAAATTCCCCCAATGTACCATAGAGAACTATCTCCAAATTTTCAATACTAACGAATGGACAATGGGAACTTGTTTGTGTTTTTATTCCCTTGGTAACACTAATTATGAGTCTATTAAGTTCCTTTTGTTTGAAGAAGCTTACTGTAATATGAGATTTCTAGCATTTGCAGGTTCTACTAATTCCCCTGCAAGTGCCTTTTTACATGTGCAGAATAGTACGAAGCCGTGTAACATTACCAAGCACCACATGCCCAATACAAAGGTGAAGAAGTATAGAAAGAGGGATCTTTCCTGGGTGAGACATATGGTAGTCTCTCTATTAAAACCTCTCAAATTATTATATTTTATGCTCTATACAGGAATGGACAAACAAGATGTCATCCAAATTAAGGTAATTATATCGAATGTGTATAGTCACTCCATTTACTATTTTGAACTACATTATGTGTTGTTTGCTAAATGGAAACTGGAAAGTAGAATTATAAGATCAACTAAGAAAAAGGCTGTTATTTTTATGATTTAAGCAAGAGAAATAACGACCTACTCTGAAGGGATGAATGCAGTCAGGTGGGATGTTTTTGGGACTAAGAGAGCTTCGATTGGGACTAAAAACATTTGCTTTCATCAGGTTTGGATTGATCAGAACATAATTGTCATCAGAAACTATCATGAATTGATGATTAGTAATGTCTTTAGTTCTGATATTTATGTGAAAATTAAACAACCTTCATTTATTGTGGTGAATGTGAGTTATGTGATCACATGAATAGGGAGAAAGAACAAGCAACGTGGAGAAGATGGAAGTAGTAAAATGCCGGAAAGCCACGTTCGGTTTAAAGGGAGTCGAAATCTACCATTTTTCTCTAAGGAGAAAGTAGGCTATAAGTACGTTGTAAAGTTAAATGACATCAGACCACTATGGGACTATAATATTCATCTGACTAAACCATACCTTGTAGGCCAAAAAGGCCAAAGAATAGAATAAATGTACTTATTCTGAATAACGGAGGAACCAAAAGAACACCTGAAGTGCGGAGATCACTGGATGCGGAATCCGATTGTGATAAATTCTCCGTATTAAATATCACATAAGGAATGAAAAACTCCTTTTATAATCTGTCTCTAGGGATCGCAGGAGGTAAAACTAAGTGTGAATTATGCAACAGAGTGACAGGCTTAAAGAATAAGGTGAAACAAATCAATAAGAAGTCACTCCTAACTGGTTGGTACCTGGAGCGGCTCATCTTCATGAGATCATCAGCCTTTGGCGACTTGGTCTGCTGTCACCGGTGGAACACAATTGTAATGAGTTCCCATTATAAGTATTTGATCCTCTGTCTTTTGATAGAAAAAAAGGATGAGATGGGCGAATTGTATTATGATATGTTGTATGCAAATAGGAAATAGATAAGCCAACTAATTGAATTACATCATCAAGCCAGGTATTGGCAATTATTGTGTAGTATACTAGATGTGGAATCCTCTTGGTATAGCTATGCTTTAACAATCATCAATTACGAAATAAAAAACTACTTCTGCTGGGAGTACGTATGGAATGCAGGTCATCAAAATAAGTGTAGAATATACAAACATGATGTCAACATGTTGTAATTATTTGATACTATCAAAAATAAAGATGAAGAAACCTAGTAAAAAAACCCAATGAAATATCTCAACAGGGAGCTGACAATAGATGGTAACAACTCAGTTTTCACTATGCGGAGGATTATAAATAGGGGTGACGCACATGGTAAGCCAACAAAAATGAGGGACAACCGATACGTGGACATTATGTGCAGATTAATACGCCACACACCAAGACCAAGAGAAAGCACCGACATGAAATTTTTTTATGTTATACTAAAGTACTAAATGGAAAGTTTGTTTGGAATAGGGGAATTGAACACCTAAACACAAAAACCTTTTCGGAAATGAAGATCGCCTTCTGGAATAGAGGTATGAAGAAAAAGAACTTTTGGACAAATTTGAACCTGACATGCAAAAACGAAAATATTCAATTGATTATGCTAGCAGAAACAAAATCGAAAGATGAACCTGATGAAAGTGCATGGAAGAGTGCAAGGTTTGATAAAATGTTTTTTAATCCCATCAATGGGATTTGCGGGATGTTTATGCCTCCTCTGAAAAGAATACCAAATAAAAGGGAAAAGTAGAAATTATTAAAGCATCTCAAAGATTTCTCCTAATGAAACACACAAATTCTAATACACAATTTGAATCAATGATATTTTTCATATATGCACCACCAAACGAGCAACTAAAAATTCTTTTTGGTCAGAATTAAGAGATGAAATGGAAAAAATCGAATCACCAATGATTGTTATGGGAGATTACAATGATTTGTTGAAACCATCGGATAAAAAAGGAGGAGCTCTACCCGCAAACAATAGGTTCGATAGACTTCTACAAGTGTCTAACCAATTTAATTTAAAGGACCTACCAACAAAAGAAAATGATTTTACTTGGAAGAAAAAGAGAAAAGGTGATAATAATACGTATGAAAAATTAGATAGAGTGATGACCTCCTTGGAAATCATTCAACAATATCCTACTCTACACACCCGGAATCATGCGTTCACAAACTCCGACCATTGTATGTTTTCCATTAGTATACAAAATAACCAAACGAGTATAAGAAACAAACCTTTTAGATTCGAATCAATGTGGATGCTTAAACAAGATTGTGAAAACATTGTGAAACAAGCATGGAGGACCCACTACCAAGGTACAAATATGTTTAACCTTGTGAGGAAGACTAGTCTGCTCAAACAAAAACTAAAACAATGGAGTCGAAAAAAGTTTGGTAACATAAACAAACAACTAATTAAAGTGGATGAAGAGCTAGAGAATCTACAAAAAGTTACATTTCTACAATTTGATCAAGATATTAATAATAAAATTACTAAACTAATCAAGAAAAGAGAGGTTTAATAGATTACCAACATAAATACTGGACACAAAGAGCTAAGACGAGAAATTTACAATTTGGGGATAAGAACACCAAATTTTTTCATAGGAAAGCTACGGGGCTAAGAAATAAAAAAGATGATTGCGACAATTACTAAGAGCAATGGAGAAATACTGGTGAAAGACACAGACATTGATGAAGAATTTGTAAAGGATTACAAGGCTCGTTTCCAATCCACGACATTGATAGGAATAAACTACAAAATCAATTACAGATTATCCTTCCAGAAGTTACCACTATTGATAATGCGAAATTGGAAATGCCTTTCTCCACAAATGAAATTAAAGAAGCAGTTTTCAATATAGGTGTTGATAAATCACCAGGGCCGGATGGTATGCCAGCTGGTTTCTACCACAAATATTGACATATAGTGGGTCCAGTAGTCACTAAAGCGGTTAAGAGTTTCTATAGAACAAGTAAAATACTCAGACAACTTAACCATACCTTCATAGCACTCATAACAAAAATTAAAAATCCAACAACAACTTCATAGTATAGACCGATCAGTTTAGTATCAACGGTTTATAAGATTATTGCGAAAATATTAGCAAAAAGACTGAGTTCAGTCCTCCCATAATTGATCCACCCACTACAAAGTGCCTTCGTTAAGAACAGAGCAATACATGATAATGTGCTCATTGCGCATGAAATCTTCCATGGTTTTAAATCAAAAAAGGAAAGGAGGGCTATATGGCTATTAAATTGGACATGGAAAAAGCATATGACAAAATTGAATGGGAATTCCTCAAAGTAGTGATGGACAATTTTGGTCTTGGGGAAAAATTCCGGAGTTGGATTATTGAGTGCATATCAACGGTTTCATATTCCATATTAATCAATGACTCTCCAACGGATCCATTTTCTCCAAAAAGGGGACTCCGACAAGGCGATCCACTCTCCCCTCTACTATTCAATCTTTGTTCGGAGGTGTTAGCTAGAAACTTACAAAAAATAACAAATGAAAACCCTAAATCTATTGGTTTCCCTATTTCAAAGAATGAGACTAAAATCTCATTCCTAGCATTTGCGGATGACATTATTAATTTTTCCAAAACATCCACATATGCCAATAAAATGGTACTTTCGGCAATCAAGGGCTATTGTGACATATCTGGACAGATCGTTAATTACCATAAATCCAGTTTCCAAACTACCAGCAATGTTGAGCAAAGTAACAGGAGAAGAATCCAAGGCCACCTAGAAATTAATAGTTCTACCAATCTAGAACAATACTTAGGTTGTCCAATTATTAATGGACGTGTTAATAAAGACATCTTTAATTCCGTAATCATCAAGACTAAAAAACAACTAGCCAAATGGAAAGCATCATCTTTGTCACAAGAAGGAAGAATAACGTTAATAAAAGCTAATCTCAACGCAAAACCAAGTTACTTAATGCAGGCATTCATGTTGCCGGGAAACATACATAACGAATTGGACAAAACTAATAGAAATTTCTTTTGGAATAAGGGTCCTAATCACTATCCTTTAATTAGTTGGGATAAGATTTGTAAACCGCGGTCCCTAGGAGGAACGGGGATAAGGAAGGTGGAAGACATGAACAAAGCATTGCAAATAAAACTTTTGTGAAAAATCCTGGCTGAGCCAGATAACATTTGGGTCAAAATCATGGAAGAAAAATACCTAAAAGGAGTAAGACTCTGGAACTACGAATGCGGAAAGAATGTATCTTGGCAATGGAAAAAATTGAATAAGCTTCATGAAGAATTTGTTAAAGGCCTGGCATGGAGAGTGGGTGATGGAAAAACGGTTAGATTCTTGACAGATGTATGGTTGTTGGACAAGCCACTAAAATACGAAATAGCCAACTAAACGATAATGAACCAATCTGTACTAACTTCCTCTTTCATTAGTAATAATAGAAAAAATAAAGGAGTATAACCTCCCTAAAAGTCAAATTCATGATCGCTTATATTGGTCGGGAAATGATGATGGGTGGTATTTGACTAGATCATCTTTAGAGATGGTTCAAAAACGGAAAGTTGGAGTTACGCTGCATAAAACATGGATTTGGAAAATGGACATTATGCCAAAAATTAAGAACTTCTTGTGAAAATTAGCTATGGATGGGCTCCCTACAAAACAAAATCTCGACATACAAAGAATTCCGGTCGTCATGAATTGCGAGTTCTGTAATCATCATACTGAAAGTGCAAAACACCTTTTCTTTCAGTGTCCGATTATGATAACAACCATTGACAACCAGAAGATAAAAAGTAGCATCCAAAACATTGATCTCGAAAATCAAGGAATCACTGAGACCCTTTTTGAACTCAAGGATTCAATTTCGAATAAGGAGATGATTCTAGTAGTTGTTATTTGGGGGAATATGTGGATGGCTAGAAATTTTTTCGTTTTTAAAAAAGAAAAATTCCCACAAAATGTGAAGGACACTGCTATTAACCAAATCGCAAGTTGGGAACTAGCTAATTCGGAAAAGAATAAGAATACCTTAACAACCAAATCACGAAGAAGAAGAAAGGAAAACATTAAGAGGGAATGACCTACGAAAGGATCCTACAAACTCAATTTTGACGCATCACATAATTTATCAAATAAGTATGCCCATGGATTTATCATTCGGGACCACCAAGCGATCCCTATGGCAGTAGGAAGTGGCATGTGTAATGCAAACTTAGTATTAGAAGCAGAAGCAATTGCTTTGCGGTTTGGCCTTCAAAAGGCTAAGGAGTGTGGAGTCACTTCTATCGAGATTGAAGGAGTCAACCTAACGCTTATCAATTCGATTAATCGAATTTGGAAGCCGCCATGGGAACTTGATATGATGATTAATGACATTTCAATCATTAGGGCTGATTTCCAATACTCCACCGCACAACATATTTTCAGGGAGATTAATACGGTCGCGGACAAGATTTCGTCACACGGATACCATGGGGAGATAAAAACGGATGCAATCCCATAAGATGTTCAAGACCTCATCCGAAAGGATACTTTAGGACGATCGGTTTCTCGAAATTGATCCTTCTAAGTTTTTTTACCTTGTATAAAAAAAAAATACACACTTTTTTTCAAAATTTATTAACTCCTTAACTTAAAATATCAATATCTAAGAAAAAAAATAGAAAATTTTACCTAGCTTAGTTTATCTTCTTCCATCTTTTCTCTTACTTTAATTTTTCCATTGTCAATGCCTCAATTTACTTCTTTGTTATTGCTTTCACAATGTCAATCCATTGATTTGTTAGACCAACCACAAGGAACTTTTCTTAATATGTATATACAAAATATTTTAATGAATATTTCACTAATAACTTAAAAAAAAATCTTGCATTTGGAAGTTAGAAATCAACTAAAAGACGAAGGAGAGAGAACTTGTGTAGAGTTGTTCTTTGGTGTAAACAAAATTCTTCCAATTTTTCCCATACAACAATACATTTTTACATTTTGGGTTGGGGCTTATCAAACACACATTTCTCCATATTTATGTACCGCTTGGACCTAGTTGAAAAAAAAAAGAAGAAAAAGAAGGAATCAAAACACAAAAGTGCTTAAAAGAAGAATGTAGCAAGCGTATGAGTCAAGAGCGAAGAAATTAAACTATTGCAAGAAGATGATGTGATCTACTAGACAAGGTAATCAAATCAACCGTGAGCTTCAAGACGTCTTAGTTCACGAATCTTATTGCACCACAAATCCAAAATAACTCATCACCCTAGCCAAGTTACAACCTATGAAAAAATCTCTTGATTCATAGATGATAGCATTTGATAACATGTTTTTATGTTATATTTTTAGGTGTTTCTAAGTTGTTAGGTTACATGGAGTACCACCGACTATTGTGAGTAATAGGGATGTTAGATTCATTAGATTCTTTTGGAAGATTTTTTGGGGAAAATTAGGTACACGGTTGTTATTTTCAACCTCTAGTCATCCTCAAACGGATGGACAAACGGAAGTCACTAATAGGACTTTCACTACTATTTTGAGGGTTGTTTTGAAAGGTAATTTGAATGCTTGGGAGAATGTTTTTCCACATGTAGAATTTTCTTATAATGTACCTTACATTCATCTACTAATATGACTCCTTTTGAGTGTGTGTATGAGTTGAATCATTTGACTCCTTTTGATCTAATACAATTGCCTATCGAGGAGCGAGTAGATTTCATTGTAGGAAATAGGTTGAATTCATCAAGGAATTGCATGAGAAGACACGCATAAGGCTGGAAAGCAAAGGGAAATATGTTGCATCTAAAGCAAATCGGAATCGCAAGGAAGTGTTATTCAAGCCAGGAGATCTAGTTTGTTTGCACCTATGAAAAAAGAAATTTCCGGAGAAGAGGGAGTCTAAGTTGTCTCCACGAGAAGATGGAGCATTTCGTGTGAAGCATAAAGTTGGTGACAACGCTTATGTCTTGGAGCTCCCAACTGATTATGGAGTAAGAAATACCTTCAATGTAGGAGACTTGAGTCCTTTTAAGTCTAAATATAAGCATGTTGGTGATTCGAGGACAAATCATTTTCAAGAAGGGGAGTATGATGATGGAGCATCCCCAACCTCACTGATAAGTGATGGAATTACAATCTTATTAAGGTAGTTTAAATATGTTTTTAGAGTCAAATGGTTGTATTTTGTTGCCAATTGTGTAAATCCAGTTGAAGAAGTGAGCAATGAAGAAATCCAAAGATTTAGCAACAGTTGGAAGAAGAAGGGAAGCAAAGAGAAGTCTAGAGGCACCATGTCACGACACCGGCGGCGATACTGTGCCGCTCCCGCGGCGACACTGATTCCAAAGGAACCCTGTCACGACACCCGCGACGACATTGTGCCGCCCCCGTGGCGATATTAGTCCAGAGTAACCCTGTCACGGCACCCGCGGAGACACTGTGCCACCCCCGCGGTGACACTGAGCAGTCCCCGCGGTGACATTGGGCCGCCCCCGCGGTTTGACACCAAAAACCTAAAGAAGATCAACAATCAGACGTTCCAAAGCATTAAAGACCCCGCCCCTGCGGCCCTGCCATGCCGCCCCCGCGGCTCAGTTGAAGATGGAGCGTTTTGCACTAAACCGTCCCCGCGGCTCCCAGATCCGTGCCCGCGGTTATGCAACAGTCGTAATAAGTTTGGTTGTTTAGACTCTCACTTTATGACATTTAAAGTAACGGTTTAGGATCCCTATTTATTGCAATTTAATGTCCTAATTAGTATAAATAGAGATGCTAGGATAGTGTTAGAATCATCTCATTTTCACCTCATCACATCTAAAACACTCTCTTATTTTTCTTTGTTTTGTTTTGTTCTCTATGGAGGGCTAAGCACCTTTAGTTGTGCTTGACATTGGAAGCTCTCGACATAGATCTGGTTGTAAGTTTTATAATTGAAGTTGTTATTCTATAATGATTTGTGTTATGTTCTTGTGCTTAACTTCTTGATTGTATCTCACCCTTTATCTAGTTTGGCCATCTAGATACTTGTGTCTTATCCAATGTGCAAGAAATTGTGGTTCCGGGTTCAGGTCATATTTCTAGTAGCAAACACGTTTACATAAGCAGGTTGCAAGTGTAATTCGTGAGTGGAACATAAGCACATGATTTTAATAACGGGTTGTTTCTAATTCATGTGTCTCTCAATCTTTATTTGAATGCTATTGCTATAATCTGATTATGTAGGTTTACGAGTTAGGATTAACAATAAGTAATATCGGGGCTGGTTGAACCGGTATTTAAATACGATCGAGATGAGAACAAACTTCTAGAAAAACTTCATAAAAACAATGATCAACCATATCTTATGTTGAAGCGGATAATTGTCAAGTACAACATTTCCTTAAAATCATTGAAATCAACTTCGTGTTTGCGTTGCCTATTTGTCACTTTAACAATCATAAACCCTCCCTTGGTTACATATAATTGATAGTTTAATCGCATTTGTGCTTTATTTACTCTCTATCTCTCTTGGGTTCGACTCTTACTTAATCACTATACTTGCTTTAGTATTGAGTTAGGAAATTACTTTGATAGGATATAAACGACCTTGGAAAATATCCTTGTCAAATTTGGCGCCGTTGTCGAGGATTAGAGTTTTTAAGTACTTTGTTTTTTATTGTCATTTATTGGTTTGAACCATTTGTATGGTTCAAACTCATGCTACTAATATCTCTTGTGCACTAGAAGAGAGTTAGAATATAAGTGGTTGGATCATGGATGGCATCAACGGGATAAGACCTCAACATCTACAAATTGATCCTGAAGGAGTCATACAAGCATGATCAAGGACTTATGTCGAGCCAACAACGTAAAACAAAGGCGCTGCTCGGGAGGCAACCCGAGGAAGTAGAAATAAATGTCTTTTTGTCGTCTATCCGCCTCCGCGGCTATGAAGGGCCGCGACCGCGGCCAAACCTAGCAGTGCCCGCACCCGCGGCAAAGAAGAGCCGCGACCGCGGCGGGCATGACAACATGTATGTGAAAAAAAGAGAAAGAAAGAAAGAAAAAGAAGATTAAAAAAAAAAGAAAGAAAAACTTCATCTCCTCTCAAATGTCCAACCATCATCCCCTCTTTCCCTCACCATTCTTCTCCACTCAAACCCTATCCTTCACACTCACCTCCACTTATCCACCACGCCACCACTAGCGGCAGGAGCTCTTCTTCTCACACTTCCCGTACCTACCGGAGTACCCCGATTGTCCACCATCTCATATGTGAGCTTGTTCTTCATCCTTCTCCGTTTTTAGTTTTTTTCTTCATTGTCACACTTTGAGGGCAAAGTGATCTTCAAGCATGGGGGAGACATCTATCTTGTTTGTACTGTTTGATTATTGTATTGTAATGTTTTATATTCAGTCAAATAAAAAAGAAGAGAAAAAGCCAAAAAAATTTTGAAAAAAGGCATGAAAAATTCTTGAATAAACCAAAAACCCGAAAGGGCGGTTTAGGCAAAAAGAAGGTAGTCCGACCAACATTAGGTTGGTGCAAAAATTGACTTGAGGGATGTGAGAAGTGATGATACTATCTTAGAAAAAAGAAGAGTGGCAAGTGAAAACCCGAAAGGGCTCCTTGACAAAATGAGCGAATTCCAAGTGACAGGTTCCCTTTTCTAACGTTGACGACATAAGAACTGGAGATAAAAGGAGGAACGGGTAGGTCACTTTTGGAGCAATAAGGATGATAGTTTTTCTCTTTCATATCACTTTGATAGATTTTTTACTTTTGCATGCTTTGTTTCATTGCCTTTCAATTTTCATCATACTTCCTGAGGCTTTTTGTTTCAGTTTGGATAGATTTTTAGTTTACTCGGGACGAGTAAGAGTCTAAGCATGGGGGAATTTGATAGGTGATGGAATCACAATCTTATTAAGGTAGTTTAAGTATGTTTTTAGAGTCAAATGGTTGTCTTTTGTTACCAACTGTGTAAATCCAGCTAAAGAAGTGAGCAATGAAGAAATCCAAAGTTAGCAATAGTTGGAAGAAGAAGGGAAGCAAACAGAATTCCCGCGGCCACACTGTGCCGCCCTGTGGCGACACTAATTCCAAAGTAACCCTGTCACGGCACCCGCGGCGACATTGTGCCGCCCCACGGCAACACTGACTCCGGAGGAACCCTGTCACGGCACCCGTGGAGACACTGTGCCGCCCCCGCGGTGACACTGAGCCGCCCCCGCGGTGACACTAGGCCGCCCCCGCGGTTTGACACTAGAAACCTCAAGAAGATCAGCAGTCAGACGTTTTAAAGCATTAAAGACCACGCCCCCGCAGCCCTGCAATGTCGCCCCCGCAGCCCTGCAATGTCGCCCCCGCGGCTCAGTTGAAGATGGAGCGTTTTGCACTAAACTGCCCCCACGGCTCCCAGATCCGTGCCCGCGGTTCCCAGATCCGCGCCCGCGGTTATGTAATAGTCGTAATAAGTTTGGCTGTTTAATTAGACTCTCGCTTTATGACATTTAAAGTGACGGTTTAGGCTGCCTATTTACTGCAATTTAGTGTCCTAATTAGTATAAATAGAGATGCTAGGATAGTGTTAGAATCATCTCCACCTCATCAAATCTAAAACACTCTCTTATTTTTCTCTGTTTTGTTTTGTTCTCTATGGAGGGCTAAGCACCTTTAATTGTGCTTTACATTGGAAGCTCTCGACATATATCTGGTTGTAAGTTTTATAATTGAAGTTGTTATTCCATAATGATTTGTGTTATTTTCTTGTGCTTAACTTCTTGATTGTATCTCACCTTTTATCTAGTTTGGCCATCTAGGTACTTGTGTCTTATCCAATGTACTAGGAATTGTGGTTCCGGGTTCGGGTCATCTTTCTAGTAGCAAACACGTTTACATAAGCGGGTTGCAAGTGTAATTCGTGAGTGGAACATAACCACATGATTTTAGTAACGGGTTGTTTCTAATTCATGTGTCTTTTTATCTTTATTTGAATGCTATTGTTAAAATCTGATTTTGTAGGTTTACGAGTTAGGATTAAAAATAAGTAATATCGGGGCTGGTTGAACTAGTATTTGAATGCGATCCAGATGAGAACAAACTTCGGAGTAAATTTCATGAAAACAATGATCAACCATATCTTATGTTGAAGCGGATAATTGTCAAGTACAACGTTTCCTTAAAATTATTGAAATCAACTTCTTGTTTGTGTTGCCTATTTGTCACTTTAACAATCACAAACCCCTTGGTTACATATAATTGATAGTTTAATCGCATTTGTGCTTTATTTACTCTCTATATCTCTTGGGTTCGACCCTTACTTAATCACTATACTTGCTTTAGTATTGAGTTAGGAAATTACTTTGATAGGATATAAACGACCTTGGAAAATATCCTTGTCACTCGCCTAAAGGACAACATACAAGATTAAGAACTAAGGCATTGAAGGATAACGCAACCACATCACCTTTGAGTCCTATCATGGAAGGAACTATCACTAGAGCAAGAGCAAAGACCATCCATGAAGAATTTGCTAGCTTATTAGCAACATATGCATTTAAAGAAACCTCATTCATGTCTAGATCTCCTTTAATAACATTGTTGACTACTGTGGAAGAACCATACAAGGACCAAGAAGATCAAGCAAGCATAGAACGTGGCTAGGAAGAAGAAAGAGTTCCATCGAAGAAATCTCGGCCCTGAGGACCAAATTCTCGCCCGAGACTTTCACAAGTATTGACCGAGATTTGGCTCTTTTCGAGAGTTATAAGATCCAGTCGTGATCTTATTAGTTATAGATATGATGTGTGACCATCTTTGATATCACCTAGATTACATGGACCTCTCACTAATCCAAGAGCATGAGATACTCAAGGGAAGGTTGCTTCCAAGCTGCCAACATGGGAAGATCCGAGAGAGTGGAAGATTGCATGAAAGATGCAATCTCGGCCAACAACATGGAATCTCGGATGAGATTTCCAACCGAGACTATCATAAATGTAACGCCCCGTTTATTTGGAGCGTTTTCGATATTTCCTCCGACGGTTACCGATATTTTTTTAATACCTTAAGTACGTTTTACGAGTATTTTAAGTCGTGAATGTTATTTTACGAGTATATGTTTTATTAATATGTTAACGGTATTTTTATTATTATTTAAATTCTCGTTATTTAGTTACGAGATCGACTTCTATGTCGCACGACAAATTTTATGAGTTTATATATGGTTATATATTCCGTATTTTTATTTTACGGAAAAAGTTTGAGAAAATTTTCCGATTCCGTTCCGAATGTTTTTGAAAAGTCTAGTGTTCTACCCTTTTCCTTTTATTATTTCTTTTCCTTTTATTTTATTTTATTTTAGCTATTTCTCTCTCCTTGCTGGTTGATGAGCAGCTTCTGCAGTACCGACCCCTCGTTCTTCTACCTCCTTCTCTGTTCCTTGCCCTCTCTCACGCAAGGTCCTCTTTCCCTCTTGGAAGTTGAGACAACACAACCTTAGGCTGTGTTTAGTAAAAATGCGGTTGCGGTTGCGGTTGTGGTTACGGTTGCGGTTGCGGTTGCGGTTGTGGTTTAGGTAAGGGTTGTATTGAGATTTGTGGTTTATGAAAAAACTCCGTAGACGTGTTTAGTTAGAGGGTTCGAAATTAGTTTCGTTATTGATTAAAGACCAAACTACCCTTAGATCTAATGCCCCTAAACTTTCCCTCAGCCCACACCAGTCTGTTCTTCATCCCCCGTCTTCTTTGAGCATGCTGAAACAAAACACCCATCCCAATCTCAACCAGATCGAAGAGAAGAGAGATTGAGGAAGAAATTGTAAAGAGGGAGTGAAGAATTGTAATCAGACCTCGTTTTCAATTCTATGACAAAAGTGAAATAGAAAAATCATCGTTATCTCGATAAACCATCATTAAGCAGAAATGACTTTTTCATAAGAGTAGCAGAAGACGAAAACCATCGCGAGGAAGATTAAGGTCAAATTAGAACTTGAGCGACATAATTGAAGGGCGAGCTTGGTAGAAAGAACCTGCAATGCCGAAGCTAAGCCCTAGAAGAAGAGATAACCCCAAAATGGAACTGATGTGAGCAAGAGTAAGGTCAAATTAAGCAGCAATGGCTTCTCCAGGAAAAAGGAGGATGGTTTCTGCCGATGATAATGTCTCCAAATCGACCAATTTGAAGTGGAAGTCGAATCGCCCTAGAAGCAAATCAAACTTTGAAAATTAGCAAGGGTAAGTTCAATTTGAAAATGGCTTCTCCAGATAAATGATTTTGATGATTCCAGGAAAAGGAAGACATTTGCGGCCGATGGTGGTATGTCTCAAAATCACCCAATTCGGAAGTTCCCTGAATTTAGGGTTTACCAATTGCAGAGATCGATGCTCAGATATCTTGAATGATGATATTGCACCCAATTCGAAGAATCGTCAAGCTGAAGAAGGGAATTGTGGAGTTGTGAAGAAGGGTATGAATGGCAAAACTCTCGGGGAAACTCACAGAATCTTGAATGAGCAGCTTTCAGAAATGGAGATTTCAAAACTCATAAACCACAACCACAAATGCTACACAAATTTAACAAAACTCTAACTAAACGCTTCACAAAACATTTCTCAGAAAACTGAAACTAAATGATGAGGCAAAAACTGTTACTAAACAGGCCCTTAATCTGATCTCTCTTCACCTCTTTCACTCAATCCCGCCCTCTCTGTGTGTCTCTCCTTCTCACACCGCCGGAGAGCTTTCGGATCTATCAACCAATGCTGTTGTGGGTTTCCCTCGCCTTCCGCCTGGAGCCAACCAAGGCCGCCGGCCTTTTTTTTCCTGCTCTTCGTCGCCTCGTTGCCGGAGCCCCAACACAGCCTACGCCGCCCTTGCATCTGTTCGAAGGTCGAAGAGAGACTATTAACCTATTTAAAATCGCCCTCCCCTCTCTTGTGCTGCCGGAAGCTCTCGCTGCTCCCTTTCTCCCCAACTGTTGTCGTTGCCAACCGTCGGAGAAGTGTCGCCCTTCCGCCACCACGCTGCCGCCGCGACCGATTGTGGCACCAACAGGCCGAGACGCGCCGCCCCTCTTCTCTCCCTGCTCTCTATTCTATCCTGTCGCGAGGAGAGAGGCCACCACCGCCGGAGTTGGCCGCCGCTAACCGCCGTTGGAGTCGCCGCCTGCACGCCGGCCGCTTCTCCTCCCCTCCGCCTGGGCAGCCGCCGGGAGCCCTCTCCCCTGTCCTTCTTCTTCTGTCGCGAGTAACAGTAGGTTGAAGAAGGAGTTTTGTGTTATTATTAATTTTTGCCCTTTTTTTTGTAATTGATTCGGTTTTGGCCCCATTTTTGTTGATAACTGATGTTGTGACCCAAGAACTTTAGAAATGAACTAATATGCCCCTGCAGTAAATTATTACATTTTTGGACCATAATTTTATTGCAGTTTGTTACCCAACTCTTGCAAATTAACTATGGTGCCTTTGTTGGTTTAAATTCGATTGATGGCTCAAGTTTGAATTGCGGTTTTATCACCAAATTCCCATTTTGTGTATTTTGCCCGGAAATAGGTTTTAACGAGTTTTAACCTTGGTTTTGAAAGCGGGATTTTTCATTAGAATATCTTTATGTGTTAATCTTCCTTTCAAAAAATTATTGTTTAAGCTAATTTTGCTTAGTTTTGGCCTTAGGTCCAGAAGCGCCCCGATAAAGGCCATCGAACCCGTTCTCGAGGTCCGTAGATCGTCTTTCACCTTGGACCGTGTGTGAGTATCTACTCCCTTGTTACTTATGTTGATGGTAGTATATCATGCTAGGTGAATTTAGCATAACATAGAGCAAATGCCATGTAGTGGCCTCGAACCATAGATATTAGTGGTTGGATATTGAACTTATTGAATTATCTTCCTTACGATCTTAGGATGATCTTCGAGATTAGAGGTTGGACCTAGCATGCTAGAGTTAAGACCTCATATAAGTTTTGGAGACTAGAATTCTGAAGACTTCTAGCTTTTTGGTTAGTTATTGATAGTGTGTCTCGTTTGGCCAGGCTTTGAGCGTTTTCCTGCGAGAAATTGAGAGTGGTTTATTTGAGTTACCTTGAGGGAGGTAAGTCTCTGGACTTACTTAGCTCGTATTCTATGTATTGGTTTCGATGTGTGTTTGGTGGTGTGTGTTTATTGTTTATGTGTGTGTTTATTGTTTATGTTATAGCATCTATACCGGTAATAGGACCACCAACTTTATATGTTTATATTTGGCCTAAGTGTATGATAACGGGCGGTGACCGCTTGTCCAGTCCAAAATGGGGATGACTAGGAGGTGCCTTGCGACCAGTCCAACGGGTGATGCTGATCCGCGTCATGTACAAACCCGTATGGTGAAATGGGACAAGGGCGAGGGATTCTCGTGTCACACCGTAAGTGGATCAGTAAGGGAATAGCGTTAAATAAAGATAATGA
The DNA here is from genome assembly GCA_033239125.1 of Fagopyrum homotropicum. NCBI lineage: Eukaryota > Viridiplantae > Streptophyta > Magnoliopsida > Caryophyllales > Polygonaceae > Fagopyrum > Fagopyrum homotropicum. The sequence goes on from BSWB01000002.1 coordinate 106,059,403, forward strand.
ACTGGACTCACGTGTTTAGATCATGTTGTGTGTGATGATGCCCTATGTGTGTGTGCCAATACCATGATTCTAATGCTTTGAATGCTAGCTAACGGTTTTATACCGATATTGTTGTAGTTGTCTTGCAGGTTAGGGATGCGGCCGAGAGATCCGGAAGAGTGGGCAGTCAGGGTCCGTACATTTTAGGATGGGTTGGTTGGAGTTGTGTTTGAGTTTTGTTTATTGTACCTCGTATTTTGTAGGCCGCATGTATGGCTTTTGGGTTGTGGTTTTGTATCGCGGCTGGAGTCTTTAGTTTGTTTGCTTTGGGTTTCATTCATTGCATAAAAATGTTTTTCGGTTTTGACCTCAATTAGCGCCATCTTGCAAGATCCAGTGAAATTGTTGTCAAGCTAATGGTCGGGACCCATTGCTAGATTATCTTTTTAAATATATCTTTCCTAGTTTAAATAGGAAAGTCTCTCTTATAAATAGCCTTAGAAGGATAGATTTTTTAGGTAGATTTTATTTGATTAATATTTCCATAATATTAACTCGCAGCTTCGTTTATGAAGTTTGTGTTTTATTCATTCTTATTTAATTAAAAGAGAGAGAGAGTCTTTATTGAATCGTTGTGAAGTTCTTGCTAGATTGTGCTTGTCTGTGTTAACCTTGTTAAGATTGATGCTCCTAGTCAAAACTAGTCACTCCTTCTGCTTGTCTTACTTAAAAGACTTATGTAAGGTTAAAGAAGTAAGGGTTAAGGTAAGTTCTTCGTTAAGGGGTTTTGACGCATCATTGGTTAAGGTTCTTTGCGCAAATATATTGGTTCATATCTTCCTATACTTATCATATTTCATTCTATCAATCATCTTCTTATCTTTTCATATAATTCATAATTCCGCATTCTAAATTTTGATAAATCTCGGCATGTTCTTTATTAAATCTCGACCAAGATTTCATTGATTTAACCGAGATTTGCTTTTGTCAAGGACTTTCAATCTAGATCGGGAACTACAACATCAACCCCGCATCAAAGTGGTATCAGAGCTAAGCGATTGATGTCCGCCTCACGTTAAGTCAATTTTATTTTGAGTCTTCTTTGAGTCATATAAAGTTAGTATTTTCTTGTTCGCTATCTTTGCGAGATTATTTGAGTTTAACGTGCGTTAACTTGTGCAAGTTGGAAGAGAGAAACGCCACAACCAAACACAAGTCAACCATTAACCTTGAAACCTCGCTAGAGCCTTTGGAGATTGTACTCGAGAATTTGAGCATAAAGTTGAAACCTTTACGTTACTTATTCTCCAAGTTTTGTGAAACTTTGTAATCCAGTCAAAGATCAAACATTTATTAGATTTGGGTCAAATCCGATAAAGCCCCAGTTGCTAATTCAATGAGGAAGAAGCGTTACAAGATATTATTGGCAAAATTTAATCTAAGTAGGTGAGATCTTATATCATCATAAACCGAATATCGTCACCAACAATAAAATATTCGGTCCTCTAACAATAAATAATCCACAAGGTAACCCGGAAGTAGTACTTTCCAAAAGTGATTGTTGATCATCAATGATAATTATTGATTTTCAATAGTTTCGGCCAGTTCCTCAAGAATCTCGGTTGAGATTTTCACCCGAGACTGCTACTATTGTCAATTTTTTTGAGAAATTTTTTAGGCATAATATGAAGAATCAAAGTGCACCATGTGCAAGAGTGCATCAATAGAAGATTTTCTATACCACCCTTGATCCAGTTACGAGCCTTAGTCATTCCCAAAATCAATCCCGGCTATCTCTCTCTCCAACTGCGCATGTTCAAGGTACGTTTTTCTCTCTTCTTAATCTCTTGTGTGCCTTTTCTTAGCCTCTTCCTATTATAAACACATCGAGTCATTTCTTTGGGTATGTTAGTGAGTATCTATACTTTCTATCATACTAGTGTGTCATACTTGTAATATTCTTTCTACCTTGAAATCAATTGTGTAAAGAGACCTGCAGCGAAGTATCTTAACTAACTTCCAGCAGAAGAACCTTTCTCCGAACCAAGTTGATTACTTGAGGCATCCAAGGAAGTTCTAGTTGAGTCTAGTTCATCTATTGGTAATGAAGCATTGATCCATCCAAGATAATTGCATCAAATTATCTTGAGATTCACAACAAAGTGTGAGTGTGAGAGAAAACAAGTAAGAAACTTTCGTTTTTACTAACTTCACGTGTTACTTTATGTGATTGTGGAGGGTGTATATATCTAAAGAACATAGAAGGTCACAAGGCGATTGATTAGATAGTCTTGAGGGTCAAACCATGCTAAAAAAAACTCACGGAACAACTTGACAACGTAAAACAACGCTTAAGAGATTACGAATCTCGATCCAATAGAAAATCTGGGCCCCTAGTGGAAAATCTCGCCCGAGATTTTGGCCAAGATATGCCCCAATCGAGGTTTATTGGTTAAGTTCCTTAGCGGAGATCCGTGAATGATGATGATGGGCATTCACGTGTCCCATATAGATCTCTATCCTTGGAGCCACATTCACAAGTCCATTAAGAGCAAGCTATGAGATACCCAAGACAATATTATGATATGCCTAACGCTCCAAAGTTTGTTGATTTTTAGGAATTCGAGGATGAGAGGAATTATTTTAGGCATAATCAACATTCTAGAGAACGAGACTATAAACCACCTAGACATCATTCGATTAAGGTTGATGAACTTGTAAAGAAGCTCCGAAATGAGTGGCGAGAAATGTGTATATAGTTAAGCGCATTAGAATCCAAATTCTCCATTCCTAAAAGGAGAAACCATCGACAAAGGTTACCTAAACTGAAAAGGTTAATGATTCTAAACCTTCTATTTCTATGCATGATCATTTGAATTTATTGAAATCAGAATCTACTATTGTGTTACATGATGAAACAAGTGTGGAAACCCATATGCATGAAACTGATTTGATTGGTGATGATGAACCTGACATAGATACTAGCATGGATGATCATTCTCTTGTTCGTAATAAGCATTTGCCTAAGTTGAATTGTGATGACTCTTTTAATTGTGTTGTGCATGAGCCTAAGTTGTTGCATTCATCTTTGGATTGTTCTTTCGAAAGTTATCTATCTTTTGTTTTGCCTTTAAGTCCATACATAAGGCCTTTTAAAACCCCTAGGGAGAAGCATAAAGAGTTTTATGCAGTTCATCCTCAAGTTGTGGCATTGTGAGATTCACATGAGAAGTATGATATGCATGATATTGTTGTTAGCAGCTTTAGGTTACCTAGAGTGTTGTAGTCTTCACATTTCCATGACTTTGTGGAATAATTACTTCTTGCAAGCCTTAATCTTGCACCGTTGTCCAAGAGGAAGTGAGTGAGTTCTATTGTAAGATTGCAAGTTGCAGGTATCAAGAAGATGGATATAAACACGGTCTATGAGCCAAGAATGCCGGAGGAGTGTGGTGAAGAAAGTTCTACTATGATAAGGACGGAAACTCGGCATCGGAAAGAAAGGTTTCACTCCAGGAGAGAAATTTCGGCCAAATTTCACAAATCTCGGCCGAGATTCCTACCCGAGATTGTCTACTGCCATAGATTGTTTTAGTTACAATCTGTAGATCCACACCCCATCCCTTCAAGGTTTCTTTCTGGCCTTGAGGAAGCGTTATATAAGGAGCCTCCACCCATTGACATCGCTCCTAGAAGTTGTATTACAATCTGTAGATCCACACCCAATCCCTTCAAGGTTTCTTTCTGGCCTTGAGGAAGCGTTATATAAGGAGCCTCCACCCATTGACACCGCTCCTAGAAGTTGTATTCGAGAGTTATTCATGTGGAATAAAATTCCATGGAAAGACCTTAGTATGAGCATATTTGAGGAGTTAGTTGTGCTTACTCTAAAAGTTGTGATCCATATCTAGCTTTAAACTATGATGACTTTTTGATTAAGTTATTCACTCTAACTTTCTTTGATCTTATACCGTTACCTTTAGCGGAGCGAGTAATTGTAATTGCAGGAAAAAAAGAGGACCTTGTCATAAAGTTCTATGAGAAAGCATGCAAGAAGCTAAAGGGAAGACAACAAGTAATTGTGGATAGAGATCCTCAAATCTGCAAGGAATTGCCATTTGAATCACGAGATCAAGCTTGGTTGTATCTAGGAGAAGGAAAGCACCAAGAATACGTTCAGTTTTCATCATCCGAGATGAGTTATGGAGTCACAATGAAAATCTCAGCCTCATCTAAGAAATCTCGCCCGAGATTTGTGGAGACAGCCCAAGATTTGCTATTATTGGATAGTGATGACATGAATTATGTGGCATTATAATCATGCATATTGTGGAGGTTTTACCTCAACTTCCCTTGCATTCGGAGAGATTTGTTAACCTTTAAGGTTTATTTCATTTATATTTCGGAAATAGAGGTCTACACGAGTTTTGGTTGAATTATAGGTAAATTCGATGGAATTGGAAGCAAAATTGGAGTAAGGAGCAGCTAAGGTTAAAAAGGAAGCTTAAGGAACCTTAGAGGAGACATGGAGAACAAAGAAAGTGCGTAAAAGGGTCAAACAAGGAAGAGGAAACAAGTCAAGAGACGAACACTTTCTGTTGTAAAAAATCGGGTGATTTATGAATAAATCGGACGAGTTTCCTGTAGGAAAAGTCGGTCGAGTTTCTCCCCAGATCGCCCGAGTTTTGCATGTAACCATCTAAAAATATTACGTTTGAAAGTCCATTGCTTTTGGACTTGAGAAGTGATATGCCAAGCAGCCCATTAGTGAGAAAGTATACATTAGAACCCTAGGAATGAAAATCGGGGGTTCGCAGCGTGGAAGATTTATAGGATTTTACGGAATTGAAGATTCTTGGAAGAGAGGATTGAAGAAAAGGAAAAAAAGTCAAGATTCAAGGAAGTTTGTGAGATATTTTGTTTCCTTTCTGATTATTGTGATTTGTGAACACATTGTTGAGTGCTTTGAGAGATTCTTTGAAAGATTTTAAGGTTTGATTACAGATTTAGAGATTCTTTGGTTTTTATGCAAAGTTTGGGTTTTATTTGGTTTTCTTTATTCAATCTTGATTTTGATTCAAAGATGAAAATGATTGGCTAAAAACCTTGTGATTCTGGGGAGAATAATTGATGATTGAGGCTTAGATGATGATAAGCTGAACTCATTTAACCATTTGGACCATGAGAGTTGAGATTTAACCTTTGCGACACTGGAAAATCAGACTGTTCTTGAGCAGATCGGCCGAGTTTTACCAAGAACAGCCCGAGTTTTTCCTTTGACGTCCTTTAATTGCTTTATCCTTTAACCAAAGCTAAACCTTGCCTAAATCCTAACCTTGCCTAATCTTTCTAACCCTATCCAAGTGTAAGAAGATACTTCATCATTGATTCTTCATTTGGTAGCCAAAGTTTGCAAGATTTGGGTAATAGAGAGACTCAACATCCTCTATTAAGGTTGAGTGTGCTTTTCATCTTTACCTTCGAGAGTCAAATCCTTGGGTTTGGGTGGATAATTTGAGTGTTAATCCTTCCTTTGTGTACTCTTCTTGATGAGACTCAACATCCTTCGGGTTGAGAGCTTTTAAGTTGGGATAAGTGAGTATTGGAACTTCATCGTACAATATTCATTTCTTCGGAACACACAACCTTGGCAACGCCGACTCTGTTCTTTGATCTTTAAAAGTGTATTGAATTGAAAGCCGCAGTCGGATACTTGAACCCTTGGAATCATTTATCTCCTTTATATTTACAAAAGCTTTTGCATCCTACCAGATATTTTGAAATCGATTTTATTCTCACCAAATCCCTGAGTTCGACTCTGGAATTTCTTGCCTTACTACAACTGATTCGTACAGTGCGGGTTCACTTTTGCATAAGTTCTGGATATAAATTTAAGACTTTGACGTACACACTTTAGAGCGAACAAGTTTTTAGCGCCGTTGCTGGGGATTTGGTCTAGACCAAATTCGGTTTATTGGTTGTCTGGCTTGGGAGCTTCTGCTCTTGTTATTTGATCTATCTACCTTAGTGATCTTATAGATTTCTCTTTAGGTAGATGTGAAGGTCTCGATCCGCGAAAGACCTCGTTGCTTTTGATCCTGAACCGGAGAAAACTTTGAAGAAAAAGCTAAGAGAGAAGAAGATGGCTGAACATAATAAAAGGAACATCCAAGAAGAGTTGGATGAAACTCGTGCTCAACTCAATACAAGAGAAAGAAGACGTATTGAAGAGCAAGGTTTTGCTCGTGCTAATAGAGAGCGTAATCAAATCCAAATGGATGAGCTTAAAGCAATGATTTTAGAAATGAAATTGGAGAGAAGTGGTGCCAAGAGTAAGAAAGCTAAATCATTTAGAGCTGAATCATCCGATGATGATGACATGTCAGAGCTGGAGGAGATAACACCAGTAAATCCTCGAGCTTATGTTGATCCTCGCCCTCAAGCTAGAGAGATGAGAGCTGCTAATGTCGTGGCTGAACCACGAACCCTTGGGCAACAAATGGACCCAATTCAGCAACCACACCGTCTAGGTGTGAATCTTGGAGAGCAAGATGATCATGACTTTGGAATGCGTCCACAAGTCATTACTATGAACCGCCAAAATCAGTTTTGTGGAACGGAAGCTGAATCTTCGCATCAACACTTGCAAAATTTTGAGATTCTCATGGAAACTTTGAAATCTCAAAGGGTTACCAACAACAACTACAAGTTGAGACCGTTCTTCTTCTCTTTGAAGGACAAAGCCTTAGCTTGGTATCAAGCTTTTCCATTTGGAAGACTTAATACATGGGAGGACTTGACTTCGAAATTCCTCACCAAATTCTTTCCGCCATCCAAAACGGTGGAATTGAGAGGTAAAATAAATGCTTTTTCTATGAAACCTAACGAAAGTTTTTTTAAATATTGGGAAAGGTTTCAAGATCTTTTATTGGATTGCCCACACCATGGCATTTCAAAGATGGAATTGTTAGAGATCTACTACAAGGGATTGGATGTGGAGACACAATTCAAACTTCAATCTCTTTCTTGTGGTACATTCATGGATATGAGAGAAAATGATGCTTGAGACTTCATTGAGAAGTAAGGCCAACTAATTGAGAAATATTCCCATAGGAAAGTTGATGGTGGGAATCGGAATTCGGGAGATCCAGGAGCAAAGTTAACTCAAGCTGCACAAACTCAAATCTTTTCCCTCAATAATGAGATCAAGGAGCTGAAGGAAGTCATAAAATCTAGCCTTTAAAGGACGAAGGAGCAAGATGTTGGCTACCTAGGAAGGGAAAACAATCAAGGCAATAGGAACAACTACCGGAACAATAACTGGAACAACAACAACAATAGGAACTCTAACAACCATTGGAGATCCAACCAACAAAACCCCGGTAATCCCTATTCACATGCTGAAAATGCACTTACATCTCCATCTTTCTCTGCTCCTTTGAAAATCCAAGGTCAAACATCAAATGGCTCGAGCAAGCCAGAGAAGGATAGGTTCGATGTCATGATGGAGACCATCTTGGGGAAGATCCAAGGAATGGAGAGTCACATTACTTCGATTGATATAGCACAAAAAGCTTTAGAGAATCAAGTATTCAACAAAGCCGGAGAAGTTCCTAGAGATCAAAGGAAGCTTCCCGGAAAGGCAGAGGACAACCCAAAGGGGCGAGTAATGGCGATTACTACTAGAAGTGGTGTAAAAACCACTGATCTACAACCCAAATTAGTTGAAGCTCCCGCTGAAAAGGAAAAGGAAAAAGAGAAGGAAGATGTCTATATTCCTCCTCCTGCTTACAAACCACCTTTACCTTTTCCCCAATCTAGAGCAAGAGCGCGTCTAGACAAGTACTTCGGTAAGTTTATTGATCTAATGAGCAAGCTGCATATTAATATACTTTTTATGGATGCAATTTTAGGTATGTCAGCTTATGAGAAGTTCCTAAAGGAGATCCTCTCTAACAAGAGGAAACTAGAAGATTACGGTGAATTTAAGATGAGTACGGAGTCATCCGAACTTATCAAAACTATGACGGAGAACATGCCACCCAAGCTGCATGATCCAGGATCATTTTGCATACCCATTACCTTAGGGGAAGTCACATATGATGCACTTTGTGACCTTGGAGCAGGCGTAAGCATCATACCACTTGTGGAAGGCAGTTGGTCTAGGAGAGCCTAGACCGGTAAAGATGACACTCTACATGGTTGATCGTTCCATAACTAGGCCTGTTGGAATCATAGAAGACATTCCCGTGAAACTTGGTAAGTGTTACATTCCTATAGATTTTGTCGTTCTTGACATTCCTACAGATTATCCAGTTTCCATCATACTTGGGAGAATATTCCTTGCAACCTCCGGTTGTATGGTTGATTGCAAGAATGGGCAGCTATCATTCAATATAGGAGAAGAGAAAGTGAAATTTTTACTCACCTCCTTGATCAAAGAGCTAGCTGTAGGAGAAGATGTTTTTAACATCTTTGATGAAGAAGAGTCTAGAGAAGTTCTGAGATCAATCTTGATCAAAGATCCACTTCAAAAGGTTCTTATCATGAATATGATTGAAGAAGGAGTGTGATAGGTGATGGAATCACTATCAATTAGGGTAGTTTTTAGAGTCTTTTTATTGCATTAGTGTCGGTTTATGCTACTAACTCCTTGGTCCAGAAGAAGAAGATTAAAAGAAGCTAAAGGAGTTATAAGCACTTAGGAGTGAAGATCGATCACGAAGCAAATCTTCTGTTGCCTCACCGCCCCAGCGGATCCTTGCAGCCGCCCTTGCGGGTGATGCCTTACATCGGAGCACTTCCTGTGCCTTCACCAGTGCCAACCATGAAGCGTCTCACCGCCCCTGCGCCACTCCTTGGCGCCCCTGCGGTGTCCTCCATTGAAGAACCGAAGACCAGCTCCCTTGCGCCTTCCACTGCGGCCCTGTCTGCGCCTCAACCTAGGAGCAAGAAGACGAAGAGGCTGTGTCACCGCCCTTGCGCTGACATAGGAGCGCCTCTGCGCCTTGGCATCAGAAACGCCAGGAATTCAAAGGGACATACGTTGAAGAGTATTAAAGATCCGCCCCAACGGAATGTCTTAGCCGCCCCTACGGCCTTGAAGAAGATCAACCGATTTTGCCTAAACCGCCCCTACGGTTTAACGCCAGAAGCTTTACTCCGGCTGTTTACACCACCTTTATGGCATTAAAGGTGGTTGTTTAAAGCCGGCCATTTACTCCTAATTAAGTGTCTTTTGTAGTATAAATAGTCCTTGGCTGATTGCTAGAATCATCCACGCTTTTCCCACAAAAATCCATTTTAGAATTAAGTCTTCCATTGTAATGAGTTGCTAACTCCCTTGCTACATTGGGTTGGTTTGAAGCTGCATTGTTACTTTGATTGTAAGTTCTTTTTAATATAAGTTTTTATTCAGTAATGCTTTGTGTTTCCTTGATCCCCATTGTCTAATTGCATGTTTACTATTGCTTGAGATTGATCACCTTAGGTTCTAAAGTGCATGCAAACAACTAGGATTAATAGGTTCGGGGTTCGGGTCTTTTATCTAGTAGTCACTTTAAGTAATAACGGGTTGTAATTACTTAAAGAAAAGGAACACAAATATAAAGATAAGTTTAACGGTTTTAATCTTCTCTTTATATCCCTTAGTCTTTGTTTGAAAGCTAACTTGTTATTTGTTCTTGTAGGTTTACGGAACACTAACCTGTTAAGTTGTTTTGATGCCGGTTGGCTCAGCACATATGTATGATCGAGACGGGAGATTACTTAAAAACTTGTAAAAGGAACACACCAAAGTAACAATTGCGTGCCTAGAATCAACCTAGTGTAGATTCACCCATCATTGTTTTACTTGTTGCGTTAATTGTTTTTCTTAAAGTTTTTGCATGAAATCAATTCAACCAAATCCCCCTCCCCTTTTTCTGTTATTTGTCACTTTAATCAATAATTGCATCTAAAACCTCAAACTCTCTTGGGTTCGACCCTTACTTATCCACTATACTTGTTCTTAGTGCTAAGTCGGGATTTACTTTTGATTGGGTATAGACGACCATAGAAATACCTTCGGTCAAATTTTGGCGCCATTGCCGGGGAGCTTTAGTGTTTTATTGTTATTATTGATTATTGGTTTGAACTATTTTTATGGTTCAAACCCGTGTTACAAATTCCGGCTTTGCTTCTTTTGATCCAGAAATTGAGAGGACGCAAATCCGGCAACGAAGACAACAACAACTTCAACAAGAGATGGCTGACCGTACCCTACGTCAACTTACGCAGCCCACCTTGGCTCAAAACCCTCTTGCGGTCAGTATACCGGCACTAGGGGAAGGAGTCAACTTTGAGCTCAAGCCGGGCCTCATTCACTTGCTCCCATCCTTCCATGGGCTAAGTGGTGAAGACCCCATCAAGCACCTTGGGAAGTTCCATACCATGTGTATGAGCATGAAGCCGGCCAACATTACCGAAGAACAAATCAAGATGAGGGCATTCGGCTTCACACTAAAAGATTCGGCGGATGATTGGTATTACCACCTTCCATCCGGGAGTATCGACACTTGAGAGAACCTTCACAAGGCGTTCTTGGAGAAATACTTTCCAGCTAAGAAGGCCAATAGCTTAAAGAAAGCTATAAGCAACATCGAGCAAGAGGCAACCGAAACTCTCTACGAGTACTTCGAAAGGTTTGCACGCCTCCGATCCAACTGTCCTTTTCACGGATATTCAACTCAAGATCTAGTCTTGTACTTGTACAATGGCTTGCTAGACAACGAAAGGAGGATCATCGATGCGGCTTGCGGAGGTAATATTCTTAACTCTACTCCTGACCTTGCTTTGGAAAAGATTCAGGAACTAGCGAAAGGAACTCGGAACTTTGGAAGGACCCCGGCTAAGAAAGGAGTTCATGTTGTGAGTTCCGGGAAAAGTGAGATTTCCACCGAGCTCGCGGAATTAAAGGAAATGGTGAAGAGGCTAACACTTATGGGAACACCGCAACAACTCAAAGCTTGTGGAGTTTATGCTGACCCGTATCATCCAACGGACATGTGTCCACAAGTCCAAGATGACGATGCTGAAGTAAACGCAATGGGATATGGAGAACCACAACAACAAAGACTTAGGAACGATCCCTATGCACATAATTTCTTGCCAAATTGGCACGACCAACATAATTTTTGTTGCAGGGATCAACAAAACCAACAACAACAGCCCCACCAAGGTAAGTATCACTCAACTGAAGATATGTTGCAGGTTTTGACTAAACACTTTGCTACTCATATCCAAACAACAGAATCTAGCATCAAGAACCTTGAACAACAGGTTAGTCAAATGGCGGAAGCCATTTCAAGGACCGAATCAAGGCTTTCCGGAGGATTGCCTTCCCAGACGTATATAAACCCCAAGGAGAATGTTAGTGCCCTAACATTAAGGAGTGGGAAGCAATTCCAACAAGAACCAGCAAAAGAATCACAAAGCAAACCTTCTGTCATTTTTTCCGCACCCACAGCCGCCCCTACGGCTGCAACTGCGCCCATCACAGAATGGACAACGCCCCTGCGGCTGGCTGTCCCCGCCCCTGCGGTAACAAACCCTGAGCCGCCCCTGCGCTTTCAAGCTGGCGCCCCTGCGGAAAACACAACAGAGGGTCCTGCTGAAAATGATACCTACGTCCGGCCTAACTTTCCGCCACTGTACTCCGAGAAGCCACCAACTCCTTTTCCTGAGGCTTTGAAGGAGAGAAGAATCATTGAGGACAAGGATCTCTTTGAGATTTTCTCCAAATGCGAGGTAAATATTCCCTGCTTAAGTTGGTGAAAAGTATTCCTAGTATGCTCGTTTTTTGAAGGAACTTTGCACTATAAAGAGGAATCAGAAGCTAAAGAGGAAACAGAAAGTGCAAGTGAGTGAGCATGTATCGGCAGTTTTTCCAACGGAGAATGCCCAAGAAGTACAGCGATCCGGGCATGGTAAGCATTCCTTGTGTTATAGGGGAAACCCACTTTGACAAAATAATGCTTGATCTCGGTGCTTCTATCAATGTTTTACCATATTCGATTTACAAATCACTTGACCTTGGGCCATTAATGGAAACTAGGATTGTAGTACAACTTGCTGATAGATCTAATGTGTACCCGAAAGGGATAATTGAGGATGTATTACTAATGGTAGACAACCTAATATTCCCGGCTGATTTTTTTGTAATGGATATGGAAAATGATTCACATGCTGCACCCATTCTGTTAGGTAGGCCATTTCTGAAAATGGCTAGGACTAAAATTGATTATGTTAGTGGTAAATTGACCATGGAGTTTGATGGAGAAGTAGTGGAATTCGACATCTATGATGCAATGAGATTTCCTAGTGATGATCATTCTTTATGTGCTATTGACATTGTTGAACCTTTTGTGCAAAATGTTTTTGATAACTCTGACGCGGATGAATTAAGAAATGTGATTGAGCATGACATTGATGATTTCAAATCAGATTATGTGTTAACATCTAGCATGAAAGAGGTCCTAGCCCAATTAGATGGGCATAAAAGGCTACCTATCTCCAATTTGGCCATTGGGCCCACTTTACTAACCCCAAGCGAGAAGCTTGTTCCATCCATAGTGCAGGCACCTGAAATAGAATTGAAGGACCTTCCGTCACACCTCAAGTACGTTTTCCTTGGAGCACACAATACCTTGCCGGTGATTATCTCCAACAAGTTGACCACCGGACAAGAAGACAAGTTGGTGAAAGTACTAAAAGAGCACAAGACGGCCCTTGGATGGACTATTGCGGACATCAAAGGGATAAGTCCTCCCACTTGCATGCATAGGATTCTACTTGAGGACGAAGCCAAACCATCTAGGCAACCTCAAAGGAGGTTGAACCCGCCAATGATGGATGTGGTTAAAAAGGAAGTGTTGAAGCTCCTCCAAGCGGATATGATCTTTCCTATATCGGATAGCACTTGGGTTAGCCCAACCCAAGTAGTTCCAAAGAAGGGAGGCATCACTTTGGTGGAAAATCAACATGGAGAGATGGTCCCAAGTAAAACACAAACCGGATGGAGAGTTTGCATTAACTACCGCAAGCTAAATAAGGTAACACGAAAAGACCATTTTCCATTACCTTTTATTGATCAAATGTTGAAATGTCTTACAAGTCACAAGTACTACTGTTTCCTGGATGGATATTCGGGATATTTCCAAATAGCCATCGTACTAGAGGATCAAGAGAAGACGACGTTCACTTGCCCATTTGGCACTTTCGCATATCGCAAAATACCATTTGGACTTTGCAACGTACCGGGCACTTTCCAACGGTGCATGATAAGTATTTTCTCCGAATACATAGAAAATTTTATTGAAGTCTTTATGGATGATTTTACCGTCCATGGAGATAGTTTTGACGCATGTTTAGGGCATTTGAAACTTGTTCTTGAAAAATGTGTTGAAACCAATTTAGTTCTTAATTCGGAAAAATGTCATTTCATGGTCGAACAAGGAATTGTGCTAGGACATGTAATATCCTCAAAAGGGATAGAGGTAGATAAGGCAAAGGTTGATGTTATTCGAAATTTACCTTATCCTACTAATGTTCGGGAAATCCGATCTTTTCTTGGTCATGCAGGTTTCTACCGGCGGTTCATCAAAGATTTTTCGAAAATCTCGGCACCCTTGTGTGAATTGCTCAATAAAGATGTCACCTTCATAGTGGATGAGGATTGCAAGAAGGCTTTCGACACTTTGAAGGCATGTCTCACCACCGCACCAATCATCCGTTCCCCGGATTGGGAGAAACCTTTTGAAATCATGTGTGACGCCAGTGACTACGCTGTCGGAGCTGTCTTAGGACAAAAAGACGGACGGGCCTCCCATGTAATACATTATGCGTCTATGACACTAAATGGAGCGCAAAGGAATTATTCTACCACCGAGAAGGAGATGTTAGCAGTAGTTTTTGCCCTTAAGAAATTCCGGCAGTACCTACTTGGGGTAAAGGTAATTATCTTCACTAACCATGCAGCTCTTAGGTACCTCATGGCAAAGAAGGAGGCAAAGCCACGATTGATCCGTTGGGTGCTTCTTCTAAGCGAGTTTAACCTAGAGATAAGGGACAAGAAGGGAGCTGGAACCTGGTAGCCGATCATTTGAGCAGACTAGTGCAAGGGGAGGAAGATCCAGAAAAAAGAGAGATAGCCGGAAGTTTTCCAAACGATACATTCTACACCAACTCTCTGTTGTGTAACCGCCCCCGCGCATCACACCAGCCGCCCCTGTGGTTCTGTCTAGGCGCCCCTGCGGAATTGTCGACAGAGGTTTGTCTTAAGCTCCAATCTTTTAAGCCTTGGTTTGTTGACATTGTGAACTTCATTGTCAAGAAGGAGTATCCTCCAGACTTCACCAAGGCACAACGAGAGAAGGTAAAAGCTGAAGCTCGACACTACGTTTGGGACGATCCTTACCTTTGAAAGCATTGCAGTGACCAAGTGATCCGGCGTTGCATTCCGGACAATGAGGTACAATTGGTCCTAACTTTCTGTCATTCGGAGGCATGTGGGGGGCATTTTGGGGCAAACAAAACAACAAGAAAAGTTTTGGATGCTGGTTTCTTTTGGCCACACATTTTTCGAGACGTTTTTGCGTTTTGTAAAGTGTGTGATAGATGCCAAAGAGTAGGAAATCTTTCAAGGAGACATAAAATGCCCAAATCCTCTCTTATATTTTGTGAAATATTTGATGTTTGGGGAATTGATTTCATGGGGCCATTTCCTAATTCGTTCGGGAACACATATATTTTGCTTGCGGTGGATTATGTTTCTAAGTGGGTGGAACCAAAGGCCACCAAAACTGATGATTCAAAAGTGGTTGCAGCATTTCTTAAGGAAAATATCTTTGCTAGATTTGGAATTCCGAAAGCCTTAATCAGTGATAGGGGTACCCATTTCTGCAACAAAACAATCACGGCTCTCCTTAAGAAGTATCACGTTCACCAACGAGTATCAACAGCTTATCATCCTCAAACAAACGGTCAAGCTGAGGTATCTAACCGGAAAATAAAGACCATCCTTGAAAAGACGGTTTCACCCGGAAGGAAGGATTGACGTGCAAGGCTAAATGATGCGCTATGGGCATATCGGACGGCCTACAAAACTCCGATAGGGATGTCTCTATTCAGGCTTGTGTTTGGAAAAGCGTGCCACCTCCCGGTGGAACTAGAGCATAAAGCTTGGTGTGCAATAAAGAAGTGCAACATGAACATAGAGGAAGTGGGAGAATTCCGGAAGCTCCAATTGCAAGAGTTGGAGGAACTGAGGCTAGATGCATATGACCATGCTACCACATACAAAGAAAAGACCAAAGCATGACATGACCGGAACATTCTCCGGAAGGACTTCAAGGTAGGTAATAAGGTACTTCTCTTTCAATCCCGTTTGAAACTCTTTGCAGGTAAGTTGCGTTCGAGATGGACAAGGCCATTCATAGTAGCCGAAGTATACCCTCACGGGGCTGTGGATCTCTATGATCCCCAAACGCACAAGGTGTTTAAGGTGAACGGACAAAGGCTAAAGTTCTACCTTGAAGGAGTCAAAAATGATCCGATTGACGAGATGGTGCGGGAGGAAGCACAGTTAGAAAAGTAGAGATCTTACGTCGAGCCAACGACGTAAGACAATGGCGCTTCTCGGGAGGCAACCCGAAGGCATAAGAAGAGGAGCTTCTGTCAAGGAACCGCTCATGCGGCTTTGTATCCCCGCCCCTGCAGTGACACTCATGCCCAGCACCGCCCCCGGCGCTGGGCCTGCGCTTGCAACACGCATGTTACCGCCCCCGCGGTGACATCCCTACGCCCCTGCGGCGGCCATCCTTGACACGAATTCCCCCGGCGCTGAGCGTGCGTGCCCCTCTCCCGTGTCGCTGCCCCAGCGGCGACAAACTCCCGCCCCTGCGGGTTTACCCAGAAAAAAAAAAAAAAAGAGGATCTCAAAAAGCGCCTACACCTACCACGCACTACCCACCAACCTTCTTCACCAAACACACAAACCCTCCAAACACCCCTCCTTCAGAAACTCTCTCAGGCCCCTGCGCCCTCTGCCCACCAACAATCTCGCCGACGCCCCTGCGCCGCCTCCGACAGCCAGCCACCAGTCGAAACGCGCCTGCGCCACCCTCTCCCACTGCCCGCTTACTCTCTCACAGCCCTACGACCCTCTTCCTAAACCACTTCACACATCCCACCCCAGCTACACCTCCGGCGAGACTGAACCACCAAGGATGTCACCGGAGCAGCCTCAGCAACACCCTTTCCATCGCTCCCCGAAAATCGCCTCTGCACTTCTCCCGCACCTGCGGCTGCAAGCACCCGCACCCGCGCCTCACCGCCCCTGCGCCTGCTTCATTTGCCCCTGCGGGAAACATACCAGAAGGTCGACTTCTTTCTCTGTTTTTGGAAATTACTAATCTTTTACCCTACATCATACCAGGAAAATGGAATCCAAGATGTCTAAGACAGAGAAGGAGCGTTACAGGATTGTGCAGGATCGAGTTGTGTATGCAACTCGATTTCTGCATGCTCCTACCTTGGAGAAACTCGGCATGCTAGAGAGCATGCAATCCTTTTTGGAAAACGCTGGGCTCGGAGAATTCCTACACCTGAATGCCCCGACATATCCAGAGCTTAGCAGATAGTTCATCTCCACTTTCACAATGGACAAGGAGGATCATGTGTGTACCGGCCTCACCTTCAAGTTCAACAAGGTGAAATACACACTAGATTACTTCCAGCTTCAGGAGGCTTTTGGGGTGACTTTAAACCCTTATGAGAGCTGGTGGGAGACTGTTCCTACCACGGACCTATGTGAGTTTTGGCAAGCGGCTACCGGGTCAGAATTCCATGCTGGGGGTGAGTACTCCAACAAGCTCACTCACCCCTCCTTGAGGCTCCTCTCCAAGATCCTAATGTGTGTCTTCTGTGGACACAAAGAGGAGAACAAGGTCGCCCTCAAGGACCTCCCTCTACTCTATTCCTGCCTTCCTCAGAGTGAGAAGGTGATGGATTGGCCGTACCTCTTCCTTGCCGCTTTGAAGCAGATTAGGAGGAACGAGCCGATGGACATCGTCAGCGGTGGGATGATCTCCTTAATCGCCTCACAAGTCATCGATCTGTCCGACCTAGAGGATGGGTTGGAGGCTCCCCTTTACACAGAGGGGATGCTTAGGAGGTGCAAGCTCCTCCCGACAGGACGGGGAGAACCTGTTATGGATCTCCCTTGCTGATGGGAGCCACCTGACGTACCTCCCCCGACCTTTACCATTCGGGGAGGAGTTCTCCGATCTTTACATTCCGGAAAATCCCTTCGTGCCGAGACGGCCACTAGTGGACTTTGTGGAGAGGCATACAGCCAGCCCCAACCAGGCTCATCAGGAGGAGCACCTGCCCATCCCAGATGACGAGGAGATGCCGACGGCGGCACCAGAGGAGGACCCGTCCCTTGCGAGCCTTCAGGCTCAGATGGCGGCTATGACGACCCAGCACCAGACATGGCAGTCCGATTACCGGCGGACTATGCTGGAGCAGCAGCAGAGCTGGCAGACCAGTTTTGCCACCTCCATGACCTCACACTTTGACCAGAGGCAGGAGGTCTGGCAGGCAGCCCAGCAGCAGCAGCTGGAGGCTCAGCAGCTGGCTTGGCAGGCCAGTATTGAGTCCTCTTTTGACCGCCAAATGACTGCCCAGCAGGACCGCATTGATGACATCTACCGCCGGCAGGAGCATTTCTTCAGCCACTTCCCGTACCCACCGGAGGAGGGTCCAGGTGGTCCATCCGGACTACCCCCCTGAGAGGTACATTTCTTTTCCCTTCTCCCACATTTATCTTTGACTCATTTCCACTTTGAGGACAAAGTGTATTTCAAGTATGGGGGAGGGACATATCATTGCTTGTACATTTCATTGAGTTGTTTTTGAAGATTGTTTTTGCATTGTTGAATTGTGTTTCAAAAAGGAGCCGGAAAAAAAATAAAAGAAAAAGCCAAAGAAAATGAAAAAAGGCATGAAAATCCTTGGATAAACCGAAAACCCCAAAGGGCGGTTTAGGCAAAAAGAAGGTAGTCCGACCAGCCTTAGGTTGGTGCAAAATTGGACTTGAGGGATGTGAGTTAAAGTGAGAAAAGAAGAAGAGTGGCAAGGTGAAAACCCGAAAGGGAGCCTTGGCAAAATGAGCGACACCAAGCGTAGTTTTCCCTTCCGGCGTTTTGACGACATAAGAAGGGGAGTCATAAGGAGGTTGTCCATGTAGGCCACTCTTGGAGCAATAAGGATGGTAGTATTTCTTTTTCTCACATTTCCTCTCTTTTCCTTCTTTCTTTCTTGGCTTTTCTCTTGTTTTTCATTGTCTTTCTGCTTGCTCATTGACCGAAGGTATATCTATGGTCATCTTAACCCAATCAAAAGTAGATCCCGACTTAGAACTAAGAACAAGTATAGTGATTAAGTAAGGGTCGAACCCAAGAGAGTTAAGGTGTTTTAGATGCAATTATCGATTATAATGACAAGTGACACAAAGAGGGGGGGGGGTTGGTTGAATTGATGTACAAAAACTTATAAACGATAAATGCGACAAGTAAGACAATACTGGATGAATCTACACTAGGTTGATTCTAAGCATGCAATTGCTACTTTCGTGCATTCCTTTTACAAGTTTTTAAGTAATCTCCCATCTCGATCATACATATGCGTCGAGCCAACCGGCATCAACACAACTTAACCTATTAAAGTTCCGTAAACCTACAAGAACAAATAACAAGTTAGCATTCAAACAAAGACTAAGGGATATAAAGAGAAGATTAAAACCGTTAAACTTATCTTTATATTTATGTTCCTTTTCTTTAAGTAATTACAACCCGTTATTACTTAAAGTTGCTACTAGATTAAAGACCCGAACCCGGAACCTGTTAATCCTAGTTGTTTACATGCACTTTAGAACCTAAGGTGATCAATCTCAAGTAATAGTTAACATGCAATTAGACAATAGAGATCAAGGAAACACAAAGCATTACTGAATAAAAACTTATATTAAAAGAACTTACAACCAAAGTAACAAAGCAGCTTCAAACCAACCCAATGTAGCAACGGAGTTAGCAACTCATTACAATGGAAAAACTCAAGTCTAAAATGGATTTTTTGGGGAAAAGTATCGATGATCCTAGCAATCAGCCATGGACTATTTATACTACAAAAGAGACTTAATTAGGAGTAAATATCCGGCCTAAAATAGCCACCTTTAATGCCATAAAGGTGGTGTAAACAGCCGGAGTAAAGCTTCTGGCCTTAAACCGTAGGGGCGGCCTTTAGGAACCGCATGGGTGGTTTAGGCAGAATCAGTTGACCTTCTTCAGAACCGCTGGGGCGGCTACACAACACCGTTGGGGCGGATCTTTAATGAACTTCAACGTTTGACCTTTCATCTTCCTGACGTTTCCGATGTCAAGCCGTCGGGGGGCCTTAAGGCCAACGCAGGGGCGGTGACACAGACTCTTCACCTTCCAGCTCCCAAGGCGAGGCGCAGGCAGGGCGCAGTGGGAGGCGCAGGGGAGCTGGTCTTCGTCTCGGTAAGGCAAGTCACCGCAGGGGCGGATGCAAGGACCTACGGGGGCGGTGGAGCAACAAAAGATTTGTTTCTTGATCGATCTTCACTCCTAAGTTCTTATAACTCCTTCCTTAGCTTCTTTTGATCTTCTTCTTCTGGACCAATTAGTTAGTAGCATAAACCGACACTAATGCAATAAAAAGACTCTAAAAACTACCCTAAATGATAGTGATTCCATCACCTATCAAACTCCCCCATACTTAGACTTTTACTCGTCCCGAGTAAAACAAATGACAGCCATTAGACCCAAGGTCTCAGGAAGTAAGGGAAAGAAAGAAAAAATAATGGAAAACAAGAGAAAAACCAAGAAAGAAAGAAGGAAAAGAGAGGAAATGTGAGAAAAAATGATACTACCATCCTTATCGCTCCAAGAGTGTCCTACCCGGACAACCTCCTTATGACTCCCCTTCTTATGTCGCCAAAACGCCGGAAGGGAAACCTACACTCGGTGTCGCTCATTTTGCCAAGGCGCCCTATCGGGTTTTCACCTTTCCACTCTTCTTCTTTTCTCACTTAAACTCACATCCCTCAAGTCCAATTTTGCACCAACCTAAGGTTGGTCGGACTACCTTCTTTTTACCTAAACCGCCCTTTCGGGTTTTCGGTTTATCCAAGGATTTTCATGCCTTTTTTCCATTTCTTTGGCTTTTTTTTACTTGAATAAAACAATGCAAAAAACAAATGCCAAAAATAACTTAATAAACTTTACAAGCAATGATATGTCCCTTCCCCATACTTGAAGTGCACTTTGTCCTCAAAGTGAAAATGAGTCAAAGATAAATATGAGAGAAGGGAAATAAATGTACCCCTCACTGGGGTGGTCCGGATGGACCACCTGGACCCTCCTCTGGTGGGTAAGGGAAGTGGCGGAAGAAATGCTCCTGGCGCTGGTAGATGTCATCAATGCGGTCCTGTTGGGCGGACATCCGGCGACCAAAAGAGGCCTCAAAACTGGCCTGCCAAGCCAGCTACTGAGCCTCCAGCTGCTGCTGTTGGGCTGCCTGCCAGGCCTCCTGCCTCTGGTCGAAGTGTGAGGTTATAGAGGTGGCAAAAGTGTCCTACCAGCCCTGCTGCTGCTCCAGCATAGTCCGCTGGTAATCGGACTGCCATGCCCGGTGCTGGGTTGTCATAGCCGCCATCTGAGCCTGAAGGCTCGCAAGGGCCGGGTCCTCCTCTGGTGCCGCTGTGGGCATCTCCTCGTCATCTGGGATGGACAGGTGCTCCTCCTGATGGGCCTGGCTGAGCTGGCGTCATGCCTCTCCACAATGGCCACTAGTGGCCTCCTCGGCACGAAAGGGTCTGCCGGTATGTAGAGCTCGGAGAGCTCACCTCCTAGTGGTAAAGGTCGGGGGAGGTAGGTGAGGTGGCTCCCATCTGCAAGGGAGATCCATAACAGGTTCTCCCCATCCCGCCGGAGGAGCTTGCACCTCCTAAGCATCCCCTCAGTATAGAGAGCAGCCGCCATCCTATTCTCTAACTCGGACAGGTCCGTCACTTGTGAGGCGATCAAAGAGATCACCCCACCGCCGACAATATCCCTCGGCTCATTCCTCCTAATCCGCTTCAAAGCGGCGAGGAAGAGAGAGGGCCAATCCATTAGCTTCTCGCTATGTGGAAGGCAGGAGTAGAGCAGTGGGAGGTCCTTGAGAGCGACCTTGTTTCCTTCTTTGTGTCCACAGAAGACACTCATGAGGATCTTTGAAATCAACCTCAAGCTAAGGTGAGTGAGTTTGTTGGAGTACTCACCCCCAACATGGAATTCCGACCCGGTAGCTGCTCGCAAAAACTCACATAGGTCCGGGGCCGGGACTGGATCCCACCAGTTCTCAAAGGGGTTTAGAGTCACCCCAAAAGCCTCCCATAGATCGTTGTAGTCAAGAGTGTACTTCACCTTGTTGAACTTGAAGGTGAGGCCGGTACACACGTGGTCTTCCTTCTGCATTGTGATGGTGGAGATAAACTGTCTGCTGAGCTCCGGATATGTCGGAGCACTCTTCTGGAGGAAGTCTCTGAGCCCAGCATTCGCCAAAAATGTTTGCATGCTCTCTAGCATGCCCAGTTTCTCCAAAGTCGGGATATGTAGAAATCGAGTTGCATACACAACTCGATCCTACACAATCCTATATCGGTCATTCTCTGTTTCGGTCATCTTGTATTTCCTTGGGGCTTCCATTCTTGAAAGTATTTGAAGCAAAGGATTAGCAAATGTTGAAATGAGGGAAAGAAAACGACCTTTCTCTTGTGATTTCCGCATGGGCGGCTGTGCAGGCGCAAGGGCGGATGCTTACAGCCGCAGGTGCGGGAGAGTTGCAGAAGGCGATTTTTCGAATGCTTCGAAGGTGGTGGTGGCGTCTTGGAGTGGCTCCAGTGGTGGTTTTTGGTGCAGGCGACGTTGAAGGTGTAGGCGACGTTGCAATAGAAGGGAGGTGGCATTTGGCACGAGGGCAGGTGGTGCAAGGGCTTTGGAGGTGTGCGTCCTTGGTGTTGGTGGCGCAGGGGCGTCGGAGAGGGTGGTTGGGAAGTTTCTCTGATGGCGCAGGGGCGTTCGCAGCTTTGAGAGAGAAGGTGCGAGGGAATGTAGTTGTGTTTGGTGAGGAGGGTTGGTGGGTGGTGCGTGGTAGGTATAGGCGTTTTTTGAGATCCTATTTTTTTTCTTTTCTGGGTAAACCCGCAGGGGCGGTAGTTTGACACCACAGGGGCGGCGACAAGGGAGAGGGGCGGCGCTGGAATTTGTGTCAAGGGTGGCCGCCGCAGGGGCGTGGAGTTGTCACCGCGGGGGCGGTGACAAACGTGTTACGGGCGCAGGCCCAGCGCTGGCCTAAGTGTCACTGCAGGGGCGGGGACTTAGAGACGCGGGGGCGGATTTCTTGACAGAAACTCCTTTTTTTATTCCTTCGGGTTGCCTCCCGAGAAGCGCCTTTGTTTTACGTCATTGGCTCGACGTAAGATCTCTACTTCTCTGACTGTGCCTCTTCTAGTACCATCTCCTCAATCGGATCGTTCTTGAATCTTTTAAGGTAGAGCTTTAGCCTTTGTCCGTTCACCTGAAACACCTTGTGCGTTTGTGGGTCATAGAGATCCACAACGCCGTGAGGGTATACTTCGGCTACTATGAATGGCCCAGTCCACCTTGAACGCAGTTTTCCTGTAAAGAGTTTCAAACGGGATTGAAAGAGAAGCACCTTATTACCTACCTTGAAGTCCTTCCGGAGGATATTCCGGTCATGCCATGCTTTGGTCTTTTCTTTGTATGGGTAGCATGATCATATGCGTCTAGCCTTAGTTCCTCCAACTCTTGTAATTGGAGCTTCCGGAATTCTCCCACTTCTTTTATGTTCATGTTGCACTTCTTTACTGCCCACCAAACTTTGTGCTCTAGTTCCACCGGGAGGTGGCACGCTTTCCCAAACACGAGCCTAAAAGGGGACATTCCGATGGGAATTTTGTAGGTTGTCCGATATGCCCATAGAGCGTCATTTAGCCTTGCACTCCAATCCTTCCGTCCGGGAGAAACCATCTTTTCAAGGATGGTCTTTATTTCCCGGTTGGATACCTCAGCTTGGCCGTTTGTTTGAGGATGATAAGCTGTTGATACTCGTTGGTGAACATGGTACTTCTTAAGGAGAGCCGTGATCGTCTTGTTGCAGAAATGGGTACCCCTATCAATGATTAAGGCTTTCGGAATTCCAAATCTAGCAAAGATATTTTTCTTAAGAAATGTTGCAACCACTTTTAAATCATCAGTTTTAGTGGCCTTTGCTTCCACCCACTTGGAAACATAGTCCACCGCAAGCAAAATATAGGTGTTCCCGAATGACGTAGGAAATGGCCCCATGAAATCAATTCCCCAAATGTCAAGTATTTCACAAAATATAAGAGAGGATTGGGGCATTTCATGTCTCCTTGAAAGATTTCCCACCCTTTGGCATTTATCACACACTTTACAAAACGCAAAAGCGTCTCGAAAAATGTGTGGCTAAAATAAACCGGCATCCAAAACTTTTCGTGTAGTTTTGTTTGCTCCAAAGTGCCCCCACATGCCTCAGAATGACAGAAAGTTAGGACGGATTGTACCTCATTGTCCTGAATGCAACGCCGGATCACTTGGTCACTACAATGCATCCAAAGGTAAGGATCGTCCCAAACGTAGTGTCGAGCTTCAGCTTTTACTTTCTCTCGTTGTACCTTGGTGATGTCTGGAGGATACTCCTTCCTGGAAATGAAATTCACAATGTCAGAGAATCAAGGCTTAAAAGATTGAAGCTTAAGACAAACCTTTGTCAAAAATTCCGCAGGGGCGCCTAGACGGGGCCGCAGGGGCGGCTGGTGTGAGGCGCGGGGGCGGTTACACAACAGAGAGTTGTGTAGAATGTATCGTCTAGAAAGCTTCCGGCTATCTCTCTTTCTTTTCCTGGTTCTTCCTCCTCTTGCACTAGTCTGCTCAAATGATCTGCCACCAGGTTCTCAGCTTCCTTTTTGTCCCTTATCTCTAGGTTAAATTCGTTTAGAAGAAGCACCCAACGGATTAATCATGGCTTCGCCTCTTTCTTTGCCATGAGGTACCTAAGGGCTGCATGGTCAGTGAAAATAATTACCTTTACCCTAAGTAAGTATTGCCTGAACTTCTCAAGGGTAAAAACTACTGCCAACATCTCCTTTTCGGTGGTGGAGTAATTCGTTTGTGCTTCATTTAGTGTCATAGATGCATAATGGATCACATGGGATGCCCTTCCGTCTTTTTGTCCTAAGACAGCTCCGACGGCGTAGTCACTGGCGTCACACATGATTTCAAAGGGTTTCTCCCAATCCGGAGAACGGATGATCGATGCGGTGGTGAGACACGCCTTCAAAGTGTCGAAAGCCTTCTTGCAATCCTCATCCACTATGAAGGTGACATCTTTCTTGAGCAATTCACACAGGGGTGCTGAGATCTTTGAGAAGTCTTTGATAAACCTTCGGTAGAAACCTGTATGACCAAGAAAAGATCGGATTTCCCGAACATTAGTAGGATAAGGTAAATTTTGAATAACATCAACCTTTGCCTTATCTACCTCTATCCCTTTTGAGGATATTACATGTCCTAGCACAATTCCTTTTTCGACCATGAAATGACATTTTTCCGAATTAAGAACTAAATTGGTTTCAACACATTTTTCAAGAACAAGTTTTAAATGCCCTAAACATGCATCAAAATTGTCTCCATGGACGCTAAAATCATTTATAAAGACTTCAATGAAATTTTCTACGTATTCAGAGAAAATACTTATCATGCACCGTTGGAAAGTGTCTGATGCGTTGCAAAGTCCAAATGGCATTCTGCGATATGCGAAAGTGCCAAATGGGCAAATGAACGTCGTCTTCTCTTGATCTTCTGGTGCGATGGCTATTTGGAAATAGCCCGAATAACCATCCATGAAACAGTAGTATTGATGACCTGCAAGACGTTCCAACATTTGATCAATAAAAGGTAATGGGAAATGGTCTTTTCGTGTTACCTTATTGAGCTTGCGGTAGTCAATGCAAACTCTCCATCCGGTTTCTGTTTTGCTTGGGACCATCTCTCCATGTTGATTTTCCACCAAGGTGATGCCTCCCTTCTTTGGAACTACTTGGGTTGGACTAACCCAAGTACTATCCGAGATAGGAAAGATCATGTCCACTTGGAGGAGTTTCAACACTTCCTTTTTGACCACATCCATCATTGGTGGGTTCAACCTCCTTTGAGGTTGCCTAGAGGGCTTGGCTTCGTCCTCAAGTAAAATCCTATGCATGCAAGTGGAAGGACTTATCCCTCCTTTGAGGTGTGACGGAAGGTCCTTCAATTCTATTTCCGGTGCCTGCACTACGGACGGAACAAGCTTCTCACTTGGGGTTAGTAAAGTGGGCCCAATGGCCAAATTGGAGATAGGTAGCCTTTTATGCCCATCTAATTAGGCTAGGACCTCTTTCATGCTAGATGTTAACACATAATCTGATTTGAAACCATCAATGTCATGCTCAATCACATTTCTTAATTCATCCACGTCAGAGTTATCAAAAACATCTTGCACAAAAGGTTCAACAATGTCAATAGTACATAGAGAATGATCATCGCTAGGAAATTTCATTGCATCATCAATGTCAAATTCCACTACTTCTCCATCAAACTCCATGGTTAATTTACCACTAACATAATCAATTTTAGTCCTAGCAGTTTTCAGAAATGGCCTACCTAACAGAATGGGTGCAGCATGCGAGTCATTTTCCATATCCATTACAAAGAAATCAACAGGAAAAATTAGGTTGTCTACCATCACTAATACATCTTCAATTATCCCTTTCGGGTACACATTAGATCTATCAGCAAGTTGTACTACAATCATGGTTTCCATTACTGGCCCAAGGCCAAGTGATTTGTAAATCGAATATGGCAAGACATTAATAGAAGCGCCGAGATTAAGCATTGCTTTGTCAAAGCGGGTTTCCCCTATAACACAAAGAATGCTTACCATGCCCGGATCGCTGCATTTCTTGGGCATTCTCCGTTGGAAAACTGCCGACACATGTTCACTCACTTACACTTTCTGTTTCCCTTTTAGCTTTTGATTCCTCTTGATAGTGCAAAGTTCCTTCAAAAAACGAGCATACTTAGGGATACTTTTCACCAACTTAAGGAGGGGAACATTTACCCGCATTTAGAGAAAGTCTCAAAGAGGTCCTTGTCCTCTATGATTCTTCGCTCCTTTAATGCTTCAGGAAAAGGAGCCGGTGGCTTTTCGGAGTAAAGTGGCGGAAAGTTAGGCCGGACGTAGGTATCCTTTGCAGCAGGACCTTCTGTTGTATTTTCCGCAGGGGCGCCAGCTTGAAGGTGCAGGGGCGGCTCAGGGGTTGTCACCACAAGGGCGGGGGCAGCCAGCCGCAGGGGCGTCGTTCCTTTTATGTTGGGCGCAGCTGCAGCCGCAGGGGCGGCTGTGGGTGCGGAAATAACGACAAAGGGTTTGATTTGTGACTCTTTTGTTGATTCTTGTTGGATTTGCTTCCCGCTACTTAATGTTAGGGCACTAACCTTCTCCTTGGGGTTTATAAAATCTGGGAAGGCCTTGATTCGGTCCTTGAAATAGCTTCCGCCATTTGACCAACCTGCTTCTCAAGGTTCTTGATGCTTGATTCTGTTGTTTGGACATGAGTACCAAAGTGTTTAGTCAAAACCTGCAACATATCTTCAGTTGAGTGATACTTACCTTGGCGGGGCTGCTGTTGTTGGTTTTGTTGATCCCTCCAACGAAAATTCTGTTGGTCACGCCAATTTGGCATGAAATTCTGTGCATAGGGATCGTTCCTAGGTCTTTGTTGTTGTGGTTGTCCATAACCCATTGTGTTTACTTCAGCATCGTCATCTTGAACTTGTGGACACATGTCCGTTGGATGATACGGGTCAACACAAACTACACAAGCTTTGAGCTGTTGCGAGGTTCCCATAAGTGTTAGCCTCTTCACCATTTCCTTCAATTCCGCTAGCTCGGTGGAAATCTCACTCTTCCCGGAACTCACGTCATGAACTCCTTTCTTAGTCGGGGTCCTTCCAAAGTTCCGAGTTCCTTCCGCTAGCTCCTGTATCTTTTCCAAAGCAAGGTCAGGAGTAGAGTTTAGAATATTACCTCCGCAAACCGCATCGACGATCCTCCTTTCATTGTCTAGAAAGACATTGTACAAGTACAAGATTAGATCTTGAGTTGAATATCCGTGAAAAGGACAACTGGATCGGAGGCGTGCAAACCTTTCGAAGTACTCGTAGAGAGTTTCGGTTGCCTCTTGCTCGATGTTGCTTATAGCTTTCTTCAAGCTATTAGCCTTTATAGCTGGAAAGTATTTCTCCAAGAACGCTTTGTGAAGGTTCTCCCAAGTGTCAATACTCCCGGATTGAAGGTGGTAATACCAATCATCTGCCGAATCTTTGAGTGTGAAGCCGAATGCCCTCATCTTGATCTGTTCTTCGGTAATGTTGGCCGGCTTCATGTTCATACATACGGTATGGAACTTCCCAAGGTGCTTGATGGGGTCTTCACCACTTAGCCCATGAAAGGATGGAAGCAAGTGAATAAGGCCCGACTTGAGCTCAAAGTTGACTCCTTCCCCTAGTGCCGGTATAGCGACCGCAAGAGGGTTTTGAGCCAAGGTGGGCTGCGTAAGTTGACAAAGAGTACGGTCAACCATCTCTTGTTTAAGTTGTTGTTGTCTTCGTTGTCGGGTGTGCGTCCTCTCAATTTCTGGATCAAAAGAAGCAAATCCGGAATTAGTAGCACGGGTTTGAACCATAAAAATGGTTCAAACCAATAATCAATAACAACAATAAAACACAAAAACTCCCCGGCAACGGCGCTAAAATTTGACCGAGGGTATTTCTATGGTCGTCTATACCCAATCAAAAGTAAATCCCGACTTAGCACTAAGAACAAGTATAGTGATTAAGTAAGGGTTGAACCCAAGAGAGTTAAGGTGTTTTAGATGCAATTATCGATTATAATGACAGGTGACACAAAGGGGGGGGGGGTTTGGTTGAATTGATGCACAAAAACTTATGAAAACGATTAATGCGACAAGTAAGACAATAATGGATGAATCTACACTAGGTTGATTCTAAGCATGCAATTGCTACTTTGGTGCATTCCTTTTACAAGTTTTTAAGTAATCTCCCGTCTCGATCATACATATGTGTTGAGCCAACCGGCATCAACACAACTTATTAAAGTTCCGTAAACCTACAAGAACAAATAACAAGTTAGCATTTAAACAAAGACTAAGGGATATAAAGTAAAGATTAAAACAGTTAAACTTATCTTTATATTTGTGTTCCTTTTCTTTAAGTAATTACAACCCGTTATTACTTAAAGTTGCTACTAGATTAAAGACCCGAACCCGGAACCTGTTAATCCTAGTTGTTTACATGCACTTTAGAACCTAAGGTAATCAATCTCAAGTAATAGTTAACATGCAATTAGACAATAGAGATCAAGGAAACACAAAGCATTACTGAATAAAAACTTATATTAAAAGAACTTACAACCAAAGTAACAAACCAGCTTCGAACCAACCCAATGTAGCAAGGGAGTTAGCAACTCATTACAATGGAAAAACTCAAGTCTAAAATGGATTTTTTGGGGAAAAGTATCGATGATCCTAGCAATCAGCCATGGACTATTTATACTACAAAAGAGACTTAATTAGGAGTAAATATCCGGCCTAAAACAGCAACCTTTAATGCCATAAAGGTGGTGTAAACAGCCGGAGTAAAGCTTCTGGCCTTAAACCGTAGGGGCGGCCTTTAGGAACCGCAGGGGCGGTTTAGGCAAAATCGGTTGACCTTTTTCAGAACCGCTGGGGTGGCTACACAACTCCGCTGGGGCGGATCTTTAATGCACTTCAACGTTTGACCTTTCGTCTTCTTGACGTTTCTGATATCAAGCCGCCGGGGCGCCTTTAGGCCAACGCAGGGGCGGTGACACAGACTCTTCACCTTCCAGCTCCCAAGGCGAGGCGCAGACAGGGCGCAGTGGGAGGCGCAGAGGAGTTGGTCTTCGTCTCATCAAGGCAAGTCACTGCAGGGGCGGCTGCAAGGACCCACGGCGGCGGTGGAGCAACAGAAGCTTTGTTTCTTGATCGATCTTCACTCCTAAGTGCTTATAACTCCTTCCTTAGCTTCTTTTGATCTTCTTCTTCTGGACCAAGGAGTTAGTAGCATAAACCGACACTAATGCAATAAAAAGAATCTAAAAACTACCCTAAATGATAGTGATTCCATCACCTATCACTCATGCTTCCTAAGGCCTTTGAGTCTAGTTGATGTCATTTGTTTTTACTCGGGACGAGTAAAAGG
Organism: Fagopyrum homotropicum; assembly: GCA_033239125.1. NCBI lineage: Eukaryota > Viridiplantae > Streptophyta > Magnoliopsida > Caryophyllales > Polygonaceae > Fagopyrum > Fagopyrum homotropicum. The sequence goes on from BSWB01000002.1 coordinate 106,088,874, forward strand.
TCTAAGTATGGGGGAGTTTGATAGGTGATGGAATCACTATCAATTAGGGTAGTTTTTAGAGTCTTTTTATTGCATTAGTGTCGGTTTATGCTACTAACTCCTTGGTCCAGAAGAAGAAGATTAAAAGAAGCTAAAGAAGGAGTTATAAGGATTTAGGAGTGAAGATCGATCACAAAGCAAAGCTTATGTTGCCTCACCGCCCCAGCGGATCCTTGCAGCCGCCCCTGCGGGTGACGCCTTACATCGGAGCGCTTCCTGCGCCTTCACCAGCGCCAACCATGAAGCGTGTCACCGCCCCTGCGTCACTCCTTGGCGCCCCTACGGTGTCCTCCATTGAAGAACCGAAGACCAGCTCCCTTGCGCCTTCCACTGCGGCCCTACCTGCGCCTCAACCTGGGAGCAGGAAGACGAAGAGGTTGTGTCACCGCCCTTGCGCTGACATTGGAGCGCCCCTGCGCCTTGGCATCAGAAACGCTAGGAAGTCGGAGGGACAGACGTTGAAGAGCATTAAAGATCCGCCCCAACGGAATGTCTTAGCCGCCCCTGCGGCCTTGAAGAAGATCAACCGATTTTGCCTAAACCGCCCCTGCGGTCCCTGAAGGCTGCCCCTGCGGTTTAACGCCAGAAGCTTTACTCCGGCTGTTTACACCACCTTTATGTCATTAAAGGTGGTTGTTTAAAGCCGGCCAGTTACTCCTAATTAAGTGTCTTTTGTAGTATAAATAGTCCTTGGCTGATTGCTAGAATCATCCACGCTTTTCCCATAAAAATCCATTTTAGAATTAAGTCTTCCATTGTAATGAGTTGCTAACTCCCTTGCTACATTGGGTTGGTTTGAAGCTGCATTGTTACTTTGGTTGTAAGTTCTTTTTAATATAAGTTTTTATTCAGTAATGCTTTGTGTTTCCTTGATCCCCATTGTCTAATTGCATGTTTACTATTGCTTGAGATTGATCACCTTAGGTTCTAAAGTGCATGCAAACAACTAGGATTAATAGGTTCCGGGTTCGGGTCTTTAATCTAGTAGCCACTTTAAGTAATAATGGGTTGTAATTACTTAAAGAAAAGGAACACAAATATAAAGATAAGTTTAACGGTTTTAATCTTCTCTTTATATCCCTTAGTCTTTGTTTGAAAGCTAACTTGTTATTTGTTCTTGTAGGTTTACGGAACACTAACCTGTTAAGTTGTGTTGATGCCGGTTGGCTCAACACATATGTATGATCGAGACGGGAGATTACTTAAAAACTTGTAAAAGGAACACACCAAAGTAGCAATTGCATGCCTAGAATCAACCTAGTGTAGATTCACCCATCATTGTTTTACTTGTTGCGTTAATTGTTTTTCTTAAAGTTTTTGCATGAAATCAATTCAACCAAATCCCCCTCCCCTTTTCTGTTATTTGTCACTTTAATCAATAATTGCATCTAAAACCTCAAACTCTCTTGGGTTCGACCCTTACTTATCCACTATACTTGTTCTTAGTGCTAAGTCAGGATTTACTTTTGATTGGGTATAGACGACCATAGAAATACCTTCGGTCAGAGTGGAAGATGGTTGTAATGATGAGATTCGAGCATTGGAAGATGCAGAGGAAGAGCCAGAAGCAAGATTTGAAGAGCTGAAAAGAGCTCCGGAAGAAGCTGAAAAAATCGACCTACACAAAGGAAATCGACCGATTTTGGATAATGCTAGTCGATTTTTGATAACAGAAAGAAAAATCAGGTCAGAAATTGACCGATTTGCGTCAGGGGAGGTCGATTTTTCGACAATTTCTCCGTCTTCTACAAACTCAATTGCAAGTGTTCTTAATTGTACCAACACACTTCCTCAACCTTCAGAGGCTTCTCCAATGACACTCAATGGTCAAGAATCCTAAATCAAAGCACCACCTTCATTGGAGTTGAAACCCCTCCCTACACATCTAAGGTACGGATTTCTTGGACCTAACTCGACATATCCTGTCATAGTTTGCTCAAACTTAAGTGATGATGAACTTGAGAAGCTTATGAATGTTCTGAAACAACATAGGAAAGCCCTAGGATACACCATGGGATGATTTAGTAGGCATTAAACCTTCTCTTTGTATGCATAAGATCTTAATGGAAGAGGATTACAAACCTTCGCGTCAACCTCAACGACGGTTAAATCCGATCATGCAAGAGGTTGTGAAAAAAGAAATTCTTAAGTTACTTGATGCAGGTATCAACTTTCCTATTTCTGATAGCAAGTGGGTGAGCCCCGTCCAAGTAGTTCCAAAGAAAGGAGGTATAACCGTTGTTGCTAAAAAGAACAATGAACTCATTCCTACGAGAACAGTTACGGGATGGAGAATGTGCATCGACTACCGTAAACTGAATGTTGCCACGAGGAAGGACTACTTTCCATCCCTTTCATTGACCAAATGTTGGAAAGGTTAGCCCAACACTCTTACTTTTGTTATCTAGATGGATACAGTGGTTTCTTTCAGATTCTCATTCATCCGGATGATCAAGAGAAGACAACTTTCACGTGCCATTGGGGTACGTTTGCCTACAGAATAATGTCATTCGGTTTATGCAACGCTCCGGACACCTTCGAAAAGTGTATGATGACAATCTTTTCAGAATATGTAGAGAATATCATGGAAGTATTCATGGAAGACTTTTCGGTATATGGTTCTTCCTTTGATAACTGTCTCTCTAACCTTTCCCTTGTTGACACTAACCTAGTCTTGAACTGGGAGAAGTATCATTTTATGGTTACCGAAGGAATTGTGTTAGGACATTTGATTTCGAATAGAGGAATTTAAGTTGATAGAGCTAAGATCGAAACTATAGAGAAGCTACCTCCTCCATCTTCGGTGAAAGGAGTTAGAAGCTTTTTGGGACATGTAGGTTTCTATAGGAGGTTTATAAAGGATTTTTCTAAGATTTCAAAACCTTTAACTAACCTTTTGATGAAAGACATAACTTTCGAGTTTTCAAAAGAATGTTTAGATGCCTTTTGTAGGATCAAGGAAGCTTTGATTTCAGCTCCTATCATCCAACCACCCGATTGGACACTTCCTTTCGAGATCATGTGTGACGTAAGTGATATAGTTGTAGGAGCTGTACTTGGACTGAAGAAAGATGGTCGTACTCACGTCATCTACTACGCTAGCAAGACGCTAGACGAAACTCAACTGAATTACGCTACTACGAAGAAGGAGCTCCTTGCTGTTGTTTACGCATTTGAAAATTTTTGTTCCTATCTTGTAGGTACGAAAGTGATAGTCTACACGGATCATTCAGCAACCCGTTACCTATTTGCAAAGAAGGTTTGCTGATATTGTCAATTACCTTGTTTGTCAGGAACTCCCACCCGGACTTTCATATGCTCAAAGGAAGAAATTCTTTAGAGACGTCCGATACTTCTATTGGAATGAACCTCTACTCTTCAAGAGTGGTCCCGATGGTATGTTTAGAAGATGCGTTCTAGAAGATAAAGTGGAAAGCATTATCCGTCACTGTCATTCTTTGCCTTGTGGAGGACATCCTAGTTCCCACAAGACATGTGCTAATGTACTCCAATCTAGCTTCTTTTGGCCTTCCCTATTTAACGATGTGCAAAACTATGTTGTTGCTTGTGATGCTTGTCAAAGGACATGTAATATTTCAAGGAGGAATGAGATGCCCCTCAACAACATCCAAGAAGTAGAGATATTCGACGTATGGGGAGTGGACTTCATGGGACCATTTCCATCATCTTGTGGAAACCAATACATACTTCTATTTGTAGACTATGTGTCAAGATGGGTAGAAGCAATCGCTTCTCCAACTAATGATGCAATGGTAGTGGTGAAGTTCTTCAATAGAACAATCTTCCCAAGGTTCGGGACTCCCCGAACCATCATTAGTGATGGAGGAACGCACTTCACAGCCCGTCGATTTGAGGCTCTACTAGCTATGTATGGGGTAACCCATAAGATCGCCACACCATATCATCCGCAAACTAGCGGACAAGTTGAGATATCCAATAGGGAGATCAAGGGAATTCTAAAGAAGACTGTCTCTAGAACAAGAAAGGACTGGGCAATAAAACTCGATGATGTATTATGGGCGTACAGGACCGCTTTTAAGACACCCATAGGAACAACACCATACAACCTTGTGTATGGGAAGTCTTGTCACCTTCTTGTAGAGCTAGAGCATAAAGCATATTGGGCCGTCAAGTGGCTCAATTTCAGCATGAAAGAAGCCGGAGAAAAGCGGTTGTTGGACATCAACGAACTAGAGGAGATCCGCCTGAATGCATACGAGAACGCAAGGATCTACAAGGAAATAACGAAGCGGTGGCATGATAAGGATATCATCCCAAAGGACATGAAAGAAGGAGATCTCGTTCTTCTATTCAACTCAAGACTTCAACTCTTTCCAGGTAAGCTTAAATCCCGTTGGACAGGACCTTTTGTTATTAAACGTGCTTTCCCTCATGGTGCAGGTTAAGTATGGGGTGAACAAAGCGGAAGTTTCAAAGTAAACGGTCAACGATTGAAGAAGTACACACCGGAAGTCCCGGTTGAGGAGATAGCTCCTATTCTCCTCCATTGATCACCAAAAGAGCAACGTCCAGCTAGCGACGTTAAATCAAGCGCTTCTTGGGAGGCAACCCATGGTAGTTCTAGTCTTTTCTTTTCTTTTTACCTTAGAATAGCTTAGGATTTTTGTTTTTGTTTTTTTTTTTGTTTTTGTTTTTGTTTTTGTTTGTTGCCTCGATGCGCTCTCGGTTTGTTTGCTTCATAGATTGCAGGAACTAGGTACCATCTTGAAGAATAGATGAAGAAAGTCGACATAAGTTTGGTCAAACACACGTTTCAAGGAAATAAAGGGATGAAATCGACTTACCATTAGTAACTCGGCCGATTCAGGCTACAGAGAAGGACGATTTTTGGCAACAAAAAGAAAAATCGGATGAAAAATTGACATACCCAAAGAAAAATCGGTCGATTTTCCCTATTGATGTGTGAAAGAGAAGAAAAATCGGACCGATGAAAATCTCGGGCTAGAAAATCAGCCGATTTTATTCATATTTTGGCCGGCCTATATAAAGCCTTCTCCACTCCCTTCTTCATTCAACACTTATCCATTTTCCTTCTTCCTTCACTCCAAAAACCCGAAAAATCGCCCATATCACATCTCCTCAATTTGTAACCATTTGAGTGATTCTTGAGTCCAAACTGAAGTTCTTTTAACAAGGAAGAAGGATCTAACACCAACAAGCGTAGCAAATTGCTCATTCATCTGGAATTCATGTTTTTCCATCCAAAACCTAAGTATTTCGTTCGATTTTGATTCTTGCCTAAGAGTTGTTAGATTGTTGAGTTTGTTGGAGGGCTTTGCTTAGAAACAACCCTAGGAAGCTGTTTGTGGTGTTGCATTAATCAGAACCTTACAGATTTGTAAATTGGGTTGAAATCGTGAAAAAAATCGTTCCAACACTGAAAAATCGGCCGATTTTGTGTTAGAACAACCCGATTTTCTTGTGCATAATGGAAACCTTGGAGAGAATTACTAGAAACTCAACCAAGAAGAAAGGTTCTTCTTCTAAGGCACCTCCCCCACCACTACCACCTTCCCTAGCTAGACCACACCTTCCCCCTCCTGCTTCCAAACATAAGAAGAGATATGAACGTCTTTTAGATCGACCCATCACCCCTCCTCGCTACATTGTGTTGGATGACTTAGATGCGCTGTTTGTGAGAGAGGACATTGATATGATGTTGGACAGGAAAGGGCTGAGTCAGTTTGCACTTATTCGGGAGGATGCTTACGGTGAGATTACTCTTGAATTCCTTAGCACCTTCGAGCATGACCCTAGAGATAGGAGAGTTACCCTCCGACTCGTGGATGAGGATCATGCTATGTCTATTCCTGCTTTTGGAGACTTGTTTAGATTCCATTCATCTTCTGCAGGCACATTCCGAAGAGGGGTGAGCGCTAGTGCATTTTGGGAGAGTATCTCCATTGGGGAAGAGGGAGGAGATAAGTGGAGACCGGGCAACTCAAAGGAGACGAGCTTTTATAATCTTTCTTTCAAGATAGCTCACCGGATCCTTAGCGAGTCTTTGTTTGCAAGAACGGAGACACCCCAGAAGATCAAGGGGGATGAGTTTTACCTCCTTCATTGTATGACCACCGGCACCATTCCGGATACCACTACCATGCTTTCCGACTATCTTGGGAAGATAACCAACAAGTCGAAGGGAGATATATGTGCTGGAGGCCTTGTCACTTATGTGGCTAAGGCATTGGAGCTTGACTTTTCGGATTGCCGCTTGGCTGAGGGTGCCCGTCCTCTTGGCTCACAAAGATTAGTTGCTAGACAGGTTTTGATTCCGAGAGGTATGGGTACTTTGCATGTGTCCATGCCATGGGCAAAATCACCATCAAAGAAACAAACTGAGATGAATGGAAGTCCGAGTACACTATTCGGAACATGAGGAACTGGAAAGAGACCTTCTTCGAGCACTACTTTAATGAGATGGCTCCTCCGGCTGCATATTATGATGATGATGAGAATGGAGAGGACGATGAGGAGGATGACTATGAGGAGGGACCTGCAGCCGTCCATGCTAGAGTTTGAGAGTGACACATACATCGGCCATGCTACGGATGCTATGGATACTGAAACACATGGCGCTGGACCTAGCAGGACTAGTAGAGGTACAAAGGAGACTGAGGATGAGATGCAGGCTCCCCGTCATTCGTTTGCTCATGCACCCAGCCGCCATGGGAGATGACCCGGGCGCGGATCTAGGCTCCACCACCGCCAGCTAAGGATTGAGACATCACTTCCTTTTACATTGTAAGTATTTTTCTCCATCTTATGCTTGACTTTTCACATTGGGGACAATGTGAAGGTTCAGTATGGGGTGGGGGTACTTACAATCTCTTTCATATTATCACACTTTATGTACTTTGCATTGCACTTGATGACTTGGTTTGTAATAACTCTTGCACTATCGCTTTCCACTATGACATTTGCATTGCATGCTTTTATTCAAAATTTTGTGAGTTTTTCAAAAATTTAATGCTTCTTATGATGGAAATGACCTCTATGATGATGATTGTGATGTGGAAAAGGAAAAAAGATGACTTAGCTATGTTGAGATTTTAATGGTAGCATGAATGAATTTGATTTTCTTACTTGAATACATGTATGATTCATATGATCTTGATGTCTTGATAGGAGAATGAAATAATGATTGAAGCTATATTATAAGATCTTATGCATCATGTTGGAATGACCAAGACAATTCGCTTCTTTTCTTTTTCACATCTTGTTCATGCTAGCTCCTCAATGAAATATTTGACCTCCTTTTGACCATCCGGGAATTACGATAAGTGGTTATGTAAGGAATGTTTGATGTGGGATGGCAATTGTGAAAGTGTTAGGTGAAAGTTCAACAAATATTAGGATTGGGGACGTTGAACATGAGGATTAGTAACTCGGCACCATTCACATAGCCGGGTGTTTGTGTCTTGCCAAAGTCCAATGAACGACAAGTCCTAACGGGATATGGTATATGCATCAAGGGTTTGAGGCTTCTCGAAATTGAGAATCGCCGATCTCCTAGGCTTTGGTTTTTGTGCACCGCTGTCCATACTCTCAAAAAGTAAAGTAAAAGAAAAGCAAATTCTACATGCAAAGCATGTGTGGTGAAGTTGTGTTATTAAAATTCTTGTTGTGTTGTTCCTCTTTCCCACATTAGCATCACATTACCTTAAAGATTTTCCACCTTTAACACGTTTCTTTGACCTTCTTCGTAGTTGGAAGACCTTGAGACCTTTGTGCACATGGTTAAGGCTTCATGGCTTAGATTTGTTTGACTTTGATTATCTCTACATCTTTATCATGTCTTTTATCTATGTTTTTGAGAAAGAGATGATGATTTGTTCATGATATGGTTTTTATTGATGCATACTTTGTCTTCCTATGTCTTGAAGCATTACTTTGAGGGTGATCCAAAAGAAGCACTTTTCGAAAAGTTTTTGAGTTTTTCGCATCATATAATTCATGAAATTTTGTATTTTAGATTTGAACCTTGCTTGGAGACAAACAAGAGGCAAGTATTGGATATTTTGATGACATGAATTATATGTCATTATAATCATGCATATTGTGGAGGTTTTACCTCAATTTCCCTTACATTCGGAGAGATTTGTGAACCTTTAAGGTTTATTTCATTTATATTTCGGAAATAGAGGTCTACACGAGTTTTGGTTGAATTATAGGTAAATTCGATGGAATTGGAAGCAAAAGTGGAGCAAGGAGCAGCTAAGGTCAAAAAGGAAGCTTAAGGAACCTTAGAGGAGTCATGGAGAGCAAAGAAAGTGCGTAAAAGGGTCAAACAAGGAAGGAAGGAAACAAATCAAGAGACGAGCACAATCTGTTGTCAAAAATCGGGTGATTTATGCATAAATCGGACGAGATTCTTGTAGGAAAAGTCGGTCGAGTTTCTCCCCAGATCGCCCGAGTTTTGCTTGTAACCATCTAAAAATATTACGTTCGAAAACCCATTGCTTTTGGGCTTGAGAAGTGATATGCCAAGCATCCCATTAGTGAGAAAGTATACATTATAACCCTAGGAACGAAAATCGATGGTTCGCAGCGTGGAAGATTTACAGGATTTTACGGAGTTGAAGATTCTTGGAGGAGAGGATTGAAGCAAAGGAACAAAAGTCAAGATTCAAGGAAGTTTGTGAGATCTTTTGTTTCCTTTCTGATTATTATGATTTGTGAACACATTGTTGAGTGCTTTGAGAGATTCTTTGAAAGATTTTAAGGTTTGATTACAGATTTGGAGATTCTTTGGTTTTTATGCAAAGTTTGGTTTTCTTTATTCAATCTTGATTTTGATTCAAAGATGAAAGTGATTGGCTAAAAACCTTGTGATTTTGGGGAGAATAGTTGATGATTGAGGCTTAGATGATGATAGGATGAACTCATTTAACCATTTGGACCCTGAGAGTTGAGATTTAACATTTGCAACACCGGAAAATCGGACTGTTCTTGAGCAGATCGGCCGAGTTTTACCAAGAACAGCCCGAGTTTTCCCTCTGACGTCCTTTAATTGCTTCATCCTTTAACCAAATTTAAACTTTGCCTAAATTCTAACCTTGCCTAATCTTTCTAAACCTATCCAAGTGTAAGAAGATACTTCATCATTGATTCTTCATTTGGTAGCCAAAGTTTGCAAGATTTGGGTAATAAAGAGACTGAACATCCTCTATTAAGGTTGAGTGTGCTTTTCATCTTTACCTTCGAGAGTCAAATCCTTGGGTTTGGGTGGATAGTTTGAGTGTTAATCCTTCCTTTGAGTACTCTTCTTGATGAGACTCAACATCCTTCGGGTTGAGAGCTTTTAAGTTCGGATAAGTGAGTATTGAAACTTCATCGTACAATATTCCTTTCTTCGAAACACATAACCTTGTCAACGCCGACTATGTCCTTTGATCTTATTTTTCCATATCATACATTATTCCGCATTTTGAGTTTTGATAAATCTCGACCTTTTCGTCATTAAATCTTGCCCGAGATTTCATTGATTTAAGTGAGATTTGCTTTTGTCGAGGACTTTCAATCTAGATTGGGAACTGCATCATCAACCCCACATCAGGATATTTTTTATTATTTTAATACCTTTAAGACTCTAAAACAATCTAAATATATTTGTTTATTTGATCCTGTCTTTTAGGATTATCTTCTAGTTATAAGTTTTATCTTTTAGGAGGACCTCACATATAAATAGCCTACAAAATTTGTGCTTTATTCATTCCTATTCAATCCAAAGAGAGATCCTTTGATTGAATTGTTGTGATTCGTTACTAGGTTGTGCTTATGTGTTAATCTTCTTAAAGGTTGATGCTTTTGGTCAAATCTAGTCTCTCCTTGTGCTTGTCTTATTTAGAAGGCGTGTGTAAGGTTAAAGAAGTAAAGGTTAAGATAAGCTCTTCGTGAGGGATTTTAACACATAATTGTTCAAGGTTCTTTGTGGGAATAGCTTGATTCGTATCTTCCTATATTTCCATTTATTTCATTTCATATAATCATCTTCTTATCTATCCATTATCAATCCATCAAACTCACGTTCTTTGGTTCGAAGTTTCATAAACTCGGTCCACTATACAGAATCTCGCCCGAGATTCATACTCGAGATTTGTTCTCTGAGGCAGTTCGTGGACTTTCAATCTAGATCGGAAATTACTGCTTCAACTCCGCATCATTTACGAACAAATTAAACTGGCTAGTGAGTTGACTTATGCAAATGAGAAGTCACAACTTTTGTTCTTCCAGGTTAATCTCTTTCTTCTTGGAGATTTAATACCTACTTTGATTATAGTGTCAAACATCTTTCACATTCTAACAAACGAGTTTACCCTCAAGAATAAAATCCATGCAATCTCCACACTTATTGGGTCTTAGAACTACATTCTAATTGAGTACTTGCACCGACCTACTTTCTTAACCCCATAATTTCACCAATATATTATAAAGAACAGTTGTGCGTACTTCAACTAATGTTATGCTATTGAGATCTACATACTCTATTCCTTGATGAACATATACAAAAGAGGACATGTCAAGAGTTTATGGTCAATGTAACTTTTCTCTAATTACATCAAGAGTTCAAATTCTAAGGGCCAATCTTAAATTACCTAAAATATTTAAGAATGACATAATGACTTAATATTTATTACATAATTATTTAATTATAAAAGATAATATGGTAGTCTTTTAATTAAAATAAATTATGGGTGATGTAAAATTATAGACAATTTTTTATAATAAAATTTAGCTGAAATTTCAGACCGTAAGAATGTTGGTTTAAAATAGATTGTATACTGAATAATAAATTTTAAAGTTTCTATTATATTTGTTTCAGGCATATAATTAGTACTAGTGTATTATCCGTGTCCTGCACGGGATTTTTTAATATTGTTACATAATACATTGTATTTAAATTTAAGTTTATTAAATAACAATGACACTAAATATATTAGAAAATATGTGTTATATTATGATAATTTTGAATTCGGTTAAGTAATTTTATTTATTTTTAATTTCTGCTTATAAATCTTGATTTTAATTAAAAAATTTCATTGCCTATTCTAAAAACCTTGTATCTTTCTAAAATTATTGATTTTTTTATAAATTAATTTAAGAAACTTATTTAAGATTTTGGGACTTTTGTTAATTGTTAAAATGACACGTGACAGCTAAAATTTTCATGGTTAGACACGTCGAATTAAGCTACTCCTATAATATATGTAAGATTATTTATTTTATTATTTTCTATTTTAAAAACGATAATAAAATAAATTATTTTTCCGTTTGGTACCCCTGAGTTTTTGGCTTTTTCGGATGGTGCCCAAAGTTTTTTACGTTTCCGTTTGGTACCCCCGAGTTTTTGGTTTTTCCGGATGGTGTCCAAAGTTTTTCACGTTTCCGCTTGGTACCCCTGAGGTTTCGGTTTTTCCGTTCCGTACCCTTATTTCTTTCTTATTTTTGTCTAAAATAACATTTCTTATATAAAATTTATAAAAAAAAAGAAAAAAAATTCTATATTATAAATTTCGAAGACAAGTATATTTTAATTAAACAAGTTTAATCAACTATTAATAAATTATAATATTTATTAAATTATAAGATTTTTACATATTATTTTATGATTTTAATTAATTTATTACTATTTTATACTTTATCATATTTTACATCAAAACATGAAACAAAATTATGTTTATACAAAATAATTTTTATAAAGAAAATTTGTATTATCAAGTTTTTCTATAAAATATCGAATATATTTTATTTATCATGATATATGAAATAAATCATTGATAAATGTATAACGTAGAATACTCAAAACGGACATTTGATTTTTCAAAAAAATGAATATCCTTTGATTTTAGAAGATTTTCCCCAAAATATACACTCTCACATCGAATCAAAAATTTCTTTTATATAACACTAATAGGGATATGAACCATCCAATATTATATAATAAATCAACGAATAAATTCACGGTGTATACCAACAACGAAATATCATATAGATATAAATTATGTTTAATTTTAAAACATAATAAATTTCTCATATTTTGATGCAAAACTAGTATAATCCCCGCACCTTGTGCTGGTTTTATTTAAAATAAAAAGTATTTTATTGTTATTTTTATGTATTATGTACCCCATATTTATTTATAGTACATTTAGTTCAGGTTAAATTGACTTAAGAACATAAAATTTGATGTTTTAATATCATCATGAACAATGTTTTTCTGATAATTCAATATTTATTGAGAATGAATAAATATTTTTTGTATTCAAAATTTTTAAAATATTTTTTTTTCAAATAATGCAATAAAAACTAATAGTGAAATTATGAATTCCAAAAGTAGTAAGAGATACTTCAATATTTATTTATACGTGATGAATGAATCGATGATATCATTGTTACCTTGATAAGGATTATAGAAAATATTTGGTTACATACATTTAGAAAATAAATTTAGTTATATTAAACTCATTTTTTATGACTAAATCAATAGCTGATAATATCATTCAATTTATTCTGTATGCAAAATCTAAAAAAAAAATATGACTTGCTATTTATTTTAAAACCATAGGCATCATTTATTAGTGTTAAATATAATTTGATTTAGCAAAATCTACACACACAAAATGTATGAATTTGTCAATTTTAGATTAAAATAGTTTTAAATCAACTTAAAAGTTTTGAAATCGATTGTTTTAGCTTCAACAAAACCATTAAAAATATATAGTTGGCAAACACCAACTAAAAAGAATGATTTGTCTATGTGAAATTTTTTTCACCAAGGTAGGATAATAAAATAGTTAAAAATATATAATTTTGCTAGATAATTAACATTCACACTCATTTTATCCTTTCAAAAGCTTATGTATAAAATAAATTGACATCTTTCATCGTATGAGTCACTCTGAGTATAGCATACATGTACAAGCAAGAACATCAAAATTACACACCCAAAGACAAACATTTCATGATTTTGATATCCAATTCATTTTGAACAACTACATAATCTTCAACTCCTTTGATAAAGAGACGCGGAGAAAATGTCAAATTTTTCATACAAATCCACAATAGTTTTTTTGTAAAAATAAAAAAGAAGGTTTTCTCTTAACTTTCTTTCATTTTGAAAGTGAATACATTATTTACATGCTTGGATTATCATGCTTTGATGAATATTGTATTTACATGCATGAGGTTGCTGCACACTCATTCGTTATCGTCACCAATGTGACCTCTTTGTATTTTTGGCTCCATCCTCCGAACCTTTATTGGAAATCCGTACAACTCTAACACGACCGTCCAATGAGTTTTGAAGAACTTGTGTTAACATTTTTTTTTATCAATTTTTAAAATTATGTATTAATAAACAATATCTAAAAAAAAAGACAAAATATTTTTCAGTAAAAAATACATTAAAGAATTGATATTAAAAAATAAAAAAATATATATTAATTTAAAGAAGATTTGAAATGTTGACCATTTACATCTTGTGTTGTTGGACATAATAACACCCCTAGGACAAGGCTCAACTCTAATATACATAACTATAAGACAATTTCTAATTGCATGGTAGCCCTTGCTGCCCAACTTTAACAGAATCAAAACATCAAGGAGTAAAATGGTCTCAATAGTAAAACGTGATAACCACCACACCAATCACAAAATCGATTTTGCACTTATAAGTTACTTTTTTTATATAAAAACAAAAATTTGATATATCTACACAATTCGTCCTAACAATTTAATCCTCCTAATAATAAATAAGACTTCAAAACATAAAGTGTTTAGAAGTACATTAGAAAGAAACAAGTATTAAAGATCACGACGACGACATTATGGGTAACAATGGTAGTACTCAAAAGTCGGTTAGATCACAATAACGCCCTACACCGACGATTATCGCTCTCCCGCATACTCCTCTTACGCCACCACCGCCTTTTCTGATCACCGCCACCACATGTTTATCTGATCAGATACATCACATACTAACTAAAGATGAAGCTCAACTACGCTATTGTTGTACATTTATTTCGCACTCCTGATGGATATAACTAAGATCAATTATGAATAAAATGTAATTTCAAATTGATATAGAGAAATACCTGAAGAGGCATGAAGAGAACCTTTGCAAGCAAAGTATAATCAATAGAAGAAAAGCCAATAGACTGGTTGATTCTTCATCTTCTTCGCCACTCCTACATCTCTCGCTCTTTGGTCGAATGTGTATATGCCTATTTTAAAGGGTGTGTTTTTATGATAAAATCGCCAAAACATATAGAAATATAGAAGAATTAAAAAAGGCTGTTGAAAGTGTAAATTGAGTTGAATTGCCAACTAACCACCACAGCTTGACACCTGCATCTTTTTAAAATATTTTTCCATGTGATTATCACCCTCGTTAAAAGATGGGGGTCAATAGCTAGTCGGGGATTACGAGCAAGATTTGACAACATAAAGCCTCTCTAATGCACATCCCTCCATAAAAAACATAGTCCATTAGATTATCTTCATAAAGCCACTGCACTTGAAAAATAAACATTAGGGAAAATATGTTATCAAATTATGCACACATCTAGACTTGGTTGGACATACTTAAAACAAACCATTCGGCACAATTGTAATGCCCAAAAGTTTGGAGCGTTTTCGATATTTATTTTTCCGACTTTTATTAATAATATACTAACATTAATATTTTTATTAAAAGTATTTTACGACGTGAAGTATTTATTCCGAGTATATTTATATTTTGGATACCGTATTACTTTTATTTTACGGAAATTTCCGAAAGGTTTTTCTGAACCAAAAATTCCGTTCCGGTAGTTTAGATTGAGTTTATTAATTCCCGATTTTGGAAGTTTATATTATTTCATTTTATTTATTTATTTTTCCTTTTCTTTTCCCTTTCCCTTGTTTTTGCCTTCTTTTCCTTATGCGCCAGATGATATGGGCGTTTTGCCTCTCTTGGCCCTTGGCTGTCCTTGCCGCCCAAGTTGCTTCTAGCCCTGGCCCTGCATCAGACTAGCTAAACCCTCAGCTCCCCAACCATCACTACACCTCACACTCTCATCTTCTCTACCTCTCATGATCTGCTCTCCATCTCCCCCGGACCGCTCTTTGACCTACCTAAGTTGTGACCACCTCTCCTTGCAACAGCAAGCCTTTGGCCTCCTCTCTTCATCTTCTGCGGCAACCACCACCAGCAGGGCACCCCGCACGGTGACACCGCCTCACCTCCTTCCCCTGTTTGCCTCCATCTTCCCTAGTCTTCCATTGCTTTCTTCCTCTGTTCTCGCACCTCAAACGAAACCTCTCGACGGGCCAAAGCCACCCTCGAGCCCCTTTGTCTCGAACAATTGCAACAGGTCGCTGGAGTCACTACAACATCTCTCTCTCCTCGAACTGACGGCGGATCGAAGGCTGCCACCCCCACCTGTCTTCTCTCTTGAACTTTGCAATTGGAGAAACGCCAGGAATGACGCCGGGAAAGGGAGCTCCGCCTTGCCCTGCCTTTGCCTCTTCCGCCGCCTCTGCCTTCCTTTTTCCCTGACCCTGCGCATCCAAAGCCTTGCGTCTCCTCTGCTCTATCGCAGATCTGCGGTTTACAGAAATGAAAAGAAGGGGGAAACCCTATTGTTCTTATTATATCAGCCCCCTCAAATTTGGTATTATTACAATTTGTATCCAGTATTTTTCATTTACATATTTGACCCAAGTTTTGAGAAATTTGAAAATATAACCCTGCGGAATTATTTACAGTTTTGGTTCCAGAAATGTATTTGCAGATTATGCCCCATGTTTATATAAGTGTATAAATTGCCCCGAAAAATGTGTTAGCGGGTTTTAACATTGGATTTTAATTGCGGGGATATTCTTATATTTATATATACCATATATATTATGCCCTTTTTGGATTTATTGCGGGTTATGGCTGAAAGATTTAATTACGGGATTTTAACGTTGACTTTAAAAATGAGTTTAATCTTGGGTTATGATGTTATACAATTTGTCCGGAATATATATTTACAGTTTTAACTTGGGTTTTAAAAGTGGGGTTTTCCTTAGATTTATATATGTTAATTATTCCGTTCAAATTTAGCGTATAAGCTAAATTTGTATAGTTTTGATGTTAGGTTCGGAAGCGTCCCGATAAAGACCTAACAAGTCCAAGTCAACATCTGTTGATTGATTTCCGTCTTTTGACGTCATGTGAGTATCCTTTCCCTCGATCTAGTTATGTTTAGTAGTATCATGCTTGGTTGGATATAACATAACTTAGAGTGAATACCAAGTAGTGGTTATGGACCTTAGGTGAGTGTTTGAGGATTGTGAAATGTTTTATGACTTGAGGTGTTGATGTTATGTTGTGAGGTTTGTGAGGTTTGTGAGGTTTGAGAATTGGAGCATATGGTTGTTGAGTTTATGGGCTAGGATATGCGTATCCTAACATGGTGTTGTTACCGTTGCGTTTTTTGGGACTAGGCGTGTTTATCCTAGTATGTACTATGGGTTATGATCCTGCGAGATCATAGGGTCTAGAAGTCTAAGGACGTCTAGCTTGTGTTGAGGGGAATGTGAGCATGAGAGATTCTAGGATGCGGTCCTAGAATGTGAGTCAAATGATCTCGCGTAGATCATTTGTGTAGAAGTCTTAGACTTCTTGAGTTGAGCTAGTTGTTGATATAGTTATCTTCTTGTGAGCAGGTTGACTCCTTCCCAAGGGAAGCGAGAGTGTTGTGAGTTGAGTGTGGCGATAAGGTATGTCTCCGGACTTACTTAGCTCGTATTCTTTGTATTAGCATCTATGTGTGTTGGTGGTGTGTGTTTATGGTTTATGTGTGTGTTTATTGTTTATGTTATAACTTCTAAACCGATAATAGGACCACCGACTTTATATGTTTATATTTGGCCCAAGTGTATGATAACGAGCGGTGACCGCTTTTCCAGTCCAAAATGGGGATGACTGGGAGGTGCCTTGCGACCAGTCCAACGGGTGATGCTGATCCGCATCAAGTACAAACCCGTATGGTGAAAGGGGACAAGGGCGAGATCGTTAAGATTCTCGTGTCACAAAAGAAGTTGAATTAGAACGGGATATGACCTAATAATAAAAGATAATAAACCGACTTGTGTGTTTTGGAGCATGTTGTATGTTTATGATGTCTCATGTGTGTGTGCCAATACCATGATTCTAATGCCTTGAATGCTAGCAAACGGTTTTATACCGATATTATTGTAGTTGCCTTGCAGGTTAGGGACGCGGCCGAGAGATCCGGAAGAGTGGGCAGCCGGGGTCCGTACATTTTAGGATTGGTTTTGGGGGTTGTATTTATGTATTGTTTATGGTATTATCTATGTCGCGTGTAGGGCATTTGCCTTTGGAGTTGTATCTCGGCTGGAGTCTTTCGATGTTTTTCTTTTGGGGTTCATATCATTGCATTAAAACGAATTTCGGTTTTGCCTTTATTTGTGTCTTGCTGTAAGATCCGGTGAAATTGTTGTCAGGCTAAGGGTCGGGACCCATTGTGAGGTCTCCGCCCGTAGTGCCCCGAGTTCCGCAGATTCGGGGTGTTACAAAAGTGGTATCAGAGCCCTAGGTTGACAACAATGACACTCGTAATCTTCTAAAGGTCGAATGAGGAATAAACAGAACCCACACGGGTTCTAACTTTTCGTCTTCAAAATCACATGCATGAGTTGGTGTAGAATGTACGGACCACCACTTCTTCCGTGGATCTCGACAGCTTAGTTTATTGGATTTATATATATATATATATATATGTGTGTGTGTGTGTGTGTGTGTGTGTGTGTGTGCATGTGTATGTAGATATGTAGGTATGTATAGTATATTAGGTTTGTAGTTATGCATGATAGAATTGATGTGTACCTTTGTGATTGTATGTTGCATGATGAACTAGATATTTGTCTATAGTTATATATGTGGACGGTTATATGCTTTGGGATCTTATATTGTGGATGAAATGTTGGATGTATTATATTGGTAGTTGTTAGCATGAAATATTGTGATATTTTAGGCACGTTTTCTAAGTGTATTTCATCCATATAGGTAGTCATTGATAAAGCATTGAAGTATTTGTGAGTTAGTTTATCTATTTTGTCGATATAGAGGTCTACATAAGCTTTGTGTTGATTGTAGGCGATTTAGAGCTAATTCCGAACGGATTGAGAGAGAATGGAGTTTGATTGAGTATGTCCATGGATTGAGGACATCTCTAGGAGCTAAGGATGGTGCTAACTTGAAGAATAGCACGAGGCTAAGGAAAATCACGAACTACCTCTAAACCACGCTCTAAAATACGGCCGTACTAGATTCCACGTTCAAGTCCACGGCCGTGGAACCTTGGCAAGAGAGGCGTGGTGCATTCCAGCAACTTACACGGCCGTGGAGGGTTATGACAAACCGTGACCACATTCCACGCTCTAAATTACGGGCGTGGAACCCTTCCACGACCGTGATCTTGACGATCTTTTAACGCATACTTTGAAGCCACGATCTTCTACGCAATGGGCTGGGCCAATATTTTATCTTACCCTATAAAAGGACGGAAGAAGAGAGATTCCGTCACCTCTGCTTAGGCTCACTTTGGCTTACACTTTGGCTTACCCTAGTTTTACGCTTTCGCGGAGATCGTGATTGGGAGATTTGCGCTTTGCTATTGAGATTTCCGGATTGACGGAAGGAGTGAAGAATTGGAAGACTTGTTCGTAAGGAGATTACGCTTCATCTTTAGGTTTGATTAGAAGACGGATTGACATCCCGTTCTTCGTTCTTATCTAAGATTTGTGATTGTTTGTGTTATTCCGAAACTATTGCATCATTGTTCTTGATTTGTGGATTTGAGATTGGTTTGAAGGTTATTAAAGGTTTTCGGAAGTTTTCATCTTTCATTCTTTTAAACTTTGAGTTTGATATCAATATGACTGTTGTTGGCTAAAACTCTTTTAGCAATTCTAAGGTGAAGGGTTGATAGTTGTGGCTTAGATGATGATAGATCGATCGTAAATAGATTGGACCCTGAGAGTTAGAGAGAATCGCCGACGAACCTAATCCACGGTCTGTTCTTGAGCTTCCACGGCCGTGGAACTCAAGAACCACCCGTAATTTTGTGTCAGTTTACGAACTTGCTTTTACTTTAATCCAAAGTTAAAGATTTGCTTTAACTTAGTCTTGGCTTGCCTTTTCTAGGTGGAAGTGATGCCTCAACAACCTCTACCTCGATTGTGAGTGTCACAATCTTAATCGGTTTAGTTAATGTTGGTCCTTGGATTACAAGTTTGGGTATTTGATGTTAATTCTTACCTTTAGATCTTTTCTATATTGAAGCCTCAACAACCTTTATAGAGAGTGTCTTTTAGGTGAGTCATATAAGGTTTTTGGAACTTCACCGTACGATTACCTTACATTCGTATACCTTTGCATACCTCAACTCTGTCCTTATATCTTTAGTATATCTTGAATCGATTGCCACAGCTGGATTCCTGGATCTTTAGGATTGTTGTTTTCCCAGTAATTTGAAAAGCTTCATACATTTACTTGCTTGATAATCTATAACTGGATTTAACCCCCCAAATCCCTGTGTTCGATACTCTGGAATTCTTGCTCAACTATATCGATCCGTACACTGTGGGTTCGCTTGCTTGATTTCTAGTTTTGTAATTAAAGCTTATTTGCACGCACGCTAAGTGGCGAACAAGTTTTTGGCGCCGTTGCCGGGGATTTGGTCTAGGCCAAATTCGGTTTTCGGTTGTCGAGCTTGGGAGCTCTTCCTTTGTTATTTGATATCATCTTTAGTGTATGCGCAGGTTTAGGAACACCGAAGACCTCTTACCTCTTGATCAAGAGCTTGAGAGGACTTTGAGGAGAAAGCGTAAGGAAAAGAAAATGGCTGAAGAAGCAGAACGTGATTACCAAACGGAGTTAGCGGAAAAGGACGCTCAACTCCAGTGGAGTGAGAAGACTCGTAGAGAGAAAATGGATCGTCATCAATCTAAAGTTGATGATCTAACTGATATGATGTTCCAAATGAGGATGAAAATAAGCGACCTTAAGAGAAAGGATAGCAGGAAATCCTCAAGAAGGTCATCAAGATCGGCTAGAAGTCGTTCATCTGCTGATGATAGTGACTCTTCCATGCCACCATTAGAGGACATTGATCCAACAATCAATGTCAATCCATTCGTTCCACGGCCAGCTGCCAACCGACGTGTTCCACCTAGGAACG
This sequence comes from Fagopyrum homotropicum, assembly GCA_033239125.1. Classification (NCBI taxonomy): domain Eukaryota; kingdom Viridiplantae; phylum Streptophyta; class Magnoliopsida; order Caryophyllales; family Polygonaceae; genus Fagopyrum; species Fagopyrum homotropicum. Next base: position 106,109,189 of record BSWB01000002.1, read on the forward strand.
CAAGGGTCGAACGTGTGGATGATGAGCCAAGAACTCTTGGCCAAAGGATGGATCCAACACAACAACCACGCCGTTTGGGCGTGAACTTTGATGCTGATGATGCCGGGTTTAGCTTCAACCCGCAGGTTATTACTCTTGTTCGCCAAAACCAATTTGGCGGAACAAGCGCTGAATCTCCACACCAACACCTACAAAATTTTGAGTGTATGATGGAGACGATGAAGCCGAAGAATGCGACTACCAACAACTATAAGCTCAAGCCTTTCTTCTTCTCCTTGAAGGGGAAGGCATTGTCTTGGTACCAAGCTCTTCCTAATGGGAAACTAGACACGTGGGAAGACCTTTCCGCGGAGTTCCTCACTAAGTTCTTTCCGCCATCCAAAACGGCGGAACTAAGAGGTAAGATTAATGCATTTTCCATGAGATCTAACGAAAGTTTGTTTCAATCTTGGGAAAGATTTTAGGATTTGCTATTGGATTGCCCTCATCATGGCATATCCAAACTTGCACTATTGGAGATATATTATAAGGGGCTGGATATGAAAACACAATTCAAGCTCCAATCCCTCTCATGTGATACATTCATGGACATGAGGGAAGATGACGCTTGGGACTTCATTGAGAAGCAATTGCGAGTCATAGAGAAGTATTCTCACCGGAAAGTGGAGGGGAATCATGTGGAGCAAGGAGCAAAGCTCACACATGAAGCTCAATCTCAAATCTTTTCTCCCAACAACGAGATTAAAGAGTTGAAGGAAGCTATCAAGACCAACTTTCCAAAGCAACAAGGAAAAGATGTTGGCTATTTAGGCAACAACAATAACCACAACGGAGGTGAGAATACAAACCGCAACAACAACAACCGGAATAATTGGAACAACAACAATAAAAACCGGAACAACAATTGGAACAACAATAGGGGTTCAAACAACAACAATTGGCGCTCCAATCAACAAAATTCCGGTAATTCTTATCCTTCCAATTCAGGAAATTCACTAACTCCACCTTCTTCTTCTTCCACTCCTTTGAAAAGCCAGGGGCAAACATCTAATGGAGGAAGCACTTCGGGGAAGGAGAAGCCCGATCCCATGTTGGAGACGATTTTGGGAAAGCTTCAAGGGTTAGAGACTCGCATCATCAAGGTTGATGATCACATAACTAAGGTTGATAAAGCCCAAAAGGTTTTAGAAAACCAAATGTTTACTCGTGCGGAGGAAGTTCCTAGGAATCAAGGGAAACTTCCAGGAAAAACGGAGGACAACCCAAAGGGAAGGGTTATGGCAATCACAACTAGGAGCGGAGTGACAACCACCGATCCGCAACCTAAGTTTGTTGAAGTCTCCGTTGAGAAAGAAAAAGAGAAGGGGAAGGAGAAGGAAGATGTCTACGTTCCTCCTCCGGCTTACAAACCTCCCCTACCATTCCCTCAATCTAGAGCAAGAGCGCGTCTAGATAAACAATTTGGTAAGTTCATAGAACTCATGAGCAAATTGCATATTAACATACCTTTCATTGATGCTATTGTAGGTATGCCGGCTTATGGCAAGTTCTTAAAGGAGCTCCTCTCCAACAAGAGGAAGCTAGAAGATTTTGGAGAGGTTAAGATGAGTTCGGATTCTTCGGATCTCATCAAGACCATGAAGGAGAAAATGCCCCCAAATCTAAAGGATCCGGGGTCATTTTATATTCCCATAGGAGTGGGAGATGTCACATACGATGCATTATGTGACTTAGGAGCAAGCGTGAGCATCATACCGCTTGCCTTATGCAGGAAGATCGGTTTAGGTGACCCTAAACCGGTGAAGATAACGTTGTACATGGCGGATCGATCCATCACTCGTCCTGTCGGTATTGTAGAAGACGTCCCGGTCAAGCTAGGTAAATTCTTTGTACCCATTGATTTTGTTGTGCTTGATATTCCTGCAGATAGTCCGGTCCCGATCATACTCGGAAGACCGTTTCTCGCAACTTCCGGCTGCATAGTCGATTGCAAGAATGCTAGACTCGCCTTCGACTTAGGAGAAGAGAAGGTAGAGTTCGTTCTTTCCACTCTAGTGAAGGACCCAATCATTGATGAGGATATATTCAATATCCAAGATGAAGAAGGATTGTCTAGAGAGGAGGTAAGTGCTATACTCTTCAAAGATCCTTTGCAAAAGGTTATTACTATGAGTCTAATGGATATAGGGGAAGAAGAGGAGTGCAATGAGGCAATTGAAGCCTTAGATGCACAAAAATAAGTGTGTGAAGAAGAGTTCGAGAAACTCCACGACGAGGCAGAAAACGTGAGAATCCACGGTTATACCTTATATTCCACGGCCGTGGACTTCACCAACAAAAGCGTGGAGCACTCCAGAGGCTTACACGGTCGTGGAGAGAACAGAGCAACCGTATTTCCTTTCCACGCCCAAAATCACGGCCGTGGAGGATGCAGAGAAACCGTAATTTTGGCCGTGGACGAAGGCAATTGTGCCTCTTCTTCAACTTCTCTTGATTCTTCTCCAACACCTTCTACTTCCTTAGACACTTCTAAGGAAGCATCGGAAGCTCCTCAAGAGCCATTGGAAACTCCTGCAGCTATGGAGTTGAAACAACTTCCTACACATCTAAGGTACGCGTTCCTAGGACCTAACTCTACTTATCCGGTAATTGTTAGTTCCGATTTAACCATAGATGAACATAGTAAGCTTATGGTTGTCCTTAGGAAACATAGGAAAGCTTTAGGTTATACTATAGAGGACTTAGTAGGAATCAAACCTTCCCTATGCATGCATAAAATCTTAATGGAAGAGGAATTTAGGACTTCAAGACAACCTCAAAGGCGGTTGAATCCGACCATGAAGGAGGTTGTCAAAAAGGAAATTCTTAAACTTCTTGATGCAGGTATCATCTACCCTATCTCCGATAGCAAGTGGGTGAGTCCGGTTCAAGTAGTTCCGAAGAAGGGAGGAATGACGGTCATCACCAACAAAAACAACGAACTCATTCCTACTCGAACCGTAACGGGATGGCAGATGTGCATAGACTACCGCAAGCTTAACAATGCGACGAGGAAGGATCACTTCCCATTGCCATTCATCGATCAAATGCTTGAAAGGTTAGCGCAACATTCTCATTTCTGTTATCTTGATGGATATAGTGGTTTCTTTCAGATCCCAATACACCCGGATGATCAGGAGAAGACCACATTCACGTGCCCATGAGGTACGTTTGCCTATAGGAGAATGCCGTTCGGGCTTTGCAACGCCCCAACCACCTTTCAAAGGTGCATGATGGCCATTGTCACGCTAGGAAATAGCACAAAAAGCTTTACATTTATAAACTCGAACTAAATCCTAAACTACCTAGCGAAACCTGCAGTGTACGGATCGTTATGTAGAAAGGTAAGTATTCCGAGGTCGAACTCAAAGACTAAGGTGAAATCGAGTCAAGCAACGATCAAAAATAGTGTAAATCTAGGCTAAAACAAGATGAGGAACAAAGAAAATGGAAAACTCAATGTTTTTGTTGGTTTTTATGGTCATCAAGCAAGGGTCATAACTCATGCAAAGCAATAAATCAAACCAAACCAAAAATCAGCACAAATAAACGAGTCAAACGAGATATTGATCAAGAGAAAGGGAAGACGGATTCTAGGGGTTGGAAATTCCGGTTATGGCATAAAACTCAAGTTATCTATTCATTCTTTGGATTGATTATGATATGTTGGGATTAAGTGTTCCTAAAATGGGATCAATTACCGGGTAAGTCTCATGATCCAACTAATCCGCACCTAAGGTCTCATTACCGGTTAAGTCTCTAAGAACCTAAGGGGAGGAATTTAACACAAACCGGATTGTTTAATTAGGGATCTAACCTATCCTCACCGGGTAAGTCTCGGAAAGGGAAGTCCTAATCAACTATCCTAGCACATTTAATCCAATGGCGGCTTATTAGGCTCACCATTACCTAAGGTTTTGCTATTTTAGATTCTAAGGGCAAGGATTACCGGGTAAGTCTCTCCTAACACTTAGTCGCTACACTAGGACACCCTAGGGTAGGTTAAACTCAGCAAAAACTTAGGGTTTCAACAATTTTATGAACCTAAGATAAGATCCTTCGAACCAGGAAGAACCACGGTTTGTTCTACAGAAACCACGACCGTGGTTCTTCAAGAACTACCCGTGATTTCTAACAGTAGCTACGTTCATAAACAAAAATCATCCAAAGGTAAATCTAAGTTCGTCCTATCATAGATCTAGCCATAACCATCCTTTCCTTACCCTAGAATCACATCAATCTAGCCTACAACATTCATATTAGAAATCAAAACAAACAAGCATAGATTCATAACCTCCATTGCAAGAAAATGAGAGAAAGAAGATGAACAAATGAACTTCAAACACAATCTAAATCTGAAGATGAAATTAGAACGACTTACAACCCTTCCAAAGGAAGGTTCAAGAGTTCAAAAACTTCTAGAAATAAATCCGAAAATACAAGAGCTAAGTGTGTCTTCTCCTCTCCTCTTCAATGGCAATGGCTCCTTTCTTCTTCTTCTTGCACTTTCCTTCCTAGAAAAAGTCCTTCTTCTTCTTGGAATATATTTTTTCAAAGAAAAATGGAGAATATGTGAGCTGCTCTCAAACTACCCAAATCCCAGCTGCCTCTAACAACTATCAAGGACCACTTTTATAACCAATTCTTCATGAGCTGGCCATGAGAGTCGTGGCACAGCTGTCACGAGAATCTGGCAAAATCCACGGTCATTTCCACGGCCGTGGTTCTTCAGAGAACCGTGATTCTGTGCAGAAACTTCGCCTTGGATCATTAGGTTGTGGTTTGGTGCATGGCCTGTGTTGGCAAGGTTCCTTGAGTCTTTCTCAGCCCTTGCCTTGCGTTCTAATGAGTTTGGAAACGTGTCCTCTAAATGAGCGACCCTTAAACGTGTCGTTTTGGCTCGAAACTTCCCGAAATACCTACAAAACGCACACAAGTCCGTGTAGACGTCTATCTCGACAAAATACATGTTTTGAGTGCAAAACGTATTGGACTAGTGCTAGATAATGCATGATTGAGCGAGAATTCTACCTAAATGTGCACCTAAAACTATGCTATAAATCGTGTTATCAAAATACCCCATACTTAAGGTTTGCTCGTCCCCGAGCAAATTCCCAACTATAGACTAAGAGATGACATGATTTATATATGCAGAAAAATGGCAAAATCTTTTTGGTTTTGTGCTTCTACTATTGGATCACCTTCATAGTCATGATCAATGGCAATTGAATAAGCAATTATGTATCAAACAATAAAGTCATGGAAAGACAATTGTACTTAACTCAAAAACATGCATGAGTAGGTCATAAGGGCTTGTGACATAAAAGGCTAAGAAACGTTTCAATTGGGGAGGGGAATTTTCTAGGTATGTGATGCTAATCCGGGAATGGAACTAACTTCACTTCCTTGTCCTCGATCAACTTCCCCCAAGTGCATATTTTTCCCTATCTTACTTTCTTTTCTTTTTCTTTAGCTCATTTTTGAGACAATGGCATTGGTGTACAATAGCCGAAACCTCGGTGATTAGCCATCCTCGGGCTTTTTCTCTTTTTCGAGGTGCATCCACACCGGGCACACATACCAAAGCTCGTTAGGGCTATTGGCTTATTTGACTTTGGCAAGGCACCAACACCCGATTATGTGAAGTGTACCGAGTTACTTGTCATTTAAACCAACGCCCCCAAACCTATTTTGGCTACACTTCCACAATAATTTCAGCATTCCATTCACGACATTCTTTTCATTACATCTTCACCCCGCACTTGCTTTTTACACATTCAAACACACTAGCATGCTCCTATTCCCGGATGGGTTTTAAAAGGAGGTCAAATTTTATATCAATTGAGGTGCTCAAGCAATCATGATCAAGATGAGAAGTAGAGAAAGATGAAGTGCCTTATTCATTCCTAGATGGTATGCAAGAACTATCATGTAATTTCGATTTTCAATACTCAATCCATTCTAGGCAATCATGATCTCAAGTCATTCATGGAATTCAAGAGAAGTAGTTCAAGTCCACATATGCATTTATCAATTTAACACATAAGGCCATTCATAGCCAATCACAAGACAAGTTTCATCATTAGGATCATATCCAAGCCTAGAAAGCACAAAAATTTTTTAAATTTTCTGATTTTTATGGAATTTTCGATTTAAGTATGTACAATGCAAGATATGTGCAAATATTAACCTATCCTAGATGCTCATCATGCAAAGGATCATGCAAACCCCACCCCATACTTAGAAACACATTGTCCCCAATGTGGTATTCAAGTAAAGAGAGTGAAAGAAGGTTCTCACAATGTAAAATGGTTTTCTTCGATATTTGGGAATTCCTAAGAGGATTGATGTTGGATGATCCTTTCAACCATGGTAGGGAGCTCTAAGCATCCTTCAAGCTTTGAAACCCGCGCTAGGCACCGCTAGCCGTCCAAGTTCCGCGTCCGCTCCACCCATGATTAGTGAGGGTTTCATCATCATCATTTCCAAGAAAGGTTTCCAATGCCACTAATGTTCTAGCACACATAAAATAGACAAAACACACAAAGCACACAAAAACAGAAAAATCTAAGCTAAAATGAAGAAAAAAATGTTACCGATGGGTTGCCTCCCACCAAGCGCTTCTTTAAGGTCATTAGCTTGACCAAGCTCGGGAGCGTTTATGCAAGGTGAAGCGGGGCGATCATGTCTATTGGGGCTCCCGGAATGTACTTCTTCAAGCGATGCCCATTCACTTTGAAATCTCCACAATGCTCCCCTCCTATCTCAATAGCTCCATGGGGAAAGATCTTCTTTACCACATATGGCCCGGTCCATCTTGATTTGAGCTTTCCGGGGAAAAGCCTTAGCCTCGAGTTGAAGAGAAGGACAAGATCTCCTTCACTCAACTCTTTTGGAATGATCCTCTTGTCATGCCACCTTTTGGTTCTCTCCTTGTAAATCCGGGCATTCTCATAAGCTTCCAACCGGAGTTCCTCAAGGGCATTGATATCAAGCAATCTCTTCTCTCCCGCCTCCTTGAGGTCAAAATTTAGCCACTTAATGGCCCAATAAGCTCTATGCTCCATTTCCACCGGAAGATGGCAAGACTTGCCATAGACCAATTTGTAGGGAGTGGTGCCAATAGGTGTCTTGAAGGCGGTTCTATATGCCCATAGTGCGTCATTGAGCTTCATGGCCCAATCCTTCCTTGTTCTAGACACCGTCTTCTCGAGGATGGCCTTGATTTCTCGGTTGGAGATCTCCACTTGGCCACTAGTTTGGGGGTGGTAGGGTGTGGCCACTTTATGAGTCACCCCATACTTGGCCAAAAGTGCTCCAAAATTCCTATTTGTGAAGTGCTTCCCTCCATCACTAATGATCACCCTTGGTGTTCCAAACCTAGGGAAGATCACTCGGTTGAAGAACCGCAGCACCACCTTGGCATCATTCGTAGGAGAGGCGATTGCCTCTACCCATCTTGACACATAGTCCACCGCCAATAGGATGAATAGATTGCCACATGAAGAAGGGAATGGTCCCATGAAGTCTACACCCCACACATCAAAAATCTCAACTTCTTGGATGTTGTTCAAGGGCATTTCATTCCTCCTTGAGATGTTCCCCGTTCTTTGGCAAGCATCACATGCCGCTACAAAACCTTGCACATCTCTAAACAAGTTAGGCCAATAAAAACCGGATTGCAATACCTTGGCACACGTTTTGTGTGAGCTAGCATGGCCTCCACATGGTAGGGAGTGACAATGCCGGATCACACTCTCCATTTCATCTTCCGGTATGCATCTTCTAAGCACCCCATCCGGGCCTCTCTTGAATAGAAGTGGCTCGCTCCAATAGTAATGTCTTACATCGTTGAAGAACTTCTTCCTTTGTGAATATGATAATCCGGGAGGCACTTCCTCACACACCAAGTAATTCACAATGTCGGCATACCATGGCTCACTTCCCCTAGCCACTTGGAATAAGCATTCTTCCACCATTTGCAATTGTTCATCCCGGAAAGAGTCATCTATCGGGATGTTGTCTTTCCCAAGCTCTAATGGTGGGAGTCTACTAAGGTGATCCGCCACCGAGTTCTCAAATTCCTTCTTATCTCTTATCTCCAAATCAAACTCTTGAAGAATAAGGATCCACCGAATCAACCTTGGCTTGGCATCCTTCTTTGTAAGTAGATAACGGATCGCCGCATGATCCATGTAAACTATGACCTTCGCTCCAACAAGGTACGAGCGGAACTTCTCAAATGCATACACTACCGCTAACAACTCCTTCTCGGTAGTAGCATAATTGAGTTGGGCATCATCTAGCGTCTTGCTAGCATAGTAAATAGCATGAGTGCGCCCTTCTTTCCTTTGCCCCAAAACGGCCCCAACAGCCACATCACTTGCATCGCACATAATCTCAAATGGTAGACTCCAATCCGGAGGTTGCATGATAGGTGCGGAGATCAAGGCGTTCTTCAACCTACAAAATGCTTCAAGACAATCTTTGGAGAAAACAAAATCAACATCTTTCATTAGTAGGTTAGTGAGAGGCTTAGAAATTTTAGAGAAATCTTGAATAAACCTCCGGTAAAAACCGGCATGCCCTAGGAAACTCCTTACCCCCTTCACCGAGGTAGGTGGTGGCAACTTCTCTATTGTTTCAATCTTAGCCCTATCAACCTCAATGCCACGGTTAGACACCAAGTGTCCTAACACAATACCTTCACTTACCATGAAGTGGCATTTTTCCCAATTCAAGACAAGATTCGTTTCCTCACATCTTTGCAACACTAATGACAAATTAGCCAAGCAATCATCGAAAGAAGAACCATAAACAGAGAAATCATCCATGAATACTTCCATGATATTTTCTATGTATTCCGAAAAGATAGCCATCATACACCTTTGAAAGGTGGCGGGTGCATTACACAACCCAAATGGCATTCTCCTATATGCAAATGTACCCCATGGACATGTAAAAGTTGTTTTCTCTTGGTCATCGGGGTGGATAGGTGATAACAAGATTTATGACTTAGGATTAGGTAATCATTTAGATAGATTCATCACTCATTCATGCATGGTTTAGCACAAATTCGCGACGTTTGCACTCAATTCACATATTTTGTCGAGATAGACGTCTACACGGACTTGTGCGTTGCTTTGTAGGTATTTCGGGGATCTTTTGGACATTAACCGATACATTTGAGGACCAAGCCTCATGATGGTACACATCCAAGGCTAAGGAGGAGCATAATTGGAGCAACAAAGGACACAAAGACCACTATTGGTGCGAGCAATGGATCAACTCGTGACTAAACGAGCATAACACCTTTCTGCTGAAGAAAATCGGACCAGCAAGCAGCTAAATCGGCCGATTTATTGCTCTGGGTCGATTTTTAGGCCTTTGACAGCTTAAAGCCACGTGTCCCACGATCTCTTGCCCGTCCTTGCTCTTGGTGGAGAATATAAGTGGTCCCTCAGGTGGTTGCTGAGCATCTCTCCTCTCCCACACTCTCATTCACAGCTCATCATTTTGGTAGGAGGATTGGAGAAGAAGAAAAGCTCCCAAGGATTGAAGGAAGAACAAGAAGACCATTTTAAGGGTGATTTTGAGTGATTTTGTAGACTTGGATTGAAGAACTAATTGCAAGGATTGTTAAGAACGTTTTGCATCTTCATTTTAGAGTTTGTAAGTCTTGCTACAACTTGGATTTGGCTGAGATTTATTGATTTTGCTTACTCATCTTTCATTACTCATCTATGAACACCATGTATGCTTGTTTGATGATTTCGGATCTTGATATGCATATTATTGGCTAGTTTCTTGTGATTTTAGAGTGATGGATTGATGGTTATGGCTTGGGTGATGATAGGATGGACTTATATGTTAGTTTAGGATGATTTGTATGCACGAAACCCATTTCAGAGACAAAAATCGATCTGTTCTTCATCTAGATTGTCCGATTTTCTGTATGATCCACCCGATTTTCTTCTCTGTTGCTCTTTAATTGATGAATCTGCATGTTGGGGTCCTTGGTTGTTTAAATCCTAGTGTTTATTAAGCCTAATTTAGCTTAGAATCACCTAATGCTACCAACCTAAGTGAGGGAAGAGATCTACCCGATGATTTCCGATCTTAGATACCTAAGATGATGAATGCTAGGTAGTAGTGAGCCTCATAAGCCGCTATTGGATTGAGTGTGCTAGGATTATTGCTTGAGATTTCCCTATTCCGAGACTTACCCGGTAAGGAGAGGGTTACCCTTAAGTAGTATCTAGTTTGTGTGAAATTCCTTACTCTAACCCCTAGAGACTTACCCGGTAATAGGAGTTTGATGCGGGATTAGTGAAGTGAGAGACCTACCCGGTAATTGCTTCCATTAGCGAAACATTCTTTCCCAACACCGCAGCTTAGTCCTTAGAATCTTTAGAACCTTGAATCCAATGCCATAACCGGAAATCTTGACCTCTAAAATCTACTTTTCTCTCTTGATCATATCCTTGTGCTTTGTGTTTGCTTGTTCGTTTGCTAGCTTGAGTTGTTAGTTGTTTATCATCTTGCTTGACTTGTGATCTTTGTTTGATCACCGCAAAAACCAACAAAAACATTGTGTTTTCCATTTTCTTTATTCCTCATCTTATCTTAGTCTAGATTCACACTATCTTTGATCATTGCTTGACTCGATTTCACCTTAGTCTTTGTGTTCGACCTCGGAATACTTACCTTTCTACAAACGTCCCGTACACTGCGGGTTCGCTAGGAGTTAGGATAATTATAACGAGTATAAATTTAAGACTTATTGCGTGCACATCACATCTATTCCTAGACGTAACAAGTTTTTGGCGCCGTTGCCGGGGACTAGGTCTAGATTGAGTCTATTTTGTGATTGTTGGTAGTGTAGATCTTTCTTGTTGCTTTTGATCTCTCTTTGGTGTGTGTCTTTGCTTTTCAGGACATCTCTTACTCTTTAGGTGTATGCGAAGATCTCGTGGCAAGGATTTAGCTCCATTCGATCCCGAACCGGAGAAAACCCTTAGATCTAGATCCAAGAGCATTCGAAAAGAGAAAGAGATGGCCGGTAGGAACCTCCAAGCCGAGTATGATGAAGCCTTAGAGCAAATTAGGCTAAGAGATGAGCTCTTGGAGGAAGAAAGGAGACTTGCCAATGAGAGGCAAGAGGCAACTAGGAGGGAGATTGAGGAGATTAGGCAAGCACTTGTGCAAAGGGAGCTTAACCGTCAACAACCTCCTCCACCTCCACCACAACCGCAGCCGGCGGTGAACGTTAGGGTTGTGCCCATTGCTATGGATGAGCCACAAACGTTCGGGCAACGTATGGATCCGGCACAAAGAGCACACCGCCCGGGTGTGAACTTAGGAGATCCCGCAGCCCATGATTACGAGCTCCGCCCTCAAGTTCTACAAATGATCCGGCATAACCAATTTGGAGGGATGGAAGGAGAGTCTCCTCATCAACATTTGATGAACTACGAGATTTTGATGGAGACTCTTAGACCGCCGAGATTGGAGAGCAACAACCATAAGCTAAGGGCTTTCTCCTTCTCTCTTAAGGACAAGGCCTTAGCTTGGTATCAATCTATTCCACAAGGGCGAGTTGGTACTTGGGAGGAGATGACAACCGAGTTTTTGACTAAGTTCTTCCCACCTTCCAAGACTACCGAATTAAGAGGGAAGATCAATGCCTTCGTGATGAAGGATAGAGAGAGTTTGTTCAAGTCTTGGGAGAGATTCAAAGACCTTCTCCTAGATTGTCCACACCATGGCATACCGAAAATTGAGCTATTGGAGATCTACTTCAAAGGACTTGATGAAGATAGCCAATTCAAGCTTCAATCCCTTTCCGGTGGGACTTTCATGGAGAAGCATGTAGATGATGCTTGGGAGTTTGTGGAGAAGCAAGCTCTAGTGATTGAGAAGTACTCCCATAGGAAGAGTGAAGGGAGAAAGGCGGGAGCATATGAGGTGAGTGAGGTCACCATGAGCAACTTCAAGCTCGACGCCATCAACAACGAGCTAAAGTCCTTGAGGGAGTTGTGTGCTACAACTTTGAAGAGTCAAGCAACTCCTCAAGTGCCTCCACAAGCCAACCTATCTTCCAAAGAGGAGGATGTGAACTATATGGGAAGGGGCAACTACAACAACTACCAAGGCCCAAGGAACTTCAACAACAACCGGCAATTCAACAACTACCGGCCCAACCATAACCATCCCGGGTTTTCTTACTCTAACCCGGATGGAGCCTTGAACCCTCCCGCTTCTACAAGCACAACTCCACCACCAAGAGCTTCACAAGAACCTCCACCCGGATTCACTCAACCTCCAAAGGATAGAACCGAAATGATGTTTGAGCAATTGCTAGGAAGGTTGAGCGGTCTTGAGAGCACGGTGACTTCCATTTCCAAAGCTCAAAAAGTGTTGGAAGCACAAGTGTTCCAAAAGGCGGGTGAAGCACATAGAGATCCGGGGAAGCTTCCCGGAAGGACCGAAGAAAACCCAAAGGGACAAGTGTTGGCCATCACAACAAGAAGTGGGTTAAGCATGAAGGATCCCTTGCCTAAGAAGAATGCTAAAGGGAAGCAAGTGGTGAATGAAGAAGAGACTTCACAAGGAGATGGAGGCAAGAGCAAGGATGTAGAGCCAAGATGTGTGGCACCGCCTCCATACAAGCCACCACTACCGTTCCCTCAATCACGAGCAAGAGCTCGCTTGGACAATCACTTTGGTAAGTTCCTTGAACTAATGTCTAAATTGCATATTAACATTCCGTTCATGGATGCTATTTTAGGGATGCCGGCATATGGCAAGTTCTTGAAGGAAATACTCTCCAACAAAAGGAAGTTGGAGGAGTATGGGGAGATAAGGATGACTAAGAGATCCTCGGAGTTGATTCAAACGATGAAGGAGGAGATGCCTCCTAAGCTAAGGGATCCGGGATCCTTTTGTGTGCCAATCGGAGTAGGAGAAGTGAAGTATGATGCCCTATGTGATCTTGGGGCAAGTGTAAGCATCATCCCGCTTGCACTTTGCAACAAGGTTGGGCTAGGAGAGCCAAAGCCGGTCAAGATGACTCTTTACATGGCGGACCGCTCAATCACTCATCCGGTTGGGATCTTGGAAGACATCCCGGTGCAATTAGGGAAGTTCTATGTGCCCATAGACTTCGTTGTTTTGGATATCCCGGCGGACTATCCGGTTCCTATCATTTTGGGGAGACCTTTCCTAGCTACTTCCGGATGTCTAGTGGATTGCAAGAATGGGACTCTCTCCTTCAACATTGGAGAAGAAAACATCAAGTTCAAGCTGTCCACAATGATGAAAGGACCAACTCTTGATGAAGATGTATTCAACATAGTAGAAGAAGAGGAGTCTAGGGAGGTTGTGAGCTCAATCTTGCTCAAGGATCCACTTGAGAGGGTTCTTAGCTCAAGCTTGATGGAAGAAGGAGTTGAGGAGAGTAGCAATGAAGTAATCAAGGCCTTGAATGCATTGGACGAGCTACCAAGTGTGGGATTTGAAGTGCTAGAAGAAGGGAGAAACTGGCAGAAAAATCGGACTGCCTGCCAAAAATCGGCCGATTTTTGTACTTATGCTGAAATTTCAGCCAGTTTTGCCAAAACAGAAACTCAGATCGACCCCCCTTCACAAAAATCGACCGATTTTTCTTCCTGGGTCGATTTTCCTGAGTCTTTTCAGCATCAACAACTTGAGTGTGAGCAATCATCAAGGGACTTCAAGGAGGCTTCCATGGCTTTGCAATCATCTCAACCTACATTGTATGGATCGTCTCCAACCGAAAAAGGTCCTCCTCAACTTGATCTTAAACCTCTTCCTTCTCATTTAAAGTATGCTTTCCTTGGTTCAAATTCTACTTATCCGGTGATTGTGAATGCATCTTTGAATGATGATGAGCTTAATAGGTTGTTGAATGAATTGAAACTGCATAGAAAGGCAATAGGATACACCGTTGATGATCTTGTTGGCATCAAGCCATCTTTGTGCATGCATAGGATAATGATGGAAGATAATCATAAACCCTCTATTGAACATCAAAGAAGGTTAAATCCTATAATGAAAGAGGTAGTTAAGAAGGAAATCATTAAGTTGCTAGATGCGGGGATTATCTACCCTATCTCGGATAGTAAGTGGGTTAGTCCCGTTCATGTAGTACCTAAGAAGGGTGGGATGACCGTAGTAACCAATGAGAACAATGAACTAATTCCCACTAGAATGGTTACGGGATGGAGGATGTGCATTGATTATAGGAAGCTTAACATGGCCTCTAGGAAAGATCACTTCCCTCTCCCTTTCATTGACCAAATGCTAGAGAGATTAGCTCAACACTCTCATTTTTGCTACCTAGATGGCTATAGTGGATTCTTCCAAATCCCTATCCACCCCGATGACCAAGAGAAAACAACCTTTACATGTCCATGGGGTACTTTTGCATATAGGAGAATGCCATTTGGGTTGTGTAATGCACCCGCCACCTTCCAAAGGTGTATGATGGCTATCTTTTCGGAATACATAGAAAATATCATGGAAGTGTTTATGGATGATTTCTCTGTTTATGGTTCTTCTTTCAATGATTGCTTGGCTAACTTGTCCTTAGTATTACAAAGATGTGAGGAGACAAATCTTGTCTTAAATTGGGAAAAATGCCACTTCATGGTAAGTGAAGGTATTGTGTTAGGACACTTGGTGTCTAACCGTGGCATTGAGGTTGATAGAGTGAAAATCGAAACGATAGAGAAGTTGCCGCCACCTACCTCGGTGAAGGGGGTAAGGAGCTTTTTAGGGCATGCCGGTTTTTACCGGAGGTTCATTCAAGATTTCTCTAAAATTTCTAAGCCTCTCACTAACCTACTAATGAAGGATGTTGATTTTGTCTTCTCCAAAGATTGCTTTGAAGCTTTTTGTAGGTTGAAGAACGCCTTGATCTCCGCACCTATCATGCAACCTCCGGATTGGAGTTTACCGTTTGAGATCATGTGTGACGCAAGCGATGTAGCCGTTGGGGCTGTTTTGGGGCAAAGGAAAGATGGGAAAACTCATGCTATTTATTATGCTAGCAAGACGCTAGATGATGCCCAACTTAACTATGCCACAACCGAGAAAGAGTTGCTAGCGGTAGTGTATGCCTTTGAGAAGTTTCGGTCATACCTCGTTGGAGCGAAAGTCATAGTGTATACGGATCATGCTGCGATCCGTTATCTCCTTACCAAGAAGGATGCAAAGCCTAGATTGATTCGATGGATCCTTCTTCTTCAAGAGTTTGATTTGGAGATCCGGGACAAGAAGGGATCCGAGAACTCCGTGGCGGATCACCTTAGTAGACTCCCACCATTGGAGCTTGAAAGAGAGGACATCCTGATTGATGACTCGTTCCGGGATGAGCAATTGCAAATGGTAGAGGAGTGCTTGTTCCAAGTGTCTAGAGGAAGCGAGCCATGGTTTGCCGACATTGTGAACTACCTAGTGTGTGAGGAAGTGCCTCCCGGTTTGACATATGCCCAAAGGAAGAAGTTCTTCAAAGATGTGAGGCATTACTATTGGAGCGAGCCACTTTTGTTCAAAAGAGGGCCGGATGGGATGTTTAGGAGATGCATACCGGAGGATGAGGTGGAGAGTGTGATCCGCCATTGTCACTCCTTGCCATGTGGAGGGCATGCTAGCTCACACAAGACATGTGCTAAAGTGTTGCAATCGGGCTTCTTTTGGCCAAGCTTGTTCAAGGACGTGCAAGGCTTTGTGGTAACTTGTGATGCTTGTCAAAGGACGGGCAACATCTCAAGGAGAAATGAGATGCCCTTGAACAACATACAAGAGGTGGAAATATTTGATGTGTGGGGTGTGGACTTCATGGGGCCATTCCCTTCTTCATGTGGCAACCTCTACATCCTATTGGCGGTTGACTATGTTTCGAGATGGGTGGAGGCAATCGCCTCTCCTACAAATGACGCCAAGGTTGTGGTGCGGTTCTTCAACCGAGTGATCTTCCCTAGGTTTGGAACACCAAGAGTGATCATAAGTGATGGAGGGAAGCACTTCACCAATAGGAATTTTGGAGCACTTTTGGCCAAGTATGGGGTGACTCATAAGGTGGCAACACCTTACCATCCCCAAACTAGTGGCCAAGTGGAGATCTCCAACCGGGAGATCAAGGCCATTCTTGAGAAGACGGTATCAAGGACGAGAAAAGATTGGGCTATGAAGCTCGATGATGCCTTGTGGGCATATAGGACCGCCTTCAAAACACCAATTGGCACCACTCCTTACAAGTTGGTCTATGGAAAGTCGTGCCACCTTCCGGTAGAGATGGAGCATAGAGCTTATTGGGCCATTAAGTGGCTAAATTTTGATCTCAAGGAGGCGGGAGAGAAGAGGTTGCTTGACATAAACGCTCTTGAAGAGATCCGGTTGGATGCTTATGAGAATGCCCGGATCTACAAGGAGAGGACTAAACGGTGGCATGACAAGCGCCTCATCCCGAAGGAGTTGAGTGAAGGCGACCTTGTCCTTCTCTTCAACTCGAGGCTGCGGCTCTTCCCCGGAAAGCTCAAATCAAGATGGACCGGGCCATATGTGGTGAAGAAAGTCTTTCCTCATGGAGCGGTGGAGATAGGAGGAGATCATTGTGGTAACTTCAAGGTGAATGGGCATCGATTGAAGAAGTACATCCCGGAAGCCCCGGTGGAAGTGATTGCCCCGCTTCACCTCGATTGAAACGCTCCCGAATTTGGTCAAGCTAATGACCTTAAAGAAGCGCTTAATGGGAGGCAACCCATTGGTATATATTTTTCCTTGTGTTTTTCTTGCTTTTGTTTAATCTCACTCTTGGTGTGCTTTGTTTTTCTTTTGTGTTTTTGGGTGCTAGATCTTGTTGATTATCATGAGTTATGGGATGTTGGAGGTCATGTGGAAGCCTCATGGACCAGTTGAAAGAACAAGATCCAAGCACATGGACGAAGAGGAAAGCACCCAGAAAAATCGGCCTGTTCATCAATAAATCGGCCGATTTTCCTGGGCTATGGGGCGATTTTTCCTCTGTACAAGGGAAAGTGATGATCTCCAATCAAGCATGGGTGGAGCGGACGTGGAACTTGGACGGCTTGCGATGCCAAGCGCGGGTTCCGACATCATAACGAACATCAAGAGCTCTCTACCATCCTTGATCGATCATCCACCATCATCATTCAAAGTGAACCGAAATACCAAAGCATCACCAATTTTACATTGTGAGGACTCTCTTTCACTTCTTTATTTAGTTTCCACATTGGGGACAATGTGTTTCTAAGTATGGGGTGGGGTTTTCATGATCACTTGCATGATTAGCATCTAGGATAGTTTAATTTTGTCACATGTTTCATTATGTCTTGCATTGAACATACATATTTCGAAAAATCCAAAAAATTCAGAAAATTTTAAAAAATTTTAGTGCTTCTAAGGCTTGGATATAACCCTAATGATGAACCTTGTCTTGTGGATTGGCTATGGATGGCCTTATGTATTAAATTGATGAATGTATATGTAGACTTGAAGTACTTCTCTTGAAACCATGAATGATTTGTGATCATGAATGTTTGCCTTGATTGAATTGAGTATTGAAAGTCGAAATTGCATGCTAGTTCTTGCACATCAATTAGGAGTGATTAAGGCAATTCATTTTCCTCTACTTCTCATCTTGATCATGTTGTTTGAGCACCTCAATTGATATAAATTGACCTCTTTTGACCCATCCGGGAATAGGAGCATGCTAGTGTGTTGATGTATGTGAAAAGCAAGTGTGGGGTGAAGGTGTTGATGAAAGAATGCCATGAATAGAATGCTGAATTTGTTGTGAAAGTGTAGACAAAAATATAGGTTTGGGGACGTTGGTTTAAATGATAAGTAACTCGGTACACTTCACATAATCGGGTGTTGGTGCCTTGCCAAAGTCAAATAAACCGATAGTTCTAACGAGCTTTGGTATGTGTGCCCGGTGTGGATGCATCTCGAAAAATAGAAAAAGCCCGAGAATGGCTAATCACCAAGGTTTCGGCTTTTGCACACCAATGCCATTGTCTCAAAAATAAAAGAAAGAAAAGAAAATGAAGAAAAATATACACTTGAGGGAAGTTGATAAGAAAATTTGAAGTTGTGGTTGTTTAGTTCCTTTCCCGGATTAGCATCACATAGCCTAGAAAATTCCCGCCTAATCACGACGTTTCTTGGCCTTCTATTTCACAAGTCCTTATGACCTACTTGCATGTGTGTAAGACTAAGTGATTTAGATTGGACATGCTCATGATCATCTTGACTTCTTCATCTTTACATTTCATTGCATGCTATCAAGTTAAGTGTAATTGTCTTTCCATGCTTTCATTTATTTGATGCATAATTGCTTGTCCATTGCCATGAAACATGACTATGAAGGTGATCCAATATTAGAAGCACAACTCCAAAAGATTTTGACAATTTTTCTGCATACATAAATCATGTCATCTCTTAGTCTATAGTTGGGAATTTGCTCGGGGACGAGCAAACCTTAAGTATGGGGTATTTTTGATAACAAGATTTATGACTTAGGATTAGGTAATCATTTAGATAGATTCATCACTCATTCATGCATGGTTTAGCACAAATTCGCGACGTTTGCACTCAATTCACATATTTTGTCGAGATAGACGTCTACACGGACTTGTGCGTTGCTTTGTAGGTATTTCGGGGATCTTTTGGACATTAACCGATACATTTGAGGACCAAGCCTCATGATGGTACACATCCAAGGCTAAGGAGGAGCATAATTGGAGCAACAAAGGACACAAAGACCACTATTGGTGCGAGCAATGGATCAACTCATGGCTAAACGAGCATAACACCTTTCTGCTGAAGAAAATCGGACCAGCAAGCAGCTAAATCGGCCGATTTATTGCTCTGGGTCGATTTTTAGGCCTTTGACAGCTTAAAGCCACGTGTCCCACGATCTCTTGCCCGTCCTTGCTCTTGGTGGAGAATATAAGTGGTCCCTCAGGTGGTTGCTGAGCATCTCTCCTCTCCCACACTCTCATTCACAGCTCATCATTTTGGTAGGAGGATTGGAGAAGAAGAAAAGCTCCCAAGGATTGAAGGAAGAACAAGAAGACCATTCTAAGGGTGATTTTGAGTGATTTTGTAGACTTGGATTGAAGAACTAATTGCAAGGATTGTTAAGAACGTTTTGCATCTTCATTTTAGAGTTTGTAAGTCTTGCTACAACTTGGATTTGGCTGAGATTTATTGATTTTGCTTACTCATCTTTCATTACTCATCTATGAACACCATGTATGCTTGTTTGATGATTTCGGATCTTGATATGCATATTATTGGCTAGTTTCTTGTGATTTTAGAGTGATGGATTGATGGTTATGGCTTGGGTGATGATAGGATGGACTTATATGTTAGTTTAGGATGATTTGTATGCACGAAACCCATTTCAGAGACAAAAATCGATCTGTTCTTCATCTAGATCGTCCGATTTTCTGTATGATCCACCCGATTTTCTTCTCTGTTGCTCTTTAATTGATGAATCTGCATGTTGGGGTCCTTGGTTGTTTAAATCCTAGTGTTTATTAAGCCTAATTTAGCTTAGAATCACCTAATGCTACCAACCTAAGTGAGGGAAGAGATCTACCCGATGATTTCCGATCTTAGATACCTAAGATGATGAATGCTAGGTAGTAGTGAGCCTCATAAGCCGCTATTGGATTGAGTGTGCTAGGATTATTGCTTGAGATTTCCCTATTCCGAGACTTACCCGGTAAGGAGAGGGTTACCCTTAAGTAGTATCTAGTTTGTGTGAAATTCCTTACTCTAACCCCTAGAGACTTACCCGGTAATAGGAGTTTGATGCGGGATTAGTGAAGTGAGAGACCTACCCGGTAATTGCTTCCATTAGCGAAACATTCTTTCCCAACACCGCAGCTTAGTCCTTAGAATCTTTAGAACCTTGAATCCAATGCCATAACCGGAAATCTTGACCTCTAAAATCTACTTTTCTCTCTTGATCATATCCTTGTGCTTTGTGTTTGCTTGTTCGTTTGCTAGCTTGAGTTGTTAGTTGTTTATCATCTTGCTTGACTTGTGATCTTTGTTTGATCACCGCAAAAACCAACAAAAACATTGTGTTTTCCATTTTCTTTATTCCTCATCTTATCTTAGTCTAGATTCACACTATCTTTGATCATTGCTTGACTCGATTTCACCTTAGTCTTTGTGTTCGACCTCGGAATACTTACCTTTCTACAAACGTCCCGTACACTGCGGGTTCGCTAGGAGTTAGGATAATTATAACGAGTATAAATTTAAGACTTATTGCGTGCACATCACATCTATTCCTAGACGTAACAATAGGGATTTGGAAGAATCCACTATACCCATCTAGATAGCAAAAGTGAGAGTGTTGAGCTAATCTTTCTAGCATTTGGTCAATGAAGGGGAGGGGAAAGTGATCTTTCCTAGAGGCCATGTTCAATTTCCTATAATCTATACACATTCTCCATCCCGTGACCGTCCTAGTTGGTATTAGTTCATTGTTCTCATTAGTTACTACCGTCATTCCACCTTTCTTAGGTACTACATGAACGGGGCTAACCCACTTACTATCCGAGATAGGGTAGATAATTCCCGCATCTAGCAACTTAATGATTTCCTTCTTGACCACCTCTTTCATTATAGGATTCAATCTCCTTTGATGTTCAATAGAGGGTTTGTGGTTATCTTCCATCATTATCTTATGCATGCACAAAGATGGCTTAATGCCAACCAAATCATCAATAGTATAACCAATGGCTTTCCTATGCAATCTTAGTTCATGCAGCAATTTAGCAAGTTCATCATCACTCAAGCATGCATTAACAATCACCGGATATGTAGAATTATCACCAAGGAATGCATACTTTAAATGAGAGGGGAGGGGTTTGAGTTCAAGTGAGGGAGGACCTTTATCAGTTGAAGACGATCCAAACAAGGTTGGATGAGATGAATCCAAAACAAATGAAGACTCTCCTTGGCTCCTAGAAGCTTGATCATCATCAAGAGCTGATTCAGGGGAAACCACGGTTGGAATCACGGTTGGCTCAACTTCCACGACCGTGGTTCTTGCCAAGCTTGCTTCTCGGAGTTGTCCAGAGAGTTTGACGACCGTGGAACCCAAATCTCGACCGTGGAACTTGCAGCTGTTCACAATTTCTTCATGGCTCTCAAATCCAACTCTTGGCTCCTCTTCCAATGCCTCCAAGGCTTTGATCTCTTCATTGCAATTCTCCTCAATGTCTTCCTCCATCTTACTCAAGGTAAGAACCTTCTCCAAGGGATCCTTGATCAAAATCGAGCTCACCATTTCTCTAGATTCTTCTTGCTCGACTATGTTGAAGATATCTTCATCAAGGGTTGGCCCTTTCATCATTGTGGACAGCTTGAACTTGATGTTCTCCTCTCCTATGTTGAAGGAGAGAGTCCCATTCTTGCAATCCACTAAACATCCGGAGGTAGCTAAGAAAGGTCTTCCCAGGATGATGGGAACCGGGTAATCCGCCGGAATGTCCAACACTACAAAGTCAATAGGCACATAGAATCCTCCCAATTGCACCGGAATGTCCTCAAGAATCCCAACTGGATGAGTGATAGAACGGTCCGCCATATAGAGGGTCATCTTGACCGGCTTTGGCTCTCCTAACCCGACCTTGTTGCTAAGTGCAAGCGGTATAATGCTTACACTTGCTCCAAGATCACAAAGGGCCTCGTATTTCACATCTCCCACTCCTATGGGGACGCAAAAAGAGCCCGGATCCCTTAGCTTGGGAGGCATTGCTTCCTTCATTGTTTGGATTAATTCCGAGGATCTCTTGGTCATCCTAATCTCCCCATACTCCTCCAACTTTCTTTTGTTGGAGAGTATTTCCTTCAAGAACTTTCCGTATGCCGGCATTCCTAAGATGGCATCCATGAACGGAATGTTAATATGTAACTTGGACATTAGTTCAAGGAACTTACCAAAGTGATTGTCCAAACGAGCTCTTGCTCTTGATTGTGGGAATGGTAGTGGTGGCTTGTATGGAGGCGGTGCCACATAGGTTGGCTCTACATCCTTGCTCTTGCCTCCATCATCTTGCTTTCTTCCCTCTTCTACCACTACTTGACTCCCCTTAGCTTGGTCCTTGGGCAAAGGATCCTTCATACTCAACCCACTCCTTGTTGTGATAGCCAAAACTTGGCCTCTTGGGTTATCTTCGGTTCTTCCGGGAAGCTTTCCCGGATCTCTATGTGCCTCTCCCGCCTTTTGAAAGACTTGTGCTTCCGAGACTTTTTGAGCCTTAGAAATTGAAGTGACGGTGCTCTCAAGTCCACTCAATCTTCCTAGCAATTGTTCAAACATGACTTCGGTTCTATCCTTTGAAGGTTGAGTAAAACCGGGTGGAGGTTCTTGTGAAGCTCTTTGTGGTGGAGTTGTGCTTGTGGAGGCGGGAGGGTTCAAGGCTCCATCCGGATTAGAGTAAGAAAACCCGGGATGGTTGTGGTTTGGCCGGTAATTGTTGAATTGCCGGTTGTTGTTGAAATTTCTTGGGCCTTGGTAATTATTGAAGTTGCCCCTTCCCATATAATTCACATCTTCCTCCTTGGAAGACAAGTTGGCTCGTGGAGGTGCTTGAGGAGTTGCTTGGCTCTTCAAGGTGGTAGTGCACAACTCTCTCAAGGACTTCAACTCATTGTTGATGGCGTCAAGCTTGAAATTGCTCATGGTGACTTCGCTCACCTCATATGCTCCCGCCTTTCTCCCTTCACTCTTCCTATGGGAGTACTTCTCAATCACTAGAGCTTGCTTCTCCACAAACTCCCAAGCATCATCTACATGTTTCTCCATAAATGTCCCACCGGAAAGAGATTGAAGCTTGAATTGGCTATCTTCATCAAGCCCCTTGAAGTAGATCTCCAATAGCTCAATCTTCGGTATACCATGGTGTGGGCAATCTAGGAGAAGGTCTTTGAATCTCTCCCAAGACTTGAACAAACTCTCTCTATCCCTCATCACAAAGGCATTGATCTTTCCCCTTAATTCGGTAGTCTTGGAAGGTGGGAAGAACTTGGTCAAGAACTCGGTTGTCATCTCCTCCCAAGTACCAACTCTCCCTTGTGGAATAGATTGATACCAAGCTAAGGCCTTGTCCTTAAGAGAGAAGGAGAAAGCCCTTAGCTTATGGTTGTTGCTCTCCAATCTCGGCGGTCTAAGAGTCTCCATCAAAATCTCATAGTTCATCAAATGTTGGTGAGGAGACTCTCCTTCCATCCCTCCAAATTGGTTATGCCGGATCATTTGTAGAACTTGAGGGCGGAGCTCGTAATCATGGGCTGCGGGATCTCCTAGATTCACACCCGGTCGGTGTGCTCTTTGTGCCGGATCCATACGTTGCCCCAATGTTTGTGGCTCATCCATAGCAATGGGCACAACCCTAACGTTCACCGCCGGCTGCGGTTGTGGTGGAGGTGGAGGAGGTTGTTGACGGTTAAGCTCCCTTTGCACAAGTGCTTGCCTAATCTCCTCAATCTCCCTCCTAGTTGCCTCTTGCCTCTCATTGGCAAGTCTCCTTTCTTCCTCCAAGAGCTCATCTCTTAGCCTAATTTACTCTAAGGCTTCATCCAACTCAGCTTGGAGATTCCTACCGGCCATCTCTTTCTCTTTTCGAATGCTCTTGGATCTAGATCTAAGGGTTTTCTCCGGTTCGGGATCGAATGGAGCTAAATCCTTGCCACGAGATCTTCGCATACACCTAAAGAGTAAGAGATGTCCTGAAAAGCAAAGACACACACCAAAGAGAGATCAAAAGCAACAAGAAAGATCTACACTACCAACAATCACGAAATGACTCAATCTAGACCTAGTCCCCGGCAACGGCGCCAAAAACTTGTCACGCTAGGAAATAGCACAAAAAGCTTTACATTTATAAACTCGAACTAAATCCTAAACTACCTAGCGAAACCCGCAGTGTACGGATCGTTATGTAGAAAGGTAAGTATTCCGAGGTCGAACTCAAAGACTAAGGTGAAATCGAGTCAAGCAACGATCAAAAATAGTGTAAATCTAGGCTAAGACAAGATGAGGAACAAAGAAAATGGAAAACTCAATGTTTTTGTTGGTTTTTATGGTCATCAAGCAAGGGTCATAACTCATGCAAAGCAATAAATCAAACCAAACCAAAAATCAGCACAAATAAACGAGTCAAACGAGATATTGATCAAGAGAAAGGGAAGACGGATTCTAGGGGTTGGAAATTCCGGTTATGGCATAAAACTCAAGTTATCTATTCATTCTTTGGATTGATTATGATATGTTGGGATTAAGTGTTCCTAAAATGGGATCAATTACCGGGTAAGTCTCATGATCCAACTAATCCGCACCTAAGGTCTCATTACCGGTTAAGTCTCTAAGAACCTAAGGGGAGGAATTTAACACAAACCGGATTGTTTAATTAGGGATCTAACCTATCCTCACCGGGTAAGTCTTGGAAAGGGAAGTCCTAATCAACTATCCTAGCACATTTAATCCAATGGCGGCTTATTAGGCTCACCATTACCTAAGGTTTTGCTATTTTAGATTCTAAGGGCAAGGATTACCGGGTAAGTCTCTCCTAACACTTAGTCGCTACACTAGGACACCCTAGGGTAGGTTAAACTCAGCAAAAACTTAGGGTTTTAACAATTTTATGAACCTAAGATAAGATCCTTCGAACCAGGAAGAACCACGGTTTGTTCTACAGAAACCACGACCGTGGTTCTTCAAGAACTACCCGTGATTTCTAACAGTAGCTACGTTCATAAACAAAAATCATCCAAAGGTAAATCTAAGTTCGTCCTATCATAGATCTAGCCATAACCATCCTTTCCTTACCCTAGAATCACATCAATCTAGCCTACAACATTCATATTAGAAATCAAAACAAACAAGCATAGATTCATAACCTCCATTGCAAGAAAATGAGAGAAAGAAGATGAACAAATGAACTTCAAACACAATCTAAATCTGAAGATGAAATTAGAACGACTTACAACCCTTCCAAAGGAAGGTTCAAGAGTTCAAAAACTTCTAGAAATAAATCCGAAAATACAAGAGCTAAGTGTGTCTTCTCCTCTCCTCTTCAATGGCAATGGCTCCTTTCTTCTTCTTCTTGCACTTTCCTTCCTAGAAAAAGTCCTTCTTCTTCTTGGAATATATTTTTTCAAAGAAAAATGGAGAATATGTGAGCTGCTCTCAAACTACTTAAATCCCAGCTGCCTCTAACAACTATCAAGGACCACTTTTATAACCAATTCTTCATGAGCTGGCCATGAGAGTCGTGGCATAGCTGTCACGAGAATCTGGCAAAATCCACGGTCATTTCCACGGCCGTGGTTCTTCAGAGAACCGTGATTCTGTGCAGAAACTTCGCCTTGGATCATTAGGCTGTGGTTTGGTGCATGGCCTGTGTTGGCAAGGTTCCTTGAGTCTTTCTCAGCCCTTGCCTTGCGTTCTAATGAGTTTGGAAACGTGTCCTCTAAATGAGCGACCCTCAAACGTGTCGTTTTGGCTCGAAACTTCCCGAAATACCTACAAAACGCACACAAGTCCGTGTAGACGTCTATCTCGACAAAATACATGTTTTGAGTGCAAAACGTATTGGACTAGTGCTAGATAATGCATGATTGAGCGAGAATTCTACCTAAATGTGCACCTAAAACTATGCTATAAATCGTGTTATCAGCCATCTTCTCCGAATACATAGAGGAAATCATGGAAGTCTTTATGGATGACTTCTCCGTTTACGGTTCCTCTTTTGACAATTGCCTTTCTAACCTTGCTCTTGTATTACAAAGGTGTGAAAACACTAACCTAGTTCTTAATTGGGAAAAGTGTCAATTTATGGTAAAGGAAGGAATTGTATTAGGATACTTAATCTCTAGTAGAGGGATTGAGGTGGATAAAGCTAAGATAGAGACGATAGAAAAGCTTCCTCCCCCAACTTCGGTGAAAGGGATAAGAAGTTTTCTAGGACATGCTGGATTTTATAGGCGCTTCATAAAAGACTTCTCTAAAATATCAAAACCGCTCACTAATCTATTGATGAAAGATGCAGTTTTTGAGTTTTCGCAGGAATGTCTAGATGCGTTTAACATGATTCGGGAAGCTCTAATCTCCGCTCCGATTATCCAACCTCCGGATTGGAATCTTCCCTTTGAGGTTATGTGCGATGCAAGTGACGTAGCTATAGGAGCTGTTCTTGGGCAAAAGAAAGAAGGACGAACCCACGCTATCTACTATGCTAGCAAGACGCTAGATGAAGCGCAACTCAACTACGCCACTACCGAAAAGGAATTTTTAGCCATTGTTTATGCTATTGACAAATTTCGCTCTTATCTTGTAGGTGCAAAGGTGATTGTGTGCACAGATCATGCTGCGATCCGGTATCTCCTTGCAAAGAAGGATGCGAAACCAAGACTAATTAGATGGATTCTTCTCCTACAAGAATTCGATCTAGAGATCCGCGACAAGAAGGGTTCGGAAAATTCTGTTGCGGATCATTTGAGTCGCCTAACACATCTAGAGGACGACCACCTACCTATAGATGACTCCTTCCCGGACGAGCATTTACACATTATAGAGGAGTGCATCGAAGTAATCTCCAAAGGTAACGAACCATTGTTTGCTGATTTTGTTAACTATTTGGTTTGTCAGGAGATACCGTCCGGATTATCCTACGCACAAAGAAAGAAGTTCTTTAAGGATGTTCGGGAGTACTTTTGGAATGAACCTCTCCTCTTTAAGAGAGGTCCGGATGGCATTATTCGGCGATGTGTGCCGGAAGATGAGATGCAAAGCATCATCCGCCATTGTCATTCACTACCATGTGGAGGACACGCTAGTTCGAACAAGACTAGCGCTAAGGTATTGCAATCTGGATTCTTTTGGCCTACACTATTTAAAGATATGCAAACCTTTATTTCCTGTTGCGATGCTTGTCAAAGAACAGGGAATATCTCTAGGAGGAATGAGATGCCTCTCAATAACATCCAAGAGGTGGAGATTTTCGACGTTTGGGGAGTAGACTTTATGGAACCGTTCCCATCGTCTTGTGGAAACCAATACATACTCTTAGCGGTAGATTATGTTTCTAGATGGGTGGAAGCAATTGCCTCTCCCACCAATGATGCCATGGTAGTGGTTAAGTTCTTTAACAAGACCATCTTCCCACGATTTGGGACACCAAGGACTATCATTAGTGATGGAGGTTCTCACTTCATTGCCCGGCGCTTTGAAGCTCTTCTAGCTAAGTATGGGGTGACTCACAAGATCGCCACCCCTTATCATCCACAAACTAGTGGACAAGTTGAGATCTCAAACCGGGAGATCAAAGGAATTCTAGAGAAGACGGTTTCAAGGACAAGGAAGGATTGGTCCTTGAAGCTTGATGATGCATTATGGGCGTACCGGACTGCGTACAAGACTCCCATAGAAACCACACCATACAACCTTGTGTATGGGAAGTCTTGTCACTTACCGGTAGAGTTAGAGCACAAGGCGTTTTGGGCCATCAAGTGGTTAAACTTCAGCATGAAGGAGGCGGGAGAGAAGCGTCTCTTGGACCTTAATGAGCTTGAAGAACTCCGCTTGAACGCCTATGAGAATGCCAAGATCTATAAGGAGAGAGCAAAGCGTTGGCATGATAAGCATATCATTCCAAAGGACTTCAAACAAGGAGATCAAGTTCTCCTCTTCAATTCAACGCTTCGTCTCTTTCCAGGTAAGCTTAAATCTCGTTGGACCGGACCTTTTCTAATTAAGCGTATTTTTCCCCATGGCGCAGTTGAAGTATGGGGTGAAGTGTTACGCTAAGATCGTGATGCGCAAATGGGTTTTAAATTTATAACTCGAACCAAATCCTAACTACCTAGCGAAACCCGCAGTGTACGGGACGTTTGTAGAAGGGTTAGTATTCCGAGGTCGAACACAAAGACTAAGGTGAAATTGATTCGATTTGTGATTGAGTTTAGTAAAGATCAAGGTTAAAAGAAAAGGGGAAATAAAGAAATGAAAATCTCAATTGTTTTTAGTTGGATTTTGGTGATCAATCAAGGATTACAATTCATGCAAAGCAAACAATCAAACTAAACAAAGAGTCGACACAAATAAACAAGCTAAACAAGATAATGATCAAAGAAAGAAAAGACGGATTCTAGGGGTTAGAAGTTCCGGTTATGGCATAGGACTCAAGTTATCTATTCATTCCTTGGATTAACTATGATATGTTGGGATTAAGTGTATCTAATTTGGGATCAATTACCGGGTAGGTCTCATGGTCCAACTAGTCCACTCCTAAGGTCTCATTACCGGGTAAGTCTCTAAGAACCTAAGGATAGGAATTCTACACAAACCGGATTGTTGATTTGGGGTCTAACCTATCCTTACCGGGTAAGTCTTGGAAAGGGAAGTCCTAAACAACTATCCTAGCACATCTAATCCAATGGCGGCTTATTAGGCTCACCACTACCTAAGGTTTGTTATCTTTAAAATCTAAGAGCAAGGATTACCGGGTAAGTCTCTCCTAACACTTAGTCACTACACTAGGTTACCCTAGGGTAGGTTAAACTCAACAAACACTTAGGATTTCAACATTCTATAGATCTAAGGCGAGATCCTTCGAACCAGGAAAATCACGGTTTGTTCTATCTAAACCACGGCCGTGGTCAAACAAGAACTACCCGTGATTTCTAACAGCAACTACGTTCATAAACAAAAGTCATCCAAAGGTAAATCTAAGTCCGTCCTATCATAGCCCTAGCCATAACCATCCTTTCCTTACCCTAGAACCACATCAATTTAGCCTACAACGTTCATAATGAAAATCGAAACAAACAAACATAAAATCATAACATTCATTGCAAGATAATGAGGGGAAAGAGATGAACAAATGAACTTAAAACAAAACCAAGCTGAAAATAGGATTAGAATGACTTACAATCCTTCCAAAGGAAGGTTCAAATGGTTCTTACAATTCTAGAAACAGAATCCGAAATACAAGAAAACTATGGTGTGTGTTCTTCTCCTCCTCTTCAATGGAACTCTTCTTCTTCTCTTTGACACTTTCCTTCCTAGAAAAAAAACTTCTTGTTGAGAGAATATATTTGTTAGAGAGAAATGGATAATGGATGAGCTGCTCCAAACTACTCCCAGCTGCCCCTCACAACCCATGAAGGACCACTTTTATAACAAACTTGCATGAGCTGGCCATGAGAGTCGTGGCACAGCTGTCACAAGAATCTGGCAAAAACCACGGTTGATTCCACGGCCGTGATCTGTCAGAGAACCGTGATTCTGTGCAGAAACTTTGCCTTGGATCATTAAGCTGTGATTTGGTGCATGGCTAGTGTTGGCAAGGTTCCATGAGTCCTCCTTAGCCTATAGCTTGTGTCCTAATGAGTCCGAGGGTGTGTCGTCTAGATGAACGATCCTCAAACGCATCGTTTTAGCTCCTAAATTTCCCGAATTACCTATAAAACACGCACAAGTCCGTGTAGACATCTATCTCGACAAAATACATGAATTGAGTGCAAAATGTCTCGAACCAATGCTAAACCATGCATGAATGAGCGAGAATTCTATCTAAATGATTACCTAAAACTAAACCATAAATCGTGTTATCAAAATACCCCATACTTAAGGTTTGCTCATCCCCGAGCAAATTCCCAACTATAGATTAAGAGATGACATGATTTATGTATGCAGAAAAAATGGCAAAAATCTTTTTGGATTTGTGCTTCTACTATTGGATCACCTTCAAAGTCATGTTTCATGGCTAAGGACAAGCCATCATGCATCAAACAAATGAAAGCATAGAGAGACAATTGTACTTAACTCAAAAGTATGCATGAAATGTAAAGATGAAGAAGTCAAGAAGATCAAGAGTACATCCAATCTAAACTACTAAGTCTTACAAACATGCAAATAGGTCATAAGGTCTTGTGAGATAAAAGGGACAAGAAATGTAGTGATTGGGTGGGGATTTCTAGGTTATGTGATGCTAATCCGGGAACGGAACTAACTTCACATCCTTGTCCTCGATCAACTTCCCCCAAGTGTATATTTTCCTCTATCTTTTCTTTCTTTTCTTTCTTTTCTTTGACTTATTTTTGAGACAATGGCATTGGTGTACAAGAGCCGAAACATTGGTGATTAGCCGTCCTCGGGTTTTTTCTTAGTTTTCGAGGTGCATCCACACCGGGCACACATACCAAAGCTCGTTAGGACTATTGGTTCATTTGACTTTGGCAAGGCACCAACACCCGATTATGTGAAGTGTACCGAGTTACTTGTCATTTAAACCAATGTCCCCGAACTTATATTTTGGCTACACTTTCACAACAAGTTCAGCATTTTATGCATGATATTCTTTTCATCAACAACTTCACCCCACACTTGCATGCTCCTATTCCCGGATGGGTTAAAAGAGGTCAAATTTATCTCAATTGAGGTGCTCAAGCAATCATGATTAAGATGAGAAGTAGAGAAAGATTGAATTGCCTCATTCATCCCTAGATGGTATGCAAGAACTATCATGTAATTTCGATTTTCGCTACTCAATCCTTTCTAGGCAAACATCATGGTCACAAATCATTCATAGAATTCAAGAGAAGTAGTTCAAGTCCACATATGCATTTATCAATTCAACACATAAGGCCATTCATAGCCAATTCACAAGACAAGATTTCATCATTAGGATCATATCCAAGCCTAGAAAGCACAAAATTTTATAAAATTTTCTAATTTTTATGGGATTTTCGTTTTAAGTATGTACAATGCAAGACATGTGCAAATATTAAACTATCCTAGATGCTTATCATGCAAAGGATCATGCAAACCCCACCCCATACTTAGAAATACATTGTCCCCAATGTGGTACAGAAGTAAAGAGAGTGAAAGAAGGTTCTCACAATGTAAAATTGTTTGCTATGGTATTTGGGGTTGTTCAATAGCGAATTGATGTTTGATGATCCTATCAACCATGGTAGAGAGCTCTAAGCATCCATCAAAGCTTTAGAACCCGCGCTAGGCACCGCTAGCCGTCCAAGTTCCGCGTCCGCTCCACCCATAATTGATGAGGGTTTCATCATCATCATTCCTATGTCAAGCAAGGCCTCCAATGCCACTAATATTCTAGCACACACACAAAGTAGACAAAACACACACAAAGATAGATAAATCTAAAAATGAAAACAAAACTAAAAGGAGAAAATGTTACCAATGGGTTGCCTCCCACCAAGCGCTTCTTTAAGGTCATTAGCTTGACCAAACTCGGGGGCGTCTACTCGAGGTGAAGCGGGGCAATTATCTCCACCGGAGCTCCCGGAATATACTTCTTCAAGCGGTGCCCATTCACTTTGAAATTCCCACAATGCTCCCCTCCTATCTCAATGGCTCCATGGGAAAAAATCTTCTTCACCACATATGGCCCGGTCCATCTTGATTTGAGCTTTCCGGGAAAGAGCCTTAGCCTTGAGTTGAAGAGAAGGACAAGATCTCCTTCACTCAACTCCTTGGGGATGATCCTCTTGTCATGCCATCTTTTGGTTCTCTCCTTGTAGATCCGGGCATTCTCATAAGCGTCCAACCGGATCTCCTCGAGGGCATTCAATTCAAGCAATCTCTTTTCTCCCGCCGCCTTGAGGTCAAAGTTTAGCCACTTAATGGCCCAATAAGCTCCATGCTCCATTTCTACCGGAAGATGGCAAGACTTGCCATAGACCAACTTGTAAGGAGTGGTGCCAATCGGTGTCTTGAAGGCGGTCCTATATGCTCACAATGCGTCATTGAGCTTCATAGCCCAATCCTTTCTAGTACTAGACACCGTCTTCTCAAGGATGGCCTTGATCTCCTGGTTGGAGATCTCCACTTGGCCACTAGTTTGGGGATGGTAAGGTGTTGCCACCTTGTGAGTCACCCCATACTTGGCCAAAAGCGCTCCAAAGTTCCTATTCGTGAAGTGCTTTCCTCCATCACTAATGATCACCCTTGGTGTTCCAAACCTAGGGAAGATCACCCGTTTGAAGAACCGCACCACCACCTTGGCATCATTTGTAGGAGAGGCGATTGCCTCTACCCATCTTGACACATAGTCCACCGCCAATAGGATGAAGAGATTGCCACATGAAGAAGGGAATGGTCCCATGAAGTCTACACCCCACACATCAAAAATCTCCACTTCTTGGATGTTGTTCAAGGGCATTTCATTCCTTCTTGAGATGTTGCCCGTCCTTTGGCAAGCATCACATGCCGCTACAAAACCTTGCACATCTTTGAACAAGTTAGGCCAACAAAAACCGGATTGCAATACCTTTGCACACGCCTTGTGTGAGCTAGCATGGCCTCCACATGGTAAGGAGTGACAATGCCGGATCACACTCTCCACTTCATCTTCAGGTATGCATCTTCTAAACATCCCATCCGGGCCTTTCTTGAACAAGAGTGGCTCACTCCAATAGTAATGCCTCACATCATTGAAGAACTTCTTTCTTTGTGCATATGTCAATCCGGGAGGCACTTCCTCACATACTAAGTAATTCACAATGTCGGCATACCATGGCTCATTTCCTCTAGAAACTTGGAACAAGCATTCCTCCACCATTTTGCTCATCTCGGAATGAGTCATCAATTGGAATGTCGTCTCTTCCAAGCTCCAATGGAGGCAATCTACAAAGGTGATCCGCCACGGAGTTCTCGGATCCCTTCTTATCTCGTATTTCCAAATCAAACTCTTGAAGAAGAAGGATCCACCGAATCAACCTTGGTTTGGCATCCTTCTTTGTAAGTAGATAACGGATCGCAGCATGATCCGTATGGACTATGATCTTCGCTCCAACAAGGTATGAGCGGAACTTCTCAAATGCATACACCACCGCCAACAACTCCTTCTCGGTGGTAGCATAATTGAGTTGGGCATCATCTAGCGTCTTGCTAGCATAATAAATAGCATGAGTGTGCCCATCTTTCCTTTGCCCCAAAACAGCCCCTACGGCTACATCGCTCGCATCGCACATGATCTCAAATGGTAGACTCCAATCCGGAGGTTGCATGATAGGTGCGGAGATCAAGGCGTTCTTCAACCTACAAAAAGCCTCAAGACAATCCTTGGAAAAGACAAAATCAACATCTTTCATTAGTAGGTTAGTGAGAGGCTTAGAAATTTTAGAGAAGTCTTGGATAAACCTCCGGTAAAAACTGGCATGCCCTAAGAAACTCCTTACCCCCTTTACCGAGGTAGGTGGCGGCAACTTCTCTATCGTTTCAATTTTGGCCCTATCAACCTCAATGCCACGGTTGGACACCAAGTGTCCTAACACAATGCCTTCACTTACCATGAAGTGGCATTTTTCCCAATTCAAGACAAGATTTGTCTCCTCACATCTTTGCAATACTAATGACAAGTTAGCCAAGCAATTATCGAAGGAAGAACCATAAACAGAGAAATCATCCATAAACACTTCCATGATATTTTCTATGTATTCCGAAAAGATAGCCATCATACACCTTTGGAAGGTGGCGGGTGCATTACACAACCCAAATGGCATTCTCCTATATGCAAAAGTACCCCATGGACACGTAAAGGTTGTTTTCTCTTGGTCATCGGGGTGGATAGGGATTTGGAAGAATCCACTATAGCCATCTAGATAGCAAAAATGAGAGTGTTGAGCTAACCTTTCTAGCATTTGGTCAATGAAGGGGAGAGGGAAGTGATCTTTCCTAGAGGCCATGTTCAATTTCCTATAATCAATGCACATCCTCCACCCCGTAACAGTCCTAGTCGGGATTAGTTCATTGTTCTCATTAGTTACAACGGTCATCCCACCCTTCTTAGGAACTACATGAACGGGACTAACCCACTTACTATCCGAGATAGGGTAGATAATTCCCGCATCTAGCAACTTAATGATTTCCTTTTTGACTACCTCTTTCATTATAGGATTCAATCTCCTTTGATGTTCAATAGAGGGTTTGTGGTCATCTTCCATCATTATCTTATGCATGCACAAAGAAGGCTTAATGCCAACCAAATCATCAATAGTATAGCCAATGGCCTTCCTATGCAATCTCAGTTCATGCAACAACTTAGCAAGTTCATCATCACTCAAGCATGCATTAACAATCACAGGATATGTCGAATTTTCACCAAGAAATGCATACTTTAAATGAGAGGGGAGGGGTTTGAGTTCAAGTTGAGGAGGACCTTTATCGGTTGAAGAAGATCCAAATAAGGTTGGATGAGATGAATCCAAAGCAAATGAAGACCTTTCATGGCTCCTAAAAGCTTGATCATCATCAAGGACTGGTCCAGGGAAAACCACGGTTGGAATCACGGCTTGCTCAACTTCCACGGCCGTGGTTCTTGCTAAGCTTGCTTCCCGGAGTTGTCCAAAAAGTTTGACGGCCGTGGAGTGTAAATCTCGACCGTGGAACTTGCAGTTGTTCAAGACCTCTTCGTGGCTTTCAAATCCAACTCTTGGCTCTTCTTCCAAGGCTTCCAAGGCCTTGATTTCTTCATTGCAGGCCTCCTCAACACCTTCCTCCATCATGCTTAAGGTAAGAACCTTCTCCAAGGGGTCCTTGATTAAGATCGAGCTCACAATTTCCCTAGATTCCTCTTGCTCGACTATGTTGAAGAGATCTTCATCAAGGGCTGGCCCTTTCGTCATTGTGGATAACTTGAACTTGACATTCTCTTCTCCAATGTTGAAGGAGAGAGTTCCATTCTTGCAATCCACTAGGCATCCCGAGGTGGCTAGGAAGGGTCTTCCTAGGATGATGGGAACCGGATAATCCGCCGGAATATCCAAGACGACAAAGTCAATTGGCACATAGAATCCTCCTAGTTGCACCGGAATGTCCTCTAGAATCCCAACCGGATGAGTGATAGAACGGTCCGCCATATAGAGGGTCATCTTGACCGGCTTTGGCTCTCCTAGCCCGACCTTGTTGCAAAGTACAAGCGGTATGATGCTTACACTCGCTCCAAGATCACAAAGGGCCTCGTACTTCACATCTCCCACTCCTATTGGGACGCAAAAAGAGCCCGAATCCCTTAGCTTGGGAGGCATCTCCTCCTTCATGGTTTGGATCAATTCTGAGGATCTCTTGGTCATTCTTATCTCCCCATACTCCTCCAACTTCCTTTTGTTGGAGAGTATTTCCTTCAAAAACTTGCCATATGCCGGCATTCCTAAAATGGCATCCATGAACGGAATGTTAATATGTAATTTGGACATTAGTTCAAGGAACTTACCAAAATGATTGTCCAAACGAGCTCTTGCTCTTGATTGTGGGAACGGTAGTGGTGGCTTGTATGGAGGCGGTGCCACATAGGTTGGCTCTACATCCTTGCTCTTGCCTCCATCTTCTTGCATTCTTCCCTCTTCTACCACTACTTGCTTCCCCTTAGCATTATCCTTGGGCAAAGGATCCTTCATACTCAACCCACTCCTTGTTGTGATAGCCAACACTTGGCCTCTTGGGTTGTCTTCGGTTCTTCCGGGAAGCTTTCCCGGATCTCTATGCGCTTCCCCCGCTTTTTGGAACACTTGTGCTTCCAAAACCTTTTGAGCCTTAGAAATTGAGGTCACGGTGCTCTCAAGACCACTCAACCTTCCTAGCAATTGCTCAAACATTATTTCGGTTCTATCCTTTGGAGGTTGAGTGAATCCGGGTGGAGGTTCTTGCGAAGCTCTTGGTGGTGGAGTTGTGCTTGTGGAAGCGGGAGGGTTCAAGGCTCCATCCGGGTTAGAGTAAGAAAATCCGGGATGGTTGTGGTTGGTCCGGTAATTGTTGAATTGCCGGTTGTTGTTGAAACTCCTTGGGCCTTGGTAATTGTTGAAGTTGCCCCTTCCCATATAATTCACATCCTCCTCCTTGGAAGACAAATTGGCTTGTGGAAGCACTTGGGGAGTTGCTTGGTTCTTCAAAGTTGTAGTACATAACTCCCTCAAGGACTTCAACTCATTGTTGATGGCGTCAAGCTTGAAATTGCTCATGGTGACTTCACTCACCTCATATGCTCCCACCTTTCTTCCTTCACTCTTCCTATGGGAGTATTTCTCAATCACTAGGGCTTGCTTCTCCACAAACTCCCAAGCTTCATCTACATGCTTCTCCATAAATGTCCCACCGGAAAGAGATTGGAGCTTGAATTGGCTATCTTTATCAAGTCCCTTAAAGTAGATCTCCAATAGCTCAATTTTCGGTATGCCATGGTGTGGACAATCAAGGAGAAGATCTTTGAACCTCTCCCAAGACTTGAATAAACTCTCTCTATCCTTCATTACGAAGGCATTGATCTTCCCTCTTAACTCGGTAGTCTTGGAAGGTGGGAAGAACTTAGTCAGAAACTCGGTTGTCATCTCCTCCCAAGTACCAACTCGCCCTTGTGGAATAGATTGATACCAAGCTAAGGCTTTATCCTTAAGAGAGAAGGAAAAACCCCTAAGCTTATGGTTGTTGCTCTCCAATCTTGGCGGTCTAAGAGTCTCCATCAAGATCTCATAATTCATCAAGTGTTGATGAGGAGACTCTCCTTCCATCCCTCCAAATTGATTATGCCGGATCATTTGTAGAACTTGAGGGCGGAGCTCATAGTTGTGGGTCGCGGGATCTCCTAAGTTCACACCCGGTCGGTGTGCTCTTTGTGCCGGATCCATACGTCTCCCTAGGGTTTGTGGCTCCTCAATAGCAATGGGAACAACCCTAACATTTTCCGCCGGCTGCGGTTGTGGTGGAGGAGGTGGAGGTTGTCGGTGATTAAGCTCTCCTTGAACAAGGGCTTGCCTAATCTCCTCAATCTCCCTCCTAGTTTCCTCTTGCCTCTCATTGGCAAGTCTCCTTTCTTCCTCCAAGAGCTCATCTCTTAGCCTTATTTGCTCTAAGGC
This sequence comes from Fagopyrum homotropicum, assembly GCA_033239125.1. Lineage (NCBI taxonomy): Eukaryota > Viridiplantae > Streptophyta > Magnoliopsida > Caryophyllales > Polygonaceae > Fagopyrum > Fagopyrum homotropicum. The sequence goes on from BSWB01000002.1 coordinate 106,146,185, forward strand.
TTCATCCAACTCAGCTTGGAGGTTTATTCCAGCCATCTCTTTCTCCTTTCGGATGTTCTTGGATCTAGATCAAAGGATTTTCTCCGGTTCGGGATCGAATGGAGCTAAATCCTTGCCACGAGATCTTCGCATACACCTAAAGAGAGAGATGATGTCCTGAAAAGCAAAGACACAAACCAAAAAGAGATCAAAAGCAACAAGAAAGATCTACACTAGAAACAATCACAAAATAGACTCAATCTAGACCTAGTCCCCGGCAACAGCGCCAAAAACTTGTTACGCTAAGATCGTGATGCGCAAATGGGTTTTAAATTTATAACTCGAACCAAATCCTAACTACCTAGCGAAACCCGCAGTGTACGGGACGTTTGTAGAAGGGTTAGTATTCCGAGGTCGAACACAAAGACTAAGGTGAAATTGATTCGATTTGTGATTGAGTTTAGTAAAGATCAAGGTTAAAAGAAAAGGGGAAATAAAGAAATGAAAATCTCAATTGTTTTTAGTTGGATTTTGGTGATCAATCAAGGATTACAATTCATGCAAAGCAAACAATCAAACTAAACCAAGAGTCGACACAAATAAACAAGCTAAACAAGATAATGATCAAAGAAAGAAAAGACGGATTCTAGGGGTTAGAAGTTCCGGTTATGGCATAGGACTCAAGTTATCTATTCATTCCTTGGATTAACTATGATATGTTGGGATTAAGTGTATCTAATTTGGGATCAATTACCGGGTAGGTCTCATGGTCCAACTAGTCCACTCCTAAGGTCTCATTACCGGGTAAGTCTCTAAGAACCTAAGGATAGGAATTCTACACAAACCGGATTGTTGATTTGGGGTCTAACCTATCCTTACCGGGTAAGTCTTGGAAAGGGAAGTCCTAAACAACTATCCTAGCACATCTAATCCAATGGCGGCTTATTAGGCTCACCACTACCTAAGGTTTGTTATCTTTAAAATCTAAGAGCAAGGATTACCGGGTAAGTCTCTCCTAACACTTAGTCACTACACTAGGTTACCCTAGGGTAGGTTAAACTCAACAAACACTTAGGATTTCAACATTCTATAGATCTAAGGCAAGATCCTTCGAACCAGGAAAATCACGGTTTGTTCTATCTAAACCACGGCCGTGGTCAAACAAGAACTACCCGTGATTTCTAACAGCAACTACGTTCATAAACAAAAGTCATCCAAAGGTAAATCTAAGTCCGTCCTATCATAGCCCTAACCATAACCATCCTTTCCTTACCCTAGAACCACATCAATTTAGCCTACAACGTTCATAATGAAAATCGAAACAAACAAACATAAAATCATAACATCCATTGCAAGATAATGAGGGGAAAGAGATGAACAAATGAACTTAAAACAAAACCAAGCTGAAAATAGGATTAGAATGACTTACAATCCTTCCAAAGGAAGGTTCAAATGGTTCTTACAATTCTAGAAACAGAATCCGAAATACAAGAAAACTATGGTGTGTGTTCTTCTCCTCCTCTTCAATGGAACTCTTCTTCTTCTCTTTGACACTTTCCTTCCTAGAAAAAAAACTTCTTGTTGAGAGAATATATTTGTTAGAGAGAAATGGATAATGGATGAGCTGCTCCAAACTACTCCCAGCTGCCCCTCACAACCCATGAAGGACCACTTTTATAACAAACTTGCATGAGCTGGCCATGAGAGTCGTGGCACAGCTGTCACAAGAATCTGGCAAAAACCACGGTTGATTCCACGGCCGTGATCTGTCAGAGAACCGTGATTCTGTGCAGAAACTTTGCCTTGGATCATTAAGCTGTGATTTGGTGCATGGCTAGTGTTGGCAAGGTTCCATGAGTCCTCCTTAGCCTATAGCTTGTGTCCTAATGAGTCCGAGGGTGTGTCGTCTAGATGAACGATCCTCAAACGCATCGTTTTAGCTCCTAAATTTCCCGAATTACCTATAAAACACGCACAAGTCCGTGTAGACATCTATCTCGACAAAATACATGAATTGAGTGCAAAATGTCTCGAACCAATGCTAAACCATGCATGAATGAGCGAGAATTCTATCTAAATGATTACCTAAAACTAAACCATAAATCGTGTTATCATGAAGCGGGCGGAAGCTTTAAGGTGAACGGTCAACGACTCAAGAAGTATACACCGGAACTCCAAGCGGAAGAGTTCGCGCCCACCGCACTCGAATAAGTGCAAATTTGGTCTAGCTACGGACTTTAAACAAAGCGCTTCTTGGGAGGCAACCCAAGGTATTGCATTTACGTTTTCGTTTTTGATTCATAGATTAGCTTAGTTTAGACGTTTTTGCTTTGTTTTGCCTTCGATACCGCCGGTATGTTCGTGTTTTTGGATGTAGGAATAGTGGGAAAAGAAAGGAGAAGAGTAAGTTCGAAGAAAAGTGACGAAACTTGGACTTTGGAGCACTACAGAGAGTTCCTCGGCCTAAACCACGGTCGTGGAACCCTCTGAGACCGTAATTTACAAAAGCCTTTGAAAAATCACCAAAACCACGGTTCCGTACATTTCCACGGCCGTGGAACCCCCCGACAGACCGTGATTTTCAAAAATTTTTACGGCCACTATATAAACCACATTTCTTCACAAAACACAACACCACAACCCATTCCACGCCCAAAAACGCTGAAATCCTTCCCCTCACCTCAAATCTTCGTTCGTTAATCATTTTTAACGATTCTTTGACCTAAACTGAAGCAAATCCGATCACCAACAAGATCCAAGCAACAATTCAAGCGGCAAATCACCGAGGAAAGCAGAATTTGGATTTAATAATCCGAAAACCTAGGTTATTTCGCTTTTCTCTATCTTTGTCGATTCGGTCTTGAAATTGCTAGATTTTTAGGAATAACTGATTGGAATTGGAAGAGAATTAGTCTAGGACTGTTGTTGTGAAATTTGGTGAAATTTTGTTGAGGTTTGCGAAAAGTCGAGAAGAACCACGGTTGCTGGCAGTTCCACGGCCGTGGAATCTCAAGAACAAACCGTGATTTTCACCAGAAAATGGATTTTGTGAGGAGAGTGTCCGGAAAGAATAAGGACAAGAACAAAGATAAGGATAAGAGTAAGAAAAGGAAGGGCAACCCCTCTTCCTCTTCTAGAGTACCACCACCTTAATCCCCTTTACCTCCATCATCACCTTCATCACCATCACCTCCTCGCCCTAGGATCCCTACCATTCATGAGGATCATCTCGATGCCTTAGAGAGGATCGAGAAGAGAGCTGTTATAGGGCCTAGATACCTGCTGCTAGAGGAGTTAGAGCCTCTCCATGTGATAGGGGATCTTACTTGGCTCTTAGATAGAGCCGGTCTTGTCATCTTCTCGGCTATTCGAGAAGATGCTTATGAGGAGATCACTAGGGAGTTTGTGGTCTCGTTCCAACACAGTCACGTTGATAGGACTGTCTCTTTCCGGCTGATGGAAAGAGATTATGAGTACTCCATTAGGGAGTTTGGAGCCTTCTTTGGGTTCCATGAGACCTTCAATGGTCGTTTCCTCAGCGGCGTTTACGCCAAGGATTTCTGGGAGGAGGTTGCTATGGTGTATGCCAGCGAGGACCGCTGGCAGCCAGCTGACACCAAGGCTAGATTGATGTACCATCTAGCCTTGAAGATAGCTCATAGGGTACTTTCTGAGTGTCTCTTCCCTAGGACGAAGACACCTCAAAAGATTAAGACAGATAAGCTCTTTCTTCTTTACTGCATGTTATATGGACGGCCTGCTGACTGTGCCACCCTCTTAGCTGCTACTATGAGCAAGCTAAAGAATAAGAGGGCAGGCAATATTGGATATGGTGGGATGGTTACCCACCTTGCTCGACAGCTAGGGGTAGATTTTTCTGCTTGCACACGCATCGCTGCTGTACCCCTAGGACTCCATAGCCTCATGACTAGAGGCATCATCTTCCCTACCCATAGAGGTCCACCTTACGCTGCTATGCCATGGGAGAGTAGGACGGGGAGAGGTATTGAGTGGCTCCCAGAGTATTCCATTATGGTTGGACGCCATAACTGGAAGGCGACATTCGCTGCTATGCTTGCGAACAGGATTTTAGCCCCTCCATATGTCCCACCACCACCTGTAGTAGAGGAGGAGGAGATGAGAGGAGGAGATGAGTATGAGGGAGGAGGAGGAGGAGGAGGAGCTGAGCAAGACTTTGGCACATTCCCAGATCAGCCGGACGCAGTTCCCACCATGCCTAGGCATTCTCCCCGCCCCGCTAGAGCTTCAAGATCATCCTCTCGCCGTGTCAGTGTCAGCGAGAGACCCACTTGGATGGAGGCCCCTCCTGCGTGGTACGGAGCTCCACCACCATGGTCTACACAGCCGCCACCGTCACCAGTACCAACACCTTCAGATGCGCCGGCATGGTACAGCCAGCCGCCTGGTTGGTACGAGCAGCTGCCAGAGTGGGCTACCGACCTTTCCAGCAGGGTTGGAGCTTTGGAGATCCGCGCTGACGCTAGGGATGCACGTATGGACGACCTTGACCACATGATGAGAGACGTCTACCGCCAGCAGTTTGGGTGGTACTATGATCCTAGCTTCTCACCGTTTCCACCTCCACCAGCGCCGCAGTGACGACCTTGCATGATCGACAGTTTTAGCCGCTCCACCACCGTTTTGTGAGTTCCTTTCCTTTCCTTCTTTTCTTCTTTTTCTTTTCTTTGAACATTGGGGACAATGTTTGTTCCAAGTATGGGGTGGGGTGTGACTAATAGTTTGTAATAACTCTTAATCACTTTGTATGCTTCTATTGAGACTATCTTGCATGTTTCATTCTATTGTTACACGTTTCATTATTGCATTGCATGAAAAAGAATTTGAAAAACCCATAAAAATTGAAAATTTTGGAAAATTTTGTGCTTCTAAGGATAGAGATGATTTCTATGATAATCACCACTTGTGAATTGAGTTTTGATGACAATCGCATGCTTAAACGAATAGTGAATTGAAAAGAAATTGAATGAGTTGATTATCCCTCTTTTGCAAATTTCATAATGTGATGAATGTTACTTAAATCATGTTGAGGAATTAAGGTTGAAATTACATAATAAGTTCTTATGCTTCTTTTTGAGATGATTAAGGCAATTCGATTTTCTTTCTTCTTTCTTTGATCATTTAGCCCCTCATTGAAATAATGACCTCCCTTACCTATCCGGGAATTTGGAGGAGTTGAATGAAAAAGGCATGTTTGATGTGGGAGGGCCATGAAAGCAATATTTTGCATTCAAAGGAATAGAAAGAAATTATAGGTTTGGGGAAGTCAATCATGACGATGAGTAACTCGGCACCATTCACATAGCCGGGTGTTTGTGTCTTGCCAAAGTTGGATTGAGCGATATTCCTAACGGATTATGGTATGTGCGCTAAGGGTTTGAGGCATCTCATAAAAATTGAGAAACGCCAATCTCCGAGGCTTCGGTTTTTGTGCACCTCTATCCATAACTCCAAAAGTAAAGTCGAAAAATGACAAGAAAGAGCGAAGCTCTAAGTTGAAAGTGATGCGGAAACCGCAAGAGAAGAAGAAAAGAGTAGTCATCCACTTTCCCGGATTCATGCACCACATTCCTTAAAATTTTCCCTCCCTTTCCACATTCTAGACCTTGTTTGAAAGTCCTTAAGATCAAAAGAATGTTATATGGCTTGGTGATCTAAATTGAAGTTTCTTATGATTGATTTTGATAATGTTTGAAGGTTATGATGTTTATATGGAAGTTTGATTGATTCATGAGCTTTCTTTACTCTTTACTCTTTGATTATGTATATGAAAGTCTTATAAACGAATGAAGCAAGATTTGAGAATGATCTATTGATTAGAAGGCACATTCATCCAAAAGAAGTTTTGATTGAGAAGGTACACATATTTCATACTAACTTGAGTTTTAAAGCTTTTGAAAGACCTTGCTTAGGGACAAGCAAGTGGCAAGTATGGGGTTATTTGTTAGCATGAAATATTGTGATATTTTAGCCACGTTTTCTAAGTGTATTTCATCCATATAGGTAGTCATTGATAAAGCATTGAAGTATTTGTGAGTTAGTTTATCTATTTTGTCGATATAGAGGTCTACATAAGCTTTGTGTTGATTGTAGGCGATTTAGAGCTAATTCCGAACGGATTGAGAGAGAATGGAGTTTGATTGAGTATGTCCATGGATTGAGGACATCTCTAGGAGCTAAGGATGGTGCTAACTTGAAGAATAGCACGAGGCTAAGGAAAATCACGAACTACCTCTAAACCACGCTCTAAAATACGGCCATACTAGATTCCACGTTCAAGTCCACGGCCGTGGAACCTTGGCAAGAGAGGCGTGGTGCATTCCAGCAACTTACACGGCCGTGGAGGGTTATGACAAACCGTGACCACATTCCACGCTCTAAATTACGGGCGTGGAACCCTTCCACGACCGTGATCTTGGCGATCTTTTAACGCATACTTTGAAGCCACGATCTTCTACGCAATGGGCCGGGCCAATATTTTATCTTACCCTATAAAAGGACGGAAGAAGAGAGATTCCGTCACCTCTGCTTAGGCTCACTTTCGCTTACACTTTGGCTTACCCTAGTTTTACGCTTTCGCGGAGATCGTGATTGGGAGATTTGCGCTTTGCTATTGAGATTTCCGGATTGACGGAAGGAGTGAAGAATTGGAAGACTTGTTCGTAAGGAGATTACGCTTCATCTTTAGGTTTGATTAGAAGACGGATTGACATCCCGTTCTTCGTTCTTATCTAAGATTTGTGATTGGTTGTGTTATTCCGAAACTATTGCATCATTGTTCTTGATTTGTGGATTTGAGATTGGTTTGAAGGTTATTAAAGGTTTTCGGGAGTTTTCATCTTTCATTCTTTTAAACTTTGAGTTTGATATCAATATGACTGTTGTTGGCTAAAACCCTTTAGCAATTCTAAGGTGAAGGTTTGATAGTTGTGGCTTAGATGATGATAGATCGATCGTAAATAGATTGGACCCTGAGAGTTAGAGAGAATCGCCGACGAACCTAATCCACGGTCTGTTCTTGAGCTTCCGCGGCCGTGGAACTCAAGAACCACCCGTAATTTTGTGTCAGTTTACGAACTTGCTTTTACTTTAATCCAAAGTTAAAGATTTGCTTTAACTTAGTCTTGGCTTGCCTTTTCTAGGTGGTAGTGAAGCCTCAACAACCTCTACCTCGATTGTGAGTGTCACAACCTTAATCGGTTTAGTTAATCTTGATCCTTGGATTACAAGTTTAGGTATTTGACGTTAATTCTTACCTTTAAATCTTTTCTATATTGAAGCCTCAACAACCTTTATAGAGAGTGTCTTTTAGGTGAGTCATATAAGGTTTTTGGAACTTCACCGTACGATTACCTTACATTCGTATACCTTTGCATACCTCAACTCTGTCCTTATATCTTTAGTATATCTTGAATCGATTGCCATAGTTGGATTCCTGGATCTTTAGGATTGTTGTTTTCCCAATAATTTGAAAAGCTTCATACATTTACTTGCTTGATAATCTATAACTGGATTTAACCCCCCAAATCCCTGTGTTCGATACTCTGGAATTCTTGCTCAACTATATCGATCCGTACACTGCGGGTTCGCTTGATTGATTTCTAGTTTTATAATTAAAGCTTATTTGCACGCACGCTAAGTGGCGAACAGTATTGATATGGACTTAGGATTAATATAGTTATGTATACGTATTCTTATTATATATAGTAGTAGCATATGGAGTTACGGGACCTAAAAAAATAAATCAATAAATAAATGATAAGTATAGTCATCACCTTTAAAGACGATGTGGTTGGCTTGGGATAGCGTTCATACGTGGAGGAGTACACTCAAATATCAAGTTGAGCTTTTCGTGCTAACGAGCACCACGGTGTTTCTCGGATTCCTATAAAAAGGACATCGAAGAGGAGGATTAGATATGACGTAAACGAAGGACAACCAAGTAAAACAAAATTCGCAGCAACTTCAGATAAATCGAGATGGAGGTCATACAAGAAAAGTGAGTAACACGAAGGTGTGGAAGCGGTTACAAAGAAGTCACGATTGGAAAGACAACGAAACCAGTAGGGATAACGAACTTAAGCTTTTCAAGAATACGCGTGGACAACTAAAGATGCGAATCGAGGAGGAGAGGGATACATTCTAACTAGGTTAAAGGTGACACTCCATTAAGATGTGAAGTTTTCTTTAGACGCTCCTAAGCATTTGAGTCAAGACGAGAAGAGTGATCGAACCATTTGCTAAAAATTTAAGATACCGTAAGGTAAGCTTACGAGGTACCAAAAAGTAAAATTACAACATTATTAGAGTTATGAGAAGAAGGCATGGTGGAGTTTCACATGGTTGAATTCCCCTAGAAGAATTGACCGGTTTTCCGTTATGACGATAAGACTAAGTGATGCCAAGAAGAAAGAAGTGTGAGTATATGTTGATCCCGAGAGGATGAGAGACGCAACAAGAAGCTTCTATTGATGGAGAGACTTGAGATACCAATCAAGAGAAACATGAACGGACGATATATGAGGCTAGAATTTTGGTGAAGGTGTACTTGAAGGATAATATGGAATAATGGTTAAGCCTATGAAAAGGGGGTTATAAGAAACAACAAGGCCAAGAAGATATGGTTACCTTATAAGGAAAGGAAGCATAGAATGAATAAAGAACTAACGGAGTTTAAGGTAAAGTACCCCGAGGAGGGTAGCCTTCATGAGAATGGTAACATAGAAGTATAGAAGAATGGTAAGTCATTGACACGAGAGAAGGTCAGTTATAAGCTAATTGGTGACAACCAAGAATGCACATGTGCAGGTGGTCTATTGGTGAGTGTAGAAGGGATGAGTAAACAAGATTATGGGCATGCAGAGGATCGACAACAAGAGCTTAAAGTATTCGCAGTAGATCAATGTCAATGGAAGGAAATACGTCAACAAAAGTGCATTTGTCTTAAATCAAATAATGTTGAATGAGTTCAAGCAAGTAGTTGTTACAGGCCTCCTAGGGGAGGATGGATATGACCCTTTGCGACCTTCTTAGGTCATGAGATTGACATATGGGGGAATGACACGGATCATAATTTTTAAAGTTTGATTAATGTGAAGAGAACTAGAAAAAAAACAAGAGGAAAGTGAGGCTTCTATTGTTGTTGTGCATAAAGGGGACGCATGGTATGTTTGATATAATAAAATTAATGGTATATTTTTGCAAGAAAAAGTTGAGTCAAATGTTTCAGACTCACACGAAAGCGTCATGGTGGCTATGGAGTGAAAGTGAGGACCTGGATTAGAGCAACACTACAAGCTTAGAGTTTATGATGCTAATGCTTGGGAAGTAATGAGTGGGTCTTTCAGTGATTGGGTGGGAGAGATTGGCCTAGCGTTCCCCACGGAGCATATTGGTACGGTTGTGAAGATTGTTCATGAAATACCAAGAGGTGGTTAAGGTGACCAACAAGAGTAAGAGAAGACCAAAAATTTGACGTTTGTTGTCGATATGAGATGTAAACGAAGTACATGAAAGAGTGGGGTTAGAGCCTCTACGGTCGGTTTGACGCTACATAAGAAAATGAAGTATAAATTTCTACGCCTACTTGAAGAAAGGATGTTTATGGTGAAAGATTATGTACAATACGTAGAGTTTCTCCCATATGTTGGGATGTCATGGAAAGCGAAGAAGATAAGGTTAATTGTTTTGAATCACGGTTAAGTACTGCAATTTGGACCCTTATGGTTCCACATAAGTGATGAACCTTAGAAGATTTTTACAATCATTTCATCAAAGAGGAAGAATGAGATTAAGTTAAAGGAATACTTAAATAAGGCTACAAGAGTGAGAAGACTCGAGCAAGTCTCTCGAGTTCAAGAGATGAAGGATCTCTGAAAGAGGGCGGTAAACATTGTAGCTAAAGATGGAGCAATACACGTGTTTGAAGGACGTCACTTCAATAGATCAGGGTAGATCAATTGTGTCATGACCATTTGTAAGGTGATAAGACAAGATTGTGTCGGTTATTACGGTATATGACGGGAAGAGAAAAGATGTAACCTGAGATATCAAGCATTCCAATACATCGGAATACGGATTTTTCTACTAAGGTTGAGCTTGATTCAATTCCGATATCTAAGGCACCGTATGGAATGACACTTGTGTAAAAACATGAGTTGTGGAAACAAGTGAAGGAGCAATTGCAAGAACTTATTGATTAGATGTCATTAGAATTAGTGAAATGCTATGGGGAACTCCGAATGTTATCTTGAGCTCTTGATTTGAATCTCACATTTAATTATATTTTGATCTCTTAATTTGAAGTTGTTATGGAGAACACCAGTTTGCAAAAAGAGAGACGGTTATCTGCGTTTGCACATCACCTTGAGCCGAATAAGATAACAATGAAGAACAAGTATCCCTCACCACAGATAGATGATCTACTCAATCGGTTACAAGGGTCGGTAGTCTCTTCTACTCTAAGGTCTGATTGTCACCAATTGAGAATTCAAAACTGGGATATTGCAAAGACGACATTCCGGACAAACCATAATCACTACAAGTTGTAGTGATTCCATATGGGCTTACTAATGCCTCAGATAAAATATTTGTGACCACTCTCGAAGAAGAGAAAAGTTGAATGACAAGATGTCTTGGGATGGCAACCCTTAAAGGGTGTGAAAAAGTTACAATTTCCTTGAATGTGTTGGTCATTACCGGATGTGTGGAGAGATTTTTTCCAAGTAACATAAACTATGGCTAACCTACTACCAATGACAATGGAGTATTGAATGGGACGAAGATTTGATAATAGAGTTTTGAGAGTTAAAGAGGAGATTTATTGGTACAAATATTTTGAATTTGCCTCGAAGTGTGATGGGTTTGAAGTGTACGAGTGATTCTCCAAGACAAGGTCTTGATTGAGTATTGAGAACGAGATAAAAGTAATATCATACGTGTCTCGTTAGTAGAAGTAGTATGGAGTAAAGTACTTCCTTTGTTACTTGGAATTGCAACAAGTATTGAGAAAACATAACATCAAAGTTTGGTTTGACAAGAACCACAACCACGGTGTAAATTGGAAATCCAATCTTCTTTGTTAGAGGCAATAAAGGAGAAAGATAATGGAAATATTGCCTTGAGAAAGACCCGGGAAGGAAGTTGAGTTTCTGATATAACGGACCTCTTTGAGATCTTACCGCGAGTTAAGATAGTTGGTTACCGGTTTGCGGGGCCGCCGAGAGTAGAAGGTGTTCACCGGTGTTTCAGGAGTATCAGTCGATAGAGTACATACATGACTCGAAACATGTTGTCAGCCATGATGGTCTAGTGGCAAAAGAGAAACCGATGAGGCTAACTAGAAAACGAAGGGTAGTATCTTTAGTTGAGTTTTACGCGGATCTAGTAGCATCGATAGAATTTACGGGTTAGCCCTAGTTCTCCCCTTGGCTGCGTTATGTGCATATGTGATGTTATGTGTAGTTTGTGCCCTGTACGGGAATGTGCTATATGACCTGACATATCTTGCGGTGGTAGTTTGAGTAGTTTGTGTATATATATTAGGAAGTCTCAGCGTTCTTAGAGTGAGAGTTCATACCTCGGCCTTAGGGACCAAGAAGTTCGGCGTATAGCAAGTTTCGGGACGAATCTTATTTTTAGGGGAACTGTTGTAATGCCCACAAGTTTGGAGCGTTTTCGATATTTATTTTTCCGACTTTTATCAATAATATACTAACATTAATATTTTTATTAAAATTATTTTACGACGTGAAGTATTTATTCCGAGTATATTTATATTTTGGATACCGTATTACTTTTATTTTACGGAAATTTCCGAAAGGTTTTTCCGAACCAAAAATCCCGTTCCGGTAGTTTAGATCGAGTTTATTAATTCCCGATTTTGGAAGTTTATATTATTTCATTTTATTTATTTATTTTTCCTTTTCTTTTCCCTCTCCCTTGTTTTTGCCTTCTTTTCCTTATGCGCCAGATGATATGGGCGTTTTGCCTCTCTTGGCCCTTGGCTGTCCTTGCCGCCCAAGCTGCTTCTAGCCCTGGCCCTGCATTAGACTAGCCGACCCCTCAGCTCCCCAGCCATCACTACACCTCACACTCTCATCTTCTCTACCTCTCATGATCTGCTCTCCATCTCCCCCGGAACGCTCTTTGACCTACCTCAGTTGTGATCACCTCTCCTTGCAACAGCAAGCCGTTGGTCTCCTCTCTTCATCTTCTGCGGCAACCACCACAAGTAGGGCACCCCGCACGGTGACACCGCCTCACCTCCTTCCCCTGTTTGCCTCCATCTTCCCCAGTCTTCCATTGCTTTCTTCCTCTGTTCTCGCACCTCAAACGAAACCTCTCGACGGGCCAAAGCCACCCTCAAGCCCCTCTGTCTCGAACAATTGCAACAGGTCGTTGGAGTCACTGCAACATCTCTTTCTATCCTCGAGCTGACGGCGGATCGAAGGCTGCCACCCCCACCTGTCTCCTCTCTTGAACTCTGCAATTGGAGAAACGCCAGGAATGACGCCGGGAAAGGGAGCTCCGCCTTGCCTTGCCTTTGCCTCTGCCTTTGCCTCTGCCTTCCTTTTTCCCTTACCCTGCGCATCCAAAGCCTTGCGCCTCCTCTACTGTATCGTAGATCTGCGGTTTACAGAAATGAAAAGAAGGGGAAAACCCTATTGTTCTTATTATATAAGCCCTCTCAAATTTGGTATTATTACAATTTGTACCCAGTATTTTTCATTTACATATTTGACCCAAGTTTTGAGAAATTTGAAAATATAACCCTGCAGAATTATTTACAGTTTTGGTTCCAGAAATGTATTTGCAGATTATGCCCCATGTTTATATAAGTGTATAAATTGCCCCGAAAAATGTGTTAGCGGGTTTTAACATTGGATTTTAATTATGGGGATATTCTTATATTTATATATACCATATATATTATGCCCTTTTTGGATTTATTGCGGGTTATGGCTAAAAGATTTAATTACGGGATTTTAACGTTGACTTTAAAAATGAGTTTAATCTTGGGTTATGATGTTATACAATTTGTCCGGAATATATATTTACGGTTTTAACTTGGGTTTTAAAAGTGGGGTTTTCCTTAGATTTATATATGTTAATTATTCCGTTCAAATTTAGCGTATAAGCTAAATTTGTATAGTTTTGATGTTAGGTTCGGAAGCGTCCCGATAAAGACCTAACAAGTCCAAGTCGACATCCGTTGATTGATTTCCGTCTTTTGACGTCATGTGAGTATCCTTTCCCTCGATCTAGTTATGTTTAGTAGTATCATGCTTGGTTGGATATAACATAACTTAGAGTGAATACCAAGTAGTGGTTATGGACCTTAGGTGAGTGTTTGAGGATTGTGAAATGTTTTATGACTTGAGGTGTTGATGTTATGTTGTGAGGTTTGTGAGGTTTGAGAATTGGAGCATATGGTTGTTGAGTTTATGGGCTAGGATATGCGTATCCTAACATGGTGTTGTTACCGTTGCGTTTTTTTGGGACTAGGCGTGTTTATCCTAGTATGTACTATGGGTTATGATCCTGCGAGATCATAGGGTCTAGAAGTCTAAGGACGTCTAGCTTGTGTTGAGGGGGATGTGAGCATGAGAGCTTCTAGGATGCGGTCCTAGAATGTGAGTCAAATGATCTCGCGTAGATCATTTGTGTAGAAGTCTTAGACTTCTTGAGTTGAGCGAGTTGTTGATATAGTTATCTTCTTGTGAGCAGGTTGACTCCTTCGCAAGGGAAGCGAGAGTGTTGTGAGTTGAGTGTGGCGATAAGGTATGTCTCCGGACTTACTTAGCTCGTATTCTCTGTATTAGCATCTATGTGTGTTGGTGGTGTGTGTTTATGGTTTATGTGTGTGTTTATTGTTTATGTTATAACATCTAAACCGATAATAGGACCACCGACTTTATATGTTTATATTTGGCCCAAGTGTATGATAACGAGCGGTGACCGCTTTTCCAGTCCAAAATGGGGATGACTGGAAAGTGCCTTGCGACCAATCCAACGGGTGATGCTGATCCGCATCAAGTACAAACCCGTATGGTGAAAGTGGACAAGGGCGAGATCGTTAAGATTCTCGTGTCACAAAAGAAGTTGAATTAGAACGGGATATGACCTAATAATAAAAGATAATAAACCGACTTGTGTGTTTTGGAGCATGTTGTGTGTTTATGATGTCTCATGTGTGTGTGTGCCAATACCATGATTCTAATGCCTTGAATGCTAGCTAACGGTTTTATACCGATATTATTGTAGTTGCCTTGCAGGTTAGGGACGCGGCCGAGAGATCCGGAAGAGTGGGCAGCCGGGGTCCGTACATTTTAGGATTGGTTTTGGGGTTGTATTTATGTATTGTTTATGGTATTATCTATGTCGCGTGTAGGGCATTTGCCTTTGGAGTTGTATCTCGGCTGGAGTCTTTTGATGTTTTTCTTTTGGGGTTCATATCATTGCATTAAAATGAATTTCGGTTTTGCCTTTATTTGTGTCTTGTTGTAAGATCCGGTGAAATTGTTGTCAGGCTAAGGGTCGGAACCCATTGTGAGGTCTCCGCCCGTAGCGCCCTGAGTTCCACGAATTCGGGGTGTTATAACAATCAAGCTAAAATCTTCAAATCATCAAGCCTAAAGAACTTTGTAGATCCACGTCATAATTAGTGTCTTTTTCGTTGTGACCTACTGATTTGTGATTCGTTTCTGACCTACTGATTTGTGGGTCGTTTGTGACCTACTGATTTGTGGGTCGTTGTGACCTATGAATTTGTGGGTCGTTGTGACCTACCAATTCGTGGGTCGTTGTGACCTACTAATTCGTGGGTCGTTGTGACATATTGATTCGTGGGTCGTAGTAACCTACTAATTTATGGGTCCTTGTGACCTACTAATTTGTGGGTCCTTGTGACCTACTGATTTGTGGGTTGTTTGTGATCTACTAGTTTGTGATCTACTAATTTGTGGGTCGTTGTGACCTACCAATTCGTGGGTCGTTGTGACCTACTAATTCGTGGGTCGTTGTGACATATTGATTCGTGGGTCTTAGTAACCTACTAATTTATGGGTCCTTGTGACCTACTAATTTGTGGGTCGTTTGTGACCTACTGATTTGTGGGTCGTTTGTGACCTACTGATTTGTGGGTCGTTGTGACCTATGAATTTGTGGGTCGTTGTGACCTATTGATTCGTGGGTCGTTGTGACCTACCAATTCGTGGGTCGTTGTGACCTACTAATTCGTGGGTCGTTGTGACATATTGATTCGTGGGTCGTAGTAACCTACTAATTTATGGGTCCTTGTGACCTACTAATTTGTGGGTCCTTGTGACCTACTGATTTGTGGGTTGTTTGTGATCTACTAGTTTGTGATCTACTAATTTGTGGGTCGTTGTGACCTACCAATTCGTGGGTCGTTGTGACCTACTATTTCGTGGGTCGTTGTGACATATTGATTCGTGGGTCTTAGTAACCTACTAATTTATGGGTCCTTGTGACCTACTAATTTGTGGGTCGTTTGTGACCTACTGATTTGTGGGTCGTTTGTGACCTACTGATTTGTGGGTCGTTGTGACCTATGAATTTGTGGGTCGTTGTGACCTATTGATTCGTGGGTCGTTGTGACCTACCAATTCGTGGGTCGTTGTGACCTACTAATTCGTGGGTCGTTGTGACATATTGATTGGTGGGTCGTAGTAACCTACTAATTTATGGGTCCTTGTGACCTACTGATTTGTGGGTTGTTTGTGATCTACTAATTTGTGGACCGTTGAACTATTAAATTCGTAATTCTTATTTTATCAATATACAAAACATACATATATATATTCTATATACTTTACTAAAACAAAAGACACTAATTATGACGTGACACCCCACGTTTTTTCTCGGATTAAACTTTTTACTAAATCACGAATTAAGCTAATAAAATTTTTTTAATTAAACCATAATTATTTTGTAAAATATGATTTTTGTTCTCCCACATCGATTATGAAGAAAGGATGACATTTCGAAAACATGTATAAATAGATCTAGAGTGTTTGAGGCTTATAAAATTCATACATTTCTGAACATTTTGGTCAGAATCAAATATAATACTTATTCATATCGGATTAGTATTTGTATTAATCATTGTGACCTACTAATTTTGGGGTCGTTTTGACCTAATGATTTTTGGGTCGTTGTGACCTAATGATTTGTGGGTCGTTGTGCTCTTGTGGGTCCTTGTGATCTACTAATTTGTGGGTCCTTGTAACCTACTGATTTGTTGAACGTTGAACTATTAAATTCGTAATTCTTATTTTATCAATATACTAAATATACATCTATATTCTATATACTTTACAAAAACATACAAAACTAATGCTGACATGGCGCTCATATGTTTTTTCTCGGATTAAATCTTGTACTAAATCACAAATTAAGCCAATTAATCTTTTTTTACTAATTGAATTCGTATTAGATTATGGTATTTTAAATTATATAATTATGTTTTTTTAAATTATTATTTATTAAATAATAAATTAGATTTTTAAAAAAAATTATTAGCATAAAACTAATTAATGATCAACACATGGGCTACGTTGTCTCATTTACTATGTAACACTTGACGCGTTATTTACACGAGCTCATAACATATAACTAATAAAGTTAACAACATATAATATAGTAAAAAATGTAATATAATAAGTTATTTTATTAACAAACCCGCACAAGGTGCGGGCTATACACCAGTTGGATTAAAAATAGATTTGTTCATTTATATTTATTAAAAATAAAAATTTATTGGCTTTAATTGTGGCAGCTCCAATTCAAAAATATTGCATCCACAACGCGCCACATCATCGAATTGTGCTCTATTTTAGTATGTATAATAGATATGATAAAGTATCAAATAGTAATAAATATATTAAAAATCATAAAATAATATGTAAGAATCTTATATTTTAAAAAATATCATAATTTATTAATATTTGATTAAATTTGTTTAACTAAAATATACTTGTCTCCCACCAAAATAAAATAAAATATACTTGGCTTCAAAAAAAATTTTCCCTATTTTTTATAAATTTAATAAAAGAAACGTTATTTTGTACAAAAAAAAAATTAAAAGTACAGAACGGAAAATCGAAACCTCAAAGGTATCAAGCGGAAACGTGAAAAACTTTAGTCACCATCCAAAAAAGCAAAAAATTCGAGTACCAAACAAAAAGGTAAAAATTTTTGGGTACCATCCAAAAAAGCAAAAAAAACTAGGGTACCAAACAAAAAAATCATAAAACAATAAATTTTCGGTAAAGGAGCGTTGAACCGAAAAGAGTGAAATATCACAAGTCCACACAACTCCCTCTAGCATCTCCATCGGGATTCGGGAGAACCGGACCTCCCGAGCTCAGTGACCTTACACGCCGCCGTTTCACATCGCGTTCGCCGCCGTTTCACATCGCGTTCGCCGCCTCCCGGTAATTTCTCTATGGCAGTATGTTAAATACCGTCATCTACCTCTCTTCCCTTTATCATGTTTCAAGGGTTTTGATCTGGGCTCAGATCCCCTCAATTATAGTGTCTCCATCTAAGATCCATTTCACTTCGATCGTTGGGTCGTGATTGCACCACCACTGCAATAATCGTCGTGAAACATAAACGTGTTCAAGATTCAGGTCACATATTTATCCGACTTCAATTTGTCTGTAGGATCTCCGTCTCTCGTTTTTGATCTGAAATGCCTCCTCCCGTGGCTCCTCGTTCCGGCGATGCAATCTTTGCCAGCGTTGAGCGTGTGGTGCGTCCAATACTCCCGACCTTCTCCATTCTTCAATTTTTAACGCTTTCAGTTCCCTCTTTTTCTTGTCAGTTTTGTATGAATCGTTGAATTGTCAGAGAGAGAGAGTAGTAATTCATCCGGATATGCCTTGTAATTGAATAATTTGTGAATGTTGTAGAACGCTGAGCTGTTCACGCTTACATATGGAGCGATTGTTCGGCAATTGCTTACTGATCTGGAAGAGGTCGATGAGGTCAATAAGCAACTTGATCAAATGTACGGTATCCGCTCTTCACTGCGCCTGCTTAAACATAGGTTCTCTTTATCAGGGCTCTTGGTGTTGATATCGTGATAACACTCTGAAGATAAAATCAGAGATTTGATTTACTAATATTTCGGGTACATCAAAATATAACACTCTGATATCTTGATACCATGTCTTGATATGCTGCTATAGATACCAAACAGACCCTCAATGTTATTTTGAATTCAGTTTTATGCAGTCCAGTGTAACATTCTTTTATCCAGAAAACATAATATTACCTACTATGGAGACTTACTTTCTAGATTTTCTTGTTTCCTTTCTGCTGTTAAAAACTGAATCCTTGGTGCAAATTTGATGTTTATTTGTTCTTACAAATTGGACAATTACCTCCCAAAATTGAATAATGTAATGTATAGTGGTAATAGTGTTGCATCTAATAATACCTTTTGTACTGCCAATTTTCGTCCAGGGGATACAACATAGGGGTGCGACTAATTGATGAGTTCCTTGCAAAATCAAACATCTCTAGATGTGTGGACTTCAAGGAAACAGCTGAAGTAATTGCTAAGGTTAATTTTCAACAATCTCAATTTTCTGGGTATTACTGCTGTCTTTTTTGTCAAAATAGATGCTACACTGTACCAAGCGGCTTGGCATGTTAAGGTGTATTACCCGATTCTGGATTTTATAAGCTCTAATGCCGGCATATGTATAAGTCCAGTAGCATATGATCATTTGTTCACATACAACGAGATTATTAATAAGCTCTTATACTCATTGCTCTGATTCTACCTTGTTTCGTAGATTATAGAAGCAAATAGTAGTAAAAAAGGAGGAATTTTATCTATCAATGATCCTTTGGGTTTCTTAAATCTATATAGTATTCAACAATACTCGTGCTTCAAGTCTTGCCTCTCCTTTGCACTTAAGTGACAGGCACCTAGTCATAATTTTGCTATTTCTGCATTTTTTTCATTGATAAAGCCTGTGTGCAATTGCATTTCATGCTTCCATTGTCTATTTTCTCTATGGTGGAATTTTTTGAGCACCCTTCAACACCAAAGTCACAGTTGTGACCTCTTCCTGCATTCATGCTTTCATTGGCTTGATCAAATCATGTGGTGGACTTGGAAGATAATGTGCGTCTTTTGCAACTCGCAAGTGCCCAGAAGGGGCAGACTGTCTGATGTTCCTTGTTAATGTTCTCACCTTATCAAATTAATGGAAATTTAGGAACTAAATATATACACACTAGTATGTTTTTCAGTTCCAAATGTTGCTTACTGTAAGCTGTGATGCTGAATTCTGGACAGGTTGGATTTAAAATGTTTCTGGGAATAAATGCATCTGTAACGAACTGGGACAGTGAGGGAACAACTTGTAGCATCGTGTTGGAGGACAACCCACTTGTTGATTTTGTAGAGCTGCCTGAGACATGTCAGGGCCTTCACTACTGCAACATTTTAAGTGGTGTTATTAGAGGAGCATTAGAAATGGTGAGTATTACTGGACCTGGTTTCCACTTATATGATGAAAATATATTTGAATTTAAGGTCCGAGATTAGAAGTTAGAGCCCGGTTTTTGTGTGTTGACTCATAGGTATCAATGAAGACGGAAGTGACATGGGCTCGTGACATGCTAAGAGGAGATGATGCATATGAGATGCAAGTCAAACTTCTGAAGCAAGTCCCAGAGGAATACCCTTACAAGGATGACGAGTGATCAATGAAGTCGGTCTGACTGCGTATTCAACAGTTTTATTTAGCATGATTGAAATCCTGCCAGGATATTATGTTAATTTCCAAGAAGCTTGTTTCTTATTAGAAATACAGTGGCAACTTTTTTTTGTACCTCTGGATACAAGCTAGTGTTCAACATAGAGAAAAAAGTGTTTCTCGAATTGACGCAGTGCAACAAAAAGAAATGATAGTCCTGATTCCGAAGAGAAAACAGGTTGTAGGGAACACAGATTGCTTCACCTTCTGGGTCTGTTTGGCAAGGATTGCAGATTATTCTGCGAGATTATTTTCAATAACCCTGTTACTTTTTTGGGTCAAAATAATCCCACAATAATCCGAGTAGAATAACCCGGAAAAAATGAATGCCGAACGGACCCTTTGTCAGAAATGAGTTGCGGAGAAGGGCTTGCTTCACCATTTGTCTTGAACAATTTGTATCTCCTCTCGCAGGTCATTTCGTTTGAACAATCTGCTACTTGACATTTTTCCCATATATTGGGCTGATTGATAACAGAAAAGGACACCCAGATTGGCTTGCTTTAACGACCCTTAAATAATCTGTGCTCGATTTCAGACTTAAATACCTCGAACCTTAAATATCTCGAACCTTTAAATATTTTGTGCTCGATTGAACTTGATAGAATAATCCAATAACAACCCGAGGACTGGAATGGTCCAACCCCAAATGACCAATAAACCGAAGGAATCCAATCCAGAATGACCCGATAATCCGAATTAACCCAACCCGAAACGACCCCACAATCCAAAGTAACTCAACCCAAAATAAGATTTTATTTTTCTACAAGTATACACATTACATGCTATAAGTATATTATAAAGCAATCTTTTATTATAATATATTCTTTCTTGTATAATTATCACTCATAATATATTTAAAATAAAATTACAATAATTATCTTTTATCAACTTAAACATAAGTTAATTGACTTTGAAAATCTTTAATAATACCATTTTTATATTTATAAATGTTTGTAATACTCAAAATTTTAAATTTTATTAAGATTAAAATGTTTATATTTACTTTTAGTACTAGTGTACGCCTTTTGAATAATATTGGATTATATGTATTAGTGTGTTATATATATTTCTTGTATTTGCTTTTCTTAATATATAAATGTATCGATAAGTAATTATTTATTGCTTACAATGGAAAATTGGACAAGCAATATCATTGGGTTGAAAAAGTGGAGACATAACGTTATTTACCGTTTATTTTTTTTTAGAACAAATATCATACCACTTTATTAGCTACTCCAAATGTATTCTTACAAAATGAAATGAAAAGTAGAAGAAAAACTAATACAAGTAGTATAACGAATCGGGTGGTCCGGCTTTAATGTGCAAGAATGCGTGTCGCCTTATTGCCTTGTCGTCTAATATGGTTCCACAAACAAACATCAAAACAAACTCCAAGTCTCAAGATCCTCTCCACCAAACATCCAACAATGTTTCAAGGGCAATTTCTCCTTTGGATTTTTCACATTGAAGACAAGCAATCTGACTCCATCAACACATACCGAAACCCAAAAGATAAGGTTGTAGTCAATCCCTCATAAAGATATTTAGTCTCGGCCACCTCAACATCCATCCCAAGTTGAATCCTCAACGAGCCAACCAATTGATCTTCACCATCCCTAACTCTAGAGGTGACCACATGTCCCCTCCCACTAAATCTCACAAACTTACTCTAAAGTGTCACTCCAACCAGTCCATCCATTATCACCCTAGCTTGCCAAAAATAGGTAAAATAATCCAACTCAAGCTCCACCACATGAAAATGATCCCGACTTGAGCTCTTAAGCATCCTTGAGTGAATTTTGGTGGTAAATACTTCATAACGAGCTTTGAGAGCCTAGAATACGAAATAACTGAAAGTAGATACCGAAAACATGATATGAACGCATTCCGCATTATAAGCACATATACCATGCTAAAAGATGTGTAAGAACATGAATAAGAGGGTAGAGAACATGTATGTTTCGATGCTATCAAAACACCCCATACTTGTTTTCAACAATCGGATGGTGTCGAGGGTACTTTGTTATAGTCAAAAATTGATCGTGCATATTGGCTTGAATTGATTTTGATAAGGTCGACTACCGCTATATGGATCATATGAGTTTAGAGAGTTGATTGGTGATGGATCCGTGATATCATGTTTTCATGCTATGTTTATAGATTTTTATGTGATTTTTCTTTCTTTTGCATTGTTTGAACATTCACATCTTAGCTAAAGCTTTAAATATCAAAGAAATACCTACGCCCGTTGTGTTGTGTGTTTAAAGATGTTTTCGGTCTCAAATGGCGATTAAAAGAACATATTTCACATCCGAACAATCCCAAGGAACAATCACCACATCATCATTTACCTCATTGGAGTAAAGGAAGGAATAAGACAAGCTTGGACATTTACATGAAGTCAATGGAGCAAAGGAAACCCCAAGTATGGACCATCGATGGAAGCCTAACTCGAGTGACCATACACTCGAGTTGCAAGGAAGTTCAATATAGTGGTGTGGACCCTCGAGTGACAATCCACTCGAGCAAGGAGTACACGTTCACACAAGCTAAGAAGATAAAAATGCAAAGTTTCAACTTCTCTCGATTTTAAATGTTAATATTTTCGTTTAAATATTAATATTTTAGTTTATTTTGATATTTATGTTTTTGTAACTTGTAAGGGCTGTGTTCGAAATACCCATATATTTTATTCATAAAAATTACCCAATTTTTCACTTTGGGTGTGGAATTAAATTCGTCATTTGAAAAAAAAAGATTTGGGGCCCCAATGAGAAATTAATTAAATTCAATTTCAGTTTTAGGGACCAAGTACGAAATTAATTAAACTCAATTTTACTTTTGGATATCAAGTGTTCGGAATTGGGAAGGTGTTTAAAGTAAAAAAAATACACTTGAAAGTTGTTAAAGACAACTTTTACAATACTTGCACACGCTAACCGTAATTTACTAACTTTTTGCCCATCTTAACCCTAACAAACGATACACTGTATTTATAGAATTTATATTTTACATTTAAATGTTTAAAATTTTAAAAATAATTTGCAAAAATACCCTTAAATTCTGACACAAATCCGTGTAAAACATGATAACAATTTGGCCGAATAATATAATCTAAGCTTTAATAAAACCATCGATCAATTTGTAACAAGATTTCGTTGTGTTCTACATTATGAAAATATAACTGATCAATTTTTTCAACTTACTTTACATATTGTTTATTGGGATCAATTTTTTTTCCATCTCCACAAAACAGACCCAAATCAAATAATGATAGATTCAAGGAGTAAAAGTGTTGTATTAGTCTAATACTAGGTAGGCGCGATTTGTAACTGAGTATGCGAGAATGAGATGTTTAATAAATTGGGACATTATTATGACAAAATTACATCGGTCAATAATAACTACATATGTAGAATTTAGATGTTTAATAAATTGGGACATTAGTATGCGAGAATGAGATGTTTAATAAATTGCATACATATAATCTATTATCTTTAGGAGAATTTGATTCGGTTATTCACCTGGTCTTTTAGCTTTGTGCCAAAATAGTTAAGGTTGCCTTTTTAAATCATCTTAGGTTTCAACTAACCTAATTCATTCAGGAGAAAGTAGCAAATAATTCGGTGGTGAGCAAGATTTATTTATGTGCATGAATGTGTTAGATACCCATTGCATAGCAAGCATGATGAGGTACCATCCCCAGCAACGCCTACTACACATGGACCCATCACTAGATCAAGAGAAATAAGTATGAAGGAGAATAAGTCTCAACCATCACCATCACCTACAAGTCCTGTCATGGAAGGATCAATCATTAGAGCCAAAACAAGAACCATCCAAGAAGAGGTCGTTAGCTTGGTGGCACCTTTTCTTAAAAGGGGCTATGGAAGGAGTCTCAACCATCACCATCACCTACCCCCTCTCTCCTACAACTATATATATCACCAATACTCTTGGATCCACGCCCCATCCACATAAAAGATCCCTCTTTATATCAACCTACACTTTATATAATATATTATATCCAAAGTGAAAACTCCACCTCGATTATATATTTGCATATGTGATGATGTAAGACTTAACACAAATGAGCGGTTTTTATACTAACAAATCTCGATTCTATTTCTAGATTGCTTGGTTTGTTTTTGTTTTTGTCAAATGTATACAGGCCTTGAAAACCAATGCAAGGGACAAGCGCAAAGATCGAAAATCTTTTCAAAGGTTCAACACGGAGGCCTTGAAAACCATTTCAAGGGATCAAAGCCGAAGCCTTGAAACAAGATTTAAAGGATATGACGGCTGGAAAGAATTTGAAATTCAAGATTCAATCTCAACAACCAAATCTACCAAGGATCAAGAGAAGATCTTTCGAGAAGATATCAAGAAGATTTGGCCTAAAAGAATATCTCGACCAAAAGATTCGGTTCAACCAAAAAGATCTTGCAAAAGATCTTAAACCAAATCAATGCAAGTGTGAAGATCTCTTCTCAACAAATCTTAAAAAGATCTCGAAGATCTTTCAAACAAAGATTCGGAGATTGAACAACAAGATCTTCAACAACATGATTCAAGAGAAGATTATGGAGAAGAAGAATCAACGTGTGTTAAGGAGATGAAGAAGATAAGGAAAATCTACAACGGGTATCTCATCTCAACCAAGAAGCGTTTTCTATGGAGAAGAAGAAACATCAACAATGGATATCTTCTCAAACGGCTAGAAGACTTCTCCATCGAAGACTATAAATGAAGATGTAGATTGAAGAGAACAACAACAATCTTACACGGAAATATATAAAGGCTTCAAGTGATCCAAATCATCTTCATTTCGTTCCAAGAAGTTTTTCTTCCTCTTAGTTTACAAAAGCTTTATTCCTTAGAGAGAGAAAAATACGAGAGCTTCATTGGAATATCTAGAGAGATTTATACTCGAGTGAGTGTGTTACTCTACGAAGTAACTAGGCTATTATAGCTAGGTTAAGAGTTGGAACTAGATCGTAGCATTGACTACTGTGAAAGAAGAATGGAATTTCTTCTAGGTTGTATCTAGGACTCTTTGAAGCTGATAATTGATAGTTTGATCCTACGGGTAAACCCTAGGACAGAGAGTAGGCTGTTAGCGCCGAACTTCGTAAACATATCACCGTGTCGATCTTTTCATTTCCGCACCATATCTTGCTTTATTGTGACTAACGTTGTTTTGCAGGTTTACTAAGTCAAGGCCCTTGAAATCACTTTCCAAGCCCTTGAAAACCAATTGTGTCACAAAGAGCTCAGATTCACATCAAGGCCTTTGAAATCAGTTTCAAAGCCTTGAGACAGGTTTTTGGGAAAAGTTCTCATTCTCTATTCAACCCCCCTTCTAGAGTATTTATATCCTTTTTATTCACCTTACGATTCTTCACAAAGTTTAGGTGAAGCTATTCAAGAAAGAGTTTTTTCAATACAAGTGTGAAAGTATCAAGAAGGTAGTAAGGAAGAAGCTTATCCCAAGACCCAACTAGTTTCCATAACCAAAACCTTGCATTTTCGTCAATCTCCCCCCTAGTGAATATCCCGGGCCGAGATTTTGTCCGAGCTTTGCCAATGTCAAGATCAATACTCAACCGGTTATCCCTCTCTAACTGCATAAGTCCAAGGTAAGGAAAGCTCTCTTCTTAGTCTCTTGTGTGCCTCTTTTCTACTCTAAACACATTGAGTCATTTCTTTGGGTGTGTCTGCTTGATTATTTTTGTTTGTCATCACACTAGTTAAGTTTCGAGTCTACTTGCTATATTCCTTTCACTTTGTGTCGATTATGTGAAGAAAATTTCATCAATGATTCCTTATACCATCTTTCAACAAAAGAACCTTCATATCCAAGCCAAAATTTGACCTTGATTCAACCAAGGAGTGTGTTAGTTGAAGCTAGGTCACCAAACTTAGAGGAATTTGAATCCATCCAAGGTAATTACATCAAATTAACTTGTGATATCACAACAGAGTGTAAGTGTGAGAGAAAAACAAGTGATGAGTTTTTTTTATTTCACTAGTATCAGAAGTTTGTTGTTACTTTGCGTGTTTGTGCAGATGTCTAGGTCTAATAGCCCTCGAAGGTCACAAATGAGTGAATCAACGAGTCTAGAAGCCATGTACATGTTGAAGCAACTCATGGCCTCGGTTGCCACCTTGACCGAGAGAATAGGCACATTAGAATCTCGTCCCAACGCCAGAGAATCTCGCCCCTAACCTCAACCAAGGTTCCAGCCGAGATCAATGTATGACTTTGGTGGTAGTTCATGTAACCCACCTAGAAACACAATCCCCGAGTCACCTCAAAGAGGTCCTCAAGGGCAAGGTATGAGATATTCAAATCCTCTTTTCATTGCACCTAATATGTCGGATTTTATTGATGATTTTTAGAATTAGAAGATGATGATGAAGAGGGGATTTGGAGAGATTATCCTAGACGTAACCATAGTCCAAGGAGAGTTCAAGACTTGGAACCATATATGTAATGTCCGGAATTTTTATTCCAGTTAGTGAGCGAGTTACCGATCTTTCCGCACACGCGGCTCAGTCTTTCCGCAGACACGGATGCTGAGTAACAGGATTTTATTCCAAAATCTCGTTCTGACCCGTCGTTACTCACCTTTACCTTTTGGACCCTTCGTTGCTAGCACCAAGGAGACAAGGAGGTCAGTTGACATCTTGTTCCCCTACCCCTTGGCAGCTTGGATTTCCCTCTCTCCGCATATCTTCTTTCACGTTAGTTTTCTTTTCCCTTCTTCCCTTCTCCTTGAGTTCTCTTCTCTTTCCTTGCTTTGGATCTCTTTGAGTGTGGCCAACAATGGAGAGCTTTTGGATTCAGTGTGGTAAGTCTTTCCTCCTCCCTTTCATCTTCTTCCATGTTGGACATCTTCTTCTTCTTATTCTTCTTCTCTCCTTCTCTATTTCCATGGTTGGAAGCTTTGGGGAAAAGTTCTCTTAAATCCTTTGCATGAATGTGTTCTTAGCTCGATTAGGTCGTGAGGGAGAGTCTTGATACCGTGGATGATGTTTGGAGAAGACTCAACAAGAGAAGGAGGCCATTGAAGCTCAAGATCCACAATCGAAGACGAAGAAAGCGATGTTTCTAGAGTTCTACCGTGGCGGCGGAACCAGGCGCCATTAGGGAGGAACCTAGCCAGCCGCAGGGGTTGTAACACCCCGAATTTTCAGAACTCGGGAAGCTACTGGTTAGGACCTCACAATGGGTCCCGACCTCAGTTTGACAACAATTTTACTAGGATATTACAACAAGACACAAATAAAGAAACCGAAATTTATAAAGCGATGTTTTAAAAGAGATGAATGCAACACAAACGTCTAACAACCAACAATACTTAAGAAAATAAAAGTCTAACTGTCATCATACTATAAAGGAAACATCAAAGCAAAACCCAACCCCATTCTAGGGAGTACGGAGACCCGACTGATCACTACTTCCGGATCACACAGTTGCTGCTCTAACTTGTGGTAAATCTAAACAACAAAATACAACAACTGTTAGCTAGCTATCTAAACGTTAGATAAATGAGAATAGCACACACACAAATAGAAAACTGAACACACATCATGCTTTCGGAGAATCATTTTTATTATCTTTATTTAGGTCATTCACTGATTCAGAGAATCCAAACCTAACCATTGGATCGTCCTTAAAATTATACAAGACAAACTACAGTATATGAACTATAATCCATCAAAATTTCATGTTCATCAGAATTATTTAACTCATTCAAATCTGTATCCAAAAACTGCTTTAACACACAATTTTTCCAACACTTAGAATAATTTCAGCAACAATAGAAAAACTATTTCAGGTCTCAATTTCGAAAAATCATAACTCCTAAACCTCTCGATGAAATCCTCTCAAATTTTGATATATTATACTATGTAATCCTAACTATGACATATCCGAAATTCAGGTCCAACAGAGATAAAAAGCCTATTCAAAACTATCTCACAAAACGTATCACATGCAGTTTTTCTCAACACTCAGCACATTTATAAAAACAACATGAGGAGCCAACTTTGGGACACCATAACTCTCAAACTATAGCTCCGATTCTTCTGAAATTTTAGTATAATATGCTATGCAATACCGACTCAAACATATCAAAAATCAGCAAAAAAAAAAGAGTCTAGCTTACCCAAAATCGGCCCCAAAGTTAGCTGTTCAGCACTTCCGAAAACTCAAAAAATATGACAAGTCATCTTCCATGGCTGTTATGGATGGTTTAAGCTACAAATGAGGGTTCTCATCAGCACTAATATAGAGAAGGTAAAGCCAAGAGAAGGACCAAGAAAGGACGGTTATGGATCTTACTCGATTTCATGTCCCGAAGGCAAAAGAGAGCCGAATTAGTTGCTGTCATTGGAATCCAAGACTGCGGTAGGGAGGAGGCTCGACAGTGGCTCAAGATGCGCCCCTGCGGCCTACTCCAGGCGTACCAGTGGCCAATGGTACCGCCGCACCCACTAGACATGCGCGATGCCCCCTGTAGGCGGTTGTTGTTGCGAGCCCAGTCGTGCAGGAAGTGAGCCGAGATCCAATCAATTGTAGACAGTTGCTGTTGTAAGCCCAGGTGTGCAGAAGAGATCCGTCGGCTGCTTACTATAAGGTCGACAAAGTGGTACCTTCCTGCGCTGCTTGTCCGCTTCCACTGCTTGCGAGGAAGGAGACGAAGACAATGGTCTTCTCACTTGAAGCACACAAGGCTGGGCGGCGTTAGGTCTAATGGTGCGTAACTGTGGCCAGAAGAGGAAGAAGGCCAAGCTGCAAAGCCTGGAAATCAGGCGGGTGTGTAGCTGTACGTGAGGAGCAAGAAGGCACGGTTGGGCTGCTTCCCAGTTGGGCATGAAAACTAGGGTTTCACCAAGGAGGTCGGCGGATGGGCTTAGGAGAGAAAGAATGAGAGGTGGACTTAGGTGCTCTTGTCAAGACATTGTTATGAGCTTGTCATGGGCTTACCAAATGGATCATTTAATACTAGCTATTATTACAAGAGTAAGACTAAGATGATGGATATATTTATGTCTGTAGAAATTCACATAAAATAATAAAACGTTTTAATTTATGATGTTAAATCATGTAGGGAGATTTAAACTTCTCGGAAATCCGGTTCGACTCGAAACTAAACGGAATAAAATTTTCGGATATTTCAGGGGTGGTGAGCAGCGCCTCGGGGGCAGCTATTGGCTCCGCGGGGGCAGTGAACTTCAACCCGTAGTCGCGCCTTTTGTTTCCGCGGTTGCATTTCTTCAACAATAGGCTCTTCTTCTCCCTTCTTCTTCGTTCCTTCCTTAGTTATGAGTTTATATCATGGTAGTAGCATGCCTAGGATGGACCTAAGGTAGTTATGAATACCATCTAGAGGTTGTGAACCTAGGAGCCCTTAAGGCTTGTTGGAGTTTGATGGATTTGAGTTTGATGAGCATGTTGGACCTTCTACGCTAGATTGCTCCTTCTTGGTTGTGGTGTTTGACCTATGAGAGAATAGGTTATTGACAGTTCTTCTCATACGTTGAGTGAGATATGAGTATTATGAATTCTAGGATGCGGTCTTAGAATGAGTGTCAAATGATCTTGCGTAGATCATTTGTGTAGAAGTCTAAGACTTCTTGAGTGAGTGAGTTGTTGACTTGTATCTTCATGTGGGCAGGCGGTGGGCTTCTTCCCAAGGGAAGTGAGAGTGGTTTGTGAGTTAGCTTTTGAGACGAGGTAAGTATCCGGACTTACTCGTATTCTTTGTATTAGCTTCGATGCGTGTTTGGTGGTGTGTGTTTTAGTATTGCTTTATAACAACAAAACCGGAAATAGGACCACCGACCTTTACATTTTATCTGGCCCAAGTGTATGATAACATGCGGTGACAACTTGTCTATCTCTTGCGTAGAGCTAGGAGGTTCATGGCGACTAGCCAATGCTGGTAGGCGGTTGGATGCATCAATACCATTCCATGCCGGTAAGTGGGGACCGAGGCGAGTTTCGGGGACTCTCGTGTCACAAACCTAAGTTGAATTAGAACGGTATATGACTTAATATTAAAAAGATAATAAATGGACTTGTGTGCTTTGGAGTATATTGTGTGTTACGATGATTATGCGTGTTTGTGTCATCACCTTGTTCCTAATGCCTTGAATATTAGCTTACAGTTTTAAACCGATTGTGTAGATGCCTTGCAAGTTAGGGATGCCGCCGAGTGAGGTGGAGGAGTGGACAGCCGGGTCTTTGTACATTATAGGACGGGGCTGTTGTGCTTTTTCGTTATGTTGTTGGATTTATTGACTTATGTTTTGGAGTGGTTGTTGTTTTGAAGACTCGGATGAGTTTCCACCTTGTACGTTACATTTCAGTTTTCTCTCGCATACATTAAAACGCTTTGAGTATTTGCCTTTATTTGTGCATTGTTGGAAATGTCCGGTGAAATTGTTGTCAAGCTAAGGGTCGGGACCCATTGTGAGGTCTTCGCCCGTAGCATCCCGAGTCCCACGGATTCAGGGTGTTACAATATAGACCTCACCAAGAGCATGACGGAATAGGAAAGGTTAAGGTTAAATTTCCAAATTTTGAAGGCAAATGTGATCCGGACATTTTTATGGAGTGGGAGGCCAAAATAAAACAAATTTGGTCTTGTCATAATTTTAGTGAGCAAAAGAAGGTGCAACTCGCTTCATTGGAATTTCAAGATTATGCCTTAGTGTGGTGGGATCATCTTGTCAAAGAAAGGAGAAGAACGCTAGATCCGACATCAACATATGGAAACAAATGAAGGCCTTGATGAGAGCTAGATATATGCCTCAACATCATGCTCGCGAGCTAAGGCAAAGATTGGAGAACCTTCGTCAAAAGACTATGAGTGTTGAAGAGGTTTACACATCTATGCAAATGACAATGGTGAAAGTTAGTGTTATAGAGGATGAGGAGTCCACTATGGCTCATTATTTACGTATTTTGCATCCATCATTATCCAATTAAATCAATTTGTACCCGAATAATACCATGGTTGATTTGCTACATTTGGCCAACAAAGTGTGAGAGAAACACAAGTGATGAGTTTGTGATATCACAACACTAGCTCTAGAGCTACAAGTTCATGGAAACAACAAAATAATCGGTTCCAAAACACCCAAGGTTGAGAGCCAACAACCACTAAGGATGAAAAGAAAGATCCAAACGGGATCAAGTAGGAGCAAGGAAGTCTTCTACACCTCACTCATCATCTAGACCATTGAACGAGCCTTCAAGTGGTTCTAAAGGGAGCAATTCTAACTCTACTACTCGTTTTGGATATACTGTATGCTTTAAGTGTCAATGTAGAGGTCATTATACGAGAGATTTTCCTAATAAGAAGGTTTTATTTATCAATCAATTTGGACAATATGAGAGTAAGGAAGAGCATGAGCATGATAATAACACACACCTTAATGCATTGCATTGGTAGTGATAGTGATGAAGGCATTGAGTATGAACAAGGAGAATCATTGATTGCTTGGAGAATCATTGCATGCTAAGATAGCACCATGTGAGGATAATCAAAGGAAAAATCTCGTTCATGCTAGGTGGCTTGTTAAAGGGAAGGTGTAACATGATTACTGATGGAGTAGTTGTTGTAATACTGCTAGCACCGATTTGGTTAATAAGTTGCAAATTACTATGTTTTATCATCCTAGACCATATAAGTTACATTGGATGAATGATTGTGTTGAGTTGAAAGTGAACAAGCAAGCTAGAGTTACCATCACTTTAGGTAGCAATGAGGATATTGTTAATTGTGATGTTGTGCTCATGCAAGCATGTCATATTCTTTTAGGATGCTCATGGCAATTTGATAGAAGAACTAAACATGATGGGTATACTAATAGACATTTATTTGATTATAATGGTCAAAAATTAACCCTTGAACCCATGACTCCCTTGCAGATCGTTGAATGCTAAGAGAAAAAGAAGGAGAAGAGCAAGGAACAAGAATTTGGCAAGAGAAAGGAGGAGAAATTCAATCCAGCGGAGCATCTCGCCCCAATGTAGAGGAATCTCGTCCCAATGCAGCGAAATCTCGCCCCAACATAGAGGTTTCTCGCCCTAGTGCAGAATCGCTCCCCAATGCAGAGAAATCTAGCCCCAATGAAAGATTATCTCGCCCAAATATAGGAATATATCACCACTGTGCAAAACTAAGTTTGGTCTTAAGAGTGGATATCACCAAATCAGAATGCGGGAAGGAGATGAATGGAAGACGGCGTTCAAAACTATGTTTGGCCTATATGAGTGGTTAGTGATGCCTTTTGACTTGACTAATGCTCCTATCACATTCATGAGGTTGATGAACCATGTGCTCCATCACTACATTGGAAAATTTTTGGTTGTTTACTTTGATGACATATGCACTATAGATCACTTAAGGAACATGAACATCACTTAAGGGAAGTACTTGGAACTCTTTGAAGTGAATATTTATTTGCTAATGTTAAGAAATGTGAGTTTAGCACTAATCAAGTTATTTTCCTTGCTTTGTAGTGAGTACAAGAGGCCTAGAGGTAGATGAAGAGAAGATTAAGGCCATCCAAGAGTGGCCAACACCGACCACCATAGGACATGTTCGAAGCTTCTACGGCCTTACCACCTTCTATAGGAGATTTGTGCGTGATATTAGCCCCACAGCAGCCCCACTTACATCATTAACGAAGAAGAAAATGCAATTTGTTTGGGGAGATGCTCAAGAGAAGGCATTTAAGGAATTGAAGTGGCGGTTGTTTCATGCACCTTTTCTAGCACTTCCGGACTTCACTAAATTATTTAAAGTTGAATGGGATGCTTACGGAATTGGCATTGGAGGAGTACTAATGCAAGAAGGTAAGCCACTTGCGTTTTTTAGTGAGAAATTGAAAGGAACATGCTTAAACTATTCAACATATGATAAGGAACTCTATGCTTTCGTTCGAGTATTTAAGACATGACATCATTATCTTTGGCCTAATGAATTCATCCTACGTACCGATCATGAGTCCTTGAAGCATTTTAGGAGTCAAGACAAGTTAGATAGGAGGCATGGTAGATGGATGAAGTTTATAGAGAATTTTTCTTATATCATTGAGTATAAGAAAAGTAAAGATACTGTTGTAGTTGATGCTCTTTCTAGGAGACACTCATTGATCACTACTATGAATTCTAAGGTCTTCGGCTTCTATTACATTAAGGATCTATATGTTGATGATGCAGATTTTGGAGATATCTATAAGCATTGTAAGTCCTTGAAGGATTTTTATTCAAGGTTGATAAGGTGTGTATTCCTAAATGTTCTCATAGGCTATTGCTTGTTAAGTAAGCCCATATGGGAGGCCTAATGGGACATTTTAGGAGGGATAAGACGTACTATATGTTGCAATCACACTTTTATTGGCCTCATATGCTTAAGGATGAAGAGAACATGATTAAGAGATGTCTTGTGTGATTAAAGGCTAAGGCTAGATTGAAACCCCATAACTTATATATCCCTCGTCCTATGCCTACTTCACCATGGTTAGAAATTAGTATGGACTTTGTTGTAGGGTTACATAGGACTAATAAGGGGATATATTCGATTTTTGTTGTTGTAGATTGTTTCTCTAAGATGGCCTATTTTATTGCTTGTCATAAGACCGATGAAGCTTACAATGAGTTAACTTGTTCTCAGAAGAAGTTGTTAGGTTTCATGGAGTGCCTAGGACTACAGTGAGTGATATAGATATTTAGCTCCTCGGTTTCTTTTGGAAGATTCTTTGGGGAAAACTAGGAACTAGTTGTTATACTACTTCTAGTTATCCTCAAAACGGATGGTCAAACGGAGGTTACTAATAGAACTTCGACTACCATTTTACGGGCTGTTTTGAAGGATAACTTGAATGCTTAGGAAGATGTCTTGTCTCATGTGAAATTTGCTTATAATCGAACTATACATTCTTATACTAACGTAACACCTTTTGAGTGTGTGCATGAGTTGAATCCTTTGACCCCCTTTTGACTTATACCATTGCCTTTAGAGGAGCGAGTAGATTTTAATGCAAGAAAACAAGTGGAATTTATCCAAGAGTTGCATGTCAAGAAACACAAGAGGCTAGAGGGGAAGGGAAGATTAGTTGCGGCCAAGGCTAATAAAAACCGCAAGGAATTTCTATTCAAGTGAGGAGATCAAGTTTGGTTGCATCTAAGGAAAGAAAGATTCCCAAAGAAGAGGAATGCGAAACTCTCACCACGAGGAGATGAACCATTTAAGGTGCTACGTAAGGTTGGCAACAATGCTTATATATTGGAGCTTCCGGAGGAGTATGGCGTGAGCCCTACCTTTATTGTAGGAGACTTGAGCCCTTTCATGCCTAGTAATGAACACTGTCATGATTCGAGGTTGAATCCTTTTCAAAAAGGGGAGTATGGTGAGGGACCATACCCAACAACTCCTACTACACATGGACTCATCACTAGATCAAGAGCAAGAGCTATGAAGGAGGAGTCTCAACCATCACCATTACCTACAAGTCCCATCATGGAAGAAGCAATCACTAGAACCAAAGCAAGTAGCATTCAAGAAGAGGTTGCTAGCTTGTTGACATCTTCATCTCTTAAGAAGACCATTGGTGATGTATTTGTTTTTAAGTCTTCCTTAGTCATATTGATGATGATTCCAGCCATGGAGAGCATTGTGGAGAGTCATACATGTGTGAGGATAAAGCTAAAAGACAACAACCATAGGTTTGACCAAAGCTAAAAGAGAGGCTTGTCAAGTTTTGAGTAGATTTAATTAGATTGATCACCTTAATTGTCTAACTTATGTTTGTATAGTGTAAGTAAGGGTCGATCCCAAGAGAGTCTTGTCAAGGTTTGATTAGATTTAGTTACAGAATTGTAACCAATGGGGGGGGGGGGGTTTGGATTGTAACAAAGTAAGACAAGAGCACATAGAAATAAAGCAAAGATGGTGAGAATAGATATGAAATGAAAAACTACACTAGGTTGTATCTTAACATGCACACTACTTGGTTGGTTCTTTTTACAAGTTATTCATCAATGTTCTCGTCTTTATCTTAGATATGTGTTGAGCCAACCGGCATCAACACAACTTAGCAAGATTAGTTATCCGTAAACCTACACCATTAAAGCACAAGTTAGCATTCCAACAAAGACAATGAGATATAAAGAATGAATAACACCGTTAGACTTTCTTTATAGTTATATTCCCTGTCCTTTAAGTAATTACAACCAGCTTTTACCTAAAGGGTTACTACTAGATTAAGGACCCGAACACGAAATCGATTAATCCTAATACTTTGCATGCATTAGACATTTAAGGTGATCAATCTAAGTGGTAAGAAACATGCAAACATAAGTTAAAGCTCAAGGAGTATAACACATATTGACTATAATAAACTTATATTAATAAAGACTTACAACCAAGCAGCAATGCAACTTCAAAATAACCCGATGTAGTAGGGGGACTTAGAAACTCATTACAAATTGGAAATAAGGAAAATAGAGCTTTTCTGAGAAAATGATGGATGATTCTAACAATCAGTCAAGGCTCTATTTATACCACAAAAGACATTAATTGGGAGTTTATTGGCTGTTCTAAAAAACTACCTCAAATGCCATAAAGGTGGTGCAAACAGCCGGACTAAAGTCCTCTGGCGCTAAACCGCGGGAGCGGGCTTCAGGACTGCAGGGGCGGTTTAGGCCAAAACGTTCGTTCTTCTTCTTGGCCGCAGGCGCGGCCTGGCAATTCCGCAGGGGCGGGTCTTTAATGCTCCTTGAACGTCTGACTCTTCAACTTCGTGTTGTTTCTGATGACGAGCCGCAGGGGCGACCCAATGTCATCGCATGGGCGGTGACACTAGCTCTTCGGCTTCACAGGTCTGCAAGCTAGTCCGCAGTCAGAGGCACAGGGGCATGGGATTCACTTCTTCAGGATGAGTCACCGCAGGGGCGGTTGGTTGCGGCCGCAAGGGCGGTGACAAGCTTGTTCCGGGCGCTGGCGAAGGCGCAAGCTGCGTTCCGGAGTGCAATGCCGCCGCAGGGGTGGTGACACTGCTCCGCGGGGGCGGTGTGGCACCAGAAACACTTCTTCTTGATCGTTCTTCAACTCCCAAGTGTTGTTAATATCTTCTTTTTCTTCATTTGGACTTCTTCAACAGGATCAAAATATTAGTAATACAAACCGACTCAAAGACACTAAAAAGACACTAAAAACTAACCTCCATCACCTATCAAACTCCCCCATAATTAGACTCTTTACTCGTCCCGAGTAAACAACATATCAACAATTCAGCATACAAAAGTCTCAGGAAGCATGGTGTAGAAGACAAGATTAGGAAATCAAGAGAAAAGCCAAGAAAAGAAAGTGAGAAAAGAGAGAAAAGGTGAGAAGCTACCATCCTTATTGCTCCAAGAGTGACCTACCCGGACATCCTCCTTATGACTCCCCTTCTTATGTCGCCAACGCCGGAAGGAGAACCAACACTCGGTGCCGTACATTTTTCCAAGGAGCCCTTTCGGGTTTTCACGTTTCCACTCTTCTTCTTTTCATGATGATCACCAAAAATCCTCATATCCCTCAAGTCTAATTTTGCACCAACCTAGAGTTGATCGGACTACCTTCTTTTTACCTAAACCGCCCTTTCGGATTTTCAATTTATCCAAGGATTTTCTTGCCTTTTCTCAATATCTTTGGCTTTTTTCTCTCTTTTTGTTTACTTAAATTTTAACAACTATTACAAACTAGAATTCAAAAAACAAACACACAAATAAACTGTACATGCAAGATAGTGTTCCCTCCCCCATACTTGAAGATCACTTTGCCCTCAAAGTGTGAAAATGAAAGCAAAGACTATTAAAAAGTCGAGAAGGGAAAGAGAGGATGCTCACTAGTGGGATGGTCCGGGTGGACCATCCGGACCGTGCTCCGGAGGATAAGGGAAGTGAGGGAAGAAGTACTCCTACCTCCAGTAGATCTCATCAATCCGGCTTTGTTGTGTATCCATCCGAGCTCCAAAGGAAGTCTCAAAGTTGGCTTGCCAAGCCAAATGCTTAGACTCCAACCGCTGCTGCTGAGCCGCTTGCCAAGCCTCCTGACGCTAGTCAAGGTGGGCGGTCATACTCTCCTGAAAGCCCGTTTGCCAAGCCTCTTGCTACTCAAGTATGGCACGTTGGTAGTCGGTCTGCCAAGCCTGGTGCTAAGTGGTAAGGGCAACCATTTGATCCTGGAGACTCTCAAGGGCGGGCCATCCTCCCCCGCAGTTGTGGGCATCTCCTCATCCTCAATAATGGGCATGTGGTCCTCATATGGGGCCCAATTGGAGCTCACCGCATGCCTCTCAACAACAACCTGAGGCCGCCTCAGAACCCATGGATCAGCAGCAATGTATAGCTCGGAGAGCTCATCTCTGAATGGTAGCGGCCGGGGCAAATAAGTGATGTGGCTCCCATCTACAAAAGAGAGCCAAAAGAGGTTATCATCGTCCCTCCTAAGGAGCTTGCATCGCCCGAGAAGTCCTTCGTTGTAGAATGGGATCGCCAACCCATCCTCCAACTTGGTCATATCCATGACCTGCTCAGCGATCAAGGAGATGACCCCACCTCCAACAATATCCCTCGTCTCGTTCTTCCTAATCCGCTTCAAGCGGTGAGGAAGAGGTAAGGCCAATCCGACATGTTTTCACATGCCGGAATGCAAGCGTACAACAGAAGAAGGTCCTTAAGTGCGACCTTGTTCTCCTCCTTGTGTCCACAAAAGACCCACATGATTATCATGGAAAGGAGCCTCAAGCAGGGGTGAGTGAGTTTGTTGCTGTACTTACCCCCGACATGAAACTCGGAGCCGGTAGCTGCTTGCCAAAACTCTACCAAGTCCGGCGTCGGTGCGGACTCCCACCACTTGTCAATAGGGTTCTTAGTAACCCCAAAGGCCTCCTACAGTTGTGAGAAGTTGATCGTGTACTTCTGCTTGTTGTATTTGAAAGTCACGGCGACACAAACATGATCCTCCTTCTCAATGGTGAAAGTGGCGATAAACTGCAGGGTGAGCTCGGGGTAGGTAGGAGCACTCTTGTTGAGTAAATCCCCGATCCCAGCATTGTCGAGGAAGGACTGCATGCTCTCCATCATGCCTAGCTTCTCCAAGGTCGGAACGTGCAAAAACCAAGTTGCAAACACCACTCGGTCTTGCACAATGTCATAACGTGCCTTCTCAGTCTGGGACATCTTGTATTTCTTGGTGGTGTCCATTCTAGCAACAATTACAAGTAAAGCAATCCGAAATCATAAGGAAAAGAGTTTAGACGAACTCTCGGTTGTGTTTTACGCAGGGGCGGGTGGACGATCCGCAGGGTGGGCAGGTGCAGGGGCGGATGGTGACAGGCGCGGGGGCGGGAGAAGACTTGATGGCGATTTTGACGTCTTCGCTGGTAATGGCTTCTCCAAGTTGTTATTTTTGTTGCGTTTGGTCGTCGACGGTGTTTGTTGATGGAGGAGGGTGGTAGGAGGTGGTGGATGTGTGTTAGGGTTTCGATTTGTGAGAGAGAAGAAGTCACAACAACTGGTGGAGGAGGGAGAAGTGGAGTGTGGTGGCGCAAGGGCGTGGGGCTGTCGTCGCCGGGGCATTTCCGAGGTGGCGCAGGGGCATGGTGATGGCGTGAGTGAGGAAGAGTGTGGGCGCAGGGGGCGTTTGGGGGCTAGGTTGTGAGAGAGTGATCGAGAGAGAGAGATTGTGGTAGGTGAGGAGGAAGGAGAGAGGGGTTGGTGGGGTAGGTGAAGGGTTTTTTCTTACTCCTTTTTTTTTTGTTTTTTGGGTAAACCCGCAGGGGCGGTGGCTTCTCACTGCAGGGGCGGTGACAAGGGGAGAGGAGACACAGGCCAAACACCGGGTGCGGCACTGGGGTGTCTATCAAGGGAAAGAGGCGCAGGGGCGGGGGGTTGTCACCGTGGGGGCGGTGACAGTCTTGAGCTGGCGCAGGCCCAGCGCCGGGGGCGGTATGGGAATGCAGTGTCACCGTAGGGGCGGTGACATAGGGCCGCAGGGGCGGTTTTCTTGACAAAACATCCTCTTCTTATTCTCTCGGGTTGCCTCATAAGCTGTGCCTTTGTTTTACGTCGTTGGCTCGACGTAAGGACCTTACTTCTCTGCTTGGGCGTCCTCTAATACCATCTCGTCTATTGGATCATTCTTCACTCCCTCAAGGTATGGCTTGAGCCTTTGTCCATTGACTTTGAATATCTTGTGTGTTTGTGGATCGTAAAGATCCACAACACCATGTGGCTGGACTTCGGCTATCACATACGGACCTGTCCACCTTGAGCGTAGTTTCCCTGCAAAAAGTTTCAAACGTGATTGAAAAGGAAGGACTTTGTTACTTGCTTGGAAGTCCTTCCGGAGGATATTCCGGTCATGCCATACTTTCGTTTTTTCCTTGTATGTTGTGGCATGGTCGTATGCATCGTGACTTAACTCCTCCAGCTCTTGCAATTGAAGCTTCCGGAATTCTCCTACTTCATCCACGTTCATGTTGCATTTCTTAACCGCCCACCATGCTTTGTGTTCTAGCTCCACCGGTAGGTGGCAAGCCTTTCCGAACAAAAGTCGAAATGGGGACATTCCGATGGGGGTCTTGTACATTGTACGGTATGCCCACAAAGCATCATTGAGCCTTAAGCTCCAATCCTTTATTCTGGGGGAAACCGTCTTCTCAAGGATTGTCTTGATCTCCCGGTTTGACACTTCAACTTGTCCGTTTGTTTGTGGGTGGTAGGCTGTTAACACACGTTGATGGACATGGTACTTCTTGAGGAGTTATCGTCTTGTTGCAAAAGTGAGTT
Organism: Fagopyrum homotropicum; assembly: GCA_033239125.1. Taxonomy (NCBI): domain Eukaryota; kingdom Viridiplantae; phylum Streptophyta; class Magnoliopsida; order Caryophyllales; family Polygonaceae; genus Fagopyrum; species Fagopyrum homotropicum. The sequence continues at coordinate 106,185,869 of BSWB01000002.1, forward strand.
CCCCTATCACTTATCAAAGCGTTACGGATGCCAAACCTTGCAAAGATATTGTCCTTAAGAAAAGCTGCCACAACCTTAGAATCATCAACTTTGGTGGCCTTTGCTTCCACCCACTTGGAAACATAGTCCACCGCAAGTAATATATAGGTATTCCCAAAAGAGTTAGGAAAAGGGCCCATGAAATCTATCCCCCAAACGTAAAAAATTTGACAAAATATAAGTGATGATTGAGGCATTTCATTTCTCCTAGAAACATTACCTACTCTTTGACACCTATCACACACCTTACAAAACGCAAAAGCGTCTCGAAAGATGTGTGGCCAAAAGAACCCCGCATCTAAGACCTTTTAGTAGTTTTATTTGCACCAAAATGTCCCCCACATGCTTCAAAATGACAAAAGGAGAGAACAAATTGTACCTCATTATCCAGGATGCAATGACATATTACCTGGTCACTACAATGCTTCCAAAGATATTGATCGTCCCATACATAATGCCTTGCCTCGGTTTTCACCTTCTCTCTCTATGCTTTGGTGAAGTCTGGAGGGTACTCACCTCTAACAATAAAGTTAACGATGTCAGCAAACCAAGGTTTAAAAGAATGAAGCTTAAACAAAACCTTTGTCGTATAATCCGCAGGGGTGGCCAGAGCATCACGCAGGGGCACAAGAAAGAAGGCGCAGGGGCGCCGGCCTCAAGCCGCAGGGGCAGATGTTCATAGGGGCGGGACTTTAGATGCGCAAGGGCGGTTACACAACAGAGAGTTGTGTAGAATGTGTCGTATGGGAAACTTCCAAGTAAGGCCTTTCTTCTTGCTAGATCTTCCTCCTCCTTCACCAGCCTACTCAAGTGGTCTGCGACAAGGTTCTCCGCTCTCTTCTTGTCTCGGATTTTCAAATTGAACTCACTTAGAAGGAGCACCCACCGGATCAACCTTGGCTTCGCTTCCTTCTTGGTCATAAGGTAACGGAGGGTTGCATGTTAGTAAACACGATTACCTTTACACCAAGGAGATATTGTCGGAATTTCTCCAGCGCAAACACCACCGCTAACATCTCCTTCTCGGTGGTGGAGTAGTTCCTTTGAGCACCATTCAGCTTCATGGATGCGTAGTGGATGACATGTGATGCTCTTCCGTCCTTTTATCCTAGGACGGCTCCTACAACATAGTCGCTGGCGTCGCACATGATTTCAAAGGGCTTCTCCCAATTGGGAGAGAGGATGATAGGTGCACTAGTGAGGTAAGCCTTCAAGGTGTCAAACACCTTCTTACAATCTTCATCAACTATGAAAGTTGCACATTTCTTCAGTCACACAACGATGCTGAAATCTTGAAAAAATCCTTGATAAAACGCCGATAGAAACCTGCATGACCTAGGAAAGAATGAATCTCACGCACATTAGTAGGGTAAGGCAAACTTTGAATTACATCAATTTTAGCCTCATCTACTTTTATTCCCTTTGATGATATGACATGCCCTAACACAATTCCTTGTTCAACCATGAAATGACATTTTTCAGAATTAAGAACTGGATTGGTTTCTACGCATTTTTGAAGAAAAAGTTTTAAATGTCCTAACATGCATCAAAACTATCTCCATAGACGGTAAAATCGTCCATAAAAAATTCAATAAAATTCTCAATATACTCCGAAAAAATACTTACCATGCACCGTTGGAAGGTGTCGGGGCATTGCAAAGTCCAAATGACATTCTACAATACGCAAAAGTGCCAAAAGGACAAGTGAAGGTCGTCTTCTCTTGATCCTCCGGGGCGATGGCTATTTGGAAGTAGCCCGAGTATCCATCTAAGAAACAGTATTAGGGGTGACCTGCAAGACGTTCGAGCATTTGGTCAATAAAAGGCAAAGGGAAATGGTCTTTCCGAGTTACTGTGTTTAGTTTGCGGTAGTGGATGCAAACTATCCATCCGGTTTGAGTGTTGCTTGGAACCATCTCACCGTATTGGTTTTCCACCATGGTGATGTAACCACCGAATTTTTCGTTACGTTTTGATAGGGTTGCAGGAGTTTAGAAAACGAAATTAAAAATTAGTGAAACTAGGATAAACAAGTTTATGTATGGAAGTCGTCTGATTAAATACCTTGTTCTAAGTTTAGGGACGAGACTTATTTTAAGGGGGTACTGATGTAATATCCGGAATTTTCGTTCCGTTTAATTCCGAAGCAAATCGGACTTCGAGCCGTTGATGGTTTTCCATTCTATCTAGTATTTCTTTCTTCACGAATTTTATCATTTTATGTAGAATTTAATTCACATAAAATGATAAAATTATATCAAGCTCTAATTCTTATAATTATTTATCATTTTATGTAGAATTTAATTCACATAAAATGATAGATTTATATCAAACCCTAGTTATTATAATTCATTCTTATCGATGACTTTAGACGAGATCATGACAAGCTGTGACGAGATCATGACTAAGCTGAGACGAGACTGTGACAAAACTGAGACGAGACTGTGACAAAGCTGCGACGAGACCATGACAGAGCTGAGATGAGGTCATGACGAAGCCAGACAACTCTGTGACGAAGTCATGCATGGGCCTGACAAAGCCATGACGAGTTTTCGACAAGTCTTGACAAACTTTCAGCCCACTTATTCTCACATTATTTTTAGCCCATTTCTTTTGTTTAGCTTGCAAGGAAGCCCAACCTAGGAGAAGCCCATGAAGCAGCACAAGGGACAGCCGGCTCCTCACATTCCACGTCAGCCAGCAACCACATTAACTCTCTCCTATCTTCTCGTTCTCCATCCAACGTAACAGCCGGATATGTAGATCTTTCCGTAGATCTCGACCCACTCCAACCCACGCCTGCTTCCATACCTGTCCAGATTCACGTACAAAAGAGCAACCCCTTCCCTCTCCTCGCTTCTGTCGAGCCAGAACGCAGCAGCCTCACCTCCCTCACTCTTCTCGTCAATCTCCACCCGTGCAGTGTAGTGGTACGAACAGTCCAACTCCATCGAACGATCCCTCTCACGCAGATCAAGCTGCAGCGATCTTCTGCATTCCCTCTGTCGTCGTGCACAAGCAGCGCATTAGCACATCTGCACATCCCTTCACCTTGGGTCCGGCGCTGGTGAGCCTCGCATCCTTCTGCGCATAGGAGCCGGCAAGACCAACACTCAGGAGCAGCAGCAGGAGCGTTCACCCTTCTGCACATCCCTTCACCTTGTGTCCGGCACACATTGGCTCCTTCATTCCGATCGACAATGACGGACTGCACTGCTGCAAAACAACCGCCTCACAACCTTCCCAGATCTACCCAAAAGACACTTAACATCAACACATCTTCCTCTCCAGGCTGCGCATGACTGCCCTCCTCTACTCCTGGTTGCAACCTCGTGAGCCTCTTGGGCGAGTTTTATAGTTGAGTGTAACCATACTCTTTCAACCTTGATTCCTTCAATCATATGTGTACTTATAGCTGATGCTAAACCATCTTAGAACCATGTATTTTAGTCAAGAAAAAAAACGCAGAGAGCTGTTACGTTTTTCTCAGTTTTCGGAAGTGACGAGCAGTCAACTTCGGGTCCAGATTTGGGTATGTTAGAATTCTTCTTTTTGGCTGAATTTTGGATATGTTGTATTCATTAGTACATAGTAGATCATACTAAAATTTGGGAAGAATCGGAGTTACGTTTTGAGAGTTATTGGGTTCTAAAGTTGACGCCTCATGCAGTTTTTATATATGTGCTGAGTGTTGGGGAAAATAGCAAGTGATGCTGTTTTGTGAGATAGTTTTGAATAAGCTATTGATCTCCGTTGGGCTTGAATTTTGGATATGATATGGTTGACATATTGTTGTAGAACATATTAAAGTTTGAGAGGAATCCAGCGAGTGGTTTGGGATTTATGATTTTTCAAAGATTGAGTCGTAAGCAGTTTTTCTGTTGTACTGAAATTCGGTTTTATGAGATAGTTTTAAATAGGATTTTGATCTCCTTTGCGGCTGAATTTTGGATATATTATAGATAAGATTTTATAGTAGAACATATCAAAATTTGGGATAAATCCAGCGAGTAATTTAGGAGTTATGATTTTTCAAAGTTAAGACAGTGTGTTGTTTGTTAAGTGTTGTAACCAACTTTAGAAATTTTTGTAGAAGTGATGCTTTAACAGTTTTAAGAAATTCTTGCTCCTAGGAGTAGATGAGATATCATAGATGATCTAAGGAATTATTTCGGAATTTTTATAAGATTATTCGAATTTTATATTTGAAGCCGAAGTTGGACCTTAACGATCTTTCCGAAAATAGGGAAATGGGTAAATTGCCAGTTTGTAACCAAACTCATCTTTAGGAGTTAGAATATGACTCTTTAGTCCCAAATAAGAGTTTAGGCATGAATTAGGGAATTTTTGGAAGTTTCGAGACCAAGGGTAAAATAGTCATTTTTACCATAAATTAATATTGTAATCAATTCCGTTCTATTAAGACCTACTATCTTAGAAGTCTTAGACTTCTAATCACCTAGAAAGTGTGCTGACACACTTGCCTCCTTTGACAGGCCACTGAATTCCTACTGTACAGATCGATTTGCGAATTAGAAAGTCGGGATCTGATTCAGGTAAGTCCACGGACTTACTTAGCTGGCTTCTTGTATGAGTGTAATGTGTATGAGTGGTGTTTGTTAGTTATAATAAATAACGAAACCAGATTAGGCCGACTTTATTATTTATATAATTGACCCAAGTGTATGATAACGGGTCGTGACATCATCTGCCTAGCTCTTGCGAGAGTCTAGGAGGTTCCCTGCGACCAGCCCAGTCAGGTAGACGGTCAGATGCATTAGTACCATTCCGCGTTGGTAAACGGAGACAAAGGCAAGGTTTGGGAATCCCTCGTGTCACAAAATAAGTATCATTAGTAATGACATATCACCTAATTAAAAGATAATAAAAAGGATGGAGTGTTGCATGTTGATTGTGTATGTTATGTGTTTGTGCTTTTACCTTTATACTTATACATAGAATGTTAGCTAACGGTTTTATCCGTGTTGTTGATTTGTAGAGATAGACAGTTGCAGAGAGATCTGGAACGGATGGTCAGCCGGGTCCACGTATTCATTAGATGGGGACAGAGGGTCTCTCATACGACATGCATGTTATGTATCTATATATATGTTTTGTAAGGCTGTCACATGTGTACATTCATACATTAAAAATAATATGTTTGAAATTGTTTTAAATATATTTGTGCCTTGTTGTAAGATCCAAGTAAAATTGTTGTCAAACTAAGGTCGGGACCCATTGTGAGGTCTTAACCAGTAGCTCCCCGAGTTCTCAGAATTTGGGGTGTTACAAGTGATACCTCCATTCTTCGGAACCACTTGGGTTGGATTAACCCACTTGCTATCCAAAATTGGGTATATCTTGTCCGCTTGAAGGAGCTTCAGTACTTCCTTCTTGACCACATCCATCATGGGCGGATTCAATCTTCGTTGTGGTTGCCTTGATGGTTTTGCCTCTTCCTCAAGGAAGATCCTATGCATACATGTAGAGGGACTAATCCCCTTAATGTCCGCAATGGTCCAACCAAGAGCCGTCTTGTGCTCCTTTAGGATCTTCATTAACTTCCCTTCTTGAATAGGGGACAACTAGCTAGAAATGATCACCGACAAGGTGTCATTTTCCCCTAAAAAAGCATATTTGAGATGTTGTGGAAGTTCTTTCAATTCTATCACCGGAGCCTGCACTATAGACGGAACAAGCTTTTCGCTTGGAGTTAGCAATGTGGGTCCAATGGCCAAAGATGAGATAGGGAGCCTTTTGTGCCCATCCAAATGAGCTAGAACTTCCTACATGTTGGATGTTAGTGCATAATCCGAATTATGAATGTCGATATCATTTTCAATTATGCTTTTCAATTCATCAATGTCGGACATGTTAAAATCATCTTGAATAATAGGATCAATCACATCAATAGCACAAAGAGAATGGTCATCAATGGGGTGTTTCATAGCATCATAAATATTAAACTCAACCACTTTCCCATCAAATTCCAAAGTCAATTTACCACTCACATAATCAATTTTAGTTCTAGCGGTTTTCAAAAAAGGCCTTCCCAATAAAATAGGTGGATCATGTGAATTATTTTCCATATCCAAAACAAAAAAATCAGCAGGAAAAATCATATTATCAACCATTACTAACACATCCTCAATAATCCCTTTTGGGTAAAAATTTGATCTATTAGCAAGTTGGACAACAATCCGAGTTTCAAGAAGTGGCCTAAGGCCAAGAGATTGGTAGATGGAGTAAGGAAGTACATTAATAGATGCACCTAAATCAAGCATTGCTTTGTCAAAGCGGGTTTCCCTAATACCGCAAGGAATGCTTACCATGTCTAGATCACTACATTTCTTGGGCATTTGCCGTTGGAAGACAGCTAACACGTGCTCACTCACTTGAACTTTCTGTTTTTCCCTTCAACTTCTGGTTCTTCTTGATCGTGCAAAGTTCCTTAAAAAACTGAGCATATTTAGGGATACTCTTCACAAGTTTTAAAAAGGAGGATGTTTACCTCACATTTGGAAAAGGTCTCAAAGAGATCCTTATCCTCAATCACCCTTCGCTCCTTTAGTGCTTTAGGAAAGGGAGCCGGAGGTTTCTCAGCATATAGCGGGGAAAACTAGGACGGATGTAAGAATCCTTTTCAACAGAACCCTCTGTCAACTTTTTCGCAAGGGCGGATGCTTGCTGGCGCAGGGGCTGTCACCGCAGGGGCGGTGACATCCAGCCGCGAGGCGGCGTCTGCACAGAGGGGGGCGCGGTTGTAACCGCAGGGGCGGCTGTGGGGACGTCATAACTGTCAAAGGGTTTTTCTTTGGCTTCCATGGTTGGATTTGGTTGGACTTGTCTTCCGCTCCTCAATGTTAGAGCACTAACATTCTCCTTAGGGTTTATGACCGTCTGAGAGGGAAAGTTTCCCGAGGATCGAGCTTCGATCCTTGTGATAGCCTCCGCCATTTGTCCAACCTGTTTTTCAAGGTTCTTGATGCTAGAGTCTATGGTTTGGACATGGGTAGCAAAGTGTTTAGTTAAAACCAGCAGCATATCATTAGTGGATTGAGACTTACCTTGGCGGGGTTGTTGTTGTTGCTGGTTTTGTTGATCCCTCCACCGGTAGTTTTGTTGATCACGCTAATTTGACATGTAGTTCTGCGCATATAGATCGTTCCTTGGACGCTGCTGCTGTTGTTGATCATATCCTACAACATTCACCTCCGCAGCATCGTCTTGGACTTGAGGACACAAGTCCGTGGGGTGGAAAGGGTCGGCACAAACTCCACAAAACTTGAGCTGTTGTGGAGTTCCCATCAAGGTTAACCTCTTAACCATCTCCTTCAATTCAACTATTTCTTGTGCAATATCTGGACGGCTAGGGTTGATGGCATGAACTCCTCTCTTGGTAGAAGATCTTCCAAAGTTCCTTGTACCTGCCGCCATTTCTTGTATTTTTTCCATAGCAATTTCAGGAGTTGAGTTAAGAATATTACCTCCACAAGCGGCGTCCACTATCCTTCTTTCATTGTCTAATAATCCGTTGTACAGACATAACACTAAGTCTTGCATGGAGTATCCGTGGAAAGGGCAGCTTGATCTTAATTTTGCAAAGCGCTCGAAGTACTCATAAAGACTTTTGTCCGCCTCTTGCTCGATGTTGCTTATTGCCTTCTTCAAGTTGTTTGCCTTCTTAGCGGGGAAGTACTTCTCCAAGAAGGCCTTGTGAAGGTTCTCCCATGTGTCAATACTCCCGGACGGAAGATGGTGATACCAATCATCCGCCCCATCCATGAGAGTGAAGCCAAACGCCCGCATTCTAATTTGTTCTTCGGTTACATTAGCCGGTTTCATACTCATGCACATGGTGTGGAACTTCCTAAGATGTTTGATGGGGTCTTCACCACTCAACCCATGGAAGGATGGGAGTAAGTGGATCAACCCCAGTTTGAGCTCAAATTTGACTCCTTTCCCAAATGCCGGTATGGTTACCTCAAGCGGGTGTTGAGTCAAATCGGGCTGCTTGAGTTGGCGGAGAGTTCGGTTAGCCATCTCTTCACGGGTTCGTTGTTGCCTTCGTTATCGATTGTGCGTTCTTTCAGTTTCTGGATCAAAAGGAGCAAAATCGGAATTAGTAGCACGGGTTTGAACCATGAAAATGGTCCAAACCAATAATCAATAATAAAAAATGAATCAAAATATAAATTAAGACTCCCCGGCAACAACGACAAATTTGACGAGGCTAAAAACCTATGGTCGTTGTCTTTTAGCTTTACTCAAAGTTAATTACCTAACGTTACACTAACTGGTTTGTATAGTGTAAGTAAGGGTCGATCCCAAGAGAGTCTTGTCAAGCTTTGATTAGATTTAATTACCGAATTATAACCAATGGGGGGGGTTTGGATTGTAACAAAGTAAGACAAAAGCACATAGAAATAAAGCAAAGATGGTGATAATAGATATGAAATGAAGAACTACACTAGGTTGTATCTTAGCATGCACACTACTTGGTTGGTTCTTTTTTACAAGTTATTCATTAATGTTCTCGTCTTGATCTTAGATATGTGTTGAGCCAACCGGCATCAACACAACTTAAAAAAATTAGTAATCCGTAAACCTACAAGATCAAAGCACAAGTTAGCATTCCAACAAAGACAAAGAGATATACAGAAAGAATAAACACCATTAGACTTTCTTTATAGTTATATTCCATGTCCTTTAAGTAATTACAACCAGCTTTTAACTAAAGCGTTACTAATAGATTAAGGACCCGAACCCGGAATCGATTAGTCCTAGTACTTTGCATGCATTAGACATTTAAGGTGATCAATATAAGTGGTAAGAAACATGCAAACATAAGTTAAAGCTCAAGGAATATAACACATATTGAATGAATAAACTTATATTAATAAAGTCTTACAACCAAGCAGCAATGCAACTTCAAAACAACCCAATGTAGCAGGAGAACATAGAAACTCATTACAAATTAGAAATAAGGAAAATAGAGCTTTTGTGGGAAAATGATGGATGATTCTAACAATCAGCCAATGCTCTATTTATACTACAAAAGACAGTATATGGGAGTTAATTGGTTGTTCTAAACAGCCACCTTAAATGCCATAAAGGTGGTGCAAACCGCCGGAGTAAAGTCCTCAGGCGCTATACCGCCGGGGGGGGGGCTTTAGGACCGCAGGGGCGGTTTAGGCCAAAACGTTCGATCTTCTTCTTAGCCGTAGGCGCGGCCTTGCAATTCCACAGGGGTGGGTCTTTAATGCTCCTTGAACGTTTGACTCTTCAACTTCGTGTCGTTTCTGATGAAGAGCCGCAGGGGCAGCTCAATGTCATCGCAGGGGCGGTGACACTGGCTCTTCGGCTTCACAGGTCCATAGGCTGGTCCGCAGGCAGAGGCGCAGGGGCGCGGGCTTCGCTTCTTCAGGGTTAGTCACTACAGAGGCGGTTGGTGGCGGCCGCAGGGGCGGTGACAAGCTTGTTCCGGGCGCTGGCGAAGGCGTAGGCTGCGTTCCGGAGTGCAATGCCGCCGCAGGGGCGGTGACGCTGCTCCGCGGGGGTGGTGTAGCACCAAAAACACTTCTTCTTGATCGTTCTTCAACTCCCAAGTGTTGCTAATATCTTCTTTTTCTTCATTTGGACTTTTTCATCTGGATCAAGATATTACTAACACAAACCGATTCAAAGACACTAAAAACTAACCTAATTGATAGTGATTCCATCACCTATCAGTTCGTTTTTTTTATTCCTATTCAATCATAAAGAGAGCATTTGATTGAATCATTATGAGTCATTTCTATGTTATTTTTGTGTGGGTTAAACTACTTAAAGATTGGTGCTTCTAGTCAATTATAGTCCCTCCTTGTGCTTGTCTCGATTTGAAGACTTCTGTAAGGTTGAAGAAGGAAGGATTAAGGTAATTCATTGTTAGTGTTTTGATTAAATTAATCAAAGTTCTTGAAAGTATATCTTGGTTCTTTTATTTCTATATTTCCATCAATTCATCTATTCCATATTCTAGGGTTGGGTTCGGTACATTACCAACTTATTTTTACCCTTATCACCTACCAACCAACTATAATTGGTAATGAAAAATTTGTACAATTACCAACCACCTAAACCCATTTACCAACTCTTCGGTATACCAACTTTTTCGGTTGGTAATGGAATTTTACCAACTTATATGTTTGTTAAAATTAAATTTAAATAAGACAAGAACTTCATCAATTCAACAATCCGCAAATTCGAGTACAATATGTTTAACAAGTTCATAGAACTTCATACTTCATTACAAACCAAACACAAATAATTAAATATGCAATCATCATCCCAAGTTATAGGCTAGGGAGTTCAATAGTCCAATCTCGACTTGTGCTCCACATGATTTCATATTTGAATCGAGCTAGATCTTGTTGCATTCCTTCCTGCCTCATAACGTTGATTAAAAACACTCTCTATCATAAGAATGAAGATTAGATGATAAAACAAGAGCTGTAACAGTAAAAAGAATAATACATATCAAATGTTGTTACGGTAACAAGCTTAAGTTTAGGTTTAGTATGCTGACTACAACAGAAACAAATGCTATAGTACAAATACTATGACGGTAACAAGCTAAAATTAATACAAAATAATATAGAACATAACAGCAGTTGTAACGATAACAACTAACAAGCTAAAATTAATACAAAATAGATTGGATAAATAAGTTAAATAAGCTAAAGTTTAGAGTTTAGTATCTTACCCATTTCGATTTCCTCTAACTCCTTGTACAACTCTAATTCCTCTTCTGTTGGAGTACCATACAAGCTAAAGTTTGGCTTTTCAGCCCTTAACCAATCAGTAGAGCAAGCAAGAGCCTTAACCGTTCTTCGTGTCAATGAAGCTCAAAAAGGATATACAATTCTTGATCCTAAACTAAAATCATTCTCCGAAGCAACCGTTGAGCAAGGATATCCTTTGTCATATTTGATAAAATTAATAATACTAATTCATTACCCTTCCACCACTTAGCAAGGTCGAATGTTTTAGAAACAAGGCTGACATATCTATCCGACAAGTATTGATCAACCTCATTACGAATGCACTGTGATTGCGTGGAAATTCTTTGCATTGCTATCTTTCTACTGATTTTATCAAGCCCCTTTAACTCGTCTGTTTTGATTTTCATGTCTTCTTCTATAGGCTGATCCACTTGATGAACACTCACTTCTCCTTTATATTCTTCATACATTCGCATCAATATATTTTTCAAGTTATCTTCTATCGTTTGAATCGTCGTATAACAAGCATTAACCTTTTTCAAACCTACCTTATCCCATTGCATCTTGTATCTAGGGTCAAGAACATTCACTATCAAGATGATATTGTTCATTGACTCGGTACTCCCCCAATACTTGTCGAACTTACTATTCATTGATGTTGCAACCCTCTTTAAAATACTATCCTCCGAAAGCATAGCCTTGTCAATATCAGTTTGTAATGTGATCATTTCGACAAACAAGACATTTGTAGTAATGCTCTTCCACGCACTCATTTTTAAAGTAGCTTCATAAAACTTCTTTAAAAATACACAAAAAGTTGTTGCATTCCTCCAATCCTCATAAGATGGTGGTCCGACCCTAACTTTTCCAGATTTGTCTTTCTTCTCAACATAACTGATTGCGCAATCCTCTTCAGTCATTCTAACAAAATTTGCCTCATACTTTAGTGCAACTTCAAGCATAAGATAGGTGCTATTCCATCTTGCAATAATATCTAATGGAACATTGGCATTCGCCTTGCATTGTTCCAAGACAACAAACTCTCTAAACTTATCAAGTCTTTGAGATGAAGATCTAATATACTTGGCACAATTCCATATAGCTGCAGTTCCCACCTCTAACTCCTTTAGACCATCCATTACTATCAAATTGATATTGTCGCCAACACATCTCAAATGTAGATAATCTCCATTAAACATCAAACTTTTGTAAGTTGTGAGCCTTCTTTTCATGTATGTCACAACCACATCATTGGCGCTAACATTGTCCATGGTTATTGTAAGCACTTTGTTGATCTCCCATTGCCTCGGACATTGGTCTTACATCCTACCAATATCACCCCCTTATGACTAGTGATATTACAAAACTTTATAATCCATTTATGAAGCTTCCAATCGACATCCATAAAATGCGCAGTCACAACCATATAATTTATGCTTTGAAGAGTGTCCAAGTATCGGTAGTGAACAAAATCCTTGTCTTGCTTTCCTTTAATTGACTCAAAATAATTCCCTTCTCCAAGTCGTGCCTCTCTAGCACACCCTCTTCAACCGTCTTCCTGTCCAAGGTTTTTCCAATTAGGCTCTAACTCATTAACAAGAGCCAAAAATCTATCTTTCTCCACAAACCGATATGGGAATTCATCCTTGATTATCATCTCAATGCACCTATCATCACATCTTTTCTTATTAAACTTGTGATATCCACCACGACTAATATTACTCATATACAATCTTGCTTGCTTTGAATCCTTGATTTCATACAAGGGGTCAGTATTGCACTTCTTGGCATGTTTCCACATCGAGCTAGTCCCGTTCTTTGTTGTCTCACACAACACTTTACTGCTACAATGGTTACAAGTGCACCATTTTGGATTTATCTCATGTGTTATCGGGAGTTTACACCTTGTAAAATGACACCAAAGAACACTTTTGTTTGAAGGGTCCTTTCTTTTCTTTCTTGAAAATTTTGAAGAATTTAGAGGCGACGGTTCAGTAACTAATGGATGTCTCACTACATCCCCAGTCGATTGGCTTGATAGGGTTGAACCACCTCCTGGACTCATACCACTTGGTGGCAATTCTGGATGTATATATGTGATCCTATATAAATATATAAAAAAGTGTCAAAGACTAAAAATTGCAAGTCAACTATGGAAATAACTAAAGATACTAGCTAGAAGGGGATAAGTGGTATACTGTAATATTGTGTAAACTAAAACTATAACTCAAAATTGTAAGTCAAGTAGTCAATTAATGAAAATAACTAAAGATACTAGCTAGAAAGGGATAAATAATATACTATATAAAGTATAAACTACAACTATAAAGAAGCATCCGCATGAATTGATTCATGATACACTACCCTAATCAATCGATTCATGAGATACTAGCTAGAAAGGGATAAATGATAAACTAGTACACTACCTTAATCAATCGATTCAACAAATCCTTATCCAGCAGATTATTCAAGTTCAAAATTCGTACCACTTGAGCGAGTCGATTCAACCGCAAAGAAGAAAAATGCATGAAAGTTCTCTATCGATTGCAGGGCTTCTCGTAGTATCGAACGAGCTGATTGCTTCTCTTCTAGGGTTCTAAACTTCTAACGGTTTGATTGATTTGCACAGAATCAAGAGTGACAAGAATATATTATGTAAGAGAATCAAGAGAACAAGAGATCAAGAGATGAAAATCAGGAGAAAGGGATGCGTATTAGCCTGTTAGGTTTCGGTTGCGGCAGAACGCAAGAATAGTAAAGAGCTTGAAGTTTCTGTTTCAATTTGGGATTTGGGAACCCCTAAAGGGAGTAAAGTGTAAAGGCTAGATGACTAAATCAGTAAACTAAGAAAGCACTTTAATGGATGGGTGAGATTAAAACATTACTTGAATTTACATCTAATGGTACAAAAAAATTGCATATATAATTATATATGAAGTATTATATTAAAATTAGTATGTATATATTATTTTATTTTTTCTAAAAAAAACTCGGTTGGTACGGTAATCCCGTGGTATGCGGATATTGTTACCACCTACCAACCAACGCTTTTGTAGTTGGTTCGGTTGGTAAGCCTCGGTTCGGTTTCGTTTGACTCATTTTATCCAACCCTACCATGTTTACATCTAATCTCGTCATCCATCCATTAACATTTTTCCATTCATATAGTTCTTGTTGACAAAAAATCTCGATAGTTACCATATTGATCTCTACCGAGATTACTCAAGATCGAAGCTTTTATAAACTTTCAATCTAGATCCATCAATTATGGTCTCAACCTCGCATCAAAGCATCTTACAAACCCAAAGCAATGAATACATGAAGAAAGTAGGAATGTTGTAACTAACACATAAGAAAATATATATTATTATTAGATCTATTAGAATTTGTAGTATGTGTTTGTATCAAAATGTATATGAAGAAAGGGTGTTTCTTCATTCGGAATGTAAATAAAAGCAAGATCAAAGATCACGTTAAAATAATCATCTTCCTAAGGATTGAAAAATGCTCTCTTGGAGAGAACGGGTAAAACCCTCACTGAAAAGCTTTCGCCGCCGTCGGCTCTCTTCCACCACCATGTAGGAAGACTAATCCCTAAACACCCTCTACGGTTGCAAACCAACTAAACCCTAACTATTTGAGGTGAGCCCTCTTCAATGTACAAGATACAACCCCTAGCGGCGCATCCCCTTGAGATGACAACCGGAAAAGTCTGCTTCTAGGTGAAGATTATGCCTCATGCACAATCAACCCTCCTAACCTCGCCGTTTCAAATGCCCAACACCCACAAGTCCATTTTTTCGATGTTCTGGGTTCGTCGCTCAGTAAGAACAAGAATTGTGCCCCATCATTGTGATAGATCTTGCCCATCTTCATCAAAATATATCTCCATCTTCAATAGAATCTAAAGCTTGAAGGGTTTTGCATTCTACAACCCAGATGCACCTTCTTCTGCCCACTCTTCTTCAAGAGTTTGAGAATGGGAAAAAAATATCTATGTCTCGTGGGCTTTGTTGCGTCTTACAAGCGGTCGTTTGGCGACGAGGATCTGTTGAGTCGTCAATTGGCGACGAGGATCCATTGAGTCACTAGTTGGCGACGAGGATCGGTTGGGAGGTGTTGGTTTTGTTTCCTTCCTTCCCCCGTATCTTGTGCTTTGTCTGGTTATGCTCTTATTTCTTCGGTTTTTGGTGGATTCACCGCTATGTTGCTTCTTCAATGATTGATTTTGTTCAACCTTCACCACATCTATATGCCCAACAAATTTTCTTTACTAGCAAAACAAGTTTTTTTCCTGTGTATAACATTATTACATTTTTTTGGTAAAAAACCAACTCACCTTTTGGCTAATTACATAAACATCGGTAATACTAGTAATTTTAATGAACCAGGTTGTTCAACTTATACATATTCAGCCATAAGCTTGTCGACCAACAAAACCTGCTATTGGCTTTCTCGTTGGCTTTGAATGAATCATGGTTTGCATTTGTCTATGTCTTTGCTTTTTTTTGTAGGAACATTTTAGACGCTCCAACAAGTACAATCATTAACTTCTGGATCCAGATACCACTACAAACAATTAACGAAAAGACTCAGTTTTGTGCTCTTCACATTGTTAATGTTTTAAGTTGGCTCAACCAAGATTAGAAGTGGCTGCTCTCCTTTACCGAAACCATTTGACGTGATTACTCCAAGCCACAGTCTAATGTGCTTGTTGTGGTGGTTTATCTTTGAAAGTATACTTAATTAGTTCTGCTATAACCTAGCACTTTTCTCTTAGTCTCATCTGGCTTTACATCATGTGTTTTGCGTACCAAATGTATATTTGAACCTCATTTTCTACATCTAATGATATTGGTTGCTCTAATGATATTGTTGGAGTACTCAACTTAAATGCTCCAAAGTCTTGTCAAATAAAACTTTCCTACTTTTTGTGGTAATGTATCATTATATGGTATAACATGCCAAGTTGTTTTTCATGCTCATTCTACAACTAGCAAAATCTCTTCTCTTTTGGTTAGCTTTTGTTGAAACCAATCTTAACCAATTAAATTGGCTAATAAAATTACTTCTCGGAGAAACTGCTTCTTTTTGGCAAAGCAATTATCCCTCAAAAATATCAAAAATGAAAAGAAAATAAAATTAAGATCGATTGAGTTTTGGTTCAAATCTTTATTGTCCGAGGCAATATTTGATTTTAAAAACAAAATCGATCTTAATTATATCAATCAAAGCAAAAGCTTTCCTATGTTTTAAATCAATTTGCTAATCAACCCTCTATGAACAATTTTCTCCCTACAAATCATTATTATTTTATCCATTAAGTTCTACACCTTTATATTTCATGATACGCATGCTTTGCAGTTTCGTATTCTGAGGTTTGATGTTGTCTTCTAATGACACCTTTTGTCGAGAAGGGGGCTTGGATTTGTGATCGACTCCTGACGGCTATGTTGTAGTCCAAATATGAGGTGTCCAAAGTTGTTCCTCAGGCTCCCTACCTATGTACTTCATTTGAAGATAAACATAAATGAACGTTTATGCTTGTTGCCTCCTATTGGGTGGATCATCTTGTTTTCTCTTCAAGATATTTTTGATTTTGGATTTTTTGATTTATTTCTCTTTTGTTTTATGGCCCTTCTTGATAGTTAGTCCGTTTCCAGATCTTTTTCGTGCTTTCGACCCACTTGACGACGCGCCGTCTAATGGTTCGAACCGCTTTTCGTTTTTATGAAAAATATCACGTTAAAATGTTGTACATAAATGGCTAAAAGTGTCGAGGAAGCCAATTCAACAATCAAACGTCAAGTCATCAACTAAAATGGTACTCTGAAACTAAGGTTTCCAACTTCCTTCGTTCCATCTGATTACCACTTCATTTGCACTTTAAATTCCAACTCACGTCAAAGAGAAGAAAAATTACCCGGTGAATGATAAGACTTGAACCTTCAAGACTCAATATTGAGACTTTGATCTTTTGATTTGAGATCGAACAAACGATAAATCTTTTGATTAGAGATTCAACTACCAAGATTGATATGATAACTTTATTGATAACCCCCTTTAAAACCTAGTATGAGATCCTTATATAATCTACTGTATTTCTAAAAGATATAATAAAGATAACGATAATAAAGGAAAAGATAATTAAGATAAACTATGGGTTTGGGCTGATTGAGCAACTAGGGTTAGGCTTTCATCATCCACGCGCCCTTGAGTGAAGGCTTGCGATAAGCCTTGGAAAATGGATGATGTGCTAACAGGTTAACAGAATTCTCCCAAGTGGCTACGTCGGACTTGCAGGGTTGGTCTTAGTAGAAGAGGCATCCATCAAAAGAAATTGCGGAGTGGCACACGATGCCCATGCATGTAAGCTTCGTCGTAGTTAAAGTAAAGCCCTTGCTCTATTCTTTTTTGTTGTTCAACCAGGTGAGGCGTTTGACACCAGTAGGTAGCGCCAGGTTTTCTAGGAGTGGTTTTGGAAGAGAAACTGACTGAGGGGCCCGAACGGGTGATGGATTGCTTTTTCTAGAAAAATTGAAGGCTTTAGTGGTGGTGATGGCTTCCTCTTGACATAATGCTAACTCAAAGGCATGAGAGAAACTAGTAGGACTAAGAAGGCGGACCCCAACTTAGATGTCAGTCTGTAGACCGGACAAGAATAGGCTAACTTGGTACGGATTGTCGAGACCTTGGACCAAGTTGATCAAGGTTTCAAATTCAGTAATATAGGAGGCAATAGTCCCCTATTGGGTAAGTTTAGACAAGGCGCCAATGGGGTCTAAATTCTTGCTGGATCCAAATCTCTTACACAAAGCCGTGGAAAACTATTGCCCTGCCCCTGCGGTTTTTTATGGCCACACGTGCGGTGAGTCGCCCCCACGGTCTGAGGACCTGCCCTTGCGGCTATGGCGGCCTCAACCGCTTTCCTTCACCCGATTGACCGTGTTTTTCCTTTTGCTTCCTTTATAAGCCTCGTCTTCCTTCTTGATGAGGGTTTCCTTCTTCCTTCAGCTTTCCTCTCCCTCACGTTCTTCTTCTTTTCCTTCCTCTTTCTCCTTGATTCTTCCTTGTTTGGGCTTGATCTTGGTTGTGTAAGCTTGGTGAAGCTTTATTGATGGTTTGTTGAGGATGTTAAGGTTATTTTTTTTGTACTGTGCTTGAGTTTGTGAGACGTCCATCCCCTTTCTTGAGCTGTTTTGGTAGGTTTCTTCCTCCTTTCTTCTTTCTTTTCTTTATCCTTCTTCTTTAGTTTAGAGAATTCCCACAAGAGTTGATCTTGTGTACCTTTCCTAGACAATTGTTGATGGATATATATGTGTATGTATATATTGTTGTGACCCTTGGCAATGAGAAGAGTCAAGAGATCGAGAGACGGATCAAAGAGAAGCCACAAAGAGCTCCTCTGATGTTCGACCGCCCCTGCGCCTGGTGTGTCACCGCCCCATGTGTTGGTCGTCGCCGCTCCTACGGTTGTGCAGTGCCACGCCCCTACGCCTTATTGTTCCACAGGTGCGTCTGTCCAAGGCATACCTAGTTGGTATGTTTCCTTTCCTATGGCCTTGGCTTTAGAATAGCTAGGCTAGTAGAGTGTGTTGAGATGATGAGATATATGTTGATAATGCCTTAGGCATTTGTGATCTTATGATAGCGAGGATTGGATTCGAGTTATGGTATCCTGTATGGTTATTGGGTTTAGGAGGTGGAATCTCCTAACCTTGGGATGACGTTTGATATTATTTGTGCTATGTTGATGCAGGCACTGATCGTTTCCCCGAGGGGAAATTGTGACCACTTGATACGGATTGCGTTTGTGACAGGTAAGTCCTTGGGACTTACTTAGCAAGCAGTTATGGTTTTGAGTGTTTGTTGTGGTGGTGGTGTGTGCATATTTATGTTGCATTTATAACCTAACCGAACTAGGACGACCATATATGCATATTAATTGGCCCAAGTGTATGATAACGGGCGGTGATAACTTGTCTAGCCCAGAATTGGGTGGCTAGGGGGTTCTTTGCGACCAACCCTCCAGGTGGTGATGATTGGCACTAATTTTAAACATGAGGGGAAACGGGGACAGAGGGGAGAAAGTTTTACTCCTCGTGTCACAATGAATGAATTAGTAATGGTATAACTTAAATATAGATAATAAATGGATATGTGTATTTACATAGCACGATGTGAAGTGTTGATGTGTTATATGTGCTACTGCTTCATTCTTATCTATGATCTCTTAGCTAACGGTTTCATAACGTGTTGTAGATAATCTGCAGATTAGGAAGACTGCAGAGTGAGCCAGATGGGTGATCAGCCGAGCGCTTCGTACACTATATTGTGCGAGAGTTATGGGATGTTTTGTACTCATTTGTATATGATGTTTCCATTTTGTACTCGGTTGTGTTTTGTAAGCCTTGGTGTATATATTTATACAGTTTTTATGTATTTGGTTTTAATCTATCTATGCCTTGTTGTAAGATCCAGTGAACTTGTTGTCAGGCTAGGGTCAGGATCCATTGTGAGATCCTAGCCCTGCGGCACTCCGAGTCCCGTGGATTCGGGGTGTTACATTAATTCTCCTATTGAATGGTATAGCCAACGATACCATGCTACGACATCACCGCGAAGATGAATTGATGTCATGTGACCCTTCGCTCAGTAGGTATTGGATTCAGGGCAAAAAATTGTTCAACCTGAAAGATCCAGCCTTCGGGTTCTGTTCCTTCAAATATGGGGAAATCCAAGCTAAGTAGTCGGCCTTGAATATGCGGCTGATGTGGTTGGGTGAACTGATATTGCTAGCGAGGATCAAACAACAGAGGTTGCTTTTGTTTCATAACAAAGGCAAATTTAGAGAGAATTTGCTTCAGGGTTTCGTGGATTTCAACCAAGAGAGTAGAATGTTCTTGGAGAGTGGCAATGTTTCTGGTGATGAGGCATTCATGGCGGTTGGTGACTTCCTCAAGATCTTTTACTTGATAAAAACGAAAGGAAAAAAATTTTGTAGAATATTCAGACGCGCACTACAAAAAAATCAATTAGCCACGGATGTTGGCGACGGCAGAAAAGCTATTTGCCGTCGTCAACCATCAACGTCGACGGCTTGGCGACGGCAGAACGGGGCGAAACCTGAACAGGCGACGCAAATTTTTTCGCCATGGACTTTTCCATCGCTAAATTTTTTTGTGACGGTAGTCGCAAAAAATCTGTGTTTTTATTAAAAGAAAAAAAGGGTTGGTCCGCGTTATAAAGTATGATTTTTTGTAAAAAAAAATTATTGTTTTCCCACTTCTCACCGCCAAACAGGGATCATTTATAACTTATTTCTTAATCCTAAAGATCTAACTACTACATACTTTCATCTATACTAACATATTGCAAGCATCTCATAAACACTTCTCGTAATTCATAGATGAAATAAAAATTGAAGAAGATAATTTTTATAATAACAGTGATTATCAAGCCCTACAAGCAAATATATAAAACAAGTATATAATAAATAAAGCATGTGTAACTCTTCTAATTTGTACGAATTATAATAAACAAACTTGAGCAAAGACAAAAAGACCTTCATCGCACATCCTAAGCGTATCTATCTCCATCAAGCCAATTCATCATCGACTACAAGAGCTGGGCCTATTGTGGATTTGTTTTGTCGTTACTCTCTTTATTACTTTTATCAATTCCAAGAAACATGAAACCTGGAACATGAAGCATGAATCATGCAACGAGAAAACTAAAACTGATGTTCAAGAACACCATAAGAAGTCATGAACATGATGTTCTTAACCAAAAGCTCTGATCATATGCAGCAAAACAGAAACAACAGGTTCAACTACCAATATTAAGTCTTGAACCTACAAGACTTAATATTGGGACTTTGATCTTTTGATTTGAGATCGAACAACCGATAAATGTTTTGATTTGACATCGAACAATCGATAAATCTTTTGATTAGAGATTCAACTACCATGATTGATAACTTTATTGTTAATCCCCTTTAAAACCTAGTATGAGATCCTTATATAATCTACTATCTTCCTAAAAAATAGAATAAAGATAACAATAAATAAAGAGAAAATAATTAAAATAAACTATGGGCTTGATCATTATCAAGCAGCTAGGGTTGGATAGGGTTGGGCTCTCATCAGTGAAGCTTACACATAGTAAAATTCATCCTGAAACACAAACTTTCAAAATATCAAATCTAGGAAAACAACAAGAGATACAAAATACAAGAGAATACAACAAGGATTAGACAATAGAAAGAAGCAAGAAGCAACAATTATAGCAAGAACAGAACCCTCGACAAACATGAATTAATTAATCAGAGAACAGGGAAAACCTTGTAGGTGCAGAGTATAAGAAGGGCAATGGAGAGCCCTAATTGATGTGTGGAAGCTCTTGGGTCCTTACGGTATGTTAACAAGCAAATGTCAAAAAAACACAAGAAAAGGTAGTTTACCAAACCAATGCCCACTATATTTTTGTATAATTTTAGGATTTTTAAAAGTTGAGATTATATTTTGTCCATATTCAATTATTTGTATTAACCTTAATAAATTCAGGATAATAATTTGTATTATCCTTAGTAAAATGTAGGATAATAAAAAAAAAAGGAGAAAATGGAAAAATGAAGACGACTATAAGCTGAACCAATAAAATCAGTGACTTCGTTTGTATTAGTTGCTGCAAAAAATTAATTAAGAAAAATAGAAAAGTTAAGCTAGTGAAAGAGCAAGTAGTACCAAATGACCAAGAAGAAGAGTTGAGATTACAAAGGTGAGAATTGAAGCTTTCAAATTCCCATATCAGAGGCATGTAAGACTCATTGTTGTGGTAGTTAACTCGCACGGTCAGATAATGTTGAGTCAACTAAGCAATAGTTTTTACCTTATTTGAAGATGATGCCGGTGAGAGCAACAAAGACACAGACAACAGGTTCAAATACAAGGACATCGTAACACCCCGAATCAACGGGACTCAAGGTGTCACATTGGGCAAGGATCTCACAATGGATCCTGACCCTAGCTTGACAACAAATTCACTCGATCTTACAACAAGGCACAGGTAGATTAAAACCAAATACATAAAAGTTGTATATAATATGTTAAAAGAGTTTACAAACACAAAGCCGAGTACAAAAGATCAAACATAAACATCTTATACAAAAGATCCCATATCCCACGCATCCTAATGTACAGAAGTCCTCGGCTGATCACACCATCTGGCTCACTCTGCAGTCTTCCTAACCTGCAGATCATCTACAACACGGTATACACCGTTAGCTACAGTAATGAATAAGTATGAAGGTAACAGCACAAACACACATCAACATCTCATACATGCAATGCCACACACACTCATTTATTATCTTTCATACGTTTTTCCATTATTAAATCAACTTCTTTTGCAATACGAGGAGCCTCAAGAACCCCCGTCCCATCCAACGTAACACAGGAGTTTTGCATGGGGGTGATCATCACTCGTCCCCTCCTGTGAGATCATCTTCAGGGCACCTCCTCCTACCCGCAGACGGAGGCAAGTAGTCACGACCCGTTATAATACACTTGGGCCATTTAATATAATAAACGTCATCCTAGTCCGGTTTAGATTATAAATGCACAATCATATGAACACACACAACCATCACAATCACACAAACTCACAACTGAACGCTAAGTAAGTCCTATAGACTTACCTCATATACTCGCATCCAATACCACGTCACAGCTTCCCCTTGGGGAAGAAATCAATGCCTGCAATAGCAAGGCACACAACATCACAAACTGCAATGGGAGGCTTATGAGGGAAGCCAGCCGTAAAGCACGAGTCAAAAGGTCAACAAAAGCGGCTGAACCCACACAGAGCCGCAGGGGCGGCTCACCCAAGGCGTAGGGGCACCTAGTCGCAGGGGCGGCCGTCCAGGTCCGTTGGGGCGGCTGACAGGGTCAAGGCAAAGCTCAGTTAAGGCTCAGCAAGGCTCCTAGGCTCCAAAGACTAAGGCTCTTACATCACACCCCCTAAAAACAAGTTTCGTCCCGAAACTTGCAAGATCGCAAAACCTCTCGGACCCATAAGCCGAGGTATAACTCTGAACACTATCATCAACTCTCAACAAAGCCTAGAGGAAGATCATCTCTAGCCAAACACTAACAACATCACACTGGCATGGAGAAAAGCCGTCTCCAGCCAAAACGTACATATAACACTACTATGTGGAGAAAAACCATCTCCACTCACACTATGTCCAGCAGAGCTAGCATGGAGGAAAGAACCATCTTCAGCTACACCTATCTCGTACTAGCAAACAAGATCTAACAGATCATATGCATATATCACAACTAGCACGAAAACACAGCATATCGTATAAGCACATAGCATAATATGTACCCACCAAGAAGGCACTAAGATCTACTCATGGATACTACTAGTACCTCTAACTCAGCGTAGAACTCTGGATAGTTCCTCTGGATACTATCCTCTGTCTACCAGGTAGCCTCATCAGGTCCTCGATTCGACAACAGTATCCTCAACATAGGAATGTCCTTCGAACGCACGCGTCTCACACCTCGCTCTAGGACTGCAATAGGGTGATCTGCAAAGGTGTGGTCCGGCTCAACCACCAGATCATCATAACTCACAATATGCCTCGGATCTGGTATGTACTCTCTCAACTGAGACACCTGAAACACAGGATGAACACCCTCTAACCTCGGAGGCAATGCTAATCTGTAGGCTGCCCTCCCGACTCTATCCAGTATCTCAAAAAGACCGACATATCGGTGACTCAGCTTTCCCTTTATGCCAAAACGTCTAACGTCTCGCGTCGGATATACTCTCAACCAGACATGAGTTCCTACCCTGAACTCTAGAGGTCGATGCCTCTTATCTGCTTACGACTTCTGGCGAATTTGTGCAGCCAGCATCCTCTCTCAGATCAGCGCTACTTGAGCCATATCATCTTGAATTTGCTCTGGCGCTATCCCACTGATACTGCTAGGCTCATCCCAGCATAAAGGTGTACGACACCTACGTCCATATAGTGCCTCATAGGGAGCCATCCCTATAGATGCATGTCAGCTGTTGTTGTATGAGAACTCAACGAGTGGGAGGTAATCAGACCATCCTTGTCCCCAATCCAACACACAGGCTCGCAGCATATCCTCTAAGGTTTGGATGGTCCTCTTTGACTGACCATCTGTCTGGGGGTGAAACGTTGTCCTGAAGTGTAGATTCGTCCCCAAAGCAGTCTGAATCTGCTGCTAGAATCTCGAAGTAAACCGTCCATCACGATCAGAAACGATCGTCCTCGGTACCCCATGGAGTCTCACTATTTGTCTAGTGTACTCCTCAGCCAATCTGCTCACTGGCCACGTCTCTTTGATGGGAATGAAACGTGCCGTCTTCGTCAGTCTGTCAACGATCACTCATATGGCATCAAAGCTCCTACTGGTCCTCAACCCGGTCACAAAATCCATGGAGACGTCCTCCCATTTCCATTGCGGCACTAGCAGTGGATGGAGCTCACCTCCAGGCCTGAAATGCTCTATCTTAACCTGTTGACAGGTCGTACACTAAGCCACAAATTTGGCTACATCGGGCTTCAGCCCTCCCCACCAATATGAACGTCTCACATCATGGTACATCTTACTCGCACCTGGATGTACAGAGTAAGGTGTACAGTGAGCCTCTTGTAAGATACTCTGTCTCAACTCTGTACTAGCAAGAACACAAATGCGGTCATGTCGTCTCATCACTTCATCTTCTCCAATAGAAAATTGCGGTACCTCTCCACGAGACATCCTCTCTCTAAACCTCGTTAGGGTCAGGCAGATCCCCTGCTTTTGTTGGATCTCATCCAACAGACCAAGTAGAACCTCTAAAGCAAATAACTGGGTATCCTCATCAGGAAATTGGATGTCCATCTCTAGCCAAGCTAGATCCCTCTGAAGCTGAGGTTGTACAATCAGTTTGATAATTGCCTTCTCTTGAGGCGTCTTCCTGCTCAGGGCGTCAGCTACCACATTCACCTTGCCAAGATGATACAAAATCTCAAGGTCAAAGTCCTTGATTAGTTCAAGTCATCGACGCTAGTGGTTATTCAATTCCCACTGCGTGAAAATGTACTTGTGACTCTTATGGTATGTGAAGATCTGACATGTAGCACCATACAGGTAATGTCTCCAAATCTTCAAAGCCTTAACTAACGCTGCCAAATCAAGGTCATGAGTTGGGTAGTTCTCCTCAAACGTCTTCAGCTGTCGAGACGCATATGCAATCACTCTACCTCTCTACATCAGTACACATCCCAAGCCCAGATTGGATGCATCACTGTAGACCACAAAATCATCACAACCCTCTGGCTGTGCCAAGACAAGAGCATAAGTCAAACGCCTCTTCAACTCCTCAAAACTCTGAGCGCACTGGTCAGTCCATACAAATCTGTTAGTCTTCCTCAGAAGACTCGTGAGTGGACGGGCAATCATAGAAAATCCCTCCACAAAGCGCTTGTAATAACCGGCTAGGCCAAGAAAGCTACGCACTTCCTTGACGTTCGTCGGTGTCGTCCATGCAGCAACATACTCGATCTTCGCCGGATCTACCATAATCCCGTCGGCGGAGACGATATGTCCCAAGAAAGCAACCTCAGACATCCAGAACTCACACTTAGAGAGCTTGGCATACAACTCTCTATCCCTCAAAATCTGTAAAACTTTCCTCAGATGACCGGCATGCTCCTCTCTACTACGAGAGTATACCAAAATGTCATCAATAAAGACTACCATAAACTGATCCAGGAAGTCGATGAAGATGTTGTTCATCAACTCTATGAAAACTGTTGGGGCATTCGTCAGCCCAAATGGCTACACTACAAACTCGTAGTGTCCATAACGGGTACGAAATGTCGTCTTGTGCACGTTCTGCTCTCTCACCCTCAACTGGTGATATCCTGAACGCAAGTCGATCCGGGAGAAGACTGTCGCTCCCTGAAGTTGATCAAGTAGATCATCAATACGAGGTAGTGGATACCGGCTCTTGATGATCACCTTGTTCAGCTCTTTGTAATCTATACACAGTCTCAACGATCCGTCCTTCTTCCGCACGAAGAGGCCATATGCACCCCATGGTGAAACGCTAGGGCGTATGAAGCCCTTCTCAGCCAACTCCTCGAGTTGCTTCTTCAGCTCCAACATCTCGACAGGTGCCATACGGTATGGGGCCTTCGAGATGGGTCCTGTACCAGGCTTTAAGTCAATGCTAAAATCTACGCTCCTCTGAGGTGGCAAGCTAGACGGATCTACAAATACATCTGTAAACTCACAGACCACTGGTATGTCCTCCAAAGCCGGACTCTCTCTATCCTTCATGGCGTAGCACCAGAAGGCATCACATCCCTGTGCAATCAGTCTAGCTGCTCGTACTGTACTGATGACAGATCCTGTCTTCCCAAGGTCACAACCGCGGAAGACCTCTATCGGACCTATGTAGGTAGAGACTGTAACAGTTCTCTTACCCACATATAACACCGCATGGTGTCTACGTATCCAATCCATACCTAATATGACTTCTTCATGCATCAGAGGCATGACTAAGAAGTCAATAAGTAACACACGAGTCCCTAAGCGTAGGGGACAACTACGTATCTCTTGGGTACATCTGACCCTACTACCATCAAGTAACCCTATAGTAAAGGGTGCCCCCTCTATGGTAGACAAACTCAAACGCTCAACACAAGTATCAGAAATAAATGAATGTGTAGCACCCATATCAAATAAAACTCTAACAAGTAAACCATGTAGCAGAATGGTACCTGTAGCAGCTGGTGTTGGTGGCTCCTCAGCACTCCTCATCTAAA
The DNA here is from genome assembly GCA_033239125.1 of Fagopyrum homotropicum. Taxonomy (NCBI): domain Eukaryota; kingdom Viridiplantae; phylum Streptophyta; class Magnoliopsida; order Caryophyllales; family Polygonaceae; genus Fagopyrum; species Fagopyrum homotropicum. The sequence goes on from BSWB01000002.1 coordinate 106,212,527, forward strand.
AAACTCTACCTCGAGATCCTCGGGCATTGTTGGTACCAGCCTCTCTACCTCTACCTCTACTCGGTCCTGGAGCTGACCCTTGAGTAGCAGGTGTATCTGGGACTCTCTACTGTCCTTGTGTTTGATGCTAAGGCGGTCTTTGCCCACCTCTTGTTGCACCTGCAGGGGAAGAACCCTGTAGTGATGACGCCTTGCCCTGGAGGCAAAACGTAGCTCTGTGTCATGGCTTCCCGCATGAGAAGCAAGTTGGTGGTGTCCTCGGGCAATCAACCCTCATATGCCCATAGGCCCCACAGTTGTAACATTGCCGGCCTCTATCAATAGTTTGTGCAGACACTGGAACACTCCTCAATGAGGCAGGGCAAAACTGCTCATTGAGGAGTATCATGGCTTCCCGCATGAGAAGCGGCCTTGAGTCTGACCTCGCTCGTATCCAGATGCTCCTGCACCAGTCGGTGTTGTGCGCTGTCTCTTCTCAGACCGTCCTGTCTGAGAAGTCCTCCTCTGGCTAGCTCTCTCTCTCTCATAGGCAGAGGCCCAATCCTAATAGTCTGTCAATGAATCGCACTGGAATCCTGCCATGTATGAACGTGTACTCTCCCTCAGACGACCGGAGAACAAATACACATGTTGGTCCTCAAATGGTGCAGCTGGACCCACCAGTGCCAACTCAGTCTAGAAGCGGCGAATAGTATCTATAATGGGTACATCCTCAAAGCCCGTCTCCACGAAATCCTGCAGCTTCTCCCTCCTCAATGAGGCAGGGCAGAACTGCTCCCTCAACAAAGTCCTCATCTGCTGATAGCTGGTAACTCGTGCTCTCACTATCCTCCACCACTAGTGTGCCAGGTCACGGAATAGAGATTGTACTAGCTCTATCCGTCTGTCCTTAGGGCATCGAATAGACTCTAGAGCTGAGTCTACATGCCCAATCCACACCTCAATCTCTAAGCCTATCTCCCCTGAGAAGTGTGGTACTCCTTGCTGATGAAATGCCTTCAACCAGGCATCTGGTCAAGGCCTCTAGTCTCCTCTACAGCTCGAGCAACCTCATCAGCACGTGCCGGCATAGCTGGAACTTGAGTAGCTCCATAGGATCTTTCAGATGATCCCTCATGCCCTGGTAAATCTGGTGTTCGTCTGCCTGCTCTAATGGCCTCCTCAAAGTGTCTAAGATATGCTCTGAACTCTGGTCCACCCATGGAGACTCGGTCTGAGCCATCAGACTGGGCTGGATGGGTCTGTTGTCTCTTAGACCCACCACTCCTCGTAGCTGGAACTACACTCTCAGCAACCTCCTCAAGAGCGTCCTCCACCACTGGTGGAACTGCAGCGGGAGCTAGTCCCTGTCCTATCCCTCCTGAAGGAAGAGGTGGTCTACCTCTACCTCTACCTACAACACTAGTAGCTCTAGTCCGAGCCATCTACGGGGTATGCACACCTAACGTATAAGGCTCTATATAGGCCATATGTATAGATATATATATATATATAATACTTAATAGTACATGCATGCCTATCAGTACATAAAAGATATCTGTTGGTCCAGAAGAAGAAGATCAAAAGAAGCGAAGGAAGGAGTTATAAGCACTTAGAAGTAAAGATCGATCAAGAAACAAAGTTTTCGTTGCTCCACCGCCCCCGCGGGCCCTTGCAGCCGCCCTTGCGGTGACTTGCTTTGACGAGACGAAGACCAGCTCCCCTACGCCTGCCACTGCGCCCTGCCTGCGCCTCACCTTGGGAGCTGGAAGGCGAGGAGTCTATGTCACCGCCCCTGCGTTGGCCTTAAGGCGCCCCTGCGCCTTGACATCAGAAATGTTAGGAAGGCGAAAGGTTAGACGTTGAAGTGCATTAAAGATCCGCCCCAGCGGAGTTGTGTAGCCGGCCCGGCGGTTCTAAAGATGATCAACCGATTTTGCCTAAACCGCCCCTGCGGTTCCTGAAGGCCGCCCCTACGGTGAAACGCCAAAAGCTTTACTCCGGCTGTTTACACCACCTTTATGTCATTAAAGGTGGCTGTGTTAGGCCGGCTATTTACTCCTAATTAAGTGTCTTTTGTAGTATAAATAGTCCATGGCTGATTGCTAGAATCATCCATGCTTTTCCTCACAAAATCCATTTTTAGACTTGAGTTTTCCATTGTAATGAGTTGCTAACTCCCTTGCTACATTGGGTTGGTTTGAAGCTGCTTTGTTACTTTGGTTGTAAGTTCTTTTAATATAAGTTTTTATCCAGTAATGCTTTGTGTTTCCTTGATCTCCATTCTTTAATTACATGTTCACTATTACTTGGGATTGATCACCTTAGGTTCTAAAGTGCATGTAAACAACTAGGATTAATAGGTTCCGGGTTCGGGTCTTTAATCTAGTAGTAACTTTAAGTAATAACGGGTTGTAATTACTTAAAGAAAAGGAACACAAATATAAAGATAAGTTTAACGGTTTTAATCTTCTCTTTATATCCCTTAGTCTTTGTTTGAATGCTAACTTGTTATTTGTTCTTGTAGGTTTACGGAACTTTAATAGGTTAAGTTGTGTTGATGCCAGTTGGCTCAACGCATATGTATGATCGAGACGGGAGATTACTTAAAAACTTGTAAAAGGAATGCACCAAAGTAGCAATTGCATGCTTAGAATCAACCTAGTGTAGATTCATCCATTATTGTCTTACTTGTCGCATTTATCGTTTTCATAAGTTTTTGTACATCAATTCAACCAACCCCCCCCCCCCCCCCCCATTTGTGTCACTTGTCATTATAATCGGTAATTGCATCTAAAACACCTTAACTCTCTTGGGTTCGACCCTTACTTAATCACTATACTTGTTCTTAGTGCTAAGTCGGGATTTACTTTTGATTGGGTATAGACGACCATAGAAATACCATCGGTCAAATTTTGGTGCCGTTGCCGGGGAGTTTTTGTGTTTTATTGCTATTATTGATTATTGGTTTGAACCATTTTTATGGTTCAAACCCGTGCTACTAATTCCGGCTTTGCTTCTTTTGATCCAGAAATTGAGAGGACGCACATCCGGCAACAAAGACAACAACAACTACACCAAGAGATGGCTGACCGTACTCTTCGTCAACTTACGCAGCCCACTTTGGCTCAAAACCCTCTTGCGGTCGCTATACCGGCACTAGGGGAAGGAGTCAACTTTGAGCTCAAACCGGGCCTTATTCACTTGCTTCCATCCTTCCATGGGCTAAGTGGTGAAGACCCCATCAAGCACCTTGGGAAGTTCCACACCATTTGTATGAGCATGAAGCCGGCCAACATTACCGAAGAACATATCAAGATGAGGGCATTCGGCTTCACACTCAAAGATTCGGCGGATGATTGATATTACCACCTTCCATCCGGGAGCATTGACACTTGGGAGAACCTTCACAAAGCATTTTTGGAGAAATACTTTTCAGCTAAAAAGGCAAATAGCTTGAAGCAAGCTATAAGCAACATTGAGCAAGAGGCAACCGAAACTCTCTACGATTATGTCAAAAGATTTGCACGCCTCCGATCCAGCTGTCCTTTCCACGGATATTCAACTCAAGATCTAGTCTTGTACTTGTACAATGGCTTGCTAGACAATGAAAGGAGGATCGTCGATGCGGCTTGCGGAGGTAATATTCTTAACTCTACTCTTGACCTTGCTTTAGAAAAGATACAGGAACTAGCGGAAGGAACTCGGAACTTTGGAAGGACCCCGGCTAAGAAAGGAGTTCATGCCATGAGTTCCGAGAAGAACGAGATTTCCACCGAGCTAGCGGAGTTGAAGGAAATGGTGAAGAGGCTAACACTTATGGGAACACCGCAACAGCTCAAAGCTTGTGGAGTTTGTGTTGACCCGTATCATCCAACGGACATGTGTCCACAAGTTCAAGATGACGATGTTGAAGTAAACGCAATGGGTTATGGACAACCACAGCAACAAAAACCTAGGAACGATCCCTATGCACAGAATTTCATGCCAAATTGGCGTGACCAACAGAATTTTCGTTGGAGGGATCAACAAAACCAACAACAGCAGCCCCGCCAAGGTAAGTATCACTCAACTGAAGATATGTTGCAGGTTTTGACTAAACACTTTGCTACTCATGTCCAAACAACAGAATCAAGCATCAAAAACCTTGAGAAGCAGGTTGGTCAAATGGCGGAAGCTATTTCAAGGACCGAATCAAGGCTTTCCGGGGGATTACCTTCCCATATGTTTATAAACCCCAAGGAGAATGTTAGTGCCCTAACATTAAGGAGCGGGAAGCAAATTCGACAAGAACCAACAAAAGAGCCACAAAGAGAACCCTCTGTCGTTATTTTTGCACCCACAGCCGCCCTTGCGGCTGTAGCTGCGCCGAGCCCAGAAGGAAGGACGCCCCTACGGCTGGCTGCCCCCGCCCCTGCGGTGACAGCCCCTGAGCCGCCCCTGTGCCTTCAAGCTGACGCCCCTGCGGAAAACACAACAGAAGATCCTACTGAAAAAGATACTTACGTCTGGCCTAACTTTCCGCCGCTGTACTCCGAAAAGCCACCGGCTCCTTTTCCTGAAGCATTAAAGGAGCGAAGAATCATAGAGGGCAAGGACCTCTTTGAGACTTTCTCTAAATGCGAGGTAAACATTCCCCTTCTTAAGTTGGTAAAAAGTATCCCTAAGTATGCTCGTTTTTTGAAGGAACTTTGCACTATCAAGAGAAATCAAAAGTTAAAGGGGAAACAGAAAGTGCAAGTGAGCGAAGATGTGTCAGCAGTTTTCCAACGGAGAATGCCCAAGAAATGCAGCGATCCGGGCATGGTAAGCATTCCTTGTGTTATAGGGGAAACCCGCTTTGACAAAGCAATGCTTGATCTCGGTGCTTCTATTAATGTCTTGCCATATTCAATTTACAAAACACTTGGCCTTGGGCCACTAATGGAAACTAGGATTGTAGTACAACTTGCTGATAGATCTAATGTGTACCCGAAAGGGATAATTGAAGATGTATTAGTGATGGTAGACAACCTAATTTTTCCTGTTGATTTCTTTGTAATGGATATGGAAAATGACTCGCATGCTGCACCCATTTTGTTAGGAAGGCCATTTCTAAAAACTGCTAGGACTAAAATTAATTATGTTAGTGGTAAATTAACCATGGAGTTTGATGGAGAAGTAGTGGAATTTGACATTTATGATGCAATGAAATTTCCTAGCGATGATCATTCTCTATGTGCTATTGACGTTGTTGAATCTTTTGTGCAAGATGTTTTTGATAACTCTAATACGGATGAATTGAGAAATGTGATTGAGCATGACATTGATGGTTTCAAATCAGATTATGTGTTAACCTCTAGCATGAAAGAAGTTCTAGCCCAATTAGATGGGCATAAAAGGCTACATATCTCCAATTTGGCCATTGAGCCCACTTTACTAACCCCAAGCGAAAAGCTTGTTTCATCCATAGTGCAAGCACCGGAAATAGAACGGAAGGATCTTCCGTCACACCTCAAGTATGTTTTCCTTGGAGCACACAATACTTTGCCGGTGATCATCTCCAATAAGTTGACTACCGGACAAGAAGATAAGTTGGTGAACGTACTAAAGGAGCACAAGACGGCCCTCGGATGGACTATTGCGGACATCAAGGGGATAAGTCCTTCCACTTGCATGCATAGAATTTTACTTGAGGACGAAGCCAAGCCCTCTAGGCAACCTCAAAGGAGGTTGAACCCACCAATGATGGATGTGGTGAAAAAGGAAGTGTTAAAACTCCTCCAAGCGGACATGATCTTTTCTATCTCGGATAGCACTTGGGTTAGTCCAACCCAAGTAGTTCCAAAGAAGGGAGGCATCACCTTGGTGGAAATTCAACATGGAGAGATGGTCCCAAGCAAAACACAAACTGGATGGAGAGTTTGCATTGACTGCCGCAAGCTCAATAAGGTAACACGAAAAGACCATTTCCCATTACCTTTTATTGATCAAATGTTGGAACGTCTTGCATGTCATAAATACTAATATTTCATGGATGGATATTCGGGCTATTTCCAAATAGCCATCGCACCAGAAGATCAAGAGAAGACAACGTTCACTTGCCCATTTGGCACTTTTGCATATCGCAGAATGCCCTTTGGACTTTGCAATGCGCCGGGCACTTTCCAACGGTGCATGATAAGTATTTTCTCCGAATACATAGAAAATTTTATTTGAAGTCTTCATGGATGATTTTACCGTCAATGGAGACAGTTTTGACGCATGTTTAGGGCATTTAAAACTTGTTCTTGAAAAATGTGTTGAAACCAACTTAGTTCTTAATTCGGAAAAATGTCATTTCATGGTCGAACAAGGAATTGTGCTAGGACATGTAATATCCTCAAAAGGGATAGAGGTAGATAAGGCAAAGGTTGATGTTATTCAAAATTTACCTTATCCTACTAATGTTCGGGAAATCCGATCTTTTCTTGGTCATGCAGGTTTCTACTGAAAGTTCATCAAAGACTTCTCAAAGATCTCAACACCCCTGTGTGAATTGCTCAAGAAATATGTAACCTTCATAGTGGATGAGGATTGCAAGAAGGCTTTCGACACTCTGAAGTCATGTCTCACCACCGCTCCGATCATCCGTTCTCCGGATTGGGAGAAACCTTTTGAAATCATGTGTGACGCTAGTGACTACGTTGTCGGAGCTGTCTTAGGACAAAAAGATGGAAGGGCCTCTCATGTGATCCATCATGCGTCTATGACACTAAATGGAGCACAAAGGAATTACTCCACCACCGAGAAGGAGATGTTGGCAGTAGTTTTTGCCCTTGAGAAGTTCAGGCAATACTTACTTGGGGTAAAGGTAATTATTTTCACTGACCATGCAACCCTTAGGTACCTCATGGCAAAGAAGGAGGCGAAACCACGATTAATCCGTTGGGTGCTCCTTCTAAGCGAATTTAACCTAGAAGTAAGGGACAAAAAGGGAGCTGAGAACCTGGTGGCAGATCATTTGAGCAGACTAGTGCACGAGGAGGAAGAACCAGGAAAAGAAAGAGAGATAGCCGGAAGCTTTCCAGACGATATATTCTACACAACTCTCTATTGTGTAACCGCCCCCGCGCCTCACACCAGCCGCCCCTACGGCTCTGTCTAGGCGCTCCTGCGGAATTGTCGACAGAGGTTTGTCTTAAGCTTCAATCTTTTAAGCCTTGGTTTGCTGATATTGTGAACTTCATTGTCAGGAAGGAGTATCCTCCAGACTTCACCAAGGCACAACGAGAGAAAGTCAAAGCTGAAGCTCGACACTACGTTTGGGACGATCCTTACCTTTGGAAGCATTGTAGTGACCAAGTGATCCGGCGTTGCATTCCGGACAATGAGGTACAATCCGTCCTAACTTTCTGTCATTCTGAAGCATGTGGGGGCACTTTGGAGCAAACAAAACTGCAAGAAAAGTTTTGGATGCCGGTTTCTTTTGGCCACACATTTTTCGAGACGCTTTTGCGTTTTATAAAGTGTGTGATAGATGTCAAAGGGTGGGAAATCTTTCAAGGAGACATGAAATGCCCCAAACCTCTCTTATATTTTGTGAAATATTTTACGTTTGGGGAATTGATTTCATGGGGTCATTTCCTACATCATTCGGGAACACATATATTTTGCTTGCGGTGGACTATGTTTCCAAGTGGGTGGAAGCAAAAGCCACCAAAACTGATGATTCAAAAGTGGTTGCAACATTTTTTAAGGAAAATATCTTTACTAGATTTGGAATTCCGAAAGCCTTAATCAGTGATAGGGGCACTCATTTCTGCAACAAGACATCTGTACTCGCTTTAAAACCAAAAGTAGCAATTGCATGCTTAGGGAACACATATGTATGATCGAGACGGGAGATTTCTTAAAAACTTGTAAAAGGAATGCACCAAAGTAGCAATTGCATGCTTAGAATCAACCTAGTGTAGATTCATCCATTATTGTCTTACTTGTCGCATTTATTGTTTTCATAAGTTTTTGTACATCAATTCAACCAACCCCCCCCCTTTGTGTCACTTGTCATTATAATCGATAATTGCATCTAAAACACCTTAACTCTCTTGGGTTTGACCCTTACTTAATCACTATACTTGTTCTTAGTGCTAAGTCGGGATTTACTTTTGATTGGGTATAGACGACGATAGAAATACCATAGGTCAACTGTCGAGATCCACACATGGGTGGTGGCTTCTGTACATACTATCCTAAAACATTTGTACTCGCTTTAAAATCAAAACTTTTTGAAAAGTCAGACCCCATATGGGTTCTGTTTATTTATTCACTCTACATTTATTGCAGATAGCAAGTGCCATTGTTGTCAACCTAAGGCTCTGATACCAACTTTGTACCACCCCGAATCCACGGGACTCGGGATGTCACATTGGGCTAGGATCTCACAATGGATCCTGACCCCTAGCTTGACAACAAGTTCACTGGATCTTACAACAAGGTACGGGTAGATTAAAACCAAATACATAAAAGTTGTATATGATATGTCAAAAGAGTTTACAAACACAAATCCGAGTACAAAACATCAAACATAAACATCTGATACAAAAGATCACATATCCCACACATCCTAATGTACAGAAGTCCTCGGCTGGTCACACCATCTGGCTCATCTACAACACAGTAAACACCGTTAGCTACAGTAATAAATAAGTATGAAGGTAACATCACAAACACACATCAACATCTCATACATACAATGCCACATACATTCATTTATTATCTTTCATTTACGTTATTCCATTATTACTTCAACTTCGTTTGCAACACGAGGAGCCTCAAGAACCCCGTCCCATCCAACGTAACACAAGAGTTTTGCATGGGGGTGATCATCACTCGTCCCCTCCTGTGAGATCATCTTCAGAGCACCTCCACCTACCCGCAGGCGGAGGCAAGTAGTCACGACCCGTTATAATACACTTGGGCCATTTAATATAATAAAGGTCATCCTAGTCCGGTTTAGGTTATAAATGCACAATCATATGAACACACACAACCATCACAATCACACAAACTTACAACTGAACACTAAGTAAGTCCTATGGACTTACCTCATATACTCGTATCCAATACCACGTCACAGCTTCCTCTTGGGGAAGAAACCAATGCCTGCAATAGCAAGGCACACAACATCACAAACTGCAAGGGTTAGGAGACTCGTCTCTATAACCAAAACCAACCTACAACCTCAATCTAACCCTCAAGACCATAAGAAGCTCACAGATACCTACAGCATAACCTCAACATCAACACGAGTGCCTAAGGCATATCTCTAACATACAACTCATCCTAACCAAGCTAGCCTAGCCAACATCTAAGCCAAGGCCAAAGGAAAGGAATGAAGGGAGACATACCAACAAGGTATGCACCAACAGAAGCAAGGAACTCCAAGCTGACCCAGTGAGGCGTAGGGGCGGCTCACTCCAGGTGCAGGGGCGGCTCACAGGCAGACGCAGGGGCGGCCAAAGTCAGGCGCAGGGGCGGCTATCTGTGCAGAATGTTGTCCCCGACCTCCCTTCGATCTCTTTCTCGACTCTCTTCACTTCTTCAACACACCACAGCAACACATATACATATATATGATCATCAAAACATTCAGGAAAGGATCCACACAAGCTCAACTTGTGATCCTAAGCTAGAAGAAGAAGAAAGAAGCAAAGAATAAGAAATAAAGAAGATGGGGATGGAGATCTTACCACAGCAACCCTAAGTTGCAACTAGGAGCAAACAACACTTCTACCACCTCAACACCATGGCAACAACACTCAGCAATATCCTCATGGTCATCCAAGCTCAAAAACCTCAACCAACTCTCAAAACCTTCTCACACTCTCAAAGGAAGATCAGGAAGAGGAGAAGAGGTAAGGGAGATGAAGAAGCTGGAATAAGGTAAAGAAACCCCTCATATGAAGGAATGGGAGGCTTATAAGGGAAGCCAACCGCAAAGCACGAGTCAAAAGGTCAACGAAAGCGGCCGAACCCACACAGAGCCGCAGGGGCGGCTCACCCAAGGCGCAGGGGCGCCTAGCCGCAGGGGAGGCCGTCCACGTCTGCTGGGGCGGCTGACAGGGTCAAGTCAAAGCTCAGCTAAGGCTCAGCAAGGCTCCTAGGCTCCAAAAACTAAGACTCTTACAAACAAGCCTAGTCCACCACATCCTAATACATAGAGTAAATCTTCAAAATTACTAGTCTTGTGGAGTAGTAAACAAACTAAATCCCTAAATAAATCAGCAAGCCAAATATTTAGAAGATTCCCTAATACTAACCACAAATTGGCTTGTTTTATCATGTAGAGGAAGTCTTAGATCAAGCTACAAAGTTGCAGATCATACTATCTAGAACAAAGACCAAAAAGTAATGATTTTCCTAAAGCTAATTACTATAAGTAAATCACTATAACCACTCAAACCTTTTAGATAATCAAACTAAATCCCTATTGAAATTACAGAGATAATGAGAGACTTATGGTTGAGAGCAATCGAAACTGGGATTGGAGGATAGTTTTCCATTTAGTCTGCACCTAAAAACTGCCAGGCATGGGCGTGGGCCACTGATGATAGTTTTCTATATTCCACATTGAAGATGACAGTACCCTGAGACTGGTTCGTCTTTTTAACTTTGTAGATGAAAGTGTTCCAAATTGAGCAGAATTTGCATGAGCTACTAAGCATTTAAGGTCATTGCTAGGCAAGTTTGGAATTTGTAAGAGAATATATTTTTGCGAAGAGTCAAACGTTATTCGATATTTTTGTTGAGCTCCTCCAGCTTCTTGAACCTCGGTATCTCATTTTTAGTTACAAGTTGCGGATTCAATTACCCATTAATGAAAACCAACATTTAAAAATAATACTACTAATAATAATATGTTCCACAGTTTAGTATCTTTGACAACGTTAACTTACCTCTATGAGCTTTGCAACTAGTTGAGCATTTTCCCTGCTTTTTCATCGAAGTCAGAAAATGCTTATTTGTACTCCTCCTACAGTTCACAATTCACACCACAATTATCATTTATCATACCAATTTAAATAAATTTTATCCAAAAGCCACAACTCTATGATAACGGTGTCAATCCTTTTCCTCACAAGTGCAAGATCCTTTCTCATTGGATCTTGAAGAGCCTCTAACTTCTAACAAGATATAAGATTCACTCATAAAACTACAAATCATAAAAACACAAGCAATGAAATAACCTTCTTCTTTTTCCTAAAAAAAGACAATAATAATCTAAGTAAACTAGGCAAATATAGCACAAACATAAGAGAGTTTGTAACAACTTGTCTGGAAGCTACTCTACAAATTACATCATCATGAGAAAGAAAAAATAAGATCGATTTAGAGAAGAAACCAAGACATTAGAGCCATACCTACGACGGAGAAGATGGTGGATGTTGGTGGCGAAACCCTAGCACGCTGATGAATCCGAAGTGAAAGGTAAACAATGAATGTCCCAGTTGACTGAATAGGTAACATCTACTTCATACCCAATTCAGTGTATCTTACTCGGTCAGAGAAAGAGTAGAAACAACCAGAATGCGTTGATTTCTCATTCAAATCTCCGGCTCCCTCACTAAAAATTCTTGAACAAGAACATGGAGAAAATAATTTATTAGAAAGGACCAAAGTTTTAAAAATGAGCAAGAGAAACTACATAAGAATGAAATCAATTTACATTGAACATGAAACCCTAATGGATCGTTCGATATCTATATAATAGATTAAAGGTACAAACGATTGATCAACACATGCCAGATTAGGTCAGGACAGGGACAATCAATTTAAACAACCGTAAAGTGGAGGTGAAACTATAGAGATTGAGAGATTAATAACCTGCACACTTTCTATTGATGAATATATGGGGTATGTATACAAGGATATGATAGCTTGAAGTACAAGATTACAATGATAAACTCATGGGCTTGGACTAGGATTTGGGTTGATGAACATCCTTTGGTATCACTCCCCGCAAGTAGAAGGAAAGTTTGCGACCTGAAGCTAAGAACTTAGTTCAATGAAGCGACTCGAGCCGAGAGGCTTGGTGAGGATGTCTACGACCTGGGCTGAGGATGAGACGTTTTGGACAAAGAGGTTGTGACGATCAACTTGTTCTCGAACAAAGGAATAATCTAAGTGTATGTGCTTTGAGCTAGAACCAACAACTGAATTTGCTTATAAGAATTGTGCTCCAATGTTGTCGTAGAGAAGGCGAGGTGGTGTATGAAGAGGAACCTGTAGTCCACTGAGCAATTGTACTGTCCACATTAGTTTAGCAATTATATAGGCAAGAGCACGGTATTCGGCCTCAGTGTTGGCGTTGTTTCCGAGATGTCCAACTGATGAGATTATCACCTAGATGCGGCATAGTGATGATGCAATCAACAGATGCGGCATTGGAACTTGTAACAACCAAGTCATCAACATACACAAGGACATAAATGATGTCAATAGGCGTGTGACATACAAATAATGAAGTATCAAAGTGGCATGCGCGAAATCCATGGGTGGTGAAGAAGGTTTTGAGCTTGTTGAACCAAGCACCGGATGCTTGCTTTAGACCGTAAAGAGTCTTGCGGAGTTGGCAAACATAAGTAGGAGATGAGCTGTTAACAAAGACAAGGGGTTGTTGCATGTAAACACGTTCATTTAAGTCCCAGTTCAAGAACGCGTTGACATCAAGTTGACAGATTGGCCATGCTCAAGAAAGAGCAATAAAGAGAACAAGACGGATAGTGGTAGGCTTGATGTCGGGGCTGAATGTATCAAAGTAATCGATCCCTTGGAAGCCTTTGGCAACAAGGCGTGCCTTATTGATACACCCCAGCCAAAGGATCCAACGATGCAAGACAAACAAAAAACTAAAGAAAATATACACATGTATTTTATTGGATTTGTGATAATTGAAAATAAAGTACAAGATATGTATTGCTAGAGATTCAAGCATCTCACCATCCACTCTACAATACTCGCATCAACTCTCACAAGCCTCTCACCTATGAGAACTAATGCCTTCGCACTCGCATCTCACAAAGGCAACCCACCCGTCATCTCACCAAGGAGGAGGTTTCGGCATCTCACAAAAAACCAAGGAACCAAACACTTTTCCAAATATTATCAACTCTCACTTATTTTCCTATGAATCAAGCAAGCGTTTAAATAGGGAAAATAAGGCTAGATAAAAGATCAAAAACAAGGCCAAAAGTGATAATAAAATATAGGCCTTAAAGATCCACATAATGAGGCATTGGTTTTGGACTCTTCACATTGCGTCCATAAACCCAACTGCTGAAAGAACTGCATTTACTACCAATCTCTTGGGCGAATCTGCTCTTGTAATCTTCATCAATATTGTAGATATTTAAATCAGATTTCCAACAAGTATTTATGGATCTTCATTGGATAAATGTAGTATTCTTTATACCCAACATACTGAAGGGTCTACTGAAGAGGATTCGGGGGTAATATGTGTTAACCAACTTCTATTTTGAGCATGTTTAATTTTTCATTAGATGAAACACTTAAAATATTAGTTGTAGATATTGAAGTTATCATTCCAAACCATCTTGAATCGCCTCAAACAGACTTCGGAATAAGAAGATAACAACATTACATTGTAGTGAAGCCATTTGCATCGGTTGCTCGGATCACATCAATTATACCATTGAATAATGCCATCCGCATTAGCTTTTATCCTGTACACCCATTTACAACCAACAACGTTAGATCCATTAGGTAAGCTAACGAGATTCCAAGTTTTATTTGGAATAAGGGCCCGATACTCGTCCTGCATTGCACTTTGCCATTCCAGGTGTTTAGATGCTTGAAGGTAGGTCTTTGGCTTTACAGGGACAGTAGGTTCGGTTAGGTTACATATGTAATCACGCAAACAGGGGTTTTGGATAGTTGTGCGACCACTGCGTCGAGGTGGAGGGATGGGTAGTGGTGGGGGATTGTTGGAGGGAGATGTTACTAAGTTGGTAAGGGAGAAAAGGGAGTGTACTGCGGTAGAAGAAAGGGGAACAATAGGTGGGTGAGTGGTAAGGATTGGGCTGGTTTGCAGAGGGATGGGTATGGATAGGAAGTTTTGTCAAAACCCACATGTCGACCCACATATAGACGCGAGGATGCAAGATGATAACATAGATAGCCTTTGTGTTTGGGACTATAACCAAGAAAGACACAAGGAAGTGAGCGGAAGTCAATTTTGCGAGAATTGTATGGGCGAAGGAATGCTTAGTATAAGCATCCCAAGGACTTGAGAAAGAGATAGTCGGGAGACCAATTGTAGAGGGCTTGGTATGACGGCCGATGGGCAAGAGATGATATGATGGTTCGGTTCTGGAGGTATATAGTTGTGTGAAATGAATGCTCCCAAAAACAACATGTGGTAAATGAGCGTGTGCTAGAAGAGAGAGAACTTTTTCAATAACAATTTGATTGCGACGCTCGGTGGCGCCAATTTAATTCTTGAGTGTGGGGACAAGATATGCGATGAAGAATGCCATTTGAGGTGAAAAACTGTTGAAGAGATCGGGAGTCGCCACCGCCATCGGATTGAACCGTTTTGATGGAAACACCGAATTGTGTTTTGATTATTGTATGAAATGCGATAAAGATATCTCGAATTTGTGATTTGTGTGTCATAAAGTAAATCCAGACAAATTTGGACAAATTATCAATGAAGAAGACAAAATAACGAGAACCATTTAGTGAAGGTGTAGGGGAGGGTCCCCTCACATCAGAATAGATTAAATCAAAATATTTGTCAGACACAACATGAGACGTAGGAAGATGACTTCTATAGCTTTTTCATAATTGACAAGCACCACACACGGGTGGAAGTTTATTAAAAGAAATAGGAAGCTGAAATTTTGAAACTAAAGAACGGAGAACCGACTCATGGGGATGACCAAGGTGATGATGCCAGACTTCTATAGGTGCACGTGAGCTCAACAACACTTATGGCAACGAAGGGATCACTGGTGTAGGATGGAGACGGTAGAGGTCATTCTCAAGGGTTCCGCAAAGGATGGTGTTACCCTGCAGATCCTTAACAAGACAACAGGTAGGAAAGAAGATCATATAAGCATTATTGTCACGGGTAAGTTTGGCAACACTAAGTAATTTTTTGGTAATGGTTGGTACATGTAAAATGCTAGTTAGTTTAATAGAATGACGCAAAGCATGTAAAGTAGCATGACCGAAATTAGAAATAGACAACTTGTTACCGTTCCCAACTTAGAGGCGATCTTGGCAATGAAATTGCTCCGACACCTGCAAATTTTCAAACTTAGAAGTCACATGGTCTGTTGTGCCCGTGTAGAAGTACCATGAGGGATCGATGACTAAGGACGGTGGAGAGTAGTGGACAGTGTTGGCACTACGTTACGACATTTGAGACTAAGGTGCACCAAAATTATTCAGGTCAGTGAAGTTATTGGTTCTACGGTGAGGAGGGTAGTCGGTCTCATTCAGGCCGTTCCAACAGTTAAGGGCACGGTGATTGGTACCGCCGCAGATTTGGCATGGCATACGAGGGCGACCGTTAGTGTCAAAAGCCGGATCATTACGGGAGGATGGCCATATCCAGATCGTGAGGATGAATGATCAGAGGAACCCGAATAGGACTGCCCACGGCCTCGAGAATTGGTAGACCGATATGATGTGTTCCGGGTAGTGTACTTCACTGTTGGAGGCGGTGCCAGGAGAGGCTCGGATGGTAGATTTGGAGATGGTACAACAGTCTGTGTAACCTCAACAAATAGACGTTCCTCTGACTTGAGTAAGAGCCCAACTAGATCATCAATATTTAGGTCGTCGGTCTGCATCATAAATACAGTGCGGAAAGGGTCATACGAGGTATCCAAACCATTCAATATATAGCTTACGATATACTTACTAGAGACGACGTATAGACTGTCAGTAAGCGAGTCCGAGATGGAGCGTTTCTTTTCGATGTAGTCCATCATCGAGAGACATCCCTTTGGAAGTGTTTGAAGTTGTTACTTGAGAGCCATGCATCGAGCATGGGTATGGGACTGATAGGATTTTTCGAGTGTGGTCCATGCATCTTGAGCAGTGGTGGAGCGAGCAACAAGAGAGAGAGCGTGCTCAGTCAGGGTCATGCGTAGCCATAAAAGAACGCTCTTTTCCTTACGTTTCTAGGCAGCAAAATCAGGATTTAGCTTTCTCCGCTATATCGCCGTTGGCAAGTATGGCATCCATGGGTGGTACGGCAGAGGGAGATATGAACTCATCAAGTTCAAACACTTTGAGGGCGGACTGGATTGTATTTTTCCAGAGAGAGTGATTGTGAAGATCAAGTTTGATGGTAAGGTTTGGCATGTTGAAATTGATAGTATTGTTCAGAGCAACGGCACAGAGGAGATTGCCGCACTGAGAGGCGGACATTGTGTAGAGAGTTGCCGAAAATATTGGGATTTACCCTAGGGTTGTTGATACCATATAGAGATTGAGAGAATAATAATCTACACAATTTCTATTGATGGACATATGGTGATGTGCCCTTCGTTGGTTGAACGTGAGGATCCACCGGTGTTGTTTCTTTCGTCCACTTCTTTTTTGATTTTTTGATTGGGATATGCCAAGCAAGGATCATCCAGCCTCGCACCTTGGGTCTCCTTGGCTCGAGATCTTTTCCCTCGGAATCTCACATCGGGATTGGATCTCCTTTGTCCTCCTAGCCTCTCACCGCAAGGACACCACTCGGCCTCTCACCTTGTGGGTTTCGAAACTTTGGCGTCTCACCTTAGTCTCTAGGTTTGTTTTTTCCAAAGTAAAAACACAACTTTTGATTGAAAATCACTCAAATTCGTCTTTCTAGAAAAGGGTGTGGAGAGGCCTTATATAGGCTGAAAAATCAGCACCAAACTCCCAACAATTAAAGGATATAAGCTCAAAAGTTCTGAAATTAAACAAAGGAAAACAAAGGGATTTTCACCACCTACTTCAAGCAAATAAATGGCCTAAAATCCTTTACTATGGCCGGCCATCTAGAAGCTCCAAGGGACAAAACGTGGCTGAAAAATAAATCCCCAAAATGTGATATTAAACTTCTTCAAAGATTAGTTTAAGTACAAGTGAACATTTTATTTCACTTGTAATAAACAACCCTCATTACTCCATAATATCATGCAAAAGTGGGCATCATATCATGAAATAAAGTCAAGCATGACCACATATCATAAACAAATAAATTACAACTAAGGTCCAAGTTTAAGGTGAGCCGGAATCCTCAATCGCCTCAAGCATATTCACCAAATGATAATCATAGTTGTCCCCAAATACCGGAGCTCCGAAAGGATGGTAGGTCAATGTGGTTTGTCCTAGCATGCGAGCTCTAGCTCTAGTGAGAGGTGGCGCTGATCTAGGTTCCGACACATCATTTTCGTTGCTTAAGTCCGGCGGGCTCACATCATCCCCTCCTCCTTGGAAAGGATTCGACCCCGAATCCGCCAGCTCATTCTTCGCATCCTCAACCTCATCACCTACATAAAAAATAGACAAATTAGAAACATTAAACACATTATGGACATCATACTTACTAGGCAGCCCAATGCGATATCTGTTATCGTTAATCTTCTCAATAACCCAGAAAGGACCATCCGCTCTTGGTTTCAGCTGTAGATTGCCCATCCAAATCAACGGGTTGCGGGACCAGTTGAGGAATCAAATCTAGTGGAGTGAGAGAGTTCTTGCCATAAACAACTTCTAAAGGAGACTTCTTGGTCACATAATGAATAGCCCGATTATATGAAAAATCCACAAAAGGCAAACAATCCTCCCACTTGCACAAGTTAATATCCAACATAGTACGAAGTAAAGTGTCAAGCATCTTGTTTACTACCTCGGTTTGACCGTCCATTTGGGGATGACAAGAAGTTGAAAAACACAGTTGCGTCCCCATCTTGACCCAAAGTGTCTTCCAAAAATAACTAAGGAATTTAGAGTCTTGGTCTAACACAATTGACATAGGTATTCCATGTAGCTTAACAATATGCTCAAAGAAAAGGCTAGCCATATTAGAAGCATCATCAGATTTAGTACAAGCAATAAAATGCACAATCTTAGAAAACCTATCAACAACCATAAAAATGGAATCATGTCCTCTCCTAGAACGAGGCAAATCTAGACCAAAATCCATAGAAATGTCTTCCCAAGGTGAGCTAGCAATAGGCAAAGGCATATATAATCCATATGGGTTAGCCTTAGGCTTAGCCTTATGACAAGGTACACAACTAGCACAACATTTCTCTACATTATTTCTCATCTTAGGCCAATAAAAGTGCTCCCGCAAGATACCTAAAGTCTTAGTAACCCCAAAATTACCCATCAATTCCCCTCCATGGGCCTCTAAAACAATCAAAGCTCTCAATGAACAAGTAGGCAAACATAAACTAGAAGCTCTAAATAAATATCCATCATGAATATAGTAACTACTAGCACAAGTCACTACTAGAGCGCAAGCAAAGAGCAAAGATATCCCAGAAGTCAACATCAAGAGCATATAAATCACGAATCAATCCAAATCCCAAAACACATGCATCTAAAGAAGAGAGAAGTGTGTACCTACGAGACAACGCATCAGCTACGATGTTGTCTTTTCCCTTCTTTGTAGCACACAACATATGGGAAAGCCTTAATATAATCCACCCAACGTGCATGACGTTTGTTCAATTTGGCTTGTCCTTTCAAATAATTCAATGACTCGTGATCAAAATGTATAACAAACTCACGGGGTAAAAGATAGTGCTCTCAAACCTGGAAGACCCGAACCAAGGCATATAACTCCTTGTCGTATGTAGGGTAGTTCAAGGCAGTTCCTCCTAGTTTCTCGATAAAATAGGCTACGGGGCGGCCCTCCTACATCAAAACTCCTCCAATCCCGATTCCCAAATCGTCACACTCTATCATGAAAGTCTTCGAGAAATCAGGAAGCATAAGAATGGGAGCATGGTTCTGCCGCTCTCTAAGTAACACAAAGGAC
This sequence comes from Fagopyrum homotropicum, assembly GCA_033239125.1. Taxonomy (NCBI): domain Eukaryota; kingdom Viridiplantae; phylum Streptophyta; class Magnoliopsida; order Caryophyllales; family Polygonaceae; genus Fagopyrum; species Fagopyrum homotropicum. Next base: position 106,231,524 of record BSWB01000002.1, read on the forward strand.
TCCTCTTGAGTGGAACCCCATTCAAATCGTACGCCATTCTTGGTCAACTCGGTCAGGGGGGGCGGCAATGGTGTTAAAATCCCGAACGAACCTCTAATAGAACCCGGCAAGTCCAAGGAAACTCCGTATTGAGGAACCGTTGTCGGGCAAGGCCATTCTGATATTGCTTTGGTATTCTCTTTATCCACCCGTAAGCCTTCTTTTCCTACCAGAAACCCAAAAAGAGCACAAATTCTGAGCAAAAATGGCATTTCTTAAAGTTTACAAACAACTGTTGTTCTTTAAGCACAAGAAATACACTTCTCAAATGTTCAGTTTGCTCATCCAAGGTCTTCCTATAAACTAAGATATTATCAAAATACACCACAACAAATTTACCTAAGAAATCACGTAGGACATGGTTCATTAGGCGCATAAAAGTACAAAAAGCATTCGTTAATCCAAAAGGCATTACAAGCCACTCATATAATCCATACTTAGTTTTAAAGGCAGTTTTCCATTCATCGTCTTTATGCATCCTAATCTGATGATAACCACTCCTAAGATCTATTTTAGAGAAAATATTAGAACCGTGAAGTTCATCTAGCATATCATCAAGACGAGGAATAGGATGTCGGTACCTTACAGTTATTTGGTTGATGGCACGATAGTCGACACACACCCTCCAACTCCCATCTTTCTTGGGTACCAATAGAACTGGAATTGCACATGGACTCAAGCTCTCCCGAATATATCCCTTGCTCAAAAGGTCCTCCACTTGAGCTTGTAGCTCCTTTGTTTATATCGGGTTTACTCGATATGCAGGCCGATTAGGAATGAATGACCCGGGTATGAAGTCAAATTGATGCTCTATGCCTTGTATAGGGGGTAGCACCGGGGGAATCTCTTCGGGAATAATCTCCTTGAACTCCTCAAGTAGTCCTTAAATACAAGGAGGCAAAGACAAATCATTAGCTCCCATAATAGATAAATCGGTTATACAAACAAGGAAGCAAACATCCCCCCCTTTGTAGGGCTCGATGGGTGTCGTGTAATCGTGCGGTGAGTAGGGTTTTGGGCTCGGATGTTGTTTCAGAACCATCTTGGTCTTTCCCTTTGTTCGTACAACCTCACCTTTTTCTCCAACTTCTTCCTTTCTCTAGACATGTGGTCTTCCATGATCTCGGATGGTGTAAAAGGCATACGTTTTATTGTGTTCCCTACCATGGCGAAGAAGTATACATTGGTGTATCCGTCATGGAACACCCTTCGGTCAAACTGCCATGGTCGGCCAAGCAAGAGGTGGCAAGCCGAAACTGGAAGCACATCACAAAACAACGTCGTCTTGGTAGGGTCCAATTGTGAAGTTAACCAAACATTGCTCCATGACTTGAAGGGGAGCGTTTGTGTTGATCCATTGGAGCAATTATGGTTGTGATTGTGCCTTCGTTTTAAGCCCTAGGTATGCAATGACCTCCTCACTGGCAATGTTACAACAAGACCCACTATCAATAATAACGGTAAATAATTGTCCCAAAATTAAGCAACGAGTGTTAAAGAGATTCTCCCTTTGTGATACATTGGGAACGACTTCACTCGCTTGGAGGGCCTTCTTTGTGATGAGGCAAGGGTTCACACTTGGAACTTGGACTATTATCTTGTATTCATTGATCTTTGGAACCTTGGTTGCTAGAAGGCAGAAATCTCTCATAGGAGCATGGGCTTCAACTTCGTCACCTTCTATGATCGGGGCTACTATTTCTTAGTCCTCTTCGGATTTATGAACTTCGATGACCTCTTCCCCAAATGCGTTCAATAAAAACCTTGCGGGGGTTAGGGCATTCTTGGGCATAATGACCATGCTCATAACACTTGTAACATTTCACCTCCCTAGTCCGGCTTGTTTCTGGTTTAGGCGTAGAACTAGGAAGAGAGGCACTAGGTTTAGGGGCGGAAGTGGCCTTGGGAGCTACAGTTGGGGATGAACCGGTTGTGTGGGTAGGACGATTATTTCGTGTGGGTTCAGTGGATTCATGATTTTTCCATCTGTTTGATGACCCGATTTCCTTATGTTTTTGGATAATATTATAGGCATAGGTAGCATGGTGAAGAGCATCAGTAAGGCTTGTGTGTCTGAGTTATTAAACTAATTGTGACACGTCGGGGTTAAGCCCAGACAAAAATTATGCTAGGATATAGTTGTCGGGTTGTCGAGTTCCCGATCTTTGTAGGAGAGTTCTCAACTCTTTGTGGTAATCATCCGGAGTTCGGTTACCTTAATGTAACCTTTCAAGTTTGAGCAACAATTGTTGCTTGTAATCTGAAGGTACGATCGCATCCTTCTACGGAGTTCAAACCATGTGTTGATGCGTAGTTCTTGATGTGCCTCCACATATTCTAATTCTTCCTGCCACCAAGTTAGTGCAAAATCAACAAAGTGAATAGTAGTAGTTTCAATCTTTTCAAGCTCGTTAAAATCATAATAACGGAAGACTTGTTCGGCCTTAGTCTCCCACTCAATGTAAGTCTCAGCATCTGTGGTTCCGGTAAAGTTTGGAATGTCCACTTTTGATCCATGGTAACGCCTCTGATTGCGGTGTCCATGGTTTTCTTCATTGTCTGAGTCATTGTGTCGAGAAGCTTGACTATAGTCCCGGTTTCTTGGTTTCTGCTTGCATGGCTATTCACACTCCATTCTCGGCCTCGACGGGGTTGTTCTTGATTGCTACCTCCTTGACTTTGTTCACGTGGAGGCAAAGGTAATCTTCTTAGAAGCTCGGCTAGTTGGGCTTCAAGGTTGTCATGACGTTGGTTGGTTCGGTTGCCCCATTATCATTGACGGTTGACATCCTATTTTGGATTACCAATCAAGCAAGAAATACAAACAAAACCAAGTGTCCACAATTTGGTCCCACAACAAGCAAGTGATTGCCCAAAACCAAAAGAAAATACCAAAGTAAGAAACTCAAAGGCAAAACCAAAAGTGGAAAAATGCTGATTTCGTGACCGAAACGATGTCAAATGGCTAAAAAAGTCTATTGGTCACTACAAAGAAGTGATTTGGACTCGGAGTCCCGTTTCCATTCTCGGAAAGGTATGGCAATTGAAATTCTGAGTTCGGACACCCGTTTTCCGCAAAAACCGCAAAACCGGCAGTTTTTCACCATGGCTAGTTTCTTCACCTTTGTAACAAAATCCTTGACAACTGAAACTCACCAATCACACAAAACAAACTCAGGGACAAAAGGTTAGAGGAAAAAAAACGTCCTCTCTCCTCTCTCTCAAGTATACTTCACCTCACACACTCAAGTGTTTGATAGTGTTTGGTTTACACAACTCCCCTTTTCCTTTCCTTCAAGGCAAAGATCTCCCTCACCTTTTCCAATGCACTAGGCAATGCTCTCCACTCAAATATTTCACTTAGTAACAATAATTCCTCAAGAGAACCTCAACAAGATAACTTCAACAAGAAAACCTCAGAAAAAGCATACACCAATGGCAACAAAAACCACAACAACTACGAGCCTTCCAGCGAGTATTTGCTTAGTCCCTAACAAGTATTTAGTCAAAGCAACAACAAGCGTTTTTTTCTCAAAACGTGCGGGTTGTGTTTAGGTTGGCTAGAATGCTTAATGATAATTTTCGATAACAAAATTGTTAGCACACAAGCGTATGTCTCTTCTTTTTTTTTTGCTCGACTTTTACTGAGTTATATATATATATATTTTGTTTGCTTTTTTTTATTTTTAACAAAGGGATAAGTACACGAAACTAGAACTTTTTGTTTTGTTGAAGGACGTGTCTAGCTGAAAATACTATAACTTATGGTTTTTTTTGTAAGGCCAACAAAAGATCTCTCTAAAGACTCACAAGAAGGAAGATTGCAAGCACAAAAAATTTGGGGAAACTACTCAAAATTGCAAAAACTAAAAACAAGTTTAGGTAAGCAATTCGTACCCCGAAAGCTTGAGGAACTCGCACCGTTGGGCTCTAATACCACTTGATGCGCTCTTCGTTGGTTGAACGCGATGATCCACCGGTGTTGTTCCTTCCGTCCACTTCTTTTTTGATTTTTTGATTGAGATATGCCAAGCAAGGATCGTCCAGCCTCGCACATTGGATCTCCTTGACTCGAGATCTTTTCCCTCGGAATCTCAAGACGGAATTGGATCTCCTTTGTCCTCCTAGCCTCTCACCATAAGGACACTACTCGGCCTCTCACCATGTGGGTTTCGAAACATTGGCCTCGCACCTTAGTCTCTAGTTTTGTTTTTTTCAAAGTAAAAACACAACTTTTGATTCAAAATCACTCAAATTAGTCTTGCTAGAAAAGGGTGTGGGAGAGTCCTTATATAGGCTGAAAAATCAGCACCAAACTCCCAACAATTAAAGGAAATAAGCTCAAAAGTTTTGAAATTAAACAAAGAAATACAAAGGAAAACAAAGGGATTTTCACCACCTACTTCAAGCAAATAAATGGCCTAAAATCCTTTACTATGGCCGGCCATCTAGAAGCTCCAAGGAACAAAATGTGGCTGAAAAATAAATCCCCAAAATGTGGTATTAATGTTCTTGAAAGATTAGTTTATGTACAAGTGAACATTTTATTTCACTTGTATTAAACAACCCTCATTTTTCCATATATCATGCAAAAGTGGGCATCATATCATGAAATAAAGTCAAGCATGACCACATATTATAAATAAATAAATTACAACTAAGGTCCAAGTTTAAGGTGAGCCGGAATCCTCAATCACCTCAAGCATGTTCACCAAATGATAATCATAGTTGCCCCAAATGCCGGAGCTCCGAAAGGATGGTAGGTCAATGTGGTTTGTCCTAGCATGAGAGCTCTAGCTCTAGTGAGAGGTGGCGTTGATCTAGGTGCCGACACATCATTTTCGTTGCTTAAGTCCGGTGGGCTCACATCATATGGGGTATATATACAAGGATATGATAGCTTGAAGCACAAGATTACAATGATAAGCTCATGGGCTTGGACTAGGATTTGGGCCGATGAACCTCCTTCGGTATTAGAAACAATTATTTCAATTCCCTCAAAATTCAAAACAACTCCCGAAAGAAACATTGCTTTGGTAAACAACAAAAGGCTAGTAGTGGGGTTCCTTACTCCGGTCGGTGCTTCCTTGCTCCGGTCGAGAGTAACAGCAGGCTTGGTGGCTATTTGCTCTGGTTGAGAGTAGCAGCAGGGTTGGTGGCGGTAGAGGTAGAAGAAGGAGAAGGGAAGTAATGTCGAGAGAAGGAAATAAGACATTCATAAAAGAGCTTAAGAACTCTTTAACGCAACAGAGAGAAGAGGCGTACAAGATTATGAATGAAGCTAAAGCTTGAAAGTCAAAGCTTTAGAATCCTTGACCAAGGTGGTAAATATTAACAAAGAAAAATCAAAGGGGAAGAGAATATGTAACCAATAAAAACAAATAATGGAAGAAAGAAGTCGGAAAGATAGATAGAGGTCCTGTTTAGGAAGAAACTTATCAAATCTGATGGAGCTTAGGAAAGTTGGAGTTAGAACTGTACGAATTTACTCATGTTTGATTGCGTCAAATTATGAGAGTTTATAAAATGATGATTTTCAAAAGATTTTCATGACAAGCTTATGGAAGTTTATGAAGTTTATGAAAAATTTTAGTTCTAGAAATACCCTTCTATCATAATTTTCCACATTCCACATTATAATATAATATATACGTGTTCAACTAATAAATTAATAAATTAAGTTTTATTAATTATTTTTCAGCTTGAAATTTTATAAATTTAAAAATTTGAATACTGTTTATCAAAACTAATGTTTAACTACACATTAGACATTATAATATAGTTTTTAATCATCTATTAGTGCTAATAATGTTTGTTGGAAATGGCTTTTGTTCAGGTACGGTTCAATTAATGCGGTACGGTCGTACGCCGCCCGTACGGCCGACACGTGTCTCGAAAAAAAAAATATTTTTAAAATTTTTTTTTCTTTTCTGAAATGATTTTTTTTCCCATAATCGAAAGAAAATTTGTTTGAACTACCACGTTATAATTTATGCACTATTCTCCTATAAACTTTGAACTATTCCCATATAATCCATGAACTATTACTTTTTAATATATTTTATCAAATTATTCATAAATTAATCGTTTATATGTTATGAACTATTCAATTGTAATTCATGAACTATCATTTTATAAGTTATGCACTATCCTTCATAAATTTTGCACTTTGAACTATTCTATTATAATTCATGAACTATTCTATTATAATTTATGACCTATCCCATAATAAGTTTTGAACTATTACTTTCACTCCTTTATAAATTTTTCACTTTGAACTATTCTATTACAATTCATGAACTATCCTTTTAGAAGTTATGAACTATTCCTTAATATATTTTGAACTATTATTTTCATTTCTTTATAAATTTTGCACTATGAACTATTCTATTATAATTCATGAACTATCATTTTATAAGTTATGAACTATTCCATAATAAGTTTTGAACTATTACTTTTACTCGTTTAAAAATTTTTTTTTTCAAGACACGTATCGGCCGTACCATAATAATGTGCCTTACTTGAATAACACCCTGTTGGAAATAATCTCTATTAAATATTTGCAAAAAAGACATATAAAGTACACTATTTACTATTTTTCAACCTAAAATTTTATAATTTAAAATTTCAAAATTTGTTTAACAATATTAAAACTTAACCATATACTTTTTAATTATCTATTAGTACTAATAATTAATATTTTTTTGGCAATAATCTCTAATATATATTTACCAAAAAGGCATGATTACACTTTTAATGAAGCCCTTATTGATAATTTTACGTTTCTATCATCTTCGATAAGATCGTACTTTCCAAACGCTCATGCTACTCCAATCAGCGACAATCATCTTCAGCTTCAGCTACACCAAGTTTTTGGTTCCTAAACGGACCCAAAAAAAGATAGAGAAATTAATCCGGGTGAGGAAGAAACAATGAATGAATGGCTCTAAGAACGTCTTGGCCAGATGAATTCATGAAAATGGCAAGAGAGGGAGCAACACGTATCCTCAAAGTTTACATATGCTGGCACAAGCTGGAGAGGAGAGACGAATATATAAATTACGGGAATAGAGAGGGGTAAAACGGTTTGAGCACTGTTGGAAGGCCCGACTCTCTCTCTTGTAATGTAACTAGTTTAGTGCCCCCACCTTGTACGGATTTTGGCTAATTAAAAAAATATATTATATTTTCACTTTTATGCATTATGTATTGTATATTAATCTATAAAAAAATTGTTTTATTAAAATATGACTAACATCTTTGAGGATTAAATTATAATCTTTTAATAAATAAAAGGACACAATTAAAAATCTATTACAAAGGTTATTGTTAGAGTATTATATAAATACCTCAATATATTATCACTTTTACTAAAAGAAATAAAAACAAAAAAGAAAGTGATGAGAGTCGACTTTGATTCTCAAGGACATCGGTTACTTATATAAAGTTAGAGGTATAAATTTTGATTTAGTTTTAAAATTAAAAATTTGTAAAATCTGGTTATAAGATTTGCTCAACAAAATGGAATTATAGTAGATCAAGTTATTTATTTTGATTGGTAGGTAAATAAATTTGTTTTTTATTAATAAAGTCGACGTTACATGATTATTGTTTGCTAATTCTAAAAAAAAATTCTTATAAAGTAATTAATTAAAATATAAACATATTTGGTAAATAAATTGAAAAAATAGTAATATTAATAAGCTTAGAAGAGGAAAATTGGAGATGTTTTAGTAATATGTATATAAATAAAGATAGTTTTAAAAGAAGTTAAGAATGGTAGAGATGATGAGTAAATGAAACAAGTTTATTAGTACTCCCTGAGACGATGATGCACATTTCCGGTGATGGAGTTATAACTTGAGCTAGTGTAAAGAAGAGCTTCCTCAAGAAGCAGACAATTAGTAACACATCTAATGTTACTTAGTTGTGATATGGATGATCCATTTAAAAAAAAGGCATTTGGGTTGCATGTCGCGGATAGAGCAATAATCCTATGTAAATATGTAATACTCCGTAGTAGATTAGTTATGATTTATTTATGATGGAGAACACGTGTAAGGGTAGGGGAGGAGCACAAACCACATACCCTATCCTCTCATTTTGTCCTCATCTTATTATTGCAACTAAATCCGGACACCGTTTTACACGCTCTTATTTTCTAAAAAGGAATAAACCTAATTCACGTCACACTAAAATTAATATTTATTTTCTAATTAATTACTGTATTTAAACCAAGTGAGACATTTTTAGGGGAGTAGAGAGCAGCAGCAGCAGCAGCAGTCTATAAATACTACCCACCATCATCTTGGGAAAGAGTTGATATCAATCTCTCCCATCATCCCAGTGAAGAGACTCCTATAACTTGACCCATCATCATCATCATTCCTTCCCCCCCTTCCCCCTTCCCCCTCCCCTCCCCTCAAATCAAAAAGAACCCATTTTTGCAGCGACGAACTCTCCTTTTCAAATGTGCTTTGACTCAAAAACACACCAACAAAAGCCTATGGCGGATAACACTGTTAGGCGTCCCAGCAGGTTCAAAAGGGTCTGTGTTTTCTGTGGAAGTAGCACTGGCAAGAGGGATTCTTACTCTTACGCCGCCATTGAATTAGGACAAGAGCTGGTTTGTACTCCTTCTTCTTCCCGTTTTCAACCCGCTTGCTTTTTTTTTTTTTATAAAAAATATATTTATGGTGATTTTGTTCGAAGGTTGCACGAGGAGTCGACCTTGTGTATGGAGGTGGGAGTATTGGGCTCATGGGTCTGGTTTCCCAGACCGTGCATCGCGGCGGAGGTCATGTCCTTGGGTAACAAGAAATCTGATTTTGCTTTGTGTTTTCATGGGTCTGAATCTTCCTACCCTATTCGGAATCTGATTTTGTTTTGTGTTTTCACATGTTTGTTGAATATGGATGCAAAAAACAAACAGAATCATCCCTAGAACCCTAATGGGTAAAGAGGTGAGGAACTTTGTATTATCATCCGGGTCATACTTATTTTATTAAAAAAAAATGATATTGTTTATCATTATTATTATTGTTATGCCAAGTTGTTGTTCGGTTTCATGGTTTTGGCAAGTGTGGAGGGAGGGTTAAGCTTTGGGTCTGCCTGTAAATGTCTGCTAATGGCGTTTGTGTCTTATATGATGTGGATTTGGATTTGGGAATACTGCAGCTAACAGGAGAAACAGTAGGAGAGGTGAAGCCAGTGGAGAGTATGCATCAAAGGAAAGCTGAAATGGCCAGCCACTCCGATTGCTTTATTGCCCTCCCAGGTCTCCTATTTTTCTCAAATCCTGAAATAATCCCTTCTCAAATCCCTAGCATTTAAAGGGTTTTTTTTTAAATAAACAATGAATTTGAACAGGTGGGTATGGGACATTGGAGGAATTGCTTGAGGTTATCACCTGGGCCCAGCTTGGCATTCATGACAAACCTGTAAGCTTTAACATAATAAAGGGTTTTCATATAATAATGTCCTAAAAAAGTAGTGAAATTGTATGTATTTTGTATTGTGGACAGGTGGGCCTGCTTAACGTTGATGGCTATTACAACTCTCTACTAACATTCATTGACAAAGCAGTGGATGATGGATTCATCAAGCCTTCGCAGCGCCACATCTTTGTGTCTGCGAGCACTGCTAAGGAGCTCGTACAAAAGCTTGAGGTATGTACGTACAAGTTATCTAAACATGTTCATCACGGTATTAATTGGTTTGGTTGGGTTATGAGTTAATGAATTAATAAATTAATAACTTAATAAATTACTGAATTAATGATGATGCATGCGCAGGAGTACGTGCCTGTGCATGGAGAACTGGAAAAGTCATCATGGGAGGTGGAAGAGCAAGATGAAGAGCCACAAGAGCAAGAGCAGCAGCAGCAAGTGGTTGTGGCCTTCAATCCACCCTCCACTTTCCAGACTACTGAGCTAGACATTGCTTTATGAAGGTCAGACTCTGTGTTTATTTACTTGATCAGACAATAGTGCTATACTACATACTATGCAACAAAAAAACTTCCTTTTTGGCAATGATAATTACTTTAGCATCCCATGTATGTATATGAGTAATAGGTCTACTAGCTCAAAAAGCAAGAAGAATGTATTTTGCCCTTTTGGGGCTCAATTTGGGAAAACAAGATGTTTAGCTAGGCATTAATCTTGGTGTTTTGCATCTTGGCAATCCACTTTGTTGGTTTTGATTGCTCTTGTGTGGTGTGGGGGACAAAGATGGAAGGAAGACTTGTTAATTTGTCTTTTGCAAGTCTATGGCTATAGATAGGTATTAGATACACACAAACATCAAATGGTTGCAAAGGAGAAAGAACAAAAGAAGAAAAGGTAAAGTCAGCTTTAGAATGAGCTCCCCCCACCTCCAGCCATCCACTTGCTCTTTTCTGTGAACATGCCCTTTCTCTTTCACACACTACACACACTGTGACTCTCTATCTCTTTAATTGTAAAATGGTAGTACAGCAATGCTCTCTCTCCTCATCTGCCAAAGACAGAGTCACAATACATGATTAATCTTGAATTGCATGAGTTGGTTAAGGCAGATGATCCCCTTCTTTTTGTGTTTTTATAACAAAGGGCACAATTGGGCCAAAATCCTGCAATAAAGCTGCCATCTTTATTTGCCAAGTTGGTGTTGAGGGTTTAGGGTAGCTGTCCGAAGATAAGAAATGAAGAGTAAACGACTTAACTACCCCTTGGAAGTGTGCAGCTAGGTAGGCCTTCAGAATTAGTAGTAGAGTAGAGTCTGCAAATCCATATTACCAGAAAGCTAAAATCTGTGGAGTAGTCCGTATAATATTGCATTGGGTAATGGGGTTTGATAAGGACGGCTCCTATACTACAAGTGCCTCTTTAAACTTAACTTGCTTTGCAGTTTGATTGTACTAACTACATAGTGCATTACCTAAGTGTTTGCTATTTGTAGTATTTCTCGAGTGTAATGTATAAATGCCGTGCAGGTGAAGGGCCTTGAGCATTACCCATGGGACATGGTAGACCCTTTTGAAACCCGGGATGATGTGGTTATGTTTTGCGGCCATGTCGATGTCGATATATACATGCTCTTCAAACTAGAGATTATGGAGGATTTTGGTATTTTTGGAGGCGGGTGAATGCTATGGCTACTGTTTGTTAATCATGTAAATGTCTAGAATCAACTTGGTTTGCTCAAATTACAATATTCACTGCATTTTGGCATGTTATTAACATAACATTATAAGCGGATCCTATCCTAGCATCATGAGGTTACAGGCATTTGGAATCCATAAGGTTAGTGGTGCCTGGAGAAGTTGTATTGCCTCTAATCTGTAAGCAAAACAAACGAAAATATTCGACATTGCTTTCCTACGTTCTTCAGTACAACATTCTACGCTTCATTCTCAAATCATTGTTGAGATGTAGTCGATAAAACCCACAATTAGGTTAGGTGAGATTACCATCCATGTCATTTTGTTAACAATCACAGTCAAATTCATTAACAATGACTATCAAATTCATTAACAATGACTATCAAATTCATTAACAATGACTATCAAATTCATGACGAGACAACCATCATTTTGTCATGTTAACTTGTCAAGGAAATTCTACAACTACACATACTTAATAGTTAGTAGTGTAATAGTTAGGCATCCCGAGATCATCCCCGTTCAAGTATTCTACTCTACTAGCTAATGCTAACCCTCCGCAATTTTCTTCAGATCTCCAGTTTAATCTCTCTATATGAATGCCAAATTGGTAGACCCAGATTTGTTGTGTTAGAGAACGCTACTTGTTTGTACAATGGGAGAAGAGAGAGGCCTAGCAAATAGCAATGGCGGTATTGACGAACACAACAAGACACTTGTGTTCGATTATTATCGCCACCGGCACATACTCCAATTGTCACCTGCCACGTGCCTTTTTGCTCTTCACCTTATGGACTGGGCCCAAGATCCATTTTTCCACACTTCCTAATACGTCCAATACTGTTACATTCAATCTATTTTTCTTTGTTATTTTTAATCCTTCTAAGCGGAATGAAGAATACGGACGATCGGTACTGAATGTGTGATTCTGGCGATTTCCGGTTTCCGATTTCCAATTTCCTATACGCGTCTCCAGTTTCCACCTCGATCGTAGGTCTGCTGATTTGAATTTGGTTTTGCTTTCTTTACGGTTGTTTTCATATTCGTTGATTGTTATTATATACTCGGATTGAGATACAAGCAGATATATATATATATATATATATATATATATATATATATATATATATATATATATATATATATTATGGAGCTTCGTCGTGGTGGTTGCACTAAGCTTGATTCTTCCACCGCCTCCAAGGTCCGGTCTCACGCTGCCAACGCCACCGCCTTAGCAACCGAAGCTTGCAACAAACTCCGTGATTCCGCAGTCGCCACCGCCACTAAGGTCAAGGACACGGTCAAGTCTCGAACCGCCATTGCTAGTGAATTCATCTCTGATCCCAAATCCAGAGACAGTCTCTCCAAATTCGCCGTCAATGCTTCCATCAACGCTGCCAAAACTCTCCCTGGTAAGTATGCTTCTGCTCCATTTATTGTCTCAACTCATCTGCGATTATATTCATGTCTTTTTTTTTTTTTTTTTTTTTTCCCTTTGTTTTATACAACTTATAAGCTAAATTTTGTACCGACTGAATGCAGGAGGGGTAGGTACTGCTGTTGATATTATTTCCCAGTCCATTCCTGAGAAGAAAAATGAGGAAGACGAGTACATGAAGAGAATTGAGGCGCTTGAGAATGAAGTTAAAGAGTTGAGGCAGAAGAAAGACTTGAAGCCTTCTGCTACCAGCAAGTTGTAACAAGTCTCAGAAGCTGCTTTTGAAGATAAGTGGAACTTTGCAACTTTGTACTCGTTATTCTGATTTACCCTTAGAAGAGAATAATCAATAATGTTTAATGCCTCTTTTCTTTGCCTTCTTTCTAACTTTGAAGGAGAGATTTATGCATACAGTCGGTCTATCCCTAAGCACTTATCATTAACCCTACTCAATTTCCTTGTACATAATAAGTCTACAACCATTACATCTCACCACATTACGCAACCAAAATCTTTATATGTTTGATTTCACAACCGATCTCCAAGTTGAAGTTACCCGACGAAATTGTGCAAACAAGTGGAACCGGGCACCTTGGAATGCAGAATTTTATAATGTCTAGTACCAAACTTCTTATCTTCACTAAGCTGATAAAATCTTCTTTTGAAGCTACCATAACAAGAAGTGGGAACTAAGACACACTTGTCTATAATTATTCAGTTCAACCTAATGTTTGCTTTTGTCTTGAGCTGAACTTAGATGGTGAATCTGTAACGGAAGTTCTGGAGAGATTTTACTACAAGTGTTGCTTGATAACTCCGAAAATGAACGAGGTCAAGCAAATGATTAAGAGATTATAAACAAAGACAAGTATTTGGTGAAGTAATTTTGATTCTAGTATTATTCATTCTATGCATTTGTGCCTACAAGTATTGTTTGGTACTTTTATGTACAAGTATATTTGTTGTCAAGCTAACAATTCAGGATATTGAGAACGGTAGTCCTGTTTTTATCAAATGCCTAAAGATGGACTCTACTCCGTGTTCGACATCCTTTATGCAGATCTCCATGTTGGCTCCTCACTTTCTTTGGATGCAAGGAGGAATTCATGGCTTCAGATCCAACAAAGGGTAGGTCTGTTTTTTGTTGATTGGTGCTTTTGAATTTCATCAACTTGGAGAACACCGACTCCCGCCGTGGCTTAGCCTTGTCACCAATCATGGGCATGATGATGGATTCTAGCACATCGAGAGTCACCATTTGGCACTCCCTCAACCTGCTAATCATGCCAATGGTCTCATTGCTTGCCATAGCGTACCTGTTCTCCATTTTCATCAAGTTTTTTAATGTTTTTGAGACAGCTGGTCATCTTCTTCAATTTCAAGTACCTGGTCACTTCTTTGGAGACCTCTTCTTCTAAAACCCGTCTCCTCAAATGCATTGAAGCTCTTGTGCACGTTCCTTCATTTGCCTACATACATCATTGATGATAATGCAGACATCTAGGAGCTTGATATATCCTTCCAATGCATTTTCAACAGACTTCTCATGGCGTTGGCAGCACATGCCATTTGAGAGGAAGGCAATTGGAGGAGCTCATCAATCCAGTCATAAAGACTGCTAAGGTAAATTTGGAATTGATTGGTTGGGTAGTTGAAGAAGAAAACTCAGAAGATCTATTCCTGACGAGCTGCTCATCAAATTGTGAAGCAATCAGGTTTGATTGGTAGACTGTTAGAGCGAGAGCGGTGTGGTGCTGAAGAAGAAGCCATTTCTGTCTAGGTAGAGGAAATCCCTTAGAGCTCGAGTTTTCAATTTGCCTTGACCAGGTTCCTCTCGTCAAATATATATTAGAAGGGAAGGGAAGGGAAGGGAACAAAGAATCTCTCCATCTAAGTTGTGAGGAACTGAATCACATTTAAAATTTCAGGCAAGATGTGGTGCTATTCACTGTATGACAGTGATGTTCATGCTTTGTCTCCACCTTTCTCCATTGCAAAATGCAAATTGTAAGTTAATATTCTAAATCCAAACTCAAGATCCTTATTGCAAGCTGAAGTAGTGGATACAAACTACTGCCTCCTACCCATCATTCATATGGAATTGAATAATTTGCAAAACATTGATGGAGCTCTTTTACATTAAGGACTAGGGATTCAACCTTGTCTTGATCCATAACATGCATTGTAGGGACTACAGCATGCTTTGAATGGAAGTTTGGTGAATCAAATATATCTGTTTTTGTCAAGCAGCATGGTAGAGGAATTAATTGCATCTCATAAAGTTCCAAAAATAGCGGACAGTGAGATTCTTCTTGCTGCTTTTACTTTCTGTATATATTGAAAGGGAAGGAAACAAAAAGAATCTCCATCTCAGCTTGCAGATATATTATCACATTTAGGCTTTGTTTGTGTTGTTGAATATTGCAGGCAAGATCTGGATGCCATCTCAGGGTTTGTCTCGACCTCCCCCTCAACTGCAACCGTAAGTTAGTATTTTAGTGTGATCATGATCTATAATATGGTTTGGATGAGTGGATTCCAAACTAGTGTCCCTACCTAGCATTCATATAAGCTTTGTGTTGTGCTGAGTTGTTGTGATCCACATGGCTTACTAAACTATGCACTAACTGGCCAACAATGTCTTATCCATAAGGTGCATTGGATCCGTGGAGGAACTAGAAGGAGCTCGCATGGAAATTGTTTCCATTGTCCTGATAATGTATCAGGTTTTTGTGGTGTTGAGGAGACAATGAAGCCTGCCTCTTCTTGCTGTATATAATTATAAATCCGCATACAAAAAAAACAAGAGCAATCTGAAAACCCAGGTGTTGTTGATGTGTTGAGGAAGAATCGAAGAGTCGGTACTGTAGTGTGTTCTGAGTCTGCTCTCTGCGATTAAAATCATTCAGATATGTTCCCAACTAATTTTGAAGACGTGGATGCTGCTTTATGAACACTTTCTTCGAAAACTGTAAGAACATCAAAATTAAGGAAAACACCTCTTATGGGTAGAGTCGAAATATTAGAACTTATTACTTAATTTTAAAAACGCTCCGGATTACGTCAGTTTGAATAGCGTTCCAAATCCCGGGATAAAACTGCACTAAATCAAGTTTTGAAGAGAAAGGAGGAGATAAGACGTTTTTCCTTTTGCTTCGGTTCTTTGTTGAAATGTGAGGAAAAAACTTCTTTATAGGCGAGCTCAAAACACAAAGGAGATCAACGCTTTTAATCAGAGATTTCAAATCTGTATATTCCATTAAATTATTTACAAAAATTAAATTCAAATATAAATTCTTGATTTTTTCATTTATGTAGCTTGATGTTTGTTTCTACCAAACTTTGGGCCCATACCATTTAAACTTTGCAACCCATTACGAGATTGGGCCAAAATGATAGCTTTGAGTGGTCATACCAACACCATCAGTCCGGTCCGTTCTTGACTCAAATAGCCCTAGCATGAGCCTGCAGCTCGGCTCGGCTAGACTCGGCGGGTGCGCGGATATGTGGTCGGTTAGCTACATTCGCTCCCATTGGAAATGGGAAGTGACCCAAAGGTCTTATGACATTTATTTGTTTTTCCTTCTTATATACTATAAGTATTCTATTTCTTTTAGTCGATGTGAGATAACCACTTTTTTTTTTTTGTTCCTTTGTCCAAGTTTTGTGTTTCATACACGTAACTTCGAACATCATTATCTCATTCACTTGAAATTCAATTTTAGCAAATAAGTATACCATGATTCAGTACTCGCGAAGACAAAGCCAATGCTTCCGTTTTCCAGTGTTGACGATGACTACTTCCCACTGGAAATTTTTCCGGAAAAACTCGGCACACTACTTATATAAAATATTGGTTCCAACAATCCTCACATAAAAATAAAAATGATTCTAGACACGTGTTTTTTTTTTGTTTGAGAGTACATTCAAAATCACTACATTTGGGAAGGTAGCGTTTTTCAGCCTTGAATCGCCTGCAATGAGTAGCTATCGAATTTACTCGTCCTGGAGGTGACCATGATCTCTTGAACAACCCGGACTTTGAGGTAAGCCAAGACAATAAATATCACACAATTTCATCTTCTCACAAAATCAAGTTTTGTGTTTGTGCTCATTTTGACCTTGAACGTGTGTTCGCTCCAAAAGGTGTGCGTGCAAAGAAGTCTTAAATTTATATCCTGAATATATATCTAACGATAAGCGAACTTGCAGTGTACGGATCTATCGAAGTCAGGTCTTATATTCCGGAGCCGATCTCATGGATTTGGTGAGAATAAATTCAGCAAAGTAGTCTAGCTTAGCAAGTATGCAATAACAATGATCAAAAGACAAGACTGTGCAATATGATTGGGGTAATGCAGATTCTAGAGATCAAGATATCCAGTTGTGGTTTCGACTCAAGACTTCTCAAAGATAAACATGGACAAAGTTGAGGTTGCGAAGGGAAGATATTTCTACGATGGGATAGATCACCGGGTATGTCTCACTACTCACTTTCTCAAACCAAAACTCCTATCACCGGGTAAGTCTCAAGGAACTAAGGAAATGTACAAGCATTCAAACCAACACACTCACCGAAGGGTACATAACTAAGCATCACCGGGTAAGTCTCAGGTTAACTCTCAAAGGTAGGATGAAGGCACACTCAAACCCTAATAAAGGATAAACCTTTATTACCTAACACTCATCATCATCGGTAAACAAGCAAAGGAATCACCGGGTAAATCTCATCCTAAGCTTGCATGTAAACCAGGAAAGGTGCAACAACAAGGATATGATTTGGCAAACTATAACCTAAACTTAAGATCATCAAAGTCTTTGTTTCTTCACATTCACCTTTCATTCGTACGTGATCTCCAAGATCCAACCTCCTTTTCTTCACATTCACCTTTCATTCTTATAGAATAACTTTAGGTCAAATAATATTTTATTTCCCTTGGGTTGTGGGCCGTCGACTTTGATCTTGGCCAGTAGGCCATCTCGGTCAGCATGTTTGTATCGGTCCGAGATCAGTGGTGAACTACGTGCATGTCTTTGTTTCTTCAACTGAATTCTTCCTTCATCCTTCCAATATAGTTCATGCCTTTATTCTTGTCCTTTTGAATGCTCCATAGGCATAATATAACTCTATAGCTTCCTTAGACATCAATGCTCCATTTTAATCCAAATGCCGTATTCCCTATAATTACAATCAAACGTTGTGTAGACATCGATTCTTGCAAAGTAAACGAATAATGACATAATCTCCAAGAATATACATCCATGCATGTAGAACAATGATGAGAAAACGTCAAAACCATATCCAAAATATAGACAATATATCATGCTATCAAAATACCCCATATTTGCCTATTGCTTGTCCCCAAGCAAGGTTCAAATCTTAGATACAAGATAGACTGAATTATAATCAGTTAAGATCAATGAAAAACTCTTCAAAAACTTTTGGTTGTGTGCTCCAACTCATAGATCACCCTTAGAGAATGCTTTATAGCTAGTAAGAAACAATATATAAACAAAACAAGTTATAGATATAGGAAAGCTAATCATACTTCATACGAAATTAAAGAATGTGTAGCAAACCATACTCATCAAAATCAATCATGGATAATCCGGTTTTAACCACAAAGTCAAACAACATGCTCAAGGTCTCTAGGGTTTTCAATTAAAGGTCAAGTAACGTGTTAGGCACGGAATGCATAAAGGATATTGTGGTGTTAAATCCGGGAAAAGGATAAGAACTTCACAACTTTGAACTCAACTCCATCAATAAGCTTTTCTCACTTCTTTTCTGCATATTTCTTTACTTTTCACTTTTTGAGAACATGGACAGAGGTGCACAATAACCGAAGCCTTGGAGTTCAGCTAATCTCAATTTCTCGAGATGCTTCAAACCTTGCTACACATACCATGACCCGTTAGGACTGTCAATCAATCGTACTTTGGCAAGACACAAACACCCGGATATGTTAATGGTGCCGAATTACTCATTCTCATAGTTAACGTCCCCAAACCTATTGTTTTATAACACTTCTCCACCCTTCAACATCAACTTTCACTTGTTTTTTCACTTTCTTGCTTCCAAATTCCCAGATAGGTAAAGGAAGACCAAATTTATCAATGAGGGGCTAAAAGCATGATCAAGAAGAGGAAGAAAGAATATGAATTGCCTTTATCATTTCAATAAGGATGTGAGAGAACTTATAACACAATTTTAACCTTCAAATTCAACATGATTTGGATAAAATAATTTACTAACCATGCTCAAATTTCAAACAAAGCATTCAAACCTCCTGTTGTGGTCATTTCAAACACATAAATTTTCTGCAAACAAACATCATCATTGGGATCATATCCAGTTTGGAAGAACAAAATTTTCTGAAATTTTATGTTTTCGAAACCCATTTCGGTTGAGATGCGTACGGACAACTGAGATGCTAGACCGAGGTAACCTCCTGTTGTGGTCATTTGACCATAAGCATTTCGGTCGAGACAAAAAAAAATTTCAAGCCAGTTTTGTACGCTTTTTCAATCAAAAATCCTGATGCAATGCATGTAATGCACAATACAACCATAAAGCATAGAAAGCATAAAGTCATAAGGTGCAGAATATCAGTTATTACAGACCAAAGTATCACAAAGTACCCCATACGTAGGACACATCGTCCCGATGGGTATAAGAAGTCTAGAGAAAAGTGCTCATATAGTCTAGTGCAGAACCGCAAAATAAGAAGAGAAATAAAGGCAACGGCTTCATGAAATCATCATGCATCTAGAGGAGGTGGATGGAACGGGTACAAGGAGGGGTCAAAGGGGTGGCCCAGATGGATCTCGGTCGAGACGCATGTCAACATCCGAGATGGCTCTCATTTTCTCCCATTTCTCCAGATTCTCGAACCGTGGTTCCTTCCATGTCCTTCCCGAGTTGTTCTTCTTGAGAGGTACCTAGTTCCTATTATTATGGACACACAAAACGCACAAACTACACTAAACTACTCTAGAAAGCGAGAAAGAAAGCAATATCTTGGGTTGCCTCCCAAGAAACGCTTGATTTAAGGTCGCTAGCTGGACCTAACTGTTTATGCTCATGTGAGATGCATAGATGCAATCTCCTTGACCGGAATTTCCAGTTTGTGCTTCTTCAACCTTCGTATGTCGACCCTAAACTTTCCGCAATGCTCACCCCATATTTCAACTGTACCATGAGGGTAAACATGTTTCATAATATATGGTCCTGCCATTTAGATTTAAACTTAGCAGGAAAAAGGTGAATGTGGGAATAAAAAGAAGAGCAATATCTCCTTCTTTGAGCCCTTTTTGAGTAATATGCTTATCTTGCCACATCTTCATCCTTTCTTTGTAGATCTTTGCAACTTTTGCGATCATCCTGTGAAGTGGTGGCTTTGTATTCTCAACATCTTTTTGCAATTCGGAAGGGGCAAGGCATGCTTGCATCACTCGAAGTCATGGAATGAGGTGATTTCGAAGAATCTGTGATCTCATTCGCCTCAGAAGTGTCTCGACCGAGGTCTGGTCCGAGGTGACTCCTTCTTGCTTTCACCTCGGTCACTCCAAAAGTCACCTCGGTCGAGGTGGCTTGCCCAATGTCGAGACAGTTTGTCGTCTCCTCTTCAAATTCCTCAAAAACAGCCTTTGGATCTTCCTCCAAAGTTTCCGAGCTTTGTATATCTGCATCACAAGAAACATCTACACCTTTCTCCATTATACTAAAACTTAAAACTCTTTCAAGAGAATATTTAATAAGGATAGAGCTAACCAATTCTCGTGATTGATCTTCATCATAGATGTTGCAAATGTCCTCCTCAAGGCCTTGTCCTTTCAGTAAAACTGACAAGACGAATTCAACATGTTCTTCTCCGATGTTGAAAGACAATTTGGCGTTCTTGCAATCCACAAAGAAACCGAAGGTTGCAAGAAATAGCCTCCCAAGGATGATTGAGATTGTATAATCTATAGGAATGTCTAATACCACAAAATCTATAGGAATGTAAAACTTATCAAGCTTTAGTGGGATGTCTTCCAATACGCCCATGGGTCGAGTGATAGATCGATATGCCATGTACAACGTCATCTTTACTGGTTTAGGCTCTCTTAAACCGACCTTCTTACACAATGCAAGTGGAATGATGCTCACACTTGCTCCTAGATAACATAGTGCATCGTATGTAACCTCTCCAACTTCAATGGGTATGTAAAACGATCCCGGATCTCGCAACTTGGGTGACATTTTCTCCCTCATGATTTGTATGAGTTCCGATGATCTAGAAGACATCTTCACCTCACCAAAATCCTCTAGTTTCCTCTTGTTAGAGAGGATCTCCTTTAAGAAATTTCCATAAGCGGGCATACCTAAAATTGCATCAATGAAAGGTATATTAAAATGGAGTTTACTCATAAGATCTAGAAACTTACCGAAGTGCTTGTCTAGACGTGCTCTCGCTCTAGACTATGGGAATGACAATGGAGGTTTGTAAGCCTGAGGAGGTACGTAAACGTCTTCTTTTTCCTTCACCTCGGTTGACCCAGATGTGTTTCGGTCGAGATTCATTCTGGGGTGACCTCCTGCTGCTTTCTCCTCGGTTGACCCAAATGTCACCACGGTCAAGATGGGATGTTTCACAACATCGTTTGATCGAGGTATTGGGTCGGTTGTCTTCACTCCACTCCTTGTGGTAATTGCCATCACTTGGCCCTTTGGGTTATTCTTTGTACGTACGGGAAGCTTTTCTTGATCTCTAGGAACTTCTCCGGCCTTGCTAAATACTTGATTTTCCAAGGTTTTGTGTGCCTTAGAAATCGAAGTAACCGAACTTTCCAATCCACTCATCTTTCCCATCAAAGTTTCCATCATCGCTTCCATTTTATCTTTTGGTGGCTGGCTTGAAGATGGTTTCTGACTTTTCAATGGGGTAGAGGAAGAAGGTGGAGTTAGAGCATTATCAGCATGGGAGTAAGGATTACTAGTATTGTTTTGATTGGATCTCCAGTTGTTGTTGTTGTTGTTGTTGTTGTTGTTGTTGCTGCTGCCGCCGCCCAATATCTTGTTCCTTGCGCTGTTGTGTTTGCGTCTTCAAGAGCTCTTTCCAAGCCTTAAACTCATTGTTAAGGGTGGTGAGTTGAGCAACACTACTGAAAGTAAGGTTCAGCTCTTGTGTTCCGGTTCATTGACTTATACTCTCAACACTCCGATGAGAGTACTTTTCAATAGTAAAAGCTTGTTTTTCAACAAACTCCCAAGCCTCATCCACATGCTTATGCATAAAAGTTCCAACAGATAGAGATTGTAGTTTGAATTGAGTTTTCTCATTCAAACCCTTGAAGTAAATCACTAGCAAATCAATCTTGGGAATCCCATGGTTAGGACAATCCAACAAAAGGTTTTTGAACCTTTCTGTAACACCCCAAATCCGCGGGACTCGGGGTGCTACGGGTTGGGACCTCACAATGGGTCCTGACCCTTAGCTTGACAACAATTTCACCGGACCTTTCCAACATGGCACAAATAAAGGCAAAACCGAAATTCCTTTTAATGCAAATGATAAGAAACCCAAAGGAAAAACACAAAAGACTTCAGCCGAGATACAACACAAAACCGAACGCCAAATACACGGCATACAAAACACAACAATTGAAGGACAAAACACAACTCAACTTCATCCAAAAACCCTTCCTAAAATGTACGGACCCCGGCTGCCCACTCTTCCGGATCTCTCGGCCACATTCCTAACCTGCAAGACAATCTACAACAATCGGTATAAAACCGTTAGCTAATATTCGCAGCATTAGAATCAAGGTGAAGGCACATACACACATACATCAACGTAACACATAACATGCTCAAAACACACAAGTCCGGTTATTATCTTTTTATTATTAGG
Organism: Fagopyrum homotropicum; assembly: GCA_033239125.1. NCBI lineage: Eukaryota > Viridiplantae > Streptophyta > Magnoliopsida > Caryophyllales > Polygonaceae > Fagopyrum > Fagopyrum homotropicum. The sequence continues at coordinate 106,254,040 of BSWB01000002.1, forward strand.
TCATATCCCATTCTAATTCAACTTTTTTTGTGACACCAGAATCTCCCGAAACTCACCTCGGTCCCCACTTACCGCATGGAACGGTACGGATGCATCCGACCGTCTAACCACACGGGCTAGTCGCCAAGAACCTCCTAACTCTACGCAAGAGCTAGACAAGTTGTCATCACCCGTTATCATACACTTGGGCCAAATAATATATAAAGGTCGGTAATCCTATTCCAGTTTTATAAGTTATAATGAAAGAAATAAAACACACCCCACCAAACACGCATCGAATCTACTACATAGAATACGAGCTAAGTAAGTCCGCAGACTTACTTCGTCACCACACTCAACTCACAACACTCTCGCTTCCTTAGGGGAGGAATCCCATAACCTGCTCACAAGAAGATAACTATATCAACAACAACCCACTCACAATAGAAGTCTTAGACTTCTATACAAATGATCTACGCAAGACCATTTGACTCTCAATTCTAGGACCGCATCCTAGAATCCCTCGTGCTCACATCACACTCAACAGAAGCTAGAAGTCCTAAGACTTCTAAAACTTCGGATCTCACAAGATCATAACTCACAACACCACTAGGATACTCTCTTTCTAGTCCACAACCTCAACAATCATACAACCTCAACCCCTAAATTCTCACAAGCTCAACATACAACTTGAAGCCTTATAACAACCTCACAAGATAACTAAACACCTCAAGCCTTAGCACAATCATAAATCCTCAAAACTCACCTAAGGATCAAGGCCACTACTTGGCATTCACTCTAAGTTATGCTAGATCCAACCTAGCATGATACTAATACTAAACATAACTAAATCGAGGAAGAAGGTACTCACACACGATCCAAGGTTGAATATGATCTACGGACGTCGAGATTGGATTCGATGGCCTTTATGGGCGCGCTTCCGAAACTAAATCCAAAGCTAAACAAATTTAGCTCATACGCTAAGTTTGATAGTAATATATATACGATATATTAATTTGAGGTAAAACTCGTTTTCAAAAACAACATTAAAACCCACCATACATTTTCTGGGAAATTTATACGAACATAGGAACTTGGTCATAAACCACAATTAAAATATTTAGGGTCATAATCCGAATTTAATCCAATAAGGGCATTATTGATAATTTGTAAAATCGGGTCAATATATGTAATTAATTTTCTATAGAGGGCATAAATGTAACTTCTAAAAATTAGGGTCATTATTGCAATTTAAAAGCAGTGGGCAAAATGTGTAATTATACCAAAATAAAGGGGCCGAATTAAATAACCCTATTTAGGGTTCTTCTTCCTCGCAAGAAACAGAGGCACGATAGAAGGTGAGGCGGCGGATGGCAACGGCAGCGAAGGAGGGCTGTGCAGGGGCTCCGGCGGCGAGACTGGCTGCGGCTCCAACCAGGTCTCCGGTGGTGTGGCAGTGATAGCAAGGGGGCGGCGTCTCCGGGGGTTGCAAATAGAAAGAGGAAAGCGAGGGTTATTTTGGCGTTCGGTTTTGTGTTGTATCTCGGTTGAAGTCTTTTGTTGTTTTCCTTTGGGTTTCTTATCATTTGCATTAAAAGGAATTTCGGTTTTGCCTTTATTTGTGTCATGTTGGAAAGGTCCGGTGAAATTGTTGTCAAGCTAAGGGTCGGGACCCATTGTGAGGTCCCAACCCGTAGCGCCCCGAGTCCCGCGGATTTGGGGTGTTACACTTTCCCATGACTTAAAAAGACTTTCATTATTCCTCATCACAAAGGCATTGATTTTACCTCTTAACTCCGTTGTTTTTGATGGTGGAAAGAATTTTGTGAGGAACTTCGCAGTCATCTCCTCCCATGTGTTAACCCTTCTGGATGGAAGTGATTGATACCACGCAAGTGCGCTATCCTTCAAAGAAAAATAGAAAGGATGCAATATATAGTTATCATTCTAAGCTCTTGAAGGTTTCAAATTCTCCATGAGAATTTCGTAGTTCTGCAAATGTTGATGTGGAGATTCCCTCTCCAATCCTCCAAACCGACTTTGGTGGATCATGGTAATAACTTGAGGTCGAAACTCATAGTCACGCTCAATTGGATCAATCATAATGCCCGGACGGCGTTTGCTGAACGGATCCATCCGTTGACCAAGTGTTTGTGGAATTCCCATAAACGGGTCAACTATCTCAACTATCACCAGAGGGTGAGGTGCAGGTGGTGGTGGCACGACAACAGGTACCGGTGGATTAACTACTACTCTAGCATTTCTCTCTCTTTCTTCATTAATCTGTCGACCAGGTTCTCTCAATTCGGCCATGTCGGCCTGAAGTTGCTCTTCTCTAGCACGAGCTTCAGTTCTCTCTCTAACTAGAACATCATCTCGTAGCTTCAGTTGGTCTAGAGCATCTTCCAACTCAGATCTGTCATTTCTTTCCTCTTCGTTATTTGCAGCAGCCATTTTAGCTTCTCTTAACCTCTTCTTGAATGCCTTTTCTGGTTCGAGATCGTAAGGAACAATTTCTTTACCAGCTCGAGTCCGTCGCATACACCTAAAGAAAAGTTCTGCAAGAACACTCAAGTAGAACGATTAGTAGAAAAATCAAGAAGCTTCCAAGCCAGACAACTGTGCACTAAATATGGTCTTGACCAATTCCCCGGCATCGACGCCAAAAACTTGTTCACTCCAAAAGGTGTGTGTGCAAAGAAGTCTTAAATTTATATCTTGAATATATACCTAATGATAAGCGAACCCGCAATGTAAGGATCTATCGTAGTAAGGGCTTATATTCCGGAGTCGATCTCAAGGATTTGGTGAGAATAAATTCAGCAAAGTAGTCTAGCTTAGCAAGTATGCATTAACAATGATCAAAAGACAAGAATGTGTAATATGATTGGGGGAATGCAGATTTTAGAGATCAAGGTATCCAGTTGTGCTTTCGACTCAAGACTTCTCAAAGATAAACGTAGACAAAGCTGAGGCTGCGAAGGGAAGGTATTTCTACGATGGGATAGATCACCGGATAAGTCTCACTACCAACTTTCCCAAACCAAAGCTCCCATCACCGGGTAAGTCTCAAGGAACTAAGGAAAGGTACAACCACTCAAACAAAAACACTCTCACCTAAGGGTACGAAACTACCCATCACCGGGTAAGTCTCAGGGTAACTCTCAAAGGTATGATGAAGGCACACTCAAACCCTAATAAAGGTTAAACCTTTATTACCTAACACTCATCATCATCGGTTAACAAGCAAAGGAATCACCGGGTAAGTCTCATCCTAGGCTTGCATGTAAACTAGGAAAGGTGCAACAAGGATTGAATTTGGCAAACTATAATCTAAACTCAAGATCTACAAAACAGTGGATGATCTCGTGTAGTTCTTATCGATCTCGGTCGAGATGACTCCAAGAACAGCCCGATACGGGTTTCGGTTTAGGGTTAACTCAAGATTTCAGGGTCCACTCACGATAAAAGTTCATTCTTTCATCGTCTATACCACAACCTTCAACTAATCACCCTAGAATCGCAGGGGGTTTTAGCTAACAATCATCATTATCAGACAATCAAATATATATCAAGAATATCAAGAAAAGAGAATAAAACAATCAACAAAGGTGTCTCAATTATTAAAGCAAATAAACCAACAATCGTATCAATAATGTGTTCCAAAGGGTATGATAACAACTCACTAACAACTTCCGAAGAAAATCTCACAATCTCTTCTTCCTTGAATTCTAAGCAATCCTTCCTTTAATCATTTCCTTCCAAAAACCGTCCTTCCGTTTGTACGTGATCTCCAGGATCTAGCCTCCTTTTCTTCACATTCACCTCCCATTCTTATAGAAGAACTTTAGATCAAATAATATGTTATGTCCCTTGGGCTGTGGGCCGTCGACTTTAATCCAAGCCCAGTAGGCCATCTCGGTCGAGGTGCATGTCTGTATTGGCCCGAGATCAGTGGTGAACTACATGCATGTCTTTGTTTCTTCAATTGAATCCTTCCTTCATCCTTCCAATATAGTTCATGCCTTTATTATTGTCCTTCCTAATGCTCCATAATGTAGCTCCATAGCTTCCTTAGACTTTAATCCTCCATTTTGATCCAAAATACGTCTTATTCCCTATAATTACAATCAAAGGTGGCGTATACCTCGATTCTTGCAAAGTAAACGAATAATGGCTTAATATCCAAGAATATACATCCATGCATGCAGAATAATGATGAGAAAATATCAAAACCATATCCAAAGTATAGACAATAATGCATGCTATCAACATCCGTGGTAAATCGTGAGTGAACTTGGAGAATTTATCCTCCTCATTCTCATAGACATGGACGTCTCCATCGCTCCTGGCCAGGTTGTCTCCCTGTTTTTGGGTGGAATTGACTCTAGTCTTCGATAACATCCTTGTGTAGTTAATTATGTAATCTAAGACGCTTTGAGATCGCAAAGCAAGCCATCTCCCATGTCGTTTGACATGTGTTGATGCTCTAATCTTGGAGTTTTTCTTCACGATATCTTTAGGGGCTTCGTGTTTTAGTTTATTAGTAATGTACTTCTCTTCATCTCTAACTTTAAGGAGGAGGTATTTCTGGCACAATTGATGCCGTAAATGACTTAAATACAAAAAGGTCAAGGTAAATACTAAAATACAGAAAATGGATGCTTTCTATACAAATAGCAATGTATGACAAAGCAACAAATGTATGAAATAAATGATTCTAATTCCTATATAATGTTACGTTTGACACTTATCAATTATCTATCCTTTTGAGCTTTATAAACATATCCTTTTATCTATTTCCCTTATATTCCTAATTTTGGAGATTTACTAGTTGTTTTTTGTAATTGTAGGCATTCTAGGCACTTATGGAGCATTAATGAATGTACCGCTGAATATCCTGGTACATACTAAAGGATTTCCCACGGTCGTCGAAGTAAAAGAACGTCGGACGAGAGATCCAAGAGTGTTGAACCACCTCTAGGTCGCACGATGGCTTGTCCCTCGCTCTTGCATTTAACCCCGAAATGATCAAAAATTGTTGTTGAGATGATCTTGGATCATTTCTTGATAAATCCCACATCTTTGCCCCAAGAGATCGCACGCCCATGTGTTTGATCAGTTTACATCCACGTTTATCTTTAATGCTTTGTTTCTAGCTTATCATTGACGGAGATGACCGAAGCTCGAGAGTGAAGAAAAGAACGTCGGACGGAGATCCAAGAGTGTTGAACCACCTCTAGGTCGCACGATGGCTTGTCCCTCGCTCTTGCATTTAACCCCGAAATGATCAAAAATTGTTGTTGAGATGATCTTGGATCATTTCTTGATAAATCCCACATCTTTGCCCCAAGAGATCGCACGCCCATGTGTTTGATCAGTTTACATCCATGTTTATCTTTAATGCTTTGTTTCTAGCTTATCCTTACTCTGATCTTATCTTAATATACGATAATATCGAGTAGATTTGTTTATATCTTAATAGAATATATAATCTCACGAGATTACGGTTTTTAGGCCTTTTCCGAACGCTATAAATGAGGCCATTCATCCATTAGGTTAGATATGTCCTTTTTCAGCACTTTACGAAGCTTTTGCTCGACATTTCCCCTCTAGGTTGTTTGACATGTACCCCCATCGGACAATGGATCCCTTTGTCAATCAATAAAATACATTCCCTACTTGTTCTAAGGTGTGTGTGAGTAATCCCTCGCTACTCTAGGATTTGGTGAGCCCGACATGCCTAATTTATGATATTGGATTGATTTTGTGTATTGCTTGTATGTCTATGGGTTTTGGCAGTATGATTTATAATATGTGTTCTATAAACGGTGACCTTAACACAAAGTGAAAATGGAGTTCTCATGCCTCAATGTCTCGTTTGATGTGATGAATCGATAACCGTCTTGATACGAAGTGACAATCATGGTGACAACATCAATGTACCACAAGCAACAACCTAACCACGAAGTGACAATCAAAGAAATTGTGTTTCAATGACTGATAACTCTAGCATACTTATGATATTGTGAAATTGCCTATTGAGATCTATTAGTTGTGGTGATCCGGGTTCTCAAATACTCTACGTCTAGTGCTATCTACTACTTGACTTTAATCATTTTTCGATATGACTTCAAACGATCTAAAGATCCAATTTTTATCCCTCTTTTCTATCTTCACTTATAAAATGATTTACGAGTAAGTCGTGACGATTCCTAAACACCACATCGGACGACCTACCTTATCTAAGTCTTGGGTTTTGCTCCGATCTTGTCTCTGTTCATTCCCTTATTTACCTCTAGTTGTTTGAACAACTTTTGGTCCAGTCTACTCCTTCCGTTACACTACCTCCTCGCTTCGTTTCCCCCTTCTTGTTTCCTTCTGTTATCTCTTATATTTGTACATAATTTGTTATCTCTTATAAACTGATTTTGTGACAATCAAACTTGACATGGAGAAGGCGTACGACAAAGCAGAATGAGACTTCCTTTAGGCCGTTCTTGAAAACTTTGGCTTCGGAGAAAGATCTAGACAATTGATCGAAGAATGTATCTCCACGGTTTCGTATTCAATTTTAATCAATGATTCCCCAATAACATATTTTCTCCTTAAAGAGGCTTACGTCAAGGAGTTCCATCATCACCGCTACTGTTTTATTTTAGAGCGGAAGTACTGGCAATAAACATACAAAAAACTAGCAATGAAAATCCATGGTCCATTGGATTTCCGATTGCAAGAAATGGTACGATTATCCCATTTCTATCATTTGCATATCGCATCATTATATTCACAAAGACATCGACAAAGACGAGTAACAAAATACTTGCAGTCCTAATGGATTATTGTGCAGTCTTTGGCCAGGTAATCAATTACCATAAATCGACCTTCCAAACTACTGTAAATGTCGAGTTCACTAACAAAAGAAGAATCCAATCACAACTAGGTAATATGGCATCAACAAACCTAGAACAATACCTCGGATGCCATATAATCAATGGAATGAAAACAAGGAGATATTTAACTCTGTTATTCACAAATCGAAACAACAATTCTCAAAATAGAAAGCCTCATCCCTATCTCAAGAATAAAGAATAACCTTAATAAAAGCAAATCTCAATGCAAAACCAAGCTATCGAATGCAAGCGTTATGCTACCAACAAGTATCCATAAAGAATTGAACCAGATCAATAGGAATTTCTTTTGGAATAAAGGACCAAATTTCCACCCACTTATTAGTTGGGACAAGATATGTAAATCCAGATCACTAAGGGGAACCGGAATTAAGAGAGCTGAAGATATGAACAAATTTCTCCAAATGAAATTATTATGGAAACTAATGGCAGAATCTAAAATTATATGGGTTAAATCAACAAGGGCAATAGGAAAGAGAAGAAGAGCATGAAAATGATCATACCCATATTAATGCATTGCATGAAAATGATAGGGCTAGTGATAGTGAAGAAAGTTGTGAATATTAGCATGAAATATTTTTAATTGGTAGGACTTTGCATCCTAAGTGAAATGCCCTAAATAAGGTGCGTTTTTGACAAATATTTTTCCGTATTTTTTCATAATTTTAATAGCTCCAATATTTTATGAGTATTTTTGTGTTGTAAAATACATTTTCACGAGTATATTTATATATATTTGATTTATATATTTTATGTGATTTTTTTTTGAGAAGTTTGTAAAACTTTGCCGATATGAAAACCCGCTACGGATATTTCAACCTTCCGCCTAGGCTAGAGATAACCCCAACTTCCCCTCCCAACCTACTATGACTCCTAGGTCGAATCCTCGACCCACCTGCATTGGCCTCCTCCTCGTTCATCACCTTGGGACAACATCTCTCAGCTTGCGGCCTCCTCTCTATCTCTCATCTCTTCTCTCCTTCTCCGCAAATACACCAACTTCCTCAGCACGACAAGGAGTTGTGCCTCCCAAGCTCACCGTCTCTCTCATCTACTCCTGTCTCACCTTCTTCACTCCCTCTTTGGAACCTGAAACCTCACCGAGCCACTCCTCTATCTCCATCCTCGTCTCTCCATTCAATCTAACTTTTGTCGAACCCCCAACAAACAATACCTCCTCCTCTCCTTCCTATGTGCCTTCTTCAATCTCATCCTCTCGGAGCAACACCATCACCCACAAGAAACTCGCCTTTCAACTCTTCCCTCAACCCTCACCTTTTGCCTTTGCTTTTCTTCACCACCCTCGCTGCCTATTCATCATCTCCTCAAACTCACCTCCACCATCTAGAGTACCTCTCGATCCAACCTACGTTTTCCCCCTTTGTTTTTGTCCTTCGACAGTCTCTCTCGCCACGTCATCGGAGGGATCCCATCGGAGTGGCCATGTTCTGCCCTGCCCTCGCCGAAGGAGCCTTGTAGTGCTGCTGCCAAAACCTCGCCGCCAAGGAACACCACTAGAAGCCTCGCTACCAAGGGTTCAAAAAACCCTTCTTCAAAATCAAAATCGTGCCCCCTTGAGTTTTATATGTAATTTCACTTTGGTACCCATGATTTGTGTTTACAAAGTTGACCCACATTTTGTAAATTAAAAATTATACCCTGATGAAAAAATTACAAATTATGGCCCAAAATTTTGTTTACAGAAAATGAACCAAGTTTCTAAAATTGGTATATTTGCTCATAAAATGCTTTTACGGCTTTTAACCTTGGATTATATTACGAGTTTATTCCTATAATTATATATATATTATACTTTTTTGCACGAATTTAGCCAATAAGCTAAATTCTTTTAGTTTGTGTGTTAGGTTCGGAACCGACCCCAATAAAGGCCCAACGAGTCGAAGTTCGACATTCGTGGATCGACTTCCATCTTTTGACATTATGTAAGTACTCTTGAAACCTTTGGAAATGGTTGTTAGATATTAATGCAAGATTTGGAATTGAACGTAATGTGCATTATTGGAATTCTAGGTACGTTCTCGATTGGATAACATGTTTTGGACAAACTCTAAGAGAAACAAAAACCAAACTTAAGTCGGGACTATATAAGTCACTCTTACACCTATTAGATAGTGTTGTGATATATAGTTACTATATATGTGTATTGATTATGCGTTTTGCGTGTTTAGGATTGTTTGACAAGTTTTATGGAAGTTGACGTTTTTGGCTTAAATGTCGTCATGTATGACTCTCGTATCAAGGCAAGTATTGTGGGCGTTTTATATGAGTTTGATTGTGTTGAAGTTTTGATAATATATTGTTACATGCAAGTATTTATGGGCGTTTTATATGAGCTTGATTGAGTTGAAGTTTTGATAATTGTTACATGCAAGTATTTGTGGGCGTTTTATATAAGCTTGATTGAGTTGAAGTTTTGATAATTATTACATGCAAATATTTGTGGGCACGTTATATGAGCTTAATTGAGTTGAAGTTTTTATAATTGTTACATGCAAGTATTTGTGGGCGCTTTATATGAGCTTAATTGAGTTGAAGTGTTTATAATTTTTACATGCAAGTATTTGTGGGCGTTTATATGAGCTTGATTGAGTTGAAGTTTTGATAATTGTTACATGCAAGTATTTGTGAGAGTTTTATATGAGCATGCTAGGGTTCAAATATTGATAATTGTTACATGCATGTGCTTATGGATGTATTATATAAGCTGGATTAAGTTTAAATTTTGATAATTGTTTCATGCAAATATTTTTGAGCAATTCTTATGAGCATGATGTGAGCTTGAATTATTGATGTGTTACATGTATGTTTTGCCTTTGAATGCAAATTACTATTTCTAAGTTTATGCATTACGCCGTTTTTACTTCGTTTGAGATGTAAATGGTTTTGATGCATGATTTTTTCTAAAGATTGAGGTTTCTTTTATGAAAGTGTCTTGTCATTATTTACGGATTCGGTTTATTCAGATTTGAGTATTTCTAAAAACATTTCATTGGAATTTTTTTGAATGAATTGGACATTTGGTACTACGTTATATAGAAACAAGGGGGGTTTGACACACGACATTATATTGATATATGTGATCTTGACCACTGTGTTATATAGAAATAGGGGGGGGTGACCCACAACATTATATTGATATATTATAACACCTCAAATTCTAGGAACTCGGAGCGTTACAGGCTAGGACCTCACAATGTGTCCCGACCCTCAAAATAACAACAATAACATAAGATCTTGCAACAAGACACAAATAAATAAAAACCAAAATAGAGAAAATATCAAAAGGTTAAACAAAGGAAAAGCAAATGACTCTCCGCCGAGTTCAACAACAAATTGAAAAAGACGACAACTGAAATATAAACCCCGATCTTGTCCTATAATATACAGAAACCCCGGCTGACCACTCCATCCGGATCACTCAGCGGCATCTCTAACCTGTAGGGCATCTACAACATAGGTATAAATCGTTAACTAACATTCTAGATATCAGAAAGACAGTAAAGGCACAAATACATATATGAATATAAACACATAGCATGCTCACACACAACCCGATTATTATCTTTATAATATTTATCCATTACTAATTCAACTTCTTTTGTCATATGAGAATCTCCCGAAACTCGTCTCCGTTTCCGTTACCGACAAGATTAGATTAGTGTTCGCCCCTAGAGGTGTGTGCAAATAAGTTTTAAATTTATAAAACTAGAATCAAGCAGCGAACCCGCAGTGTACGGATCGATATAGTTAAGCAAGAATTCCAGAGTATCGAACACAGGGATTTGGGGGGAACGAACTCGATTGCAGATTATCAAGCAAGTAAATGTGAGAGTTTTGCAAATTATTGGGAAAACAACAATCCTAAAGATCCAGGTATCTAATTGTGGCAATCGATTCAAGATATACTAAATGATATAAAGATAGAGTTGAGATATGCAAAGGTATACTAATGTAAGGTAATCGTACGGTGAAGTTCCAAAAACCTTATATAACTCACCTACAAGACACTCTCTATACAGGTTGTTGAGGCTCAATATAGAAGGGTTCTAGAGGCGAGAATTAGTGTCAAATACCCAAACTTATAATCCAAGGATCAAGACTAACTTAACCGATTGAGGTTGTTGAGGCTCACAATCGAGGTAGAGGTTGTTGAGGCTTCACTACCACCTAGAAAAGACAAGTCTAAACTAAGCTAAGCAAATCTTGAACTTTAGACTAAAGTAAAAGCAGATTCGTAAACTGAAGTAAAATCACGGTTAGTTCTTGAGGTTCCACGGCCGTGGACTCAAGAACAGCCCGTAATTTAGGGTTTGTCGGCGATAATTCTCTAACTCTCAGGGTCTAATCTGTTTACGATCGATCTATCATCATCTAAGCCACAACTATCAACCCTTCACCTTAGAATTGTTAAGGGTTTTTAGCCAATAACAGTCATGTTGATATCAATTCAAGAATTAAAAGATAAAAAGATGAAAACTTTCAAGAACTTTCAATAATCTTCAATTCAATCTCAAAGTCACAAAGAGAATAAGCGATGTCCAAAGATTCACAATAGAACGAATAATCGTAACCCTAGGAAAGAAAAGAAAACGGGATGTCAATCCGTTTTCCAAATCGAACCTAATCAAGAAGAGAGATCTTCTTGCAAAATCTTCCAAGAACTTCAATCTTCCGCAATTCCTGGAAATCTCCACGACAATCTCCACCAAAAGTGCGAGATTCGAGAGGTTCCAAACACGAACTTCGATCTCTTCAAAGAGATGTCACTTGCTTCCAAGCAAGCTAAGCAAAACGTCTTCGTGTCTAAGCGGCGAAGAATGAGGGTAAACGGGGTGTATGCGGTGATAAATGCCGCTAAGCGAAGATGACGGAAACTTGCTTCGTCCGTCTTTTTATAGTGTAGGGCAAATGTCGGCCCGGCCCAATCTTTAAAAGATCGTGGCTTCAAAGTGTGGTGAAAAGATTCGCCAAGATCACGGTCGTGGAAGTGTTCCACGACCGTAATTTAGGGCGTGGAAACAATTACGGTTTGCAACATATGTTCCACGGCCGTGTAATCCCCTGGAATGAACATGAATTTCTGACTCCAAATCCACGGCCGTAATTCTGAACGTGGTTTGTAATACGGCCGTATTTTAGGGCAAGAACGTGATTCTTCCCTAACTCGTGCATTCCTCAATCTAAGACTCCAAATTGCTTCCAAAGAATGTCCTTAATCTATGGACATATCAACTCAACTCTCCTTTGCTCGATTCCGTTCGGAAATAGCTCCAAATCACCTATAATCAACATAGAACTAGTGTAGACATCCATATCGACAATATAGGTAATACTAGCTCTCATATGCACAAAGTTCAATCAAAGACTATCAATATGAATCAAATACGTTTAGAAAACGTGCCTAAAATATCACAATATTTCATGCTAACAAATAACCCCATACTTAACACTTGCTTGTCCCTAAGCAAGGTCTTTCAAAAAGCTTTAAACAAGAGTTAGGATGAAATATGTGTACCTTCTTTTGGATGAATGTGACTTCTAAAGAATAGATCATTCTCAAACCTTGCTTCAATCGTTTTTCAAACTTTCACACACTTAATCAAAGAGTAAAAAGCAAAGAAAATTCATGAACCAACTTAACTTCTAAACAAGCATTATAACCTTCAAACATTAACAAAATCAATCTCAAGAAACTTCAATTTAGATCACCAAGTCATATAACATTCTTTTGATCTTAAGGACTTCCAAAGAAAAGGTCTAGAATATGGAAGGAAAGGGAAAACTTTAAGGGGAAGTGGTGCATAAATCCTGGAAAGTGGACAACTACCTTCTTCTTCTTATGCGGTTCCCGCAACACTTCAACTTAGAGCTTCGCTCTCTTCTTTTTCGACTTTACTTTTGGAGTTATGGATAGAGGTGCACAAAAACCGAAGCCTAGGAGATCGGCGTTTCTCAATTTTTTTCAAGAGATGCCTCAAACCCTTAGCGCACATACCATAATCCGCTAGGAATATCGCTCAATCCAACTTTGGCAAGACACAAACACCCGGCTATGTGAATGGTGCCGAGTTACTCATCGTCATGATTGACTTCCCCAAACCTATAATTTCTTTCTATTCAATTGATTTCAAATAATTGCTCTCATGGCCCTCCCACATCAAACATGCCTTTTTCTCATTCACTTCTCCAAATTCCCGGATAGGTAAGGGAGGCTAATATTTCAATGAGGAGCTAGATGATCAAAGAAAGAAGAAAGAAAGTATCGAATTGCCTTAATCATTTCAACAAGAAGTATAGGAACTTATGATGTGATTTCAACTTCAATTTTCTAGCATGATTTAGGTAACATCTTCACATTATAAAACTTGCAAAAGAGGTAAAATTCATTCATTCAAGTTCTTTTCAATTCACAATCCTTTTAAGCATGCAATTGTCATCAAACTCAATTCACAAGTAGTGATTATCATGGAAATCATCTCAATTCATTAGAAGCACAAAATTTTTCAATTTTTATGGTTTTTTCAAGTTCTTTTTCATGCAATGCAATAAGGAAACGTGTAACACATAATGAAGATGCAACGATAGTCTCAAATGAAGCAAACATAGAGAGTAGAGTTATTACAAACATTTAGTACATCCCACCCCATACTTAGGACGAACATTGTCCCTAATGTTCAAAAGAAAGAACAAAAGAAAGAAAAGAAAAAGGAAACTCACAAATGGTGGCGGGAATGTCTAAAACAACGATCATGCATCAATCACTGCGGCGCCGGCGGGGTGGGAATGGAGAGAAACTCGGATCATAGAACCGCCCAAACTGCTGGCGGTAGACGTCCCTCATCATGTGGTCAAGGTCGTCCAAGCGTCCATCTCTAGGATCCACCCGGATCTCTAGCGCTCCGACTCTCTCCGAAAGTCCGGTAGCCCAATCCGGCATCTGCTCGTACCATCCCGGGGCGTGACTGTACCATGATGGAGCATCGGATGGTGCTGGTGCTGGTGGCGGTGGTGGTGCTGCTGGCTGCGCCGTGGACCATGGAGGGGGGGTGTCGTACCAAGTGGGAGGTGTAGTCATCCACGTGGGCCTCTCACTCACGCTGGCGCGGCGAGATGACGAGCCTGAAGCTCTAGCTGGACGTGGAGAGCGCCTAGGTACATCCGGGGCCGCCTCCGGCTGATCCGGAAACGTGCCGAACTCCTGCTCCGCTCCTCCACCACTCTCGTACTGATCTCCCATGTCCTCCTCATCCACAACCGGTGGTGGAACGTAAGGGGGAGCCACTAGCCTGTTCGCATGCATCGCAACGAACGTCTCCTTCCAATTGTGGCGTCCCGCCACAATGGAATACTCTGGCAGCCAATCAATCCCTCTACCCGTCCTAGTCTCCCAAGGCATGCCCGCATAAGGCGGACCTCCATGTGTGGGGAAGATGAGTCCCCTAACCATAAAAGCATGTAGCCCTAAGGGAACCGCCGGTATACGGGTGCAAGCAGAAAAATCAACACCGAACGTCCTAGCAATGTGGGTCACTATCCCACCATATCCAATGTTCCCCTTCTTCTTGTTCTTCAGTTTACTCATCGTAGCCGCCAAAAGAGTGGCACAATCTGCACGGCGACCGTAAAGCATACAATAGAGCAAGAATAGCTCATCCGTCTTGATCTTTTGGGGCGTCTCCGTCCTAGGAAAGAGACACTCCGAAAGAACACGGTGAGCTATCTTCAAGGCTAGATGGTACATCAATCTAGCCTTGGTATCGGCGGGTTGCCAACGGTCCTCGTCGGCGTAAATCATGGCTACTTCCTCCCAAAAATCCTTGGGGTAAACTCCGCTCGGAAATCGACCGTTATAGGTCTCATGGAACCCGAAAATGGTCCCAAACTCAACAATGCTCAACTGATAGTCCTGTTCCATGAGACGGAAGGAGACGGTCCTATCAACGTGGCTGTGCTCAAAGGATGTCACAACCTCTCGGGTAATCTCCTCATAGGCGTCTTCACGAATGTTCGTGAAGACAAGCAACCCGGCTCTATCCAAGAGCCATGTAAGATCATCCACAATGTTGAGAGGATGTAGATCCTCCAACAACAAGTACCTAGGACCTATCACTGTCCTCTTCTGTATCTTCTCAAATGCAGCAAGGTGGTTTTCGTGTATGGTCGGAATGCTAGGGTGAGGGGGTGAAGATGGAGGTGAAGGAGAGGATGGTAGTGAGGGAGATGAGGGTGGTGGTGCCCTAGAGGTGGAGGGATTTCCTTTCCTTTTCTTACTTTACTCTCCTTTCTTCTCCTTTATCCTTCCCGACATTCTCCTCACAAAGTCCATTTTTCAGAAAAATTACGGTATGTTCTTGGGAAATTACGGCCGTGGTTTACCCAGAGACCGTGGTTCGTCTCAGAAACTCGTGAATCTCAGCAAATTCACCAACAATCACCACAACAAGCAGTCCTAATCTAATTCCTTCCGGTTTTTATCAGTTTTTCCTAAAAAACTATAGCAAAAACGAACCAAATCCGCGAAAATCAAGAAGAAAGAAATAACCTCTTTTTCGGATTGAAAAATCCAAAATGCGTGTTTGTTGATCGATTTCCACTCGATTTGTTGCTTGGATTCTGTTCGTGGTTGGATTTGCTGCAGTTTAGGACGAAGAATCGTTGAAAACGATTAGAAAACGAGGAATTGAGAGAGGTGGAGGGTTTTCGGTTTCTAGGTCGTGGAAATGGGGAAAATTTTGGTTAAGTTTGTGAAGAATGTGGGTTTTATAGTGGCCGGCAAAATTTCCAAAAATTACGGTCTGTCGGGGTGTTCCACGGCCGTGGAAGTGTACGGACCCGTGGTTTTGGTGATTTTTCAAAGGCTTTTGAGAATTACGGCCACTGTAGCTATGACGACCGTAATTTAGACCGTGGAACCTTCTGTAAAGCTTCAAAGTCCAAATTTCGTCACTTTTCTTCGACATTATCTTCCCTTTCTCCTTTTCCATCGATCCTACAACCAAAAACACGAACATACCGGAAGAAATCGAGGCAAAATAAAGCAAAAACGTCTATTCTAAACTAGTCTATGAATTGAAGACAAAAATAAGAATGCAATACCTTGGGTTGCCTCCCAAGAAGCGCTTTGTTTAAGGTCCGTAGCTAGACCAAACTCGCACTTATTCGAGTGCGGTAGGCGCAAACTCCTCAGCTTGGAGTTCCGGCGTGTACTTCTTGAGTCGTTGTCCGTTCACCTTAAAACTTCCGCTAGCTTCACCCCATACTTTAACTGCACCATGGGGGAAAATACGCTTAATTAGAAAAGGTCCGGCCCAACGGGATTTAAGCTTACCCGGAAAGAGGCGAAGTCTTGAATTGAAGAGGAGAACTTGATCTCCTTCTTTGAAGTCCTTTGGAATGATATGCTTATCATGCCAACGCTTTGCCCTTTTCTTGTAGATCTTAGCGTTCTCATAGGCGTTCAAGCGAAGTTCATCCAGCTTGTTGATGTCTAGGAGACGCTTCTCTCCCGCTTCCTTCATGCCGAAATTCAGCCACTTGATAGCCCAAAACGCTTTGTGCTCCAGCTCTACCGGCAAATGACAAGACTTCCCATACACAAGGTTGTATGGTGTGGTTCCTATGGGAGTCTTGTACGCAGTCCGGTACGCCCATAATGCATCATCTAGCTTCAAGGACCAATCCTTCCTAGTCCTTGAAACCGTCTTCTCTAGAATTCCCTTGATCTCCCTATTTGAGATCTCAACTTGTCCACTCGTTTGTGGATGGTAAGGGGTGGTGATCTTGTGAGTAACCCCATACTTAGCTAGAAGAGCTTCAAAGCGACGGGCTATGAAGTGAGAACCTCCATCACTAATGATTGTCCTTGGTGTTCCAAATCGCGGAAAGATGGTCTTGTTGAAGAACTTAACCACCACCATGGCATCATTTGTGGGAGAGGCAATTGCTTCCACCCATCTAGAAACGTAGTCCACCGCCAATAGTATGTATTGGTTTCCACAAGAAGATGGGAATGGTCCCATGAAATCGACTCCCCAAACGTCGAAAATCTCCACCTCTTGGATGTTGTTGAGGGGCATCTCGTTCCTTCTAGAAATATTGCCTGTTCTTTGACAAGCATCGCAGCAAGAAACAAAGGATTGCACATCTCTAAATAAAGTAGGCCAATAGAATCCAGATTGCAATACCTTTGCGCTAGTCTTGTTCGAACTAGCGTGTCCTCCACAAGGTAGTGAATGACAATGGCGGATGACACTTTGCATCTCATCTTCCGGCACACATCGCCGAATGATGCCATCCGGACCTCTCTTGAAGAGGAGAGGCTCGTTCCAATAGTATTCCCGGACGTCCTTAAAGAACTTCTTCCTTTGTGCGTAGGATAGTCCGGGCGGTATCTCCTGGCAAACCAAATAGTTAACAAAGTCAGCAAACCATGGTTCGTTACCTTTGGAGATCTCGTTGATGCACTCCTCTATGATGTGTAGATGTTCGTCTGGAAAGGAGTCATCAATGGGTAGATGGTCGTCCTCTAGATGTGTGAGGCAACTCAAATGATCCGCAACAGAATTTTCTGAACCTTTCTTGTCGCGGATCTCAAGATCGAATTCTTGTAGGAGAAGAATCCATCTAATTAGCCTTGGCTTCGCGTCTTTCTTTGCAAGGAGGTACCGGATCGCAGCATGATCCGTGTAGACAATCACCTTTGCACCTACAAGATAAGAGCGAAACTTGTCAATAGCGTAGACAATGGCTAGAAACTCTTTTTCTGTAGTGGCGTAGTTGAGCTGAGCTTCGTCTAGCGTCTTGCTAGCGTAGTATATGGCATGGGTTCGCCCTTCCTTTCGTTGCCCAAGAACAGCTCCAATAGCTACGTCACTAGCATCGCACATAATCTCGAAGGGGAGAGTCCAATCCGGGGGTTGGATAATAGGTGCTGAAATTAGAGCTTGCCGAATGGTGTTGAACGCATCTAAACATTCCTGCGAAAACTCAAAAACCGCATCCTTCATCAATAGATTAGTGAGAGGTTTTGATATCTTAGAAAAGTCTTTAATGAAACGTCTATAAAATCCAGCATGTCCTAGGAAACTTCTTATCCCTTTCACCGAAATTGGGGGAGGAAGTTTCTCTATGGTCTCTATCTTAGCTTTGTCTACCTCTATCCCTCTACTAGAGACTAAGTGACCTAATACGATTCCTTCCTTAAGCATGAATTGACACTTCTCCCAATTAAGAACTAGGTTAGTGTCTTCACAACGTTGTAAAACAAGAGAAAGGTTAGAAAGACAATCGTTAAAAGAGGAACCGTATACGGAGAAGTCGTCCATGAAGACTTCCATAATTTCCTCTACGTACTCGGAGAATATGGCCATCATGCACCGTTGAAAGGTGGATGGGGTGTTGCAAAGCCCGAACGGCATTCTCCTATAAGCGAACGTACCCCAAGGGCACGTGAACGTGGTCTTCTCCTGATCGTCTGGGTGTATCGGAATCTGAAAGAAACCACTATAACCGTCAAGGTAGAAAAAATGTGAATGTTGTGCTAACCTTTCAAGCATTTGATCGATGAATGGCAATGGAAAGTGGTCCTTCCGCGTCGCGTTGTTGAGCTTGCGGTAGTCTATACACATTCGCCATCCAGTCACGGTTCGGGTAGGAATGAGTTCGTTGTTCTTATTGGTGATGACCGTCATTCCTCCCTTCTTCGGAACTACTTGAACTGGACTCACCCATTTGCTATCGGAGATAGGATAGATGATACCTGCATCAAGAAGTTTAAGGATTTCCTTCTTGACAACCTCCTTCATGGTCGGATTCAACCGCCTTTGAGGTTGTCTTGAAGTTCTAAAATCCTCCTCCATTAGTATCTTATGCATACATAGGGAGGGTTTAATTCCTACTAAGTCCTCGATAGTGTAACCTATGGCTTTTCTATGTTTCCTAAGGACTGTCATGAGTTGTTCATGTTCATCTATGCTTAGTTCGGAACTAACAATGACCGGAAAGGTAGAATTAGATCCAAGAAAAGCGTACCTTAGATGAGTAGGAAGTGGTTTGAGATCCATCGCTTTCGGAGCTTCCAATGGTCCTTGAGGAGCATCCGACGTTTCCTTAGAAGTTTCTAAGATTGTGGAGTGGTTTGGAGAAGAATCAGAAGAAGTTGAAGATGTAAGCCGATCACCCTCTTCCACGGTCAGAATTACGGCCTCTCCATGTATTCCACGGCCGTGTAATCCTCTGGAATGGAGGTCGATTTTGGTTGTGAAATCCACGGTCGTGGAATACAGGGTATGACCGTGGATTCTTACATTCTCAGCCTCATCGTGGAGTTTTTCAAATTCCACTTCATGCATCTCTTCTTGTGCTTCTAAGGCTTCAATTTCCTCTTTGCACTCTTCTTCTTCCCCTACATTGGTTAGACTCATAGTGATAACTTTTTGTAAAGGATCGTTGAAGAGAATCGCACTTACCTCCTCCCTAGACAAACCTTCTTCATCTTGGATATCGTAAATATCCTCATCAAAGATTGGCTCCTTTACTAGAGTGGAAAGAACGAACTCTACTTTCTCTTCTCCAATATCAAAAGCGAGTCTCCCATTCTTGCAATCAACCATGCAGCCGGAAGTTGCAAGAAACGGTCTTCCGAGTATGATCGGGACCGGACTATCTGCAGGAATGTCAAGCACGACGAAATCAATAGGGACAAAAAATTTACCTAGCTTGACCGGGACGTCTTCTACAATACCGACGGGGCGAGTGATGGATCGATCCGCCATGTATAACGTCATCTTGACCGGTTTAGGATCGCCTAAACCGATCTTCCTACACAATGCAAGCGGTATGATGCTCACACTTGCTCCCAAGTCACATAAAGCGTCATATGTGACTTCTCCCACTCCAATGGGAATGCAAAATGACCCTGGATCTTTCAACTTTGGGGGCATTTTCTCCTTCATAGTCTTGATGAGATCTGAAGAATCTGTTTGGGGATGAAATTTCATGAATCTTATCATTTATGAAATTAAATAAAATGACATGAAATTACCCATAAATAATATTTTTTTTATATGGTTGATTTCTTATTGTTATTTTTTTCTTTTAAAAGAATGAAGAAGGCTTCCATAAATATGATACAAAGTGTTAATTAAAAAGCCCAAAAGTAGTGATCAAAGATCCAAAATAAAAGGCCCAATAAACACTTTTTAATTGTTACAGCAACAAATAATTAAGTCTGTTGGCATAAAAAAAAAATTGAATTGATTTTATATATAAATATATATATACATCAATTTTAAAAGAAAACAAAATAAAAAATAAATTAAGCTATCCCACGTTCTTTCACATTCCATCACGTTACAAGCAGTAACCTCTCATAACTGGCTTTGCAAAAATTGGATAAATAGAGCCAACGAGATCTTCTTTCGTGAAAAAAGCCTAAACCTGCAAATACACAGAGTCACAGAAAGAACCTGCAAATACACAGCAAGCCTAAACAAATCAGAGAAGTGCAAAAGTGAGAAAGAATTACGGAAGAACAACAAAGCATAAAGTGAACTAGAAGAGAAGAAGAATCAAAGTGAGTAGGCAACTACTTCTGTAACCTGCTTGTGTTACCATTGGTGTGAAGTTAGTCATACCAAAACCATGGCTGCGTTTTTTCCAACACAAGATCTGCAGTTGGCTTGAAAGTAAATACTTTCGACTGCTGCTCCTGGTTGCATTCATCCCACACCAAAATCTGTAGTTGGTTCAAAAATGAATATTTTTGACCACTACACAAATTCATAGTCGATTGAAAGTAATAGCTTTTCGATCACTACATCCGAGCCTTGTGTTCGATTGAACATATTAGCATGGGAACCATCTGGTTACACAACAAAATCTAAAAATTTCAAGTTCTTGTTCTAAATTTCATTCAATTCATTTGCTGAACATGAACTCAAATCTATATTTCTGCAATAAATAAACCCATATATAAATTCACTTTTAGAAACTCAAAACCATCTCAAAACACCATCACAAGCATGATTAAACAAATACCTGAACAAAAAATGGTCTATCATTTTTCTGTAAGATCATAAATGACCTTGACTAAGGGTGAAATCTAAAACAATCTCTCAAGTTGTCAAAATTGTGTTCTACTGAACACCCAAAACATGTGACAGTAGTTTTTGACAAAAGCTATTCTACTAGCTGTAAGAAAAAAAAATCAAACTCATTTTAAAGAGACTCAAATATGAATGCAGTTTAGGGTTTTGTGTGATTAATTTGTATTAGCTAAATACATCAAAAATGTCAATTATTTCCTGCATAATCATATATAAATCAAATCAAATCAAATTCGTATATGGAGATGAAGACACGTATGAATCCACAAATCGATTCACTCAAATACTCAAAGATAACAAATTTCTATCATAAGAGGAGTTAGAAAATGAAATTGGGCATTCATTTAGAGTTAACGAAGAAGATGTGGGATGTAACAATATCTATTTCAAATCAACGAAGAAAGGTGATAAACATAAAATCGAAGAACAAACGTACCAGAAACGGAACTATGACCTTCTTCGGTTCTCAATTTGACGGATCTATGACCTTCTTGGGTTCCCACTTTAACAGATCTTTGTCGAAGTCTCCTCTTCTCCCATCGAGTCCATGGATCCTTAATCTCGAAGTCTCTTGAAGTCTCCTCTTCTCCCATCGAGTCCATGGCTGCTCAATCTCCCATAGCTGCTCAGTCTCGAAGCCTTCTCCTCTTCAATTTCCTGGTTTACTGCAAATGATAAAAAGGAAAGTGAAGAGGCAATTTGCCCTAACAAAAAAAAGAGGAAAGCGTTTCTTTTTAATAAAGAAAGAGAATGGGACCCATTTCTTTTTTCAAAGGAAACAAAATTGAAGAAAAGAAAGAAATAAAGTAAACTAAATCAATGTGGTATAATGTCACGTGGAAGTCAATCAATTTCAACCCAATTTTGGTTTATTTATAAAATAAACCCACAAAAAAATAAGTCTTTGTAAAGATGACTTATAAAATATTTTATTTACAAGAATAAACCCAAAAAAAATAAGCTTTTGTAAATGATGACCCATTATATATTTTATTTACAAAAGTGACCCTACTAAGACAAAGTCTTAATAAATAGGATCATAAATTTACGATTATGTATCGTAATTAAATATTTATATATAAAACTAAACAAAATCAAAATATAAATTTTGTTTAGGTAGAACTACGTTATGACTTGATACTCGTTCTGAGTTACGTAGGAAATCCGATCTCAAATTAAATTGGATTCAGTCGACCCGTCCAAGTAAAGTATAATTAAATTCAAACCTTGGACTTAAAAAATCAAAATTCGTCTAACGAACTACGCGTGGTTTGATCTCTTTTATAAGAGTACGTAGGAAACTCGACTAATAAATTGTCGAGTTCAACCGCAAAAATTAAATTAACTTTTATGTAAATATAAAAGTTACTAATGAACTACGAGTGATTTGATGTCTTAAAAATATAAAAGACTACGTAGGAAACTCGACTTTTAAATTTATCGAGCCCAATCGCACAAATTAAATCGACTTTAAAATAAAGAGTCAAACAAATACTCAAATCAAATTTAACACGGCTAAAGAACTACGTATGATTTGATTCCGTTTATTTTTACGGATACGTAGGAAATTTGATACAAAATAAAACGTATTAAATTCAATCACAAATATATATTTAACTTTTATAGGAAATGAAAGTCATAAAATTAAACACCAAATATTCCATTAAGAACTACGTACGACTTGATTCCTAATAAAGGATACGTAGGAAATTTGGTAAATTAAGAACCGAATTCAGTCACAAGTTTTAAATAAAATAAAATAAAATAACCTCTCACTAATCTTGATCATGCGCGTGATAGCGGGATGAATTAAGCAACCCTTCCTAGAAGGTGGGTTTAATTTAATCTTATGATGCATGATCGAGATATAAATACCATGCAAATGATAGTTGAATCATCGACTAGGCAACCCTTCCTAGAAGGTGGGTTTGGACTTTGATTCTCTGATGCATGAAAACACCGCACGGAACTACGTAAGGCTTGATCCTCTTTAACGAGGTACGTAGGCAACCCGTCCAAAAACGGGTGCAGCCCAAATCACCAAAACAAACCAAACATCGGTATTTATATAACTTAGAATCAAAAGGTCAAAAAGAGAGGGTCGAACTCAAATAAAAAAAATAAAATGTGTTTTGTAAATTTGTATTCGAATAAAACAGAAAAAGGCGTTTTGTAAATTTGTGTACATTTTTACTCAACATATTTTTGGCACGGCCAGTGGGACCTTTTCTTTCTTTTCATCTCTAAGTTATACATTTACTAATGTTTGATCTTATTTGATTGCAAGGAAATGGCATCAAGGGTAATTGTGAACTTTAATGAACTCCCGGCTACCTTTGTCATCCAAGGAGGACGATGGCTCCGCCGCAAGTCATTTGAGGTTGTCTTTGACATTGCTCCCAATGCAATCCATGCTGAAATCCCTTTGAAGAACTCTTTCAAGAGTCTTCAAGGTTTAGAGGAACAAGCTCCGAGGACATCCATGGCTCTTTCGGGACATGGGGGCATAAAGCCCAACAACAAGTTCAACAATGGGAAACCTGCTTATGTCAAAGTTGGACATGATAATTCTCCTAGCTTTAATGGCACAAAGCCTTCTTCTAGGGTTGTCCCAAGGCCAATCATTCGAATCATCAAGAAGAATGTTGCGCCTGTTGGTATTCCTGCTGAAAACACTCTTAAGAAGGTGAACAAGTCTCGGAAAAGGAGGGGACGCAAGAATGGTTCCCGCCGTAACACTGGACCTCTTCTTAAACTAGCTTCCTCACCGGCTTTGAAGCAAGCCAACGCAATCCTTTGTGAAGCTGCAAAAGAGCTTTTAAACTCAAAGCATGCAATGGATAATTATCCTATGACTACCGCAAGGCAAATTCTTGTAGGGTCAATTCCTATCACATTAGACAAATTTGAGCAAGTCTACATGACTTCTTATTCCAAAGAGGGTAATCAACCAAAAGCTCCAAAGCTTAAAATCAACAAACCCTCACGGGCCAAGAAAAATTCAAATGAAATGAAGTGATTGAAGAAACTTCTAAAACTCAAAAGAGAGAGAGAAGTCTTCGTGTTTCTAAAAGCTCAGTCTCGCAAGAGGCTCAAGTTGTTTCTTGTGATGGTCCAGTTACAAGATCAAAAGCTAAGTCAACGACTTATGCTCAAGTAACTTCACAACCACCAAGTCCACAACGAGAATCGGAAGAAAGCTCAAGTTCTCCTTTGTATGGAGATTTATCTTCTCTATTCCAAGAGGAGGAATTTCCACATGTTATTATAAAGGAAAGAGCAACGAGAGTTATAACCCAAAATGAATCTGAGAACATGCAAGTGTTCATGACCGGAACAACAAGTGTTGAGGAACAACTTCAAGACTTGCAAAGGTCATTAGCCGCAAGAGAAGCTCAAATAGCTACACTTATGGCTCAAATTGAGAACCAAGCTAATGCTAGTCGACATGAGCCAGTAAGGACGAATGATGAAAGTCCTGGTGGTAGCTCATCCGTTTCTCCACAAGAGATTAGGGAAATGATTGCCCAAGGAATCCGAGAATTCCAAGTGTCATAAAACCCTCCAGTACTCGGGTATAGAAAGCCATATCCGATCCAATATGATTCAGTACCATTCCCTCCCGGTTATCAAAGACCAACTTTTGATAAGTTTGATGGAATGCATGGATCACCACACGAGCATTTGGCTCATTTTTACTCAGCATGTGGTGAGACCGCATTGAGTGATGCTTTGTTGATCCGACAATTTGTCCAATCTTTAAAGGGATCGGCATTTACTTGGTACACTCAACTTCAACCGGGATCAATCCACACATGGGATGATTTACAAAGAGCATTCCTAGCTCAATTTGTGAGCTCTAAGGCAAAGGTATCCATTATGGATCTTGCTAATACCTTTCAAAGGTCAAATGAGCTTGCAAATGATTTTATCGCTAGATGGCGAAGCTTGAGACTTCAATGCCCAAAAAAGCTAAGTGAAGAGGCATGTGTCCAGATGTGTACTAATAACTTAATTCCTGAGTTAGTAGTGCATGTTGGTAGTGCTGAGCCTCGTTCTTTTGATGCCTTAGTTTCAAAGGCTTGCAATGTTGAACGACAATTGACTCGGCGTGATGCAAAAACCTATCGTCCTCAGGCAAATGAACTTAAAAGAGATGATGGAAAAAGACCTTTTAAAAAGGGAGAGTCTATGGCAACCTTTATTAAACCCGGAAATAAAATCTTCACAGGAAATAATTCCCAAAATCAAGATATAGGAAAAGGTAAAGATGCCATTAAAAGACTCACTCTTGAGGAAAGGAAGCAAAAGAAATATCCTTTTGACGATGATGATGTTCAAGGGATTTTTGATGAGTTGATGTCGTCTAAGCTTCTTACACTTCCAGAGTCAAAAAGGCCAAATGAAGTTGGAAGGACAAATGATCCAAAGTATTGTCCTTATCACCAAATCGTTAGTCACCCTATCAAAGATTGTTATGTCTTCAAAGATATAGTTGAGAGGATGATTAACAAAGGAGAAATCGAGATTGAAGGTGAAGACTCGGTAGCTCCAAAGGCTTCATCAAATACTACATCCTTAGTGGATGCGGATAATTTGGTGACTCCAAATACACTCGAAGAACCATCTGGGTCAAATGAAGATGAGGGTATTCCCACGGTTTCCTTACCTCTGATGGCGATACCTGTACAATTTTCAGTAGATGGTGGCAATGATATCCGCATTGTTTGGGCATACCCTGATATGCCAAGAGATGGTCCTGGGGTCCCAACTCTATATGAGATTATGACATGCTCAGATATCGAAGATCTGTTTTCAGATGATGATGATCTTGACATTGATAGTGATTTTGAGTGGAAAACTTGTGTAACTCGAAAGACCCGACCAGAAGCCACTCACAAATCGAGTTCTCCTGGGTTTAGAATGATCGGAAGAAAACCCGAGAAAAAGAAAAACAAGAAAAACAAAAAGAAGAAAAACAAGAAGGAAAAGAAGCCAAATTCTGACTCTGAAGAAGAATACATTCAACCTGAGAGGGTACCGGTTACCTTAAAAGATTTTGTCCCAAAGAAATTTTATGGCGATGAAGAACCTTCGGAAGATGAGACATTTTGGGGCAATGAAGTTGCTCAATGTTGCATGGCCACATGGGCCGATATATGTGAAGAGGAGGAACCAGAAGTTGATGCAGTTTCTCTTCGTTCCGGACGTCAACTTCTATCTCCGAAACCCAATGAAAAAAGAAAGGAGAAAGAATTGATTTCTAATGAACATTCAAAAGTGACAAATTTTGATGAACGTCTTGATAAAGAAACTTCTCAATTACCTCAGAAAAATGTAGAGGACATTGAGGTGCTACAAAAAGAATCCACTTCTCGCGTACCGGTTTCGCTTCATAAAGCTCCGTACAAAGAAAAAGTAAAATATGACGTCATCAGTCACTTGAAGCGCATTCCTGCACGCTTGAGTGTTTGTGATGCCCTACAAATGTCAAATGAATTGAGGAAAGCCCTAATTCAGGCTCTTATGGATCCCGATGATTATAAAGATCAAGTTGAAATGGTGGAGGTTAATGATGTTTCATTATCCCCGCCAACTCAATGTGCCTCATGCATGGCTTGTATAACATTCTCGGAAGAAGATCTTCAATTGGGGAATGAATATCATAATCGGCCATTATATGTTACGGGCACTATTGGGGATACAAAGGTCAATCGAATCCTTTTGGATTGTGGATCCGCAGTAAATCTTCTTCCATTAAGAATACTAAGGACGATGGGGTTGACGACCGCACATTTATCTCCTACTTTGCTAACCATTCAAGGTTTCAATCAAGTGGGACAAAAAGCCATGGGTACCATTGCATTACAGATTGTTCTTGACAATCTTTATAAAGATGCTTTGTTCCATGTCATAGATGCAGATACCTCTTATAATGCCTTACTTGGTCGACCATGGCTTCATGCTAGTAAATCCATTGTTTCTACTCTTCATCAATGTTTGAAATATACTGATGATAATGGAAATGAAAGGATTATTCGAGGTGACCCAAACCCTTTTCACGGAGAAAGTGTTAATTATGCTGATGCCAAGTTTTATAAGGCGGTTAGTTTCAACTCAAACATACCCATGAAGGTTGTCAATGGTAAAAATACCAATAATGTTCACCTAGCACCAAAAGTTTCTCTCAAAGAGAAGAATGAGAAAGGTGATCCATGTTCTAAGGTTTTGTTTAAGTACACACCAAAAGATAGACGAAAATCCGGGCAAAAACCCTTGAACTCGATAGAGAAGGTTATGAACTCTCTCATGACAAGTTACACCTTTTCTCACGGAAAATTGACCAGTCTATTCCAAAAACGACTTTGGTCATTAAAAGGTCCTTCAGGGTTAAAACAAGTGATAACAGAAGGGTAGTGTCAAGAGTTGAAGCCAATAATCCTCCTTCCAAATCACTTTCAAGGAAATTGAACAAGAAGTTCAAAGTTAAAGTGAAAAATTCAAATTTATTATCAAAAAACAAAGCTCCATATATCCCCTACAATGAGGATGATATTGAAAAGTTGAAGGTTTCTCACGAAGGGGGTATATTGACAGCGAGTTTTGAAGAGCCTATGACATTGACTCCGGAGGAGCAAAGCTTGTTTCTCGAAGATAAAACATCAACATCTCGGATTTCAGTATTTGATAGGCTTGAAACCGGTTCAACAAGTGGAGAAACAAGAGCTTCTGTTTTTCAAAGGCTTGAATATGTTGATAGGCCTAAAAACAAATCAAAACAAATCAAAAAATGGAGGATCAATAAGAAAAAGATAAAGCAAAGTTGCTTGTGCAAAAGCCAAATGAAGATTTCATGAATGCCGAAGTAGAAGAGGTAAACATGGTGTCTGTTGATATAGAGGAGGATTCACAAGATTTCATCAATACAGTTCAACCAGCACCGACAGAAATGGAAGACGGCGGACAAGCTACAGTTGATGATCTTCAAGAAATCAATTTAGGCACTCTTGAATGTCTTAAACCCGTCCTTGTTAGTGCATTGTTGACTAATGAAGAAAAAACAACATATGAAGAACTTCTCAATGAGTACAAAGATGTGTTTGCCTGGGGTTATCAAGATATGCCTGGTTTAGACCCGGAAGTAGCAATGCATAAACTAGCAATCTCTGAAGAGAAAAGGCCAGTAAAACAAACACAACGCCGTTTTCGTCCCGAGTTGATACTCCAAATAAATATTGAGATTAAGAAGCTTATCGAGGCGGGTTTCATTCGTGAGGTCCAATATCCGATTTGGCTAGCCAACATTGTTCTTGTGAGGAAGAAAAATGGACAACTCCGTATTTGTGTGGACTTTAGGGATTTGAATGAAGCATGCCCTAAAGATGAATTTCCATTACCTATAACCGAGTTATTGGTTGATGCCACCACTGGATTCAAGGCTTTATCTTTCATGGATGGATTCTCGGGATACAATCAAATTAAAATGGATCCTCATGACGAAGAGCTAACAGCTTTCCGAACACCTCAAGGCACCTATTGTTATACAGTAATGCCTTTTGGTCTGAAAAATGCGGGAGCAACTTATCAAAGAGCCATGACAATTATCTTTCGGGATTTGCTTCATAACACAGTTGAGTGTTATGTGGATGATTTAGTTGTCAAAACAAAAAAAAGAGAAGATCACCCAAATGATCTTCGAAGGGTTTTTGAAAGGCTACGCAAGCACCAATTGAAGATGAATCCCCTCAAATGTGCCTTCGGTGTGACATCCGGCAAAT
Source organism: Fagopyrum homotropicum (assembly GCA_033239125.1). NCBI lineage: Eukaryota > Viridiplantae > Streptophyta > Magnoliopsida > Caryophyllales > Polygonaceae > Fagopyrum > Fagopyrum homotropicum. The sequence goes on from BSWB01000002.1 coordinate 106,282,834, forward strand.
TTCTTGGTTTTATCGTTCGGGGTCAGGGAATTGAAATCGATCCTGATAAAATTAAGGCAGTCATGAATATGCCTCCCCCAAGGAATCTCCGCGAGCTTCGGGGCTTACAAGGGAAACTTGCTTACATCCGACGTTTCATTTCAAATTTGACCGGAAGATGTCAGCCATTTCTAAGGTTAATGAAGAAAGATACTCCATTTATATGGGATCAATCATGCCAAAATGCCTTGGATAGCATCAAGAGGTATATGATGAATCCACCAATTTTGATGGCACCAATATCAAGAAGGCCTCTAATCTTGTACACCGCGGCTCTTGAACGGTCCTTAGGGGCTATGTTGGCTCAAAACAATGATGAGGGAAAAGAAAATGCCTTATACTATATCAGCCGAACCTTGGTAGGGGCAGAACACAATTATTCTGCTATGGAAAAGATATGTCTTGCTTTGGTGTTTGCCATTCAAAAGCTACGACATTATCTTTTAACCCATCAAATCACCTTGATCTCAAAGGCTGATCCGCTAAGATATATCTTATCAAAGGCAGTATTGTCTGGAAGATTAGCCAAGTGGGCAATGCTATTAGCTCCTTTTGACATCAAGTTTGTGTCACAAAAGGTAGTAAAAGGACAAGTCATTGCTGACTTTTTAGCTGCTCATCCAACCCCGGACAATGAAGAATTGTCATATGATCTACCAGATGAAGAAGTTCTTATGGTTGAGGAAACTTCATGGCAATTATACTTTGACGGAGCGGCAAAAAAGCAAGCATCTGGAGTTGGTATTGTATTTATCACTCCTTATGGCGGCTTGGTTCCATATTCTTTCTCTCTTTTAGAGACTTGCACAAACAATGTGGCGGAATATGAGGCACTAATCATCAGTCTTGAAATAGCTCTTGAGTTGCATATTGATCCATTAAAAGTGTTTGGTGATTCTCAATTGATCATTAGACAAATAAATGGAGAATATGAAGTAAAGCACCCAAATTTAATTCCTTTACACGAAAGAGCAAAATATCTCATGCAACAATTTCAACAAGTAGAAGTAATGCATGTGTCAAGATCCGGAAATGATAAGGCTGATGCCCTAGCCAAATTAGCGGCATCTCTAACACTACCTTATGAAAGAGAGATTCAAATCACAATTGGGGAGCGTCATTTGCTTTCATCGGCTTTAGACCGATTCAACTCAACCGAAGAAGTGCATGTTGCCTCGGTATATGAGATTGACGAAGACCCTGATTGGCGACAATCAATCATTGAATATCTTCAACATGGAATCTTACCTGATGATGCGAAAAAGAAAGTGGATATCAAACGACGGGCACCGCGTTTCTTGTTGAAAAATGATACATTGTATCGTAGAGCCTTTGATGGTGTATTGCTTCGGTGCTTATCAAAAGAAGAAGCAAAATATATTCTCACAGAAACTCATGCCGGAATATGTGGGGCACATCAAGGTGGTCCTAAGTTAGCCGATCAAGTTAAACGGCTAGGCTATTATTGGCCGACCATGGTGAAAGACGCAATGAATTTTGCTAAGACATGTCATGCGTGTCAAATTCATGGTGATTTCATTCATCAACCTCCTCAACTCCTCCATCCGACAATCTTGTCTTGGCCCTTCAATGCATGGGGTCTTGATGTTGTAGGGCCTATAAATCCTTCATCATCACGGGGTCATCAATACATTTTGGCCGCAACTGATTATTTCTCCAAATGGGCTGAAGCTTTACCATTGAAAGTTGTAGGGGCAAAAGAAGTTGCCAACTTTATCAGAATCCATTTGATATACCGATATGGAGTTCCTTTGAAGATAATATCGGACAATGCCCTTTATTTCAAAAATCAAGTAATGGTGAAACTAGCTGAAAAATTCGGTTTTAAACACAGTTTTTCATCAAGCTACAATCCATCTTCGAATGGTCAAGCTGAAGCATTTAATAAGGTTCTATGCAAAATTCTCAAGAAGATTGTGTCAAAATCAAGAAGAGATTGGCATGAAAGGTTGCATGAAGCATTATGGGCATATCGGACAACAGTTCGAACATCTACCGGATGCACGCCATACAACTTGGTATTTGGATCCGAAGCCGTCTTACCTTTGGAGGTACAATTACCCTCCCTTAGGGTTGCGGTACAACTCACCGATCCTGAGGAAAATGTCAAAGTCCGTCTAGCTGAACTCGAAGCATTAGACGAGTGTAGGTTGGCGACACAACAAAGACTCGAAATTTACCAAACTCAAGTAGCTGGTGCATTTAATAAACGAGTCAAGTTCCGATCCTTTTCGGTGGGTGATTTAGTTCTTACAGTAAGACGACCAATTATCATTAACCGAAAATCAAAAGGAAAATTTGAGCCAAAATGGGAGGGCCCGTATGTTATCACCAAGATTTTCCCTAAAGAAGCTTACGAGCTTTCAAACAATGAAGGCAAGATATTATATTCTTGTGTAAATGAGAAGTTTATAAGGAAGTTCTTTACTTGATGTAAAAAAAAAAAAAAAAAAAAAAAAAAAAGGCCATTGTACACAAATGATAGTGAAATAACTTGAAAAACCCTTCATAGAAGGTGGGTTCGAGTTGTTTTGGTGATGTGTATAGAAAAAAGGGCTTAAAAAAAAGAGTTCCCTAAAGAACTACGGAAGGCTTGATCCCTCATAAAGAGGGTACGTAGGCAGTCTAGTTAATCAAATGCTAGGTGCAGTCACACACAAAAAAAATCATTAGTTCCCAAAAGAACTACGAGAAAGGCTTGATCCCTCACAAAGAGGGTACGTAGGCAGTCTAACTAATCGAATGTTAGGTGCAGCCACAAAAACCAACAAATTTTTTTCTTTTCTTTGTCAAAAAGAAAAGAAGAGTAAGCAAAATACATCTACGAAAGATGATAAGTTGAAGGCTACTATGCCGAAATTGTTCTACTTTGAACATCGTTCTCAAATTTGATGGTTAATTCAAGGAATATATTGATTTCCCCCCAAAAAAATTGATCAAATTTACAATTGCTTCGCAATGTGAATTTTCCCATACCCTCAAAAAAAAAATTTATAATATTCTTCCAAACTCCTTTATTTTAATCTCAAACAAGAGAGATAAATCATGTTGACTAACGTCATTAAACTACTTGATCAATGAAGCCCCCAAAACTTAAAAGAGATACCTATAAAATCTCTAAATCAATGGCATAAAGCTTTCAAAACTAAATGCTTGCCCATCAGAAAAAGGCCTCAAGCAAAATATCAAATATCAAAAACAAATTCCAAAGAAAAAAATTCTATAAAGCTCAAAATTTTGTTACCCATACCTCATATTCTTGACCAAGTGACTATGGGTAAATGTCATATCCAAACAAATTTTTATTAAGAACTATTCAAATACATATAATATGTTCCTCTTTCATGCATGCATAAATGAAACCAAATGGTTTCACATGTGAAGCGTCTTATAAAAAAAAATCATCGAACTTTAAACGTGTTCAATATCTCACACGCATAAAGTTCGGGGGCAACTGTTTGGGGATGAAATTTCATGAATCTTATCATTTATGAAATTAAATAAAATGACATGAAATTACCCATAAATAATATTTTTTTTATATGGTTGATTTCTTATTGTTATTTTTTTCTTTTAAAAGAATGAAGAAGGCTTCCATAAATATGATACAAAGTGTTAATTAAAAAGCCCAAAAGTAGTGATCAAAGATCCAAAATAAAAGGCCCAATAAACACTTTTTAATTGTTACAGCAACAAATAATTAAGTCTGTTGGCATAAAAAAAAATTGAATTGATTTTATATATAAATATATATATACATCAATTTTAAAAGAAAACAAAATAAAAAATAAATTAAGCTATCCCACGTTCTTTCACATTCCATCACGTTACAAGCAGTAACCTCTCATAACTGGCTTTGCAAAAATTGGATAAATAGAGCCAACGAGATCTTCTTTCGTGAAAAAAGCCTAAACTTGCAAATACACAGAGTCACAGAAAGAACCTGCAAATACACAGCAAGCCTAAACAAATCAGAGAAGTGCAAAAGTGAGAAAGAATTACGGAAGAACAACAAAGCATAAAGTGAACTAGAAGAGAAGAAGAATCAAAGTGAGTAGGCAACTACTTCTGTAACCTGCTTGTGTTACCATTGGTGTGAAGTTAGTCATACCAAAACCATGGCTGCGTTTTTTCCAACACAAGATCTGCAGTTGGCTTGAAAGTAAATACTTTCGACTGCTGCTCCTGGTTGCATTCATCCCACACCAAAATCTGTAGTTGGTTCAAAAATGAATATTTTTGACCACTACACAAATTCATAGTCGATTGAAAGTAATAGCTTTTCGATCACTACATCCGAGCCTTGTGTTCGATTGAACATATTAGCATGGGAACCATCTGGTTACACAACAAAATCTAAAAATTTCAAGTTCTTGTTCTAAATTTCATTCAATTCATTTGCTGAACATGAACTCAAATCTATATTTCTGCAATAAATAAACCCATATATAAATTCACTTTTAGAAACTCAAAACCATCTCAAAACACCATCACAAGCATGATTAAACAAATACCTGAACAAAAAATGGTCTATCATTTTTCTGTAAGATCATAAATGACCTTGACTAAGGGTGAAATCTAAAACAATCTCTCAAGTTGTCAAAATTGTGTTCTACTGAACACCCAAAACATGTGACAGTAGTTTTTGACAAAAGCTATTCTACTAGCTGTAAGAAAAAAAAATCAAACTCATTTTAAAGAGACTCAAATATGAATGCAGTTTAGGGTTTTGTGTGATTAATTTGTATTAGCTAAATACATCAAAAATGTCAATTATTTCCTGCATAATCATATATAAATCAAATCAAATCAAATTCGTATATGGAGATGAAGACACGTATGAATCCACAAATCGATTCACTCAAATACTCAAAGATAACAAATTTCTATCATAAGAGGAGTTAGAAAATGAAATTGGGCATTCATTTAGAGTTAACGAAGAAGATGTGGGATGTAACAATATCTATTTCAAATCAACGAAGAAAGGTGATAAACATAAAATCGAAGAACAAACGTACCAGAAACGGAACTATGACCTTCTTCGGTTCTCAATTTGACGGATCTATGACCTTCTTGGGTTCCCACTTTAACAGATCTTTGTCGAAGTCTCCTCTTCTCCCATCGAGTCCATGGATCCTTAATCTCGAAGTCTCTTGAAGTCTCCTCTTCTCCCATCGAGTCCATGGCTGCTCAATCTCCCATAGCTGCTCAGTCTCGAAGCCTTCTCCTCTTCAATTTCCTGGTTTACTGCAAATGATAAAAAGGAAAGTGAAGAGGCAATTTGCCCTAACAAAAAAAAGAGGAAAGCGTTTCTTTTTAATAAAGAAAGAGAATGGGACCCATTTCTTTTTTCAAAGGAAACAAAATTGAAGAAAAGAAAGAAATAAAGTAAACTAAATCAATGTGGTATAATGTCACGTGGAAGTCAATCAATTTCAACCCAATTTTGGTTTATTTATAAAATAAACCCACAAAAAAATAAGTCTTTGTAAAGATGACTTATAAAATATTTTATTTACAAGAATAAACCCAAAAAAAATAAGCTTTTGTAAATGATGACCCATTATATATTTTATTTACAAAAGTGACCCTACTAAGACAAAGTCTTAATAAATAGGATCATAAATTTACGATTATGTATCGTAATTAAATATTTATATATAAAACTAAACAAAATCAAAATATAAATTTTGTTTAGGTAGAACTACGTTATGACTTGATACTCGTTCTGAGTTACGTAGGAAATCCGATCTCAAATTAAATTGGATTAAGTCGACCCGTCCAAGTAAAGTATAATTAAATTCAAACCTTGGACTTAAAAAATCAAAATTCGTCTAACGAACTACGCGTGGTTTGATCTCTTTTATAAGAGTACGTAGGAAACTCGACTAATAAATTGTCGAGTTCAACCGCAAAAATTAAATTAACTTTTATGTAAATATAAAAGTTACTAATGAACTACGAGTGATTTGATGTCTTAAAAATATAAAAGACTACGTAGGAAACTCGACTTTTAAATTTATCGAGCCCAATCGCACAAATTAAATCGACTTTAAAATAAAGAGTCAAACAAATACTCAAATCAAATTTAACACGGCTAAAGAACTACGTATGATTTGATTCCGTTTATTTTTACGGATACGTAGGAAATTTGATACAAAATAAAACGTATTAAATTCAATCACAAATATATATTTAACTTTTATAGGAAATGAAAGTCATAAAATTAAACACCAAATATTCCATTAAGAACTACGTACGACTTGATTCCTAATAAAGGATACGTAGGAAATTTGGTAAATTAAGAACCGAATTCAGTCACAAGTTTTAAATAAAATAAAATAAAATAACCTCTCACTAATCTTGATCATGCGCGTGATAGCGGGATGAATTAAGCAACCCTTCCTAGAAGGTGGGTTTAATTTAATCTTATGATGCATGATCGAGATATAAATACCATGCAAATGATAGTTGAATCATCGACTAGGCAACCCTTCCTAGAAGGTGGGTTTGGACTTTGATTCTCTGATGCATGAAAACACCGCACGGAACTACGTAAGGCTTGATCCTCTTTAACGAGGTACGTAGGCAACCCGTCCAAAAACGGGTGCAGCCCAAATCACCAAAACAAACCAAACATCGGTATTTATATAACTTAGAATCAAAAGGTCAAAAAGAGAGGGTCGAACTCAAATAAAAAAAATAAAATGTGTTTTGTAAATTTGTATTCGAATAAAACAGAAAAAGGCGTTTTGTAAATTTGTGTACATTTTTACTCAACAGAATCCGAACTCATCTTGACCTCACCGAAATCTTCTAGCTTCCTCTTGTTAGAGAGGAGCTCCTTCAAGAACTTGCCATAAGCCGGCATACCTACAATAGCATCAATGAAGGGTATATTAATATGCAGCTTGCTCATGAGTTCTATGAACTTACCGAATTGTTTATCTAGGCGCGCTCGCGCTCTAGATTGAGGAAATGGTAGGGGAGGTTTGTAAGCTGGAGGAGGAACATAGACATCTTCCTTCTCCTTCCCCTTTCCTTTGTCCTTCTCTACGGGGACTTCAACGAACGTAGGCTGCGGATCGGTGGTGGTCACTCCGCTCCTAGTTGTAATCGCCATTACCCTTCCCTTAGGGTTGTCCTCCGTCTTTCCTGTAAGTTTCCCTTGATTTCTAGGGACTTCCTCCGCGTGGTTGAACAATTGGTTTTCCAAAACTTTTTGAGCTTTGTCAACCTTAGAGACTTGATCATCAACCTTGATGAGGCGGTTCTCCAACCCTTGAAGCTTTCCCAAGATTGTCTCCAACATGGGATCGGACTTCTCCTTTCCCGCATTGTTTCCTCCATTTGATGATTGCCCCTGGCTTTTCAAAGGAGTAGAGAAAGAGGAGGGTGGAGTTAGTGAATTAGAATTAGAAGGATAGGAGTTACCGGAATTTTGTTGATTGAAGCGCCAATTGTTGTTGTTTGAACTTCAATTGTTGTTTCAATTGTTGTTGTTCCGGTTGTTGTTGTTTCCATTCCAGTTGTTATTCCGGTTATTGTTGTTGCGGTTGGTGTTATCACCGCCATTGTTGTTGCCCAAATAGCCAACATCCTTCTCTTGTTGCTTTGGGAAGTTGGTCTTGATAGTCTCCTTCAACTCTTTGATCTCATTGTTGAGGGAGAAAATCTGATTTTGAGCTTCATGTGTGAGCTTCGCTCCTTGCTCCACACGATTTCCCTCCGCTTTCCGGTGGGAGTACTTCTCTATGACGCTTGCTTGCTTCTCAATGAAGTCCCAAGCGTCATCTTCTCTCATGTCCATGAACGTTCCGCATGAGAGGGATTGGAGGTTGAATTGCGTTCCCGCATCCAGCCCTTTGTAGTAGATTTCCAACAAGGCAAGCTTGGATATGCCATGATGAGGGCAATCCAAGAGTAAATCCTGAAACCTTTCCCAAGATTGAAACAAACTTTCGTTAGGTCTCATGGAAAAAGCATTAATCTTACCTCTAAGTTCCGCCGTTTTGGATGGCGGAAAGAATTTGGTGAGAAACTCCGCGGAAAGGTCTTCCCACGTGTCTAGTTTCCCATTGGGAAGAGCTTGATACCATGACAACGCTTTCCCTTTCAAAGAGAAAAAGAAAGGTTTGAGCTTATAGCTATTGGTAGTAGCGTTCTTCGGTCTCATTGTCTCCATCATACACTCAAAGTTTTGCAAGTGTTGGTGTGGAGATTCAGTGCTTGTACCGCCAAATTGGCTTTGGCGAACAAGAGTGATAACTTGAGGGTTAAAGCTAAACCCTTGCACATCTTCAGCATCAAATTTCACACCCAAGCAGCGTGGTTGTTGTGTTGGATCCATCCGCTGGCCAAGAGTTCTTGGCTCATTATCCACACGTTCGATCCTCGCATTCCTAGGTGGAATGCGGCGATTAGTAGCTCCTTGTGGATGGAAAGGATTCATATTGATCGTGGGATCAATCTCTTCTAACGGCGGCATGGAAGAGTCACTATCATCAGCGGATGAGTGGCTTTTTCTTCTAGACCTTGATCTCCTTTTTGAGGACTTCTTGCCTACCTTATTCTCAAGGTCGCTCATCTTTATCCTCATTTGGAAGATCATGTCTTGTAGACCGTTAACTTGAGATTGATGACGATCCATCTCATCTTGGCGGAGAGTTTCATTCCATCGGAGTTGAGATTCCTTCTCCGCCAACTCCGTTTGAAGATCACGTTCGTGTTCTTCGGCCATCTTCTTTTCCTTGCGCTTTTGCCTCAAGGTTTTCTCTAGCTCTTGATCAAGAGGTAAGAGATCTTCGGTGTTCCTAGACCTGCGCATGCACTCAAAGAGATATCAAATAACGAGAGCAAGCTCCCAAGCTTGACAACCGGCTACCGGATTCGGTCTAAACCAAATCCCCGGCAACGGCGCCAAAAACTTGTTCGCCCCTAGAGGTGTGTGCAAATAAGTTTTAAATTTATAAAACTAGAATCAAGCAGCGAACCCGCAGTGTACGGATCGATATAGTTAAGCAAGAATTCCAGAGTATCGAACACAGGGATTTGGGGGGAACGAACTCGATTGCAGATTATCAAGCAAGTAAATGTGAGAGTTTTGCAAATTATTGGGAAAACAACAATCCTAAAGATCCAGGTATCTAATTGTGGCAATCGATTCAAGATATACTAAATGATATAAAGACAGAGTTGAGATATGCAAAGGTATACTAATGTAAGGTAATCGTACGGTGAAGTTCCAAAAACCTTATATAACTCACCTACAAGACACTCTCTATACAGGTTGTTGAGGCTCAATATAGAAGGGTTCTAGAGGCGAGAATTAGTGTCAAATACCCAAACTTATAATCCAAGGATCAAGACTAACTTAACCGATTGAGGTTGTTGAGGCTCACAATCGAGGTAGAGGTTGTTGAGGCTTCACTACCACCTAGAAAAGACAAGTCTAAACTAAGCTAAGCAAATCTTGAACTTTAGACTAAAGTAAAAGCAGATTCGTAAACTGAAGTAAAATCACGGTTAGTTCTTGAGGTTCCACGGCCGTGGACTCAAGAACAGCCCGTAATTTAGGGTTTGTCGGCGATAATTCTCTAACTCTCAGGGTCTAATCTGTTTACGATCGATCTATCATCATCTAAGCCACAACTATCAACCCTTCACCTTAGAATTGTTAAGGGTTTTTAGCCAATAACAGTCATGTTGATATCAATTCAAGAATTAAAAGATAAAAAGATGAAAACTTTCAAGAACTTTCAATAATCTTCAATTCAATCTCAAAGTCACAAAGAGAATAAGCGATGTCCAAAGATTCACAATAGAACGAATAATCGTAACCCTAGGAAAGAAAAGAAAACGGGATGTCAATCCGTTTTCCAAATCGAACCTAATCAAGAAGAGAGATCTTCTTGCAAAATCTTCCAAGAACTTCAATCTTCCGCAATTCCTGGAAATCTCCACGACAATCTCCACCAAAAGTGCGAGATTCGAGAGGTTCCAAACACGAACTTCGATCTCTTCAAAGAGATGTCACTTGCTTCCAAGCAAGCTAAGCAAAACGTCTTCGTGTCTAAGCGGCGAAGAATGAGGGTAAACGGGGTGTATGCGGTGATAAATGCCGCTAAGAGAAGATGACGGAAACTTGCTTCGTCCGTCTTTTTATAGTGTAGGGCAAATGTCGGCCCGGCCCAATCTTTAAAAGATCGTGGCTTCAAAGTGTGGCGAAAAGATTCGCCAAGATCACGGTCGTGGAAGTGTTCCACGACCGTAATTTAGGGCGTGGAAACAATTACGGTTTGCAACATATGTTCCACGGCCGTGTAATCCCCTGGAATGAACATGAATTTCTGACTCCAAATCCACGGCCGTAATTCTGAACGTGGTTTGTAATACGGCCGTATTTTAGGGCGTAATTTAGGGCAAGAACGTGATTCTTCCCTAACTCGTGCATTCCTCAATCTAAGACTCCAAATTGCTTCCAAAGAATGTCCTTAATCTATGGACATATCAACTCAACTCTCCTTTGCTCGATTCCGTTCGGAAATAGCTCCAAATCACCTATAATCAACATAGAACTAGTGTAGACATCCATATCGACAATATAGGTAATACTAGCTCTCATATGCACAAAGTTCAATCAAAGACTATCAATATGAATCAAATACGTTTAGAAAACGTGCCTAAAATATCACAATATTTCATGCTAACAATTAGATGCATCTATCCGTTACTTGTGGGCCTAGTCACAAGAGCACCTCCCAGTTTCCCAATTCCGAACTAGAGAAGTGGTCACCGCCCGGTTATAATACACTTGGACCAATTACGGTATAAGGTCATCCTAGTCCGGTTTTCCATTATAACGATAAAGCAAGCAAACACCACCAATACGGTCAAACTAATAAACGGAACGCAGCTAAGTAAGTCCAAAGTACAAAAACTCACCTAAACTGCTCAGCTTCCCGAAGGAAAGATCTACGCCTACTCAGACAAAGCCTCACACATCAGAAACTATGCGAATGCTAGAAGTCTGCATACTTCTAGTCTCATTGACCTCTACAAGGTCTACTGCAACGTGCTAGAAAGTTCCTCCTTATAGTGTCAATGATCTCTAAAAGATCTAGAACATGCTAGGAAGGACGATTTCTAGTCTCAAGGTTCACAAGGAACAACATTAACAACATACGATCAAGACTCTCAAAGCATAACCTACTCACAAGGATCAACAAACCACTAATTGGCATTCACCCTAGTTCATCTAGGTCCAGCCTAGCATGATCTACACAAGGAAAGGGAAAAGTAAGCACGGATGGAAGCAACTCAGCAAGGACAGGAGTTACTGTAAATAAATCGCAGGGGCGGTTAGAAGGCGTAGGGGCGGCAACAGGGTGTAGCTGTAGGAGCAGTTAGAAGGCGCAGGGGCGGTAACAGGGTGCAGCTGCAGGGGAGGGTATGCTCAATTGTGGGGGCGGTGCACTAACAGAAGCAGCGTCAGGGCCTTTCTTTGACAACAACGTCACACCAAGAAGACCAAGCTTCAATATTTAATCAACACACGAAAACACTCAACCAAATGAGCATGGAAACACATATGCAACAACAAACGAAGGACAAACGATGATCAAGACTCGATCTTGGTTCATGTTAAGAAGAAGAAAGAAGAGAAGGAGAAGAAGGAAAAGTGAAACATGTAGCAGGAGGGATACAAGAGAGGAGGGGGACAAAAGGATCATGAACTTACAACGTTACTGCAGGAGTTAGCACAGAAAGGCTACAACTTTGCTCGAGGTTGAAGAAGAACGTAAGCAAGAAGAGAAAAACGAAAGAGAAAGCGGAAATATATAGGGCATGGCTGAGAAAGAAAGGAAGGTCAGAATTAGGTTACAAGATCAAAGGAATGACGACCCAAAAGATATAAGATCGGATCTTCTAAGAAAGGAAAGAAAGAATAAAAAGGATAAAAACAAATCTGTGTGATTTGGGGTCAAACCGCACCTGCGGCTAGACCCTGCCACGACTGCGGCCCACTGTCACCGATGTGGCAGTGACAGGGAAGAACGAAAACCGGTTGTTACATATATGTGGTTTGGCTATTGCGTTATATAGAAATAGGGGGTTTTGACCCATTGTAGTTCTTCCAAGCATGCCATTCATAAGGAAGGATTATTCATCATTCATCACAACCCATTATTGATTACTCAGTTGGAAAACAAGTTCATATCAAAAGCAATCTCTAACCCAAAATCACAAGACCAGCAAAAATATCAGCTTGAATAATTACAAAGTACCAATTCAAGTATAAAATCAACAGCAGACAAACAAGCATTACTAGTTATGCAAATTTGAGATTGACATAAGATTGAAAAATGTTTCAATTATAAAAGAGAAAAGGAATCGGTATACTTGATTCCAAGACTCACAATGTAGTAAGAGAAGACAAACTGGGCATTGTTGGAAGTTTTACCAAAAAACAAAAATTCACCATAAAAAATGGATGAAAATATAGCAAAATTGTTATTGACTTGCTGTATATTAATTACTTCAATACCTACGTCGTAGTCCGAGATGAGTGGCTCTCGTGTGCGGCAACTAATCAATTAAAGACAATCGAAACAAATTTCGATTAAAAGGGAGAGAGGAAATGAGATTTGCTCCCTTTTCGAAAATCCATAAATCATTTGCCTTTTTGTCAACCACCCCAATTAGTAATCACCCCAAAATTAAGGACCTTAAACTTCACGGTTGAAAAACAAACAGAGGAAGAAAAACGAGGGTATGGACATATAATATGGTTTTAGAGACAAAACAACAAACACCTTAAGTGCAAAACATACTATGAAACCAAAGATTGCAAAGAATTTACTACCAATGACCTAGAGCATCAAATGGGACAAATAGGCAAAACAAGAAATCTGATTAACAAAATAATAAAAATTGAGCAAACAATGACCTAGATCAGATGTCCATTCCAATAACGATTTACTTGAAAGTTGAAGCACGCCTTCGTTTGGATCGCTGTAAAAGCGAAGAAAGGGGTTCAGTTGAATTGGTCAACAAAGGAAGAACATCCGAATGTACAAAATCATCTCTAATAACTCGATTTTTAAATGGTTAAGCTCTTAAACCCACAAAACGAACAACTTGAAAACTGAAGCGACCAAAGTACAAACAAAAGAGAATAAAGGGCTACAACTAAACCCCAATTTTGATCCAATCACCTGATTCAAAGCGAAGGTGGAAGGAAGGTATATTGGGTAGGGACGAAGCTTCGCCAACCAACACTAATTTATGTGAGTATGAAGTATGAAGGCTCGAAGGTGGAGAAAACGGAAGTAGTTCCGGAGACGAAAGAATTGAAATAGGTTTGGGAGAGGAATTGAATTCGTTTGAGTGGAAACTTAAGGAAACCGAGGAAGAAGAGACGTATGGACAATTAGGGTAATGAACGCGGTGGAGAAACACAATTTTAGAAGTGTTGGCTTAATAAAAGGGTTTAGAAGAAGACACGTTGAATAGGAAAAAAAATGAATTATCAAATAAGGGTAAAATGGGATATAAACTATTCAATGGGACAACTCCCACTTTTATAATATTATAATACGATATAGATAATTTATATAATTACTTACATGCTAAATATCTGATAATGTTATTAAATTATTATTGATAGTAAATAAAACTTTATGATTAGAGATGTTCAAATTTCAGTTTAGAGTAGAGTTTTGGACTTGGATCGTAAAACTCTTGTCGGATGGGTTTCAACAGTTATTCAGGTCTGGATCAGTTAAATTTTCAAATGTCAAATTTTTGGGCCTTAATAGACCAAAAATATTTATAAAAACTTGCCCCAACCGTTCCAATAGAAACTTTTTGGTCCACGATCTATCTAGGACAAAATGAATAACCATATCTATGATTACCAAAATTAGATAATTTTTTAAAAAATGTATATTTTTTTACATTAAAATTTACCTACACCACATCCGTGCATATAACGGATACTACACTAATTACTTATGATATTTTAGATCTCACAATGTGTTTTGCCTTGTAATTATTATAAATTAGAAGTTTTTTTTTATACAAAAGGTAAGAGAATTAGGTGAATCAGTTTCTAGAAACCGATCGACCTAAAGCATCCTTGCGGATGAGGTCTTGAACATCTTCAGGAATAGTATTGACGTCCAACGAGATATTGTGTCCATGCATGGCAATCTTGTCCACGACCGTATTAATTTCCCTGTAAATATGTTGTGTTAAGGAGTTAGAAAATCCCAAAATCATATTAGTAATATCGGTGATAATCATGTCCAACTCGCATGGGGGTTTCCAAATTCGATTGATCGCATTGATAAGCATTAAGCTATCTCCTTCAATTTCGATTGATAAAACCCCTAGCCCCTTGGCCTTTTGTAGGCCCTCCCGAAGAGCATACGCTTCTACTTCTAGCACAGATTCAGCGTTGCATCTACCGCTTCCTATAGCAATAGGAACAACACATTGATTTCTAATAATGTAGCCAAAAGAGTATTGGTTCGCTGACCTTTTTGAGGCGTCAAAGTTAAGTTTAATAAATCCGTCTTCTAGTCGTTTCCTATGCTTTTAGTTTTCCTTCTTTGCCTTCTAATTTTTGTTTGGTTGTTGATCAGATTTTTGTTTGCTTGCTCCCATTCAGCGATCTGATTAAGAGCTATTGTTTTAAAGTTCTGTGGAATCGTTGTTTTATTGAAAATGAACTGATTCCTCACCATCCAAATATTCCACCAAATGACGACAAGGTATCTCAACTCAGAAGGTGTTATTGTTCCTTTAAGGTCAAAAAGGACCTCAGCAATGCTCCCATTGTCACTGTCGTAGTTCCGTAAAATGGATGAAATTTTTGGATTATCGATTGATGTTATCATGTATGGGCATTGAAAGAACAAGTGTTTGGCACTTTCTGTATGGTGATTACAGAATTCACAATTCATCACAACTGGAATTCTTTGCCTATCAAGATTTTGTTTTGTAGGAAGACCATTTTAGTGTTAGTTTTCATAGAAAATTTTTTTATTTTAGGCATTACATCAATTTTCCATATCCAAGTTTTGTCCATGGTAACCCCTACCTTTCATTTTTGAATCATTTCCATAGCCGATTTGGTCGAATACCATCCTTCATCATTCTCTACCCAATACAATCTATCCCTAATATCATTTTCGGGAAGATTATAGTTTTTTATTCTTTCGATGCTAGTAGACAATATATTGTTTAGTCGATTGATCAATTGATGATTCCATCTTTTGTTTGTGATGTACGATGAAGTACTTTCGTTCTGATTAATCGATTCTTTATTACTCACCATATCCATGAGAGGTTTGTCATTGATCCACCTGTCCTTCCAAAATCTAACCGTTTTTCCATCTCCTACTCGCCATCTAAGCCCTTTGTCGAAATCTTCTCTTAGTTTAACTAGTTTCTTCCATTTCCATGATGCATTTGCTCCACATTGGTAGTTCCAAAGGCATGAGCCTTTAAGATATTTTTCTTCAACAATTTTAACCCATATATTATCAGGGTCTGCCATGATTTTCCACAAAAGTTTCATTTGTAGTGCTTTATTCATATCTTCAACTTTCCTAATTCCAGTGCCTCCAAGGGATCTTGGTTTGCATATTTTATCCCAACTAATAAGCGGATGAAAGTTAGAGCCCTTATTCCAAAAGAAATTTCTATTAAGTTGGTCTAATTCTAGGTGGATACTTGTTGGTAGCATGAAGGCCTGCATTAGTTAGCTTGGTTTGGCATTGAGGTTGACTTTTATTAGTGTTATTCTACCTTCTTGTGACAAGGACGACGCTTTTCACCTAGTAAGTTGTTGCTTAGTTTTTATTATGATAGAGTTAAAGATGTCTTTATTGACTCGCCCATTAATGATAGGGCATCCAAGGTATTGTTCAAGACTGGTCGTTGTATTAATTCCTATGTCCTTGGATTCTTCTTTTGATACTTTGGTCAATGTTTACAGTTGTTTGGAACGCAAATTTGTGATAGTTTATGACTTGTCCTGAGATGTCACAATAGTCTTTTAAGGTTGAAAGGATCTTGTTGCTTGCATCAACAGATGCCTTAGTAAAGATAATAATATCATCGGCAAAAGCTAAGAAAGGAATTCTAGTTCCGTTTTTTGTAATAGGGAAGCCGACAGACTTAGGGTTTTCGTTTGCCATTTTTTGAATGTTTCTGGTCAATACCTCCGCACAAAGGTTAAACAGCAGGGGAGATAGTGGATCGCCTTGACGAAGGCCTCTCTACGGAACAAAAATGTTGGTGGGGGAGTCATTGATTAAAATGGAGTAAGAGACTGAAGAGATGCATTCGTAGATTCATTTCCAAAATTTTTCTACGAAACCGATTTTTTGTAGTACAGCTTTCAAAAATTCCCATTCTACTTTGTCATATGTTTTTTTCATATCCAACTTAATTGCCATGAACCCTTCTTTTCCCTTTTTTGATCTAAATCCATAAAAAATTTCATGAGCGATAAGCACATTGTCTTGAATTGCTCTATTTTTAATGAAAGTACTTTGAAGTGGATGGATTAGTTTAGGTAATACTAAACTTAGTCTTTTGGCTAGAATTTTAGCAATTATTTTATAGACCGTTGAAACTAAGCTTATAGGTCTATAGTGGGAAGTCGTTGTTGGATTGTCTATTTTGGGAATTAAGGCAATGAATGTATGGTTGATTTGTTTGAAGATTTTTCCGTTTCTATATAAGCTTTTGACTGCCGTAGTTACTGTTGGTCCTATGATGTACATATATTTTTGATAGAATCCAGCAGTCATACCATCAGGCCCCGGCGATTTGTCACAACCAATGTCAAAAAGGGCATCCTTGATTTCCTTTGAGGAGAAAGGCAATGGTAGGTTGGTGTTGTCGATTTCAGATATTTCTGGTTGAATGACTTCTAATTGCTTTTGAAGTTTAATATTGTCAATTATTGAAGCCTTAAAACGGTATTCATAGTCTTTTATGAATTCATCATTGATTTCATTCTCTTTAGACACAACCGTACCGTCATTTTTGGTAATAGTTGTAATGATTTTTTTTATTTCTTCTACCCGTTGCTTTCCTATGATGGAATTTTGTGTTCTTATCGCCTAGCTGTAAATTTCTCATTTTGGCTCTTTGTACCCAATATTTGTGTTGATAGTCCACCAAACATTCCATTTTTCTGATTAATCTGTTTATTTTATCATTCTTGAGTTGGTCAAAAGACGTAGAGCTTTGTTTTTGGAGAACCTCAAGTTCATCGTCCACGTTTTGTAGTTGTTTATGGATATTCCCGAATTTATCCCGACTCCACTGTTTTAGTTTTTGTTTAAGTAGCTTTGTCTTTTTCGCGAGGTTGAACATGTGAGTGCCTGAGAACTGTGTTCTCCATACTTGTTTTATGAGTTTCTCACAATCTTGTCTTTGCATCCACATTGTTTCAAACCTGAAGGGTTTATTCTAGACGTTTGTGTGTGAGTTTTAGAGGCAAATGGATATCATATAATGGTCAGAAGTCGTAAATGCATGATTTCTAGTATGTAGCCCAGGGTATTCTTGAATGATTTCAAGAGACGTCATTACTCTATCTAATTTTTCGTATATGTTGTCATCTCCTTCTTTCTTCTTCTTCCAAGTGAAAAAATTACCTTTAGTCGGGAGATCACCTAGGCTATATTGATGGGAGAATTGTTGTAATTTGTCGAACTTGTTGTTAGTGGTAGGTGTCCCTCCTTTTTTATCAGATGGTTCCAACAACTCGTTGTAATCACCTATTACTATCATCGGATGGCTTATAGCATTCATTTCTATATTCAGTTGTTTCCAAAATTCATTTTTTATTTGTTCATTGGGTGGGGCGTAGATGAAGATGATCATGGATTCAAAGTTTGTGAGAGTATTTGTGTGTTTAACGATTAGGTATCTGTCAGAGAATTTGACAGTCTCAATTTTTTCATCCTTTAGTTGATAATCCTTCCATAAAAGACAAAGACCCCCCGCAAATCCCATAGCCAGAATGAAAAATATTTTATCAAAACTAGCGTTTTTCCACGATGTTTCTTCAGGTTCCGATCTGGGTTTAGTTTCGGCCAACATTATCATTTGGATGTGTTCGTTTTTACATGTAATATTGATGTTAGTCCAAAAATTCTTTTTCTTCATACGCCTACAATTCCAGAATGCGATCTTCATCTATGGATTAAGATTAATGTTGGGAGGTTTCATTCCCTTTACTCCAAACCTACATTCATCATTAGTTATTTTTCCGGTACTCAAATTATTTTTTTAAAAATTATTATTTCTCATCCAAAGGTCCTTTGGACAAAGGAGAAACCATTGAAAGAATCCATATTTTTTATTGCATTCTATGCAATTTGACCCGTTTATAAACCATTTTTTGTTAGACCAACAACCCGTATTGAGATAACATTTACTAATAAATTTGCAAAAGGTATGGTCTGACAACATCCTCATCTTGTCTCTTTTGTTGATGCTCGTAATGTTCTTTGGTTTTTTATTTTTCCAAATACTGATATTACCTTGGATTCTCGTTTTAAAAGTAAGAGCATATTGTTTATTTGTTGTTTTGATCATAGAACTCCATCTCTTTTGTTTGCTCATGATGATATATAGGGTCATTGTTCTTACCGAGTCGGTACTTATTGTGGGAGACGGGACATAGACTTGGTTGTTGATAAGAATCAATTTACGGTCATCGGAGCACTGGGAACGGTCTGGAGTAGCACAAAGCGTGTAGCTGAGGCTGCAATAATCCGGACTCCCTAAGATAATTACATAACCATACAAAAGCTGAATTCTCATATGAAAGTTTGATTTACTCTCAAGTTGCTTGGGAGATTGTTCTAAAATCACCCAATTACTTCTTATCCTTGATTTTTGTGTGAAAATTTGTCAATACAGAACACCATACACAGTCTTGCATACACCACTAGTAAAACAAAACATACTGATATTTTTAGCCAGCCTCTTGTTCAAATTGGAATCAATTCTTCTTAGTCTATCATACAACACAAGTCTGGAAATGATTCCTATATGTCGTATGCTTTTCTTGGATACTCTCCTACTGAAATAGTTGTTCATTGTTTTCAATATTAGTCTTAGTTCCTCATACTTCTTGGGAATCTAGTCCTGAATAGATCTAACCCCGGAAGCAGTAGCAACTTGCACATAAAAGGCTAACTGGACAGTATATGGGAATTTATTCATCAACATTTTAACTCTATAGAAGAAACCGCATAGGAAAACATAATCATAGCAAGTCATCATTTCCCGACATTCGCAAGGCTTAGTTAGTCTTTGTCTCTCGAGATATAGTCTTTTGTTTGTCCATTCTTCCCCATTGTTGCTACAGTACAAAATCGAGTCTACATCACAAAAATTTGCAAGGCAAGGACCACACAAGTAACAATATGAAACCAAAAGAGGCAGTAATAGTTTGTCATTGTAGTTGTTAAGCCAATCGACCTCTATAACAAAGAGGTAGGTCAAAACCCAACGTGATTTCTCAATTGTTTCGCAGATAACTCGGGAAATTACTAAGTTTCTAACAAGCAACAAGTTGTTAGAGATTTTCAGATCATAAAGATACAGAAAAAACAAAGGGTTGAGGGTTTGATACAAGCTTTTAGTAGGGAGGGATTTTGGGAAAGACTTTCCATAGTTCAGAGTCGAAATGGATGTACAGGATAACACCACATTCCTAGATTCCATAACCAAGATCCATTTGTTCAAACGATTAACGTTACAAGCAGGCAAACAGCTATTGTCATATAGGGCATGTAAGGTCCGTGTATAAGATTGTTTAATAACTAGAGTATACATGAGATCTGAAAAATTAAACCATTTGTTCAAACAAGAAAGGGAGAGATATGACCTGCTCTTGATTATTGTTGCCTTGCTATTGTTGTTGTTGTGCTTTGAAGAGGTCAAGCTCCCAACTTGACAGGTGACAAAACAAATAGAACCCAGATCCTGCCGAAACAGAGACCATCTGCACCACAAACGAAAGAGACACACAGACAAAAGGGTCTTCCTCACCTGGCATAGATAGCTGGCACTCGTCCCGTCACGCCCTTGCCTTCGAATTGCCTTCAACCACCGGCCAAAACATTCCTGAGGTAGGGCTGCTTTTTTCTTTCTTTTCTTAAAATTGAAGAGCCGATCCACAATGGGACGGAAAGGGCAGAAAGCAGAAACCGTCGTCCTTAGACTTTGATGAGGAGAAATGCTTGAAATGATGGAAATGGGGATCTCCCTAACACATCAGAAGATCCATGGAAGAGACGCAACTTTTGATTTGGGATTGACGATTCTGAGTGGTGGCGATGGTAGAAGGCTTATTCGCGTAATAGACGCGTTCTTCAACTTGAAATCGGGTTTATTAATCATCGAGATAGATCTAGGGGGAGAGGCGGCAGATCTAGATGAAGATTTAGGGTTTTCTGAGATTTTTGTGTGGAGGAGAAGAACTAGCGCGTGTTGGCGCGTTCTTTCAGAGAGTTTAGGGTTTTCTATTTCTCCATGGCTAAAGTCTATATAAATTAGAAGTTGTTATAACCACGTGCATTATCTTATATATTTCACTAGTGTCTCTTTTTATTTTTTTTTACGTATTTTAAAGAGAAAATTTTCTAAACAGTACCCCATCTTTTGGGCTGACTAAACTTTAGTATCCCATCGCTTTAATTATTAGAACGGTACCTCATCTATTGACCCCGACCAAAGATTAGTATATACGTTACTAATCACACGTTAAATTCAAATATAGGCGTTAACTCTGAGGGGCAAAATTGTCCATGAACCTTTATGCCTTAAATTTCCAACGGTTAAATAAGAAAAGCCGTCAAACACTTTCTTCTCCACATAAACCCTAACCCCTAAATTTCCCAATTCGATTGTGTTCGTTTGGGTCTTCAAAATTCTACCCCGTCATGAATTGAAGACTAAAGGCTATGGATCAAGGGTCTTCGTTTGGGTCTTCAAGCTCGTGGGGAAGAGGAGTGTCAGGATCCGATTGTGTTCGTTGCTACCATGAGATTGCGGCGACAATTTCCCTTTGCAGGCGACTTCCTAACGTCATAAAACGATTCTATGGTTGCTCTATGTGGAAGGTATGTCCGATTAGGATTTCTGTCTTCGATTTCCATTTGGTGAACATGACCTTGGTTTTTCTGTATTTGATTGAAACTATGGTTGTACCTTCGTTTCTAGGTTGGACAAGGATGTGGGTTTACAAGAGGCGTGAAGAAGTCAGAAGGTATATTGCAAGACTCAATACGATCAACTGATGAATATGCAATTCCCCCATACATTGCAAGATGCAACAAGATATTTTAGTGTTAAAATTAGTGGTTGTTGTGATGTTTATTTTTGCAGTGATAGTGTTGTTGAAAGTCTGAGATATTGTGTTATTTAAGTGTTCTATTATCTTGTGTATGAGATGTTGAAAAGATGATGATTGTAATTGACAGATGATGATTATGTTATTTAAGTCTGAGATATTGCAGCAAGATATTTTAGTGTTATTTAAGGTATATTCCAAGGTTGATGATTACGTATGGGATGTTGGAAAACGATTCTTCAAAGTCTGAGATATTGCAACAAGATATTTACGTGTTCTAATGTAATTGACAAATGATGATTGTGTTATTTAAGAGTATAAGATATTGTGACAAAACAGAAGGTACATCATGTCAGTGGTAAAAAATTGACCAAATAGTTAGGAGGTAATATGACAAGCAAAACAGAAATTGATGAATCTGTCATTGGATATCAAGTTATAAGAAATAACATTGACAGAAATTGACCAAAACAGAAGGTAAAAAATTGACTAAAACAGATGATGATTGTGCTATTTAATTGAGCCAATTTAAAACAGTTTGTGTACCTAATTTGGCTTGTGAAGTTCATCAATATTTTTCAAATTCAGCTAATCATAATTTTTCACTCAAGAGTCAAGACTTGATGGCCAACAACAACAAAATAACATTGACAAAAATTAACCCAAACAGAAGGTAAAAAAATGTTTCACCATAGAAAGTTTAAATGCAATTATTCAACTCTTAAATTGACCAAAACAACCAAAACTGTTTCACCACAGAAATTGACCAAGTAATATCATCTTTTGAAATTGACCAAAACAACCAAAATGTTTCCATTGATGAAATCATGACATAAAATATCGAAAAAATATTTCACCACATAAATCTGTCACACAAAATAACATTGACAGTAAAAAAATGTGTTTCACCATAGAATATGACAGTGTTATCACTGTCATGACATTGACAGCCAAAACAATGTCATGACATTGACAGCCAAAACACAAAACACAAAATAAATTCAGAAGGTACACAAACTAAACTCAGAAGGTACAATTACAAGCAAGTTATGACAACGTTAACACAAAATATGTTTCACCACAAAATATGTTTAACAAAACAGAAGGTACAATTATAAGTTTAACTAAACATGTTTTCAATAAGGAAGTGTGATCATGCTCTTGTTCTTGTTGTGCCTTTCTTCGTTCCTCTTTGCACATGTCTTCCTATTGTGTCCTTTCTTTCTATATATTGAGCAAGTGACCTACATATAGTACACCTCGGACAGCTTCTTTGCACTAGGTGGTGGAGGGATCTCACCTACAAAACAAAAATAGTAGCAAAATTAATTAAACTTAGTTAGCAAATAAGTATAAAAAATATTGAACTTAATCTTACCTTGAGATGGAGCCCTTACAACAAAAGCTCTTCCAGGTTGCCTTCTATACAATGGAGGCGTAATAGGTCTACTCATCTTCTCCCACTCTCTAACCCCTGTGATTGGATTCATGACAGGTTCACAGACTCTCATGTAGGTTTCTTTACTTTAACATTCATCCACAAATTCATCAAGGGTTTTTCCTAGTGAAAAAATAGCACAACATGCATGTTCACAAGGTAATCTTGACACATCCCATCTCCTACATGTGCATGTCTTCAAGTCTAAGGGCACTGTGTGTTGAGTAGTGACTCCACTTATGCAGGCAACTCCCCTTCCATGAATCTCATACTTAGCATGACTAGATGCTAGAACCCTATACTCATTGCTCCACCTCACTACCTTTCTCAAGATATTTTCAACCCTTGGTCCCACAAGTGTTTTCATATACCACCTGATCAACTTCTATTACCCATTCTTATCATTGTTGTAGTTCTAATCTCCTCTAGACACCCTAAAATACCTTTCTTTCTTGCACTTATAATGCTCTTGTTGTAGCTCTCACTATGGATATTTAGCAAGATATCACACTTGAACTTTGGATCAAAGTGAGACAAGCTCCAATGAGTTACAACCCTTTCCTTGAACCACTTTCACCCCCTTTCTGTAGTCAGCCTCATGTCCTCCATTACTTCTTCATATGTGTTCAGAGTGGAGCTTTTAGCAATTGCCCAAAACTTATTTTTCAGCTCCAATCCTTAGAAAAATAAACAAACAAGCATATCATTAAAGGCATAACCTCAAGAAAAAAATTAGACAAACATATTACAAGAAGAAGATTATACCCCTGAATCCATCAAGCTTGAAGTTATTTGTAAATGTGTAACACAATGTCTGTCATTTGGAAGGAGATCCTTGATTTCCTAGTCTAAATGCTTTTACTTATCACTCATAAAGAAGTAATGAGAGGGTTGATTCATCTTCAAGTCAACCGTAAAAAACTCCAGGAACAAAGTCCAACTATCTCTACTCTCTTGCTCAACCACTACCCAAGAAATTGGAAAAATCCCATTATTTGCATCAATGCCTACTATAGACAACAATTATCCCTTATGAACAACTTTTAGATGGGTTCCATCTAAATAAATGAATGGTCTACACCCTGCCTTCCAACCCTTTTTCAATGCATCAATGCATATGTAAATTTTCTTGAACCTAGGAATGTCAATATCCAATTTAGTTTGAATCCAAACTGATGTCCCATGACTTTCTTCTTAAGCTCATGTGCATAACTATCCAACAAGTTATATTGATCCTCATGGTGCCCTTGTGTCATTCTTAGAGCTATCTTCTTTGCCCTATAACATGTTCGATTGCCAATTTGCATCTCAAAGTCCTTATTAATGACAATCTGTATACCCTCTCTACTCCAACTAGGATCACTCAAGAAGAAATCTTGATACTCCTGGCTATGAATGGTGTAGGCCGATGATACACCTTTTTAGTCTAAGATACTACAATTGTGCTCTACTTTGATGCTTTTGATCCAGATTGAAAGGCAATCCTTGTCTATAAATGATGCATATATCCTCCATGGGCAATGATATCATGTATTATAGTCTATATTTTGGGATTGATTTGGACGTTTTATCTTCATAAATCTGCATGAATGGATGTATATTCTTCGATTATATTGTTGTTTTATCTACCTTTGCGGGAATCGAGGTCTACACCTAGTTTCGTTGTAATTGTAGGTAAAATGGCCCATTTTGGACCAAAATGGAGCTAAGGAAGCTAAGGAGTCATTGGAGCTACATTCTGGAGCATTGAGGATTTATAAGAAGATCTCATAAAGCATGGAAATGATTTAGAAGATTAATTTTGGACCAGATTGGAGAGTTTCACTCTCAGCTGAGACTCCCCTCGGTCAACTACAATACCACCTCGACCGAGGTGATCTTCAGGAATGTCTGGACCGAGGCGAAGTGATGACGGGACATGAGATCTTTATTTTTGGTTGAGAACTTCTATTTTTGGAAAGTGAATATCACATATTTTTGGCAACCTGGTTATTACATCATCTTTGATAGCTTTGCTTTGTTGCGTGTTTATTATTGACAACCTAAATTACGATCTTTGTTTCACCACAGTCCCTGTATTCGACCCTGGAATTCTTGCTTTTATTACAATCGATCCGTACACTCCGGGTTCGCTATTTGCAATTATTCTTGGTATAAATATTAAAACTTGCATACACCTTTTGGAGCGAACAAGTTTTTGGCGCCGTTACCGGGGACTTGGTCAAGACCATGTTCGGTTCCGGTTCTCTTTCGGGGCTATTGCCCTTGTTGCTTTTGACCACTTTACTTGATAGTTTTTACAGGATATTTCCTTAGGTTTATGCGAAGAACTCGTGCTGGAAAGGAAATCGTTCCTTACGATACTGAACCAGAAAAGACCTACAAGAGAAAATTGAAATAAGCTAACATGGCCGATCAAGACAATCGCGATCTTGAACCCGATTTGAAGGAGGAATTTGGACAACTGCGCCTCAGTAAGGAAGAATTGCAACGAGAGAGGGACGAGACTCGCGCAAGAACTGAAGGAATTGAAGCAAATATGGCCGCTCTAAGGGCTCAATTTCTACCTTGACCGATCCCAGATGCTCAACCTAGGCAAGACCCTATGCTAGTTTCCCGGACGAGATGCACCCACCACCTCGGATGCCAGTCCGAGATGTTCTTTTCATTGGAGTTCCACGAACCCTAGGACAGAGGATGGACCCCAATCAGCAAGTAATGCGTCTAGGAGTCAACCTATGTGATCCAGCTGAGCATGATTATGAACTTAGACCTCAAGTTCTAACCATGATTCGACAATGTGAATTTGGAGGTTTGGAGAGAGAGTCTCCGCATCAGCATTAGCAAAACTATGAGATTATGATGGAGAGTTTGAGACCATCAAGAGTGGAGAATAACAACTACAAGTTGAGGCCTTTCTATTTCTCTTTGGAAGACGAGGCGCTTGCTTGGTATCAATCTCTTCCGGCTGGAAAAATCAACACTTGGGAAGAGATGACGACGGAGTTTCTTACTAAGTTCTTTCCCCCTTCTAAGACAGCTGAATTGAGGGGAAAGATCAATGCTTTTATTATGAAAGATAAAGAAAGTTTGTCCAAGTCATGGGAGAGATTCAAGGATCTTTTATTGGATTACCCACATCATGGGATTCCAAAGATCGAGTTGCTAGAAATATATTTCAAGGGATTGGATGGAGATACTGAATTCAAGCTCCAATTACTTTCCGCCGGCACCTTCATGGATATGCCGATAGATGAAGCTTGGGATTTCATTGAGAAGCAAGCTTTACACATGGAGAAGTACTCTCATCAAAGGGTTGAGGATGGAGCAAGGAGAGTTAGCTTCCAAGACACATCATCAAATGGAGCTCAACTCACCTCGCTTAGCATTGAAGTAAAGGCACTGAAGGATCTTTTAGTAGCTCAAACGAAGAAGGAGAAAGACGGTGGATACCAAGGAAGAAACAATTATCAAGGGCCGCAGAACAACAATTACAACAACAACAACAGAAACTCCAACAACAACAATTGGAGATCTAATCAACAAAATTTCGGTAACCCTTATTCTCATGCTGAAAATGCTCTTAATGCCCTCTCTTCTTCTTCTACTCTATTGAGAAGCCAGGAACCTGCATCAAGTTCGTCCCAGCCACCAAAGAAACTAAATGTTGTGCTGGAAGTAATATTGATCAAGCTCAATGCTATGAAGACGTCTATGAATTCATTTTCGAAGGCACAAAAAGCCTTAGAGCAACAATTTTTCAACAAGGTGAATGAAGCGCCAAAAGATCCATAGAAGCTTCCAGTAAGGATAGAGAGCAACCCTAAAGGACATACCATGGCAATTACAACACGCATAGGATTGAAGACTATAGATCCAGTACCTCGGTCGAGCCCCGACCAGATGAGGAACACCTCGGACCAAGATCAGACGAGGAACACCTCGGTCGAGGTGCCAACCGAGATGGAGCCTCAGAAAGCGAAAGATAAATCTGATGTTTATGTTTCACCTCCTGCTTATAAACCACCACTTTCATTCCCTCAATCAAGGGCGAGGGCACATCTAGACAAGCACTTTGGTAAGTTTCTAGACCTTATAAATAAGCTACATATTAACATCCCTTTCATTGATGTCATTCTAGGGATGTCCGCCTATGGGAAGTTTCTGAAAGAGATTCTATCAAGAAAGAGGAAACTGAAAGATTTTGCTGAAGTAAGGATGACATTTAGATCTTCGGAGCTCATTCAAATCATGAAAAAGAAGATGCCACCTAAATTGAGAGATCTCGGTTCATTTTGCATTCCTATTCAAGTTAGGGATGTTACTTATGATGCATTATGTGATCTAGGAGTCAGCGTGAGCATCATCCCGCTGGAGCTTTGTGAGAAAGTCGGACTTGGAGAGCCCAAGCCCGTTAAGATGATGTTATACATGGCGGATCGCTCCATTACCCGTCCCGTTCGTATTTTGGAGGACGTTCCCATCAAGTTAGGTAACTTCTACATACCTATAGACTTTTTTGTGCTTGACATTCCCGTAAATTATCATATCCCTATCATTCTCGGGAGGCCATTTATAGTAACTTCGGGTTGCAACGTGGATTGTAAGAATACCAAGTTGAAATTCAACATTGGTGGAGATCATGTGGAGTTTGCATTGCTAGCTGCAATGAAGGAAGAGCCGCTGGAGGATGACATCTTCAACATCTATGATGAAGAAGAATCTAGAGAATTGGAGAGTTCTACCCTTATTAAAGATCCTCTTGAAAAAGTTCTTAATTTTAGTTTAATGGAGGAAGGTATAGATTTCTCTTGTGATGCAGATGTGTGAAGCTTGAAAGCATTAGAAGAAGATCCAGGAGCTAGATTTGATACACTAATTTAGGAGAAGAAAGGCACGTTAGGTTTCGGTTCCAGTTCTAGTAACTCGACCGAGGCACTTTCTGGAGCAAGCAAGATGTTCTTATCTGAAGAACATTTCTGTCACCCACCTCGGACCTCGACCGAGGTAGAAAGCGAGATGATATCAACTGAGACTTCTGAAGGTCCAGTTCTTCGATCTAAGTCCAATTCACTGGAAGGAGGAGGCACAGATCCACCTCAGAAAGCACCCTCAGTCTTGGAGCTTAAACCACTTCCGAGTCACTTGAGGTATGCTTTCCTTGGTCCGGATTCTACTTATCCCGTTATCGTTAGTGCTTCCCTTTCTGAAACTAAATTATCTAAACTGATGCATGTTTTGAGGAAACATCGAAAGGCTTTGGGTTATACTATTGATGATCTTGTTGGTATTAAGCCTTCTTTTTGCATGCATAAGATACCAATGAAAGATGATCATAATACTTCACGGGAACCTCAAAGACGGTTAAATCCGATGATGAAAAGAGGTTTTAAAGAAGGAGATTCTTAAGTTATTGGATGCAGGTATCATATTTCCCATATCAGATAGCAAATGGGTGAGCCCGGTGCATGTAGTTCCCAAGAAGGGAGGGATGACCGTTGTGACGAACAAGAACAACGAGTTGATTCCTACTAGGACCGTTACGGGCTAGAGGATGTGCATTGATTATAAGAAGCTGAACGTGGCCACTCAAAAGGACCACTTCCCGCTCCCCTTCATCAACCAAATGCTCGAACGGTTAGCTCAACACTCCCATTTTTGCTATTTAGATGGTTATAGTGGTTTCTTTCAGATTCCTATCCATCCGGATGATCAAGAGAAGACCACTTTCACTTGTCCATGGGGGACATTCGCTTATCGGAGGATGCCATTCGGATTGTGTAACGCACCTGCTACCTTTCAACGTTGTATAATGGCTATCTTTTCCGAGTACATTGAGGAGATCATTGAGGTATTCATGGATGATTTTTCGGTATATGGTTCCTCTTTTGATAATTGTTTGGCTAACGTTTCTCTAGCGCTACAACGTTGTGAAGACACTAATCTTGTTTTGAATTGGGAGAAGTGTCACTTTATGGTTAGCGAAGGAATTATTCTAGGACACCTCGTTTCCAACCGAGGTATTGAGGTCGATCGAGCTAAGATCGACACTATTGAGAAACTTCCTCCCCCTTGTTCTGTTAAGGGTGTGCGGAGTTTTCTCGGGCATGTAGGTTTCTACAGGAGGTTCATCAAGGATTTCTCTAAAATCTACAAACCGCTCACTAATCTTTTGAATAAGGATGTTATTTTTGAGTTTTCGCAGGAATGCCTTGATGCTTTTTACAGGATAAAGGAAGCGTTGATTACCGCTCCCATCATTCAACCTCCCGATTGGACCTTGCCCTTTGAGATCAAGTGTGATGCTAGTGATGTAGCCGTAGGAGCAGTACTTGGACAAAAGAAGGATGGCCGGACCAACGCCATTTACTATGCTAGCAAGACGATAGATGAAGCTCAACTGAACTACGCTACCACTGAAAAGGAGCTTCTGGAAGTTGTTTATGCTTTTGAGAAGTTTTGCTCTTACTTAGTGGGAGCGAAAGTTATTGTTTACTCAGACCATGTAGCTATTCGTTACTTGCTTGCTAATAAAGATGCAAAGCCACGCCTCATTCATTGGATTCTCTTGCTTCAAGAGTTTGACCTAGAGATTCGCGATAAGAAGGGATCTGAGAATTCAGTTGTGAATCACCTCAGCCGGCTACCTCCCACCTCGCTCGAGAAGGGTGACCTACCCATTGATGACTCTTTTCCCGATGAGCACTTGCATTTGTTGGAACATTGGATAGAATCCTTTGTTTCACCCCATGATGAAGATGAAGTATGGGATGAGGACACCTTTCAGCTTTTTTGAGGACGACGTATGGTCCAGCTAGCGACCTTAAACCAAGCGCTTCTTGGGAGGCAACCCAAGGTCTTGCTTTCTTTCCCCTTTTTCTAACTTAGTTTTAGATAGTTTGCTTCGTCTTGTGTTTTTGCGTCCTCTAGACAGGAACCAAGTACTTTCTAAGGAAGGATTACAATTAGGAGCTACACTGGAAGGACATAATTTCGAGAAATTGAGAAGACGGAGCTTGACTGAGACACATCTCGGATGCAGTCACAGGACCTCGACCTCGATGTTCTTGGTCAACCGAGGCGACTAGGTCTGACATCCAGTATGACACCTCGGTCCACTCGGGACCATCTCGACCGAGGTGTAATCAAATTCAGCGAAGGGTATAAAAGGCAAGACGGTTTCTCACTCCTCCACTTTTTCCCTCTCTATCCCGACCTCGACCGCGGCGGCCTCCTACTCCCAAAATCTTGATTCTTGCCCGTTTTCCACGTTTCTTGGCTCGAATTCGCTAGAGGAAGCAAGAGATTCAGTTTCCAAGCATCAAATAGCAAGGAAAATACTCCAATCTACAAAATCTAGGGTATTTCGTTCCAAACCCTAACTCTTTCCTTCTTTTGACGATTTTGAGTAGATGCCTTAGTTTGTTGCTGAAAAGGATATAAGTACCCCTTAGGAAGCTTTTGGTAGTGTTTTTGGGGGAAAAAGCTTACAGATTCAGAGAGTGCGTTCGAACAGCAGTTCGCCTCGGTCCAGTCAACTATGTATTGGCCGAGGTGTTCTTAGGGCAACCGAGGTGGTCTTCTTCCAGAAAAATGAGCAACAGATTTGATCGTCAGTTGGCCTTGAGAGACATGCCTAGCAGTTCACATCAGTCTTCCCCTTCCTCTGCTTCTCAGTTCTCCATTCCGGTGATCCACGAGCGACACCAGAAGGATTATGATCGCATTTACGGGCGCCCGACCGTTGCCCCGCGTTTCCTTCACGTTGATGCCTTTGAGTGCCTCCATGTGGTGGAGGACTTGAAGAAGATAATCTCCATGGTTGGTTTGGAGGAGTTCATAGATATCAGAGCGCCAGCCTATCTAGAGCCGACGTTGGAGTTTGTCAGCTCAGTGACTTACGTGCCAGAGCGTCAACGAATAAAGTACCAACTGCTGAACAGGAACTACGCAGTTTCTATGGATCAGTTCAGGGAGATTTTCGGCTTCCCTACACCGACAGTGACAGATTTTCCTTCCCGAGCGGTGGCTCGGAGTTTTTGGGGCGAGATAACCCATGTGACGGACCATAGTGACAGGTGGCGACCCGGAGATTCCGGGGAGCGTATTATATTTCATCTTGCCTTTCGCCTTGCTCACAGGATTTTCAGTGAGACTCTTCTAGCGCGTACTGAGACGCCCTAGAAGGTCCGTCAGGGGGAGCTGCTGAGTTTGTTTTGTATGGTGACTGGAGGAGTGCCTGACTTTGCTGCCATGTTGGAAAATGATTTGCACAAGATCAAGGGAACGTCGAAAGGCGATATCTACTGTGGTGGGTTGGTGACCCACATTGCCACTTCCATGGGTTTAGATCTTTCAGCTTGTACACTTATCGCGGCTGCGAAGCCGCTAGGACTGCAGGAGATGATCACTAGACGCATTCTAGTTCCTCGTGGCCTTGGCACGCCATACGTTGCCATGCCATGGGAGACGACAACTCCACAGGGCATTATGTGGTCATCCCAGTTTTCTATTTTTTGATCATCAGTATTGGTCTGCTGCTTGGTTCCCTTACATGCAGGATGCTGGAGATGCAGTTGATGATGATGATGATGATGATGATGATGATGATGATGATGATGATGATGATGATGATGATGATGATGATGATGATGATGATGATGATGATGATGATGATGATGATGATGATGATGATGATGATGATGATGATGATGATGATGATGATGATGATGATGATGATGATGATGATGATGATGATGATGATGATGATGATGATGATGATGATGATGATGATGATGATGATGATGATGATGATGATGATGATGATGATGATGATGATGATGATGATGATGATGATGATGATGATGATGATGATGATGATGATGATGATGATGATGATGATGATGATGATGATGATGATGATGATGATGATGATGATGATGATGATGATGATGATGATGATGATGATGATGATGATGATGATGATGATGATGATGATGATGATGATGATGATGATGATGATGAGGGGTATGATGGAGGAGTTGCCATGGAGACCGTACTGATACCGACGGCCCTAGTGTTCCCGTTGTTGACCTTGATGACGAGGCAACGGAGGATGAGAGAGCAGCACCACCACCACCACCGTCACCTCAACACAGATCCCGCCGCCGTAGAGATCTCGAGGCCCACCGACAAATTGATGATTTCACCGACCAGATGGTAGATGCCTACGCAGCTCTGATAGTTGACATCACTGAGCATTTCGCTGAGGAGCGCCGACACATTGAGGGATGGATGCGTCGGATGGAGGAGAGCCATCACTTCACTAGACGGATGATGGAGATCCAGCATCAGCAGATTATGGGCTATCCTTTCGATCCTTCCCAGCATCCCTACATTCCACATCCACCACCGCCAGCTGACGAGGATTAGAGCTTCATGGATTTCTTATCTCTATTTATTATGCAGTTCAGCTAGGTCCGGTGAGTATTATGATTTTAGACTTATATTTGACCCATTGGGACAATGTGTCCCAAGTATGGGGTATTTGAATGTATTTATATGACTTATGTGCTACTATGGTTTGTATGACTCTCTCGATGAATATTATTGTCTTATTTATGCTCTATGTGCTTATTTGTCACTACATGCATACATACAGGTTTCTGTTTGAGAAAAACGTCGAAAATTGATTTGAAAATTTTTTTTATAACCTCGACCGAGACGTTCATAGCCGATCGAGGATGAACACCTCGGATGACGCCAGAACACCTCGACCGAGATGAGTTTTTAACTGGAAGATTTTCAAAACGTTTTTGTGCTTCTTCTCTAGATATGACCTCAATGATGATTTTGTTTGCAGATTGGTTTTGAAATCTTTATATGCTCGAAAGGTTTAATAATATGTTTAAGTTGAAAAATGCTTTGTTTGAAGTTTTGGCATGTTTAATACTTTGTTTTTATCAAAATTATGTTGGATTTGAAGGTTGACACCACATGATGAGTTCTATCACATTTTTCCTGGGATGATTAAGGCATATCATTCTCTTCTTCTTCTTCTTCTTCTTCTTCTTCTTCTTCTTCTTGACCATGCTTTAGCCCCTCATATACATATTTGCCTCCCTTTAACTATCCGGGAATTTAGAAGCAAGTGACGAAAAGCAAGTGAAGTGAAGTTGAGGTGTTGGTTGAAAGTGTTAGAAAGAAATAATTAAGTTTGGGGACGTTGATCTTGATGATGAGTAACTCGGCACCATTCACATAGCCGAATGTTTGTGTCTTGAAAAGTGGGATTGATCGATAGTCCTAACGGGTCATAGTATGTGCATCAAGGGTTTGATGCATCTCGGGAAATTGATGATTGCTGATCTCCTAGGCTTCGGTTATTGTGCACCTCTGTCCATGCATCCCAAAAGTAAAGTAAAAATAAGCAAAGCTTATTGGTGAAAGATGTTGAGATTCAAAGAAAGTGAAGTAAGATCCTATTTCCAGATTCTAACACCATATTACCCTATATACATCCCACCCTGACACGTTTCTTGACCTCTTTTAGAAGCCCTTGAGACCTCGAGTATGTTGATTAACTTGGTAAAAACTGGATTATACATGATTGATTTCGATAAATATGATTTGTTATGCATTCTATGATTTTATGCAAAGATGAACAACTTTCTTATATTTATAAAATGTTTTGATTTTATTTGCCATGAAGCATTCTCTTAGGATAATCTATGAGTGGAGCACACCACCAAATGGTTTTGAAATGTTTTTCGTTGATCTTTTTGATGACTTATAATCCATTCTATCTTGTATCTAAAATTTGAATCTTACTTGGCGAGAAGCAAGGGACAAGTATGAGGTATTTTGATAGCATGTATTATAGTCTATATTTTGGGATTGGTTTGGACGTTTTATCTTCATAAATCTGCATGTATGGATGTATATTCTTCGATTATATTGTTGTTTTGTCTACCTTTTCGGGAATCGAGGTCTACACCTAGTTTCGTTATAATTGTAGGTAAAATGGCCCGTTTTGGACCGAAATGGAGCTAAGGAAGCTAAGGAGTCATTGGAGCTACATTCTGGAGCATTGAGGAGTTATAAGAAGATCTCAGGGAGCATGTAAATGATTTAGAAGATTAATTTTGGACCAGATTGGAGAGATTCACTCTCAACTGAGACTCACCTCGGCCAGCTACAATACTACCTCGACCGAGGTGATCTTCAAGAACGTCTGGACTGAGGCGAAGTGATGACGGGACATGAGATCTTTATTTTTGGTTGAGGTCTTCTATTTTTAGAAAGTGAATATCACATATTTTTGGCTGGATTTCTGGAAGGAAGATATCTTTTTGGCTGATATATTTTGAAAGATATGGAGATATATTTTAAGGAAATTATTTTTTTAAGATATTTTATCTTTGGAAGATAATTCTCCTATATAAATGGTTGGATTTTCTGCAATTCAGCTATCTTCGAATCAGAGAATTTTTGGAGAGTTTTGAAGCAAGTTTTGAAGGTTGAAGATCAAGGAAGGAAGGAATCAAGTTTTGAAGTTGGCTTTGAAGGAAGTTTGTAAGACTTTCTTAATTGGTTTGATTTTATTGTCTTTTCTGATTTGTGATTGAGGAACGCTGATTATTTGTTTGTTTGATTTATTCAGTTATTGAGACCTTTGTGTTAAGGTTTTCTTGTTTGAATATTGATTCCTTTCTTATATATTTGATTATTGTTATTATGATGATTGTTGGCTAAGTTCTTTATGCGATTCTAGGGTAATTGGCTGAAAGTTGTGGGAAAGACAATGATAGAATGATCTTAACCCCAATGAACCCTGAAAGCTCGAGCCTTTACCTTAACCGACGAACACCTCGGTCAGTCATAGAACATCTCGGCCCGGATGGGATATGATCTGAACGAGGCGAGCCCTTTCCTGATCCTTATCTGAGTTGAGGTTTCAGTTTGCCAAATTATATCCTTATTATACCTTTCTTGGTTCAACGCAAGCCTAGGATGAGACTTACCCGGTGATTCCTTTGTTTGTATACCCAAGATCATGAGTGTAGGTAATAAAGGTTTATCCTTTATTGGGATTTAAGTGTGCCTTCATCCCATCTTTGAGAGTTAGTCTGAGACTTACCCGGTAAATGTTGATTCTATCCCCTTGGGTGGTGTGTTCGTTTGAGATTCCTTACCTTAGTACCTTGAGATTTACCTTATACGCCCCCGGATGGCGATGCCATCTGTGTTTCCGGCTAGAAGGACCCACACCATTTTGAAGACATTTATATTATTTTGGCTATTTAATAATAGGTCTTTTATATTCGGAACTTTAATTCCGGAACTTAATTCCGTGACTTAAATTCCGACCTTTCATATTTTAGGTTTTCATTTACCGGAATTTAATTGTGGCTTTTAATTTTGTCATTTATGTTTGAACCTTTGGTTAGCCCCCATCCACTATATAAGGATGACTTGACTCATTTGTAAAACCATGTCTAAGTTGAATCCAAGTGTTGAGAAGGAAAACCCACTTACTTGGAATAGGCATCACTTCTCCCTCCATCCTCATTAAGTTCTATCTTGGATCTAGTCTTTGATCCAAGCCTTCATATTTGAGGATCCTTTTGAAGGATCAACCAAACGCTTCCGCCACCCAAATTCTAAGTTTGATCTAATTCGAACGATCAAGAAGAAGTAGTTGAAGTTTCTCCTCGATCTAGATCGCCCATAATTCTATCATTGGTATCAGAGCTCGGGATCGAGGTCAAGTTCTTTACTTTTATTTTTAATTGTTCATCATCAAAAGTTTTTTTCTCTTCAGTGTTCTTGAAGATCTTCAATTGTTTTTCAAGTGTTCTTCGAAGATCTTCATCCTTCTTCAAGTGTTCTTCGGAGTTCTTTGAAGATCTTCATTGTGTTCTTCGGTGTTCTTCGAAGATCTTCAACCATTCTTCAGTGTTCTTCGAAGATATTCAAGTGTTCTTCAAAGTTCTTCATTGTTCTTCAAGTGTTCTTCATCGTTCATCATGTTCTATGACGATGATAATCAGTTTGACTTGTATGGAGAATGGTTGCCGTCTTCCCATGAATTAAAGCTCAAGGCGGCCAAACAAACCTCCCGGAGGTACCGACAGAGACAATATTTTGAGGATGAGGAGTGGTTGCCTCCTCCGGACCCACCACGGGCGACTTATTGCATGGAAGGGCACCAACGGTATCCACACCGACAGGCTTATTTGGAGGATACCTATAGCGCCCCAAGACGGCGTGCTAATCATGAACACGTTGTCAACTTTGTTCCCCAACGGCGTGCTCAAGTTGATGACATTGCCCCCAAAGATGACTATGTTGTGCTCAAGGAAACAAATGACGCTCTAAAGCGCGAGATTCAGATTTTGAGGGCACAACTTCTTGCCCACACGACGTCCATGCAACAAGATGAACCTCAAGCGGTTTCACAACCACGGTGTGAGTTGGTGGTCTAACCGTTGTCTGACAAAGTTGAAGCCGAGAAAGATGTCGTCATTCAAAATTGTGCCCCGGTTATTCCAATTCATTTGGTCAATCCGTTACATGGAAAGTTCTTTGAAGATGACAAAGACGAGGCCATTTTTGAGAGTGAAAAAGCAGTCAACCCCGACAACGGAACCATTTCGTTGATGGAAAACCAATTTGAGCCGGCCGAGTCGAGGTTTTTCTTTACTATGCCCACTCACTTACCTCCCGGCTTGCCGTTCTATCTTTTCAGCATGGCCTCAACGTTCCCCATCAAGGTTCTTGACGGCATGATAGACAAACTCCACAACACCGCCACCTTGAGGGATTACATATTCAACAAACGCCGCAAAGCCACAATGTTGAAGGACTACAAGTCTAAGCCGCCCGACAATGTGCATTCGGTGTTGATTTTCAAGGGTCTTGTTCCTCAAGTGACTCCTTTCTTTTTTGACGGTCAAACGAGGACGTTTCACATTTAAGAGGAGGAGAATGATACGCTCCCGGATGACGATGTCATCCGTGTTTCCGGCTAGAAGGACCCACATCATTTTGAAGACATTTATATTATTTCGGCTATTTAATAATAGACCTTTTATATTCGGAACTTTAATTCCGGAACTTAATTTCGTGACTTAAATTCCGACCTTTTATATTTTAGGTTTTTCATTTACCGGAATTTAATTTTGTCTTTTAATTCTGTCATTTATGTTTGAACATTTGGTTAGCCCCCACCCACTATATAAGGATGGCTTGACTCATTTGTAAAACCATGTCTAAGTTGAATCCAAGTATTGAGAAGGAAAACCCTCTTACTTGGAATAGGCATCACTTCTCCCTCCATCCTCTTAAAGTTCTATCTTGGATCTAGTCTTTGATCCAAGCCTTCATATTCGAGGATCCTTTTGAAGGATCAACCAAACGCTTCCGCCACCCAAATTATAAGTTTGATCTAATTCGAACGATCAAGAAGAAGTAGTTGAAGATTACTCCTCGATCTAGATCACCCCTATTTCTATCATTACCCGGTGAGAGGATCTTTGGTTTGGGATAGTGAGTAGTGAGACTTACCCGGTGATCTGTTCCCACCTTAGAAACACCTTCCCTTTGCAAACCTCAGCTTTGTCCTCGTTATCTTTTGAGATCTTGAGTCGGAACCACAACTGGATGCTTTAATCCCTAGAATCCGCATTCTCTTTACCTGGTTATTACATCATCTTTGATAGCTTTGCTTTGTTGCGTGTTTGTTATTGACAACCTGAATTACCGATCTTTAATTTGTTTCACCACAGTCCCTGTGTTCGACCCTAGAATTCTTGCTTTTATTACAATCGATCCATACACTGCGGGTTCGCTATTTGCAATTATTCTTGGTATAAATATTAAAGCTTGCACACACCTTTTGGAGCGATCACACAACCTAAAGAGGATACACACTTAGCAACCACCTTATGCTTATCATTAGTTGGAAATCTCAATTGCTTCATTGTAAGCACATCAGGCTTCCTCACAACTTGTTTGAAAACTTTAGAGCTTTCAAACTCCATACCCAAACTAAAGTCACAATTCTTCATGTGGATCTTTGGGTTAAAGGAAGCAAAGTCATAGAATCTTTTCCTACACTTTTTGCAAGAAATGGTGTACCTTCCTTATCAAGATCTTCATACAATTCATCATCTCAAATAAACCCATCTAAATTCCTGTCATCCAATTCCTGACCCTATTTTTCCCACCATCTTCATCCACATTAGCATCAAAATCCTCATAATCCAATTGTGATTCATTCTCATACTCAGACTCTTTATAATAGCTAAAATCTTCATCATTAGAATAAGATGAAACATTAGGTTCACTTGCAAAAGAAGACTCATCATCAAACACAACAACTTTGGTGCTAAAACTTTCCCCTCTGTTTCTGGTTGAATATGTATGTTCTTTAGGCCTCATTGCAATTGTTTTAACCCTTTTATTGGGTGTCTCTACAAGTCTGACATCACTAGTACCAACATCCTGGAAACTGCCCACATTTATACCTTCAACAACATTCATCACATCATCATCATTGTCCTCAATGTCCTCAATATTGCCTCCCAAATATACATTGTGATCAATGTCCTCCCCAGGCAGATTTAACTCATGTTCTGTGAACTCTCTCCTAGGATTTTCAGAGACAACAAACAACTCTAACTTCCTATTTTTTTTAGTAACATAAGAAGACATTTTCAATGCCTCATTATCACAACTAATAGGAAAGAAACCATAACCATCTTCACTACTAGATATCCTAAACCGAAATTAAATTGGTGGAACCTCATATCCAATATCATAGGCCCAAATAATTATAATAGACATAAATACCATATATATGTCTACATAATCAGAGTACAACACATCCCCTCCAACATATCTTCGATTTAACCCCTCCCTTACTATAAAATCTACCCACATGATGTATCTTCATACTAAAGAAACTATCATCTACAAGAAACAACACAAAAACGAAGATTAAACACTAAACTCACACAACCAGAAATCAGAAGAAGTAGAGAATACTAAACCCTAATCATCAGAAATCATAAAATAAGGGTTACTTGTGTAGCTTGGTGTTTCTCCTCCAACACGAAAGTACTTCCACTTCATCTCTTTGCACAAAAACAACACAAAAACGAAGATTAAACCGTCAAAAGTTTGGAATCGCAGGGAGAAGAAGATGGGGTATTTTTTTCAAAATGGCGGTTTTAAATGTGATTGTTGGAAATTTATGTCAAAAAGGCATAAAGGTTCATGGACAATTTTGCCCCTCAGAGTTAATGCCCATCTTTGAATTTAACGTGAGAATAGTAACGTGTATACTAATCTTTAGTCGGGGTCAATAAATGAGGTACCGTTCTAATAGTTAAAACAATGGGTACTAAAGTTTAGTCAGCCCAAAATATGAATACTGCTTAGACAATTTTCTCTATTTTAAATTTAGAAAATTTTCAAAACAAAAAGGTAAACTATTTATTTTTAGTCCATTCAATATATTTCCTATATAATGTTTTGGAAAATCTTTTCTTATTTACATTTGGGTAAAATGACTAACTAGACATTTTATCACTATTGCGCTATTAAGAGTTAGTATCCATAACATAAACTCATTTAGTAAATATACCCCTATTTAACACAATTTTTTCATCTATGAAAAAATTATATATAGGCTAAAATTAGAGAGATTTACAAAACAAAAGCGTATAAAAAAGACCTATCTAATCTAATTCTTTCTTTATATTTTTTATTTAATGGTGTCATTTTTAAGACACGATTCATCTTTATTTTTTGTAAGTTACATCACTTCTAAATTAGTTTAAAGTATACATTTTATATTATTTTGTCAAAAATTAATAATAAAATGATTATAATTCATGATCTATGTTTTCTAATTAAAACTTAATTACATGTTATTCATGTATATTACAGGTACTAGCTCAAAATTAATAATAAAATAATTATATCAAGAAATCCGTTAGAGCTTGGACCCTGTTTGATAGCAATATTCAACATTTCAACATAACAAAGCACTAGAATTTTAAAATAATAAAATTAAAAAAAAAAAAAAAAAGTAAAAGTAACACTTAATAAGGAACAGTTAGACAAACCCACATTCTATAAAGCCATTTCTTTCTTCAATCTCCCTTTCACTCAGATTCTCAAACATCAACTAATAATGGAGAGCTTTCTGGTCAGCAATACCATTCCTCAATTTCCCCTCATCTTTTGTTGATGTATTGCACACGGGTGGGTTGTGGACGCAAAAGGGAAAGCAAATTATGGGTTGTTGTCAGTCTTCTCCTTTGGTAGTGCAGAATCAGAATCACCACCGGCATCAGAACTCCACCTTCGGTGCTCCGTCGGAATCCGCCGTTGCTGGGTCAGACTCATCAGCCCCGGGCATTGGCGAGCCAGGTGTGCCGGCCTTTTCTGAGTTCTCTTTTGCTGACCTAAAAGCAGCAACAAACAGCTTCAACTCTGATTTCATTGTG
Organism: Fagopyrum homotropicum; assembly: GCA_033239125.1. Lineage (NCBI taxonomy): Eukaryota > Viridiplantae > Streptophyta > Magnoliopsida > Caryophyllales > Polygonaceae > Fagopyrum > Fagopyrum homotropicum. The sequence goes on from BSWB01000002.1 coordinate 106,323,245, forward strand.
TCTGAGAGTGGAGAGAAAGCTCCTAATTTGGTTTACAAAGGCCGGCTAAAGAACCAGCAGTGGATTGCCGTCAAGAAGTTCACCAACTTGGCTTGGCCCGATCCCAAACAGTTTGCAGTTAATATTACCCATAATTTTGCAATTTTCATTTTTAGTGTTTTCTCATCTGTGCTTGCTGAATTTTACGTGTGGGGTGATTGCAGGAAGAAGCCTGGGCTGTTGGGAAACTGAGACACCAAAGGCTTGCAAATTTAATTGGTTATTGCTGTGATGGCGATGAGAGATTGATTGTTGCCGATTACATGCCTAATGACACTCTTACCAAGCATTTATTCCACTGTAAATTCCTAATTCCTCATCACACCTCTAAATCATTGTGTTTCTATGTTTGGTATGCCCCTGTATTGATTTTTTTGACGTGCTTGGGAATAGGGCTTGGAATGCATGTATATCTGTAGATTTTAACAATGAAATTGGCTTTTTACTTGGATAGTAATATGTTTGGTCAATTTGGGAATGACTTCATTGCATGGACGGTTCAAAATCTGAAAGCAGATTTCTATGTGCCTATATGCTTAGGCAGTCCATTAGAGTGGTCCAAAGGTTGTGCTGGCCAAGGCCACGTTTAATAAATGGCTTGCTTATCTTTTTATGTGCATTTTGGTTGGGTTTTATGTAATGTACCTTCGCATGTTGACATAATAGACTTCTTAATTTCTTTTTTTGTTTGGTTTTGGTTACATTGTTTAATGTTCTTTCCAAAATGATGTAGTAGATGCTCAATAAATCTATGAAAATAGCTTATATTCATTACTAGTAAGAGCTTTGTACCGAACTGGATCTTCTAGATGATTTAAGAATGTATTCAAGTTGTGGGCAGAACCATCTAAATTGAAGCCCTTCACATCCTGAAATTAAAAGCTGGAAAAATTTGGACCTTCATGAATTCTGAGGTTCAATATTCCAGCTGGGACTGACCATTGCATGCACATGCCTTCCGAGATATTTGCCTTAAGAGGCGGCTTCCAGTAAATTCTGTTATAAGTGAACATGAATCCGCGTTGACATATCAGTATCACATATGTAATCTAGATGTTATATTTTTGAGTATGTTAAAATATTGAATCTCTATAGCATTCACATGTTCTCTCATTTACAGGGGAAACTCAAACAATTGAATGGGCCATGCGATTGAGAGTAGCTCGTAATATTGCTGAAGCACTACACTATTGTTGTTCAGAAGGGTTTCCATTGTACCACGATTTGAATGCTTACAGGGTTCTTTTTGACGTGGTAAAAAAAATCCATTGTTTTACGTCAACATATGGCGTATTTGGACACTTCTGTTTTGTACTCCACATTTCTGACTTCCACATGCATTTTCTTAATGCTTTAGAATGGTGGTCCAAGACTCTCTTGCTTTGGGTTGATGAAAAACAGCCGAGATGGTAAATTTTACAGTACAAATCTTGCTTACGCACCTCCAGAGTATCTGAAAAATGGTAAACTTTCATGGGTTGATTCTCCTTGGTTTCCAGTGTTTATACTTTGCATGGTGTGAATTGATCGTTGGTGATACTGCATTCATTACTGTTGCAAGAAGTTGTATCGGTGCAACCGCTTCATGTTTATTTTCTGCCCAACCGCTTTGGTATCATGTCTGCATCTTGTTTATCTGAAAATCATGCATTGTCCGAAACACATTTTATCATTGACTCTAGCTCCTTCATGTGGGTATCCTCATGTATCAAAGTCGTGGCCTGTCATCAGAGAATCTTCTGATACTTCATAAGCATTTAATTGGACTTCACCAAATTCTAAAGAGACAAAATGTGATTACGTGAGAAGTAACTAGGTAGAGACTCGCACTAGCTTAGCAGAATTTTGGACCTCCTGCTTTTCTGATCATCCGTTAAGAGACGGCCAGTTAGCATCCTTGTTTTACTATCCAACGGGCTGATGATTCCATATACCATATCAGTTTATATCTGTTAGCATTCTGGGACAGGGGCTTTTATAATTTATACAAGGAGGAAGTGAATGTGCAGAAAGTAGTATAAAGAAATCTAGCCGTTGGGCTGTGATAGGGGTTTACAACTGTGTCAGAAGTAGGTGACCTGGTAGTTGGACATTTTAGCATGATAAGGCCTTAGGGCTTCTAGCTTGTTTTATAGAAACCTGAGTTTATTCCAAGGCTTGGCGTTGGCTCTTGTGGAGACTCCTCCCTTGAGTGGCCCTCTGACAAATACGTCTCAGTTGTGATTTGGCCTAAGGAATATACCTCAATTAGATCTAGTTTCTTATTATTCTCCTGCTTCCTAATCACCTATCTGTTGATTCACCTTTTCGCTCTAGCAGATTATGACCTCGTGTTAGTCATATAAATAAGGGACTTAGCTATAGTTAGGATTATCCAATTCCGAAAGTAAGAATTAAGCTTGTTGGCTTTGTCTCATTGGAGTGTGTTTCACCTTTAAGAGTTATATCTATAATATAGTTTTTTTTTATTGCATGGCAGTTGTAGTTATGTTGTGGTTACTCGAAGTAGTATTTTAGATGCAGAATGGAGAAAATTTCATTGCTTATTAGAAGAAGGAGAATATATTCATAAATAAGTGCAATTGCATTACCGGCTCTTTATAATATTGATGTTCTATCACTGACATCGTTATTATTTGCAGGAAAGGTGACCCCTGAAAGTGTGATTTACAGCTTTGGCAACATTCTTTTGGATCTATTGAGTGGAAAACATATACCTCCGAGCCATGTAAGTGGATTTCGTGTACAAGGTTGCAGTATCTATGCTGAACTACAAGTTGTTAAAAAGGATGACTGTAGTATCACATTTGCTGTTCAGCTACCTGAGATAATATTTCAGTTGGGGTGATAAGCATTGCTTCACGTTCTATGTTTTCTTAAGCTTCTGAATACAATAAATGGATGATCGTATTGATTGATACAGATATAGTAGCAAAGTTGTTCATGATTTCGGTGTTTATTGATATTATGACATCTAACTGCATTATATGTATGTCTTGAGGGTAATCACCTTTAGTTTTACTTTATACTTGTATTTGTTCGTTAGGCTCTTGACATGATGCGTGGGAAAAACATCACAGTCCTGATGGACTCTCACCTGGAGGGGAAATTTTCCATGGAAGAAGCAACTGTAGTTGTTAACCTTGCCTCTCAGTGTTTGCAATATGAACCAAGGGAGCGTCCAAACACGCAGGATCTTGTTTCAACTCTTGCTCCACTAGACACCAAACCTGATGTGAGGGACTCTTCGTCCAGTTTATCTATTGAATGTTAAATTTTCCTTTAAAATACTTGTTGATTAACTAGATTTGATGAAGCATTGGGCATGTATATTGTTTGTTCAGGTTCCATCCCACGTTATGCTTGGAATTGAGAAGCAGGATGAGAGCCCTTCAACACCTCAATTTCCTCTGTCGCCCATGGGTGAAGCTTGTTCTAGGTTGGACCTTACAGCTATACATCAGACATTGTTTATGACACATTATAGAGACGATGAAGGAACGAACGAGGCAAATCACTCAACATTTAACAACATAGAGAATTTTGATAGGCTCCTGAATAAACTAAGCCGGAGTGGTGTTTGGTGCAGTTATCTTTCCAAGAGTGGACGCAGCAGATGAAAGACATGTTAGATGCAAGAAAGCGCGGAGACTATTCGTTCAGAGACAAAGATTTCAAAGCTGCTATCGAGTTTTACTCCCAGGTAGGTGCGTAACTGAAGCTGCGTCAATGTTGAGAATAAAGTGTAATTAAACATGGTGGGTTTGTATGTAGTTCACAGATGTGGGAAGCATGGTATCTCCAACGGTGTTTGCAAGGCGGAGTCTATGCTACCTGATGTTGGATCAGGCAGATGCTGCATTAAGAGATGCAATGCAAGCGCAGTGTGTGAACCCGGATTGGCCGACGGCCTTCTACATGCAATCGGTAGCTCTTGCCAAGCTGGACATGCACAAGGATGCTGTGGACATGCTACAAGAAGCCTCTGCGCTCGAAGAGAAGAGACTCAAAGGGGGAAAAGGTTGCTGAAGAAACAGATTTTGAAGTGGATCAAGATTGTGAATTTAACAGTATGGTGAAATTGAATTCATAAATGCATCAACAGTCTTCATCTAGACCACGGGACTCAGGAGTCAGGACCTACTATGCAAATACAAATAATCATATATCTAGTAACGCAAAAACTTTTTTTTTAGCCACATGTCAAACACCATTTTTTTTAAGCCTCTAAATTTATTTTAAAAAATGATTTATAAATATTAATATAAATTAAAAATACAAATTAAAATTTTACATAGAGATTCTTTTTAGTTTCAAAAAACCGTATAAAAAAAATCTACAAATAAAAGAGTACATAGGAAGTTTTAAAATCAGCAATACCTTTAAAAATTAATTAGAATTTAAATATATACTTTCAAATAAAATATTTAAAAAGCTTCCATGAAAATTCAAAATAAAAAGTTCGTAAAAATTTTCTGCAGCAATTTTCAGCCAAAATCTTGGCTCCTTTATTCAAATCTTCTTCCATATTAAAAATTGTTTCAAATATTTTTTTTAGTAAACTTAAAAAAAATTAAAAATAAAAACTTTAATCTATATATATTTTTTAAAATAATTTTTTACAAAATAGGGGTATAAGTTTTTTAGTAAAATTTTGCCAGAAGTATAAATCCAAAAAAGAAGATTGTTTAAGTATATTTTTTTAAATCGGGATTTTAAAAAAATTTGTTTAAATAAATATTTTAAAAAAAATTTCAAATCAGTTTTTAGAACGTGATTTTTTTTGACAATTTTAATTGTTTATACCAATTTTAGCTCTTAGTTTTATACTTTCAACCCTATCTATTTTGATATCTACTATTTTATTGTTACTTTTTATTTTTATTGATTAAATCTAAAGTTTAAAATATTTTATATAATCGAAAAATTAACCTCCTTTTAAAGTTCAATAATGTTCAGATATGACGTCACTCGCGTTCTTATCTCAATATTTTTATGTTATCTAGACGATTTATTTATTTGAATATCACTAACTTTGTAATTTTGATTAATAAAGATTAAAATTGTAACGTCCCAAGTTTTCTAAGTAACCCAAGACGTCACTAGGCTAAGGACCACATAGTGGGTCCCATCAGTTAGCTTGACAACAACTTCACAAACAGGACCTTGCAACAAGAAGCACGAAAAATAATGAAAACATCCAACATGTCATTTATAAAACCTTTACATAACAAACTTGCATGCAGTTAGTATGTATATCCCCAAAACGACATTTAGAAACATGACACTTTAATGAAGGTCTTAAAACATCAGCCTGAAATCAACACGTGTACACAGTTGCACACAAATCACAAAAGACTCGCTTGCAAGCGATTGATTTCAAAAGATGTTCAACCAACCCTTGGCTTAACACTGCCCCGGCTGTCCACTTCCTGCAGTTGACAACTTGACATCCCTGAAGCGTTCCTATGATCGACATTACCTAAAAAGTTTCGGTTTAAAACCGTTAGCTACTGATCATAATCTATCCACGAGAGATTATATCAACACATCACAACACAACACGTATATTCAAATACCATATATCGTGCTCATGAGATGATATCATGCTTATATGAATGATGCACGTGAATGCAGTATGCAATTTACAATTTGCGATCCCGGACCAAATCCAAAATCATTGCTTTACGGTTTTGGCTTTGGTGTGAGCTCACCATTGCACAGATTAGGTTAATTCAGACATTTGCTCTTAGGTCGTAGCCAGACTGATCAAGTCTACGGGTCAGGATTTCTCGTGTCGGGTTATGGTCTTAACCCTCTAACCACATGCAACATTTTCCCATTCATGTTAATGCAAACATTTACCATTTTAATTAGGTGTGCGACCCGAGTCCGAAGTCCATCAGACTCGGCGTCATTCTTATACACGCGCAAGTGATCCGGGCCTGGCCAAGCTCCGGCATTCACTACAAGATACTCACTTTACATACTCTTGACCTTTACAGGTCGCCGTCATATCACACGTCTCAACAGGTCTATCATGTTATGTAATACCATGCCTCAATAGGCTAACACTTATCAACTTAATCATTTCACATAACCTTGATATGATATACATAACAATAACATTAAGCATGCTTTAACATCACATCATCATATTCATAATAAAACACAACAATAACATTAGCATGCTTCACACATAACACATCACAATGCATGACATCAATCACAAATCAACACAACAAGATATAAATCTCTCAGGCACGAGTTTCTACAGATCGAAGCTAAGTAAGTCCGAAGACTTACCTCGATACGCTCACTGAGCAACTAAGCTATAGTTAGTCTACCGTCTTCAACAACACCTGTCGAGAATATCATATTTCTCGTATTAAATTTCTTGCTTCAAACATCAATTAAATTCATTCATTTGAATTTAATTAGCTTATAGCGTTTTCTAAATTCCTAGTTTAATTAATTAACCTTTAGTTAATTAATTAAAATTCACCAAAATAATGTTTTACCCACAAGCAGTTTTTGAATCCACCTGTCATCAGATCTGATCAAATAAATAACCCATAATCACCAGAATAATGTAACGAGCATAATGAAATTTCCATTTATCCATTTTGACAAGCCTAAGGTCAATTTAGGTCAAATCACAATACGGAAAACGAATAAATTCATAACTTATTCGTTACTAAACCGATTGACGATCCGAAAGAAGATTCGGAATCACAACGACGTTGGCTACGCTCGGACACCATCAGATTCACCGGAATCTGAGCGACGGAACCGGACATGTAAGGGGGAGGCTCGACCTGACCTTAAATTCAGCGGAAACGCAGACACTTGGTACCAAAATGAAGAGGACGAAGAGAGGAATCCGAAAACTCAAACAGATTCAAAATCGGATTACAAACGAAGACTAGATCTGAATGTGAAGGTAGAGAGAAATGAGAGCTTTTACGAGGAAATGTGAAATGAAATGAAGGAATTTCCTCTATTTATAGAAACGTCAATAATTATCCTCTAGCATTATCCTTTAGCAAAGTCGATAATTATCCTCTAGCATCATCCTTTAACAAAGTCGATAATTATCTTCTAGCATTATCCTTTAGCAAAATCGATGATTATCCTTTAGTATTATCCTTTAGTAAAGTGGATAATTATCCTCTAGCATTATCCTTTAGCAAAATGGATAATTATCCTCTTGCATTATCCTTTAGCAAAATTGATAATTATCATTTAGCAAGGTTGATAATTATCCTCTAACACTATCCTTTAGCAAAATCGATAATTATCCTTTTACCGATCCGAAGGTGGTTTGGGTCCTTTCTCCAAATTTCTTGGAATTGGAATAATAATATCGGAATATTGTGTGGGTAGTTAATATGCAATTTCCTTGTAAATGCATATTCCTAAGCCGCCTTTCTTAGCTGCTAAGAAACAAAATAGTGACTCTTTTGACCATTTTGTCTTTCCAAGTTATTTCATATCTAGGACATGTCCGATATCCTGATCGTTTCTTTAAATTGCATTTTTATTAAATGAATCTCCCAAATGCTCCAAAAAACACTGGTGGTAAAAACTATTCTCCGGATGAAAAAGTAGAGTTTTCCCCACAAGGTCAATCTCAGGCCAAAAACTCAATAGTGGAATCCAAGCTTGCCCATTTTACCCCATTCGCAAGTTGACCCAATATTACTATCAATGATTAGGTTTAATCCGCCACCATAATCATGTTGATTTAGAATTCAAAAATCCTAGCTCTTACAAAAACTACTAACATATAGTAGTTACAAGGTTAATACATTAAAAAGTAAGCTATTGTATTTTCAATAAATAAAAAATTACAAAAATTGTTCTATAATAAAATCACATGTTTTTTTTAAGTCTCACTATTTCTAAGGAAATTAATAAAATCAAACGTATAACAATTTAATAATTAAAGATTTTTTCCTCTTTGTGCCCTCAAGGTTTTGACGTTTCCTCTTGGTATCCACTAAGTTTCAAAATTCCTCTTGGTACCCTCATGGTTTCATTTGTTTCCTCTCTATACCCATTCTTAATATATTACATTAAAAATTCATTATAAAATAATTAAAAATTAAAAAAAAAATTTAAAACTCATGATGACCTCATTACATTTTAAACTAATAAATTGATAATAAAAGTATTTTTTAAATATTTTTTCTGTTTTAAAAAGTAAAGTAAATGAAAGATAATTTTTATTTTTGAACCAAAGTAAATTTTTTTTTTTTTTATCTATTTTTGATTTAAAATAAAATATATAAAATTAAATCAAATATAAAATTTATAAAAAAAATTTAAGATTCCAGAAATTTAAACATATAGTAATTTTTAAATTAAATTTTCTATAATTTATTTTAATTTGAAAATAAAAATATTATTTTTATGTCTTAAATTTAGATTTTTCATAATATACTTTTTCATACTCTTAAAAAAACATAATTTTTGTAAAACTATCGAATTAATATAAATTATAAATTTAAATTCAAAAATAAATAAATTTTATTATATTGTTAAATTTCTAGACTCTTAATATAAAAAAATTAAAAAAAATATTTTATTTTATATATATTTTTACAATCAAAAGTAAAAAGTAAATTAATATTTTAATTCAAAAATATAACTGTCTTTTAATTCAAAAATAAAATTATCTTTATTTCAAAAAATAAAAAATATATACAAAAACTATTTCAATTATAAATTTATTAATTTAAATTTAATGAGTTCATAATTTATTTTAAATTTAATTTATGATTTTTATTATTTTATAATAAATTTTTAATGTAATATATTAAGAATGGGTATAGATCAATTAGGATCCTCTATAGCCTTATATGCAGCCTTCTCTATTGTCTTTGTGTGATTGGATAAATTATACATTAAATTTTACTAATTACAGATTTAACAAATTAACTAATTAAATGAAACAAAAGATATCAAATCTTTTTCTGTATTTTCTTCCAAACGTTGTTTTCCTCTTCACTTGTCATTGCAGTGTTGCTGACAAAACCTTTACCTCTTCATCCCTTATCGACTTCGAATAACACTAGTTGGAAACATCGAACCCTTTTCGAATTTCTTGATTGAGAATTTAGATTCAATTGAAGTTCAATATGTTCAAATGAAGTTCTGGCTAATATGTATAGGCCTTCAAACTAAATAGCGTTTCTTTATCAGTAAAATAACGTAGTACTGTATTCTTATTGAATTGTAATTTGAAATTTTACATAACCTTACTTCATATACTTGAAAAAGTTTGAAACCCAATGTGCCATTAGAGTTCAAACATGGAGGTTGAAAGTTGAAACAAGGGAAACTAATTAAACTCAAAGTGCAAAGATGGACGTTGAAAGTTGAAACAAGGAAACTAATTAAACTCAAGAGACATCAAATTTGAACTCTAATTTAGTCTCCACTTAAACCCCATTTGAACCCAAATTCGATAATTAGGGTTCGATGTTTCTACTATGCGGTATTCAAAGTCGAGACGGGGTGAAGAGGTAAAGGTTTTCTCAGCAACGCCGGAATTTCATTTCAGGTGGAGCAAGGTCTCGTCTCCGGCAATAGACGCAGTGAACAAACCAGAGAAGAGAGAGAAGAAGATTTGATATCTTTTGTTTACCCTAAAATATATGAAAACATATAATTTAATTAGTTAATTTGTTGAATTTGCAATTAGTTAAAATTTAAGTAAAATAAGTTAATGTATAATGTGTCCAATCACACAGAGGCAATAGAGAAGGTTGTATATAAGGCTATAGATGTAATATCCAAAATTTTTCATTTCATTTGATTCCGTAGCAAACCGGAGTTTAATCCGTGGATTTCCTCTATCTACCTAGTAGTACACTATCTCAAAATTTCATCAGTTTATGTAACCTCACTTCACATAAAATGATAGAATTTTATATCAAACTCTAATCTATCAAACCCTAGTTTTATCATGACATGTCCTTGACAAAGTCATGACACCCCTTCTTACGAGACCAAGACGAGACCATGACGAGTTATGACGAGACCATGACAAGATAATGACAAAGCCATGCACGGGCTTGACAAAGCCATGACATGTTTTGACAAAGCCTTGACAAAACTCAGCCCACTTTTCCCTATTGCTTCAGCCCAGCCCTTTCCTTGCTTCAGCCCATACCTTTACCTTGTTTCAGTCCAGCTCTTCCTTACTTCAGCCCAACCCTATGACGCGGCCCATCAGCTGGATAAGGCCAAGCGGATCTCAGAATTTACTCCTCTCTCCTATCTTACGTAACTGGAAATTAGGAGCAAATCTTTTTCCCTAAATGCACAAGATCACGCCAGCCTTCACTCCTTCTTCTCACGATCTGCTGAGCGAGATTTGACGATCGGTTTACCTCAACTGCTCCAGGATCACGTGCAGCCCCATCGATCTACAGAAGCACGCCCAGTCTACGCAGATCCCTTGCATCCTAATCAGCACCATCGATATACAGAAGCACGCCCAGTCGGCTGAGCGAGATTTGACGATCGGTCCGTCCTTCTGTACGAGATCCATTGCATCCTCCCTTCTTGAGCACATGTATCCTCTTCACTCTTCATCTTTCTGTCACCAACCAGCACAAACCGACGCCATCCTTCTGCACGCAATGGTCTTCCCTGCTGCTGTTGAGCCATTGGGTAAGCACAACAGACCAAGGCGCCCCTCCTCCCTCCTTGTCGAGATTATAGTGAGTATGACATGCTCTTCCTTCCCTCCGTTTATATATATATGCGTAGCTGCTGCTAAGCCATCCTAGAACCCATACTTTGCAGCCAAAGGAGCAATTACAAGGAGCTGTTACTTCTTTTTCAGCTTTCCAACATTTACGAGCAGTCAACTTCGGGTCCAATTTTGGGTAAGTTATACTCTTCCTTTTTGGCTAGTTTTCGGATATGTTATAGATGGTATTTCAAAGTAAATCATACTAAAATTTCAGAGGAATCCATGTTATGGTTTGAGAGATATGGGGTTTTAAAGTTCAGTTTTATAAATGTGCTGAGTTGAGAAAAACAGCATGGGATGCTGTTTTGTGAGATAGTTTTGAATAGGCTTTTGATCTCCGTTAGACTTGAATTTTTGATATGATATAGTTGACATCTTGTTGTAGATCATATTAAAATTTGGGAAGAATAGGAGTTACGGTTTGAGAGTTATTGTGTTTCAAAGTTGACGTTTTTATATATGTGCTGAGTGTTGGGAAAAACAGCAAGTGATGCTGTTTTGTGAGATGATTTTGAATAAGCTCTTGATATCCGTTGGGCTTGAATTTTGGATATGATATAGTTTACATATTGTTGTAGAACATATTAAAATTTGAGAGGCATCCAACGAGTGGTTTGGGATGTATGATTTTTCAAAGATTGAGTTGTAAGCAGTTTTTCGGTGGTGCTGAAATTCGGTTTTGTGAGATAGTTTTAAATAGGATTTTGATCTCCTTTGCGGCTGAATTTTGGATATATTATAGATAAGATTTTATAGTAGAACATATCAAAATTTGGGATAAATCCAGTGAGTGGTTTAAGAGTTATGATTTTTCAAAGTGTACTCAGATTTTGGCTAAGTATAGAAAACTTCAAGTGTTGTAACCAACTTTGGAATTTTTATAAAAATGATGGATGAACAGTTTTGAGAAATTCTTGCTCCTAAGGGTAGAGGGAACATCATAGATGATCTAGAGAATTGTTTTGGAATTTTTATAAGCTTTTACGAATTTTATATTTGAAACCGAAGTTGGACCTTTACGATCTTTTGGAAAATAGGAAATAAGAAAAGTGACAGTTTGTAACTAAACTAAACTTTAGGACTTAGAATATGACTTTATAGTCTCAAATAGAAGTTTAGACTTGAGTTTTGGAAATTCTGGGAGTTTCGGGACCAAGGGTAAAATAGTCATTTTACCATAAATTAGTACTGTAATTGGTTATGTCCTATTACGATCTTCTATCTTAGAAGTCTTAGACTTCTAATTACGTGGGAGTGTGCTAATGCACTTATCTCCTTTGGCAGGCAACTGAGTTGCTACAGTTTACAGAGCGACTTTGGTTTACAAAGAGTCGAGATTTATAACAGGTAAGTCCTTTGGGCTTACTTAGCTGACTTCTGAATATGAGCATAAATGATGATAGTGGTGTGTGATTGAGATGTTTATATTTATATTTTAGAAATAATTAATTACCGACCTATACTTGGCCTAAGAGTAACGGGCGGTGGCATTCTGCTCAGTTAGCTTGAGGGCGTTGAGGGTTTCTTTAGGGACTAGTCCACACTCGGTTTGTAGTGATGCTACCGGCGGAGGTAAGCTAGACCTACACCCAGTTGGATAAGGAACGGAGGCGAGAACTCTTAAGAGTTCTCGTGCCACAACTGTAAAATTGAATAAGATGAATCACCTAAATAATAGATAATAAACGGTTGGGTGCCAGCATGATGTTTGTTTATCATTTTTCTGCGTGTGTTTGTGCTGTTGTTATTCTACTTATATTTGGATAGTTAGCTAACGGTTTAGCCGTGTTGTAGATCTGTAGAGATAAACAGTTGCAGAGAGATTCGGGACGGATGGTCAGCCGGGTCCACGTACTCATTAGATGGGGACGGGGGAGTCTTCCATACGTCATGCATGTTATGTATCTTTATATATGTTTGTAAGGCTGTCACATGTGTACCTTCATACCATTAAAAATATTATGTTTTGTAAATTGTTTTAATTACATTTGTGCCTTGTTGTAAGATCTTAGTGAAGTTGTTGTTAAACCAAGGTCGGGACCCATTGTGAGGTCCTAACCAGTAGATCCCTGAGTTCTCAGAATTTGGGGTGTTACAATAGAGGATCCTGACTGGGTATAGAGAGGAAACATATGAAACCATGAGGGTACCAAGGAAAATTTTGAAACTTAATGGATACCAAGAGGAAAAATCCAAATCTTGAGAACACCAAGAGAAAAAATTTATAATTAAATAATAATAAAAATTATAACTAAAGTTTATTTTTTAAACATTAACACTTTAGTGCCCAATCAACTTTTTTTTGGTTATGTTTTGACTTTTTTGATTTTCAGATTTAAAAATATGTATTAAAACTAATTAATGCTTAACTTTAATTCACTAATCATTGTTTTTCATTTTTAACATATTATTGTAAAGATAAAATTAAATTACAATCCGCACAATGTGCGGGTAATACACTAGTTTTGTATTTATTCTAAAATATATAAACGACACTTCTCTACCACGTGTTAACATAACATTGGCTGATCATCTAAACGTTTCACCAGTGACCAACACACTCCAGCGTTAACCTCTAAATCCCCAACATTGACTTTTTTTCAAATCAATATTTTTCATATGGACAATATTTTTTCTACTCATGTGTGTTTCTTTTAAAACGGAAAGCGGTTTAAAATAATAGACGGCGTGCCGTCTAGTAGATCGAAAGATCGAAAAAGATCGGTAGACAAACTAACCGTCATGAAGGGACAAAAACAAAGCAGAAAAGGAATACATGAAAAATACCCGAAATCAAAGAAGTCTTCAAGGAAAAGCAGATGATCGATCCACCAGGAGGCAACGAGCATAAACGTTCATCTTTGAAGGAAGTACAAGGTAGGAAGCTTGGGTAACAATTGCAGACATCTCAAATTTGGACTACAACAGAGCCATCAGGATTCGATCACAAGTTCATGCCCCCTTCTTGACAAACGCTCAAAACCACCATCAAAGACAGCAACAAACCTCATAAACGAAAACTGCATAACACAAGAATCATGATGTATAAAGGTGTAAAAGGTGATGGTTAAACCAAAAATGATTTGTAGGGAGAAAATTGTTCACAACGAGTTGATTTACTAATTGGTTTAAAACAAAGGAGTTCATTTGTTTTGATTGATCTGACAATGATCAATTTTGTTTTTAAAATCATTTATTGTCTCAGACAATAAAGATTTGAGACATAATTCAATCAGCCTTAATTTTTATTTTACCTTTTCATTTTTGATGATTTTGGGTCGTTAAGCCGGGGTCAAATCGACCTTAATTTTTAATGTTCCATTTCATCTTCGGTGTATTTGGGGCTGTTAGGCCGAGATCGGTGTCATTAGGCCGTGAGAATGGTGTCGTTGAGAGGACATGGACCAAACGTTTGTAACCTTTATTTATATAACAATAAACAAATTGTTAATGGAGTAGAGAGAATGGTCATCAAAATCGGAAACGTTAAACACTTCTTATTGGTTCAATTATGTCAATGGAGCATAGAGAATGGCCATCAATGGGATGTTTCATGGCATCATATATGTTAAATTCAACAACCGCACCATCAAATTCCATGATCAATTTTCCAGTTACATAGTCTATTTTTGTTCTAGTTGTTTTCAAGAAAGGTCTCCGCAGTAAGATGGGTGCAACATGTGTATCATGTTCCATGTCTAATACAAATAAATCAGCCGGGAAAATCAAGTTGTCAACCATAACTAGCACATATTCAATTATTCCTTTCGGATAAACATTAGATCTATCGGCTAGTTGGACAGCAACTCGAGTTTCATGCAGTGGTCCAAGACCAAGTGATTGGCAGACATAATATGGAAGTACGTTTATTGATGCACCTAAGTCTAGCATGGCTTTGTCGAAGCGAGTTTCGCCTATGACACAAGGGATACTTACCATGCTCAGATCACTAGATTTCTTAGGCATTTATCGTTGGAACACAGCAGAAACGTGCTCGCTCACCTTTAGCTTATGTTTCCCCTTCAACTTCTGGTTCCTCTTGATGGTGCATAACTCCTTCAAGAAACGAGCACACTTAGGAATGCTTTTAACAAGTTTTAGAAGAGGGATATTTACCTCGTATTTTGAGAAAGTCTCAAAAAGATCCTTATCTTCTATCACTCTCCTCTCTTTGAGTGCCTCTGGAAAGGGGGTTGGTGGTTTCTTAGAGTAGAGAGATGGAAGATTCGGACGGATGTAAAGATCCTCTTCTTGTGTACTTTCTGTTACTTTGTCTGCGCGTGCAGGTTCTTGTAGCGCGGGGGCAACTCAACTTCTTCAGCCGCGGGGGCGGGCTTCTCAAGCCGCGGGGGCAACGTCACAGTAGGTAAGGGTGCGACTGTACTATTAGAAACCAATTTTTCCAACACCAATGCTTGGTTTGGGTGTACTTTCTTTCCGCTCCTTAGTGTACTAACATTCTCCTTGGGGTTCACCATAGTCTGGGATGACAAGTTTCCCGAGGTTCAAGCTTTGATCCTCGTGATTGCCTCCACCATCTGTCCAACTTGCTTCTCTAGATTTTTGATACTTGATTTTGTACTTTGGACATGGGTGACAAAATATTTAGTCAAAATTTGCAACATATCTTCAATAGATTCAGACTTACCTTGACGATGTTGTTGTTGGTTCGGTTGATCCCTCCGCCTAAAGTTGGGATGATCACGCCATCCCGACATATACTTTTGGGCGTAAGGATCGTTCCTTTGGTGTTGTTGTTGTTGTCCCTATCCCATGGTATTCATCTCAATAGTAGAGTCATCTTGGACTTGAGGACACAAGTCCGTGGGGTGGAAGGGATCAACACATACTCTACAAGCCTTTAGTTGTTGTGGAGTTCCCATCAAAGTGAGCCTCTTGACCATCTCCTTAAGCTCGGCAATCTCACTAGACATTTCTGACCGGCTGGGGTTTACAACATGCACCCCTCTTTTGTTAGTGGTCCTACCAAAGTTCCTTGGTCCCTCCGTCATTTCCTGAATTTTTTCCATTGCAAGTTTTGATATTTGGGGGAATATTGAGGCTCCATAACCATTTATATTCATGTTCAACATATATTTTTCATTACATATGAATTCATAGCAGATTTCATACAAAAACATTCCTTATCATTTTGTCCCCAATAGGTCATATCTTAAAATGTTATTTGTCAATAGAGTAATCTAAGATATCTTGATAATTTGTGTTGGATGTAGGGTTTCAAGACATTCACGAAATTTATGATAATCCCTTGTGATATTTACTTTTATGTAAGTACTAAATTTCTCTTGTTGTTTGATATTTCTTGGACTTGATATCATCTCTATTGATGGGGGTTTTCAGATCCATCTATCCAACCAAAAAGTAAAAACTTTTTCATCGTACATCACATTTAAATCCTTATTTAAATAGATTTTTGATTTTGATTAATCTTTTACATTTCAAGATGTGTTTTTAGTGATTGAATAATCCCATAATAGAGTATTTTTCAAGTACTTTTCATTGAATGTGTAATAGCTAGGATTTTCGAATTCTAACTAATGTTGATTAACTTAATCGTTGATAGTAATTGACATATAACTCGCGAAGATTTCGTAAGTGATGAGTATGAGTCCCACCGTTATATTCCTCGCGTAATTTTGGACGTTTGGGGAAATTTTTACTTTTTCCTCCGGGTAATTATTTTTACCCTTCGGTGTTATTTGGAGCATTTGGGAGCTCCAATTAATAAAAAAGCAGTTGAGAGAAATGATCAGGACATCAGATATGTCCTAGATATGAAATAACATGGAGAGGCAAAACGGCCAAAAGAGTCGCTATTTCGTTTCTTAACGGCTAAGAAAGACGGCTTAGGAATACACGTTTTCCGAAGCAGTTGTGGAATAATTATCCCTACAATATTCCAGATTTAATATTCCAATCTCGAGAAGTTTGGAGAAGGAGGTTCGACCCGCCTTTGGATCGGTTAAAAGATAATTATCGACTTTGCTAAAGGATAATTATCGTCTTCACTATAAATAGCGGAAAATTCTTTATTAATTCATTTCCTCTCCCGTTTCCTCGTAAAAGCTCTAATTTCTCTCAACCTTCAAACTCATATCTACTCTCCGTTTCTAATCCGATTTCAATTCCGTTTGAGTTTCTAGATTCCTCTCTTCATTCTCTTCATATTGGTACCGAGTTTCTGCATTTCCGAGCAGATGAAGGGTTGGTCGAGCATATATGTCACCAGGCAGGTTCCGTCGCTCAGATTCCGGTGAATTTGATGTTGTCCATGCGTAGCCTGCGTCGCTGTAATTCCGAATCTTCTTTCAAATCGTCAACCGGGTTAGTAACGAATAAGTTATGAATTTATTCGTTTTCCGTACTGGGATTTGGTCTATATTGACTTTGGGCTTGTCAAAATGGATAATTAGAAATTCCATTATGGTCGTTATATTATTCTGGTGATTATGGGTTGTTTGTTTGATGAAATCTGATGACAGGGGTTTAGAAATTGTCTACGGACAAAACGTTATTCTGGCGAAATCTAATTAATTAATTAAAGGTTAATTAATTAAATTAGGATTAGAATTGAGATTGAGGAATGTTGATTAGATACTACCTTGAGATTTGAGAAATTGTGAGTTATGCTGAGATAGTGAGGTTTAGTTGGTTGTGAGGCTTATAGATTGAGTATGAACCTCATGGATCCCTTTGGGTCTAGATGTGACCCCTTTGATGAATAGAGTTTGATATATCTTTATGCCTTATTATTAGGCAGTGCCCTCTTTCAGGATTGGAGGTTGTTGTGGTTGAGCTGAGTACGAGGTTGAGGTAAGTCCGTAGGACTTACTTAGCTACCATCCCTATATTGGGTGTTTGCATGAGTGGTGTGTGCGTTATATGTTTGCTATGATAGCATGAGATATCATTTATACTGACCTATGTTTTATTGACTACCCCGTTGCGTGGCTGTGATAACCCTTCCCTTTCATCCTGCCATGGAGTCTGGGAGGTTCTCTAACGTTAGGCCAGATTGGTTTACAGGAAGGGCGCAATCCACTCCCATAGGGTATACGGGTTGTGTGACCGATACTCGTACAGCTGGATATAGCACTCAGAGGCGAGGATGTATCGGTCCTCGTGTCACATACTTTCATCTATCTATATATATACGATTTGAGTGAATGACTATTATATAAAGATGATAAAATGGGTAAATGTGTGATATCATGCTGATGTGTTTATCTTTCATGATTGTGCTTGTGCTTATGCATTACCTTATATATGTATGGTTAGCTAACGGTTTCATACCGTGTTGTAGATGTTTGCAAGATAGGCGCTGTTGGGTGATCTGACAGGGTGACAGGCCGAGGACTCTCGTACATTAGGTGATTGGTTTTGGGGTTGTTTATGTTTTCCCTCCTGCGTGAGGATGATGTCTTGTTTTCCCTCCTGTGTGAGGATGTTGTTTCATACTCGGCTATGTTATTGTTTACCTTTGGTTATACAGTTTATACGGTTTTATGTATTTGTTTTTATATCTGTCAATGCCATGTTGTAAGGTCCCGTGAACTTGTTGTCAGGCTAGGGTCAAGATCCATCGTTGTGAGATCCTAACCCAATGTGACATTCCGAGTCCCGCGGAATCGGGGTGTTACAGATTGTTGTTTGGTTCATATATTATTTTCCATAATAGTTTCATTTTCAAGACTATATTCATGTACTTTGTTTTCTAATACCAATCCCACTAAGATGTTTAGGTTTGCCTATTTCATTTCAACCTACGAAAAGCCTATGACTTGAGTCTTTATTCAAAAAAAAAATTGTTAATAGTATCGAGTTAGTTTGGAAAGAATTAGAGAAATGGAATCTCTTTCGTAGGCCTCTTTTAGGGTGCACATGTTCGTCGGAATGACATTAATCAAAACAGATAAAGAGGCCATTGTGATAGATTCTTTTATCCACTTGATACATTTTTCGTCAAAGATAATCTTTTTCAAGATTGTTTTCTCCATATCAAGTCTCATCCACACATAACCTTCTTTCGTTGAATTACAAAAATGTTTGACTATACTTATAGGGCTCTAGGCCAGTTAACATTCAATCAAACGCAACCGACTTCGCGTGTTCCTAAAAAATAATCACACATGTTTCCCAATTAATCTAGATTGGTCTTATTTAGTTACTTTACATATTCCTACAAGTTTTTAAATTCTTGCATTAATAATTTTAGAAATATGCTCTAATTTTAGAATATATAAGCTATTCTTCCAAGGGTTTTAGCTAATCCTACAAAATTTTATCTATAACGAATAGAATAACAAAAAACAAATTCTACCTTTCAACTAATATTGTCTCTAAGGGAACATATGATTAAGGAAAAATGATAGATTATCCAATCTAACGCATGTGTTGGGCCCGAATCATTTGGGAAGTCGGGCCAACTTGCAACAATGAATGCCTCTACATGTAGAAAAACACATTGTCTTGGAAAATAAGTTCATAAGCTCAAAAAATGAGACCGATCTGGCCGACAAGTGGTGCAAGTCGGACTGATTTGTGTTACTTTGAACGATCTTTATTTTTCACCCCCGGATCTCAAATTCTCAATATATTCATGCTTGACCTCGACTTCCTTGACAATAGGGAGAAACTTAGTGTGTCATAGGCAATTTCCAATAATAAATCCATTTTAGCTTATGGAAGACCTACAATGAACGTACAAGTAGATCTCAAAGACAAAAGAAAATAAATCTATGATGCAAATTTATTCTATATGCTTACAAGATGGATATAAGTAATTATGAAAAAAAAGCTAAAATGGATGTTATCAATCAAGAGGGTCAACAAGGGTTGGAGCCTTCCTCGTTGGGGATTGAACGTAGGTAGAGCTATTAAAAGTTGACCCGACCCGACGAATTGGCCTAAAAAATTTTGTAGAAGAGGATATACGGAACCGACCCACTTGATACCATTTAACCCGAAGTAACCCGACCCGACTAACCCGATTGTCTAAAGTAACCCGACCCGATATGTCCTGATAGCCCAAAGTTTGATCAAGACCTTGTTGCACCAAAAGATCTTGAACTGTTTTTCTACCACCAATTGAAGTTGAAATTCTCATCAAAAAGTTGAATCTCAAATGCCTTCATCAAGCCACCCGTCATCACGCCAATACAAGATTCTTTGAACAACATATTTTACCCGATCACCAACCATCGTAACCTTGATTTTAACACCACTTGTTGAAAATCGACACGCTCCCAACTCGCCAAGCTTTATAGAATATCTTGCGTAATGCCGAAACCTCACTAAAATAAGATATAAATGGTAAATTTGTACTTATCGAATATACAATAAAATTATACAAATATATGAGTATTACTCTTACCCCTCTCTTTTATTACTTTACAACATCGATCAAATACCACACAATGAGTTGATGCCTTGCTTTTAATATCTCTTTTTTACGAGAATGGAAAGAGATTAGGTCTGGTTACTTTTCGAAAGTGCACTAGCTTAAGGCATCCTTGCGGATGAGAATCTGAAGTTATAAAAAATTGCATGAAATAGAAGTAGGTAGGTCATACGTAACTAGAAGATCGGCTAAAATATTGACTTCCCTACAAATGAGTAACAATCACCTCTCTTGAAAGATCGGGCACATGGAACAAATGTTTTAGAATTCGGATAAAACGGATAATTAGCCGTAAATACGATCGAATCCAATAATCCAGATCGTATCTAGATCAGGAATCTTATAGCTTTGAATATGGATATCTGGATCATATTAATATATTCGCATAAACTTTAATATAAAAAAAATCATATCTAAAGATGTTAAGTAATCAAACCGGTTTTGAGTCATCCCAACATCAACACAAACATAATTGGTCCGACATCGAACCCGATTGACCCGCCCCAATTGACACCGCTATCCGAATCGCCGAATCCATAAAAAACCGAAGTAACCCGAACTAAAATGACTCGAGAACAGAATTAAACCTATTCGTTATGACCCGAGAATCGAGACTGCTCGATAACCCGTTTTCTCGAACCATCAATACTCTACCCAATCCGACCCGAAATAGACAACTTAAATAATTGGCAACAACCATTCCAAGGCAGCCGACACTTAGAATCGATCTAAATCCCGCGGGGGATAGGTCAATTTAGTAGCAAACGAACCCGAGTGGTCCCTTGTCGATACACAGGCTGGCATGAAAGCGTCAACCATCTCCTCAAGGTTTATCTACAAATCAAGAGTAGTTAGAGAAGATCTTTAATGCCACTCGTGCACATAATTATTTTTTATAATCATATGAACCTTCTTGGCGTTCGTGTGTTTATGGTATCTGTCAATAAACATTGAAAGAGACAAACATGGGCACACGTGGTTCAACGCCTTCTGAGGATCCGAATATGCCAACGTATCACATATAGATCTGATTAGCTGGCGAGTTGAGTTGGGTAGGAGGTCACATCTTGCAATATTATTGGATAGTCATGTCATAACTGAGAAGCTTCTTCTCATTTCCTGTATATAAATTGAGGAAGCTCAAAACCCATGAGATCAGATTCAGGAGTTGAAAACATAATATGGCCTTGTCTGAAAACACAGAAACTCCTTACAGAGGTCGCTCCATCAGCTTACCAACAAGACCTCGCCCACAAGTGCCTCACTTCGAGGAGCATTTCTGCAGACTCAGATCTTCTCAGGCTGCTTCTACTTCCATTTCATCATCATCAATGATCCACACCCTTGGTGGCCTCAAGGATTTATACGATTGCCTTGACCAGTTGCTACTTTTGCAACCCAATCAGCAATCCTTGATCCAATCCAGCCAGGCGGATGATGAGTTGGATGCATCCCTCAGGCTCTTGGATGTGTGTGCAACCGCAAAGGACGGGCTTCTCAAGACCAAGGAATCCATTCAAAGCATTCAGTCGGTTTTACGAAGAAGAGGGGGCGGGGAGCTTACCATTGCGGATGGAGTGAATCAATACCTGAGTTCCAGAAAGAAGATAAAACAGGCCATGAGAGGGTCCTTGAAAGACACCAAGACTGTTGTTGACAGATGCTCAAAGAATGATGCAACTGCTTCAATGGTTGGAGTCTTGAGACAAATGGAAGCTTTGACAGCTAACATCTTTGGGTCATTTCTGTCATATATAGCGAGCTCAAAGGCTCAACCCAAGAAAAGTAAATGGTCAGTGGTTTCTAAGCTTGTGCACCACGCTGCAGCTTTGGAGACGTCATCAAGTGAATTTGATCAAGTTGATGTTGCTATGATGTTGCTCGAGAGCCACAACAGGAAGGGAGGGATTAATGTTGTGGAAGCGGAGAAGATGAGGAGGAAGATGGTGAATTTGGAGGCTCAAATTCAAGAACTTGATGAAGTTGTTGAATGCCTGTACAGACGTCTGGTTAAGACTAGAGCCATTCTTCTTAACATCCTCAGTGCCTAAGAAAAAGTCCTGAAAAATGAATATAGCCATACTTTTCATGTAAATATAACGCCTGTTTCCATATGAATGAATGATCAACTGCCACTTCTTTCATATTACACATTCTGGTGAAGTAGCTTTGATGGAATTATAACTTCTTAATATCCTCTCTGCAACTTCTTTTCATATTATAGATTTCTTCCTATCCGTCTTTATGACACCCTCTTGCCACAGAAGGCGAAAAGAAGAGGTCAGGAATGAAGGTCACTTGTGCACAGGAAACGCTAAATAAGAATTCATAAGATGCTCTCGAATCAAACAGAAACTTGTGTGAGTATGATTGGATTAGATGGTTGAGTTTCATAGAATCACTCATGCACCTTGTGTTGCCCACATCCATCATCCATGTGAACAACTATAGCTCAGATATCTTTCTCAAGGATATTTTATTGTAGATCAAAGACTCTGATCAGGAGGATATCCGAGTAGTTCTCTTGAAAAATCAGTGTTGAGCCAAGCAATGCCAATTGAGTAGTGGAGCAACTGCCTAGCTCATCTGTCCTTTCACTCTCAGAAGCCTCAACAAGCAACTTGATGATTCTATATTGTTCAAATAATTTGCAGCATCTAACATCATATCTGATAAGCCTGTTGAAACTTTAAACTCAAAAACTTGACTTTCATCAGCTTTATTCGACTTCCATACCTTACAACATACGATCAAGCTAAACATGAGTAATTTATTTTCGCAATATTAAATACGTGAAACAAGACCATTGATAGGTTACAAATCTAATATGTAGCTGCCATGTTGCCTCTTTACCAGACCCACTAGCAAATAAGATACTATTTCTCTGTCATGGCGCCATGATCCTGAAAATGAGCTGCACACGAGTGTCAATAATTCCATTTTGATGGCAAGTAACCAACAATTTTATATTTTCCACAAGTCCAGCCTTCAACGTGATTCTCTGCACCCTAACTTGAAGAGAACTCATAATACAACAACCAGATCATAATTGAAGAGAAAATGGGTCAGGCTGGAATTGTCTTCTTCATATACAAGAGAAGGAGACAAACAGTTAAGATGAAAGCGTGTGCACATAATATGGATCGAGAGCTCTTTAAAAATATTATGAGCCTATGAGGTGGTGGGAGACAAACCATAAGCATTGCAAAAATAATCTCGAAGATCAAGATCTGAAATCATGTTATGCTAACAATGAGATTCCTTCGGTCCCCCTTGCCATTCAATATATATACCTGCACCCAAGAAGCCCAAAGCACAGCATTTGAAATCTCAATTACAAAACCTTTTCTGCCTTGTAAAGAAATGGCATCAGCTCCTCACCACACTCGCTCAAACAGTCTGCCAAGCAGACCAAACCTCCTCGTTTCCCCATTTGATGAGCAGCTCAGTAGGCTTAGGTCTTCCGAGTCTGCTTCTTCTTCATCATCATCCTCAATCAGCTCCAAACTTTCCCACCTAAGTGATCTCTATGACTGCATTGATGAGTTTCTCCAATTGCCTTCCTCCATAAAGGCCTTGACCTCCCAAGTGAAGTTTGCCGAAGATGCATTGGAAGGATCCATCAAGCTCCTAGATATCTGCAGCACCATCACTGATGTTTTGATGAGGATGAAAGAATGTGGACAGGAGCTTCAATCCATTCTAAGAAGGAGGTGTTCAAAGGACGAGGTCGCCATGGAGGTGGCTAAGTACATTAAATCAAGGAAGACCGCCATCAAGGCCGTCTCCAAAGCACTGAAAGAATTGAAGAAAGTAGAGTGCAAGTATGCAATGGAGATCACAGGTGTAATAAGCAAGTTGAGAGAATGCCAAAAGGTGACTCTCACCATTCTAGAATCTGTCCTTGTTTCCATAGCCGGCCCCAAGGCGGAATCAGCTGTCTCCAAGTTGTTCAAATCCAAGCGCATCACCACCCAACAAGAAACCGAATTCTTTCTTTTTGGATTTGAAACCACAGAGGCTGCCCTGCATCCAGAGAAAGTCAGGAGTTGTTTGGAGAGCATGGAGATCAACATTAAGGATGTTGAACAAGGCATTGAAATCTTGTTTAGGCATCTGATCAAGACAAGAACTACCATTCTCAACATACTCAACTGATAGATCCACAACAACACCAAATTTTTGTCAACTTGCATAGAAAACAATACACTTGTAATCACAGATCAATAGACAGATGATAAAACAGTACTTCACTACATATCTTTGTGTCGTATCTTTAACTTACTCTTCTTTCTGTTTAATTCAAAGCAATCCAACCCGGTTTTAATAAGTTAATCATCACGAAACTCAACCATTTGAAATCTGAACCAGCAAAACTCTCACAACATTATTATGAACAGGGTACCTTCAGTTGCAGATTTACCATATATGTTCAGGTGAGATGAAAAATGAACACTGTGAAACCTGATTGAAACCCAGATAAACAAGTTATTTTCTAGCTTCCGATCTCCCATCATACAATACCATGAAAAATAATTTTTCCAGGTTGGCCACACAAATAAAAAAAATTCAGCATCCACAGTGCCAGATTGTAAGATGCCATATGTCTATAGGAAACGTGTAGTCAATGCTATATTGTTATATAACAATTATTTGCACGATATTCTAATTATTTAGACGCTCTTTCAAATGAATTATCATACTAAGTTCATCATTTGTTTAGGAAGAAGAGTTCGAGCATCAAATGCTTTGCCTAACAGATGATAAACCAATGTCTTCTCCCTCTTTTGAACATTAGTTGCTTAAGCATCTTCTGAAAGTGGGCAATAGAGGAATTGCAATGAACGTTAATAAACATAAATCCCAAGTATAATCCTGATGCTGAGAATAACAGAAGCATGCAGTTTGACATATGAGAAAATACATCTAGGATCAAAGTTTTATTGTAACTACATTTATAAATGTAGTGGCACATCAATTGATGTCATGATCCCTAAAATGAGGTGCACACGAGTGTCAACAACGCCATTTTAAAGTTAATTAACAAATATTAGTTTAGCAACCCTAACCTTAGCTGATTACAAGAAGAGAAGGTGGGAAAGGTTGGCTTTGTCTTCTTCATGTACAATAGTAGGAGACAAATTGTTGAGATGAGTGTGTATGCAGATATGATGGATCGAGATATGAAAACATTAGGCTTTGAAGGTGGTTGGAGACAATCCATAAGCATAGCTGACAGAGAGATTCTTCCGGTCTCTCTCGCCCTGCAATATATATATATGTAGCCCAAGGAG
This sequence comes from Fagopyrum homotropicum, assembly GCA_033239125.1. NCBI lineage: Eukaryota > Viridiplantae > Streptophyta > Magnoliopsida > Caryophyllales > Polygonaceae > Fagopyrum > Fagopyrum homotropicum. Next base: position 106,348,767 of record BSWB01000002.1, read on the forward strand.
AGCAAGTTGAACATTTGAAATGAACTACAAGAAATGGCCTATTCATCATCAGCTCCTCACCACACTCGGTCAAACAGTCTTCCGAGCAGCTGAGTCGGCTCAGGTCTTCAGAGTCCGCTTCAACATCCTCCTCAGTCAACGCTAAACATGCACACCTATATGAAAATGGATAATCAAAGAAAATAGAGAAGAAACATGCTATGGAGGACAATGCCATCAGCAAGTTGAGCGAGTGCCAAATGGTGACTCTCAATGTGCTACAATCTTCCATAGCCGGTCTAATCCAAACGCATCACTAGCCGACAACAAATGGAATCCTTTGTTGTTGGATTTGAAGCCACAGATGGTACCCAGCATCCACAGAAAGTGAGGAGAGCAACATAAAGGATATCGAACAAGGCGTAGAGTGCTTGTTCAGGCATTTGATCAAGACAAGAACTGCCATTCTCAATATCTTCAACTAATAGCTTCAATTGAAGAAGAGCAGTTTTGTCACTCTGTACCAAAACAATACCTCTACTTACAGATATACACAAATATTATACACCATTACTTCATTACATATTTGTTCATTCTCACAATTCTTTCCTCCAACTTGAACAACAAAACTCTTCCCAATTTAATTTTAACAAGTTATTTCACTTGCAAATTTGCTCTCTGTAGTAGTTTTAGACTAAAACTGAACAAGGGTGGTTTTAATTTTACATTATTAAACGATGATATCCTCAAAGGAAATTTTGTGCAGCTTCATGTCACATGAAAATAAATAATTAAGTAATAAAAATGATCATAATACAAGGAGAGGAAAAAAAGTGGGTATATCCTAATGACATTGCAGGAGAGGGGACAACAATTTGAGTTTACTCGTGATATATCATCGTGGATGAGGTTATGAAAACTAACTTATTAGCTGGGAAGGGATATGTAGATATTAGAAGTCATGCTGTTCGATATTAAACTAAAATGCCCGAAATGTGAAACTCAAATGGGACAACACTCCTTCCCCTTTCTTCCTTAGCACCCAAGAAAGTGAAACTCAAATTCCCGAAATGTCACAAGGTTCCTTAACCAAAAATGCTTACATCTGACATTTTTACGAAGCATTACAAGAAGGGTGAGGCGGTGAACGAGTATTGTCAAGTCTCATGCAATTATTGTCCAAAGGTGTACAAGTGGAGGGCGAAGGGCGGCTACGAGACTTTGCAAACCCACATGCAAATCCATCCCGAAGCTAGGGATATCACGGGACAATTGAAATCGTCCCACTGGTTTGCATCTTCTTTCTCTCAATCTCCTTTATTTATGTATAACCATAGTGAAGAAAGTTTGGGATATGTTATATGTTCTCATGCATTTCATTTGCTTATGTAGAATATGAAGAAATTTGAGCATGTAAAACTAAATATCTTCTAACTTCTTTTAAACCAACTTCTCACAAAACCGTTTCCAAATTAGTTTCTAAATGTTACAAACAAAAGAAAGAATTTTTTTTTTCGATTTTATATCTTTCTTGTATCAAGTTTCTATTTGTAGTGATATTTGCAGTACACTATGAGAAAAACATTTTTACATGGGCATTACTTTACATTTTATTGAAAACGATATGTTTTTTCATCAATATGCATTATATTTCGCCATTTCAACCAAAGACATGATGCCACAAATATTGCAAACTTGGTAAAAACGGTTTTATAAAAATATAATTTACAACACTGAGTTTTTTCATATTCTTTTAAAAATGCATCCGCTAACACCTCCGCCGTAAACCAATTGGTCGAGGATGCTAGACAATATTTGCGAACTCCTTTCACTCAACAAAGATGTGCATGCCATTTTTAAAATTATGTGTTCCAGATGGACTGAAGATTTTAGTGGTTATGCTAACTCCCATCACCGACGTTATTGATCGTTTTTGGCACTCCTCCGATTTCAAAAAAAAAATAGAGAACATTATGTTTACAACCAAAATTTGAAGACATCTCCTTCACTTGCAATGAATGTAGTCAAGACCAGCCCAATGGTCTCTTCTCTCCTCATAAGTCAAACCATGCCTCATCTCCCCTACTTATGATTCCTTCCACATGAAGATAATGAAGCTTGAAGAGTCCTTCTAAGAACAAAGCTATTATTCTTATTGATATGTTTGTATTAAGTAGTTAAACTCTTCTATTGTCTTGCTTTTTTATTGATGAATCTTCGGTATTTCTAGCACTTACTATACGAGTTTCTTGGCTGAGTTTTGTTCCTATAAAAGGCCATTGTATTCTCCTATTCTAAACAATCCAAGTTCAATGAAGTGAGTTTAGTTTTTGTACTTTCAAAGTTGTTATTTGCTCAAAAACAAAACCTAAATTAGTGAGATTCTTAGTTTTCAAACATCTAGGTGAGATACTTAGGTGGTTCTAAGGTGAGATGCCGGAAAATGAAGCTTCAAACCCCCAAGTAAGATTATGAGGGTAGTTCGTTCGAATTGAGGGATTCCCAAAGTGAGAATTCAAAGGAATTTGCTCTTCATATCCAAAACCCAAAATTCAAAAATAGAGATCGATTTTCCCATTCCAAACCGAGAGAGAACTTGTGTCATCAGTCCTCGTGTTCAAAGCAAGTTCGATCAGATCATGACGGAACATTGGAAGTACATGTTTAAAATGGGACCATGACTGATGAAGACGTATGTTAAATGATTTATCACATGTTTTGCATTCAGAATTCTCCATGCCTAAAAAATACCAGTCTTCTCACAACCGTTAAAAACTTGCTCTACCGTATTCAACTCACCCTTTCAGAAGAATACGGACGCATAATGTACATTGATGTCGATTCTAACGGATGGGACTTTTAGGAAGGAACTACTTGAATCTACTTATCATGATATACATTAGTGTTTTTTCTTTTTGCCTTCTTGGTGATGTACTAGATTGACTTTAACTTCTTGTTTCCAAGTCTTTTTTGCAATAAATGATAATGTTTGTGACTTTCTTATAAGGGATGAATTGTTACCTCAGGTCCTGGAATTACTTACAAAACCCAATGTAGTACAGGTGGTCAAGATCAATCACAAGGAAGACAATTTCTCGCCTTAACAAATTAATTATGAAAACAAAAACAAGAAAATAAGTAAACATATTATGTACAAATATAAGAGATCATATAAGGAAACCATAGGGGGAAACAAAGAGGGGAGATCGTGCGTCAGGAGGTGATAAACCGCACCAGAAGTTTTTCAAACAACCAGAGATCAATAAGGGAATGACCAAACACAAGATCGGAGCAATACACTAGACTTAGATAGGGTAGCTCATCCAATGAGGTCTCTAGGAATCAACCTCATTGACTTGTAAATCAGTTTATAAGTGAAGGCGGATAAGAGGGATAAAGATTGGCTTTTTACATCGTTTAAAATAAGATCGGAAGATGATGAAACCAAATTAATAGATAGAAATAGAGAAACCCAGACCACCACAACATGCATGTCGTTTGACGGGGGTACATGTCGCAAGACATACAAGGGGAATATCAAGCAAAAGCTTCGTAAAATGATGAAAAAGGAGATATCTAATCTAATGGTTGAAGAACCTAATTTTTAGGGTCCGGATAAGGCCTAAAAACTTAGATCTCGTGAGATCCATCTTTAACTAATATAGAATTAAATCTACTCGATCTTATCTTCTATTAAGATAAGATCGGACTAAGGATAAGATATAAACAAAGTAGTAAAGATAAACGTTGATGCAGATTGATCGAAGACATTGACAATCGTACGGCCTCTTGTGCCAAAGGTGTGGGCCTGGTCCAAGTTTTCTTCAGGAACATCTCAACAACAACGGCTGATTACTTTGGGGTCAAATGAAAGAGCGAGCGACATACCATCATGCAACCTTGGGATGACCAAATACTCTTGGATCTTCGCCCAATGCTCTTCTCTTTACTCTCGGGCTTCAATTATTTTAGCCAATGATCTTTGACTTCGATAACCAAAAGGAAGCCTTTAGTTTGTATCAGGACATTTAGTGGTAGATGTATCATTTTTGCTCAGAAAATGCCTAGAATTCATATAGTTAAATAAATCAACAAGTAGATCTTTGAAATAGGAATATATTCATTGCAAGTGGATCCAAATACCTATTTTCGAAGCTACAAAACCAAACACTTCAAGCCTTATCATGATCACACAAATCATTGTATAAGATAAAAGTCGAAGCTAATAAGTTTCATGACCACTTAGGGGAATGTTGATGTGGGTCCATCCTCGACACCAAGCATACTGGCACCTTTTCCTTAGGTCGTTTTTATCTTATCAAAATAAATTCCAACTTAACACTAGAACAAGTATAGCGGTTAAGTAAGGGTCGAACCCAAGAGAGTTTGTGATATTTTTATTAAATTCAATTATTGATTATAGAACAAAGTAACAAGGGGGGGGGGGGGTTGGATGAATTGATGCACACAAAACTAGAAAGCAAGTAATAAGATGAATATGATGATGATGAGTGAATCTACACTAGGTTGATTCTTAGCATGCTATTACTACTTTGGTGAGTTCCTTTTTACAAGTTTTCAAGTAATGTTCCCGTCTTGATCATATGTATGTGTTGAGCTAACCGGCATCAACACAACTTAACAAGTTAGTGTTCCGTAAACCTACAAGAACAAGTCACAATTTAGCTTTCAAACAAAGACTAAGGGATATAAGGAAAAGATTAAAACCATTAAACTAATCTTTATATTTGTGTTTCTTTTCCTTTAAGCAATTACAACCCGTTATTACTCAAAGGTTACTACTAGTTTAAAGACCCGAACCCGGAATCTATTAATCTTAGTTCTTTGCATGTACTTTAGAACCTAAGGTGATCAATCTTAAGTGATAATAAAACATGCAATTTAGACAAATAAAGATCAAGAAACACAAAGCATTACTGAATAAAACTTATATTAGAAAGGTACTTACAACCAAAGTAATAAAGGAGCTTCAAACCAACCCAATGTAGCAAGGAAACTAGAAGCTCATGACAAAGGAAGCAAGAGAAAAGAGAGAATAAAAATGGGAAATTGATGGATGATCCTAGCAATCAGCCATTGGTCTATTTATACTACAAATGGCACTAAATGAGAGTAAATGGCCGGCCAAAACAGCCACCTTTAATGCCATAAAGGTGGTGCAAACAGCTGGAGTAAAGTCTCTGTCGTCGAACCGCAGGGGCGGCCTTCAGGACCGCAATATCGGTTTAGGTAGAAACCCTTGAAGTTCTTCGTGGCCGCAGGGGAGACCTGGCAATTTCGCTGGGGCTGATCTTTAATGTTCTTCAAACGCTTGACTCTTCATCTTTTTGTCGCTTTTGATGCCGAGCCGCAGAGGTGGCCCAGTGTCAACGCAGGGGCGGTGACACTAACTCTTTGGCTTCACAGCTCCGCAGGGTGAGACGCAGGCAGAGGCGCAGGGGCGCCGGTCTTCGCTTCTTCAGGATAAGTCACTGCAGGGGCACCAAGGAGAGGGGTAGGGGCGGTGACAGTCTTGGTTCCGGGCGCTGGCGAAGGCGCAGGCTGCGTTCCGAAGTGTAGTGTCACCCGCTGGGGCGGTGACAATGCTCCGCGGGGGCGGTGAGGCAACAGAAGCTTTGCTTCGTGAATAGTCTTCAACTCCCAAGTGCTTATAACTCCTCTTTTATCTTCTTTAAGCCTTCTTCTTCTGGACCAAGGAGTTAGTAGCATAAAACGACACTATTGTGCTAAAAAGACTCTAAAAACTAACCTAAATGATAGTGATTCCATCACCTATCAAACTCCCCCATACTTAGACCTTTTACTCGTCCCGAGTAAAACACATGACAGTAGTTTTTAGACTCAAATGCCTCAGGGAGCATGGGTAAGAGGCATAGACAATGGAAAAAAAAACCAAGAAAGAAAGAAGGAAAAGAGAGAAAATGTGAAAAAAAAGGTGAGAAAGCTACCATCCTTATTGCTCCAAGAGTGACCTACCCAGACAACCTCCTTATGACTCCCCTTCTTATCGGTGCTGCTCATTTTGCCAAGGTGCCCTTTCGGGTTTTCACCTTGCCACTCTTCTTCTTTTCTTTGATGATCTCACTTGGAACTCACATCCCTCAAGTCCAATTTTGCACCAACCTAAGGTTGGTCGGACTACCTTCTTTTTGCCTAAACCGCCCTTTCGGGTTTTCGGTTTATCCAAGGATTTTCATGCCTTTTTCCATTTTCTTTTTTTTATATGAATATCAAACTGAATTACAACTCATAAGAACTAAAAGCAAACACATTCAAAAACAACTTAAGCAACTACATAAGCAATGATAATTCCCTCCCCATACTTGAAGCAGACTTTGCCCTCAAAGTGGAAAATGAAGCAAAGATAAATGTGGGAAAGGGAGAAATGATGATACTGTTAACGCTAATTAGGTAGCATAAAAAGCTTTACATTTATAAACTCGATATAAAATCCTAAACTACCTAGCGAAACCCGCAGTGTACGGATCGTTATGTAGGAAGGAAAGTATTCCAAGGTCGAACATAAGGATTGAGGTGAAATCAAGTCATTCAATGATCAAAATAGTATAAATCTAAACTAAGATGAGATGAGGAATAAAGAAAGTGCAAAACACAATATTTTTGGTTGGTTTTGGGCGATCAAACAAGGATCACAAATATATCAACACAAACAAACAAGCAAACACACATAAAGATAAGAGATAAGAGGTAAGAAAGCGGATTCTAGAGATTCGGAATTCCGATTATGACAATGGACTCATGCTTCTAAAGATCAAAGGAAGGTTGTGGTTGTTCGGAGTTGGGTGCTTCTCTAATAGGATCAATTACCGGGTAAGTCTCATGCTCCACTAGTCTCGCACCTAAGGTCCTATTACCAGGTAAGTCTCAAGGAACCTAAGGACGGGAATTCTACACAAACCGGCCACTACCTAACGGTCAAACCCCTCCTTACCGGGTAAGTCTCGGATTGGGTAAGTCTTAGGCAACGATCCTAGCACACTCAATCCCATAGCGGCTTTTTTGGCTCACTACTACCTAGAGTTCATCATCTTACGCATCTAAGAGAGGAAATTACCGGGTAAGTTTCATCCCTCACTTAGTTTGCTAACATTAGGTCATCCTAAGCTAGAATGGGCTCAACAAACACTAGGATTTCAACACATCAACATCCAAAGAAAATCTACACTAAGTGAGGGATGGAAACCTCACTCAAAACCTCATTCAAAATCTACACTTGAGTTGGGCTAGATAATGAAGAATAATCCAAAGAAAAGACATTAAAAGCTAGAATAGAAGTTACCAAATTTTACAAGGGCTCCAAGAGTTGTTCCAAGTTGTCAATGTTACACTAAGTATGTAGCACGCAAAAGTCTTACAATTTATAACTCGATATATTTTTCCTAAATCATAGCGAACCCACAGTGTATGGGTCGTTTTGTAGCAAGGATAGTATTCCGAGGTGGAACACAAAGACTAAGGTGAAATCGAATCAAATAAGTGACTAAGGATAGTGTAAATCTAGTCTAAGAAAAGAGAAAGAAATAATTAAATGAAAATCATAATGTTTTTGGGTTGGTTTTGTGGTGATCAAACAAGATCACAATTGATGCAAGATTATAAAACAAACTAACAAATGTAACACCCCGAATCTGCGGGACTCGGAGTGCCACATTGGGTTAGGATCTCACAATGGATCCTGACCCTAGCTTGACAACAAGTTCACTGGACCTTACAACATGACACTGACAGATATAAAAACAAATACATAAAACCGTATAAACTGTATAACCAAAGGTAAACAACAACATAGCCGAGTATGAAACGATATCCTCACACGGGAGGGAAAATAAGACATCATCCTCACGCAGGAGGGAAAACATAAACAACCCCAAAACCAACCACCTAATGTACGAGAGTCCTCGGCCTGTCACCCTGTCAGATTACCCAGCAGCGCCTATCCTACAAACATCTACAACACGGTATGAAACCGTTAGCTAACCATACATATATAAGGTAATGCATAAGCACAAGCACAATCATGAAAGATAAACACATCAGCATGCTATCACACATTTACCCATTTTATCATCTTTATATAATAGTCATTCACTCAAATCGTGTATATATAGATAGATGAAAGTATGTGACACGAGGACCGATACATCCTCACCTCTGAGTGCTATATCCAGCTGTACGAGTATCGGTCACACAACCCGTGTACCCTATAGGAGTGGATTGCGCCCTTCCTGTAAACCAGTCTGGCCTGACGTCAAAGAACCTCCCAAACTCCATGGCAGGATGAAAGGGAAGGGTTATCACAACCACGCAACGGGGCAGTCAATAAAACATAGGTCAGTATAAATGATATCATATAACGCACACACCACTCATGAAAACACCCAATATAGGGATGGTAGCTAAGTAAGTCCTACGGACTTACCTCAACCTCGTACTCAGCTCAACCACAACAACCTCCAATCCTGAGAGAGGGCACTGCCTAATAACAAGGCATAAAGATATATCAAACTCTATTCATCAAAGGGGTCACGCCTAGACCCAAAGGGATCCATGAGGATCATACTCAATCTATAAGCCTCACAGCCAACTAAACCTCAATATCTCAGCATAACTCACAATTCCTCAAATCTCAAGGTACTATCTAATCAACATTCCTCAATCTCAATTCTAATCCTAATTTAATTAATTAACCTTTAATTAATTAATTAGATTTCGCCAGAATAACGTTTTGCCCGCAGGCAATTTCTAAACCCCCTGTCATCAGATTTCATCAAACAAACAACTCGTAATCACCAGAATAATATAATGACCATAATGGAATTTCTAATTATCCATTTTGACAAGGCTAAAGTATATTTAGGCCAAATCGCAGTACGGAAAACGAATAAATTCATAACTTATTCGTTTCTAACCCGATTGACGATCTGAAAGAAGATTCGGAATCACAGCGACGCAGGCTACGCATGGATAACATCAAATTCACCGGAATCTGAGCGACGGAACCTGCCTGGTGACATATATGCTCGACCAACCCTTCATTTACTCGGAAATGCAAAAACTTGGTACCGATATGAAGAGAATGAAGAGAGGAATCCAGAAACTCAAACGGAATTGAAATCGGATTAGAAACGGAGAGTAGATCTGAGTTTGAAGATTGAGAGAAATCAGAGCTTTTACGAGGAAATGTGAAAGGAAATGAATTAATAAAGGATTTTCCGCTATTTATAGTGAAGACGATAATTCTCCTTTAGCAAAGTCGATAATTATCCTTTAACCGATCCAAAGACGGGTCGAACCTCCTTCTCCAAACTTCTCGAGATTGGAATATTAAATCTGGAATATTGTAGGGATAATTATTCCACAACTGTCTCGGAAAATGTGTATTCCTAATCTGTCTTTCTTATCCGTTAAGAAACGAAATAGCGACTCTTTTGGCCGTTTTGCCTCTCCATGTTATTTCATATCTAGGACATATCCGATGTCCTGATCATTTCTCTCAATTGCATTTTTATGAATTGGAGCTCCCAAATGCTCCAAATAACACCGGAGGGTAAAAATAATTACCCGGGGGAAAAAGTAAAAATTTTTTCAAACGTCCAAAATTACGTTAGGAACATAATGGTGGGACTCATACTCATCACTTGCGAAATGTTCGCGAGTTATATGTCAATTACTATAAACGATTAAGTTAATCAACATTAATTAGAATTCGGAAATCCTAACTATTACATCACACACCCCTAAAAAAAGTTTCGTCCCGAAACTTGCAAAATCCCAAAGTCATCTCGGACCCATAAGCCGAGGTATAATTCTCACTCTATCTATCGGAGGTATCACATCTCCGTCAGAAGGTCATCACCTATAACAATCTATAACCTTAATGTCACCATGGAGGAATCATCAACTCCAGAAAACAGGGTCATAACGCTACCAAAGGCGTAGAGGAATCAAGTCTCTCGCCATACCACATCACAAGGCATAGAGGAAGCACATCTCTAGCCCAAACATATCACAGGCATAGAGGAAATACGTCTCTAGCAAACCATAAGCATATATATCAAATGAGAATCACATCTCCACTAAAACTATGTCCATCAAGGTAGCATGGAGGAAAGAACCATCTCCAGCTGAATCCTAATCACACTCAAATAGTATGGAGGAAAGAACCATCTCCAGCTATAAATATAAATCATACTCAGATAGCGTGGAGGAAATAATCATCTCCAGCTGTGACATACACTACACTAGCACAACAAGATCTACTAAGATCATAAATCACATCACAGCTAGCATGGAATAAACACATCAAGGCATATAAGCACAACATTCATCAAGATAGCACTAAAATCTACTCGTGCTCCCACAAATGGACCTGTCTCGACATAAACTCTGGATAGTTCCTCAGGATACTATCATCAGTCTCTCATGTGGTCTCTTTAGGTCCTCACCACGACCACTACGTCCTTTAAAATGGAAAAGTCTTTCGAATACAAGCGTCTCATATCTCATTCCAGGAATGTAACCAAATGCTCAACAAGGATGTGGTTCGGCTTAACCACTAGATCATCATAACTCACCAGGTGTCTCGAACCTGGTATATACTCCCTCAGTTGAGACATATGAACAATGGGTAAACACCCTCTAACCTCAAAGGCAAAGCTAAAAATCATGATGCCTTCACAATTCTAGTCAAGATCCCAAGTAAACCGACATATTGGAAACTTGGTTTCCCTTTTATGCCAACACATCTAACATTTCACAGCAGAGATACTCTCAGCCAGTCATGAACTCTCACTTGAACTTTAGAGGTCGACGCCTCTCGTCTACATATGATATATGGCGACTCTGTACAACCAACATTCTTCCACTAATCAGCGTTACTTGAAGTACAAAATCCTGAATCGGATCAGGCGTTATTCTACTAATACTGCTAGGTCAATTCTAGCATAAAGGTATACGGCGTCTACATATGTATAATGCCTCATAGGGGGCATCCCAAAAGATGCGTGCCAATCATTATCACATAATAAATCCATTAATGGAGGTAATCTAACCATCCATGTTTCCAATTCAATACATAAGCTCATAACATATCTCAAGGGTTTGGATGGTCCTCTCTGACTGACCATCTATTTGGGGGTGAAACGCAGTCATAAAGTGTAAACTCATCCATCAAAGCAGTATGTATCTGCTGCCCAAAATCTCAAGGTAAAACGTCCATCTCGATCAGAGATGATCGTTCTCGGTACACCATGGAGTCTCACTATTTGTCTAGTGTACTCCTCAACCAATGCATTCGCTGGCCACGTCTCTCTAATAGGAACAAAACGTGCCGGCTCCGTTAATCTGTCACCAACAATTCGGATACATAAAAATTCCCACTAGGCCTCAATCCCATCACAAAGTCCATAAAGATGTCCTACCACTTCCACTGTTGCACTGGTAGTGGATGGAGCTCATCTCTAGGTCGGAAATGTTCTATCTTGACCTGCTGACAGGTCACACACTGTGTCACAAATTTGATTACATCAGTTTCCATATTCTCCATCAATATAATCGTCTCACCTCGTGGTACCTCTTACTCGTACCTGAATGTACTGAGTAAGGTATACAGCGAATGTACTGTAAAATTGTCTGTCTCACTCTGCATCAACAGGCACACAAAAGAGGTCATGACTCTTCATCATTCCATCTACTCTCATGGAGAACTATGGTGCCTCATTACGAGACATCTTCTCTCCCATCTTCAACAAGGTCGGGCAGGTCCCCTGCTTCTGTTGGACCTCATCCAACAGACCAGGTAGAACCTTTAAGGCATAACTGGATATCCTTATCAAGTAACTGATTGTCCAACTCTAGCCAAGTTGGATCTCTCTAAAACTGAGGCTGAATTGTCAGCCTCGTAGTTATCTTCTCTTGAGGCGTCTTTCTGTTCAAGTTGTTGGCGACAACGTTCAACTTCTCTGAATAGTATGGAATCTCTGGGTTAAAGTCTTGATCAACTCGAGTGCTTAACGCTGGTGGTTATTCAACTCCGCTGGTAACTCTAAATCAGGCATCAGGTAGTTCTCCTCACACGTCTTCAACTGTAGACCCACATATCCATAACTCCACTCCTCTGTATTAATACGCGTCTTAAACTTAGCTGGGATATATCACCGTATATTATGGAATCCCCAGAACCTTCGGACTATAAAAAATCGAAGCAGAGGTCAAATGTCTCCTCCACTCTTCAACGTTCTGGCATATTGCTTTGACCACGCAATTCTGAGGGTCTTCCTCAAAAGACTCGTAAAGGGATACATATTCACAAAACCCTTCCACAAGCGTGGGTAGTAATCGGCTAAGCCGAGAAAACTACGCATTCCCTTAATGTTCATCAGTATCGTCCATGTTGCAACATACTCAATCCTCATCAAATCAACCAAGATCCCACTGGCGAAGACAACATGGCCTAAGAAGGCTACCACTGGCATCCCACTCGTACTTAGAGAGCGTAGTATACAACCCTCTATCTCTCGACATAAGCAAAACTGTCCTCATATGATCGGTCTACTTCTCTCTACTACGAGAGTATATCGAAATGTCATCAATGAAGACCACCACAGATTGTTCAAAGAAGTCGACGAAAATACTATTCATCAACTCCATAGACTGCTAAGGCATTCGTCAACCCAAATGACATCACTACATACTTGTAGTGTCCATAACGGGTATGAACAGCTATCATATGCACATCTTGCTCTCTCACCCTCAAATGGTGGTAATCTGAGCGCAAGGAAATCCTGAAAAACACAATTGCTCCTTGAAATTGATTCCTCAGGTCGTTAATATGAGACATTGGATACACTAGGGCGAAGGAAGCTCGTCTCAGCCCACTCTTCAATCCTTCAGTTACAACATCTCAATACGCACCATATGATATGGGCCTTCCCAATCAGTGTCGTATCACACTTCAACTTGATAACAATGTCCACACTCCGTTGAGGTGGCAACTAGATGGTTCAGTAACACGTCTATAAGCTCATAAACCACTGGAATATCCTTCAACGTGGAACTATCTTCTTCATATCATAACATCAGAAAACATCACCTCCTTGTGTTATCAACTTCGCTGCTCATACGACACTAATGACAAGACTCATCTCTTCAAAGGTCGTAACCTTGGAAGACCTCTGTCTAATCGGTCTCAGTAGAGATTGTAACAACCTTCCAACTGATATCTAACATGACATCATATTTATTCATCCAAACCATACACATAGTGACTTCCTCATACACCTAAGGCATGACAAAGAAGTCTATAAACCATACACAAGTCCCTGAATGAATAGGACAATCACAATCTCGCGGGTACCTCAGACCCCTAACTAGTAATCATGTAAAGGAAAGTCTATATTCTACTGTTTCCACAGTCAACTATTAATGCATACATCGAAAGACATGAAGTGCATAGCACTCACAACAAATAAAACTCCACTACGTAAACCTTTAACAAGAATGGTACCCGTGCAGCTAACACCAGAAGCTCCACTGCATATCATCACTAAATCTCGGGTCTATGCTCCTTAGGTATCACTGAGGTCATCGCCATAGCTTCCCCTTCCACTCTTTCTGCACAGGAAAGAGGAAGGTCTTGCTAAGAAGAAACACCACCTTGTTGATAGAAGGGGCCAGATAGCCTAGTTCACCACAGGTGAAGCAAGCTATCGGTGCCAAGGGACACTCAGAGCGCAAATGATCTGGATAGCCACAGATGAGACATAAACGTCCCATAACTATAACTGGTACGGATGACTCCTCTACACTTCTCAGCTCCAAGGCTCTACCCTGAGCTCTTCTAGTGTCTATGGCACTCCCACCACGACCTCTATCTCTACTCGGTCTGGGAACGGATCCTTGAGTAGGCTGACGATATGGGATTCTCTGTTGTCCCTGTATCTGCTACTGAGGGGTCTTTTGACCACCTCCCGTCATATTGGCAGAAGAAGAACCCTGTCATGATACAACTCTACCTTGCCTACAAAAGACAACTTTATGACCTGGTCTACCACAGGTGAAGCAAATCACCGACGGTTTTGGACAGTGTGGTCTTATGTGTCCAGGCTTCCCACAATTATAACAAGTTCTCTTCTCACCAAAAGTCCGTTTAGAACGGGGACTACTCAAACGTCCACAAGCCGGATTCTGCTTACCACTTGGAAGACCTACCTCATCTTTCGCTAGTTCGACTTGTTGTTTCTTCTTTGATCCAGAAGCTTCAGTTGGTCCCACATATGTTGGTAGATCTGGTGTAGGTCTAACCGCTATTACAACCTCATATACTTGGCGCATATATTCTTGAAACTCGGATCTGCTCATGGAGGCATGATCATTCTCTTCAAACTCGTTCTCTACCATAGACGAAACAACTGTGGAAACTGGTCCTTGACTTGACATTACCGGAGGAAGAGGGGTGTACCCCTACCTTGTCCCACTACTAATACTGCTCTAGTCTGAGCCATCTGTAGGATATACGCACATAAGCTTACAAGACTATATATATGCCATATGTATCGATATATATATATATAATACATCCACATAATCCATAATACACACACACACACACACACACATATATATATATATATACATATCTACGCTGTAGAGATCCATGGAAGAGGTGACGACTTCTCGTACATTCTAACCCAAAACCACACTTAAAACCAAAAACGTTTTAAAACGTCCGACCCCTTTCGGGTTCTGTTTATTTTACCTATCAGACCTTATTGCAGGTAGCAAGTGTCATTGTTGTTAACCTGGGCTCTAATACCAACTATGTAACACCCTGAATCCGTGGGACTCGGAGTGCCACATTGGGTTAGGATCTCACAATGGATCCTGACCCTAGCCTGACAAAAAGTTCACTAGACCTTACAACATGACACTGACAAATATAAAAACAAATACATAAAACCGTATAAACTGTATAACCAAAGGTAAACAACAACATAGCCGAGTATGAAACGATATCCTCACACAGGAGGGAGAACAAGACATCGTCCTTGCGCAGGAGGGAAAACATAAACAACCCCAAAACCAACCACCTAATCTACGAGAGTCCTCGGCCTGTCACCCTGTCAGATCACCCAGCAGCGCCTATCCTGCAAACATCTACAACACGGTATGAAACCGTTAGCTAACCAGACATATATAAGGTAATGCATAAGTACAAGCACAATCATGAAAGATAAACACATCAACATGCTATCACACATTTACCCATTTTATCATCTTTATATAATAGTCATTCACTCAAATCGTATATATATAGATAGATGAAAGTATGTGACACGAGGACCGATACATCCTCGCCTCTGAGTGCTATATCCAGCTGTACGAGTATCGGTCACACAACCCGTGTACCCTATGGGAGTGGATTGCGCCCTTCCTGTAAACCAGTCTGGCCTGACGTCAAAGAACCTTCCAGACTCCATGGCAGGATGAAAGGGAAGGGTTATCAAAACCACGCAACGGGGAAGTCAATAAAACATAGGTCAGTATAAATGATATCTCATGCTATCATAGCAAACATATAACACACACCACTCATGAAAAC
Source organism: Fagopyrum homotropicum (assembly GCA_033239125.1). Taxonomy (NCBI): domain Eukaryota; kingdom Viridiplantae; phylum Streptophyta; class Magnoliopsida; order Caryophyllales; family Polygonaceae; genus Fagopyrum; species Fagopyrum homotropicum. Next base: position 106,364,386 of record BSWB01000002.1, read on the forward strand.
ACCCAATATAGGGATGGTAGCTAAGTAAGTCCTACGGACTTACCTCAACCTCGTACTCAACTCAACCACAACAACCTCCAATCCTGAGAGAGGGCACTGCCTAATAACAAGGCATAAAGATAAATCAAACTCTATTCATCAAAGGGGTCACGCCTAGACCCAAAGGGATCCATGAAGATCATACTCAATGTATAAGCCTCACAACCAACTAAACCTCAATATCTCAACATAACTCACAATTCCTCAAATCTCAAGGTAGTATCTAATCAACATTCCTCAATCTCAATTCTAATCCTAATTTAATTAATTAACCTTTAATTAATTAATTAGATTTCGTCAGAATAACGTTTTGCCCGCATGCAATTTCTAAACCCCATGTCATCAGATTTCATCAAACAAACAACTCGTAATCACCAGAATAATATAACGACCATAATGGAATTTCTAATTATCCATTTTGACAAGCCTAAAGTCAATTTAGGCCAAATCGCAGTACGGAAAACAAATAAATTCATAACTTATTCGTTACTAACCCGATTGACGATCTGAAAGAAGATTCGGAATCACAGCAACGCAGGCTACGCATGGACATCATCAAATTCACCGGAATCTGAGCAATGGAACCTGACTGGTGACATATATGCTCGACCAACCCTTCATCTGCTCGGAAATGCAGAAACTCGGTACCGATATGAAGAGAATGAAGAGAGGAATCCAGAAACTCAAACGGAATTGAAATCGGATTAGAAACGGAGAGTAGATCTGAGTTTGAAGGTTGAGAGAAATCAGAGCTTTTACGAGGAAACGTGAAAGGAAATGAATTAATAAAGGATTTTCCGCTATTTATAGTGAAGACGATAATTATCCTTTAGCAAAGTCGATAATTATCCTTTAACCGATCCAAAGACGCGTCGAACTTCCTTCTCCAAACTTCTCGAGATTGGAATATTAGATCTGGAATATTGTAGGGATAATTATTCCACAACTGCCTCGGAAAATGTGTATTCCTAAGCCGTCTTTCTTAGCCGTGAAGAAACGAAATAGCGACTCTTTTGGCCGTTTTGCCTCTCCATGTTATTTCATATCTAGGTCATATCCGATGTTCTGATCATTTCTCTCAACTGCATTTTTATTAATTGGAGCTCCCAAATGCTCCAAATAACACCGGAGGGTAAAAATAATTACCCGGGGGAAAAAGTAAAAATTTCCCCAAACGTCCAAAATTACGTTAGGAACATAACGGTGGGACTCATACTCATCACTTGCGAAATCTTCGCGAGTTATATGTCAATTACTATAAACGATTAAGTTAATCAACATTAATTAGAATTCAGAAATCCTAGCTATTACAACAAATCTAGCTAGCAACGCAAACAAGCAACACAAACACGAGATATGTTATCAAGGAGAGAAAAGCGGATTCTAGGGGTTAGGAATTCCGGTTATGGCATTGGACTCAAGCTTTTAATCAATCTTGGACTAGCTACAATATGTTGGGAAAGGGTGTTTCTCAAATAGAATCAATTACCGGGTAAGTCTCATGATCCACTAATCCCGCACCTAAGGTCCTATCACCGGGTAAGTCTCTAGGAGCCTAAGGTTGGGAAATCTACACAAACCGGATCACTATCTAGGGATCTACCCTCTCCTTACCGGGTAAGTCTCGGGAAGGTAGTTCCTAAACCTCAATCCTAGCACACTCAGTCCAATAGCGGCTTATGAGGCTCACTACTACCTAGAGTTCATCATCTTTGGTATCTAAGAGCGAGAATCACCGGGTAGGTCTCTTCTCTCACTTAGTTTACTAGCATTAGGTCACCCTAGGCTAGATTAAGCTCAATAAGCCCTAGGATTTCAACAATCTAACATCCTATCATTCAGATTTGTCAATACAAGCACAAAAGAAGCAAACCACGGGCAGATCATAAGAACCACGGCCGTGGTTGTATAAGAACAGACCGTGATTTATAACAGTAATTAAGTTCGAGCAAGCAAATCATCCAAAGATACATTTAAGTCTATTCTATCATAGTCAAGCCATAACCATCATTCCCTTACCCTAGAATCGCATCTATTTAGCCAACAACATGCATCTTAACAATCAAACTCAACAAGCATACATTCATGGCTTCCATTGCAAGAAAATGAAATGAAAGAGAGTAATAAACAAGTAGAACAAGAAAACCAAGCTGAATGTATGTTAAGAAAGACTTACAACCCTTCAAAAGAAGGTTCAAATCGTTCCTTACAAAGCTTTGCAAATGTCTTCAACAAGTTCACTCAAAAATCTCTCAAAAACTATGAAAACTCTAAAACTAGTGTTCTTCTTCTTCTTCTTCTCCAAATGAGAGTGTCTTTGCTCCCCTCCAAGAGTAGCCTCCAATGGAATGTTGTGGAATGAGAGAGTGTGGGAGAGGATGTGTGTTTAGAATCAGCCTGCAAGGACCACTTATATCCTCCATCAAGGGCAAGAGTCGGTTATGAAGATCGTGGGACAGCTGTCCAGAGAGAATAACGGCCCAATTCCACGGGCGTGGAAGTGCCAGTGACCATGGTTTTGGTGGTTCAGCTCTCTTTTGATCGTTGAGCCTTGAGTTGGTGCAAGACATGCACCAACAAGGTCCTATGTGTTCTCCTTAGCTCCTAGCTTGCTTCTTAATGAGTCCGGAAGTGTGTTATCGCGAGGAATGATCCTCGAATGTATCGATTAAGCTCCAAAAGTTCCCAAAATACCTACAAAACCGACAATAGTGCGTGTAGACGTCTATCTCGACAATATGCATGAATTGAACGTAAACGTCATGAACTAATGCCAAACTATGCATGAATAGAGGCTACAATGGATAAGTGTTTTGGGGAAGAAGCTAGGTCAAAAAGGGAAGAGAGATCCAAAATACAGCCTGCAACATCACTTAAATACTCCTCCAATAAGCAAAGGTCGGACAAAGAGATCGTGGGACACGTGTCAAAGTGGTCTAGACAAAAACCACGACCAAAACCACGGGCGTGGAAATGGCCTTTGGGCCGTGGTTCTGCTCTAGAAATCCTCCTTGGATCATTAAGCCACGATTTGGTGCAAGACATGCACCAACAAGGTCCTATGTGTTCTCCTTTGCTCCTAGCTTGCTCCTTAAAGAGTCCGGATGTGTGCCACCACAAGGAATGATCCTCAAATGTATCGATTAAGCTCCAAAAGCTCCCCAAAATACCTACAAAACCGACAAGAGTTCGTGTAGACATCTATTCCGACAATATGCATGAATTAAGCGTAAACGTCACAAACTAATGCGGAAACATGCATGAATGGAAAGGAAAACTATCTAAAAGAGTGCCTAAACTAGTGTCATAAATCATATCATCAGATACCACTAGTGGGATGGTCCGACTGGACCATCCGGACCCTCCTTCGGTGGGTACGGAAAGTGGTTGAAAAAGTGCTCCGGCCGGCGGTAGAGTGTGTCGATGCGGGCCTGTTGAGCATCCATCCGGCTGCCAAAGGAGGTCTCAAAGTTGGCTTGCCAAGCCAACTATTGAGCCTCGAGCTGCTGCTGCTGAGCCACCTGCCAAGCATCCTGCCGGCGGTCAAAATGGGTGGTCATAGAAGAGGCGAAGCTGGACTGCCACGCCTGCTGCTGCTCAAGCATGGTCCGCTGGTACTCGGTCTGCCATGTCTGATGCTGAGTAGTCAGGGCTGCCATCTGAGCCTGGAGGCTCTCCATGGCCGGACCGTCATCCGGTGCTGCAATAGGAATCTCCTCATCATCCGGTACGGGCATGTGGTCATCAAAATGAGCCCGGCTGGAGCTCGCAGCGTGTCTCTCCACAATGGTCACATGAGGCCGTCTCGGCACGAAAGGGTCAGCCGGGATGTATAGCTCGGAGAGATCGTCTCCAAGTGGAAGTGGCCGGGGAAGGTATGTGATGTGGCTCCCATCTACCAATGAGAGCCAAAAAAAGGTTCTCCCCGTCTCTCTTGAGGAGCTTGCACCTCCTCAGCATCCCCTCCGTGTATAGTGGGGCCTCCATCCCATCCTATAAGTCAGAAAGGTCCATCACCTGTGAAGCAATCAAGGAGATCACCCCACCACCCACAATGTCATGTGGCTCGTTCTTCCTAATCCGCTTCAAAGCGGTAAGGAAGAGGAATGGTCAATCTGGCACCTTCTCGTTCATGGGAAGGCAGTCGTACAACAGTGGGAGGTCCTTGAGAGCGACCTTGTTCTCCTCCTTGTGTCCACAGAAGACACTCATGAAGATCTTGGAGATGAGCCTCAAGCAGGGGTGAGTGAGTTTGTTGGAATACTCACCCCCGACATGAAACTCAGATCCGGTGGCGGCCTGCCAAAACTCGCACATGTCGGGTGTCGGAACGGGTTCCCACCTGTTCTCTGAGGCGCAAATAGTCACCCCAAAAGCTTCCTGTAGTTAGGTGTAGTACAGTGTATACTTTTTCTTGTTGAACTTGAATGAAAGTCCAACACAAACATGGTCCTCCTTCTCCATGGTGAAGGTGGCGATGAATTGGCGGCTGAGCTTCGGGTATGTTAGAGCACTCATGTCCAGAAATTCACCGAGCCCAACGTTGGCGAGAAATGCCTGCATGCTCTCCAACATGGCCAATTTTTTCAATATAGGAACGTGCAAAAACCGAGTTGCATAGACAACCCGATCCTGCACAATCCTATACCGGGTCTTCTCAGCCTTTGACAACTTGTATTTTCTCTAGGGTTCCATTTCTTGCAATTGATCAAGTAAGGAATTAGAAATTTTAGAAATTGGAGAAAGAGACGAACCCTCTGTTGCTATTTCCGCAGGGGCGGCACTTGTAGGCACTGGGGCGAGGAGGCGCAGGGGCGTGAGCTTGCAGGCGCAGGGGCGGGAGAACTCTTGAGGGCAATTTCTGACAACGACGGAGGTGGTGGAGCTGGAAGCGTTTTTGTGGCTTATTGCTGGTGGAGACGTCGCCGGAGGTGATGAGTAGTGAAGGGAAGAGAGTGTGAGGGGGAAAGTGTTGTGGGATTAGGGATTTGAGAGATTGAGGGAGGCGTTGGTAAGGAGCGGGAGAGAGTGGCGCAGAGGCGTCGGGCTGGTTGTGGTGGTGTTGACGAGGTGGCGCAAGAGTGTGAGGGAGGTAGTTTGTGAGAGTTCCGGTGAGGGCGCAAGGGCTTTTGAGAATGAAAGGTCAGGAGAGAAGTGAGGGAGGAGAAGGGTTGGTGAGGTAGGTGTAGGGAGTTTTGGAATTTCTATTTTTTTCTTTTCTGGGTAAAATCGCAGGGGCGGGGGCTTGTCACCGCGGGGGCGGTGACAAGGAAGAGGGGGCGCAAGCTCAGCGCCGGGGGCGGCGCTGAGAATGTGTGTCAAGGGTGGCCGCCACAGAGGCGCATTGATGTCACCGCGGGGGCGGTGGCAAGGGTTTTGCAAACGCAAGCCAAGCGCCGGGGGTGGCGCTGGGCAAGTGTGTAACCGCAGGGGCGGAGACACTTAGCAGTAGGGGTGGTTGGCTTGATTGAGGCTCCTCTTCTTATTCCTTCGGGTTGCCTCCCGAGCAGCGCCTTTATTTTATATCGTTGGCTCGACGTAAGGACTCTACCTCTCTGATTGGGCCTCCTCCAGCACCATCTCGTCAATCGGATCGTTCTTTACTCCTTCAAGGTAGGGCTTTAGCCTTTGTCCGTTTACCTTGAAAACCTTGTGCGTTTGTGGATCATAGAGGTCCACAGCGCCGTGAGGGTACAATTCGGCTATTACGAACGGGCCTGTCCATTTGGAACGCAGCTTACCTGCAAAGAGCTTCAAACGAGATTGAAAGAGAAGTACCTTATTTCCTACTTGAAGTCCTTCCGGAGAATGTTTCGGTCATCCCATGCTTTGGGTTTTTCTTTGTATGCAGTGGCATGGTCATACACATCTAATCTCAATTCCTCCAGCTCTTGTAATTGGAGTTTTCGGAATTCTCCCACTTCTTCTACATTCATATTGCATTTATTCACCGCCTACCAAGCTTTGTGCTCTAACTCCACCGGAAGGTAGCAAGCCTTCCCAAACACGAGCCTGAAGAGAGACATCCCTATAGGAGTCTTGTAGGCTGTCCGGTATGCCCATAGAGCATCGTTTAGCCTTGCACTCCAATCCTTCCTTCCGGGAGAGACCGTCTTTTCGAGGATGGACTTAATTTCCTGGTTGGATACCTCAGCTTGGCCATTTGTTTGTGGATGATAAGTTGTTGACACTCGTTGGTGGACGTGGTACTTCTTAAGGAGGGTTGTGATCGTCTTGTTGCAAAAATGGTACCCCTATCACTGATTAAGGCTTTCGGAATTCCAAATCTCGCAAAAATATTTTTCTTAAGGAAGGCTGCAACCACTTTTGAATCATCAGTTTTGGTGGCCTTTGCTTCCACCCACTTGGAAACATAGTCCACCACAAGTAATATATATGTATGCCCAAATGAAGTAGGAAAAGGCCCCATGAAATCAATTCCCCAAACATCAAATATTTCGCAGAATATAAGAGAGGTTTGGGGCATTTCATGTCTCCTTGAAATGTTTCCTACCCGTTGGCATTTATCATACACTTTGCAAAATGCAAAAGCGTCTCTAAAAATGTGTGGCCAAAAGAAACCGACATCCAAAACTTTTTTTGCAATATTGTTTGCCCCAAAGTGCCCCCCACATGCTTCGGAATGACAGAAAGTTAAGACATATTGTACCTCATTATCCGGAATGCAACGGCGGGTTACTTGGTCACTACAATGCTTCCAAAGGTAGGGGTCATCCCAAATGTAGTGTTGAGATTCAGCCTTCACCTTCTCTCGTTGTGCCTTGGTGAAGTCTGGAGGGTACTCATTCCTAACAATGAAGTTCACAATGTCAGCAAACCAAGGTTTAAAAGATTGGAGCTTAAGACAAACCTCTATCGTTAATTCCGCAGGGGCACCTAGGTTGAGCCGCAGGGGCGGGACGCTTGAGGCGCGGGGGAGGTTACACAACAAAGGGTTGTGTAGAAGGTGTCGTCTGGAAAACTTCCAGCTATCTTCTTTCCTTTGGTGGGATCTTCCTCTTCCTTCACTAGCCTGCTCAAATGATCGGCCACCAGGTTCTCAGCCCCCTTCTTGTCCCGTATCTCTAGGTTGAACTCACTTAGAAGGAGCACCCACCGAATCAATCGTGGTTTTGCCTCCTTCTTCTCCATGAGGTACCTAAGAGCTGCATGGTCAGTAAAGATAGTTACCTTCACTCCAAGAAGGTACTGTCTGAATTTCTCAAGAGCAAAAATCACCGCTAGCATCTCCTTCCGGTGGTAGAGTAATTCCTTTGCGCTCCATTGAGTGTCATAGACGCATAATGGATCACGTGTGAGGGTTGCCCATCCTTCTGTCCTAAGACAGCTCCTACTGCGTAGTCTCTAGCGTCACACATGATTTCGAAAGGTTTCTCCCAATCCGGAGAACGGATGATTGGTGTGCTAGTGACATACTGACATGCCTTTAAAGTGTCGAAATCTTTCTTGCAACTTTCATCCAATATGAAGGTGACGTCGTTTTGAGCAATTCACATAAGGGTGCCGAGATCTTTGAGAAGCCTTTGATATACCGTCGGTAGAAACCTACATGACCAAGAAAAGATCAGATTTCCAGAATGTTAGTAGGATAAGGTAAGCTTTGAATTACATCAACCTTTGCCTTATCTACCTCTATCCCTTTTGAGGATATTACATGTCCTAGCACAATTCCTTTTTCTACCATGAAATGACATTTTTCCGAGTTAAGAACTAAATTGGTTTCAACACATTTTTCAAGAACTAGTTTCAAATGTCCTAGACATGCATCAAAACTGTCTCCATGGACGGTAAAATCATCCATGAAGACTTCAATAAAATTTTCTATGTATTCGGAGAAAATAATTATCATGCACCGTTGGAAAGTGTCGGGGGCGTTGCAAAGTCCAAATGGCATTCCGCGGTACGCAAAAGTGCCAAATGGGCAAGTAAACGTCGTCTTTTCTTGATCTTCCGGCACAATGGCTATTTGGAAGTAACCGAATATCCATCAAGGAAGCAGTAGTATGGATGACCTGCAAGACGTTCCAATATTTGGTCAATAAAAGGCAATGGGAAATGGTCTTTACGTGTTACCTTGTTGAGTTTGCGGTAGTCAATGCAAACTCTCCATCCTGTTTGCGTTTTACTCGGGACCATCTCTCCATGTTGATTTTCCACCATTGTGATACCTCCTTTCTTTGGAACCACTTGGGTTGGACTAACCCAAGTGCTATCCGAAATAGGAAAGATCATATCCCCTTGGAGGAGCTTCAACACCTCCTTCTTGACCACATCCATCATCGGCGGATTCAACCTTCGTTGCGGTTGCCTAGATGGTTTAGCATCCTCCTCAAGTAAGATCCTATGCATGCAAGTGGATGGAATTATCCCCTTGATGTCCGCAATTGTCCATCCAAGGGCCGTCTTGTATTCTTTCAACACTTTTACCAACTTGCCCTCTTGACCGGTAGTCAATTTGTTGGAGATGATCACCGACAAGGTATTGTTCTCTCCAAGGAAAACGTACTTGAGGTGGGATGGAAGGTCTTTCAACTCTATTTCCGGTGCCTGCATTATAGATGGAACAAGCTTCTCGCTTGGGGTTAGTAAAGTGGGCCCAATGGCCAAAGTGGAGATAGGCAACCTCTTATACCCATCTAATTGGGCTAGGACCTCTTTCATGTTGGATGTTAGTGCATATTCTGAATTGTGATCATCAATGTCATGTTCAATTATATTTTTTAATTCATCAATGTCAGAAATATCAAACACATCTTGCATAAAAGGTTCAACAATGTCAGTAGCACATAAAGAGTGATCATCACTAGGAAATTTCATTGCATCATAGATGTCAAATTCCACTACTTCACCATCAAACTCCATGGTTAGTTTGCCACTAACATAATCAATTTTAGTCCTAGCAGTTTTCAGGAATGGTCTACCTAACAATATTGGTGCAGCATGCGAGTCATTTTCCATATCCATTACAAAGAAATCAGCAGGGAAAATTAGGTTGTCTACCATTACTAATACATCTTTAATTATCCCTTTCGGGTACACATTAGATCTATCAGCAAGTTGCACTACAATCCTAGTTTCCGTTAATGGCCCAAGGCCGAGTGATTTGTAAATAGAATATGGCAAAACATTTATAGAAGCACCAAGGTCAAGCATGGCTTTGTCAAAACGGGTTTTCCTATGACACAAGGGATACTTACCATGCCCGGGTCGCTGCACTTTTTGGGCATTCTACGTTGGAAAACGGCGGAGACATGCTCACTTACTTGCACTTTTTGTTTCCCCTTCAGCTTTTGATTCCTCTTAATAGTGCAAAGTTCCTTCAAGAAACGAGCATATTTAGGAATACTCTTCACTAACTTAAGGAGAGGGATGTTTACCTCGCATTTGGAGAAGGTCTCAAAGAGATCCTTGTCCTCAATGATTCTTCTCTCCTTTAGTGCCTCAGGAAAAGGAGCAGGTGGTTTCTCAGAGTACAGTGGTGGAAACTCGGATGTAAGAATCCTTCCTAGCAGAACTCTTTGTTGAGTTTTCCGCAGGGGCGCCAGATTGCAGGCGCAGGGGCGGCTCAGGGGTTGTCACCGCAGGGGCGGGGACATCTAGCCGCAGGGGCGGCGTCTACTCAGAGCTGGGCGTAGTTGCAGCCGCAGGGGCGGTTGTGGGTGCGGCAAACTCGTTAGAGGGTTTGTCTTGTAATTATTTTGCTGGTTTCTGTTAGATTTGCTTTCCACTCCTTAATGTTAGGGCACTAACATTCTCCTTGGGGTTTATAACCGTCTGGGAAGGCAATCCTCCGGAGGATCTAGCTTCGATCCTTGTTATGGCTTCCGCCATTTGCCCAACTTGTTTTTCAAGGTTCTTGATGCTGGATTTTGTTGTTTGGACATGAGTAGCAAAATGCTTAGTCAAAACCTGCAACATATCCTCAGTTGATTGATACTTACCTTGTCGGGGCTGTTGTTGTTGGTTTTGTTGATCCCTCCAACAAAAATTTTGTTGATCACGCCAGTTTGGCATGAAATTCTGCGCATAAGGATCGTTCCTAGGCCTTTGCTGTTGTGGTTGTCCGTAACCTACTGCATTCACCTCTGCATCGTCATCCTGCACTTGGGGACACATGTCCGTTGGGTGATATGAGTTAGCACAGACTCCACATGCCTTTAGCTGTTGTGAGGTTCCCATAAGCGTTAATCTCTTCACCATCTCCTTCAGTTCAACAAGCTCATTGGAGATCTCACTCTTTCCGGAATTCACAGCATGAACACCTCTCTTGGAAGAAGTCCTTCCAAAGTTCCGGGTTCCTTCTGCTAGTTCCTGTATCTTTTCAAAAGCAAGGTCAGGGGTAGAATTAAGAATGTTACCTCCACAAGCCGCATCGACGATCCTCCTTTCGGTGTCAAGCAAGCCATTGTACAAGTATAAGACTAGATCCTGAGTTGAATATCGATGGAAAGGACAGCTGGATCGGAGGCGTGCAAACCGCTCAAAGTACTCATAGAGAGTCTCGTTCGCCTCTTGCTCGATGTTGCTTATAGCTTTCTTCAAGCTATTGGCCTTCTTGGCTGGGAAGTATTTCTCCAGAAACGCCTTGTGGAGATTCTCCCAAGTGTCAATGCTCCCGGATGGAAGGTGGTAATACCAATCATCCGCTGCATCTTTGAGTGTGAAGCCGAATGCCCTCATCTTGATTTGCTCTTTGGTAATGTTGGCCGGCTTCATGCTCATACACACAGTATGGAACTTCCCAAGGTACTTGATGGGGTCTTCACCACTTAACCCATGGAAGGATGGGAGCAAGTGAATGAGACCCGACTTGAGCTCAAAGTTGCATCCTTCCCCTAATACCGGTATAGTAACCGCAAGAGGGTGTTGAGCCAAAGTCGGCTGAGTGAGTTGACAAAGAGTACGATCAGCCATTTCTTGTTGAAGTTGTTGTTGTCTAAGTTGCCGGATGTGTGTCCTCTCAATTTCTAGATCAAAGGGAACAAAGCCGGAGTTAGTAGCACGGGTTTGAACCATAAAAACGGTCCAAACCAATAATCAATAATAAAAATGAAATAAAAATAAAACTAAACTCCCCGACAACGGCACCAAAATTTGACAAGAACTTTTCCTTAGGTCGTTTTTATCTTATCAAAATAAATCCCAACTTAACACTAGAACAAGTATAGTGGTTAAGTAAGGGTCGAACCCAAGAGAGTTTGTGATATTTTTATTAAATTCAATTATTGGTTATAGAACAAAGTAACAAAGGGGGGTTTTGGATGAATTGATGCACACAAAACTAGAAAGCAAGTAATAAGATGAATATGATGATGATGAGTGAATCTACACTAGGTTGATTCTTAGCATGCTATTACTACTTTGGTGAGTTCCTTTTTACAAGTTTTCAAGTAATGTTCCCGTCTTGATCATATGTATGTGTTGAGCCAACCGGCATCAACACAACTTAACAAGTTAGTGTTCCGTAAACCTACAAGAACAAGTCACAAGTTAGCTTTCAAACAAAGACTAAGGGATATAAGGAGAAGATTAAAACCATTAAACTAATCTTTATATTTGTGTTTCTTTTCCTTAAAGCAATTACAATCCGTTATTACTCTAAGGTTACTACTAGATTAAAGACCCGAACCCGGAATCTATTAATCCTAATTCTTTGCATGTACTTTAGAACCTAAGGTGATCAATCTTAAGTGATAATAAAACATGCAATTTAGACAAATAAAGATCAAGAAACACAAAGCATTACTGAATAAAACTTATATTAGAAAGGTACTTACAACCAAAGTAATAAAGCAGCTTCAAACCAACTCAATGTAGCAAGAAAACTAGAAGCTCATTACAAAGGAAGCAAGAGAAAAGAGAGAATAAAAATGGGAAATTGATGGATGATCCTAGCAATCAGCCATGGGTCTATTTATACTACAAATGGCACTAAATGGGAGTAAATGGCCGGCCAAAACAGCCACCTTTAATGCCATAAAGGTGGTGCAAACAGCCGGAGTAAAGTCTCTGTCGTCGAACCGCAGGGGCGGCCTTCATGACCGCAGTATCGGTTTAGGTAGAAACCCTTGAAGTTCTTCGTGACCGCAGGGGAGACCTGGCAATTTCGAAGGGGCGGATCTTTAATGTTCTTCAAACGCTTGACTCTTCATCTTTTTGTCGCTTCGGATGCCGAGCCGCAGAGGTGGCCCAGTGTCAACGCAGGGGCGGTGACACTGACACTTTGGCTTCACAGCTCCGCAGGGTGAGACGTAGGCAGAGGTGCAGGGGCGCCGGTCTTCGCTTCTTCAGGATAAGTCACCGCAGGGGCGCCAAGGAGGGGTGCAGGGACGGTGACAGTCTTGGTTCCGGGCCTTGGAGAAGGCGCAGGCTGCGTTCCGGAGTGCAGTGTCACCCGTTGGGGTGGTGACAATGCTCCGCGGGGGCGGTGAGGTAACAGAAGCTTTGCTTCGTGAATGGTCTTCAACTCCCAAGTGCTTATAACTCCTCTTTGATCTTCTTTAAGTCTTCTTCTTCTGGACCAAGGAGTTAGTAGTATAAAACGACACTATTGTGCTAAAAAGACTCTAAAAACTAACCTAAATGATAGTGATTCCAACACCTATCACATACAAGAACCAATCACAAGATCAAGGGATAAAAAGATCCGAAAGGAAATGCTAACAAAGAAGATCTGAGAGGAAAGTGCCTCAGAGAAGAAATTTCGAGCCGAAGCACGAAATCTCGGGCGAGATTTCATCTGAGATTTGGAGCCTGACGTGCGCTAGAAGATCCGGCCAAGATCTTCCAATTTGGAAGAACTATCTTTATTATTCTATCTTTATTATTTTATTACCTTAAAAGCTCTTAAACATTGTTTAAGGTAATTGTTAGTTTTATCTTTTAAGAATATTTTTAGATTATCTTTAAAATATCTCTCTCCTAGGTTATCTTTGAAAGATATCTTTTCTGATTTAAAATAGGAAAGTTTCTCTTATAAATAGCCTTTGAAGGAAAAATTTTTAGGTAGATTAGATTTGAATTTGGTTTCATCAGATTTGTGAGACACTTGTGACTTCATTCATGAAGTTTGCATATTTATCATTTCTATTCAATCAAAAGGAGAATTTTTGATTGAAAAGTTGTGAATCCTTGTTAGGTTGTGAAGATTGGTGCTACTGGTTAAGAGAGGAAGGGTGAAAGATAATTCTTTGTATAGGGTATTGATACATAATTGGTCAAGGTTCTTTGCAAGACCAACTGAACCCCTTTGCCCTCTCAAACCTTGGTACTATTGTGATACACAAGATTTTATGTACACAATTCATATTGTTTTATTAAAATATGAGGTAGGTTGTAACAAACCTCAGCCCACCCATAAATCCGTACTTGCGTATTAGTTAATAGAAAATGACTAAGTTTGGATGAAATAGTTTTTCAATCTTAAATATTTTTATAGATTAATATCCAATACATAATGCATAAAAATAAAAATCTAATATTTTTTTTATTTAGACGAACTTGCACAGGATGCGCATGCGGACACTACACTATACTAGTTTAGTTGAATATCTAAAAACAATAATTTTACGTAAAAATAACATTTCAACGTTCACAAGCCATTTTTACATAGAGATCTATTAGGGCATGTTTATCGGGTGTCTTGGGGGAGGGTCTTGTAATTTGATTAAATTTGAGGCTAAAAAACGTAAATAAACAGATCTTTAGAAGACCCGTTCTAGGCGCTAGAGGGGGCACGTGTCTCCCCCTCATTGGCCACGTTTAGTGTTTTTTTTTTAAAATAAAATAAAATTCAGTCTGCGCCACGCGTCGCACCCTGATTGACGCCCGGATTGCGGGACACGTGACACCATATTATTGGCCAAAGAAGGCTTTTTATTTATTAAAAACTCATTTTTTGACTTAAATATTTAAAACAAATTAATAAAAATTATATCAAAATTCATAATTTCTTTTTATCTACCTAGACACTCATTTTGAATATATTTAAAATTATTTTTTAAAAAAACTTTTAAGTATAAAAATATCAAAATACAAACAAATTAATAAATTAATAAATTTTTTTATGTTAATTTTTATGAAGTTAAGCATTTCTAATAATTAAATATTATTTAAAGTTAACGAAAAATGATTAAATAATTATTTAATGTTATAATTATAGAAATTTTGGTTAAAAATATAGTTAAAATATACGTAATATTAAAAAATTAGTAGGGGTATATTTGTAATATGGTATGAAAAAATAAATGGATCGGTGAGAAAAACGAAGTAAAACCGAAAATGAAACTTAAAAAGGAGATTATAAGAGAAAAATTATAAAAGTGACCCAAGACCCAGTTTTAATGACCCATTGATAAAGATGGTGTTTCTAATTGGCAATATTGACATATAAATGTGAACCCCAATGTGAGTTTGTAGTGTAATACGGATTTTTGTCATATAAAAAGAATACATTTAATGGACTGACCCCTTCCAACCACGTTACTGTTGGCTTCCAACTTGCCATAATAAAGAAGCTTTCAGTAACCAGCAGCAGTTCTCATCTGTACAGTAAACTCTTACCCTAAGACGACTCTTCACTTATTCTAAGCCTCTGCTCACTGTCTTCCCTGTACTTATAATTAAACATAAAATACACTAATCTAAACCCACACACGACTTGCGTCGAACCGCCCTGAAGCAAAATTTAATTGATTTCACTCTTCTTTTTGCCCTGTTCAAAGCTTCTCCGCTATCCGAGGCATGCATATACATAATCCTACAAGTATAGGATGATTACAACAGCACTACTCTCAAACTCTCGCCCCTTCCCTCGCAATGTCTTCGCTTCGTGACAGAAGCTCCTCGTAAACTTTTAGGGTCTCCGACGTGTATCTGTCCATGGCCTCAAAGATTTGCTGTAGACCCGCCTGGATACTCGCCTTTGTGTCGCTCTGATAAACAACGCTCCCGGATAACCACTGCCTATTCGGGTCTCCGGAAGACCGGACCATCTTCTTATCCAATGCTTGTATCTGTTTTTGTAACTTGATGTCTTCCCTCTCCAAATTCTTTACCTTATCCTTTTCGGTGACAAGCCTGTGTTGCATCTCAACCTTGTCCCTTTCCCAGAACTGAAAAACCATTGCTGCAAATACCCTCATTGACTCCACCACTTCCTTCTCAGATAACCTGTCCAAAGATTGGGTCCATTGGTGGCAGATTACGAACACGGGCGGAGCCCCAGCCCTCCCTGGTGAGAAAGGAGCCATTCCGTCTGCTGTCTGCTCCGGCTCACAAACAATGCAGTTGGACAGCCAATCATTTAGGGACTTTACGTATCCCTTCTGCATGCTGACCCAGTTCGAGAATCTTGACGTCCAGTTTATGAGCTCACGCTCGAGCTGTAGAACAGCTTCGAGATGGGCATCGCTGGAGTTTTTCGAGAATGCAATTGCATCCAATCCTCTAGCTCCTTCAACTGCTTTGAGTTGACTATGGTGACACTCGAGCATTCCTTTCCACATTCTCGCCAGCCTGACACAAATGCATTCATCTAAATGAGCAACCATGCAGTAACTGTGTATCATTTGAAAACAACACTAGCGGAAACTAAAGCGCATAATTTCAGACTAATGAAAATTTTCTGCTAAACAACAGCAGGCAACTAAGAAAATAACACCCTTCCAGGAAAAGAAATGCCCAACACTTTTTACAACAAAGGCATTTGTTAAAAGGCTTGAGATAATCAAAGCTGCTGAAGTCACATGATTGTTCAAACTGGATCATCAATGACACTGAGAGAAATAACCAAGATACACTGAGAGAAATATCTTACCAAGAAAAGACTATGCTATTGCTTATTCTATTACTACCGAAGTACTAAAATCAAAATACTACGGAAGTAACATAATGGGAAATCAACGCAAGAAGTAGCTTTTTCATTTTGGTTCCAAAACCTTCATGTCATGCCAATGAGGAAGTGTCTAACACATCCAACGCCATTTCTGTGTTCTTAGCAGCCAATTTAGTTGTTTTCTATCAATACACTCTAATCAACATCAATTCCATACTGCGGTATATAAAGCTGATGTACATCTAAGAGGCTCAGCTTGGAAAAAACTTGATTGTCCCCTATATCGCTATCTTAACAGCATTTTTTTTTTCAAAAGGATCTTAACAGCATCTTGATTGTACTTTAGGCAGCAATGAAGCAAAGAAATACTTATGTGGAAGATACCAGGCGAGAGCTTAACAACTTGGATGGAACAATCAATCAATGACAGAAAGACAAAAGACTTGCACGTATCGGATGGAAATATCAAACTTGGAGGTTGCAATGTGAAGAAAATGAAGAGAACGGTATTGAATGTGATAAACATGGTCCCGATGCCACTAATAGCGTAAAAAGTGAGAAGAACATTACAACATTGGCCAAAATGGTAAGGGAAGTTGTTGAATATAGGCATTGTGGAAAAGGTTCAAGTGTGGGAATACTGAAGGGTGTATTGTATGTAATAGACGGACCTGAAACTCTGAATATATCAGAATAGATGAATAAAATTGGAGAAACTACCAAGCCTAATTTTATTGATTTGGCTAAAAGCAAGAACATATTATGTAAGGCCATGATAAGAGAGATTGAAATATTTGGTGCAATCAAACATGGAAAGTCAAAGGTCTGCCTTGTTTTCAATGGAGATTGACAAAAACAACCATGTCTATGAGAAGGCAGAAAAACAAGAATACTGTTTGTCATGTGAAGAGGTGAAACTATCAGGCACTATTAACCAGTAATAGAATACATCATTTGGCCCCAGTTATTGAAAAAGGGAATGGTCTACTTGGCTCCTTTCTAATGGCTAAACACGAGTTCTACTATCCAAGTAAACAACATCAGATTCATATATTCTCGATGACAGCATACTTCACACTATATATGTCCATAAAGATTTGTACAGTTTAAAGTGCTACTTATAGAAATAAGCATTCAAATGGGCCAATTATCTCCTGAGAAGAACAATATTACAACATAGATCAATTAGAAGGATTCTTTTCATTTTCCAACACTCTGGAAATCACTACTAAGACAAGTTCCACCAACCATTGACCACCAGGAATGAACAATGAATCTATACCTTCATTTTCCATCAATGGTTCAGAAAAAGAGTATAATATGCATATGAATAAGATCAAACTATAAGCACAAAAAATTAAGGAAGTTTGACAAGTGAAGTCATATTTGATATGCTATTTAAAATAATTTAACAAACACATATGAAATAGATGACATGCAGCTTATGGCAAGAAAGAGAATAAGGGACAGAATGCAGCATACCCTTGAATTAACTCATTCAGTTTCAGCCACAATTCTTCATCTCTTAACCTGCTTATCTTCACAGAAATCTTGTCAATGATCTGAATAGAAATCCTGATCTTTGTAGATAAGTTTCTGATAGCACTTCGAGTTGCATCAATCTTATGGGCCTCAGCACCTTTATTGTCTAATCGCCGCAGTTTCTCCACCTTCTTGTCATGTGCAACCCTCATTTTTTCTTCGACCTGGAAAAGAAAATGGTGAGTCTGTAAGCAACATGTACAAACATAAATTTCCTTCAACATAACAGAAATGTTTATAGCGACATGAGTTTGATTATTGACAATCAATAAGAAAGACGGGAGGTGCAACACCTCATAGAGGAGTTGAAGAAAGAAATAAATAATTTTAAACAAAGTCTAAACAATATGCATTCAACAAGTATTGAACTCCAGTGGGAAACCAACAGGGTAAACCCACAGCCACCACTTCCATTAAGCCACTGGATGTGGAAATACCTTTACAACATAATTTCTGGATATCTTCTATCTAGGGATGTTCCCTTATTACACTAAGTAATTGCTAAGATCACCCTTAGGTGAGCGTAGCTCCTCAATTTAAGATCCCCCCAAATATATCATCTTCTTCGGCCATAAGGCTTAACCCCTAATAATCTACTTGGATATTTTGTATTCTAGTGCCTATTCATAATCTTAAATATACCACAAGTTAAGATGATTTATTAATAGATAGGCTTGAGATTTTATTTTGTGCAATAGAATTCAATATTTGTTCTTCGCCTATTATTTAGACTTCATGTAACCTTTTTACTTATTTCTTATATGATTGGTTGTCCAAAGCCATACTCATGTGGCTATAAACATTTCTTTTTTACTCAGTTTTCACATTCGTCTATATTTTCTATATTTCTTACAATGAACCCTTGGTTGGTATCAAGACATAGTGATGCACTATACAACCTTTTCAAGGGAAAAGAAGTAGAAAGCAGTATGTACCTTAACTTCTTCCAATAGTTTTTTCTCCCAAAGATAGAGCTTCTGTAATGTAGCAGAAAGACTGCCTGAGGTCAATCCTATATCCTCATCAACATCTCCGACGGATGATGAAGCCTCCGAGTCCTTATAGGTGGAAGGTAAAGAAGGAGCAATGGCACCCAACATTTTGGTTGAAACTGTCAAAATCATTCATCAACTTAAAATAGGTATCAATTAAGTGGATGGCAGTTCAGTTAAATCAACCTGAAACCAATAAATAATGTACACGTAATGGACCCATGAAAAATGTTCCTCTTATCCATTTCTAATAACACCAACTATCCATTATCAGACACACTCCTAAATTCTATGTTCTAAATTGCTAGATCCTTCAATAATTACATACTTGTAAATATTGAAATCATCTATTATAAACATAACCTGAGCAATTCACCATTCTAACCTTGGTAGGCAGAGTTTTTCCGGTTATAAGGCAACTTTCCGACCTCCAGAATCTGAGCAAGCTCACCACCTGATGCTGAGGCTCTTTCGAACTGAACCTGAATCTCCCTAACAACCTCAGACACATTCCTAAAACCACCTCCACGAGCCACATTGCTCTGCTCCTCCGATCCACGACCTGCTTCTCCAACAACTTTCTTATCTACCATGTGAACCTCATACTGAACCGGATCCGGGTCCTCTGAAACACTTGGCCTAGCCCTATAAAGGGCCTGAGCCTCACTAGCCCCAATCTCACCAGTTTCCACAGCCTTCGAATAGCTCTTCCTCTCACCGGAGCTACTTGCAGCTCCGCTATCAACAAATTTCTGATTTCCGTGAACTTCCTTCACAACCTCATGTTGGAAATCCTCATCCTCCAAATCAGGAATCCCTTCTTCCTCTCTCACCTCTCTTGAATCCCTACTCGCTCTGCTTGGAGTATAAGGCGGGTAATTAGTTTCAATGTTCTCAAAAAAATTCAGCATGTCCCAAGGAGATGTGTTGGGCGGCGGTGGAGGAGGTGGCGGCGCTGGTTGCTTATTGGAAGATGATGATGAGGACCCACCAACAGCGCCGGCCGGAGTACGGTAAGGACCTGGCTGCGGGGGGCCACCAAAGAATCCGCCACCTTCATAACCCATATACCCAGCACCACCACCTCCGGCGTCATAAGGATCTCCATAGAAGTAGGTATTAGGGTTTGAATTAGGCATGTAATCAGGATAATTGGGCGGATTAGACATCCCCATATGTATACTCTCGGTGCCCAAGGGCTTCTGCTGGTAGGAAACCGAAGGGGTTGGCTGTTTTCTCATGAAATTCATGTGCATAGTCGAATTATAGCCACCCACATAGCCACCGGGAAACTGATATCCAGGTGGATTGTAATTTAAACCCAAACCCTCTTGATTTTCATACTGATACAGACCCTGGTGATGAGGAGGGGAAGAAGAAGACGGCAAGTGATGAAGCGGCTCGGAGCCGCTAAGCTCGTCATCATCCTCGGAATCCGAGTGAAGATGGAGATGCGAGCCCGAGCCTGAATCTGATAAGTGATGACCCGACCCGTTATGAGAAGGAGAGTCCGTGGAGTCGAGATGATGTCCCGGCTGGTCGTCTTCTTCTTCTCCGCCTTTCCGGTGAGGAGGTAGGTTGAGAAGGGGCGAGGGAGGAAGGGCATCGGAAGAAGCGAGGTTGCCGACGGCAGCAGAGTCAAAAAATTTATGTAAAGAAACTCCGACGGAGGTGAGGGAGTGGAGATAAGCGATGTGGGCTTCAGCGAAGGCATAGCGTAGGCTCAAAGCATCGTGGAGGTAGGTGAGACGCTTGCGACAAAGCTGAACCGCCTCAGTATCATCAGTCTTTGAGGTGGCGCAGCCCATGGAATTCCCCGAAT
Source organism: Fagopyrum homotropicum (assembly GCA_033239125.1). Lineage (NCBI taxonomy): Eukaryota > Viridiplantae > Streptophyta > Magnoliopsida > Caryophyllales > Polygonaceae > Fagopyrum > Fagopyrum homotropicum. Next base: position 106,384,637 of record BSWB01000002.1, read on the forward strand.
TAGAAGAAATCGGCGGATCGGGATATCTGGTATTGGATAGTGTGAATTTGAAAAATAGGGAAAGTGATTTTGAGGGGTAGAGAGAGAAAGAGAGATCCAGGGATAGATGGAGATGGGAGAGGCACGGTGGGTGGTGGGTGCATGTGGTCACAAACACAGAAAGATAGTTACAGAGATGGGAAATGGGGGATACAATATTTTTACAGAGATATTTGTGTTAGAGAGACAAAAGAAAGAGAGAATCTTGACAGCAGAGAGGGTGCAGGAAAGTGGGTGTTTGAGAATGGTCGGTGTAAAATTGTACGTACTACTACTTTTCCCCACTGTCGCAGCAGATAACTCGAAACCCCATAGACTTCAAACTTTAAAGCTTCCATTTTTCATTTCTTTCAATCTGTACTTGCTGTTTTTAATTTGTCCATTAAGGAGTTATCAGCGTAACGTTTCTCAACTTCATTAATGTCAATGCCATGACTCTGCAATTCAACTCTACTGTATGTATGGCTCTATGATTATCTGGAGAGGGCATTTCTGTAAATAGTCTACTTATTCGGGCTACCATGGTCATATCAGGTGGGCATGCAGAAACCGCTTACAACCACAACTCTCCATTTTCTTCTCCAATCAAACATGTTGACCCACCGGGTCCCACATCCTTTTTTTCTCTTCTGTTTGTTTCCTCTCTTTAATTCTCACCATTTTCATTTTCCTCGTGGTCCATCACTTTATTGATTGATTTCCAAGGACATTAATTCACAATAATCAATTTCCTTATATTTTTGTTTTGAAGAATTTACAAAATACCAACTTGAAGGGCAATTTCGAATGCGTCACGGTTCCACATTTATGAATGCACGTAAGATCGCAATGTTGATCCATGACAGTTGTGCATTACAGATCCACAACAGATAAAAAAACACGAATTCGCAATTAATATCTTCCACAAAGTGTAACCGAGAGCGAAAGCCAAAGGAGAAAGGAGAGCGATGTTCAAAGAGAAAACCGAGAGTGAGTTTGGGATCATCCCGACAATAGATCAAGGTGATGATAATCCACGACCCTTCCACGAGAGGAAACACACTACGATGGAGGTAAATCGAGAATCCCGATTATGAGTTTTTACGGTTTCATTTGTTTAGGTTAGATTATCTCCGAATTGATTTAATTGTGTTTGAATTGAGTTTGTTTAGGTTAGATTAAGTTGGAATTAAGTAGATTAGGTGAAATCGAGTAGATTAGGGTATTTTGGATGTTTTGATGTGTATATGTATGGATGTATAAAGGTTTAAGTGCCTGAGTATGACTCCCTGTGGTGGAGACGAGAGTGGAGCAAGAGAGGGATCAAACAGCTCGTTGAAGTTGTCCTTTGTTGGGTTTTCCGCCCCCGTGGATCATCATCGCTGACCCCGTGGCCTGTGTATGTCACCGCCCCTGCGGTTGTGAGTCGCCGCCTCTGCGCCTTGTCACTGCACCCGCGTCTGACCTTTCCTGCGGGTGCGCCTTCCTTTAGAACTACCAAGTGTTGGTAAGTTCTCTTCCTTCCTGGGCTTAGGCTTTGGTTTAGGATCATGTTAGAGTTTATGGATGAGAGTTTGAGGATGATATCATAAGTTGGATATATACCTGATGTGGCTGTAAGGTCGAGCATGTTACTCGAAGTTTATACTTTGTTTAGGATCCTTATGGATCCCTTGGGTCTATGTGTGATCCCTTTGATTGATAGGAGGTTTGACACCCCTTTATGCATTGTTATTAGGCAATGCATTCCTACGGATTGGTGTTTGATCGTGGTTGAGAGTATCTTGAGATTGAGGTAAGTCCGTAGGACTTACTTAGCTGCATTCCTATATTGGATGTATGCATGAGTGGTGATATGCTTTATAGCAAGCGTTGTTGATTATTACCGACCTGTGTTTAACCCCCTAGTAGCGGCAGTGATAACCTTTCTGAAAACTCCACCTTGATTGAATGATTTACAGGTGTTGATGATGGAAGATTTCACACAAATATAGCAGTTGGATCTCTAACAATGTACTTGATTATATTTCTAGATGTTTGGTTTGAATTCAGTGCAGGTGAAGGTTATATATTCACATATCAAGGGCCTTGAAGTCGGATTGAAGAACAAGTTCAAAAAGACGAAGTTCAAGGGCCTTGAAATCTAAAGTGCGCGGAACAAAAGGATTTAAATATATTGAAGATCTTCTTTGAAGATTCGGCAACAAGAAGATCTTATCAAACAAAGATTTTGTCAACCAAAGAAAGATCTCAATCGAAGGATATTCTCTAAACAACAAATGGCACAAATATCTTCTCTCTCTTATCCAACAAAAGACGAGAAGATCAAGGAGTAAAAGACTCAACGTGTTCGTAGGATCAAAGACGTGCAACGTTTATCTTACGATCTTCATCGAAAAGAAGGGTGATCTTCAAACGGTCATCTCTACAACGGCTAGAAGATCTTTCCATAGAAGATATAAATGAAGATGATGGTCGAAAAAGAAGATACACAAACCTACATCGGAAAAACATCTCGCATCCTTAAGCAACTTAATCATCTTCTTTCGTTGTTTTTCTTTCTCGCAATTACGTAAAAGTTTTATCCCCTAAGAGAGACAGAAAACAAAGAGCTCCATTGGTAGATCTAAAAAGTGTTATCCTAGAGTGTGTTACTCTGCGAAGTAACTAGGCTATTATAGCTAGGTTAAGAGTTGGAGCTAGATCGTAGCATTGGCTACAATCGAGAGAAGAAGGGGATTTCTTCTAGTTTGTATCTAGGACTCTTTGAAGCTGATAATATATAGTTAGATCCTACGGATATACCTTGGGACGGAGAGTAGGCTATTTAGAGCTGAACTTCGTAAACATATCCTCGTGTCAATCTTTTCAATTCCGCACCATATAAGTTTTACCGTGACTAACTTTGTTTTGCAGGAGCAAGAAGTCAAGGCCCTTGAAATTGAGTTTCAAAGCCCTTGAAATCTAAGCTTCACTAGTAACACAGATTGACATCAAGGCCCTTGAAAGGAGTTTCAAGGCCTTGAGATTTGGTTTGCGAAAAGTTCTCATACTCTATTCAAACCCCCCTTTTAGAGTATTATCTATATTATTTATATCACCTAACGGTTCTTTAATTGGTATCAGAGTTAGACTCACGTTTATTGATTTAACCATCAGTGAGACTAATCATGAATCTTGTAGGTGATGGTGGATTTGCTCAAGGAAGATCCTCATCTCGACCACCACTCTTCTCTGGCAACAACTTCGCTCATTGGAGATCACTAATGCGTATGTTCCTGATTGACCAGGATATGGAGCTTTGGAGCATTATTCAAGATGGACCAAAAGTTCCAATGACAACGGTTGAAGGCGTCTAAGTCCCGAAGAAGGAATCAGACTTCACTCAAGCTGATCTGGACAGTGTGTCAAAGAATTACAAAGCAATGAATCTACTTTACTGTGGATTAGATGCTAATGAATTCAACCGCATCTCATCATGCAAAAGTGTAAAAGAAATATGGGACAAGCTTGTTGTCACTTACGAAGGAACAAGTCAAGTCAAGGAAACAAAGATCAGCATCTTTCTCAGACAATACGAGCTATTCAAGATGAATCCAAATGAACCAATCAAAGAAATGTTCACCAAATTCACTGGGATAGTGAACAATATAGACTCGCTTGGAAAGACCTTCACAAATGAAGAAAAAGTGAGAAAGGTTCTAAGAAGTTTACCTAAAGCTAAATGGGGACCAAAGATGACTACTATTGAAGAAGCTCAAAATCTTACTACTCTTCCTCTTGATGATTTACTTGGAAAACTCATCACACATGAAATGATTATTGGCGAAGAAGATGGAGAACTTCCTTCCAACTCCAAGAATTTAGCATTGAAATCCAGAAAAGATGAGTTACTTTCTGATGAAGAAAATAGTAAGGATGATAATGAAGAAGATGCTCTCTCCATGATCTCTAAAGGTTTAGCAAGAATTCTCAAGATAAAGAAACAATTTGCAAACCGAGAATTTCCACGAGCATTAAAACCCCTAGGTAAGTTTTCTAACTCGAATAAGAAAACGAAAGTACTGACTTGTTTTGAATGTCATGAAACAGATCATTTGTTGAAGGATTGTCCACAAAAGAAGAGGACCAACTTCAAGAAAAATAATCGAACGAAGAAAGCCATGGTTGCATCATGGAGTGATTCAGATTCTACTAATGAATCAAAAGATGAACAAAAACAAGCAAACTTGTGTCTTATGGCCGATCATGAAGATAACTCAAATCTTTACATCGACAATATGGTAAGTACAATCTTGTCTCAACCTGGGATTGACCTTAAACAATTTCTCAAGGATATTATCTTAAGTGATAAGGAACATAGAATAATGATAAATTCTTTCAAAGAAAAACTTCATGAACAAGATAAACAACTAAGTGAAATATCTCTTGAGATTGAAAATCTTAACACAGAAAAGGAAGAACTTGATGACAATGTCAAGGCCTTGGAATCAGAAAATCTGATTCTCAAGAACAACCTCTCTTCTCTACATCAAAGCTATATCGATCTAGAGAAAGAGAAAGTTGATTTGACTTTGATGTGTCAAGACCATAAGTTTACTCGTTAAGTTTACTCGTTCAAAAGCTAATCTAGAAAGAATGATGGGTGAACAACAATCTTCACTTAACAAAAATGGTATAGGGTATCATAGAAGCTTTCCTAGAAAACCTACTACCACTTTTGTCACAGCAAAAGGAAGCATTCACATGTCTACCTGCTTTAATTGTTGTAAAAAGGGTCATGTTAAATCTACATGTCCTTATAGAAGAAATGATCCTTATATCATCAGAAACACCTATCCTCTATGTTTAAGGAAACAAGTCAAACAAATCTGGGTTCCTAAAGGTACTAGACCACCAAACATAATCGAACCTGAGTATGAACCAAAATATGCCATTTGGTCGACCCAAAAAGGTTGATGTTTGTTGTTTTGCAAGATATCACCAAGGTAAAGGAGCACAAATGAATTTTAGATTGTGGTTGCTCAAGACACATGAGTGGAAAAAGTTCTTTATTCTCATATTTAAAGAAGCAATCATTTGAAACTATTACTCTTGGTGATAAAGGAAAGTGTGACATAATTAAAATTGGTAAAATTTTCTATAATTCATCCAACTTTATTGATGATGTTTATTTAGTTGATGGTTTGAAATATAATCTGCTAAGTATTTCTCAAATTTGTGATAAAGGCAATAAAGTCATGTTTGATTCAGAAAAATGTGAAGTTCAAGACATAAAGACAGGAGAAGTGTTGCTTACTACTCCTAGGTGTAATAATGTTTATTCTTTGAGCACTAACCAAGTTGTAGGAACTAAGCTAAAATGTCTAAAGGTCTTGACTGATGATCCAATGCTTTGGCATAAAAGACTTGGCCACGTAAGCATGCACACCATGCAGAAGTTACTTACAAAAGATTTGATTTAAATCTGAATCAAAGAGAAGATCACATTTTGGATGAAGAGGAAGATCCTAAAGATTAAGACAAGAATATGCAAGAAAAGATTCAAGATACCAAAGAAAATCCTCAAGACCTTGAAACACACCTTCAAGACCTTGAAACTAGAAACTGTGAAAACAGAACTCCACTTCAAGGGCTTGAAACCCAACTTCAAGGCCTTAAAATTGGAACAACAGGTAATGCACAAACGGTACCTGAATCAAGTCATACATATTCAGCTCAACCTTTTGGATCTACATCATCTGTCAAAAGAAGAAAAGTTCAACACTCCTCGTATCATCCACAAGAAAATGTGATCTCAGATCCAAATGTTGGAGTTCAAACTAGATCAAAAGTGAATAATCTTTGTGCCTTCTCCGCTTTTGTATCACTTGTCGAGCCAAAGAACTACATTCAAGCTCTTCAAGAACCAGACTGGATCATTGCCATGCAAAATGAATTAAATGAATTTGAGAGGAACAAGGTATGGACTCTTACTTCAAGACCAAAGCATCAATCAGTTATTGGCATGAAGTGGGTCTTTCGAAACAAATTGGATGAAAGTGGCAAAGTCATACGAAACAAAGCACGACTTGTAACACAAGGCTATAACCAAGAAGAAGGTATTGATTATGATGAGACTTTTGCTCCTGTTGCAAGGTTAGAAGCCATACGTATGCTACTTGCATTTTCATCTTTCATGAGCATAAACCTTTTTCAAATGGATGTAAAATGTGCTTTTCTAAACGGCTTCTTAGAAGAAGAAGTCTACGTTGCTCAACCTCTTGGTTTTGAAAATGATGAATTTCCGGATTATGTTTTTAAATTAGACAAAGCTCTTTATGGTCTTAAGCAAGCTCTTCGAGCTTGGTATGAAAGATTGTCTAAATATCTTCTTGAAAACAATTTCAAAAGAGATTTGATTGGTAAAACATTGTTTATCAAAACTAGAGGCAACAACATCTTAGTAGTACAAGTCTATGTTGATGATATATTATTCGATGCTACTAATGATTCCCTTTGTAAGGAGTTTTCAGATATTATGTGCAGGGAATTTGAGATGAGCTTAATGGGAGAGTTAAATTTCTTTCTTGGACTTCAAGTTACACAAGCAAAGAAAGGAATTTTTCTCAATCAAAGCAAGTATACTAAAGACTTGCTTAAAAAGTACAAAATAGATCAATCTAAGGTTGCAAAGACTCCTATGAGTTCAACATTTTCGCTAGATTATGACAAAAATGGCAAAAGTGTAGTACAGAAAGAGTATCGAGGTATGATCGGTTCATTATTATATCTAACTGCTAGTCGTCCTGACATTATGTTTAGTGTGTGCATGTGTGCAAGATTTCAAGCTGATCCTAAAGAGTCACACTTTATTGCTGTGAACAGAATTTTTCGGTATCTCAATGGTACTAAGGATCTAGGGTTATGGTACCCACATCAAAGCTCATTTCATCTTGTTGGCTATTCAGATGCAGACTTTGCAGGTTATAAGGTCAATAGAAAAAGTACTTCTAGATGTTGTCAATTCTTAGGGTCATCCCTAATTAGTTGGCACTCCAAGAAGCAAAATTTTGTTGCCCTATCCACAACTGAGGCCGAATACATAGCTGCTGGAGCCTGTTGTGCTCAAATTCTTTGGATTGCTCAACAACTTCGTGACCTTGGCTTTGACTTGAGAGGTATTCCTATAAAATGTGATAATACTAGTGCTATTTCTATAACCAAAAATCCTGTGCAGCATTCAAGGACCAAGCATATTGATGTAAGGCATCACTTCATACGTGATCATGTTGAGAAAGGTGATGTTTCGATCTCTTTTATCTCAACTAACTTGTAGCTTGCAGATATCTTTACCAAGCCTCTTCCTAAGGAACAATTTAATTTTATTAGATTGGAACTTGGTATGTTGAACAAGGAAGCATTAACGTAGGGGGAGTAAACGAGTTTTAATCATCCTACGTATGCAAGCCCAATTGATGTTTTCACGGGCCTTGAAACAAAATTCAAGGGGCCTTGAAACATATTTCAAGGGGTACATAAATATAGCGGATCAATTAGAAATTCATATCTTTTAGATATTGAATTATCTAATTTTAAAAGGGATTTCAAGGTTTTGTTTTCACATTCAAAGAATTTTAAAAAGAAGTTACCTAAATTTATGGGAGGAATTTTTATCACTCAAGATCTTTAAAATCTTTTGATTGTATGTTGATTGGACTTCTTTCCTTAAATACCTCCTCTCTTCCCTCTTTCTCTCTTCTGCTTCCCTTTGCTCTCGAAAGAACGGTGCTTTACTTTTCAAAATTTTAAAAACCCTCTTCATCGATTTCTCAAAATATCTCAATGGCTCCCAAGAGATCTTCAGCCAATGACGCATCTTCATCAACTCCAAAAAGGCTAAGGGTCGTACAAGTTTCATCCGACTCTGACTCCAGTTCTGAATCTGGGTCAAGCTCAAGCTCAAGTTCATCAGGGTTCTCAAATGACGCTGAAATTTTTACTAGAACAGGGCTACCATCAAGTTGGTTCATCAACCCCACAACTGCCAGAAAGTGGGTCAAGGAATATGATGACCGTCCTCAGTGCATGTGTGAGGAAGTGCACTGTGAACTATTCACCTGCTCGTCTCTATCAAGGATGGAAGCACTTCAAGCGAGTTTAATATGGATCATGTTGAATCTAGGGGAATCATCTTATCCTCGACTGACAAGGTTGTTCTAAGCCAAATTGTCGGCCAGACGTGAAAGAGGGGAATGGATTCTAAACATAGTTATCAAAGGTAAGAAAATCACCCTCACTCTTGAAATCATAGCTGATATTTTTGGGATTCCTTTGTATGCTGCTTCAGACGATTCAAACCCTGCTAGAACTTTAAGGCTATCAAAAGAACAACTCCTCCTTCCCGGTGCCTTATCACCTCCAACCATTACATGTTTAACCCTGGAAGCTAGAATAGTCTATTCTGTTATAGATAGATGCATTGTTCCTAGAGTTGGCAACAAAGAAAATTTGACCAATTTTGTGCTGATATTGACTTACAATGCCTTAAATGGGTTGAAGGTGAATCTGCCTGAAATTATTCTGTCTCATATGGTAAATGTGATAAATTCTCCAAGCATAAGTAATCTACCTTATGGGAATTTGCTTCCTATAATATTTACACATTTTTCAGTAGATTATTCTGGTGAGGTGATGCATCTTTACCATGATGGATTAGATGAAACCTTCTTTGAGACAATAGGCATCAAAAAGACTAAAGTAGGCTTTAGTACTGTGTGGGTGTTAAACTAACAATTGCAGGTACGAAAATATTTGTGTTGTCTTCCATCAAGGGGGAGATTGAAAACTCCACCTTGATTGAATGATTTACAGGTGTTGATGATGGAAGATTTCACACAAATATAACAGTTGGATCTCTAACAATGTACTTGATTAAATTTCTAGATGTTTGGTTTGAATTCAGTGCAGGTGCAAGTTATATATTCACATATCAAGGGCCTTGAAGTCGGATTGAAGAACAAGTTCAAAAAGACGAAGTTCAAGGGCCTTGAAATCTAAAGTGCACAAAACAAAGTATTCAAATATATTGAAGATCTTCATTGAAGATTCGGCAACAAGAAGATCTTATCAAACAAAGATTTTGTCAACCAAAGAAAGATCTCAACCGAAGGATATTCTCTAAACAACAAACAACACAATGTCACCTAGTCACGGCACCCGCGGCGACATTGTGCCGCCCCCGCGACGACACTAAGTCTAGAGGCACCCAGTCACGACACCCGCGCCGACACTGTCCTACCCCCGCGGTGACACTGAGTCCAGAGGCACCCTGTCAAGGCACCCACGGCGATACTGGTTCTAAAAGACCCTTGTCACTCACGCCGACTGCTTTTGAAGACCAATGCTAGTGCCCTCGCGCCCTTTCTAGCGGACTAGAGGAAGCCCAAGCGATTGTGTCACCGCCCTCGCATTGACACTGTGCCGCCCCCGTGGTTTGACACGAGAAACATCAAGAAGATCAACAATCAGACGTTTCAAAGCATTAAAGACCCCGCCCCCGGGACTCAGTTGAATATGGAGCGTTTTGTACTAAACTGCCCCTGCGGCCCTCTTGCCCGCGCCTGCGGTTTAGTAATAGGCGACATCACTTCTGATGTTTATCCCACCTTTATGGCCTTAAAGGTGGTTGTTTACACAACCTATTTACTCTCATTTACTGCATTTTCAAGCATAAATAGAGCCCTAGGCTGATTGCTAGAATCATCTCATTTTTCTACTCATCACATCTAAAACACTTTTATTTTCATTGTTTTGTTTTGTTTTGTTCTCTATGGAGGGCTAAGTACCTTTACTTGTGCTTGACATTGGAAGCTCTCAACATAGATCTAGTTGTAAGTTTTATAATTGAAGTTGTTATTCCATAATGATTTGTGTTATATTCTTGTACTTTACTTCTTGATTGTATCTCACCCTCTCTCTAGCTTGATCATCTAGGTACTTGGGTCTTATCCAATGTGCTAGGAATTGTGGTTCTTGGTTCGGGTCATCATTCTAGTAGCAAACACGTCTACATAAGCGGGTTGCAAGTGTAATTCGTGAGTGGAGCATAACCACATGATTTTAGTAATGAGTTGTTTTTAATTCGTGTGTCTCTCTATCTTTATTTGAATGCTATTGTTAAAATCTGATTTTGTAGGTTTACGAGTTAGGATTAACAATAAGTAATATCGGGTTGGTTGAACCAGTATTTAAATACGATCGAGATGAGAACAAACTTTGGAATTAACTTTATGAAAACAATGATCAACCATATCTTATGTTGAAGTGGATATTTGTCAAGTGCAACGTTTTCTTAAAATCATTGAAATCAACTTCTTGTTTGCTTCGCCTATTTGTCACTTTAACAATCACAAACCCCCCTTGGTTACATATAATTGATAGTTTAATTGTATTTGTGCTTTGTTTACTCTCTATCTCTCTTGGGTTCGACCCTTACTTACATTGTACAATTTGTTAAGTGTAACGTTTGGTATTCTACTTTGACTAAAGCTAAAAGACAACGACCATAGGATTTTAGTTATGTCAGATATCATGCTTGGTGTTTATTGTTTTTTTGATGTGTGTATGTGCTTATGCATTATGTTATATATGAATTGTTAGCTAACGATTTCATACCGTGTTGTAGATTCTTTGCAAAATAGGAGGACTACAGAGTGATTTGGAGGAGTGATCAACGGAGGACTTCCGTAGATTAGGTGTTATGGGCTTTTGGGATGGTTATGTATATGTTGTGTATGTTTTGTACTCGGCTGAGGGGTTTTGTGTACGATATGATACTTGACATTTTATGTTTTATAAAGGTTGTTTTATATTTATTTGTGCCTTGTTGTAAGATCCAGTGAACTTGTTGTCAGGCTAGGGTCAGAACCCATTGTGAGGCCCGAACCCAATAGCACCCCGAGTCATGCGGATTTGGGGTGTTATAAAGTTGGTATCAAAGCCTTAGGTTGACAACAAGGGCACTTGCAATCTGCGATAAAGGTCGAATAGATAAAATAAATATAACCCGAAAGGGGTGTGAGTTTTCAAAAAAGGTTTTAGTTTAAAACCCTGTTCATAGTCGGGTTGGATAGAGTTTACAGGATGTCATCACTCCTTCCATGGATCTCAATAGTTTAGTTAGATATATATCTATATACTAGACTACTTATATATGTGGATTTGATGTATGTATACGATATTAGCTATATTTATATGATAGATATGTATATACCATTGATGGCTCGGACTAGAGTGACATCAGTTGTAGGACGAGGTAGAGGTAGACCTCCTCTTTCTCCGGTAATGATAGGTCAGGGGTAGGTTCCCACTGCTGATCCGCCTACAGCAAAGGATGCGCACGAGGAGATTGCTGAGAGCATCGTTCATAGGACGGGGAACGGGATGGCTAGGAGACAAATATCTCAGCCAGTCTAGCTAGACGACTCCGATCATGTCTCGATGAGGGGACCATAATTCCGCGCTTATATTCGTTGAGTAGAGGAGGCTACTAGGGCAGGTGAACGTGCCTTGGATTTGCCAACATGTGGGATCTTTTGAGATGTCCTAGGGAGCTACCTAGATACTTGTTATACCACCACAAGTTGTTGAGGTTTCTAGAGCTTCAGAGGAGTCGAGAGGACCGCGACTTGATTCTTGGATGAAGGCTTTTCACCAAATGAGAGTACCCCATTTCATTGGGATGGTGGGCCTGGAGGTCGAGTTGTGGATTGGACATGTAGACTCTTCTCTTGAGTCTATCAATTGTCTGGAGGATAGACGGACTCGAGCCACCAGAGATTCTAGGAGGAGCTGACACTTTTAGGCATAGCTGCACTGTTAGCATGAAATATGACGATATTTTAGGCACTTGTTTTAGTTATTTTTCCCTCTTTATAGTGTTCTTAGATATGTTTTTGAAGCAATTGTGAGCTAGTTCACCCACTTTGTCGATATAGAGATCTACACTAGCTTCTTTGTGTTTTTAGGTGAATAAATCTTGGATTGGAGCAAAAATGAGGAAGGAAAGGAGTGTTCGATTATATTTGATGGCAAGGAGGTGCACTAGGAAGGCTAAAGAAGGAGCATGGATGGAAGATTGCACGAAACAAAGGCAAAGAAAGAGGAAAAGCAACTCCACGCCCTAAAATACAGTAGTGGAAGAGGATTTGAAGAACCACACTCTAAACCACGGCCGTGGACTTGGCATCATGAACGTGGACTTGAGTTTGGAGCACTCTAGAGAGTTACACGGTCTAAAGTACGGTCGTGGAAATCCTATGACATCGTATATTTAAATCCACGCCCTAAACCACGGTCGTGGAAAGTTGTACTTGACCGTAATTTTTGTGATTCTGTGACGTGTCATATTTTGCCATGTTAGCCATGTCATAGGGCTTTCTCGTAACCTACCCCGCCTTATAAAAAGGCTAGAGAAGAGAGTTTTGAGGACGCCGGGCTTAGATTGGCTTACCGTCACTTACTTTCGCGTACATTTAGCCGTCATTGGGAGATTTGCTTGAGGATTGAGGATTTGGAAGGACGTACTTTTCGGAAGATTGTGTACTTGGATATTCTAGGGTTTTCATTCGAGAAGGGATTGATACCCCGTTCTTTGTGACTTCTCTAGATCTTTGTGAGGTTTATGTTCCTATTCTTCTAGATTCATAAACATAATACCTTTGTGTTTGGATTTTGAGATTGACTTTGAGTTTTATTTGAGTTTTCGAGGATTTTCATCTTTTATTCTTCTTAATTTGAATATGGATATCATGACAATGATTGTTGGCTAAAACCCTTTAGCAATTCTAAGGTGAAGGGTTTATAGTTGTGGCTTAGATGATGATAGATCGATCGTAATTTGATTGAACCCTGAGAGTGTGAGAAACCTCGTCGACGCCCTAAATCACGGGCTGTTCTTGGTTTCCACGGCCGTGGTTCTCAAGATCTAGCCGTGATTTTTCCTGGTTTACGTATTTTGCTTTTGCTTTGATCCAAAGTTAAATATTAGCTTTAACCTAGTGTTGGCTTACCTTTTCTATTTAGTAATGAGACTCAACATCCTCTATTTCGATTTCGAGTATCACAACTTTAACCGTTTTAGCCTTTCTTTGATTCTTTGGGTTTGGGCATAGGTATTTGAGATCAATTCTTACCTTTAGATCCTTTTTATACTGCAACCTCAACAACCTTTATAGAGAGAGTCTTTTGGTTAGACATATAGGGTTTTGGAACTTCACCGTACATTACCTTATTTTAGTATACCTTTGCAATTCTCAACTCTGTCCTTATATCTATAGTATATCTTGAATCGATTGCCACAATTTGATACCTAGATCTTTAGGGTTGCTGTTTTCCCCAATTATTTGCAAAGTCTACATTTTAGTTGCTCGATTACTTGAACTGATTTTGTTTCACCAATTCCCTGAGTTCGATACTCTGGAATACTTGCTAATCTACGCCGATCTGTATACTACGGGTTCGCTTGCTTTTATTCTAGTTTTATAAATTTAAAACTTATTTGCACGCACGTTTTAGGGCGAACAAGTTTTTGGCGCCGTTGCCGGGGAATTGGTCAAGACCATTTCCGGTTTTCGGTTGTCGAGCTTGGGAGCTTTTGCTCTTGTTATTTGATATCTTTTTGTGAGTGCTTTTTGCAGGCTCTTTAGGTATATGCGAAAGACTAGATCTACCAAAGATCTAGTTCTTTTCGATCCAGAACTTGAGAGAACTTAAGAAGAAAGTTAAAAGAGAAAAAGATGGTTGAAAATATTGAAAGAAACATCCAAGCTGAGTTGGATGAAGCTCAACGTCAACTTAAGTTAAGTGAGAAAGCTCGTGTGGACGCGGAAACGAGTCATTAAATCCAAATTGATGAACTCAAGGCTATGATGTTGGACATGAAGTTGGAGCTGAATGATGCAAGGAAGAAGAAGAAGGTCAAGAAACCAACTTCAAAGTCAATTTGGTGGAACTAGTGCTGAATTTCGGAGCTGAAGAAGAAGGTCAAGAAACCAATTCAGCAACCACGCCGTCTAGGTGTGAATTTTGGAGCTGAAGACATCCAGGAATTCAGCTTTAGCCCACAAGTCATTACCATGGTTCGCCAAAGTCAATTTGGTGGAACTAGTGTTGAATCTCCACACCAACATTTACAGAATTTTGAGATTTTAATGGAAACATTGAAGCCGAAAAAGGCTACTACCAATAACTATAAAATCAAGCCGTTTTTCTTTTCTTTAAAGGATAAAGCATTAGCTTGGTATCAAGCTCTTCCAGCTGCAAAGCTGGCCACATGGGAGGATCTATCTTCGGAGTTCCTCACCAAGTTCTTTCCGCCATCCAAAACGGCGGAGTTGAGAGGTAAGATTAATGCATTTTCTATGAAAACTAACGAAAGTTTGTTTCAATCATGGGAAAGATTTCAGGACCTCTTGTTGGATTGCCCACACCATGGCATTTTAAAGCTTGAGTTGCTAGATATTTACTACGAGGGGTTGGATGCGGACACAAAATTCAACCTCCAATCTCTCTCTTGTGGTACATTCATGGACATGAGAGAGGATGATGCTTGGGATTTCATTGAGAAGCAAGCCCAAGTGATAGAGAAGTATTCCCACTGGAAGATTGAGCCGGGAGTGAAGCTAACACAAGCTGCACAAACTCAAATCTTTTCCCTCAACACCGAAATCAAGGAATTGAAGGAGGTCATTAGAGCTGGCTTTCAACAATCAAAGGAGCAAGATGTTGGCTACTTAGGCAACAACAATAATCATCAAGGGAACCGGAACAACAACCGAAACAACAATTGGAATAACAATAATTGGAATAATAACAACAACCAAAATTCCAACAACAATTGGCGTTCCAACCAACAACAACAAAATTCCGGTAATCCTTATGCAAATTCTGGAAATTCACTAACATCTCCCTCTTCTTCTACCCCTTTGAAAAGTCAGGGGCAAATATCAAACGGTTCAAATACTAAGGAGAAGGAGAAGCCCGATCCTATGTTGGAGACAATTCTAGGAAAGCTTCAAGGGCTAGAGTGTTACATACTAAGGTTGATAAAGCTCACAAAGATTTAGAAAACCAAGTATTCAGCAAGGCTGGAGAAATTCCTAGGGATCAAGGAAAGCTTTCCGGGAAGACGGAGGACAACCCAATAGGAAGGGTGATGGCTAACACCACTAGGAGCGGCGTTACAACCACCGACCCGCAACCCAAGTTTGTGGAACTTCCAGCTGAGAAGGAGAAAGATAAAGGGAAGGAGAAGGAAGATGTCTACATTCCTCCTCCAGCTTATAAACCTCCCCCACCATTCCCGCAGTCTAGAGCAAGAGCACGCCTAGACAAGCAATTCGGTAAGTTTATTGAACTCATGAGTAAACTGCATATTAATATACCTTTCATAGATGCAATTGTAGGTATGCCCGCTTATGGGAAGTTCTTGAAAGAGCTCCTCTCTAACAAGAGGAAGCTAGAGGACTTTGGAGAAGTCAAGATGAGTTCGGAGTCTTCGGAGCTCATCAAAACGATGACTAAAAAGATGCCCCCAAAGTTGAGAGATCCGGGGTCATTTTGTGTTCCAATTAGAGTAGGAGAAGTCACATGTGATGCTCTTTGTGACTTGGGAGCAAGCGTGAGCATTATTCCACTTGCTTTGTGTAGGAAGATCGGTTTAGGTGAACCTAAACCGGTGAAGATGACGTTATACATGGCGGATCGATCCATAACTCGTCCCGTCGGTGTCTTTGAGGACGTCCCAGTCAAGCTCGGTAAGTTTTACATTCCAATTGATTTTGTAGTGCTTGACATTCCTACAGATTGCCCGGTTCCGATCATACTCGGAAGACCGTTTCTTGCAACATCCGGCTGTATAGTGGATTGCAAGAATGCTAGGTTGGCGTTTGATATAGGTGAAGAGAAGGTTGAGTTTGTTCTCTCAACCTTGGTGAAAGAGCCATCTCTTGGAGAAGACATGTTCAATGTCTATGATGAGGAAGTATCTAGAGAGGAAGTAAGCTCGATTCTATTCAAGGATCCATTGCAAAAGGTTATCACCATGAGCATCATGGAGAAAGCAGAAGAAGAGGATTGCAATGAGGAGATTGAAGCCTTGGAGGAGCTAAAAGAAGTGCATGAAGAAGAGTTTGAAAAACTCTATGATGGGTTTGAAAACGTGAGGAATCACGGCTAGTCGTGCTATTCCACGGCCGTGGTTTCCACCAATATGACCGTAATCAGCTATTTAGAGGACTCCAGTAAGTTACACGGCCAAAACCACGGCCGTGGAACCACTAGTGGTGCCGTAATTGACTTCCACGCCCTAAACCACGGCCGTGGAAGTAACAGTGATGCCATAATTTTGGGGATTTCTGAAGATGATTACGTCCCTTACACAAATGCTCTTGAGTCTTCTTCCACCACTCCTACATCCTTAGAGACTTCTAAGGAAGCATTGGACACTCCTCAAGAGTCATCAAAAGCATCAATAGCAATGGAATTTAAGCCACTTCCCACACATCTTCGGTATGCATTTCTTGGAAGTAATTCTACTTTTCCCGTAATTGTTAGTTCCGAATTAAGTGAAGATGAACATGAGAGATTAATGGTTGTTCTAAGGAAACATAGAATAGCCGTAGGTTATACTATAGAGGATCTTGTAGGAATTAAACCATCATTATGCATGCATAAGATCCTAATGGAGGAAAGTTCAAGCTTTCGAGACAACCTCAAAGACGGTTAAATCCGATCATGAAGGAGGTTGTCAAGAAGGAGATTCTTAAGTTGCTTGACGCAGGTATCATCTATCCTATCTCGGATAGCAAGTGGGTGAGCCCCGTTCAAGTTGTTCCAAAGAAAGGAGGAATGACGGTTATAACAAACAAGAACAATGAACTCATTCCTACAAGAACCGTCACGGGATGGAGGATGTGCATTGATTACCGCAAGCTGAACAATGCAACTAGGAAGGATCACTTCCCGCTACCATTCATTGATCAAATGCTTGAGAGGTTAGCACAACATTCCTATTTTTGCTATCTTGACGGTTATAGTGGTTTCTTCTAGATACCGATCTATCCGGACGATCAAGAGAAGACCACATTCACGTGCCCATGGGGTAAATTCGCTTATAGACGGATGTCATTCGGGCTTTGCAACGCCCCAACCACCTTTCAAAGGTGCATGATGGCCATCTTCTCAGAGTACATTGAGGAGATAATGGAGGTTTTTATGGACGATTTTTCTGTTTATGGTTCTTCATTTAATAATTATCTATCTAACCTCTCTCTTATGTTGCAAAGATGTGAAGACACTAACCTAGTTCTTAATTGGGAGAGTGTCAATTCATGGTAAAAGAAGGCATCGTGCTAGGACACTTAATCTCTAGTAGAGGGATTGAGGTAGACAAGGCTAAGATAGAGACCCTAGAGAAACTTCCTCCTCCATCTTCGGTGAAGGGGATAAGAAGTTTTCTAGGACATGCTGGATTCTATAGACGTTTTATCAAAGACTTTTCTAAGATATCAAAACCGCTCACTAATCTATTGATGAAGGATGCAGTTTTTGACTTTTTGCAGGATTGTTTAGAGGCATTCTATAAGATTCGGGAAGCTCTCATCTCAGCCCCGATTATCCAACCTCCGGACTAGAATCTTCCATTCGAGGTTATGTGTGATGCGAGTGACGTAGCTGTAGGAGCTGTGCTTGGGCAAAAGAAGGAAGGACGAACCCATGCTATCTACTATGCTAGCAAGACACTAGATGAAGCGCAGCTCAACTACGCCATAACTGAAATGAAATTTTTAGCTATTGTATATGCCTTTGAAAAGTTTCGTTCTTATCTTGTAGGTGCAAAGGTGATTGTATACACGGATCATGCTGCGATCCGGTATTTACTTGCCAAGAAGGATGCGAAACCAAGGCTGATTAGATGGATTCTTCTCCTACAAGAATTCGATCTAGAGATCCGTGACAAGAATGGCTCGGAAAATTCCGTTGCGGATCACTTGAGTCGTCTACCACACATTGAAGACGACGAGCTACCTATAGATGACTCCTTTCCGGACGAACATTTACACATCATTGATGAGTGCATCGACAAGATATCAAGAGGTAATGAACCATGGTTTGCTGATTTTGTTAACTATTTGGTTTGTCAGGAAATACCTCCCGGATTATCCTATGCACAAAAGAAGAAGTTCTTTACGGATGTCCGGCAATACTTTTGGAATGAACCTCTACTCTTCAAGAGAGGTCCTGACGACATTATTAGGAGATGTGTGCCGGAAGACGAAATGCAAAGTGTCATTCGTCGTTGTCATTCACTACCTTGTGGAGGACACGCTAGTTCCAAGAAAACTAGCGCTAAGGTATTGCAATCTGGATTCTTTTGGCCTACTTTGTTTAAGGATGTGCAAACCTTTGTTTCTTGTTGTGATGCTTGTCAAAGAATAGAAAACATCTCTAGGAGAAACGAGATACCTCTAAATAACCTTCCGGAGGTGGAAATCTTTGACGTTTGGGGAGTAGACTTTATCGGACCTTTCCCATCATCTTGTGAAAACCAATACATACTTCTAGCTGTAGATTATGTTTCAAGATGGGTTGAAGCTATTGCCTCTCCAACTAATGATGCCATGATTGTAGTTAAGTTCTTTAATAGAACTATATTCCCAAGGTTTGGGACACCACGGACCATCATTAGTGACGGAGGTTCTCACTTCATTGCTGGACGATTCGAAACTCTACTAGCTAAGTATGGGGTGACTTACAAGATGGCCACCCCCTACCATCCACAAACGAGTGGACAAGTGGAGATTTCGAATAGAGAGATCAAAGGCATCCTTGAGAAAACGGTCTCAAAGACGAGGAAGGATTGGTCCTTGAAGTTGGATGATGCATTATGGGCATATAGGACTGCATACAAGACTCCCATAGGTACAACACCATACAACCTTGTGTATGGGAAGTCTTGTCATCTCCCGGTTGAGCTAGAACACAAGGCGTACTGGGCTGTGAAGTGGTTGAACTTCGGCATGAAGGAAGCGGGCGAGAAGCGCCTCTTAGACCTCAATGAGCTTGAAGAACTCCGCTTGAACGCCTATGAAAATGCCAAGATCTACAAAGAAAGGGCGAAGCGTTGACATGATAAGCATATCATTCCAAAGGATCTCAAAGAAAGAGATCAAGTTCTCCTCTTCAATTCAAGACTTCGTCTCTTTCCAGGTAAGCTTAAATCTCGTTGGTTTGGACCTTATCTAATCAAACGTGTTTTTCCCCATGGCGCAGTTGAATATGGGGTGAAAAGAGAGGAAGTTTCAAGGTTAATGGCCAACACCTTAAGAAGTATTCACCGGAGCTGCCGGTGGAGGAAATCGCACCGATTACCCTCAAATAAACACAGGAACGGTCTAGCTATTGATCCAAAACAAGCGCTTCTTGGGAGGCAACCCAAGGTATTGCACTTACGTTTTTGTTTTCTTTCTTAGAGTAGTTTAGTTTAGTTGTTTTTGCTTTGTTTTTCCCTCGATACCTCCGGTATGTTATGTTTTTGGATGTAGGAATAAGAATTAGGCAAAGGGGGAGATGCAAAAGTTGGAAGGAATTGACGAAACTTGGATGTTGGCACACAACAGAGACTTCCACGTCCTAAACCACGGTCGTGGAAGTAACAGTGACCGTATTTCTCCAAAATAGGCAAAAATTCACCAAAATCACAGCCTCCGTACATTTCCACGGCCGTGGAAACCCCCGATTGACCGTGATTTTCAAAAAAATTACGGGCCACTATATAAACCACCTTCCTTCACAAAAACACCACAAAATACCATTTCCACGCCCCTTTCCACGCCCTAATCGCCGATTCCTTTCCCCAACTCACAATTCTTCGTTTGAAGTCCGATTCAAGCGATTCTTTGGCCTAAAGTGAAGCATTTTTAATCCTCTACAAGATCCAATCAACTAATCAAGTGAAAAATCCCCTCAGCAGAAGGAATTTGGATTTTAAAGATCCAAAACCTAGGTTTTTCTCTACTTTCTCTACTTTGTTAATTCGGCTCTATTTTTCGCAAGAATTTAGAAGAACTGCATAGGATTGGAATTGGAATTATCCTAGGACTGTGATTGCTGAGGTTTGGTGTGAATTTATTGAGATTTGAGTGAAACAGAGGGAAACCACTGTCTTTGGGAAAACCACGGCCGTGGAATAGGAAGAACAGGCCGTGATTTTTTCTGTATTGGATAAAATGTTCAGGAGAAAGTCTAGTAGGAATAAGAAGTAGATGGGAGGTGATTCTTCCTCTTCCCAACCCCCTCCTAACCAACCACCATCACCACCTTCTCCAAAAATCCCAACCATTCATGAGGATTACTTAGAAGCCTTAGAACGAATCGAGAAGAGGGCGGTCATAGGACCTCGCTACTTAGTCCTTGAGGAGCTTGAGACTCTTAACATAGTGAATGATTTGACTTGGCTCTTGGATAGAGTCGGACTGATTGTCTTTTCCTCCATTAGAGAGGACGCTTATGAGGAGATCACTAGGGAGTTTGTCACCTCCTTCGAGCATAGCCACATGAATCGAACCGTATCCTTTAGGCTAAAGGAGCAAGACTACAAGTACTCCATTGTTCAGTTTGGAGCCTTCTTTGGTTTTCATGAGAGTTTTAATGGTAGATTTCCTAGTGGTGTATACGCTAAGGACTTTTGGGAGGATATCGCTATAATTTATGCTAGTGAGGATCGTTGGCAACCGGCCGACACCAAGGCTAAGCTCATCTACCACTTAGCCTTGAAGGTAGCTCATAGGGTCCTTTCCGAGTGTCTCTTCCCTAGGACCGAGACCCCCCAAAAGATTAAGACCGATGATCTCTTTCTCCTCTATTGCATGCTTTATGGTAGACCCGCCGATTGTGCTACCCTCCTCGCCTCCACCATGAGTAAACTTATAAATAAGAGGGCCGGGAACATAGGATATGGAGGCATGGCTACTCACATAGCCACACAGCTAGGGATAGACTATTCCGCTTGCACTAGGATAGCGGCGAGACCATTGGGTCTCAATAGTCTCATGACTAGAGGTATCATCTTTCCTCGCCACCAAGCTCCACCTACCGCATCCATGCCATGGGAGGATAGAGGTGGTAGAGGTATCCCATGGTTACCCGAGTACTCCATTATGGCCGGATGCCATAACTGGAAGGCAACATTCGCAGCTATGCATGCAAATAGACTAGTAGCCCCTCCTTATGTCCCGGATGAGGTCCCAGCTGCGGGTGTTGATGATGAGATGAGAGGAGGTGATGATTATGAGGGAGGAGGTGATGAACAGGACTTTGGTACGTTTCCGGATCAGCCGGCACAGTTTCCCGACCCTCCTAGACGTTCTCCCCGACCTTCCGGTTCTTCTTCCTCTCGCCGAGCTAGTGTGAGTGAGAGGCCGACTTGGATGGACGCTCCTCCCGCTTGGTACGGAGCACAACCGGAGTGGATGGGAGCTCCACCACCATGGTATGCACAGGCACCGGCAGTACCAGCTCCTCACGACGCACCTACATAGTATGGCCAACCACCGGCTTGGTATGAACAGCTACCGGCGTGGGCCACCAACTTATCCAGGAGAGTGGGAGACTTGGAGATCCGCCAGGACACTCATGATGTACGGGCTGAGGAGCATGACTTGATGATGATAGACATATACCACCAGCAGTTTGGGCGGAATTTCAGCTCCGAATTCCGTCCATTTCCACCGCCGCCTCCTCCACAATGATGATGTTGATCGACCCTTGGCTTGAGCCACTCCACCACCATCTAGTGAGTTTCTTTGTTTTCCTTTGTTTTCTTTATTTCTTTTAAGCATTGAGGACAATGTATGTTTCAAGTATGGGGTGGGGAGTGACTATGGTTTGTAATAACTCTACTTACTTTGCTTGGATGATTCTATGAACACTTGCATTTCCCTTTCATTGTCACACGTTTCATTATTGCATTGCATGAAAAAGACTTTGAAAAACCCATAAAAATTTGAAAAATTTGAAAATATTTGTGCTTCTAAGATTAGAGATGATTTCTATGATGAAAGCCACTTGTGGAATGAGTTTTTGATGACAATTGTATGCTTAAATTGAATTATGAATTATGAGAAAATTGAGTATGTTGTTTATCCTTTCTTGCAAATTTCATAATGTAAAGGTTTTATCTCAATCATATTAAGGAACAAAGGTTGAAATCACAATATAAGTTCTTATACTTCTTTATGAAATGATTAAGGCACCTCGAATTTCTTTCTTCTTTCTTTGATCATTTAGCCCCTTAATGAGATAATTGCCTCCTTTATCTATCCGGGATTTAGGAAGAAGTTAAATTTTGCATGTCTGATGTGGGAGGGCCATGAAAGCAATTGTTTTCAAAGTGTAGGAAAATTCTAGGTTTGGGGGAAGTCAATCATGACGATGAGTAACTCGGCACCATTCACATAGCCGGGTGTTTGTGTCTTGCCAAAGTCGGATTGAGTGATATTCCTAACGGATTATGGTATGCGCATCAAGGGTTTGAGGCATCTCAAAATTGAGAAACGCCGATCTCCTAGGCTTCGGTTATTGTGCACCTCTGTCCATAACTCCAAAAGTAAAGTCAAAAAATTATGTGCAAAAGTCTAGAGCAAAGCTCTAAGTTGGTGGAAGTTCAAATGGTAAAAAGAAAAGAGTTTGTGTTGTCCTTCTTCCCGGATTCATACACCACATTCCTTTACAAGTTTCCCACCTTCTTCAGCATTCTTGGCCTTATTTGAAAGTCCTTGAGATCATAAGAGTGTTATTTGACTTGGTGATCTAAATTGAAGTTTCACATGCTTGATTTTGAAAATACTTAAAGGTTATGATGTTTGTCTTGAAGTATTTGCAGTTTATGAAGTTTCTTTGTTTTGCATATTTTAGTTTATGGATATAAGCGTTTTTAAGGATGAATGAAGCAAGGTTTGAGGATGATCTATTGACTAGAAGCACACCAACCAAAAAGATTGTTTTGTTTTGTTTTGTTTTGCATTCATATTTCATTCTACCTTATGTTCTAAGCTTTTAAAAACCTTGCTTGGGGACAAGCAAGTGGCAAGTATGGGGTATTTTGTTAGCATGAAATATGACGATATTTTAGGCACTTGTTTTAGTTGTTTTTCCCTCTTTATAGTGTTCTTAGATATGTGTTTGAAGCAATTGTGAGCTAGTTCACCCACTTTGTCGATATAGAGATCTACACTAGCTTCTTTGTGTTTTTAGATGAATAAAGCTTGGATTGGAGCAAAAATGAGGAAGGAAAGGAGTGTTCAATTACATTTGATGGCAAGGAGGTGCACTACGAAGGCTAAGGAAGGAGCATGGATGGAAGATTGCACGAAAGAAAGGCAAAGAAAGAGGAAAAGCAACTCCACACCCTAAAATACAGTCGTGGAAGAGGATTTGAAGAACCACGCTCTAAACCACGGCCGTGGACTTGGCATCATGAACGTGGACTTGAGTTTGGAGCACTCCAGAGAGTTACACGGTCTAAAGTACGGTCGTGGAAATCCTATGACACCATAAATTGAAATCCACGCCCTAAACCATGGTCGTGGAAAGTTGTACTTGACCGTGATTTTTGTGATTCAGCGACGTGTCATATTTTGCCACATCAGCCATGTCATTGGGCTTTCTCGTAACCCTACCTCGCCTTATAAAAAGGCTAGAGAAGAGAGTTTTGAGGACGTCGGGCTTAGATTGGCTTACCGTGCTTACTTTCGCGTACATTTAGCCGTCATTGGGAGATTTGCTTGAGGATTGAGGATTTGGAAGGACGTACTTTTCGGAAGATTGTGTACTTGGATATTCTAGGGTTTTCATTCGAG
The DNA here is from genome assembly GCA_033239125.1 of Fagopyrum homotropicum. Lineage (NCBI taxonomy): Eukaryota > Viridiplantae > Streptophyta > Magnoliopsida > Caryophyllales > Polygonaceae > Fagopyrum > Fagopyrum homotropicum. The sequence continues at coordinate 106,408,555 of BSWB01000002.1, forward strand.
AAGGGATTGACACCCCGTTCTTTGTGACTTCTCTAGATCTTTGTGAGGTTTATGTTCCTATTCTTCTAGATTCATAAACATAATACCTTTGTGTTTGGATTTTGAGATTGACTTTGAGTTTTATTTGAGTTTTCGAGGGTTTTCATCTTTTATTCTTCTTAATTTGAATATGGATATCATGACAATGATTGTTGGCTAAAACCCTTTAGCAATTCTAAGGTGAATTGTTGATAGTTGTGGCTTAGATGATGATAGATCGATCGTAATTTGATTGGACCCTGAGAGTGTGAGAAACCTCGTCGACACCCTAAATCACGGGTTGTTCTTGGTTTCCACGGCCGTAGTTCTCAAGATCTAGCCGTGATTTTTCCTGGTTTACGTATTTTGCTTTTGCTTTGATCCAAAGTTTAAGATTAGCTTTAACCTAGTCTTGGCTTACCTTTTCTAGGTAGTAGTGAGACTCAACATCCTCTATTTCGGTTTCGAGTGTCACAACCTTAACCGTTTTAGCCTTTCTTTGATTCCTTGGGTTTGGGCATGGGTATTTGAGATCAATTCTTACCTTTTAGATCCTTTCTACACTGCAACCTCAACAACCTTTATAGAGAGAGTCTTTTGGTTAGACATATAGGGTTTTGAAACTTCACCGTACATTACCTTACTTTAGTATACCTTTGCAATTCTCAACTCTGTCCTTATATCTATAGTATATCTTGAATCGATTGCCACAATTTGATACCTGGATCTTTAGGGTTGCTGTTTTCCCCAATTATTTGCAAAGCTTCTACATTTTACTTGCTCGATTACTTGAACTGGTTTTGTTTCACCAATTCCCTGAGTTCGATACTCTGGAATACTTGTTATTCTATGCCGATCCGTACACTGCGGGTTCACTTGCTTTTATTCTAGTTTTATAAATTTAAAACTTATTTGCACGCACGTTTTAGGGCGAACATGCACCTTCTAAGGACCAACACTTGTATAAGTTCTCCCGCAGATTGAGGGATACTACCCGTTCCTACATGGCGGGTTTGCACTGTGATTCCATAAATGATTATCAAGACAGAGCCTCGGCTTATGAGCGAGAGCGAGTTAAGCATAGGAGAGCTTCTCAAACCGTCCGGTCTGAGAAGAGGTAGAGGACTGATGAGACTAGTGGTGGTGCTAGAGCGTTAGGCTCAGGACCGAGTCAGAGACGCCAGATTTATCAATCTACTACACAGGGTGCAGAGAGGGCACGATAGTGCTTCAACTATTGAGATTATGGACATATGAGGCCTGAGTGCTCACGACTGCCAGTGACTTGCTTTTCTTGTGGCAAGTCTGGTTACCGAGCTGTTTATTTCCTTCAGGGCAAGTTGTCGTCTCAATAGGGTTCTTCCCCTACTAGTGTTGCTGGAGACAATCAAAGGACGTCTCCGTATCAGGGGCTACAACAACGTCTACCAATATCAAGATCTGCGGATATTACAGGAGCACAGACTCGCGCTTTCTAGTTGCGGAGTCCTGAGGCGCCACCAACGCCAGCCGCTACAGGTACCATTTGTATTAATGGTTTACCTATTCGAATTTTATTTGATACCGGTGCTATACACTCTTTCATTTCCGATGCATGCGTTGAGCGTTTGAACTTATATACGATAGAGGGGATACCCTTTATTATAGGGTTACCTCACGGTAGTAGGGTCCGAGGTACCCGCGAGATACGTAATCGTCTCATTTGTTTAGGGACTCGTGTTATAACACCCCAAATCCACAAGACTTGGAATGCTACATTGGGCTAGGATCTCACAATGGATCCTGACCCGAGCCTGACAACAAGTTCACTGGATCTTACAACAAGGCACAAGTAGAGTAAAACCAAATACATAAAAGCTGTATATGATACATCAAAAGTGTTTACAAACACAAAGCCGAGTACAAAACATCAAACATAAACATTTGATACAAAAGATCCCAACCCACGCATCCTAATGTACAGAAGTCCTCGGCTGGTCACACCATCTAGCTCACTCAGCAGTCTTCCTAACCTGCAGATCATCTACAAGACGGTATACAGCAGTAGCTACAACAATAGATAAGCATGAAGGTAATAGCAGAAACACACATCAACATCTCATACATGCTGATAACACGATTTATGACGTTAGTTTAGGCATCCATTTAGATAGTTTTCCCGCTATTAATGCATAGTTTGGCATTAGTTCATGACATTTACGTTCAATTCATGCATATTGTCGAGATAGACGTCTACACGCACTATTGTCGGTTTTGTAGGTATTTTGGGGAGCTTTTAGAGCTTAATCGATTCATTCGAGGATCATTCCTCGCGATGACACACTTCCGGACTCATTAAGAAGCAAGCTTAGAGCTAATGAGAACACATAGGACCTAGTTGGTGCATGCCTTGCACCAACTCGTGGATTAATGATCCAAAGAAGGCTGAACAAGCAAAACCACGGTCACTGGCACTTCCACGCCCGTGGAATTGGGCCGTGGTTCTCTCTGGATAGCTGTGACAGTTGTCCCACGATCTCCATAACCGACTCTTGCCCTTGATGGAGGATTTAAGTGGTCCTGCAGGCTAATTCTCAAAGGGATCCTCTCCCACACTCTCTCATTCCACAACATTCCATTGGAGGCCACTCTTGGAGGGGAGCAAAAACACTCTCATTTGGAGAAGAAGAAGAAGAACACTAGTTTGAGAGTTTTCATAGTTTTTAGAGAGATTTTTTAGTGAACTTGTTGAAGATAATTTCAAGGCTTTGTAAGGAACGATTTGAACCTTATTTTGAAGGGTTGTAAGTCTTTCTTAACATATATTCATATTGGTTTTCTTGTTCTACTTGCTTCATTACTCTTTCATTTCATTTTCTTGCTATGGAAGCCATGAATGTATGCTTATTAAGTTTGATTGTTAAAATGCATGTTGTTAGCGAAATAGTTGAGATTCTAGGGTAATGGGATGACGGTTATGGCTTGGACTATGATAGAATAGACTTAAATGTACCCTTGGATGAATTGCTTGCTCGAACTTAACTGCTGTTGAAAATCTCGGGTTGTTCTTCCCCTTCCACGGCCGTGGTTCTGATGATCTGCCCGTGATTTTGTTCTGTTGTTCTTGTATTGATAAATCTGAATGTTAGGATGTTAGATTGTTGAAATCCTAGTATTTGTTAAGCTTAATCTAGCCTAGGGTGACCTAATGCTAGCAAACTAAGTGAGAGAAGAGACCTACCCGGTAATTCTCGATTCTTAGATACCGATGATGAACTTTAGGTAGTAGTGAGCCTCATAAGCCGCAATTGGACTGAGTGTGCTAGGATAGATGTTTAGGACTTGCCTTCCCGAGACTTACCCGGTAAGGAGAGGTTAGATCCTAGATAACAATCCGGCTTGTGTAGAATTCCCAACCTTAGGTTCATAGAGACTTACCCAGTGATAGGACCTTAGGTGCGGGATTAGTGGACCATGAGGCCTACCCGGTGATTGATCCCACTTGAGAAACACCCCTTCCCAACATATTTATAGCTAGTCCAAGATTGATTAGAAGCTTGAGTCCAATGCCATAACCGGAATTCCTAACCCCTAGAATCCTCTTTTCTCTCTTTGATCACATATCTCGTGTTTGTTTTGTTTGTTTGTGTTGCTAGCTTAGTTGTTCGTTTGATTTGTCAATCTTGCATGATTTGTGATCCTTGCTTGATCACCACAAAACCATTCCAAAAACATTGTGATTTTCTTTTCTTTATTCCTTTCTCTTTTCTTAGATTAGATTTGCACTATCCATAATCACTATTTGTTTCAATTTCACCTTAGTCTTTGTGTTCGACCTCGGAATACTATCCTTGCTACAAAACGACTCATACATTGTGGGTTCGCTAGGAGTTAGGTAAATATATCGAGATTATAAATTTAAGACTTTTGTGCTACACAATCTTAGCGTAACACATGCAATGTCACACACATTCATTTATTATCTTTCATTACGTTATTCCATTACTAATTCAACTTCTTTTGTAACACGAGGAGCCTAAAGAACCCCGTCTCTTCCCCATTTAACCCAGGTGTTGCATGGGGTCAACCTCCCCCCTGAGCTACTGGCTTCCGAGCACGTCCTTCCACTCTCGGCGAGCTTCTGGCAAGTGGTTACCGCCCGTTATAATACACTTGGGCCATTAAAATGTGATAAATGGTCATCCTAGTCCGGTTTAGGTTATAAATGCACAATCATATGAACACACACAACCATCACAATCACACAAATCCATAACTGAACGCTAAGTAAGTCCTATACACTTACCTCATACACTCGTATCCAATACCACGTCACACCTTCCCCTTGGGGAAGGAATCAACGCCTGCAATAGCAAGGCACACAACATTACAACCTAAAAGGGTTAGGAGACTCGTCTCCATAACCAGAACCAACCTACAACCTTAATCTAAACCTCAAGATCATAACAAGCTCACATATGCCTATGTCATAACCTCAACATCAACACAAGTTCCTAAGGCACATCTCTATCATACAACTCATCCTAACCACCCTAACCTAGCTATCAACTAAGCCAAGGCCAAAGGAAAGGAAGGAAGGAAGACATACTAACCAGGTATGCACCAACAGGAGCAAGGAACACAAGTTGATCCAGCGAGGCGCAGGGGCGGCTCACCAAAGGCACAGGGGCGGCTCACAAGCAGGCGCAGGGGCGGCTCACACTAGGCGCAGGGGCGGTTGTCTGTGCAAAATGTTGGCCTCGACTTCTCTTCGATCCCTTTCTCGACTCTCTTCACTTCTTCAACATACAACAACAACATACACACATATATACACATATATGATCATCCAAAAGGTTAGGAAAGGATCCACACAACCTCAGCTTGTGATCCTAAGCTAGAAGGAAGAAGAAAGAAGCAAGAAAGAAGGAAGGAAGAGAGATGAAGAAGAAGAGCTTACCACACAAGCCCTAAGTTGCAACTATGGAGCATCAACACGTCTATCACCTCAATACAACACCAACAACCTTCAACAACAACCTCGAGAGCATCCAAGGCCAAAGCCACACTCAAACTCACAAGAACTCACTTACAAAAGATCAAGAGAAGCAAAGAAGATCAAGGAAGAAGAGAGGAGAAGATGAAGAACGTAGAGAGGATGAAGAGACTGGAATGAGGAGAAGAAACCTCTCATCTGAAGCAAAGGCAAAGCTTATAGGAGAAGCCAGCCGCAAAGCACAAGTCAAGAGTCAACGAAAGCGGCTGCACACATACAGAGCCGCAGGGGCGGCTAGCCTAAGGCGCAAGGGCGCCTAGCCGCTGAGGCGGCCCAGGTGGTGCGCAGGGGCGGCCAATATGGTCAAGACAAGACACACTATAGCTCAACTAGGCTCCAAAGATTAAGGCTCTTACATCTCACCCCCCTAAAACAAGTTTCGTCCCGAAACCTTCAAAATCCCAAAGCCTCTCGGACCCCTAAGCCGAGGTAAACACTCTCCTCAAGAACGTCAGGTCACAACCTATAACATTCTATATCCTTAACACAGCATGGAAGAATCAAAACTCCAACAAAACAACTCTACACAAGGTCTAGAGGAAGATCATCTCTAGCCAACCACTAACCACATCACACTGGCATGGAGGAAAGCCATCTCCAGCCACAACGTACACATATCACTACTATGTGGAGGAAAACCATATCCACTCACACTATGTTCATCAAAGGTAGCATGGAGGAAATAACCATCTCCAGCTAATCCTAACACACATACCAAAGCATGGAGGAAAGAACCATCCCTAGCTATACCTATCTCGTACTAGCAAACAAGATCTAACAGATCAAATGCACGTATCACAGCTAGCACGAAAACACAGCATATCACATAAGCATATAACATGCACTCACCAAGAAGGCACTAAGATCTACTCGTGGATCCTACGGGTGCATCTAGCTCAACATAGAACTCTGGATAGTTCCTCTGGATACTATCCTCTGTCTCCCAGGTAGCCTCATCAGGTCCTCGTCTAAACCACTGTATCCTCAACATAGGAATGTCCTTCGAACGCAGGCGTCTCACACCTCGCTCTAGGACTGCATTGGGATGCTCTACAAACGTGTGGTCCGGATTAACCACCAGATCATCATAACTCATAACGTGCCTCGGATCCGGTATATACTCCCTCAGCTGAGACACATGAAATACGGGGTGAACACCCTCTAGCCTCGGAGGCAAAGCTAATCTATAAGCTGGTCACCCAACTCTATCCAATATCTCGAAAGGACCGACATATCAGGGACTCAGCTTCCCTTTATGCCAAAACGTCTAATGCCTCACGTCAGAGATACTCTCAACCAGACATGAGCTCCTACCCTGAACTCTAGAGGTCGACGCCTCTTGTCTACATACGACTTCTGGCGACTATGTGCAACCAGCATCCTCTCTCTGATCAGCACTACTTGAGCCATATCATCCTGAATCTGCTCTAGCACTATCCTACTGATACTGCTAGGCTCATCCCAACATTGAGGTGTACGGCATCTACGTCCATACAATGCCTCATAAGGAGCCATCCCTATAGATGCATGCCAGTTGTTGTTGTATACAAACTCAACGAGTGGGAGGTAATCAGACCATCCCTCTCCCCAATCCAACACACAGGCTCGCAACATGTCCTCTAAGGTCTAGATGGTCCTCTTTGACTGACCATCTGTTTGGGGGTGAAACGCAATCGTGAAATGTAGAGTCGTCCCCAAGCAGTCTGAATCTGCTGCCAGAATCTCGATGTGAATCGTCCATCACGATCAGAAATAATCATCCTTGGTACCCCATGGAGTCTCACCATTTGTCTAGTGTACTCCTTAGCTAATCTGCTCACGGGCCACGTCTCTCTGATGGGAATGAAACGTGCCGTCTTCGTCAATTTGTCAACGATCACCCACACAGCATCAAAGCTCCTAATGGTCCTCAATCTAGTCACAAAATCCATGGAGACGTCCTCCCACTTCCACTGCGGCACTGGTAGTGGATGGAGCTCACCTCTAGGCCTAAAATGCTCTATCTTGACCTGCTGACAGGTCGCACACTGAGCCACAAATCTGGCTACATCGGGCTTCAGCCCTCCCGACCAATATGAGCATCTCAAATCATGGTACATCTTACTCGTACCAGGGTGTATTGAGTAAGGTGTACAATGAGCCTCCTGTAATATCCGTTGTCTCAGCTCTGCATCAGCAGGTACACAAATGCGATCATGGCGCCTCATAACTCCATCTGCTCCGATAGAGAACTGTGGTGTCTCTCCACGAGACATCCTATCACTGATCCTCGTCAAGGTCGGGCAGGTCCCCTGCTTCTGTTGGATCTCATCCAAGAAACCAGGTAGAACCTCTAAAGCATATAACTGGGCATCCTCATCAGGAAACTGGATGTCCATCTCTAGCTAGGCTAGATCCCTCAAAAGCTGAGGCTTACTGTAAGTCTGGCAATCACCTTCTCTCGAGGCGTCTTCCTATTTAAGGCATCAGCTACCACATTTGCCTTGCCAAGATGATACAAAATCTCAAGGTCAAAGTCCTTGATCAACTCAAGCCATCGACGCTGGCGGTTATTCAATTCCCGCTGCGTGAAAATGTACTTCGGACTCTTATGGTCTGTGAAGATCTGACATGTAGCACCATATATGTAAAGTCTCCAGATCTTCAAAGCATGAACTACCACCACCAACTCCAGATCATGAGTCGTGTAGTTCTCCTCATACGTCTTCAGCTGTCGAGACGCATATGCAATCACCTTTCCTCTCTACATCATCACACATCCCAAGTCTAGCTTGGATGCATCACTATAGACCACAAAATCATCAGAACCCTCTGGCTGTGCCAAGACAGGAGCAGAAGTCAAACGTTTCTTCAACTCCTCAAAACTCTAAGCGCACTGGTCAGTCCATACAAATCTGGTAGTCTTCCTCAGAAGACTCGTTAGTGGACGGGCAATCACAGAGAATTCCTCCACAAAGCGTCTGTAATAACCGACTAAGCTAAGAAAGCTACGCACTTCCTTGACGTTCGTCGGTGTCGTCCAAGCAGCAACAAACTCGATCTTCGCCGGGTCTACTATTATCCCGTCGGCAGAGACGATATGTTCAAGGAAAGCAACCTCAAGCATCCAGAACTCACACTTAGAGAGCTTGGCGTACAACTCTCTATCCCTCAAAATCTGCAAATCCGTCCTCAAGTGCTCAGCATGCTCCTCTCTGCTACGAGAGTACACCAGAATGTCATCAATGAAGACCACCACTAACTGATCCAGGAAGTCGATGAAGATGCTATTCATCAACTCCATGAATACTGCTGGGGAATTCGTCAGTCCAAATGGCATCACTACAAACTCGTAGTGTCCATAACGGATACGAAATGCCATCCTGTGCACATCCTGCTCTCTCACCCTCAGCTGGTGATATCCTGCACTCAAGTCAATCCGGGAGAAAACTGTCGCTCCTTGCAGTTGATCAGGTAGATCATCAATACGAGGTAGTGGATACCTGTTCTTTATGGTCATCTTGTTCAGCTCTCTGTAATCTATGCACAGTCTGAAAGATCCGTCCTTCTTCCGCATGAAGAGGACAGGTGCACCCCATGGTGATACGCTAGGGCGTATGAAGCCCTTCTCAGCCAACTCCTCGAGTTGCTTCTTCAGCTCCAACATCTCGACAGGTGCCATATGGTATGGGGCCTTCGAGATAGGTCTCGTGCCAGGCTCCAAGTCAATGCTAAAATCTACGCTCCTCTGAGGTGGCAAGCTAGATGGCTCTGCAAATACGTCTGTAAACTCACAGACTACGGGTATATCCTCCAAACCGGACTCTCTCCATCCTTCATGGCGTAGCACTAGAAGGCATCACATCCCTGTGCAATCAGTCTAGCTGCTCGTACTGCACTAATGACAGATCATGTCTTCCCAAGGTCCCAACCCCGGAAGACCTCTATCGGACCTAAGTCGGTAGAGACTGTAATAATCCTCTTACCCACATCTAACACCGTACGGTGTCTACGCATCCAATCCATACCTAATATGACTTCTTCATGCATCAAAGGCATGACTAAGAAGTCAACAAGTAGTACACGAGTCCCTAAGCGTAGAGGACAACTACGTATCTCCTGGGTACCTCTGACCCTACTACCATCAGGTAACCCTATAGTAAAGGGTGCCCCCTCTATGGTAGACAAACTCAAACGCTCAACACAAGCAGCATAAATAAATGAATACGTAGCACCCGTATCAAACAAAACTCTAACAGGTAACCCATGTAACAGAATGGTACCTGTAGCAGCTGGTGCTGGCGGCTCCCCAGCACTCCTCAGCTCAAAAACTCTGCCCCGAGCTCTTCATCTATCACTAGTACCAGCCTCTCTACCTCTACCTTTACTCGGTCCTGAAGCTGACCCCTGAGTAGCAGGCGTGCCTGGGACTCTCTGTTGTCCCTGTGTTTGATGCTGAGGTGGTCTCTGCCCACCTCCTACTACACCTGTAGGGGAAGAACCCTACTGTGACGACGCCTTGCCCTGACGGCAAAACGTAGCTCTATGTCCTAGCTTCCCACACGAGAAGCAAGTCAGTGGTGCTCTAGGGAAATCTGTCCTCACATGCCCATAGGCCCCGTAGTTGTAACACTGCCGGCCTCTCTCAGTTGTCTGTGCAGACACTGGAATGCTCGAGCGGCACTGAGTCTGACCTCGCCCATATCTAGATGCTCCTACACCAGTCGGTGCGGTACGCTGCCTCTTCTCAGACCGTCCTGTCTGAGAAGTCCTCTTGTGGCTAGCTCTCTCTCTCATAGGCAGAGGCCCGATCTTGGTAGTCTGACAATGAGTCACAGTGAAATCCCACCATGTATGAGCGTGTGCTCTCCCTCAGACGACGGGCGAAAAGGTACACATGTTGGTCCTCAGATGGTACATCCTCAAAACCCGCCATGTATGAGCGTGTGCTCTCCCTCCGTCTGGAAGTGGCGGATAGCGTTTATAATGGGTACATCCTCAAAACCCGCCTCCACGAAATCCTGTAGCTTCTCCCTCCTTAGTGAGGCAGGGCAGAACTGCTCCCTCAACATAGTCCTCATCTGCTCATAGGTGGTGACTCGTGCTCTAACTGTCCTCCACCACTAATGTGCCATGTCGCAGAATAGAGACTGTACTAGCTCTATCCGTCTGTCCTCAAGGCATCGAATAGACTCTAAAGCTGAGTCTACATGCCCAATCCACACCTCAGTCTCCAGGCCGATCTCCCCAGAGAAGTGTGGTACTCCTTGCTGGTGAAATGCCTTCAACCAGGTATCTGGTCGAGGCCTTCTGGTCTCCTCTATAACTCGAGCTGGCTCAACAACACGAACCAGTGCAATTGGCACCTGAGTAGCTCCATGGGATCTCTCAAATGATCCCTCATGCCCTGGCAGATCTGGGGCTCGTCTACCCGCTCTGATGGCCTCCTCAAAATGCCTGAGATACTCTCGAAACTCTGATCTACCCATAGAGACACGATCTGAGCCATCAGACTGGCTTGGATGGTCTGCTGCCTCCTGGACCCACCACTCCTCGTAGTTGGAACTACGCTCTCAGCAACCTCCTCAGGAGCCTCCTCCACCACTAGTGGATCTGTAGCGGGAGCTGGTCGCTGTCCTATCCCTCCTGGAGGAAGAGGTGGTTTACCTCTACCTCTACCTGCAACAGCAGTAGCTCTAGTCCGAGCCATTTGTGGGGTATGCACACCTAACGTATAAGGCTCTATATAGGCCATATGTAGATATATATATATATAATACTTATTAGCACATGCATACACATCATCACATAAGAGATATCTATATATATATCATACTATCGAGATCTTCAGATGGGTGACGACTTCTGTAGATACTATCCCAACAGATCTGTACTCGCTTTAAAACTAAAACCTTTTGAAAAGTCAGACCCCATGTGGGTTTTGTTTATTTATCCACTCTACCTTTATTGTAGATAGCAAGTGCCATTGTTGTCAACCTGGCTCTGATACCGACTTTGTAACACCCCAAATCCAGAGGACTTGGAATGCTACATTGGGCTAGGATCTCACAATGGATCCTGATCCGAGCTTGACAACAAGTTCACTGGATCTTACAACAAAGCACAAGTAGAGTAAAACCAAATACATAAAATCTATATATGATACAACAGAAGTGTTTACGAACACAAAGCCGAGTACAAAACATCAAACATAAACATTTGATACAAAAGATCCCAACCCACGCATCCTAATGTACAAAAGTCCTCGGCTGGTCACACCATCTGGCTAACTCTATAGTCTTCCTAACATGCAGATCATCTACAACACGGTATACACCGTTAGCTACAACAATAGATAAGTATGAAGGTAATAGCACAAACACACATCAGCATCTCATACATGCAATGTCACACACATTCATTTATTATCTTTCATTACGTTATTCCATTACTAATTCAACTTCTTTTGTAACAGGAGGAGCCTAACAAACCCCGTCTCTTCCCCCTTTAACCCAGGTGTTGCATGGGGATCTACCTCCCCCTTGAGCTACTGGCTTCTGAGCACCTCCTTCCACTCTCGGCGAGCTTCTGGCAAGTGGTTACCGCCCGTTATAATACACTTGGTCCATTTAAATGTAATAAATGGTCATCCTAGTCCGGTTTAGGTTATAAATACACAATCATATGAACACACATAACCATCACAATCACACAAATCCATAACTGAACGCTAAGTAAGTCCTATGGACTTACCTCATACACTCATATCCAATACCACGTCACAGCTTCCCCTTGGGGAAGGAATCAACGCCTGCAATAGCAAGGCACACAACATCACAATTTGAAAGGGCTAAGAGACTCGTCCCCATAACTAGAACCAACCTACAACCTTAATCTAAACCTCAAGATCATAACAAGCTCACATATGCCTATGACATAACCTCAACATCAACACAAGTGCCTAAGGCACATATCTATCATACAACTCATCCAAACCACCCTAACCTAGCTATCAACTAAGCCAAGGCCAAAGGAAAGGAAGGAAGGAAAACATACCAACCAGGTATGTACCAACAGGAGCAAGGAACACAAGCTGATCCATTGAGGCGCAGGGGCGGCTCACCAAAGGCGCAGGGGCGGCTCACAGGCAGGCGCATGGGCGGCTCACTCTAGGCGCAGGGGCGGCTGTCTGTGCAGAATGTTGGCCCCGACTTCTCTTCGATCCCTTTCTCGACTCTCTTCACTTCTTCAACATACCACATCAACATATACACATATATACACATATATGATCATCCAAAAGGTTAGGAAAGGATCCACACAAGCTTCGCTTGTGATCCTAAGCTAGAAGGAAGAAGAAAGAAGTAAGAAAGAAGGAAGGAAGAGATATGAAGAAGAAGAGCTTACCACACAAGCCCTAAGCTGCAACTATGGAGCATCAATACGTCTATCACCTCAACACAACATCAACAACCTTCAGCAACAACCTCAAGAGCATCAAAGGCCAAAGCCTCACTTAAACTCACAAGAACTCACTCACCCAAGATCAAGAGAAGCAAAGAAGATCAAGGAAGAAGAGAGGAGAAGATGAAGAACGTAGAGAGGATGAAGAGACTGGAATGAGGTGAAGAAACCTCTCATTTGAAGCAAAAGCAAAGCTTATAGGAGAAGCCAACCGCAAAGCACAAGTCAAGAGCCAACGAAAGCGGCAGCACACATACAGAGCCGTAGGGGCGGCTAGCCTAAGGCGCAAGGGCGCCTAGCCGCTGGGGCGGCCCAGGTGGTGCGCAGGGGCGGCCAAAAAGGTCAAGACAAGGCACACTATAGCTCAACTAGGCTCCAAAGATTAAGGATCTTACATGTGTGTTGCTTGTAGACTTCTTTGTCATGTCATTTGAACATGAGGAAGTCATTTTGGGGATGGATTGGATGAACCGTCATATGTGGATCTTGATGTTGGTTGACGGACCGTGTCGGTCACTACTGCGATGGGTCTGGTTGAGGTTTTCCGAGGTTGGGAACTTGGAAAATCTGGTACGACAATCAACGCAGTCTGAGTACCGAGACTGATTGCATAGGGTTGCGAGGCCTTCTAGTGTTATGCCATGAAGGAGGGTGAGCGTCCAGTTTTATAGAATATTCCTGTCGTGTGCGAGTTCACCTACATTTTTGACGAGCCATCCAGCTTTCCGCCACAACGGAGCGTGGATTTCGGCATGGAGCCAAGGACGAGACCGATTTCAAAGGCCCCATCTCGTATGACGCCTATCGAGTTGTTAGAGTTGAAGAAGCAATTTGAGGAGGTGGATGAGAAGGGTTTCATACGCCCTAGTGTTTCCCCTAGGGTGCACCTGTCCTCTTCGTACGGCAGAAGGACGGATTTTTGAGGTTGTGTATCGATTACAAAGAGCTGAACAAGGTGACTATCAAGAACAAGTATCCGCTTCCCTGAATTGATGATTTTCTGGATTAGCTTCTGGGAGCGACTGTGCTCTCTAGGATTGACCTACACTCTAGATATCACTAACTGAGGAGGACAAAGCAGGATGTGCATAAGACGGTATTTCAGACTCGATATGGCCACTCCGAGTTCGTAGTTATGCCATTCGGGCTCACGAATGCACCCGCCGTCTTTATGGAGTTGATGAATGGTATATTCATCGACTTTCTGGATCGTATTGTGGTGATCTTCATAGATAATATCCTGGTGTACTCTCGTAGAAGAGAGGAGCATGCAGGACATTTGAGGACAGTTTTGCGAGTTCTACAAGATAGAGAGTTGTACGTCAAGCTCTCTAAGTGCGAGTTCTAGATGTCCGAGGTGGCCTTTCTAGGTCAAGTTATTTCCGCCAAAGGGATCATGGTTAATCCGACGAAGATTGAGGCTATTGCAGTATGGAGGACACCGACAAACGTCAAGGAAGCACGCAACTTCCTTGGCTTAGCCGGATATTACCGTAGATTTGTGGAAGGCTTTTCAGTGATTGCCTGACCACTTACCAACCTATTGAGGAAGACTAACCGATTTGTATGGTCCGAGCCGTGTACTTAGAGTTTTGAGGAGCTGAAGATGAGATTGACTTCTGCTCCTATCTTAGCACAACTAGAGGACATAGATGATTTTGTAGTTTACAGTGACGCATCCAAGCTAGGTTCGGGATGTGTTTTGATGCAACGGGGTAAAGTGATTGCCTATGCATCTAGATAGTTGAAAGCGTATGAGGAGAACTATCCGACTCATGACTTGGAGTTGGCTGCGGTAGTTCATGCCTTGAAGATCTAGAGGCATTACGTGTACGGAGTTTGATAGTATGAAATATGACGATATTTTAGGCACATGTTTTGGTTGTTTTTCCCCTTCTTTTGTGTATATGGATATGACTTTGAAGCATTTATGAGCACATTCACCTATTATGTTGGGATAGAGATCTACACAAGCTTTGTTGTGTTTTTACGTGAATAAAGGCTTGGATTGGAGCACAAATGGAGTATATAGGAGTATTTGATCATGCTAGGCATCAAGAGGATGCATTGGAGTAGCTAAGGAGGGAGCATGATTAGAAAGCTTTACGAAACAAAGGCTTTTACGAAGAATTTTGACATTCCACGGCCAAACACAAAGGAACCACGGCCTTGGTTTTGGGATTTAATTTAATTATGACCGTGGAAATTATGTCAAGAGCAAAAAAGTCATTCCACGGTGGTTCCATGGGCGTGGAAAGTTACTCTTGGCCGTGGTTCTTCTAACGGTTGCCACGTGTCTTATTTTCCACGTTAGCATTGGTTATGGACTTTTGTAGACCCTACTTTCCTCCTATTAGAAGGCTGAAGAAGAGAGAAATCATATCATTCGCTATCCCGCGGGACATTTCGCAGCCTTGCTAGAGAGAAGAAAGATCATTCGGAAGATTTTATAGTGTGAGAGGAAGATTTGGAGAAGTACGCACTTGAAGATTACGTACTCGGAAAAGATCTTAGGGTTTCATTTGAAGGCGGATTGACATCCCGTTCTTCTTTGTTCTTTGAGATTGTGAGGGATTCTTACTCTATTCTACATCCATTGAACGCAAGTTACGGTTTTGTGTTTGATTAACATTGGTTTTGTGTTTATTATTGAGATTTCAAGGTTTTACCTTTTCTCTCTTTTATATTTGAATTTGGATTTCATTATGATGATTGTTGGCTAAAACCCTTAAGCGATTATAAGGTAAAGGGTTGATAGTTGTGGCATAAATGATGATAGATTGAACCAAAACAGATTGGACCCTGAGGGTTGCGAAAAACCTCGTCGACGAGGCTTTCCACGACATGTTCTTGAGTTCCACGGCCATGGTTCTTCAAGATCCGACCGTGGTTTTCCTCTGTCGTACGTTCTTTGCTTTTGCTTTGATCCAAAGTTAAAGATTTTCTTCAACCTAGCCTTGGCTTACCTTTTCTAGGTAGTAGTGAGACTCAACATCCTCTACTTTGGTTTCGAGTGTCACAACCTTAACCTTTTTGGCTTATCTTTGATTTCCTTGGGTTTGGGCATGGGCATTTGAGAGTTTAATCTTGTCCTTTGATTTTCTTTATAACGAGACTCAACATCCTTTATTGAGAGAGCCTTTGGGGAAGACTTATAGGTTTGGAACTTCGCCGTACAACACCCTACCTTAGATATACCTTTGCAATCCCAACTCTGTCCTTATACCTTTAGAACATCTTGAATTGAATGCCACAATTGGATACCTGAATCTTTAGAATTGTTGTTTTTCCAATTAATCTTTATAAAATCTTTTGTTATTTGCCTGACAATTTGTAAACTGAATTTATCCCCCCAAATCTCCGCGTTCGATACTCTGGAATTCTTGCTTTACTTCGCCGATCCGTACACTGCGGGTTCGCTTTGCTTAATTTCAGTTTTTATAAATTTAAGACTTTGACGCTCACACTTTCGAGCGAACAAAGTTACATGCCAGATCTTCACAGACCATAAGAGTTTGAAGTATATTATCACGTAGCGGGAATTGAATAACCGTCAGCGTAGATTGCTTGAGTTGATCAAGGAATTTGACCTTGAGATTTTGTATCATCGAAGGAAGATGAACGTTGTCGCCGACACCTTGAGCAAGAAGACGCCTCGGGAGAAGGTGATTGCGCGACTGACAGTTCAGCCTCAATTGTAGAGGGACCTAGCATGGTTAGAGATGGAGATTCAGTTCCCAGATGAGGATGTCCATTTGTCTACTTTAGAAGTTCTACCTGATCTGTTGGGGGAGATCCGACAAAAACAGGAGACCTACCCGACGTTGAGACGGATCCGAGATAGGAAGTCTCGAGGTGAGGCCCCAAAGTTCACCATAGGTGCTGATGGATTGATGAGATGCAACAAGCGCGTCTGTGTGCCTTCTGATAGAGAGCTGAGGTAGAGGATTCTACAGGAGGCTAACTCCACACCTTACTCAGTACACCCAAGTGCGAGTAATATGTATCAGGATGTGAGACGCTCATTTTTGTGGGGCGGGTAGAAGCCCGATGTGGCCCGGTTTGTGGCCCAATGTGCGACCTGTCAGCAGGTCAAGATAGAGCATTGTAGACGTAGAGGAGAGCTCCATCGACTGTAGTGCCGCAGTGGAAGTGAGAGGATATCTCCATGGATTTTGTTACCGGCCTGAGGCCGAGCAAGATTTTTGATGCCATTTGGGTTATCGTTGATAGACTGATGATGACGGCACGTTTCATCCCTATTTGGGAAACGTGGCCGGTGAGTTTGTTAACTGAGGAGTTCACCAAGAAGATAGTGAGAGTCCATGGTGTACCAAGGACCATTGTGTTTGATCGAGATGGCCGATTTACCTCTCGATTTTGGCAGCAGGTGCATACTGCCTTCGGCACGAGCCTTCATTTTACAACGACTTTTCATCCTCAGTCAAAGAGGACCATTCAGACCATGGAGGATATGTTGAGAGCATGCGTGCTAAACTGGGCACAAGTGTGGTCAGATCACCTCCCGTTGGTCAAGTTTTCGTACAACAACTAGCATGCATCGATCAGGATGACCCCTTATGAGGCATTGTATGGACGGAAGTGTTGTACACCTTTATGTTGGGATGAGCCGAGCAATGTTAGTGGTATAGCTCTTGATCAGATTGAGGATGATATGGCCCGAGTGGCATTGATTCGAGAGAGGATGTTAGCTGCACAGAGTCGCTAGAAGTCATATGCAAACAAGAGGCGTCGGCCTCTAGAGTTCAGAGTTAGATCTCATGTCTGGTTGAGAGTATCTCCGACGCGAGGCGTTAGATGTTTTGGTATACAAGGGAAGTTGAGTTCCCGATATGTCGGCGCTTTTGAGATTCTGGAGCGAGTCGTTGAGGTGGCATACCGTCTTGTGTTGCCACGTAGATTAGAGGGTGTTCACCCTGTATTTCATTTGTCTCAGTTGAGGGAGTACATACCAGATCCGAGACACATTATCAGTTATGAGGACTTGGTGGTTGAGCCGGGCCACATGTTTGCTGAGCATCTTGTTGCAGTCCTAGAGTGAGGTATGAGACGCTTGCGCTCTAAGAACATTCCGATGATGAGGATACAGTGGTCCAGACGAGGACCTGAGGAGGCAACATGAAAGATTGAGAATAGTATCCAGAGGAACTATCCCGAGTTTTATACATGGATAGCTTCACATGTTGACTTGCCGAGTGAGTCTTAGTATATTTGGTGAGTTATATGATGATGTGATTATATGATTATGTGATTTTGTTTCCGTGCTAAATTGTGATGTGTAATTGTTTGCCCCTAAACGTGCGTGCAAATAAGCTTTAAATTTATAAAACTAGAATCAAGCAAGCGAACCCGCAGTGTACGGATCGGCGTAGATTAGCAAGTATTCTAGAGTATCGAACACAGGGATTTGGGGAGAATAAATTCGATCGTAGGTTATCAAGCAAGTGAATATAAGAGCTTTGCAAATTATTGGAAAAACAACAATCCTAAGGATCCAAGTATCCAGCTGTGGCAATCGATTCAAGATATACTTAATGATATAAAGACAGAGTTGAGATATGCAAAGGTATGCTAATATAAGGTAATCGTACGGTGAAGTTCCAAAAAACCTTATATGACTCACCTACAAGACACTCTCTATACAGGTTGTTGAGGCTTCAATATAGAAAGGTTCTAAAGGCAAGAATTAATGTCAAATACCCAAACTTGTAATCCAAGGATCAAGACTAACTAAACCGATTACGGTTGTGACACTCACAATCGAGGTAGAGGTTGTCGAGGCTTCACTACCACCTAGAAAAGGCAAGCCTAAACTAAGTTAAAGCAAATCTTTAACTTTGGATTAAAGTAAAAGCAGGTTCGTAAACTTAAGGGAAATTACGGGTGGATCTTGAGATTCCACGGTCGTGGAACTCAAGAACAAACCGTGATTTAGGGTTTGTCGACGATTCTCTCTAACTCTCAGGGTCTAATCTGTTTATGATCGATCTATCATCATCTAAGCCACAACTATCAACCCTTCACCTTAGAATTGTTAAGGGTTTTTAGCCAACAATCATCATTATGATATCAAATTCAAAGATTAAAAGATTGAAAGATGAAAACTTCCGAAAACTTCTAATAAACTTCAAATCAATCTCAAAGTCACAATTAAGAACGAGTATCGTCAGTAGATTCAGAATAAAACAAACAAACACAATCTTAGGAAAGAAGGAAGAACGGGATGTCAATCCGTCTTCTAAATCAAACCTAAACAAGAAGAGAATTCTTCTTGCAACAATCTTCCGAATCTTCGATCTTCCGTCAATCCGGAAATCTCAACAGCAATCTCTACCAAAAGTGCGAGATTAGGGCAACTCCAAGCGTAACGTGGAATACGTCTCTTGCAAGAATAGCAAAAATCTCCAAAATCGCGGCGTAGGCGAAAAGTGTAAAGCGAGGTCACAAAGTGCGTCTAAGCGAAGGTGACGGAATCTCCCTTCGTCCGTCTTTTTATAGGGCAAGATAAAATATCGGCCCGGCTCAATCTTCTGAAAGATCGTGGCTTAAAATGTGGCGAAAAAGATCGCCAAGATCACGGTCGTGGAAGATTCCACGACCGTAATTTAGAGCGTGGAAATCAACACGGTTTGAACCATGGATTCCACGACCGTAAAAGCTTCTGGAATGAATCACGCTTCACTTGCTAGGGTTCCACGGCCGTGGAACTGAACGTGGTTTGTAGTACGGCCGTATTTTAGAGCGTGGTTTAGGGCAAGAACGTGATTCTTCCCTAGCCTCGTGCATCCCTCAAGTTAGCTCTCTTTTGGCTACTAAGAATGTCCTCAATCCATGGACATACTCAATAAACTCATCCTTGCTAAATTCCGTTCGGAAATGGCTCTCAATCACCTATAATCAACATAAAGCTTGTGTAGACATCTATATCGACATTATAGGCAAACTAGCTCACAAATGTAACAATGCTCAACCAAAGACTATCAATATGAATCAAATACACTTAGAAAACATGCCTAAAATATCACAATATTTCATGCTAACAAATAACCCCATACTTAACACTTGCTTATCCCTAAGCAAGGTCTTTCAAAAAGCTTTAAAACAAGAGTTAGGATGAAATATGTGTACCTTCTCAAAGCAATACTTCTTTTGGAGGAATGTGCCTTCTAAAGAATAGATCATTCTCAAATCTTGCTTCAATCGTTTATAAGACTTTCATACACTTAATCAAAGAGTAAAAAGTAAAGAAAACTCATGAATCAATCAAACTTCCATACAAACATCATAACCCTTAAACATTATCAAAATCAATCATAAGAAACTTCAATTTAGATCACCAAGTCATATAGCATTCTTTTGATCTTAAGGACTTTCAAAGAAAAAGGTCTAGAACGTGGAAAGGGAAGGAAACTTTAAGGAATGTGGTGTATGAATCCGGGAAAGTGGACAACTATTCCTTCTTCTTCTTTTGCGGTTTCCGCAACACCTTCAACTTAGAGCTTCGCTCTCTTCTTTTCATTTTTTGACTTTACTTTTGGAGTTATGGACAGAGGTGCACAAAAACCGAAGCCTAGGAGATTGGCGTTTCTCAATTTTTATGAGATGCCTCAAACCCTTAGCGCACATACCATAATGCGCTAGGAATATCGCTCAATCCGACTTTGGCAAGACACAAACACCCGGCTATGTGAATGGTGCCGAGTTACTCATCATCATGATTGACTTCCCCAAACCTAGAGTTTCTTTCTATTCTTTTGATTGCAAATAATTGCTCTCATGGCCCTCCCACATCAAACATGCCTTTTTCATTAACTTCTCCAAATTCCCGGATAGGTAAAGGAGGTCAATATTTCAATGAGGAGCTAAAATGATCAAAGAAAGAAGAAAGAAAAATCGAATTGCCTTAATCATCTCAACAAGAAGTATAAGAACTCATAGTGTGATTTCAACTTCAATTTCCCAACATGATTTAGGTAATATTTATCACATTATGAAACTTGCAAAAGAGGTATAATCAACTCATTTACTTCCTTTTCAATTCACTATTCTTTTAAGCATGCAATTGTCATCAAACTCAATTCACAAGTAGTGATTATCATGGAAATCATCTCAATTCATTAGAAGCACAAAATTTTCAAAATTTTTCAATTTTTATGGGTTTTTCAAGTTCTTTTTCATGCAATGCAATAACAAAACATGCAACAATAGAATGAACATGCAAGATAGTCTCGAATAGAAGCAAACATAGTGAGTAAGAGTTATTACAAACTAGTACACGCCACCCCATACTTAGGACGAACATTGTCCCTAATGTTCAAAAGAAAGAAAGAAAAGAAAGAAAAGAAAAAGAAACTCACAAAGTGGTGGTGGAGCGGCTAAAGCAAACGGTCATGCAATCAATCACTGCGGCGCTGGTGGAGGCGGAAATGGAGAGAAGCTAGGATCATAAAACCGCCCAAACTGCTGGCGGTAGACATCCCTCATCATGTGATCGAGGTCGTCCAAGCGTCCATCTCTAGCATCGGCTCGGATCTCCAATGCTCCTACTCTCTCCGAAAGGCCAGTAGCCCAATCCGGCATCTGCTCATACCATCCCGGAGCCTGACTGTACCATGCTGGAGCGTCGGATGGTGCTGGTGCTGATGTCTGCTCTGTGGACCATGGAGGTGGAACTCCATACCATGCAGGAGGCGTAGTCATCTGATAACACGATTTATGACTTAGTTTTAGGTAATCATTTAGATAGATTTCTCACTCATTCATGCATGGTTTAGCACTAGTTCACAACGTTTTGCACTCAATTCATGTATTTTGCCGAGATAGACGTCTACACGGACTTGTGCGTGTTTTATAGGTATTTCGGGAGATTTAGGAGCAAAACGATACGTTTGAGGATCGTTCATCTAGATGACACACCCTCGGACTCATTAGGACACAAGTTAAAGCCTAAGGAGGACTCATGGAGCCTTGCCAACACTTGCCATGCACCAAACCACAGCTTAATGATCCAAGGCGAAGTTTCTGCACAGAATCACGGTCCTCTGACACTCCACGGCCGTGGAATCAACCGTGGATTTCGCCAGATTCTTGTGACAGCTGTGCCACGACTCTCATGGCCAGCTCATGCAAGTTTGTTATAAAAGTGGTCCTTCATGGGCTGTGAGAGGCAGCTGGGAGTTGGAGAGTAGCTCATCCATTATCCATTTCTCTCTAACAAGAAATATTCTCTCAAAAAGAAGTTTTTCTAGGAAGGAAAGTGTCAAAGAGAAGAAGAAGATTTCCATTGAAGAGGAGAAGAAGAACACACACCATCACCACATTTGATAGTTTTGTAGTGAATAGTTCCGGATTTTATTTCTAAGAGTTGTATGAATCATTGAACCTTCCTTTGGAAGGATTGTAAGTTGTTCTAATTCTATTTTCAGCTTGGTTTTGTTTTAAGTTCACTTGTCCATCTCTTTTTCCTTCATTATCTTGCAATAGATGTTATGATTTTATGTTTGTTTGTTTCGATTTCTAAGGAGTGTTGAACTTTTCTTCTTTTGACAAATGAAGTAGATCCAGATGGTTGAGCTGTATATGTTTGACTAGATTCAGGTACCGTTTGTGTATTACATGTTGTTCCAATCTCAAGGCCTTGAAGTTGGGTTTCAAGCCCTTGAAGTGGAGTTCTGTTATCACAGTTTCCAGTTTCAAGGTCTTGAAGGTGTGTTTCAAAGTCTTGAGGGTTTTGTTTGGTATCTTGAATCTTTTCCTGCATATTCTTGTCTTGATCTTTTGGATCTTCCTCTTCATCCGAAATTTGATCTTCTCTTTGATTCAGATTTAATTTTGCAAAACTCTCACTCAAATTACCATCATTACTTTCATCAAAGATAATATGAATGCTTTCCTTAACAACTTTGGTATGTTTTTTTATATACTCGATAAGCTTTGCTTTTTGAAGCATATCCAATGAATATAGCTTCATCAATACATGCATCAAATTTCCCAAGATTGTCCTTCCCATTGTTGTGAACAAAACAAGTACATGCTTTCTTCCTTTAAAGAGTTCATAAGGAGACTTTTTCAAAATAGAGCGAATTAAACATCTATTTAAAATATAATTTGCAGTGTTTAGTGCTTCAGCCCAAAAAGTTTTCGGCATGTTATTTTTTAAAAGCATTGTCCTAGACATATCCTCAAGAGTGCGGTTCTTACGTTCCACAACTCCATTTTGTTGAGGAGTTCTAGGAGCTGAAAAATTATGAGAAATACCATATTTTGCACAAAACAAATCAAACTTTAGTTGATCAAATTCTCTACCATGATCACTTCTTATGGAAACAATTGGTAGGTTTTTCAAGCTTTGTAACTCCTTACACAATTTCGAAAACTCAAATAAAGCTTTAGATTTTTCTCGTAGAAAATATATCCATGTAAAGCGAGAGAAATCATTCACTATAACTAGGATGTATTGTTTTCCTCCGGGAGATTTGACACGCATAGGTCCATAAAGATCCATATATAAAAGTTCAATAGGTCGAGAAGAACTTACAGCTTTCTTAGGTTTGAATGAACCTCTTGTTTGTTTACCTTGTGTACACGCCTTACAAAGGTCATTAACTTTGAATTTTAGGTTTGGCAAACCACGTACCAAATCTTTTGTAAGTAGCTTCTGCATCGTATGCATGCTTACGTGACCAAATCTTTTATGCCAAAGCCTTGGATCATCAGTCAAGGCATTTAGACATTTTAGCTTAGTTCCTTCAACTTGGTTAGTACTCAATGAATAAACATTATTACATCTAGGAGCAGTAAGCAACACTTCTCCCGTCTTTATGTCTTAAACTTTACATTTTTCTGAATCAAACATGATTTTATTGCCTTTATCACAAATTTGAGAAATACTTAGCAGATTATATTACAAGCCATCAACTAAATAAACATCGTCAATAAAGTTGGATGAATTATAGCAAATTTTACCAATGTCAATTATGTGACACTTTCCCTTATCACCAAGAGTAATAGTTCCAGATGATTGCTTCTTTAAATCTGAGAATAAAGAGCTCTTTCCACTCATGTGTCTTGAGCAACCACTATCTAATATCCATTTGTGCTCCTTTACCTTGGTGATATCCTGCAAAACAGCAAACATCAACCTTTCCGGGTCGACCAAATGACATAATTTTGGTTCATACTCAAGTTCGATCATGTTTGGTGGTCTAGTACGTTTAGGAACCCAGATTTGTTTGACCTGTTTCCTTAAACATAAAGGATAGGTGTTTCTGATGATATAAGGATCATTTCTTCTATAAGGACATGTAGATTTAACATGACCCTTTTTACCACAATAGAAGCATGTAGGCATATGAATGCTTCCTTTATCCTTGACAAAAGTGGTGGTAGGTTTTCTAGGAAAGCTCCTATGATACCCTATACCATTTTTGTTAAGTGAAGATTGTTGTTCACCCATCATTCTTTCCAGATTAGCTTTTGAACGAGTAAACTTAATGAGTGATGCCTTCTGGTCTTGACACGTTAAAGTCAGATCAACTTTCTCTTTTTCTACATCAATATAGTTTCGATGAAGAGAAGAGATGTTGTCCTTGAGAATCAGGTTTTCTGATTCCAAGGCCTTGATTTTGTCATCAAGATCTTCCTTTTCAGTGTTAAGATTTTCAATCTCCAGAGACATTTCACTCAATTATTTATCTTGTTCATGAAGTTTTTTTTTTAAAGAATTTATCCTTATTC
Organism: Fagopyrum homotropicum; assembly: GCA_033239125.1. Lineage (NCBI taxonomy): Eukaryota > Viridiplantae > Streptophyta > Magnoliopsida > Caryophyllales > Polygonaceae > Fagopyrum > Fagopyrum homotropicum. The sequence continues at coordinate 106,432,808 of BSWB01000002.1, forward strand.
TATGTTCCTTATCACTTAAGATAATATCTTTAAGGAATTGTTTAAGGTCAATCTCATGTTGAGACAAAATTGTACTTACCATATTGTCGATGTACATATTTGAGTCATCTTCATGATCGGCCATAAGACACAAGTTTGCTTGTTCTTTTTCATCTTCTGATTCATTTGTTGATTCTGAATCACTCCATGAAGCAACCATAGTTTTCTTCTTTCGATCATTCTTCTTGAAGTTGGTCCTCTTCTTTTGTGGACAATCCTTCACCAAATGATCTGTTTCACCATATTCAAAACAAGTCAGTACTTTCGTTTTCGTATTAGAGTTAGAAAACTTACCTCGGGGTTTTGATGCTCGTGGAAATTCTCGGTTTGCAAATTGTTTCTTTAACTTGAGAATTCTTGCGAGACCTTTGGAGATCATGGCGAGAGCATCTTCTTCATTATCATCATCACTATCTTCTTCATCAGATGGTAACTCATCTCTTCTGGATTTTAATGCCAAATTCTTGGAGTTGGATGGAAGTTCTCCATCTTCTTCACCAAGAACCATTTCATGTGTAATGAGTTTTCCAAGTAGATCATCAAGAGAAAGAGTAGTGAGATTTTGAGCTTCTTCAATAGCAGTCATTTTTGGTCCCCACTTGGCATTAGGTAAGCTCCTTAGAACCTTCCCCACTTTCTCTTCATTTGTGAAGATCTTTCCAAGTGAGTCCAGATTGTTCACGATCTCAGTGAATCTAGTGAACATTTCTTTGACAGTTTCATTTGGATTCATCTTGAATAGCTTGTATTGTCTGAGAAAGATGCTAATCTTTGTTTCCCTTACTTGACTTGTTCCTTCGTAAGTGACAACAAGCTTGTCCCATATTTGTTTAGCACTTTTGCATGATAGGATGCGGTTGAATTCATTAGCATCTAATCCACATTAAAGTAGATTCATTGCCTTGTAATTCTTTGACACACTGTCCAGGTCAGCCTGTGTGAAGTCTGATTCCTTCTTTGGGACTTGGACGCCTTCAACCATTGTCATTGGAACTTTAGGTCCATTTTGAATAATGCTCCAAATCTCCATATCCTGGTCAATAATGAACATACACATGAGTGCTCTCCAATGACTGAAGTTGTTGCCACAGAAGAGTGGTGGTCGAGATGAGGATCTTCCTCGAGTAAATCCACCATCACCTACAAGATTCATGATTAGTCTCACTAATGGTTAAATCAATAAACGTGAGTCTAGCTCTGATACCAATTGAAGAATCGGTAGGTGATATAAATAAGATAAATGATACTCTAGAAGGGGGGTTGAATATAGTATGGGAACTTTTCGCAAATCAAATCTCAAGGCCATGAAACTACTTTCAAGGGCCTTGATGTCAATCTACGCTTCTAGTGAAACTTTGATTTCAAGGGCTTTAAAACTCTATTTCAAGGGCCGTTACTTCTTGCTCCTGCAAAACAAAGTTAGTCATAGTTAAGTATGTATGGTGCGGAATTGAAAAGATTGACACGAGTATATGTTTATGAAGTTCGGCTCTAAATAGCCTACTCTCCGTCCCAGGGTATATCCGTAGCATCTAACTATCTATTATCAGCTTCAAAGAGTCCTAGATACAAACTAGAAGAAATCCCCTTCTTCTCTCACTGTAGCCAATGCTACGATCTAGCTCCAACTCTTAACCTAGCTATAATAGCCTAGTTACTTCGCAGAGTAACACACACTCTAGTATAACACTATTTAGATCTTCCAATGGAGCTCTAGTGTTTTCTCTCTCTAAGGTGATAAAGCTATTGCGTGAATGAGAGAAAGAAAAACAACGAATGAAGATGATTAGGTTGCTTAAGGATGCAAAGATGTTTTCCTGTGTAAGCTTGTGTGTCTTCCTTTTTCGACCATCATTTTCATTTGTACTCTTATATGGAAAGGTCTTCTAACCGTTGTAGAGATGACCGTTGAAGATGAATCTTCTTTTCCATGAAGATCGTAAGGTAGACGTTGCAAGTCTTCAGGCCCTACGAACACGTTGAGTCTTTTACTCCTTGATCTTCTCGTTTGTTGTTGAATCAAGAGAGAAGATATTTTTGCCGTTTGTTTGTTTAGAAAATCTTCTAGAAAAGATTCTCTATTCTTCGGTTAAGATATTCCTTTGGTTGATGAGATCTTCTTGTTACAAAATCTTCCAAGGAGATCTTCAATTTATTTTGAATCCTTGTTCCGTGCACCTTTGAATTCAAGGCCATTGATTTTGTCCTTTTGAACTTCATTGATTTCATCCTTTTGAACTTGTTATCTTCCTTTGTTCTTGAATCCAACTTCAAGGCCCTTGACACTTAGATATAAAACCTGCACTGAATTCAAACCAACCAAATATCTAGAAATATAATCAAGTACATTGTTAGTATATCCAACTGCTATATTTGTGTGAAGTCTTCCATCATCAACACTTGTAAACCATTTTAATCAAGCTGGAGTTTTCAATGGCATAGGTGCACAAAAGCTGAAACCTTGGTGAATAATAATTCTCAGAAATTTATCGAGGTGCCTCACACCGGATGCACTAACCATGACTCGTTAGGACTATCGATCAAGTAGACTTTGACAAGATACAAACACACGACTATGTGAATGGTACCGAGTTACTCATCACCATGATCAACGTCCCCAAACCTATTTTTCTACACAACACACTTCACTTTTTCAATTTCACTATAACTTTGCTTTTACACACACTTCAACACAGTAGCATGCTTCGTAATTTACGGATGGGTAAAGGGAGGAAATTTATACATTTTCTCAAGAGGTGCTAAAGCATGATCAAGATGAAGAAAGAAAAAGAAATCGAATTGCGTTAATCATTCCAAAAAGATGTGTAAGAACTTATCATGCGGTTTTTACCATCAACACTCAACATCATTTAGATCAAAGCAAATTACCATTCATGTATGAATTCTAGCAAAGTATTAAAATCCCACATATGCCATAAATAAATTCAAGCATATAATGATCATCATAGCTATTCCACAAACAATATCATCATAGAGTCATACCCATCCTAGAAGCACAAAAATTTTCAAATTTATTTTTTAGATTTTTAAAAATGTGATGCAAGACATACACATAAACATATGACATAAAATGAAATGCAATGCAATAGACAAAAAAGAGCAATGTATCATAATGGAAACGTGTAACAATTATTACAAACATGTCTACCCCATACTTAAAATACTCATTATCCCCAATGTCAATAAAAAGAAAAAGGAAGAAAAACTCACAATGTCTAACAAAAGGAAATAAAATGAAATCTTGGAAGCAACGGTGATGACATGTCCGGTAGTGGTGTGGTGGCTGTTGGAACAGATAGTAGGCTAGATCGAAGGCTACTCCAAATTGATGGCGGTAGAGATCCTCCAACATCCTACTGTGACGCCCAATGTCTCTTTGAATGGTTGTGACTGATGTCTCCATAGCCTCCATCCTCGTACCTAATCTCCTCATCATCTTTGCGAGCTCATTTAAATCAGATCTGTATCGGGACCCGTGCCGAGGTGGATGGGAGATTGAATGCCTTGATCTCCTCACCGGCACCTCCTACCGTCCAAGTCCCACGTCAGCTTCCCTAATGACGGGATACTCATCCTTTAGTCGCCTCATCATCCTCATCCTTAGCAACTCCACTAGGACCAGCATATGTCCCAATATCAATTGCGGCACTGCCATCATTAACAACATCCTCATTGTCAATCTCAACTCACACATTATCATCATCAAAGTCCTTGTGTTGATCTCCGATGGTGTAGGCACTCTTCCAAGAAATCCCTCTAGGGTTCTTCTTCTCCCAAGGCATAGCCACATAAGGTGCGCCACGACCTCGAGGAATAAGACTACTTCGGAAAATAAACTGTTGAAGTCTTAAAGGCCGAGCCTCTACAACTAGTGTGCAAGCTGAATAGTCTACTCCTAAGGTCCTAGCGACGTAACTCACTAAACCTCCAACACAGATGCCCCCCTATACTTGTTCACAATCTTTTCTAAACCGTTAGCAAGAAGAGTGGTTGTATCCGGCATAGTCCCGATAGCCATGCACCACGAAATGAAAAGCTCATCCACCTTCATCTTTTGCAATGTCTCATTTCTAGCAAACATAGTCTCGCTCAGAATCCTATGAGTTAACTTTAAAGAAAGGTTGTAAATGTTCTTATGTTTTAAACATCCAATAGCTTAACATCAGGACCTCACTCAACCAAAGCAACGCTCTGCCAAAAGTCCCAAGGACAAACCGTTCTCAGGAACGCTTTTGCACTAGCCTCAGGAAAACGAAAGAGGTTCCGAAACGTATCCACAAACATATCATAATTCCAGTTCAACAACCAAAAATTCACCTTCCTAGTTTTAGGATCGTGCTTGAATGATCTCAAAAATTATAAGGTTATCTCTTCATAAGCATGCTCTCTTTTTTTGTGCCTTTCTTGGATAACCGGAAGTCTCGGAGGTGGTGGAGGAGGTGAAGTTTGATGAGAAGAGGAGGATCCCTTCCTAGGAATAATTACCCTCGAAGATCTTTGCACGAAGTCCATTCCAATAGAAATGTTGGGCTGTTCTTCGTGAAATCTCGGCCGAGATTTTTGCCCAGCACCCAAGATTTTGCCTATTTGAATTGGTAAATTTGTAAAGATTTTGCTAAATTGGTGCCTCCACTAGCTTTCCTTGCTTCTTTCTTCCATGAGTAGTACTTCTTCTTGAACCGAATGAGCCTTCATCGACCGATTTAAGGGGGGGGGGGGGGGAAATAAAGTTACGCTTTAGGATGAAAGAATCGAAATTTGGACCAATTCGGTGGTTTGTGGTGTTTTTGAGCATGGATTCTTCTTTGTAATGGAGAGAGCTTTAACTTATGAGGAAGAACGAATGGAATTTTTTTAGAAATGGAGATCTGCAAAATCTAGGGTGCGACGGCCGTGGTTTTTGTTTGGGGGAAGGGTTTGTGAGGTTGAAGATTAAGTTCTCGCTTTTATACCCCTCCTCAAATTTGAAAAATCTCGGCCGAGATTTTGGTTGACCGAGATATTTTTGGCCCGAGATTTCTTGATCAAACTTCACTTTATAAAGAATCTTGGCCGAGATTTTGATGGGGACCGATATTTGAGTCGAAGTTGCTCTCGACTTTGGAAATCACGGGTGCATAAATTCTTTTAAATGAAAATCTAGACCTAGATATTCCCTTGTTGGTCTATTTTTTTGGCTTCCGGCCTTCACTTCTCTTACTAATTGTTTCAGCATCCCTTTTTCATCAAAATCTCGATCTCTTAGCAATCTCAATACAGTTCATGATTCATTCTTGTTGAGAAAAACCTAGGTTCTGTCATCCAAAGACACAAAGAACCCAAAACATACCAAAGAAAAGAAAAATCTAACTAAACTATCTAAGAAAAAGACAAAGAATTACCTTGGGCTGCCTCCCAAGAAGCGCTTGGTTTTTGGTCGTTAGCTGGACCTATGTCCTTGATGATCACTCAAGGTGAAGGGGAACAATTCTCTCAACCTGAACTTCCGGCATATACTTCTTCAACCTATGTCCATTGACTTTGAAGCTTCCACAATGTTCACCCCATACTTCAACTACACCATGAGGGAAAACCTTTTTCAAAACATAAGGTCATGTCCATCTAGATTTAAACTTACCTAGAAAGAGGCGAAGTCTAGAGTTGAAGAGAAGGGCACGATCCCATTCTTTCAACTCCTTCGGAATGATCTTCTTGTCATGCCACCTCTTGGTCCTTTCCTTGTAGATCCGGGCATTCTCATAAGCATTCAAACGGATCTCCTCTAGCTCATTGATTTCCAGAAGACGTTTCTCTCCAGCTTCCTTCATGTCAAAGTTGAGCGATTTGATGGTGCAATATGCTCTATATTTTAGTTCCACCGAAAGATGACAAGACTTCCCATAGTCTAGATTGTGTAGTGTGGTTTCTATGGGAGTCTTGAAAGTTGTTCTGTAGTCCCATAGTGCATTATCTAGCTTCATTGACCAATCCTTCCTTGTTCTAGAGACAATTTTCTCTAGAATTCCTTTGATTTCCCTATTTGATATTTCCACTTGACCCCTTATTTGAGGACAGTATGGTGTGGCTACCTTATGAGTTACCCCTTCGATAAAAGTGCGTCAAACTTCCGGGCGGTAAAGTGTGTTCCTCCATCACTAATGATGACTCGGGGCGTCCCAAATCCTGGGAAAATTGTTCTATTAAATAATATCAATACCACTTTGGTGTCATTAGTAGGAGAAGCAATATCTTCAACCCATTTAGAAACGTAAGCTACCACTAGTAGTATGTAAAGGTTCCCACAAGAAGATGGGAATGGTCCCATGAAATCAACTCCCCCAACGTCAAAATTTCAATCTCTTGGATGTTGTTAGAGGCATCTCATTCCTCCTAGATATATTCATGTTCTTTGAAAAGCATCGTAAGAGACAACAAAGTTTTGCACATCTTTGAATAAGTTAGGCCAAAAGAAACCGGATTGAAGTACCTTAGCACATGTCTTGTGGGAACTAGCATGTCTACCACAAGGCATTGAATGACAATGTGTGATAATGCTTTCCACTTCATCTTCCAGAATGCATATTCTGAACATCCCATGTGGACCTCTTTTAAAGAGAAGAGGCTCATTCCAATAGTGTCCCACATCCTTGAAGAACTTCTTCTTCTGAGCATAGGACAAACATGAAGGTATTTCTTGAAACAACAAATAGTTAACAATATATGCAAACCATGGTTCATTACCTTTTGATATTTGGAGAAGACAATCCTCAAATTCATGAAGCTGCTCATCCGGAAATGTGTCATTGATAGGTATGTCATCTTTCTCAACCGGCTAAGATGGTCCGCCACCGAGTTCTCGGATCCTTTCTTATCCCGGATCTCTAAATTGAACTCTTGTAGAAGGAGGATCCATCTAATGAGCCATCGTTTTACATCCTTGTTGGTGAGCAAGTACTGGATTGCTGCATGATCGGTGTACACAATGACTTTCGCTCCCACAAGGTAGGAATAGAACTTCTCGAAAGCGTAGACCACCGGTAGTAACTTCTTCTCAGTTGTAGCATAGTTCAGTTGAGCTTCATCTAGCGTCTTGCTAGCGTAATAGATGACATGAGTGCATTTATCCTTCTTTTGACCAACAACGGCTCCTACAACTACGTCACTTGCATCACACACCATCTCAAAGGGGAAGTTCCAATCCGGAGGTTGAATAATAGGTGCGGTTATTAAGGCTTCCTTTAACTTGTAAAAATAATCTAGACAATCCTTCCAAAACTCAAAAACCACATCTTTCATTAGTAGGTTAGTCAATGGTTTAGAAATCTTAGAAAAATCTTTAATGAATCTCCTATAGAAACCTACATGTCCTAAAAAGCTTCTTACCCCCTTTATTGATGAAGGTGGAGGCAACTTCTCAGTAGTGTCGACCTTCGCTCTATCCACTTCAATTCCGCAGTTGGAGATCAAGTGACCGAGAACAATACCTTCAGTAACCATAAAATGACATTTCTCACAATTCAGGATAAGGTTAGTGTCTTCACATATTTGTAAAACGAGATAAAGGTTAGCTAAGCAATCATCAAATGAAGAACCATAGACAGAAAAATCATCCATAAAAACCTCCATGATGTTCTCAATGTACTTAGAGAATATAACCATCATGCACTGTTTTAAAGTAGCTAATGCGTTGCACAATCCGAAGGGCATTCCCCTATAAGCAAATGTACCCCAAGGACACGTGAAAGTAGTCTTCTCTTGATCATCTGGGTGGATGGGGATTTGGAAGAATCCATTATACCCATCTATGTAGCAGAAATAGGAATATTGAGCCAATCTCTCCATCATTTGATCAATGAAAAGGAGAGGGAAGTGAACCTTCCTTGTTACTACATTCAATTTCTTGTAATCAATGCATATTCTCCATCCCTTGAGAGTTATAGTAGGAATCAACTCGTTGTTTTTGTTTGTGACAACGGTCATTCCTCCTTTCTTGGGGACTACGTGGACGAGACTCACCCACTTGATATCGGAAATAGGAAAGATGATACCTGCATCAAGCAACTTAAGAGCTTCCTTCTTCACAAGCTCTTTCATGATCGGATTTAACCGTCTTTGAGGTTCACGTGAAGGTTTATGATCATCTTTAATAAGAATCTTATGCATAGATAAAGAAGGTTTAATACCAACAAGATCATAAATAGTATATCCTAAAGCTTTCTTATGTAATCTCAACTCATGCATCAGCTTGCTGAATTCATGATCATTCAAATTAGCACTCACAATAACAAGATATGTAGAGTTAGGTCCTAGAAAAGTGTACCTTAGATGTGAGGGAAGAGGCTTCAACTTCAAGGTAGGAGGATCTTTCAATGAGGGATTCTGACCTTCCGAAGCATCTCGGGATGCTTTAATAGTTGTAGAAGGAGTGGGAATGCGTCCTGGAACACTTCTAAGCAACTTCAGAAAAGATTCCGGAGTTTCAGAAATATCGACCCCCTTGTTAAAATCTAGACCGAGATTTTGGTCGAAGTTGCAGTCGACTCTGGAAATCTCGGATGAATTAAATAAAATCTCGCCCGAGATTTTTGGTACTTGACCGAGATTTTTATCATCACTTGTACTATCTTTTAAAACTTCAAATCCAACCTTGGGGTCTTCTTCCAATGCTTATAAAGCTCGGACTTCAGTGTTATAGTCTTCCTCTATTCCTTCCTCCGTAATGCTCATACTTATGACCTTTTCAAGCGGATCCTTGAGCAAAATTGAGCCTACTAGTTCCCTTCATTCTTCTTCATCATAAATGCTGAATATATCTTCTCCTAGAGCTAGCCCTATAACCATAGTGGACAACTTGAACTCAATATTCTCCTCACTAATGTTGAAGGAGAATGTGGCGTTCTGGCAATCCACCATACATTTGGAATTTGCAAGGAATGGTCTTCCAAGAATAATTGGAATTGGATAATCTACATGAATGTCAAACACCACAAATCAATAGGAACATAGAACTTACCTAGTTGTACGGGAATGTCTTCTAGAATTCCCATAGGATGCGTTATTGACCTATTTGCCATGTAGAGTGTCATCTTGACCGACTTTAGCTTCCCAAGTCCAACCTTTTCGCAAAGTGCAAGTAGTATGATGCTTAAACTTGATCCAAGGTCACACAAGGCTTCATAAGTGACCTTTCCTAATCCAATAGGAACACAAAAGGATCTTTGATCCCTTAACTTTGGTGGCATCTCCTCTCATGATTTTGATGAGTTCGGATGACCTTTTAGTCATCCTTACTTCTCCAACACCCTATAATTGCCTCTTGTTAGAGAGGATTTCATTTAAAAAATTACCATATGTAATATCCTTAGTCTTTTAGGGATCCCGCCCCTGCGCCATGACTTGGCCGCAGGTGCGGCGCCACCCTCGCGACTAGGATGACCCGCCCATGCGGTTTGCATGTCGGGTGCCGCTTTTATTGACCAACTGCTTTCCGTTTTCTTACCTTATAAGTTTCATCTTTCCTCCATCTTATGAGGGTTTCCTATACCTTCTTCAGACCTCATTTCTTCTTCACGTTCTCCATCTTCTCCTTCTCTTGGTTTCTTCCTTGCGGGTCTTCTTTGATCTTCATCTTTGTGTGAGCTTTGGTTGTGTTGTTGATGGCTATGTGGATGTTGATGATGTTGTTGTTGGTTGTTGTGGGTTGAGTGGCCAGATTGTGTGTGTTTGTTTTGGGTTCTGTAGTGGTAAGCTTTCCCTTTCTCTTCGTCCTTTCTTCCTTCTTTCCTCTTCTCCTTCTTAGCCTTGGATTTCCCACAAGAGTGATCTTGTGCACATTCCTGGACAATTGATGATGTATGTATATATGTATGTGTATGTCTCTGGATACCTTTGGCACCAGAAGAAAAGAAGTGATTGAGCGAAGAAAAGTCAGAGAATCGCCCCTTGGTTGTGTTCCCGCCCCCGTGCCTTGTCAGCGCCGCCCCCACGTCCGAAGTGTGTCACAGTGATAACATGAATTATAGTCTATATTTTGGGACCTGTTTAGACGTTTTATCTTCAATAATCTGCATGTTTGAATGTATATTATGTGATTATATCGTCGTTTCATCAACCTTTGCGGGAATCGAGGTCTACACCAAGTTTCGTTGTAATCATAGGTAAAATGGCACATTTTGCATCGAAATGGAGCTAAGGAGCAAAGGAGTCGTGGGAGCTACATTCAGGAGCTTAAGGAAGAATCCAAGAAGCATGGAATTGAATTAGAAATTTACTTTGGACCAGATTTGAGAGATTTCACATTCAGTTTAGAGTCACCTCGGTTGACCACAAAGTCACCTCGACCGAGGTGATCTAGCGGAGTGTCTCGACCGAGGCAAATATCCTGACGCGGCGAGATATATTTTATTTGGCTGAGATCTTTTATTTTTGGAAGGAGAGATCTTATATTTTTGGGCTGGATTTCTGGAAGGAAGATCATATATTTTAGAGATTTATTTTAGGAGATAAGATATATTTTATTAGGAAATTATCTTTTTAAGATATTTTATTTTTGGAAGATAATTCTCCTATATAAAGGGTTATATTTTCCACAAGTTCAACCATGCTTATACATGCTTAGAGGGCTGATAGCATCCAGCAATTAAGGGATTTTCTCCAGAGTTTTGAAGGAAGGAAGATTGAAGATCAATCTAGGAAGGATTGATAGCTTGTTATAGCTTTGTGAAGGGTTTTGTAAGATTTTTTTAGATTCCCTTCTTGTTGATTTGTATTGTTGGATTTGTGATCCAAGGAACGCTTATTTGTTTGATATTTGATTCAGTTATTGAAGCCTTGTTCTTAAGGTTTTTGTGTTCAAATATTCATTCTCTTCCCATATATTTGATTATTGCTTTCATGATGATGAGTGGCTAATTTCCTTGTGCGATTCTAGGGTGATTGGCTGAGAGTTGTGGGAAAAACAATGATAGAATAATCTTAAATCCCAGTAGGACCCTGAAAGCTCGAGACTTTATCCTTAACCCTAGCACATCTCGTTCAGTCGATGAACATCTTTGCCGGGGTGGAACTTGACTGACCGAGGTGACTTATCTGATCCGAAACCGAGAGTTAAGTGTTAGAGTTTGCCAAAATCTATTCTTATTACACCTCTCCTAGTTCAATGCAAGCCCAGGAAGAGACTTACTCGGTGATTCCTTAGTTTGTTTACCCATGATCATTAGTGTAGGTAATAAAGGTTTATCCTTTATTGGGGTTTGAGTGTGCCTTCATTCCATCTTTGTGAGTTAGCCTGAGACTTACCCGGTAAAGGTTGATTCTATTCCCTTAGTTGATGTGTTGGTTTGAGATTATAGTTCGTTTCCTTAGTACCTTGAGACTTACCCGGTGATAGGTTCTTTGGCTTGGGATTGTGAGTAGTGAGACTTACCCGGTGATTTATTCCACTTTAGTAACACCTTCCCTTTGCAAAACCTCAGCTTTGTCCGCTTATCTTGAGATCTTTAGTTGGAACCACAACTAGATGCTTTAATCCCAGGAATTTGCATATTTCCTTTAATTGACCTTATTATCATCTTTGATTGTTTTAATCGCTTTTGTGGTTATTTGCAATATTGACTACCTATATTGGTTTTGTTTCACCTAAGTCCTTGAAATCGACACCCTGAAATTCTTTCTTTTACTACGATTGACCCGTACACTGCGGGTTTGCATCCTTGTTTTGAGCATATATCTTGGGTTATAAATTTAAAGCTTGCACACACCATTTGGAGCGAACACACCGCCCCTACGGTTGAGCCACCGCCCCTGCGGCGTGTGGCCGCTCCTATTCCTTGTTGCTTCCGTAGGTGCGTCTTGTCCAGGATATAACAACTGTGGGATGCGTTCTTTCTTTCCTTATGTATTTAGCTTGAGAGTGAGGCAAGGCTAGTGTTGTTCATGAAGAGCTCGATGATGATGTGTTGAGGAAGACCTTAGGCATTGTAAGTTGTGACGAGTTATCGAGGTTTAGTTACGGATTATGGTATGGTGTGATCTTGTAGTGTAGGAGGTGAAATCTCCTAGCATTGGTAGTGTTTGGTGTTGTATGCCTTGCTGATGCAGGCACTGATCGTTTCCTCGAGGGAAAATTGTGACCACGCGGTTGAGGTTTACATTGTGACAGGTAAGTCCTTCAGGCATACTTAGCAAGCGTTTATGAGTTTGAATGATTGTGATAGCGGTGCTTGTACATTTGAATATTGCATTAATAACCTAACCGGACTAGGATGACCATATATGTTATTAATTGGCAGTGCATTATAACCGGGTCGTGACCACTCGCCTAAAGCTCGCCGAGAGTGTGGGGGTGCTTTGCGACCAGTTCACTAGGAGGGGAGGCTTGATCCCTTATTACAAACCTGGGGGTTAAAGGGATAGTGGCGAGGCTCTGGGTGCTCCTCGTGTTACAAAAGAAGTTGAATTAGAAATGGTATAACGTGATGAAGATAATAAACGGATATGATATGAGCATTGCATATTGTGATGCGATTATGTGTTTGTATGTGATATTACCTTTATTCTTATTCATGAACTGTGAACTAACGGTTTTATACCATGTTGTAGATATTCTGCCGGATAGGAAGACTGTAGAGTGATCCATATGGGTGATTAGCTCAAGGCTTCCGTACATTAGGATGTGTGGGTTTATGGGATGGTTTGTACACATATGTTATGTTGTTGCCGTTTTGTACTCGGCTGTGTTTTGTATTCGTTTTGATGTATGATTATACAGTTTTATGAATTTGGTTTTATATTTATTTGTGCCTTATTTTAAATCTAGTGAACTTGTTGTCAGGCTAGGGTCGGGATCCATTGTGAAATCCTAGCCCGTAGCGCCCCGAGTCCTGCAGATTTGGGGTGTTACAAAATTAGTATCAATGCCTTAGGTTGACAACAATGGCTTTTTCAATCGGTGATAAAAGCCAAATAGATAAATAAATTGAACCCAAAAGGGGTCTGACTTTTCCAAAGGATTTTAGTTTTGAAATGTGTATAGTTGATTTGGGATAGAATATACGGGAAACCATCACCCCTTTTGAGGATCTTGGCAGTATATGTATATATATATATATATATATATATATATATATATATATATATATATATATATATATATATATATATATATATATATATAGGGTGTGGTTCTCATGAGAACACCCCTAACGTGTATACATGAGAACAATCGTACACCGTTGGATGATGAGTATTAATGGTTGAGATTTAGAGTAGATATCACTCATAATTAATAATAACTACGAATAATAATAATTAGGAATCCAACAATAACTACGAATAATCCACTCAACCAACAATACCTACGAATAATACATTAAAAGATATGGCACCTTCGTAACAAAACTAATAATATATATACATTAAACGATATTACACGATAAGCATGTTCTCATAGGATCTATACTCTCTCTCTCTCTATATATATATATAGTATAGATCATATGAGAATAAGCCTTATCATGTAATCATGAGAACAGATTAGAGCCATCCAATTTAGTAAATCTAGTGGCCTAGATTAATGATGAAAAGTGTAAAACAAAAAATCAATTAATAAATAATCCTTACTCTCACAAAAAGAGAGTGTGCACACTCTCTCTTAACGGTTTTTAAAAATATTCCTATAATCTTATATTAGAGGAAACAATTTGTTAAAAAGTATTTACAAGATAACTCCCTATCTCATCTCTCTGATTCTTTTCAACGCCATTCTCTCCTCTACACCAATTGTGTGATTCATTCCAACGCTAACTATAATTCTACTATAATTGTACTAATTACGAACAATACAATACAATGATAGTATTGACGAAATTACAATCGGTTTTAATAACTACGAATAATATATTAAACAATATAACACCTTCTTAACAAACTAATAATAACTACAAGTAATCCATTTAACCAACAACTCATACCTAGGAATAATAACTACGAATAATTCTACTATAAATATGAATAATTATACTAATAATAACTACGAATAATTCTACTATAATTCTACTAATTACGAACAATACTCTCTGATTCGTAACAAAACTAATAATAACTACGCATAATCCTTCACAATTTTTGCTTGCATCGCACGGAGAGCAGCCGGTTCCTCCTCCATCTCCTTCAACTCCTGCTGAAAACGAGCCCAGGAACACGCCACAAAAACTGAGCCCTGAAAATCGCCTTCTTCGGGGGTGCGGTTCAACTACTACTTGACGCTGTTGAAAAAGAGCACTAGAAAACGAGCCCTGGATATCGCCGCTCGCCTTCTGTGACTCGACGTTGCTGGGAATGGCCCCCGAAAACGAGCCTATAAATCGCCTTCTCCGGCTCGACGCTGCTGGGAAACGCCGGTGAAAACAAGCCCTGTAAATTGTGTATGAAAACGATCATGTAAATCATCTTCTCCGGCTCGACGTTGCTGGGAATCGCCAATGAAAATGAGCCCCGGAATCGCCGTTAACAAGGAGCCTATAAATTGCCTTCTTTGGAACCTGAAAATCAAAGGGCATCGAAGGAAAGAAACTGTAAAATGAGCCCTATAAATTGTCGGCGTGTATACTCATTTAGGAAAATTAGGTAGTGTGAGGGATATTTTTTTTCCTAATAAGTACGGTATCTACCCTAAATCTCGACCCTTAATACTCACCATCCGACGGTCTAAGATTGTTCTCATGATACACAATAAGGTTTGTTCTTATAGGAACCGCACCCTATACATATATATACAGAGAGAGAGAGAGAGAGAGAGAGAGAGAGAGAGAGAGAGAGAGAGAGAGAGAGAGAGAGAGAGAGATAGATACATGTTATGTGTTTGACTGTGCATGTTATGGTGACTTTACGGGACCAATATCTACCTCGACCTGATCCAGCTCCTCGACCGAGGCAAGACCCATCTCCAGCTGCCCCGGCCGAGATACTTCCACCTCGGATGCCAGTCCGTGATGCTCTTTTTGCAGGTATTCCACAGACCCTAGGGCAGCGGATGGACCCTAACCAACAACTGAGGCGTCGAGGACTCAACCTAGGTGATCCAGCGGAGCATGACTTTGAGCTTCGACCGCAAGTTCTTTCCATGATTCGCTAATGCCAGTTTGGAGGGCTATAGAGGGAATCTCCGCATCAACATCTGCAAAACTATGAGATGTTGATGGAGACCTTCAGACCTTCAAGGCTGGAAAACAATAATTACAAGCTAAGGCCTTTCTATTTCTCTTTGAAAGATAGGGCGCTTACTTGGTATCAATCTCTCCCTCCCAGAAAAATCAACACTTGGGAGGAGATGACGACGGAGTTCTTGACTAAATTCTTTCCCCCCTCTAAGACCGCTGAAATGAGAGGGAAAATCAATGCATTCGTCATGAAGGACAAGGAGAGTTTGTCCAAGTCATGGGAGAGATTTAAAGACATCCTTTTGGATTGCCCACATCATGAGATTCCAAAGATAGAGTTGTTGGAGATATACTTCAAGGGATTGGACGGAAACACCCAGTTCAACCTTCAACTAGTATCCGCCGGCACGTTCATGGACATGCCGATTTCATAGAGAAACAAGCTTTGCACATGGAGAAATACTCCCATCAAGGAGCTGAAGGTGGAGTTAAAAGAGTCAACTTCTAAGAAGCTCCATCAAACAATGATCAACTCACCTCTTTAAAGAATGATGTGAAGCAATTGAAAGACCTTTGTGTTGCTCAAACCAAGAAAGAAGAGGAAGGATACAAAACTTAAGGAACAACAACGGTTACCGGAACAACAACAAAGGTCCCGGAACAACAACTACAACAACAATAGAGGATCCAACAGCAATAATTGGAGGCCAAACAATCAAAATTCGGGTAACTCTTACTCTAACTCCAATTCGAACAACTCTTCTAACCCTTTCCTCTCTTCTTCTTCTTCTTCTTCTTCTTCTTCTACTCCATTGAAGAGCCAGAAGCCTGGATCAAGCTCGTCCCAGCCAGAAAAGATAAATGCAGTGCTGGAGGCTATCTTGATCAAGCTCAACGCTATGGAGACGTCCATGACTTCATTTTCGAAGACACAAAAAACCTTAGAACAACAATTCTTTAATAAGGCGAATGAAGCGCCAAGAGATCCAGGGAAGCTTCCAGCAAGGACAGTAAGCAACCCTAAAGGACTGATCATGGTAATAACGACGAGAAGTGGACTAAAAACTGCAGATCCGGTGCCTCGGTCGATGCCAATACAGACGAAGAACACCTCGGTCTAGGTACTGTCGAAGAACACTTCGGTCGAGGTGCCAACCGAGGTTGAGCCTCAGAGAGCGTCGGACAAAACTGAAGTTTATGTCCCACCTCCTGCATATAAAACACCACTTCCATTCCCCCAGTCAAGGGCCAGAGCACATTTAGACAAGCATTTTGGTAAGTTCCTTAACTTGATGAATAAACTACATATTAACATCCCTTTCCTTGATGCTATTCTAGGGATGCCCGCCTATGGGAAGTTCTTAAAAGAGATTCTATCAAGGAAGAGGAAGGTGGAACACTTTGGTGAAGTAAGGATGACATCTAAATCCTCCGAGCTTATTCAAATCATGAAGGAGAAGATGCCACCCAAGTTAAGGGATCCCGGCTCATTTCACATTCCCATTCAAGTTGGGGATGTCACTTTTGAGGCATTGTGTGATCTAGGAGCCAGCGTGAGCATCATCCCGCTAGAGCTATGTGTGAGGATCGGACTTGGAGAGCCCAAGCCGGTGAAGATACGGTTTTACATGGCGGACCGCTCCATTACCCATCCCGTGGGCATTTTGGAAGACGTTCCGGTTAAGTTAGGTAACTTCTATTTACCTATAGACTTTGTTGTGCTTGACATTCCCGCAGATTATCCCGTTCCTATCATTCTCGGGAGACCATTTCTAGCAACTTCGGGTTGCAATTTGGATTGTAAGAACGCCAAGTTGCAATTCAACATTGGCGGTGATCAAGTTGAGTTTGCATTGCTTGCGGCAATGAAAGGAGAGCCGCTGGTAGACGATATCTTCAACATCTATGATGAAGAAGAATCAAGAGAATTGGTGAGCTCTATCCTTATTAATGATCCACTTGAAAGAGTTATTAGTTTTAGCTTAATGGAGGAAGGTATAGATGTTTCTTGTGATGCAGATATACGGAGCTTAAAGGCACTGGAAGAAGATCCAGGAGCTAAGATTGAAAAGCTAATCCAGGAGAAGAGAATCTCCAGTTTCGGTCCCAGTTGCAGTACCTCGACCGAGGCACTTTCTGGACCAAGCGAGGTGTTCTTGACTGAAGAACATCTCGGTCACCCTCTCTGGACCTTGACGGAGGTCGAAAGCGAGATGATGTCAACTGAGACTTCTGAAAGTCCAGTTCTTCGATCTAAGTCTACTCCACTGGAAGGAAGAAGCAAAGATCTACCTCAGAAAGCACCCCAGTCGTGGAGCTTAAACAACTCCCGAGTCACTTGAGGTATGTTTTTCTTGGACCGGATTCTACTTATCCCGTCATCGTTAGTGCCTCCCTCTCCGAATCTGAATTATCTAAACTAATGCATGTCCGGAGGAAGCATCGAAAGGCTTTGGGATATACTATTGATGATCTTATTGGCATTAAGCCTTCTTTCTGCATGCATAGAATACTAATGGAGGACGATCATAAGACTTCACGGGAACCTCAAAGACGGTTAAATCCGATCATGAAAGAGGTCGTGAAGAAAGAAATTCTTAAGTTGTTGGATGCAGGTATCATATTTCCTATCTCGGACAGCAAGTGGGTGAGCCTAGTGCACGTAGTTCCGAAGAAAGGAGGGATGACTGTTGTGACAAATAAGAACAACGAGTTAATCCCAACTATGACCGTTGTTAGCATGAAATATTGTGATATTTTAGGCACGTTTTCTAGATGTTTTTTCATCCATTATTGTGTTCATTGATAAGGCATTGAAGCAATTGTTAGCTAGTTTGTCTATATTGTCGATATAGAGGTCTACATAAGCTTTGTGTTGATTGTAGGCAAATAAGAGCTAAAACCGAACAAATTAAGAGAGGATGGAGATGAATTGAGCACATCCAAGGATTGAGGATACCACAAAGAAGCCAAGGAAGATGCTAGGATGAGGAATGACACGAAACAAAGGAAACTACGAGCAATCTATGCTTCCACGCTCTAAAATACGGCCGTAATGAAGTCCACGCCCAAAACCATGGCCGTGGATCTTGGCAACATGAACGTGGAGCATTCCAGAGAGTTACACGGTATAAAGTACGGTCGTGGAAGTTTTGATGAACCGTAATCCACTTCCACGCTCTAAACCACGGCCGTGGAACTCCATGAAACCGTGATTTAGGCAATCTTTTGACGAATAAAATATGGACACATTGTCTACGCATATGGTCCGGACGGTTATTCTATCTTTCCTTATAAAAGGACTGAAGGAGGGATAATTCGGCACCTCCGCTTACGCTCGCTTACACGTCCCTAGGGTTTCATTGGACATGTGGAGAATTGCAATTTTGCAACTGAGATTTACGAAGGCTTGAAGAATTGGAAGTTGCACTTTTGTTCCTAGGTTTGATTAGAAGACGGATTGACATCCCGATCTTCGCTCTTATCAAGGATTGTGATTGGTTTTGTTATTCCAAATCTGATATACATTATACCCTTGTTTGTGGATTTGAGATTGATTTGAAGTTTATTGAAGGTTTTCGAAGGTTTTCATCTTTCGTTCTTCTTAATCTTGAATTTGATATCATAATGACTGTTGTTGGCTAAAACCCTTTAGCAATTCTAAGGTGAAGGGTTGATAGTTGTGGCTTAGATGATGATAGATCTATCGTAAACAAATTGGATCTTGAGAGTTAGAGAGATTTCGCCGACGAACCAAAATCACGGTTTGTTCTTGAGATTCCACGGCCGTGGAACTCAAGATCTGCCCGTAATTTATACCAGTTTACGAACTTTGCTTTTACTTTGATCCAAGGTTAAATATTAGCTTTAATTTAGTCTTGGCTTGCCCTTTTCTAGATAGTAGTGAAGCCTCAACAACCTCTACTTCGATTTCGAGTGTCACAACCTTAATCGGTTTAGTTAGTCTTGATCCCTGGGTTACAAGTTTGTGTATTTGATATTAATTCTTGTCTTTAGATCCTTTCTATACTGAAGCCTCAACAACCTTTATAGAGAGTGTCCTTAGATAAGTCATATAAAGCCTTGGAACTTCACCGTACATTGTTTTACCTTAGTATACCTTTGCAACTCTTAACTCTGTCCTTAGTTCTTTAGTATATCTTGAATCAATTGCCACAATTAAACACCTGGATGTTTAGGGTTGCTGTTTTCCCAATATATTTGCAAAGCTTTACCCTTTTTCTTACTTGATAACTTTATAACTGAATTTGTTCCCCCCAAATCCCTGTGTTCGATACTCTAGAATTCTTGCTTAACTACGTCGATCCATACACTGCGGGTTCTCTTGCTTGATTCTAGTTTTATAAATTTAAAGCTTATTTGCACGCACGCTAAGTGGCGAACAAGTTTTTAGCGCCGTTGCCGGTGATTTGGTCTAGGCCGAATTCGGTTACCGATTGTCAAGCTTGGGAGCTTAGCTCTTGTTATTTGATATATTTTGTGAGTGATATTTGTAGGTTATTTTAGGTTTATGCGTAGGTCTAGGAACAACAAGGACCTCTTACCTCTTGATCAAGAACTTGAGAAGACTTTGAGAAAGAAGCTCAAGGAAAGAAAGATGGCTGAAGAAATAGAACGAGATTACCAAATGGAGTTAGCGGAATCCAAAGCTCAACTTAGATGGAGCGAGAAGACTCGCAAGGAGGAATCAGAGCGTTATCAATCAAAAGTTGATGACCTAACGGATATGATATTTCAAATAAGGATGGAATTGAGCGATCTTAAGAAGAAGAAGAGCAGGAAACCGTCAAGATCGGTTAGAACCCATTCATCCGACGAGGATAGCGACTCTTCCATGCCACCACTAGAGGACATTGATCCGACGATCAATGTGAACCCGTTTGTTCCAAGACCGGCTGCCAATTATCGTGTTCCAGCTGGGAATGCGAGAGCCGCTCATGTAGATGAAGAGCCATGAACTCTTGGCCAAAGGATGGATCCAATTCAGCAACCACGCCGTTTAGGAGTGAACTTTGATGCTGATGATATGCAAGGGTTTAGGTTCAACCCACAAGTTATTACCATCGTTCGCCAAAATCAGTTTGGAGGAACGAGTGCTGAATCTCCACATCAACATTTACAAAATTTTGAGATCATGATGGAGACAATGAAGCCAAAGAATGCAACCACTAACATCTACAAGATCAAGCCATTCTTCTTCTCTTTGAAAGGGAAAGCTTTATCTTGGTATCAAGCTCTTTCAAATGGGAGACTTAACACATGGGAAGATCTTTCTGTGGAATTCGTCACCAAATTCTTTCCGCCATCCAAGACGGCGGAGTTGAGAGGTAAGATTAATGCATTTTCTATGATATCTAACGAAAGTTTGTTTCAATCTTGGGAAAGATTTCAGGACTTATTATTGGATTGCCCACACCATGGCATTTCAAAACTGGGTTTATTGGAGATATACTATCAGGGGCTGGATGTGGAAACACAATTCAAGATCCAATCCCTTTCATGTGGCACATTCATGGACATGAGGGAAGATGATGCTTTGGACTTCATTGAGAAGCAAGCCCGAGTCATTGAGAAGTATTCTCACCGGAAAGTAGAAGCAAATCATGTGGAGCAAGGAGAAAAGCTATCACAAGATGCTCAAACTCAAATCTTTTCTCTCAATACCGAGATTAAAGAGTTGAAGGAAGCCATTAAAACCAACTTTCCAAAGCAAAAGGGGCAAGATGTGGGTTATTTGGGAAACAACAATAACCACAATGGGAATGAGAATACGAACCGCAACAACCGGAACAACAACTGGAACAATTGGAACAACAACAACAACTGGAATAACAGTTGGAACAACAATAGGGGTTCAAACAACAACAATTGGCGGTCCAACCAACAACACAATTCCGGTAATTCTTATCCCAATTCAGGAAATTCACTAACCCCACCTTCCTCTTCCTCCATTCCCTTGAAAAGTCAAGAACAAGCATCTAATAGCGGAAGCACTTCGGGGAAAGAGAAGCCCGATCCCATGTTGCAAACAATCTTGGGAAAGCTTCAAGGATTGGAGAGTCGCATCATTAAGGTCGATGATCACATTACTAAGGTTGATAAAGCCCAAAAGGTTTTAGAAAACCAAATGTTTAGCCATGCTGAGGAAGTTCCTAAGAATCAAGGAAAACTTCCAGGAAAGACGGAGGATAACCCAAAAGGAAGGGTAATGGCTATCACAACTAGGAGCGGAGCATCCACCACCGACCCGCAGCCTAAGTTTGTAGAAGTTCCCGTCGAGAAGGAGAAAGAGAAGGGGAAGGAGAAGAAAGACATCTACGTTCCTCCTCCAGCTTTCAAACCTCCACTACCATTCCCGCAATCTAGAGCAAGAGCGCGTCTAGACAAGCAATTCGGTAAGTTTATTGAACTCATGAGCAAACTGCATATTAATATACCTTTCATTGATGCAATTGTAGGTATGCCAGCTTATGGAAAGTTCCTAAAGGAGATCCTCTCTAACAAAAGGAAATTAGGGGATTTTGGAGAGGTTAAGATGAGTTCGGATTCATCGGATCTCATCAAGGCAATGAAGGAAAAGATGCCCCTAAAGCTGAAGGATCCGGGGTCATTTTGTATTCTCATAGGAGTGGGAGATGTCACATATGATGCATTATGTGATTTGGGAGCAAGAGTGAGCATCATTCTGCTTGCCTTATGCAGGAAAATCGGTTTAGGCAAACCTAAACTGGTGAAGATGACGTTATACATGGCGGATCGATCCATAACTCGTCCCGTCGGCATAGTTGAAGACGTTCCGGTCAAGCTTGGTAAGTTCTTTGTTCCTATAGATTTTGTTGTGCTTGACATTCCTGCAGATAGTCCGGTCCCGATCATACTCGGAAGACCGGTTCTTGCAACATCCGGTTGTATAGTTGATTCCAAGAATGCTAGACTCGCCTTCGACATAGGAGTAGAAAAGGTGGAGTTCGTTCTCTCCACTTTGGTGAAGGAACCAGCTTTCAATGAGGATATATTCAACATCCATGACGAAGAGCTATCTAGAGGGGAGGTAAGTTCGATTCTCTTCAAAGATCCCTTGCAAATTATTTCTATGAGCATTATGGATATAGGGGAAGAAGAGGAATGCAATGACGAAATTGAAGCTTTAGAGAAGCAAAAAGAAGTGTATGAAGAAGAATTTGAGAAAATCTTCAATGGGTCAGAAAACGTAAGAAATCACGGTCAGTCGTGCTATTCCACGGCCGTAGAATCCACCAACATAACCGTAATTAGCTATTCAGAGGACTCCAGTAAGTTACACGGCCAAAACCACGGCCATGGAACAAACAGATACACCGTAATTGATTTCCACGCCCAAAACCACGGCCGTGGAGGAAACAGAGGAGCCGTAATTTTGGGTGAATCTGAAGGAAATTGTGTTTTCTCCGCCACTTCTTTTGATTCTTCTCCAACATCTTCTACATCCTTAGATGCTTCTAAGGAAGCATTGGATACCCCTCAAGAGCCATTAGAGACTCCTATAGTGATGGACTTGAAGCCACTCCCTACACATCTAAGGTACGCATTTCTGGGACCTAATTCTACCTTTCCGGTAATTGTTAGTTCCGATTTGAGTATAGATGAACATAGCAAGCTCATGGATGTTCTTAAGAAACATAGGAAAGCCTTAGGGTATACTATAGAGGATCTAGTAGGAATCAAACCTTCACTATGCATGCATAAGATCCTAATGGAAGAAGACTTTAGAACTTCGCGACAACCTCAAAGGCGGTTAAATCCGACCATGAAGGAGGTTGTCAAGAAGGAAATTCTTAAACTACTTGATGCAGGTATCGTCTACCCTATCTCCGATAGCAAGTGGGTGAGTCCAGTACAAGTGGTTCCAAAGAAGGGAGGAATGACGGTCATCACCAACAAAAACAATGAACTCATTCCCACACGAACCGTGATGGGATGGAGGATGTGCATAGATTACCGCAAGCTAAACAACGCAACAAGGAAGGATCACTTCCCACTACCCTTCATCGACCAAATGCTTGAAAGGTTAGCACAACACTCACACTTTTGCTATCTTGACGGTTATAGTGGTTTCTTTTAGATCCCGATACATCCGGACGATCAAGAGAAGACCACATTCACGTGCCCATGGGGAACATTTGCTTATAGGAGAATGCCGTTTGGGCTTTGCAACGCCCCAGCCACCTTTCAAAGGTGCATGATGGCTATCTTCTCGGAGTACATAGAGGAGATCATGGAGGTCTTTATGGATGATTTCTCCGTTTATGGTTCCTCTTTTGATAATTGTCTTTCTAACCTTGCTCTTGTGTTACAAAGGTGTGAAGACACTAACCTAGTTCTTAATTGGGAGAAGTGCCAATTTATGGTGAAAGAGGGTATTGTATTAGGACACTTAATCTCTAGTAGAGGGATTGAAGTGGATAAGGCTAAGATAGAGACTATAGAAAAGCTTCCTCCCCCAACTTCGGTGAAATGGATAAGAAGTTTTCTAGGACATGCTGGATTCTATAGGCGTTTTATAAAGGATTTCTCCAAGATATCAAAACCTCTTTCTAATTTATTGATGAAGGATGCAGTTTTTGATTTCTCGCAGGAATGCTTAGATGCGTTTAATATGATTCGGGAAGCTCTAATCTCAGCCCCGATTATTCAACCTCCGGATTGGAATCTTCCATTTGAGGTTATGTGTGACGCAAGTGACGTAGCTATAGGGGATGTGCTTGGGGAAAGAAAGGAAGGACGAACCCACGCTATCTACTATGCTAGCAAGACGCTAGATGAAGCACAGCTCAACTACGCCACTACCGAGAAGGAATTTTTAGCAATTGTATATGCATTTGAAAAGTTTCGCTCTTATCTTGTAGATGCTAAGGTGATTGTGTACACGGATCATGCTGCGATCCGGTATTTGCTTGCAAAGAAAGATGCGAAACCAAGGCTAATTAGATGGATTCTTCTCCTACAAGAATTCGATCTAGAGATCCATGACAAGAAGGGTTCAGAAAACTCTGTTGCGGATCATTTGAGTCGTCTACCATATCTAGAGGATGACAATCAACCTGTAGATGACTCCTTTCCGGACGAGCATTTACATATCATAGTGGAGTGCATCGACGTGATCACCAAAGGTAACGAACCATGGTTTGCTGATTTTGTTAACTATTTGGTTTGCCAGGAATTGCCACCCGGATTGTCCTACGCACAAAGAAAGAAGTTCTTTAAGGATGTTCGGGAATACTTTTGGAATGAACCTCTCCTCTTCAAGAGAGGTCCTGACGGCATCATTCGGTGATGTGTGCCGGAAGATGAGATGCAAAGTGTCATCCGTCATTGTCATTCATTACCTTGTGGAGGACACGCTAGTTCTACAAGACTAGCGTTAAGGTATTGCAATCTGGATTCTTTTGGCCTACTTTATTTAAAGATGTGCAAACCTTTGTTTCCTGCTGCGATGCTTGTCAAAGAACAGAGAACATATCTAGGAGAAATGATATGCCTCTTAACAACATTCAAGAGGTGGAGATCTTTGACTTTTGGGGTGTAGACTTCATGGAACCTTTCCCATCATCTTGTGGAAAACAATACATACTTTTAGCCGTGGATTATGTTTCGAGATGGGTTGAAGCAATTGCCTCTCCCACTAATGATGCCATGGTTGTGGTTAAGTTCTTTAACAAGACCATTCTTTTGGCCTACTTTATTGAAGCAATTGACTCACTTCATTGCCCGACGATTCGAAGCTCTATTGGCCAAGTATGGGTTGACTCACAAGATCGCCACCCCTTATCATCCACAAACTAGTGGACAAGTGGAGATCTCGAACCGGGAGATTAAAGGGATCCTAGAGAAGACGGTTTCAAGGACAAGGAAGGATTGGTCTTTGAAGCTAGATGATGCATTATGGGCATACCGGACTGCATATAAGACTCCCATAGGTACAATGCCATACAACCTTGTGTATGGGAAGTCTTGTCACTTACTGGTAGAATTGGAGCATAAGGCGTATTGGGCAATAAAGTGGTTGAACTTCAGCATGAAGGAAGCGGGAGAGAAGCGTCTCTTAGACCTCAACAAGCTTGAAGAACGTCGCTTGAACGCCTACGAGAACGCCAAGATCTATAAAGAAAGAGCGAAGCGTTGACATGATAAGCATATCATCCTAAAGGACCTCAAAGAAGGGGATCAAGTTCTCCTCTTCAATTCAAGGTTTCATCTCTTTCCACGTAAGCTTAAATCTCGTTGGACTGGACCTTATCTAATCAAACGTGTTTTTCCCCATGGTGCAGTTGAAGTATGGGGTGAAAAGGGCGGAAGCTTTAAGGTGAACGGTCAACGACTCAAGAAGTATTCTTCGGAACTCCAAGCTGAAGAGTTCGCGCCCACCGCACTCGAATAAGTGAGAATTTGGTCTAGCTACGGACCTTAAACAAGCGCTTCTTGGGAGGCAACCCAAGGTATTGCACTTACGTTTTTGTTTTTGATTCGTAGATTAGAATAGTTTAGACGTTTTTGTTTTGTTTTGCCTTCGATACCTTCCGGTATGTTCATGTTTTTGGATGTAGGATCAGTGGAAGAGGGAAGAAAGAAGAGAAACTTAGAAGAAATTGATGAAACTTGGACTTTGGCACATTACAAAGAGTTCCACGGCCAAAACCACGGCCGTGACAGCTACAATGACCGTAATTTGCAAAAGCGTGAGAAAAATCACCAAAACCAAGGTTCCGTACATTTCCACGGCCGTGGAAACCCCCGAGTGACCGTAATTTTTGAAAAAATTTACGGCCACTATAAAAACCACGTTTCTTCATAAAACACACCAAAACACCATTTTCCACGACCAAAAACGCCGAATTGATCCCCCTCTC
Organism: Fagopyrum homotropicum; assembly: GCA_033239125.1. Lineage (NCBI taxonomy): Eukaryota > Viridiplantae > Streptophyta > Magnoliopsida > Caryophyllales > Polygonaceae > Fagopyrum > Fagopyrum homotropicum. Next base: position 106,458,912 of record BSWB01000002.1, read on the forward strand.
TCAAATCTCCGTTCGTTAATCGTTTCGAACGATTCTTTAACCCAAACTGGAGAAAATTCGATCATCTACAAGATCCAAGCAACAATTCGAGTGAACAATCACCGGAGAAGACGGATTTTGGATTTTAAAATCCAAAAACCTAGGTTTTTCTTCTCTTCTTTCACTTTGTCGATTCGATTCAGTTTTTGCAAGATATAGTAGGAGAACTAATTGGAACTGGATTGAAATTAGTCTAGGGCTGCTATCTGCTGATTGTGGTGTTGATTGAGTGATTTTTAAGGATTTACGAACCGAACCACGGTTCCTGGGTATTCCACGGCCGTGGAAATTGAAGAACAGACCGTGGTTTTGAACAGAATATGGACTTTGTTAGGAGAATGTCTAATAGGACCAAGAAGAGGAAAGGTAATGCTTCCTCCTCCTCCCAGGCACCCCCTAGTGAACCACCATCACCCCCACCCCCTAGAGTTCCGCAAATTCATGATGATTATCTAGATGATTTAGAGAGAATTGTGAAGAGACCGGTCATATGACCTCGTTACTTGCTTCTTGAGGAGTTAGAGCCACTGAATGTGGTAGGTGACCTTACTTGGTTACTTGATAGGGCTGGATTGATCGTCTTCTTCGCAATTCGGGAAGACGCTTATGAGGAGATCACTAGAGAGTTTGTGATCTCATTTGAGCATAGCCATGTGGATAGGACAATTTCTTTCCGGGTGATCGAGAGGAACTATGAGTTTTCGATCTGAGAGTTTGGAGCCTTCTTTGGGTTCCATGAGACCTTTAATGGTCGATTTCCTAGTGGCGTGTACGCCAAAGATTTTTGGGAGGACATCGCCATGGTATATGCTAGCGAGGACCGCTGGCAGCCTGCTGATACCAAGGCTAAGTTGATTTATCACTTAGCCTTGAAGATTGCCCACCGAGTGCTTTCTGAGTGTCTCTTCCCTAGGACGGAGACTCCTCAGAAGATCAAGACCGATGAGTTGTTTCTACTGTACTGTATGCTGCATGGTAGGCCTGCTGATTGTGCCACCCTCTTAGCTTCTACCATGAGTAAGCTAAAGAACAAGAGGGCTGACAACATTTGATATGGTGGGATGGTCACCCACATTGCTAGACAGCTAGGAGTAGACTTCTCCGCCTGCACTAGGATAGCGGCGAGGCCATTAGGACTTCAGAGTCTCATGACTAGAGGCTTAATTTTCCCTAGGCATAGAGCTCCACCTGCCGCTGCCATGCCTTGGGAGGATAGAGGAGGTAGAGGTGTAGCATGGCTTCCCGAGTATTCCATTATGGCTGGACGCCATAACTGGAAGGAGACATTCGTTGCTATGCATGCGAATAGATTAGTAGCACCTCCTTACGTTCCACTAGAGGCACCTACTGCAGATGAGGAGGAGATGAGAGGAGATGATGGTTTTGAGGGAGGAGGTGAGGAGCACGACTTTGGTACCTTTCCGGATCAGCCGGATACATTTCCCGACCTCCCTAGATATTCTCCCCGCCCTGCTAGAGCTTCCGCCTCTTCCTCTCGCCGTGCTAGCGTGAGTGAGAGGCCGACATGGATGGCGACCCCTCCTGAGTGGTATAGCACGCAGCCGGAGTGGATGAGAGCTCCACCGACTTGGCATGCACAGCCACCACCTGCACCAGCACCATCAGATGCACCAACTTGTTATAGCCAGGCGCTGGAGTGGTACGATCAGCTGTCGGAGTGGGCCATCGACCTTTCCAGTAGAGTCGGAGCCTTGGAGATCCGCGCGGATGCTAGGGATGCACGAGCCGATGCACATGACCGGATGATGAGAGACATTTACCGCCAGCAGTTTGGGCGGAACTACGACCCCGGCTTCTTCCCGTTTCCACCACCACCGGCACCCCAGTGAGGACGATGATGATCTACCGCTTTAGCCACTCCACCACCGTCTTGTGAGTTCATTTTCTTTCTTTCTTTTATTTATTTCTTTTTGAACATTAGGGACAATGTTTGTCTCAAGTATGGGGTGGGGTGTGACTATTCGTTTGTAATAACTCTACTCACTTTTGCTTGTTTTAATCGAGAACACTTTGCATGTTTCATTCCATTGTTACACGTTTCATCATCGCATTGCATGAAAAACCTTTTGAAAAACCCATAAAAATCGAAAAATTTTGAAAATTTTGTGCTTCTAACAATTGAGATGATTTCTATGATAATCACCACTTGTGAATTGAGTTTTTGATGACAATTGTATGCCTAAACAAATAGTGAATTGAAAAGAAATTGAATGTGTTAATTATTCCTCTTTTGAAAGTTTCATAATGTGAAGAGTGTTACCTAAATCATATTGAGAAATTAAGGTTGAAATCACATGATAAGTTTTTATACTTCTTGTTGAAATGATTAAGGCAATTCGATTTTCTTTCTTCTTTCTTTGATCATTTAACCCCTCAATGAAATAATGGCCTCCCTTACCTATCCGGGAATTTGGAGGAGTTGATATTTGGCATGTTTGATGTGGGAGGGCCATGAAAGCAAAATTTTTCATTCAAAGAATAGAAAGAACATATAGGTTTGGGGAAGTCAATCATGACGATGAGTCGGCACCATTCACATAACCGGGTGTTTGTATCTTTCCAAAGTCGGATTGAGCGATGTTCCTAACGGATTATGGTATGTGCATCAAGGGTTTAAGGCATCTCGCAAAATTGAAAACCGCCAATCTCCTAGGCTTCGGTTTTTTTGCACCTCTGTCCATAACTCCAAAAGTAAAGTCGAAAAATTATGTGTAAAAGAAGAGAGCAAAGCTCTAAGTTGAAAGTGTTGCAAAACCGCAAAGAAAAAGAAAAGAGTTAGTTATCCACTTTCCCGGATTCATGCACCACGTTCCTTATAGTTTCCTTTCCCTTTCCGCATTCTAGACCTTACTTGGAAGTCCTTAAGATCAAGAGAATGTTATATGACTTGGTGATCTAAATTGAAGTTTCTTATGATTGATTTTGATAATGTTTGAAGGTTATGATGCTTACATTGAAGTTTGATCAATTCACGATGTTTCCTTTCTCTTTATTCTTTGCTTATGTATATGAAAGTGTCGTGAATGAATGAAGCAAGGTTTGAGAATGATCTATTGACTAGAAGCACATTTACTTAAAAGATGTTTTGTTTTTGAGATTGCATGCATATTTCATCCTAACTTGAGTTCTAAAGCTTTCGAAAAACCTTGCTTGGGGACAAGCAAGTGGCAAGTATGGGGTATTTTGTTGGCATGAAATATTGTGATATTTTATGCACGTTTTCTAGATGTTTTTTCATCCATTATAGTGTTCATTGATAAGGCATTGAAGCAATTATTAGCTAGTTTGTCTATATTGTCGATATAGAGGTCTACATAAGCTTTGTGTTGATTGTAGGCGAATAAGAGATAAAACCGAACAAATTAAGAGAGGATGGAGATGAATTGAGCACATCCAAGGATTGAGGACACCACAAAGAAGCCAAGGAAGATGCTAGGATGAGGAATGGCATGAAACAAAGGAAACTACGAGCAATCTATGCTTCCACGCTCTAAAATACGGCCGTAATGAAGTCGACACCCAAAACCACGGCCGTGGATCTTGGCAACATGAACGTGGAGGATTCCAGAGAGTTACACATTATAAAGTACGGTCGTGGAAGTTTTGAAGAACCGTAATCCACTTCCACGCTCTAAACCACGGCCGTGGAACTCCATGAAACCGTGATTTAGGCAATCTTTTGACGAATAAAATATGGATACATTGTCTACGCATATGGGCCGGACGGTTATTCTATCTTTCCTTATAATAGGACTGAAGGAGGGAGAATTCGGCACCTCCGCTTACGCTCGCTTACACGTCCCTAGGGTTTCATTGGACGTGGGGAGAATTGTAATTTTGCAACGGAGATTTACGAAGGCTTGAAGAATTGGAAGTTGCACTTTTGTTCCTAGGTTTGATTAGAAAACGGATTGACATCGCGATCTTCGTTCTTATCAAGGATAGTGATTGGTTTTTTTATTCCAAATCTGATATACATTATACCCTTGTTTGTAGATTTGAGATTGATTTGAAGTTTATTGATGGTTTTTGAAGGTTTTCATCTTTCGTTCTTCTTAATCTTGAATTTGATATCATAATGACTGTTGTTGGCTAAAACCCTTTAGCAATTCTAAGGTGAAGGGTTGATAGTTGTGGCTTAGATGATGAGAGATCTATCATAAACAAATTGGATCCTGAGAGTTAGAGAGATTTCGCCGACGAACCAAAATCACGGTTTGTTCATGAGATTCCACGGCCGTGTAACTCAAGATCTGCCCGTAATTTATACCAGTTTACGAACTTTGCTTTTACTTTGATCCAAGGTTAAAGATTAGCTTTAATCTAGTCTTGGCTTGCCCTTTTCTAGATAGTAGTGAAGCCTCAACAACCTCTACTTTGATTTCAAGTGTCACAACCTTAATCGGTTTAGTTAGTTTTGATCCTTGGGTTACAAGTTTGGGTATTTGATATTAATTCTTGTCTTTAGATCCTTTCTATACTGAAGCCTCAACAACCTTTATAGAGAGTGTCCTTAGATAAGTCATATAAAGCCTTGGAACTTCACCGTACATTGCTTTACCTTAGTATACCTTTGCAACTCTTAACTCTGTCCTTAGTTCTTTGGTATATCTTGAATCGATTGCCACAATTAAACACCTGAATCTTTAGGGTTGCTATTTTCCCAATATATTTGCAAAGCTTTACCCTTTTTCTTGCTTGATAACTTTATAACTGAATTTGTTCCCCGCAAATACTTGTGTTCGATACTCTGGAATTCTTGCTTAACTACGTCGATCCGTACACTACGGGTTCGCTTGCTTGATTCTAGTTTTATAAATTTAAAGCTTATTCGCACGCACGCTAAGTGGCGAACAACCGTCATGGGCTGGATGGATTAGTGGCTTCTTTCAGATTCCTATCCATCCGGATGATCAAGAGAAGACCACTTTCACTTGCCCATGGGGGACATTCGCTTATAGGAGGATGCCATTTGGATTATGTAATGCACCCGCTACCTTCCAGCGATGCATGATGGCTATCTTCTTCGAGTATATAGAAGAGATCAGGGAGGTATTATGGATGATTTTTCAGTATATGGTTCTTCTTTTGATGATTGCCTATCTAACCTTTCTCTAGTGCTACAAAGATGTGAAGACACTAATCTCGTCTTGAATTGGGAGAAGTGTCACTTTATGGTTAATGAAGGCATCGTGCTAGGACACCTCGTTTCCAGTCAAGGTATTGAAGTCGATCGAGCTAAGATCGAGACTATTGAGAAACTTCCTCCCCCTTGTTCTGTTAAGGCTGTGCAGAGTTTTCTCGGGCATGCAGGTTTCTACAGGAGGTTCATCAAGGATTTCTTGAAGATCTCTAAACCACTAACTAAACTCTTGAATAAAGAAGTTGTTTTTTAGTTTTCGCAGGAGTGTCTCGATGCATTCTACAAGATTAAGGAGGCGTTGATCTCCGCTCCCATTATCCAACCTCCGGACTGGACCTTGCCCTTTGAGATCATGTGTGATGCGAGTGATGTGGCGGTAGGAGCGGTGCATGGACAAAAGAAGGACGGCTGGACCACTGCCATTTACTATGCTAGCAAGACGCTTGACGAAGCCCAGCGTAACTATGCCACCACCGAAAAGGAGCTATTAGTGGTTGTATATGCCTTTGAGAAATTTCATTCTTACTTAGTAGGGGCGAAAGTTATTGTTTACACTGATCATTCAGCTATTCGTTACTTGCTTGCTAAGAAGGATGCCAAGCCACGTCTTATTCGATGGATCCTCTTGCTTTAAGATTTTGACCTAGAGATCCGCAATAAGAAGGGATACGAAAATTCTGTTGCGGATCACTTCAGCCGGCTACCTCCCTCTTCACGCGAGAAGGATGAACCACCCATAGACGATTCATTCCCCGATGAGCACTTGCACTTGCTAGAACGTTTGATAGACTTCCTTATCTCACCCCATGATGAAGGGGAAGTATGGGGTGAGGGCGCCTTCCAGTATGTTTAGAGACACCATACGGTCCAGCTAGCGACCTTAAATCAAGCGCTTCTTGGGAGGCAACCCAAGGTATTGCTTTCTTTCCTCTTTTCTAGCCTAGCTTTAGATAGTTTGCTTTGCTTTGCTTTGTTTTTTGCATCCTAGACAGACAACAGGTAATCTATAAGGAAGGAATACAACCCAGGAGCAACACTGGAAGGACAAAAGTTCGAGAAATCGAGAAGACGGAGTTTGACTGAGAGACATCTCGGTTGCTGTCACAGCACCTCGACCGAGATGATTCTTGAGCAACCGAGGCGACTAGGGTTTATGACGATCCACCTCGGTCCGTATTACCTCGGTCCAGTCGGGACCACCTCGACTGAGGTGACAGCAGTTTCAGAAAAGGGTATAAAAGGGGGGTCAATTTCTCTCTCTTCCCTATCTCACCTTCTCGACCGCGGCGTACAAAATCATCTCGCTCCCCGATTCTCGATCGTTTTCGACGATTCTTGCTCCCAATATGCAAGAAAAGAGTAGAGGATCAGTTTGCAAGCGACATTCAGCAACAAAAACGCTCCAAATTGGCCAAATCTTGGGTAACAAAACCGAAAACCCTAACTTCTTGTTTTTTACCGATTTTGGAAGAAATTGGCTTTGGTTGCCAATCATTCTTGTTGAAAAAGGCTTAAGTACCACATAGGAACAATTGGTAGTGATATTGGGGGGATTTCTGAGAGTTGGAATCAAACAGCATATCACCTTGGTCTAGTCGACCTGCATCTCGACCGAGGTGTTCTTGAGGATTGTCAGGGCAACCGATGTGGTCTGACAATGAGAGAAAATGAGTTCCAGATCTGATAGGCAACTTGTTCTGATGGATGGATCCTCCCCTTCTTCTTCTTCTTCCCGACTTTCCATACCGGTGATCCATGAGCGTCACCGGGTAGATTATGACCGCATTGCTGCACGCCCAGTGATTGCACCGCGGTTCCTAGATGTTGCTGCCTTTAATTGACTCTATGTGGATGATGACTTGACGCGCATGATTTCTATGGTAGGGCTGGAGCAGCTTATGGGGATTAGAGCTCCAGCCTAACTCGAGCCCACATTAGAGTTTGTGATCTCCGTGACCTACCCGCCTACAGAGCAGGCCATCAAGTACCGGTTGTTGAACCGGAACTACTTAGTCCCGATGGATCATTGGAGAGAGATCTTTGGCTTCCGGACCCTCACAGTTTCCGATTTTCCTTCTCGAGCCATGGGTCGAGAGTTTAGGGGACAGATAACTCACGTAGTTGAGCATGCTGACAGGTGGAGACTTGGAGATTCCAGGGAGCGGATCATCTTCCACCTTGCCTTCAGACTCGCTCACCGTATTTTTAGCGAGAAACTTCAAGCGCGTACTGAGACGCCCCAGAAGATTATACAGGGTGAGCTTCTGAGTCTATATTGTATGGTTACCGGAGGAGTTCCCGACTTCGGAGTGATGCTGGCTGAGGATCTTCACAGGATTAAGGCGAAGGCGAAGGGGGATATCTGTTGTGACGGCTTAGTGACTCATCTTGCTACAGTGATGGACCTTGATATGAGCGCATGTACTATGGTGGCGGCTGCCAAGCCGCTTGGTCTGTAGGAGATGATCACGAGGAGGATTCTGGTTCCTCGTGGACTTACTACGCCATATGTGGCGATGCTCTGGGAGCAGACTACGCCTCAGGGTATTAGGTGGACGTGTCAGTTTTCAGTTTACGACCCTCAGTACTGGTCCACTGCGTGGATTCCTCTTATTGAGGACGCTAGAGACGCAGCAGTAGCAGCCTAGGAGCAGGATGAGGAGGAGGCTGATGAGGAGGATGATGGCGGTGCCGCTATGGAGACAGGGAGAGATACAGCTGGTCCTAGTATACCAGTCGTCGGTCTAGACGACAAGGAGAAAGAGGACGAGCCAGCTGCAGCACCAGCACGTCCTACCAGGCGTAGAGTTCGCAGGCAGAGGGATCCCGTCGCTCACCGCCGGATTGATGATCTCACAAATCAGATGATTGACTCCTACGCAACCCTGACCGTCGATCTAGGCGGACATTTGGATGACCATCGCTGAGAGATGGATAGCCGGACTCATCAGATGCTGGAGAGTCAGCACTACCAGCGCCGGATGATGGAGATCCAGTTCTATCATATGATGGGATATCCATCCGACCCGTCCCAGCATCTGTACATACCATATCCACCACCACCGCCAGCAGATCAGGACTAGAGCTTGCAGGGATTTCTTTTCTTTATTTATTATGCAGCTCAACTTATGTCCGGTGAGTTCTTCCTGTTTCCTTAGACTTATCTTGACCCATTGGGACAATGTGTCCCAAGTATGGGGTATTTATGTGTATTATTCGACATTATGTATGCGTGTATGACTTGATTCGGATATTTATGATTTTCTTATACTCTATGTGCTTATCTGAGACTACATGCATGCATACAGGTTATTTGAATGAGAAAAACGTCAAAAACTGGTTAAGAAAAAAAAATTTTATGACCTCTGATAGCATGAATTATTGTCTATATTTTGGGACCTGTTTAGACGTTTTATCTTCTATAATCTGCATGCTTGGATGTATATTATGTGATTATATTGTCGTTTCATCTACCTTTGCGAGAATCGAGGTCTACACCAAGTTTCATTGTAATCGAGGTAAAATGGCCCGTTTTGCATCAAAATGGAGCTAAAGGAGCTAAGGAGTCATTGGAGCTACATTCAGGAGCTTAAGGAAGAATCCAGGAATCATGGAAATGGATTGAAGATTCACTTTGGACCAGATTTAAGAGATTTCACATTCCGTTTAGAGTCACCTCGGTCAGCTACAGTACCATCTCGACCGAGGTGATCCAGAGGAGCTGCTCGACCGAGGCGAACACCTTGGACGCGGCGAGATATACTTCATTCTTGGCTGAGATCTTTTATTTTTGGAAAGAGGATCTTATATTTTTAGGCTGGATTCCTGGAAGAAAGAAGATAATTCAGCTCATATATTTTTACCTATTTTATGGGAAAATATCTTTCTAAGATCTTTTATCTTTGGGAGGTAATTTTCCTATAAAAAGGGTTGGATTTTCCACAAATTCAACCGTGCTTAGACAGCCGCTACACCCCGCTACCATCATAACAGCTGGGAGATTTGAAGAACCTTTTTGAAGGTTCAAGGAAGATTGAAGGAAGAAAGTTGATAGCTTTTATAGCTTTTGTGAAGGGTTTTGTAAGATTCTCTTAGATTTCCTTCTTTGTTGATTGTCTTATTGGATTGTGATCCAAGGAACGCTTGTTTGTTCGATAATTGATTCAGTTATTGAAGCCTTTTTTCTTAAGGTTTTTGTGTTCAATTATTCACCTTCTTCCCTTATATTTGATTATTGCATTCATGATGATGAGTGGCTAATTTCTTTTTGTGATTCTAGGGTGATTGGGTGAAGGTTGTGGGAAAAACAATGATAGAATAATCTTAATTACAGTAGGACCCTGAAAGCTTGAGTCTTTATCCTTAACCCTAGAACATCTCGTTCAGTCGATGAACATCTCGGCCGGGGTGGAATTCGTATGACCGAGGTGACCTTATCTGATCCGAAAATGAGAGTTAAGTGTTAGAGTTTGCCAAATCCTATTCTTATTACACCTTTCCTGGTTCAATGCAAGCTTAGGATGAGAGTTACCCGGTAATTCCTTTGTTTGTTTACCCAAGATCATAAGTATAGGTAATAAAGGTTTATCCTTTATTGGGGTTTGAGTGTGCCTTCATCCCATCTTCGTGAGTTAGCCTGAGACTTACCCGGTAAAGGTTGATTTTATTTCCTTAGTTGGTGTGTTGGTTTGAGGTTATAGTTCTTTTCCTTAATTCCTTGAGACTTACCCGGTAATAGGAGTTACGGTTTGGGATTAGTGAGTAGTGAGACTTACCTGGTGATCTATTCCACTTTAGTAACACCTTCCCTTTGCAAAATCTCAGCTTTGTCCACTTATCTTTAGATCTTGAGTTGGAACCACAACTAGATGCTTTAATCCCTAGAATTGCATATATTCATTAATTGATTTTTTATCATCTTTGATTACTTTAATCGCTTTTGTGGTTAGTAATTACATAGACTACCTACACCCGCTTTGTTTCACTAAGTCCCTGTGATCGACCCCTGGAATTTCTTGCTTTTTACTACGATTGACCCGTACACTGCGGGTTCGCATCCTTGTTTTAAGCTTACATCTAGGGGTTATAAATTTAAAGCTTGCACACACCGTTTGGAGCGAACAACCTCGACCGAAGTGATTCTGACCAATCGAGGTGCAGCACATCGGTTGACTTAGAACATCTCAACCGAGGTGGTTTGACTGAAACAGTTTTTGAAACGATTTTTGTGCTTCTTATCTAGATATGACCTCAGTGAAGATTTTGTTTGCAGACATGTTTTGAAATCTTTATACGTTTGAAAGGTTTTATAATGTATTTAAGTTGCAAAATGCTTTGTTTGGAATTTTGGCATGTTTAATACTTTGTTTTTATCCAAATTATGTTGTATTTGAAGGTTGACACCACATGATGAGTTCTCTCACTCTCTTCTTGGAAACACCATGGAAATTCATTCTCTTCTCTTCTTCTTCTTGATCATGCTTAGCCCCTCATATACATATTTGCCTCCCTTTACCTATCCGGGAATCTGGAAGGAAGCAAGTGAAAAGCAAGTGAAGGAAAAGTTGAGATGTTGGCTGAAGTTAGAAAGAAACAAATAGGTTTGGGGAAGTCAATCATGATGATGAGTAACTCGGCACCATTCACATAGCCGGGTGTTTGTGTCTTGCTAAAGTCAGATTGAGCGATATTCCTAACGGGTCATGGTATGTGCATCAAGGGTTTGAGGCATCTCGAGAAATTAATGATTGCTGATCTCATAGGCTTCGGTTATTGTGCACCTATGTCCATGCATCCCAAAAAGTAAAAATGTAAAATAAGCAAAGCTTATTGGTGGAAGATGTTGAAGTTCAAAGCAAGTGAAGTAAAGATCCTTTTCCCGGATTCTAGCACCACATTCCCTATATACATCCCACCCTCACACGTTTCTTGACCTTCTCTCGAAAAGCCCTTGAGACCTCGAGCTTGTTGATTGACTTGGTGGTTTAAACTGGATTATACATGATTAATTTCGATAATAATGATTTATTATGCATTCTATGATTTTATGCAAAGATAAACAACTTTCTTATATTTATAAAATGTTTTGATCATATTTTGATTTTAAATTCCATAAAGCATTCTCTTAGAGTGATCTATGAGTGAAGCACACCACCAAAAATGTTTTGAAATACTTTTCATTGATTTTTATGACTTATAATCCATTCTATCTTGTACTTAAGATTCGGAACATGCTTGGGGACAAGCAACGGACAAGTATGGGGTATTTGATAGCATGAATTATAGTCTATATTTTGGGACCTGTTTAGATGTTTTATCTTCAATAATCTGCATGTTTGAATGTATATTATGCGATTATATCGTCGTTTCATCTACCTTTGCGGGAATCGAGGTCTACACCAAGTTTCGTTGTAATCGTAGGTAAAATGGCACGTTTTACATCAAAGTGGAGCTAAAGGAGCTAAGGAGTCATTGGAGCTACATTCAGGAGTTTAAGGAAGAATCCAGGAAGCATGGAATTGAATTAGAGATTTACTTTGGACTAGATTTGAGAGATTTCACATTTAGTTTAGAGTCACCTCGGTTGACCACAGAGTCACCTCGACCGAGGTGATCTAGAGGAGTGTCTCGACCGAGGCGAATATCCTGACGCGGTGAGATATATTTTATTTGGCTGAAATCTTTTATTTTTGGAAGGAGAGATCTTATATTTTTGGGCTGGATTTCTGGAAGGAAGATCATATATTTTAGAGATTTATTTTAGGAGATAAGATATATTTTATTAGGAAATTATCTTTTTAAGATATTTTATATTTGGAAGATAATTCTCCTATATAAAGGGTTGCATTTTCCAAAAGTTCAACCATACTTATACATGCTTAGAGGGCTGATAGCATCCAGCAATTAAGGGATTTTCTCCAGAGATTTGAAGGAAGGAAGATTGAAGATCAATCTAGGAAGGATTGATAGCTTGTTATAGCTTTATGAAGGGTTTTGTAAGACTTTCTTAGATTCTCTTCTTGTTGATTTGTCTTGTTGGATTTGTGATCCAAGGACGCTTATTTGTTTGATATTTGATTCAGTTATTGAAGCCTTGTTCTTAAGGTTTTTGTGTTCAAATATTCATTCTCTTCCCATATATTTGATTATTGCTTTCATGATGATGAGTGTCTAATTTCCTTGTGCGATTCTAGGGTGATTGGCTGAAAGTTGTGGGAAAAACAATGATAGAATAATCTTAAATCCTAGTAGGACCCTGAAAGCTCGAGACTTTATCCTTAACCCTAGCGCATCTCGTTCAGTCGATGAACATCTCTGCCGGGGTGGAACTTGACTGACCGAGGTGACTTATCTGATCCGAAACTGAGAGTTAAGTGTTAGAGTTTGCCAAATCCTATTCTTATTACACCTCTCCTGGTTCAATGCAAGCCTAGGAAGAGACTTACCCGGTGATTCCTTAGTTTATTTACCCATGATCATAAGTGTAGGTAATACAGGTTTATCCTTTATTGGGGTTTGAGTGTGCCTTCATTCCATCTTTGTGAGTTAGCCTGAGACTTACCCGGTAAAGGTTGATTCTATTCCCTTAGTAGGTGTGTTGGTTTGAAATTATAGTTCCTTTCCTTAGTACCTTGAGACTTACCCGGTGATAGGTTCTTTGGCTTGGGATTGTGAGTAGTGAGACTTACCCGGTGATGTATTCCACTTTAGTAACACCTTCCCTTTGCAAAACCTCAGCTTTTTCCGCTTATCTTGAGATCTTGAGTTGGAACCACAACTAGATGCTTTAATCCCTAGAATTTGCAGATTTCCTTTAATTGACCTTATTATCATCTTTGATTGTTTTAATCGCTTTTGTGGTTATTTGCAATATTGACTACCTATATTGGTTTTGTTTCACCTAAATCCCTGAGATCGACACCCCGGAATTCTTACTTTTACTACGATTGACCCGTACATTGCGGGTTCGCATCCTAGTTTTGAGCATATATCTTGGGTTATAAATTTAAAGCTTGCACACACAATTTGGAGCGAACACACCACCCCTACAGTTGAGAGCCACCGCCCCTACGGCGTGTGGCCGCTCCCATGCCTTGTTGCTTCCGTAGGTGTGTCTTGTCTAGGATATAACAAATGTGGGATGCGTTCTTTCTTTCCTTATGGATTTAGCTTGAGAGTGAGGCAAGGCTAGTGTTGTTCTCGATGAGCTCGATGATGATGTGTTGAGGAAGACCTTAGGCATTGTAAGTTGTGACGAGTTATCGAGGTTTAGTTATGGATTATGGTATGGTGTGATCTTGTAGTGTAGGATGTGAAATCTCCTAACATTGGTAGTTTTTGATGTTGTATGCCTTGCTGATACAGGCACTGATCGTTTCCTCGAGGGAAAATTGTGACCACGCAGTTGAGGTTTACATTGTGACAGATAAGTCCTTTAGGCATACTTAGCGAGCGTTTATGAGTTTGAATGATTGTGATAGCGGTGCTTGTACATTTGAATGTTGCATTAATATCCTAACCGGACTAGGATGACCATATATGTTATTAATTGGCAGTGCTTTATAACCGGGTCGTGACCACTCGCCTAAAGCTCGCCGAGAGTGTGGGGGTGCTTTGCGACCAGTTCACTAAGAGGGGAGGCTTGATCCCCTATTACAAACCTGGGGGTTAAAAGAAGTTGAATTAGAAATGTTATAACGTGATGAAGATAATAAACGGATATGATGTGAGCATTGCATATTGTGATGTGATTATGTGTTTGTATGTGATATTACCTTTATTCTTATTCATGAACTGTGAACTAACGGTTTTATACCGTTTTGTAGATATTCTGCCGGATAGGAAGACTGTAGAGTGATCCAGATGGGTGATCAACCCAGGGCTTCCGTACATTAGGATGCGTGGGTTTATGGGATGGTTTGTACACATGTGTTATGTTGTTGCCGTTTTGTAGTCGGCTGTGTTTTGTATGCGTTTTGATGTATGATTATACTATTTTATGAATTTGGTTTTATATTTATTTGTGCCTTATTGTAAGATCTAGTGAACTTGTTGTCAGGCTAGGGTCGGGATCCATTGTGAAATCCTATCCCGTAGCGCCCCGAATCCTGCAGATTTGGGGTGTTACAAAGTTGGTATCAGTGCCTTAGGTTGACAACAATGGCTTTTTCAATCGGCGATAAAAGCCAAATAGATAAATAAATTGAACCCGAAAGGGATCTGACTTTTCCAAAGGATTTTAGTTTTGAAATGTGTATAGTTGATTTGGGATAGAATATACGGGAAACCATCACCCCTTTTGAGGATCTTGGCAGTATATATATATATATATATATATATATATATATATATATATAAAGGGTGTGGTTCCCATGAGAACACCTCTAACGTGTGTACATGAGAACAATCGTACATCGTTGGATGGTGAGTATTAAGGGTTGAGATTTAGAGTAGATATCGATCATAATTAATAATAACTACAAATAATAATAATTAGGAATCCAACAATAACTACGAATAATACATTAAACGATATGACACCTTCGTAACAAAACTAATAATAATTACGAATCTATTCTCATGATTACACGATAAGCATGTTCTTATAGGATCTATACTCTCTCTCTATATATATATATATAGTATAGATCATATGAGAACAAGCCTTATCATGTAATCATGAGAACAAATCAGAGCCATCCAATTTAGTAAATCCAATGGCCTATATTAATGATGAAAAGTGTAAAACAAAAAATCAATTAATAAATAATCCTTACTCTCACAATAGGAGAGTGTGCACACCCTCTCTTAACGGTTTTTAAAAATATTCCTATAATCTTATATTAGAGGAAACAGTTTGTTAAAAAGTATTTACAAGATAATTCCCTATCTCATCTCTCTTATTCTTTCCAACGCCATTCTCTCCTCTACACCAACCCTGTGATTCATTCCAACGCTAACTATAATTCTACTATAATTGTACTAATTACGAACAATACAATACAATGATAGTATTGACGAAATTACAATCGGTTTTAATAACTACGAATAATATATTAAACGATATAACACCTTCTTAACAAAACTAATAATAACTACAAGTAATCCATTTAACCAACAACTCATACCTAGGAATAATAACTACGAATAATTCTACTATAACTATGAATAATTCTACTATAACTATGAATAATTATACTAATAATAACTACAAATAATTCTACTATAATTCTACTAATTACGAACAATACTCTCTGATTTGTAACAAAACTAATAATAACTACGAATAATCCTTCACAATTTTTGCTTGCATCGCACGGAGAGCATCCGGTTTCTCCTCCATCTCCTTCAACTCCTGCTGAAAACGAGCCCAGGAACACGCCACAAAAACTGAGCCCTGAAAATCGCCTTCTCCGGGGCTGCGGTTCAACTACTACTTGACGCTGTTGAAAAAGAGCCCTAGAAAACGAGCCCTGGATATCGCCGCTCGCTTTCTGTGACTCGACGCTGCTGGGAATGGCTGCCAAAAACGAGCCTATAAATCGCCTTCTTCGGCTCGACATTGTTGGGAATCGCCGGTGAAAACAAGCCCTGTAAATTGCATATGAAAACGATCATGTAAATCATCTTCTCCGGCTCGACGTTACTGGGAATCGCCGATGAAAACGAGCCCCGGAATCGCCGCTAACAAGGAGCCTATAAATCGCCTTCTTTGGAACCTAAAAAATCAAAAGGGCATCGAAGGAAAGAAACTGTAAAATGAGCCCCGTAAACTGTCGGCGTGCATACTCATTCAGGAAAATTAGGAAGCGTGAGGGATATTTTTTTCCTAATAATTACGGTATCTACCCTAAATCTCAACCCTTAATACTCATCATCCGACGGTCTAAGATTGTTCTCATGATACACAATAAGGCTTGTTCTTATAGGAACCGCACCATATATATATATATATACATATATATATATATACATATATATATATATATATATAGAGAGAGAGAGAGAGAGAGAGAGATAGATAGGTACATGTTATGTGTTTGACTGTGCATGTTCGTAAGGATTGGAGTATTATATATATATATATAAACTTATACGGTTAGATGCGTGTAACCCGCAGATTGCTCGGAATAGAGCGACATCTGTAGTAGGACGAGGTACGGGTAGACCCTCTCTTCCTCTAGTAGTGATAGGTCAGGGACAGGTTCCCATTGTTAATCCGCCTACAACGGAGGATATGCACAAGGAGGTTACTGAGAGTGCCTTTCTTGAGACTAGGAACGGTATGGCAGCGAGACAAAGATCTCAACGAGTCCATTTACATGACTCAGATCATGTCTCGATGAGAGGACCAAATTTCCACGCGTATATCAAACGAGTTGAGGAGGATTCCAGGATAGGTAGACGTGCCCCAGATCTTCCAGCACATGTGGGATTGTTTAAGATGTCCCAAGGATCTACTCAAGTGCTAGTTATACCGGCACGCATTGTTGAGGTCGTTAGAGTTCTAGAGGAGTCGAGAGGGCCGCGACCAGACTCCTCGTTGAAGGCGTTTCACTAGATGGGAGTACCCCCTTTCGCTGGAAAGGTGGGTTTGGAGGTCGAGATGTGGATCACACACGTAGACTTGGCCCTAGAGTCTATTAGATGTCCAAAGGACCGACGAGTAGAGTTAGTACAGACTCTATTACGAGATTTAGCTCTACACTGGTGGAGGACCCTACGGAATCGAGTCAATTATGACCAGATGTAGACCATGATTAGAGAGCGTTTCTGCCTTGCCTCACTGAGAAGGGAGAAACTACATAACTTTGTTGAGGCCAGTTTTGAGGATATGCCGATAGCGGAGACGATCAGGAGATTCCAGGAGGAGTTGACACTACTAGGTCCAGCTGCACCTCTAGAGGATCAGCATGTATATATGTTCTCCCACCGACTGAGGGAGAGTACCTGTTCTTAGATGGCGGGATTCCACTGTGATTCCCTGATAGACTATCTAGATAGAGCCTTGGCTTATGAGCGTGAGCGGGCTAGTCAGAGGAGGGCTTCTCAAACAGGAAGGTCTGAGAAGAGACAACGTACGAGACAAACTAGTGCAGGAGCCCAAGTGTAGGGGCGAGGCCACACTCAAGGCCGCTCGAGTTATCCAATGTCTGCATAGACTTCAGGGAGGACAATAGTGCTTCAACTGCGGAGAGCCTAGGCATATGCAAGCTGATTGCCCGAGGGCACTTGTGACTTGCTTCTCTTGTGGGAAGATAGGACATCGGGCTACTTATTGCCATCAGGGCAAGGCATCATCACAGCGGGGTTATTCCCTTGCTGGTGTTGTAGGAGGTGGGCAGAGGCCGCCTCAGCATCAGGTGCAAGGACAACAGTGAGTCTCAGATCATCCTGCTACTCAAGGTTCAACTCCAGGACCGAGTAGAGGCAAAGGTCGAGATGGAGGTAGTATTGATACAATAGGAGCTCGAGGTCAAGTTTTTGAGTTGAGGAGCGCTGAGGAGCCGCCAACGCTAGCTACTACATGCACCATTCTTATTAATGGTTTACGTGTTAGAGTTTTGTTTGATACGGATTCTACACACTCCATTAATTCCGATGTATGCGTTGATAGACTGACCTTAGATACGGTAGAGGGAAAACCCTTCGTTATAGGGTTACCTGATGGGGTCAAGTGAGAGGTACCCGACAGGTACATTGTTGTCTTATACATTTAGGAAACTGTGATTTGTTAGTAGAATTCTTGGGCATGCCGCTGGTGCATGAGGAAATCATTTTGGGTATGGATTGGATTGATAGGCATCGTGCTATGTTAGATGTAGGTAGGAGGACTGTGACGGTCTCTACCGAGTCGGGTCAGATCGAGATTTTTTGAGGATGGGACCTTGGAAAGATGGGCATGGTTATTAGCGGAGTCTGACCAACGAGGTTGATTGCGCAGGGTTGCGAGGCCTTCTGGTATTATGCCATGAAGGAGGGTGACAGTCCAAAATTTGAGGATATTCCCATTGTTTGCGAGTTCAAGGATGTGTTTGACGAGCCATCCAGTTTTCATCCTCAGACGAGCGTGGACTTCGGCATAGAGTTAGAGCCGGGGACGACACCGATCTCGAAGGCCCCATATCGTATGACACCTATCTAGTTATTAGAGATGAAGAAGCAACTCGAGGAGTTGGCAGAGTAGGGCTTCATACGCCCTAGCATATCCCCGTGGGGTACACCTGCCCTCTTCGTGCGGAAGAAGGACGGATCGTTGAGATGGTGTATCTACTAGAAAGAGCTGAACAGAGTGACCATCAAGAACAAGTATCCGTTTCCCCGTATTGACGATCTGCTGGATAACCTTCAGGGAGCGATTGTGTTCTTCAGGATCGACTTATGCTCGGTATGTCACCAGCTGAGGGTGAGAGAGCAGGATGTGTAGACGGCATTTCAGACTCGGTATGGCCACTACGAGTTTGTAATGATGCCTTTCGGTCTGACAAATGCGTCCGCCGTCTTTATGGTGTTGATGAATGGCATATTCATCGACTTTCTAGATCAGATTGTGGTGGTCTTCATACACGATATCCTTGTGTATTATCGTAGCAGAGATGAGCATGCATGAGATCTAAGGATTGTGTTACGAGTTTTGTACGATAGAAAACTTTATGACAAGCTTTCTAAGTGCGAGTTCTGGATGCCAGAGGTAGCATTTCAGGGTCATATTGTTTCCGCCGAGGGGATCAATGTTAATCTCGTGAAGATTGAGTATGTAGCAGCATTGACGACACCAATGAACGTCAAGAAAGTAAGCAACTTTCTTGTCTTAGCGGGTTACTACCGTCGGTTTGTGGAGGAATTCTCTGTGATCACCCGTCCACTTACTAGTCAAAGACTTTGTGGTCTATAGTGACATGTCCAAGCTAGGCTTGGGATGTGTTTTGATGCAACGAGGTAGAGTGATTGTCTATGTGTCTAGACAACTAAAGACGTATGAGGAGAACTACCCGACTCATGATCTGGTGTTGGCAGTGGTAGTTCATGCTTTGAAGATCTGGAGACATTACTTGTATGGCGCTACATGCCACATCTTCACAGACCATAAGAGTCTGAAGTATATTTTCACTCAGCGGGAATTGAATAACCGCCAGCGTAGATGGCTTGAGCTGATTAAGGACTTTGACCATGAAATTCTGTATCACCCAAGGAAGGGGAATGTTGTAGCCGACGCCCTTAGTAAGAAGACGCCTCGAGAGAAGGCGATTGCACGACTGGCGGTTTTTCTCCATGCCTTGTGATGTGGTTATTGGTTGGCTGTAGATGGTTTTCCTCTATGCCTTGTTTAGAATGTGTGATGGTCTTGATGGAGTGATGATTCCTCCATGTTGTGCTTTGAGGTTATAAAATGATTTAGGTTGTGATCTTATGAGCGGGGACGTGATGCCTCCGAGAGGGAGAGTGTTATACCTCGGCATATGGGTCTGACAAGATTTGTAAGTTTCGGGATGAAACTTGTTTTTAGGGGAGTGTGTTGTAAGAGCCTTAGTCTTTTAGGTGCTGAGTGGTGCTGAGTCTGGCTGAGCCGCCCCTGCGGGCTTTATGAGCCGCCCCTACGCCTCACCAGATCCGCCCTTGCGGATTTATGCGGCTGCAGCCACCTTTTTTTGACTCTTGACCATGCTTTTGGTTGGCTTTCTATATAAGTTTCCCTTTCTTCTTGATGAGGGTTTGCTTCATCTTCTCCAACCTTCTACCTCTCAAGTTCATCTTCTTCTCTTCTTATCTTCCTTTGATCTTCTTCTTGATCTTCTTTGATCTTGTGTGAGCTTGTGAGAGTTTTGAGTTTGGCTTTGGATGAGGATGATATTTGATGTTTTCTCTGAGTTGTGAGAGCCATCTGTAGAGTGTTGTTGTTAATCTTTCTTCTGTTTTAGCCCCAGGTGTGGTAAGTTCTTCATCTCCCTCTTTATCCTTTCTTCTTTGCTTCTTATCTTCCTCTTTAACTTAGGATTCAGAAGCATAGGCTTGTGTGGATCTTTCTTGGACGTTTTGATGTTCATACATGTGTATATATGTTTGTGTATGCTTGTTGTATGGTGAAGAGGTGAAGAGAGATCCAGAGAAGGATCAAAGAGAAGTTGAAGACCAACCCTCTGCACACCAGCCACCCTTGCGCTTGACTTGAGCCGCACCTACGCTTGAGTGAGCTGCCCCTGCGCCTCACTACTGCAGTGCCTTGCGCCTCTTGTTTCCGCCGGTGCGTGTCCAGGGCATACCTAGTTGGTATGATTACTTCTTTCCTTTCCTTTGGCCTTGGCTTTGGATGTGGCTAGGCTAGTATGGTTGAGGATGAGCATGTTGAGATGTATGATGAGAATGTACTTTAGGCACTTGCGTATATGTTGAGGTAATGCCTTAAGCATTTGTGAGGTATGATATGTTATTGAGGTTTAGATGCGTGTTGTAGGAAGGTTGTGGTTATGAGGTGTAGGAGATACGTCTCCTAACCTTTCAGCGTTTTGATATTATGTGTGCCTTGCTTATGCAGGCATTGATTGTTTCCTCTAGGGGAAACTGTGATGCGGTATAGGTTGACGTTTATGACAGGTAATTCCATAGGACTTACTTAGCGTGCAGTTGTGGATTTGAGTGGTTGTTTGTGTGTGCATATGATTGTTGCATTTATAACCTAAACCAGACTAGGACGACCACTTCATTACATTAATTGGCCCAAGGGTATTATAACCGAGCAGTGACCACTTCCCAAAGCTCGCCGAGGGTGGAGGAGGTGCTCGTAAGCCAGTAGATCAGGGGGAGGTAGATCCCATGCAAAACCTGAGTTAAAGGGGGAAGAGACGGGGTTCTTTGGGCTCTTCGTGTAACAAAATAAGTTGAATTAGTAATGGAATAAGATAATTAAAGATAATAAATGGATGTGTGTGTGACATTGCATATTGTGATGTGTTGGCGTGTATATGTTCCATTACTTCATTCTCATTCATTTCTGTTAGCTAACGGTTTATACCGTGTTGTAGATGATCTGCAGGTTAGGAAGACTACAGAGTGATCCAGATGGGTGATCAGCCGAGGGATTCTGTGCACTAGGTTGTTCGTGGGATATGGGATGTTTTGTACCTCGATGTTGTGGTTTGCCATTTTGTACACGGCTGTGATGTTGAAAACTTTTTAATGTTAATATTATACAGTTTTATGTGTTTGATTTTAATCTATTTGTGCCTGGTTGTATGTTCCAATGAACTTGTTGTCAGGCTAGGGTCAGGATCCATTGTGCGATCTTAGCCCATGTGACGCCACGAGTCATGTGGATTTAGGGTGTTACAAAGTTGGTATCAAAGCCTTAGGTTGACAACAATGACACTTGCAATCTGCAATAAAGGTGGAGTAGATAAATAAACAGAACCCAAAAAGGGGGTCTGACTTTTCAAAAGGATTATAGTTTTGAAATGAGTATAGTGTTTTGAGATAGTGTATACGGAAAGCCATCACCCTTCTGAGGATCTCCACGTCATAAATATATATATACATATGGCATATATATAGCCTTATAAGTTAGGTGTGCATACCCCGCAGATGGCTTGGACTATAGCGGCATCTACAGTTAGATGAGGTAGAGGTAGACCACCTCTTCCTCCAGTAGTGATAGGTCAGGGACCAACTCCCGTTGTTGACCCACCGATAGCAGAGGAGGTACATGAGGAGGTAGCTAAGAGCGTCGTTCTTGAGACTAGGAGTGGTGGATCTACGAGACAATGATAACAATGAGTCTAGTCAGATGGCTCGGATCATGTCTCTATGTGGGGACTAGAGTTCCACGCATACATCAAACGGGTTGAGGAGGCTGCCAAAGTGGGTAGACATGCCCCGGATCTGCCAGCTCAAGTGGGATCTTTTGAGTTGTTCTAGGTAGCTACTCAGGTGCCAGTTACACCGGCACGTGTTGCTGAGATTGCTAGAGCTCCAGAGGAGTATAAAGGGCTTTGACGAGACACTTGGTTGAAGGCATTTCATTAGTTGGGCGTACCACCTTTCTCTGGGAAGGTGGGATCGGAGACTGAGGTTTGGATTGGGCATGTAGACTCAGCTCTTGAGTCTATCAGATGTCTAGAGGACAGACGGATAGAGTTAGTTCAGACCCTATTCCGTGACCTAGCTTATCAGTGGTGGAGGACTATGAGAGCCTGAGCTACTAGTTTTGACTAGATGAGGAGTATGATCAAAGAGCGTTTCGCCCCTACCTCACTGAGGAGGGATAAATTGTAGGATTTTGTAGAGGCAGGCATCGAGGATGCGCCGATAGCTAATGCCAATAGTCGTTTTCAGACAGAGTTGGCATTACTAGGTCCAACTACACCTTTTGAGGACTAGTACATGTATTTGTTCTTCCGCCGGCTGAGGGAGAGTACACATTCTTACATGGCGGGATTTCATTGCGAGTCTTTGACAAACTACCAGGATGGAGCCTCAACTTACAAGCGTGAGCGGGCTAGTCAGAGGAGAACTTCTTAGACGGGGCGGTCTGAGAAGAGACAACTTACAAGACAGACTGGTGCAGGAGCATCTGGATACGGGCAAGGCCAGTCTCAGGGCCGCTCGAGTTATCCAGTATCTGCACAGACTTTTGAGAGAGCCCAACAATGTTACAACTGCGGAGAGTATGGACATATGAATACTGATTGCCCGAGAGCACCATTGACATGATTCTCTTGCAAGAAGCCAGGACATCGGGCTACGTTTTATCGTCAAGGCAAGGCGTCATCACAACAAGGTTCTTCACCTGCAAGTACAGCAAGAGGTGGGAAGAAACCGCCTCAACACCATACCTAGGGATAACAGAGTGTTCCACACCGTCCTCCTACTCAGGGTTCTGCTCCAAGACTGAGTAGAGGCAGAGGTAGAGATGGTGGTACTAGTGACACCATAGGAGCTCAATGTCGAGTTTTTGAGCTAAGGAGTGCTAAGGAGCCACCATCACCAGCTGCTAAAGGTACCATTCTTGTTCATCGTGTACCTGTTAGAGTTTTGTTTGATACGGGTACGACACACTCTTTCATATCTGATGCATGTGTGGATAGACTAACCTTAGATACAGTAGAGGGTATAGCTTTCTTGATAGGGTTACTAGATGGGGGTCAGATTAGAGGTACCCGAGAGGTACACGGTTGTCTTATACATTTAGGAAACCGTAATTTGGTTGTGGACTTCTTTGTCATCCTGTTGGTGCATGAGGAAGTCATTCTTGGTATGGATTGGATGGATAGGCATCATGATGTGCTAGATGTGGGTAGGAGGACCATGACGGTCTCTACCGAGTTGGGTCAGATAGAGGTCTTCCGAGGTTGGGACCTTGGGAAGACAGGTATGTTTATCAGTGCAGGGCGTGGAACGAGATTGATTGCACAGGGTTGTGATGCCTTCTGGTGTTATGCCATGAAGGAGGGCAAGAGTCCAGTGTTAGAGGACATTCTAGTGGTCTGCGAGTTTACGGATGTGTTTGCTAGGCCATCTAGTTTGCCGCCTTAGAGGAGCGTAGACTTCGGTATCGAGTTGGAGCCTGGTACGAGACCGATCTCGAAGGCCCTATACCGCATGACACTTGTCGAGATGTTAGAGCTGAAGAAGCAACTCGAGGAGGTTGCTGAGAAGGGCTTTATCCGCCCTAGCGTATCCCTGTGGGGAGCTCTTGTCCTCCTCGTGCGGAAGAAGGACGGATCGTTGAGACTGTGCATTGATTACAAAGAGCTGAACAAGGTGACCATCAAGAACAAGTATCCATTGCCCCGTATCGATGACTTGTTAGATCAGCTTCGGGGATCAACTATGTTCTCTAGGATCGACTTGCGCTCGGGTTATCACCAGTTGAGGGTGAGAGAGCAGGATGTGAATAAGACGGCATTTTGGACTCAGTATGGCCACTACGAGTTTGTAGTGATGCCATTCGGGCTCACGAATGCGCCCGCCGTCATTATGGAGTTGATGAATGGCATATTCATCGACTCTTTGGATCAGTTTTTGGTGGTCTTCATAGATGATATCTTGGTATACTCTCGTATTAGAGAGCAACATGCAGGACATCTACAAAAAGTGATGCAGGTATTGTGGGATAGAGAACTGTATTCCAAGTTCTCTAAGTACGAGTTCTAGATGCCAGAGGTAGCATTTCTGGGTCATGTTGTCTCCGCCTATAGGATCAAGGTTGATCCAGCGAAGATAGAGTCAGTTGCAGCATGGCCAATACCGACGAACTTCAAGGAAGTGAGTAGCTTTCTTTGCCTAGCCGGTTATTACCGACACTTTGTAGAGGGATTCTTTGTGATTGCCCGTCCACTTACCAACCTGTTGAGAAAGACTACTAGATTTGTATGGTCTAAGCAGTGTGCCTAGAGTTTTGAGGAGTTGAAGAGGAGTTTGACTTCTGCTCGTATCTTGGCACAACCAGAGGGTATTGAGGATTTTGTGGTATACAGTGATGCATCCAAGCTAGGTTTAGGATGCGTGCTGATGCAGCGTGGCAAAGTGATTGCATATGCGTCCAAACAGCTGAAGACGTATGAGGAGAACTACCTGACTCATGATTTGAAGTTGGCAGCGCAAGTTCATGCTTTGAAGATCAGGAGACATTACATGTATGGTACTACATGTCAGATCTTCACACACCAAAAGACTCGGAAGTATATTTTCACGCAGCGGGATTGAATAACAGATACCATGAAATATGACTATATTTTAGGCACTTGTTTTGATCGTTTTTCCCTTTTAGATGTGTACATGGATATGAGTTTGAAGAATTTATGAGCACATTCACCTATTTTGTCGATATAGAGATCTACACAAGCGTTGTTATGTTTATAGGTGAATAAAGGCTTGAATTGGAGCATATGCGAAAGGATAGGAGTATTAGATCATGCTAGATGTCAAGAAGATGCTTTGGAGAAGCCAAGGAAGGAGCAAGATTAGGGAACTTTACGAAACAAAGGCGTTCACAAAGGCTTTTGGGTTTCCACGGCCAAACCAAGAGAACCACGACCGTGGTTTATGCATTGAGATCGTGGAAGGTGATGTCGAAGAGCAACAGAGAGTTCCACGCCCTAAACCACGACCGTGGAATGTTACACTAGACCGTGATTTCCATGACGTTGCCACGTGTCATATTTGCCACGTCAACAATAGTTATCGGGCTTTCTCGTAACCTTATTTTTCCATATAAGAAGGCTGAAGGAGGGAGAAAATGGGACGGCTGCTTACACCCCGAAGAGAGAGATTTTTGGATCGTTGCTTAAGAAGATTCTATTGCGTACAGGGAAGATCCCGAGAAGGACGCAATTTGGAGATTGCGTACTTAGAGATTATCTTACGGTTTACATTTCAAGACGGATTGAAATCCCGTTCTTCATTGTTTCTCAAGATTGTTCTGAGGATTTATGTTCCTTTTTTCCGCATTCATTAAACACATACATTTGTTGTTTGGATTTGAGATTGATTATTCGACTATTATTGAGTTTTCGAGGTTTTTACCTTTTTATCTTTTGAACTTGATTATTGATTCAATGATGGTGGTTATTGCCTAAAACCCTTTATCAATTCTAAGGTGAAGGCTTGATAGTTGTGACTTAGATAATGATAGATTGAACGAAAACAGATTGGACCCTGAGAGTTGCGAGAAACTTCGTCGACAACCTTTTCCACGGTCTGTTCTTGAGTTCCACGGCCGTGGTTCCTCAAGATCCATCCGTGGTTTCCTCTGTTGTACGTCCTTTGCTTTTGCTTTGATCCAAAGTTAGAGATTTGCCTTAACCTAGGCTTGGCTTGCCTTTTCTAGGTAGTAGTGAGACTCAACATCCTCTACTTCGGTTTCGAGTGTCACAACCTTAACCTTTTTAGCTTATCTTTTATTTCCTTGGGTTTGGGCATGTGTATTTGAGAGTTTAATCTTGTCCTTAGATCCTTTCTATATTGCAGCCTCAACAACCTATATAGAGAGAGTCTTTGGGTGAGACATAAAGGTTTGGAACTTCATCGTACAATTCCCTATCTTAGCTATACCTTTGCAATCCCCACTTTGTCCTTATCCTTAGAATATCTTGAATCGATTGCTACAATTGGATACCTGAATCTTTAGAATCGTTGTTTTTCCAATTATCTTTGCAAAAGATTTTTGATTGCCTGACAATTTGTGAACTGAATTTGTTCCCCCCAAATCCATGAGTTCGATACTTTAGAATTCTTGCTTTACTACACCGATCCGTACACTGCGGGTTCGCTTTGCTTTGATTTCAGTTTTATAAATTTAAGACTTTGTGACGCACACTTTTGAGCGAACAAGTTTTGGGTGCCGTTGCCGGGGATTTGCTCTAGACCAAATTCGGCTCTCGGTTGTCGAGCTTGGGAGCTTTGCTCTTGTTATTTGATTTTTCTTTTTGAGTGATTTTGGCCGATTCTTTAGGTATATGCGAAGGACTAGATCTACCAAAGATCTTGTTCCTTTTGATCCTGAACTTTAGAAAACTTTGAGAAAAAAGTTACAAGATAAAAAGATGGCTGAAAATACTGAGAGGAACATCCAAGAGAAGTTGGATGAAACTCGAGCTCAACTCAAATTGAGCGAGAAGGCTCGCTTGGAGGAAAATGAACCTAATCAGTTTCAAATAGATGAGCTTCGAGCAATGATTCTAGACATGAAAGTAGAGAAGAATGATGCTAAGAAGAAGAAGAAAACTTAGGAATCTATTGTTGAATAATCCGACGATGATGACATGCCGGACCTAGAGGATATTGCACCAATAATCCATCCAGTTCGTGACAATCCTAGACCACATGTTTACACTCGCATTCCCGCTGGAGATGTGAGTGCTGCTGTTGGCGAGGATGAACCACGGACCCTTTGGCAACAGATGGATCCAATTCAGCAACCACGCCGTTTAGGTGTGTATTTCGGAGGTGAAGACGTCCAGGATTTCGGGTTTCGCCCACAAGTTATTACCATGGTTCGCCGAATTCAATTTGGTGGAACGAATGTTGAATCTCCACATCAACACTTATAGAATTTCGAGATTCTTAAGGAGACATTGAAGCCGAAGAGGGCCGTCAACAACAATTACAAGATAAAACCGTTCTTCTTCTCTTTGAAGGACAAGCTCTTCTAGATGGAAGACTAAACACATGGGAGGATTTAACTTCGGAGTTCCTCACCAAGTTCCTTCCGCCATCCAAGATGGCGGAGTTGAGAGGTAAGATTCATGTTTTTTCTATGAAACCTAACGAAAGTTTGTTTCATTCTTGGGAAAGGTTTCAGGATCTTCTATTGGATTGCCCACACGATGGCATTTCAAAGCTGGAATTGTTGGAGACCTACTACAAGGGATTGGATGTGGAGACACAATTCAAACTCCAATCTCTTTCATGTGGTACATTCATGGACATGATAGAAGATAAAGCTTGGGACTTCATAGAGAAGCAAGCCCAAGTGATTGAGAAGTATTCCCATCAGAAGATGGATGCTAGTAATCGGAACCGGGGGGATCCAGGAGCAAAGTTGAGTCAAACTGCACAAACTCAGATATTTTCCCTCAACAATGAGATCAAGGAGTTGAAAGAAGTCATAAGAGCTGGCCTTCAAAAGACGAAAGAGCAAGATGCTTTGCTACCTAGGGAGGGATAATAACCATGGCAATAGGAACAACTTCCGGAACAATAACACTTGCACTTTGCAATAGGGATAATAACCATGGCAATAGGGATAATAACCATGGCAATAGGAACTACGAGATAGTGAGGATGACAAAGAGGTCCTCGGAATTGATCCAAACCATGAAGGAGGAGATGCCTCCTAAGCTAAGAGATCCGGGATCTTTTTGTGTGCCAATTGGAGTGGGAGAAGTGAAGTATGAAGCCCTATGTGATCTTGGGGCAAGTGTAAGCATCATACCGCTTGCACTTTGCAACAAGGTTGGGCTAGGAGAGCCAAAGCCGGTCAAGATGACCCTTTACATGGCGGACCGTTCAATCACTCATCCGGTTGGAATCTTGGAGGACATACCGGTGCAACTCGGGAAGTTCTATGTGCCGATAGATTTTGTTGTCTTGGACATCCCGGCGGACTATCCGGTTCCTATCATCTTAGGGAGACCTTTCTTGGCTACATCCGGATGCTTGGTGGATTGAAAAAATGGATTTCCCTCTTTCAACATTGGAAAAGAGAATATCAAGTTCAAATTATCCACAATGATGAAGGGGCCAGCCCTTGGTGAAGATGTGTTCAACATTGTCGAGCAAGAGGAGTCTAGAGAAGTTGTGAGCTCGATCTTGATCAAGGACCCCTTGGATAAGGTTCTTAGCTTAAGCTTGATGGAGGAACGGTTTGAAGATGATTGCAATGAAGAAATCAAGGCCTTGGATGCATTGGAAAAGGAGACAAGTGCTGAATTTGAAGCACACGAAGGTGTGCTGAATTGCTATAGGATCCACGGCCAAGGGGGGAGAACCACGGCCGTGATTTGTCCCGTGGAGCTCTCTGGAATGCTCAAAAGTGCTAGCTTAGCAAGTTCTACGGCCGTGGTTATGCCAGAGACCGTAATTTTGCCCGTGGTTTCTCCAGAAAGTGCCTTAGTGGTTGATCAAGCTTCAAGGAGCCTTGAGGAGTCTTCATTAGCTTTGGATTCATCTCAACCTACATTATATGGAGCATCTCCAATCGATAAAGGTCCTCCTAAACTTGAACTTAAACCCCTCCCCTCTCATCTTAAGTATGCTTTCCTTGGTGATAATTCTACATATCCAGTGATTGTTAATGCAAGCTTGAATGACGATGAGTTGAGTAGATTGTTGCATGAATTGAGATTGCATAGGAAGGCTATTGGCTATACCATTGATGATTTAGTTGGCATTAAACCTTCTTTGTGCATGCATAAGATCTTAATGGAAGATAATCATGAAACCTTCAATTGAACCCCAAAGAAGACTAAACCCCATCATGAAAGAGGTAGTAAAGAAAGAGATCCTTAAATTGCTAGATGCGGGAATCATTTTCTCGATTTCGGATAGTAAATGGGTTAGTCCCGTGCATGTGGTTCCTAAGAAGGGTGGGATGACCGTAGTGACTAATGAGAATAATGAATTAATCCCAACTAGAACGGTTACGGGATGGAGGATGTGATAGACTATAGGAAACTAAATGTGGCCTCTAGGAAAGATCACTTCCCTCTTCCCTTTATTGACCAAATGCTAGAGAGATTAGCTCAACATTCCTATTTTTATTACTTAGACGGTTATAGTGGATTCTTCCAAATCCCAATCCACCCCGATGACCAAGAGAAATCTACATTCACATGTCCTTGGGGTACATTGGCATATAGGAGAATGCCATTTGGGTTGTGTAATACACCCGCCACCTTTGAAAGGTGTATGATGGCTATCTTTTCTGAGTATATTGAAAACATCATGGAAGTGTTTATGGATGATTTCTCTGTTTATGGATCTTCATTTGATGATTGTTTAGCTAACTTGTCTTTGGTGCTTAAAAGATGTGAGGAGACTAATCTAGTCTTAAATTGGGAAAAATGCCACTTCATGGTAAGTGAAGGCATTGTGTTGGGACACTTGGTGTCCAACCGTGGCATTGAGGTTGATAGGGCTAAGATAGAGACGATAGAGAAGTTGCCACCACCTACCTCGGCGAAGGGGGTAAGGAGTTTTCTAGGGCATGCCGGTTTTTACCGGAGATTCATTAAAGATTTCTCTAAGATTTCTAAGCCTCTTACTAACCTATTAATGAAAGATGTTGAATTTGTTTTCTCCAAGGATTGCCTTGAGGCTTTTTGTAGGTTGAAGAATGCTTTGATCTCCGCACCCATCATGCAACCTCCGGATTGGAGTTTACCATTTGAGATCATGTGTGACACGAGTGATGTAGCCATTGGGGCCGTTTTAGGACAAAAGAAAGATGGGCTTACACATGCCATCTATTATGCTAGCAAGACGCTAGATGATGCCCAACTCAATTATGCTACCACCGAGAAAGAGTTGCTAGCAGTTGTGTATGCATTTGAGAAGTTCCGCTCGTATCTTGTTGGAGCGAAGGTCATTATGTATACGGATCATGCTGCGATCCGTTATCTCCTTACAAAGAAGGATGCCAAGCCTCGTTTGATTCGGTGGATCCTTCTTCTTCAAGAGTTTTATTTGGAAATCTAGGATAAGAAAGGGTCCGAAAATTATGTTGCGGACCATCTTAGTAGGCTCCCACCGTTGGAGATTGAGAAGATGACATCCCGATTGATGACTCATTCCGGGATGAGCAATTGCAATTGGTGGAGGAGTGATTGGTTCAAGTGTCAAGGGGTAATGAGCCATGGTACGCCGACATAGTGAACTATCTCGTTTATGAAGAGGTGTCACCCGGTCTTTCTTATGCCCAAAAGAAAAAGTTCTTCAAGGATGTGAGGCATTACTATTGGAGTGAACCGCTTTTGTTCAAGAGAGAGCCGGACGGAGTCTTTAGGAGATGCATACCGGAGGATGAGGTGGAGAGTGTGATCCGCCATTGTCATTCCTTGCCATGTGGAGGGCATGCTAGCTCACACAAGACATGTGCAAAGGTGTCGCAATCCGGGTTTTATTGGCCGAGTTTGTTCAAGGACGTGCAGAATTTTGTGGTAGCTTGTGATGCTTCCCAAAGGACGGGCAACATCTCAAGGAGGAATGAGATGTCCTTGAACAACATACAAGAAGTGGAGATATTTGATGTGTGGGTGTGGACTTTATCGGACCATTCCCCTCTTCTTGTGGCAACCTCTACATCATATTGGCGGTAGACTACGTTTCGAGATGGGTGGAGGCGATCGCCTCTCCCACAAATGATGCCAAGATTGTGGTGCGGTTCTTCAACCGAGTGATCTTTCCTAGGTTTGGGACACCAAGGGTGATCATAAGCGATGGAGGAAAGCACTTCACAAATAGGAACTTCGGGACACTTTTGGCTAAGTATGGGGTGACTCATAAGGTGGCAACACCTTACCATCCCCGAACTAGTGGTCAAGTGGAGATCTCCAACTGGGAGATAAAGGGGATCCTTGAGAAGACGGTTTCTAGGACAAGAAAGGATTGGGCTATGAAGCTCGATGATGCTTTGTGGGCTTATAGAACCGCTTTCAAGACACCAATTGGCACCACTCCCTACAAGCTAGTTTATGGCAAGTCTTGCCACCTTCCAGTAGAGATGGAGCATAGAGCATATTGGGCCATTAGGTGGCTGAATTTTGACCTCAAGGAGGCCGGTGAGAAAAGATTGCTAGACATGAACGCTCTTGAGGAGATCCGGTTGGATGCCTATGAAAACACCCGGATCTACAAAGAAAGGACCAAACGTTGGCATGACAAGCGTCTCATCCCGAAGGAGTTGAGTGAAGGCGACCTTGTCCTTCTCTTCAATTCAAGGCTGCGGCTCTTCCCCGGAAAGCTAAAGTCAAGATGGACGGGTCCTTATGTGGTGAAGAAGATCTTTCCCCATGGAGCGGTTGAGATAGGAGGGGAGCATTGGGGAGACTTTAAGGTGAATGGACACCGGTTGAAGAAGTATATCCCGGGAGCTCTGGTGGACATGATTTCCCCACTTCACCTTGAGTGAGACGCCCCCGATTTTGGTCAAGCTAATGACCTTAAAGAAGCGCTTGGTGGGAGGCAACCCATTGGTAGACATCTTTCCCTTTTCGTTTTCGTTTTTGCTTTCATTTTTCTGTTTTTGTGTGTTTTTGTGTGTTTGGAATTTGTGTGTTAGAGTCTAAGTAGCATGGAAGCATTTCATGGCATATGGATGATGATGATGAGCCCCTCATTAAGTATGGGTGGAGCGGACGTGGAACTTGGACGGCTAGCGGTGCCTAGCGCGGGTCCCGACGCCATAACGAACACCTTGAGCTCTCTACCATCGTTGATAGGACCATCCACCATCAATCCACTTGAGTGAACCCAAATACCAAAGCAAACCATTTTACATTGTGAGGACCCTCTTTCACTCTTCTTTACTTCATTTACACATTGGGGACAATGTGTTTCTAAGTATGGGGTGGGGTTTTCATGATCAAGAAGATGCTTTGGAGAAGCCAAGGAAGGAGCATGATTAGAGAACTTTACGAAACAAAGGCTTTTGGGTTTCCACGGCCAAACCATGAGAACCACGACCGTGATTTATGCATTGAGATCGTGAAAGGTGATGTCGAAGAGCAACAGAGAGTTCCACGCCCTAAACCACGGCCATGGAATGTTACTCTAGACCGTGATTTCTATGACATTCACACGTGTCATATTTGTCACGTCAGCAATAGTTATCGGGCTTTCTCGTAACCCTATTTTTCCCTATAAGAAGGCTGAAGGAGGGAGAAAATGGGAAGGTTGCTTACACCACAAAGAGAGAGATTTTTGGATCATTGCTTAAGAAGATTCCATTGCGTACAGGGAAGATCCCGAGAAGGACGCAATTTGGAGATTGCGTACTTAGAGATTATCTTAGGGTTTACATTTGGAGACGGATTGACATCCCATTCTTCATTGTTTCTCAAGATTGTTGTGAGAATTTTTGTTCCCTTTTTCTGCATTCGTTAAACCCATACATTTGTTGTTTGGATTTGAGATTGATTATTCGACTATTATTGAGTTTTCGAGATTTTTACCTTTTTATCTTTTGAACTTGATTATTGATTCAATGATGATGGTTATTGGCTAAAACCGTTTAGCAATTCTAAGATGAATGCTTGATAGTTGTGACTTAGATAATGATAGATTGAACCAAAACAGACTGAACCCTGAGAGTTGCGAGAAACTTCGTCGACATTCTTTTCCACGGTCTGTTCTTGAGTTCCACGGTTGTGGTTCCTCAAGATCCAGCCGTGGTTTCATCTGAAGTACGTCCTTTGCTTTTGCTTTGATCCAAAGTTAGAGATTTGCCTTAACATAGGCTTGGCTTGCCTTTTCTAGGTAGTAGTGAGACTCAACATCCTCTACTTCGGTTTCGAGTGTCACAACCTTAACCTTTTTAGCTTATCATTGATTTCCTTGGGTTTGGGCATGGGTATTTGAGAGTTTAATCTTGTCCTTAGATTCTTTCTATATTGCATCCTCAACAACCTTTATAGAGAGCCTTTGGGTTAGACATATAGGTTTGGAACTTCATCGTACAATTCCCTATCTTAGCTATACCTTTGCAATCCCGACTTTGTCCTTATCCTTAGAATATCTTGAATCGATTGCTACAATTGGATACCTGAATCATTAGAATCATTGTATTCCTAATTATCTTTGCAAAAGCTTTTTTATTGCGTGACAATTTGTGAATTGAATTTGTTCCCCCAAATCCCTGAGTTCGATACTTTGGAATTCTTTCTTTACTACATCGATCCGTGCACTGCGGTTTCACTTTGCTTTCATTTCAGTTATATAAATTTAAGACTTTGTGACACACACTTTTGAGCAAACAATAACGGCTAGTGTAGATTGCTCAAGTTGATCAAGGACTTTGACCTTGAGATTCTCTACCATGTAGGGAAGGCGAAAGTTGTCGCCGACGCCCTGAGCAGGAAGACACCTCGAGAGAAGGCGATTGCTAGATTGACAGTTCAACCTCAGCTTCAGAGCGATCTAGCATGGCTAGAGTTTGACATCCAGTTTCCTAATGAGGATGCCCAACTGAGTACCTTTGAGGTTCTACCTGTAAGAGCCTAATTGTTGAGTTGTTGAGAGTGTATGCTGAGGACCTGATTTTAGCTTGATCCGCCCCTGCGTGACCCAGAGGCCACCCCTGCTGTTCACTTGGGCCGCACCTGCGCTTCACAAGACCCGCCATTGAGGCTCTGTGTGGCTGCAGCCGTCTTTGTTGACTCCATGACCCGTGCTTTACCTTTTCCTCCCATTATAAGCTTCTTCTCTCTCCTTCTAATGATGGTTCTTCATTTGCAGTTCCATCTCTCTGTCTACGTTCATCTTCTCCTCTCTTCTTCCTTTGGATCTCTTCTTGATCTTCTTTAAAGTTTTGTTGAGTTTGTGAGATTCTTGGATGGCTTTGTTGCTGATTGTTGATGGTTGATGTAATTGTGCCTTGTTGAGCTAGCTTGGATGTCATGGTGAGAGTTTCTGCATCTACATAGGTTCAACTTTGTGAGCTCTCATGTCATCCTTCTCTTTCTTTCATCTTCTTTCCTCTTTTCTTCCCTTCTTTTAGTTTAGCTTAGATTCCCTTAGGTTGGATCTTGTTCCAACCATGATTGGCATATGTTGATGTATATATATATGTATGTTTCTGTATGTATGTGTGTTGGATGAAAAAGGAGTGAAGGAATCGAAGGAAGGAGTAAAGAA
The DNA here is from genome assembly GCA_033239125.1 of Fagopyrum homotropicum. Taxonomy (NCBI): domain Eukaryota; kingdom Viridiplantae; phylum Streptophyta; class Magnoliopsida; order Caryophyllales; family Polygonaceae; genus Fagopyrum; species Fagopyrum homotropicum. The sequence goes on from BSWB01000002.1 coordinate 106,493,461, forward strand.
GGGGCTGACTTGGTGTCCTTGCTGTCCAACCGCCCCTGTGCCGGCCAAGACCCACCCCAGCGCCACCTGCAGTCCAACCTTGTCTTGGCTTTGCTTTGCAGGTGTGTATTGCTTCTAGGCTTGCTTTAGGATGCCTTTGTTCCCTCCCTTCCTAGTGTGAGTGTATAGGTTCATGCTAGATGTGTGAGGAGGTGTTTTGATGATGTTATGATCCGTATATCCCATGTATGGCCTTTTGAGGTTTATTAGGATGTGAGGTTAGGTTGAGGATGATCCTATAGATCCCTTTGGGTCTAGGTGCGACCCTTGTGTTAATAGGAGATTGATATATCTCTTTATGCCCCATTTATAGGTTGTATTGTTCCTCCAGTGTTGAGGTGATCATGTTGTGGTTGAGCTTTATACGAGGTTGAGGTAAGTCCGTAGGACATACTTAGCTACCATCCCTATATTGAGTGTTTGCATGAGTAGTGTGTGCGTTATATGTTTGCTATGATAGTAGGAGATGTCGTTATTACCGACCTATGTTTTATTGATTGCCCCATATGCGTGGCTATGATAACCTTTCCCATTTCAACCCGTTGTGGAGTCTGGGAGGTTCTTTGACGTCAGGCCAGACTGAATTTACAAGAAGGGCGCAATGCAATCCCATAGGGTACACGGATTGTGTGACCGATACTAGTACAACTCGTTAGCAAGCCCAGAGGCGAGGATGTATCGATCCTCGTGTCACATACTTTCATCTATCTATATATACACGATTTGAGTGAATGACTATTGTATAAAGATGATAAATGGGTAAATGTGTGATAGCATGTTGATGTGTTTATCTTTCTATGATTGTGTTTGTGCTTATGCATTACCTCATATATGTATGGTTAGCTAATGGTTTTATACAATGTTGTAGATGCCCGACAGGATAGGCGTGCTGCTGAGTGATTTGGCAGGGTGGCAAGCCGAGGACCTCTCGTACATAGGACGATTGTTGTCTTTTGGGGTTGTTATGTTTCCCTCCTGTGTGAGGATGATCTTTTGTTACCTCTTGTGTGAGGATGTTGTTGTTTATACTCGGCTATGATGTTGTTACCTTTTGGTTGTACAATTTATACAATTTTATGCATTTGTTTTTTATTTGTCACTGCCATGTTGTAAGGTCCAGTGAACTTGTTGTCAGGCTAGGGTCAGGATCCGTTGTGAGATCCTAGCCCAATGTGGCATCCCGAGTCCCGCAGTTTCGGGGTGTTACACTAATTGATCTGTTGAGTGAGATCCAACAGAAGTAGGGGACCCGCCCGACGCTGAAGAGGATACCAGATAGGATATCTCGTGGTGAGGCACCATAGTTCGCCATAGGAGCAGATGGAGTGATGAGACGCCGCGACCGCATCTATGTACCCATTGATACGGATGTGAGATTGAGGTTTGTACAGGAGGATCACTCCACACCTTTCTTTGTACACCCCGGTGCGAGTAAGATTTATCTGGATGTGAGACGTTCCTATTGGTGGGGAGGGCTGAAACCCGATGTAGCCAGATTTCTAGCTTAGTGTGCAACTTGTCAGCATGTCAAGATAGAGCATTATAGACTAGGAGAGCTTCATCCACTACCAATACCGCAGTGGAAGTGGGAGGACATCTCCGTGTACTTTGTGACAAGATTGAGAGCGAGCAGGAGCTTTGATGCTATCTGGGTTGTGGTTGATAGTCTAAAGAAGACCGCACGTTTTATCTCTATTTGAGAAATGTGGCTAGTGAGCAGATTAGATGAGGAGTTCACTAGGTATATAGTAAGACTCCATGGTGTACCGAGAACGATCGTCTTAGATCGAGATGGACGATTCACCTCGAGGTTCTTGTAGTAGATTCAGACTACTTTGGGGATGCGTTTGCACTTCACGACTGCGTTTCATCCCCAGACAGATGGTAAGTCAAATAGGACCATCCAGACGCTAGAGGATATGCTGCGAGCTTATGTGTTAGATCAGGGACAGGGATGGTCATATTACCTCCCATTGGTTAAGTTCTTATACAACAACTGGCATGGATCGATTGGGATGAACCCATATGAGGCACTATATGGGTGCAGATGTCGTACACCGTTATGCTGGGATGAGCCTAGCAATGTCAGTGGTATAGCGCTAGAGTAGATTTAGGATGATATGGCTGGAGTAGCATTGATAAGAGAGAGGATGTTGGCTGCACAAAGTCGCCAAAAGTCATATGCTGACAAGAGGCGTCGATCTCTAGAGTTCAAGGTAGGAGCTCATGTCTGGCTAAGGGTATCTCCGGTGTGAGGCGTCAGACGTTTTGGCATAAAGGGGAAGTTGAGTACCCGATATGTCAGTCCTTTTGAGATATTGGACAGAGTTGGGAGAGCAACATACATACTAGCTTTTCCAATGAGATTAGAGGGCGTTCACCATGTGTTTCATGTGTCTTAGTTGAGGGAGTACATACCAGATCCAAGACACATTGTCAGTTATGCTGATTTAGTGGTTGAGCCGGACCACACTTTTGTTGAGCACCCGATTGCAGTCCTAGAACAATGTGTGAGATGCCTGCGTTCAAAGGACATTCCTATGTTGAGGATACAGTGGTCGAGACAAGGACCTGAGGAGACTACATGGGAGGCCGAGGATAGTATCCAGAGGAACTATCCAGAGTTTTTTGCCGAGATAGATGCACTTGTAGGATCCTTGAGTAGATCTTAGTGCTATCTTGGTGAGTGTATGTTATGTGTTTATATGATATGTTGTGTTTTCGTGCTAGCTGTGATGTGTGCATATGATCTTTTAGATCTTGTTTGCTAGCGCGAGATAGGTATAACTGGAGATGGTTCTTTCCTCCAAGCTATGGTGATATGTTTAAGATTAGCTGGAGATGGTTATTCCTCCATGTTATGGTTGATGGACATAGTGTGAGTGGAGACGGTTTTCCTCCACGTAGTTATGTTATGTGTACGATTTGGCTTGACACGGTTTTCCTCCATGCTGTGTGATGTGGTTAGTGGTTGGTTGGAGATGGTTTTCCTCTATGCCTTGTTTAGAATGTGTGAGGGTGTTGCTGGAGTGATGATTCCTCCATGATGTGCTTTGAGGTTATAGAATGTTGTAGGTTGTGATCTTGTGAGTGGGGATGTGATGCCTTCGAGAGGGAGAGTGTTATACCTCGGCATATGGGTCCGACATGATTTGGGATCTTGCAAGTTTCAGGACAAAACTTGTTTTTAGGGGAGCGTGATGTAAGAGCCTTAGTCTTTTAGGTGTTGAGTGATGCTGAGTCTGGATGAGCCGCCCCTGCGGGCTTTGTGAGCCGCCCCTGCGCCTCACCAAATCCGCCCTTGCGGATTTGTGCGGCTGCAACCACCTTTGTTGACTCTTGACAATGCTTTTGGCTTGCTTTCTATATAAGCTTCCCTTGCTTCTTGATGTGGGTTTGCTTTGTCTTCTCTAGCCTTCTACCCCTCACGTTCATCTTCTTCTCTTCCTATCTCCCTTTGGATCTTTTCTTCATCTTCTTTGATCTTGTGTGAGCTTGTGAGAGTTTTGATTTTGGCTTTGGATGAGGATGATGTTTGATGTTGTTGCTGAGATGAGAGAGCCACCTGTAGAGTGTTGTTGTAAATCTTTCTTCTGTCTTAGCCCCAACTGTGGTAAGTTCTTCATCTCCCTCTTCATCCTTTCTTCTTTGCTTCTTATCTTCCTCTTTAGCTTAGGATTCACAAGCATAGGCTTGTGTTGATCTTTCCTGGACGTTTTGATGTTTATACATGTGCATATATGTATGTATATGCTTGTTGTGTGGTGAAGAGGTGAAGAGAGATCGAGAAAAGTATCGAAGAGAAGTCGAAGACCAACCCTATGCACACCAGCGGCCCCTGTGCCTGACGTGAGCCACACCTGCGCCTAAGTGAGCCACCCATGCGCCTAGAGTCATCCACCCCTGCGCCTCACTGCTGCAGTGCCTTGTGCGTCTTGCTTCCGCTGGTGCGTGTCTAGGGCATACCTAGTTGGTATGATTCCTTCTTTCCTTTCCTTTGGCTTGGCTTTACATGTGGCTAGGCTAGTATGGTTGAGGATGAGCATGTTGAGATGTATGATGAGAATGTGCCTTAGGCACTTGCGTATATGTTGAGGTAATACCTTAGGCATTTATGAGGTATGATATATTATTGAGGTTTAGATGCGTGTTGTAGGATGGTTGTGGTTATGAGGTGTACGAGATACGTCTCCTAACCTTTGCAACGTTTTGATGTTGTGTGTGCCTTGCTTATGCAGGCGTTGATTGTTTCCTCAAGAGGAAACTGTGACGTGGTATAGGTTGACGTTTGTGATAGGTAAGTCCATAGTACTTACTTAGCATGCAATTTTGAATTTGAGTGGTTGTAATGGTTGTGTGTGTGTGCATATGATTGTTGCATTTATAATCTAAACCGGACTAGGACGACCACTTCATTACGTTAATTGGTCTAAGTGTATTATAATCGGGCGGTGACCACCTGCCAAAGCTCGCCGAGAGTGGAGGAGGTGCTCGGAAGCCAGTAGCTCAAGGGGATATAGATCGCATGAAAAAACCTGAGTTAAAGGGGGAAGAGACGGGGTTCTTTAGGCGCCTCGTGTCACAAAATAAGTTGAATTAGTAATGGAATAAAATAATTAAAGATAATAAATGGATGGGTGGATGGCATTGCATATTGTGATGTGTTGGTGTGTGTATGTGCCATTACTTCACTCTTATTCATTTCTATTACCTAAGGGTTTATACCGTGTTGTAGATGATCTGCAGGTTAGGAAGACTGCAGAGTGAGCCAGATGGGTGATCAGTCAAGGGCTTCCGTGCACTAGGTTGTTTGTGGGATATGGGATGTTTTGTACCTGGATGTTATGGTTTGCCATTTTGTACTTGGTTGTGATGCTGTAAACCCTTTTGATGTTTATATTATACAGTTTTATGTATTTGGTTTTAATCTATCCGTGCCTTGTTGTAAGATCCAGTGAACTTGTTGTCAGGCTAGGGTCCGGATCCATTGTGAGATCCTAGCCCATGTGACGCCCCAAATCCTGCAAATTTAGGGTGTTACAGAGTTCTCGTACAACAACAGCTGGTATGCATCAATCGGGATGGCCCCATATGAGGCACTGTATGGATGGAGATGTCGTACACCGTTATACTGGGATGAGCCTAGCAGTGTCAATGGTATAGCGCCTAAGCAGATTCAGGATGATATTGCCCGAGTAGCATAGATAAGAGAGTGGATGATGGGTGCACAAAGTCGCTAGAAGTCGTATGTAGACAAGAGGTATCGGCCTTTAGAGTTCAGATTTGGAGCTCATGTCTGGATGAGAGTATCCCCGACATGTGGCATCAGACGTTTTGGCATAAGGGGGAAGTTGAGTCCCCGTTATGTCGGTCCTTTTGAGATTCTAGATCGAGTCGGGAGAGCATCATACATGCTGGATTTACCCCCGAGATTAGAGGGTGTTCACCTTGTGTTTCATGTGTCTCACCGGAGGGAGTGCATACCAGATCCGAGACACATTGTCAGCTATGATGATTTAGTGGTCGAGCCGGACCACACTTTTGTTGAGCATCCAACTGCAGTCCTAGAAAGGGTGTGAGACACCTGCGTTTGAAGGACATTTCTATGTTGAGGATATAGTGGTCGAGTTGAGGACCTGATGAGGCTTAAATGATAGACAGAGGATAGTATCCAAAGGAACTATCCAGAGTTCTATGCCGAGATAGATGCACCCGTAGGATCGACGAGTAGATCTTACTACTATCTTGGTGAGTTATGTGCTAATGTGTATTGATGTGTTTTCGTGCTAGTTGTGATGCGTGTTATATGATCCTGATAGATCTTGTTTTGCTAGCACGAGCTGTGGTTATAACTAGAGATGGTTCTTCCTCCATGCTATCGAGATGTGATTGGATTTAGCTGGAGATGGTTTTTTTCCTCCATGCTATTGTGTTATGTACATAGTTTGGCTGGAGAGGGTTTTCCTCTACGCCCTTGCGTTATCAATGCGGTTTGGCTAGAGATGATTTTTCCTCCATGCCATTGTGATGTGGTTATGGCTTGGATAGAGATGGTTTTCCTCTATGCCGTTAGGTAGTGATCTTGTTTATGTTGCTGGAGTAGATGATTCCTTCATGCTTGTATTTTGAGGTTGTAGAGTGTTATAGGTTGATACCTTATGAGCAGAGATGTGATACCTCCGATAGAGAGAGTGTTTATACCTTAGTGTATGGGTGCGAGAGCATTTGGGAATTGTTCAAGTTTCGGGACGAAACTTGTTTTTAAGGGGATATGATGTAATGTCCTTAGTCTTTTAGGGATCCCGCCCTTGTGCCATGACTTAGCCGCAAGTGCGGCTAAGATTACCCGCCCCCGTGGTTTGCATGTCGGGCGCCAGTTTTCTTGACCAATTGCTTTCCGTTATCTTGCCCTATAAGTTTCGTCTTTCCTCCATCTGATGAAGGGTTTCTTTTCCTTCTTCGTACTTCATTTCTTCTTCACGTTCTCCATCTTATCCTTTTCCTTCTCTTCATTTCTTCCTTGTGGATCTTCTTTGATCTTCATCTTTATGTGAGCTTTGGTTGTGTTGTTGATTGCAGTGTGGATGCTGATGATGTTGCTATTGGTTGTTGTGGTTTGAGAGGTCAGCTTGTGTGTGTTTGTTTTGGGTTCTACAATGGTAAGATTTCCCTTTCTCTTCTTCCTTTCTTCCTTGTTTCTTGTTCTCCTCCTTAGCCCTGGATTTCCCACAAGAGTGATCTTGTGCACATTCCTAGACAATTGATGATGTATGTATATATTTATGTGTACATTTCTGGATACCGTTGGCACTAGAAGAAGAGAAGTGATCGAGCGATAGAGCAAAGATAAGCCAAAGAATTACCCTTCTATTGTGTAGCAGCCCCCGCGCCCTGTCAATGCCGCCCCCGCGCTTTGTCAGTGCCGCCCCCGCGGCTGATGTTTGTCGCCGCCCCTACGGCTGAGAGCCACCGCCCCTGCGGCGTGTCGCCGCTCCTGCGCCTTGTTGCTTCCGCATGGGGTTTAGTTACGGTGAAATTCTTGAAAAAATTTCACCTAGAATTGAATAAATCTCAACCATTAAATGATGATCCAATGGTTAGATTGAGTTTATCTTCTCTCCAAATCTTTTTTTATTTACAATTATCTTTTATTGAGTTTAATTCTTTCTATAGGATTTTTGGAATTTCACCTAGAATAATTCTAGGGAAACTAGACCCTTCCGCATGTGTATCTTTTCCAGGACATACCAAGTGTTGTATATGTGTCCTTTCTTTCCTTATGGGTTTAGCTTGAGAGTGAGGCTAGGCTAGTGTTGTTCATGATGAGCTTGATGGTGATGTGTTGAAAAATACCTTAGGCATTGTAAGTTGTGACGATTTATCGAGGTTTAGTTACGGGATATGGTATGGTGTGATCTTGGGGTGTAGAAGGTGGAGTCTCCTAGTCTTGGTAGTGTTTGATGTTGTGTTCCTTGTTGATGCAAGCCCTGATTGTTTCCTCGATGGGAAACTATGACCATATAATTGAGGTTTACAATGTGACAGGTACGTTCTTCGGGCTTACTTAGCGAACGTTTATGAGTTTGAATGATTATGATAATGGTGTTTGTACATATGAATGTTGCATTAATAACCTACAAGGACTAGGAAGACCATATATGTTATTAATTGGCCCAAGTGCATTATAACCGGGTCGTGACCACTTGCCTGAAGCTTGCCGAGAGTGTGGGGGTGCTCTGTGACTAGTCCATCAGGAAGGCAGGCTTGATCCCCTATTCTAAACATGAGGGTTAAATGGGACAGAGGCGAGGTTCTGTTTGCTCCTCGTGTCACAAAAGAAGTTGATTTAATAATGGTATAACGTAATGAAGATAATAAACAAATATGATGTGAGCATTGCATATTGTGATGTGTTATTACCTTATTCTTATTCATGAAGTATGAACTAACGGTTTTATACTGTGTTGTAGATATTTTGTAGGATAGGAAGACTACAGAGTGATCTAGATGGGCGATCAGCCTAGGGCTTGCGTACATTAGGATGCATGGGTTTATGGGATGTTTTGTACATAGATCTTATGTTGTTTCCGTTTTGTAATCGGCTGTGTTTTGTATGCATTTTGATATATGATTATACAGTGAATTTGTTTTTATATTTATTTGTCCCTTGTTGTAAGTTCCAGTGAACTTGTTGTCAGGCTACGGTCAGGATCCATTGTGAGATCCTAGCCCGTAGCGCCCCGAGTCCTTCGGATTTTGGGTGTTACAACATAAGCGGGCATACCTACAATGGCATCCATGAACCGAATATTAATATGAAATTTACTCATTAGTTCAAGGAACTTACCAAAGTGCTTGTCTAAACGCGCTCTAGTACGAGATTGTGGGAATGGAAGTGGTGGCTTGTATGTTGGAGGAGGTACATAAACTGGTTCTTTCTCCTTTTCATTATCCTCCTCAATTGGTTTCGGATCTTCCTCAACCATCACTTACTTTCCATTATCAATATTCTTGGGAAATGACTCATTAGTATTCAATCTACTTCCAGTAGCTATAGCCATAACTTGTCCTCTAGGATTGTCTTCAGTCTTTTTGGGTAGCTTTCCTTGATCTCTAAGAGCTTCTCTTGCTTTGCGGAACACTTGATTTTCTAAAACCTTTTGAGTAGAAATAGAAATAATGGCGCTCTCAAATCCAGTCAATCTCCCCATCAATTGCTCAAACATCATCTCTGTTCGGTCCTTGGGAGGTTGAGTGAATCCCGGTGGAGAATCTTGCGAAGTTTGTGTGGGAGTTGTGGGTGGTGCTTGGCTAGAGGAAGCTTGAGTATTCAATGCACCATCCGGGTTTGAATAAGCTGAAGTATTCCCATGGTTCATTAACGGGTTTTTCCATAAAAGTCCTTCTAGAAAGGGATTGAATGTTGAATTGAGTTTCCTCATCCAAATTGTTAAAATAAATCTCAGGAAGCTCGATCTTCGGAATAATGAGGACAATCTAGTCGAAGTTTCTTGAATCTTTCCCATGACTTGAACAAGCTCTCCTTGCCCTTCATCACAAAAACATTAATTTTACCTCTGGTTTTGTAGTCTTTGATGGTGGAAAAAATTTGGTGAGAAATTCGGTAGTCATCTCCTCCCTAGTGCTAACTCTTCCATAAGGCAAAGATTGATACCAAGCAAGAGCCTTTTTCCTTCAAAGAAAAGGATAATGCCCTAGACTTGTGATTGTTTCTCTCTAGACTATGAGGCCTCAATATTTCCATAAGTATCTCATAATTCTGCAAGTGTTGATGTGGAAACTCCCCCTCTCATCCTCCAAATTGATTCTGACGGATCATCTGAAGGACTTAAGGACGGAGCTCGTAATCATGTGTGGTTGAATCTCCAAGATTTACACTGGGATGTCGTACTCACTGGGTTGGATCCATCATTTGTCCAAGTGTTTATGTCTCTCCCACAAATGGGTCAACTTTAGCATTCCTCACAGGCGGGTGAGGTCCAACTATTGGTGCGACTAATGGAGGTATTTCTACCCGGACATTACCTTCTCTTTCCAAGAGCAATTGCCTCATATCAACCCTCATTTCTTCAATTTCTGCTCCAATCGCATCTTCTCTTTCCTACACTGTTGCTCTTTCTTCTTCCAAGGCTTCATCTCTAAGCCTTACTTGTTCCAACGCGTCTTCTAATTTGGCTTGAAGGTTTCTTTCAGCCATCTCTTTCTCAGCTTCCCTTAGTCTTCTTTTGTAAGTTTTATCCGGGTCAGGATCGTAAGAAATGATTTCTTTACTAACACGAGATTTGCTCATAAACCTAAAGAAAAAGGGGAATTCCTGCAAGTGCTAAGACTCAAAGAAAAAAGATCAATATAAAAAGAAAAATCTGGACTATCGATGACCTAAATCACCAACTGGTCTAGACCAAGTCCCCGGCAATGACGCCAAAAACTTGTTCACTCTCTGATGTGCGTCAATAATGAACGAAAATAGTCTTAAATTTATACTTGAAATAAAAATCTATACAATATGCGAACCCGTAGTGGATGGATCAATCGCATCAAAAGCAAATATTCCAAGGTTGATCACAAGGATTATGGTAAAATCAATTGATGAAAATCAATGATACTATAAATCAATGCACATACTAAGAAAGAAAAAGACTAAAAGCAATCAGTATGAATATATGACAATCGAGAAAATGCAGATTCTAGAGATCAAAGTATCTAGTTGCGGTTTTCGATTCAAGATTTCTTTAAACTTGGACAAAGCTAGGATCGCTAAGGAAAGGTGTTTCTAAGGTGGGAAAGATCATGGGGGAGGTCTCTCTATCCACTATCCCAAACGAAAGCTCCTATCACCCGGTAAGTCTCTAGGATTTAAGGAAAGGAACTTTATTCTCAAACCAACAACTCAACCAAAGGGTCAACCACTAAACTTTACCGGGTAAGTCTCAAGTATAGATTACTCAGGAAAGAAGATTGCACACTCAAACCCAATAAAGGCTAAACCGATGTTACCTAGCACTCATCATCTTTGGCAACCAAGAAAGAGAATCACCGGGTAAGTCTCTTCTCAAGCTTAAATATAAGTTTGAAAGTCTCAACAAGGCTAGGATTTGGGCAATATAAAACCTAAGCATAAATATATAACATGAACGGATCAATAGAAGAAATATTGGCCAAGATTCTTGAAGAACAATCCGAGATTCGTCTCTGTGAAGGTTAAACCAACTCTTAGGGCCCAATCTAAACTTAAACGCTCAGTCTATCATCATCTAGACCACAACCATCAACCAATCACCTTAATGTCGTAAGGATTTTAGCCAACAACTTACATATTCAAATCAAGAATTATATATGAAATCAAGAAACTCATGAACAAAAAAAAGTGAGAAATACTTAGTAATTTGTCTTCAATATCCAAAATTGTAGCAAATACAATAACAAAGATTCAATCTTGTGTCCTAAGCAATGAAATCTAAAAACTAAATCCTTCTTTAATCTTCACAATCTTCTTAATCCAAATTATTGTTGTTGATAACTCCACCTTTGATATGAATTATTCTATTTAAATGATGGAAGACTTAACATATAAATGCGGTTTTATACTCTAACAAATATCGATTACATTTCTAGATTGTTTGTCTTCGTTTGTTTGCTAAATTGTGTGTAGGTTTTGGATAGCATTACAAGGGAGTATCTCAGCTAAGAGATCTATTACAAAATACGACGTCTATGACCAAGGAGAAGATCTTCAATAACCAACAAACCAAACAAGAAGATCTCGAATAAAGTTTTGAAGAGAAGATCTCAGTTGATGAATGAAAGATCGGTTGAAGAGAAGATCTAATGAAAATATTTCAGTCAAAGTCTTCAAACGGATAATAAGATCTCCAATATCTATAAAAATTTGTTGAAGAGAAGATCTCGGACTGTAAGATCTCCAATAAATTTCAAGTGAACGTTGAAGAGAAGATCTTGGACTTAAAGATCTTATTTGGAACGGCTACTTCTCAAGCAAACATTGGATTTATGGAGGAAAGAAAACATTACAACGGCTGCAAGATAACAACTAGAAAAAGATCTCCATAGAAGACTATAAATGATGATATCGAGTGAAGATGAAGATAGAGCTTACAAGTGAAAGTAACCAAGCCTTCCATGCGATCATACAAGAACATCTTCATCGATCAAAAAGTTTATCTTTCTCTTAAGCTTACAGTAGTTTATTCGTTAGAGTGAGATAAACACAAGAGCTCCATTGGCATATCATTATAGTGTTATACTTGAGTGTATTACTCAACGAAGTAACTAGGCTATTAATGTGAGAATAGAGGTTGACTAGATCGTAGCATTGAGGCTACATTGAGAGAAGAAGGGAAGCTCTTCTAGGTTGTATCTAGGACACACAAAAAGCAAATGACATATAGTTAGAATCCTAGGGTTGGAAGCTTTATGCGGAGAGTAGAATGTTAGGGCGCGAACTTTGAAAACATATCGTTGCGTCGATCTTTTACATCCCGCACTTATTATCGCGTTTTATTGTGACTAACAACTTTCTGCAGGTTTCGAAGTCAAGGGCTTGAGATCCACTTCAAACCCTTGAGAAACAATTTTGTCACTAAGCGCAGAGATCGACTTCAAGGCCTTGAGATTAGTTTCAAAGCCTTGATATACGATATTTCGAAAAGTTCCCATACTGTATTCAACCCCCTTCTACAGTATTTATATCCTTATTAATCCCCTACCCGGTTCTTTAATTTCTAACGTCGATCAATCTTTGTAAAGTTATGGTCGAACTTTTATGTCTCCGATGTGTGTTAGACGTCTAAGACCCCCCTTGATTGTTGCAGCCATGCTTAACTTATAGGAAAACCTAGGGTTTTGAAGCTTTGGGCCATGGGCTGTTTTTACACAAATCTCGGATGAGTCCGATATCAATCACGGCCGAGATTCTTCACAAGTCGGGCCGAGATTTCTCTTCTGTAACGTGTCTTCTCAGGTATTTTCTTCCATCCTTTGATGATGTCTGTTCGATTGTAGGCGTGTGATAAAAACGTACGAAATTTTTTTAAATTTATACATGTAATAGATTTCCTAATGATTTAGCGAACCCACAGTGTATGGATCAAATCATTGTAAAGGCAAGAATTCCAATGTTGACCATAAGGACTAAGGTGAATCAAATTGTGAATCAAAGATAGAAGATACTTCCACTAAATAAAGATGAAGAAATGAATCGGTGAATAATAAGGATATAAATACTCTAGAAGGGGGGTTGAATAGAGTATGGGAACTTTTTCCAATATCGTATATCAAGGCTTTGAAACTAATCTCAAGGCGCTTAAGTCGATCTGTGCGCTTAGTGACAAAACTGGTTCTGAAGGCTTTGATAGGGATTTCAAGGCCTTCACTTCGAAACCTGCAAGATAACGTTAGTCACAATTTAAGCGATATAAAGTGCGGAATCGAAAAGATTGACACAACGATATGTTTACGAAGTTCGGCCCTAACACCCTACTCTTCGCCTAGGGTTTCAGGCCCTAGGATTGTAACTATCTATTATATGCTTTTTGTGAGTCTTAGATACAATCTAGAAGAACTTCCCTTCTTCTCTCAATCTAGCCTTACTGCTATGATCTAGTCAACTCTATTCTAGCAATAATAGCCTAGTTACTTTGTAGAGTAACACACTCGAGTATAAAACTCTCTAGATATGCCAATGAAGCTCTAGTGTTTTTCTCACTCTATGTATGTAAACATTTGTAAGCTAAATAATAGTATTAAATATGACCATATTTTAGGCATATGTTTTGGTTGTTTTTCCCTTTATTTTGTGTATATGGATATGAGTTTGAAGCATTTATGAGCACATTCACCTATTATGTCGGTATAGAGATCTACATAAGCTTTGTTGTATTTTTAGGTCAATAAAGGCTTGAATTAGAGCATAAATGGAGTAAGTAGGAATATTTGATCATGCAAGGCATCAAAGGGATGCATTGGAATAGCTAAGGAAGGAGCATGATTAGGAAGCTTTACGAAACAAAGGCTTTCACGAAGGATTTGGACTTTCCACGGTCAAACACAAAGTAACCACGGCCGTGGTTTATTTATTAGGGCCGTGGAAAAGTATGTCGAGAGCAAGGAGGTCATTCCACGGTGGTTCCACGGGCGTGGAATGTTGCTCTTGGCCGTGTTTCTTGCAACGGTCGCCACGTGTCATATTTGCCACATCATCAACGGTTATTGGGCTTTTGCAACCCTAATTTTCTCCTATAAGAAGGCTGAAGAAATGAGGAAAACAGAAGTCTAGCATTCAACGACATTTCGCAGCATTTCTTAGGGAGATTTCGAGAAGATTTTATTGCATAAAAGGAAGATTTGGAGAAGTACACATTTGAAGATTGCGTATTCGGAATATATCTTAGGGTTTCACTTTGAAGGCGGATTGACATCTCGTTCTTCTTTGTTCCTTGAGATTTGTGAGAGATTCTTATTCTATTCTACATCCATTGAACGCATGTTACGATTTTTGTGTTTGATTAACATTGGTTTTGAGTTTATTATTGAGATTTCAAAGTTTTACGTTTGATCCCTTTTATATTTGATTATTAATTTAATGACAATGATTGTTGCCTAAAACCCTTACGCGATTCTAAGGTGAAGGGTTGATAGTTGTTGCATAGATGATGATAGATTGAACCAAAACAGATTGGAGCCTGAGAGTTGCGAGAAACCTCATCGTCGAGGCTTTCCACGGCCTGTTCTTGAGTTCCACGACCGTGGTTCTTCAAGATCCGACCGTGGTTTTCCTCCGTCGTACGTTCTTTGCTTTTGCTTTGATCCAAAGTTAAAGATTTGCTTTAACCTAGCCTTGGCATACCTTTTCTAGATAGTAGTGAGACTCAACATCATCTACTTTGGTTTTGAGTGTCACAACCTTAACCTTTTTTGGCTTATCTTTGATTCTCTTGGGTTTGGGCATGCGTATTTGAGAGTTTTATCTTGTCCTTTGATCTTTTCTATATTGCAGCCTCAACAACCTTTATAGAGAGAGCCTTTGGGTGAGACTTATGGGTTTTGGAACTTCACCGTAAATTACCCTAACTTAGATATATCGTTGCAATCCCGACTATGTCCTTATATCCTTAGGTTCGCTTTGCTTAATTTCAGTTTTTATAAATTTAAGACTTTGACGCACATACTTTCGAGTGAACACTGAAGAGAAAGAAAAATTTTGGAACAAATGAAGATGTTTGATCCCTTGAAGACTTGGTTTCTTATCCTTGTAAGCTCGTTGTTTTTTTCTTCAATCGCCATCTTCATTTATAGTCTTCTATGGAGATCTTCTTAGCCGTTGTAAGATAGTCGTTGTAACGTTCTCTTTCTCCATGGAATACGCTGCTTGTTTGAGGTGAAGTAGCCGTTGTAAGATCTTCTTTCTTCTTAGATCTTTTCTCTTCTACTTCTTCTCTTTGACACTCATCAAGGATCTTCATCACCGTGATCTTCTCTTTGGAAAGGCCGTTCAAGATCTTTGTCGTTGAAGATCCGAGATCTTCTCACTTGGAAGCCGTTGGAGATCTTCCTTTAGGTTGCCGAGATATTATTGTTGTAGATGTTCCAAGATCTTCTCGTATCTTCTTGCTCCATTGGTTGAGATATTGTAAGATCTTCTTGTTATGCCGAGATCTTCTTTTAATCGAATCTTCTCAAATATTCTAACTCCTTCGGTTGAGATCTTCTAGTTTTGGTTGTTAAGATAAGCGTAAATTGTAGAAAAGCTGTTAGCCAAATCCTTCCTTTCTAATGCTTTTCAAGGCTTTCGAGTTCGTCCTTTGTAATGCTTTTCAACTCCTAATTTTTTCCTTTGATATGTTTTTCAAGGCCTACACACATTTGAACAAACAAACTAAAACATGAAATCTAAAAATATAATCGATATTTTTTAGTTTAACAAACCACATATAAATGTTAAGTCTTTCATCATTCACATAAAGCAATTCATCATCAAGGTGGCGTTAGCAATCTCCCCCTTGATGGAAGAAAAAACAAATATCATACCCGCATTTAATGTTAGATATATGCATGCAACAATTATATCGAAAATGCATAATGTAGTAATGTTGGATCAACACATGTAATTTCTCCCCCTTTGTCTCTCAACAAGGGAGAAAAATAATTAAGTACGGGAGTATTAAAAATATTACAGACCCAAGGTATTTCCAAAAAAAAAGTTTAAAAAATGATCCTACAAACATATATCAAGGCCTTGAAATCAAAACCAAGGAAGCTTTGAAGTCCATGTCAAGGCCTTGACATCTATTTCAAGGCCTTGAAATCCTTTTCAAGACTTTGAAAGCTACTCCTGATTGTCCTCATAGAACTTCTTCCTCCTTTTGGACTGAGCTGTTCCTTTTCCTATTTCCTTGACTTCAGCCTCCATTCTCCGTTTCCTTTCTGCAAGGCAATAATCCTTGACAACAGCATATTCTCCCGTTGTAAAAGTGGTAGGCTCGATATGCGTAGGGTAAAGGATGGGTTTGTTCTGTACATTATGTTTACAATTCATCAACACAATTTTCAACCTTCTCCTGAGTGTGCTGAGCAGCATCCTCGGTAAGTGGTATAATCTTTCCAGTGGTGGTGAGGGTTAGGGCATTTAGGACATACATCTCGTTGATCTTTGCATGCATCACCGACAGAACTTCATGGCTAGCGCCCATTTTGCTGAGCATATCGAGCTTCAAGTCAGCCATTTCCCGGTTAAGAGTATTCAGTACTAGCTCAAGTCCATCCAAGCTAACCTCACATACTAAAGGAACCTTGGAGGAGGATGTCACAACAACTGCCTTTCCTTTCAATTTCCAAACTCCGGCAAGAGTCTTCTTAACCCCTAATCTTTCCAAACATTGTTCATGGATTTTTCCGGTCGACACTTGTTGATCCTCAGTATAGGTGTCGATGGAAAAATGAGAAAAAATCTTGGGCAACAGATTCCCACAAGGTAAGGGGATAGCTCGTGTAATATCCGGAATTTTTATTCCGTTTAATTCCGAATCAATTCGGACTTCGAGCCGTCGATGGTTCCCATTGTATCTAATATTTCTTTCTTCACAAATTTTATCATTTTATGTAGAATTTAATTCACATAAAATGATAAAATTATATCAAACCCTAATTCTTATAATTAATCCTTAACGACGACTTTAGACGAGATCATGACAAGGCTGAGACGAGAATGTGACAAAGCTGTGATGAGACCATGACAAAGCGGAGACGAGGTCATGACGAAGCCCGGCAACTCTGTGACGAAGTCATGCATGGGCCTGACAAAGCCAGGACGAGTTTTGACAAACTCAGCCCACATAATTTTACTCTTATTTCAGCCCAGCTGTTACCTTACCTCATCCCACATTCCTTTGCTCCAGCCAACGTGATGATCCTTGTTGTGCCAGCCCAGTAGTGTTCAGCCGCTGTTCTTCAGCCCATTCCTTGCTGCAGCCCATACAAGAACTTACAGCCCTGGACGCTGCCTTGCTGATTGCTGCTTCGCTCCAGCCCATATGTGCAGCCCAAAATGGTGCATTGCTGCTTCGCTCCAGCCCAGGGATAGACGGTCTCTTCTCCTTCATTTTGAGATCTCGTCCCTTCCCCAACGTTCTCGTCTTGCCTCGAGATCTAACACCTAGCCTTCATCGCGACAGCAAGTCTACATCTCCTCAGTTGGAACCTGCTGCACTTGTTACAAACTCTTGGGAGTTGGTTCTGCACGTTGCTGTATCAGAGGAGACCGTCTGCAGGCTACCCCTCAATCAAACACTTCATACAGCAAACACTCAGCCTCCTCTTGTGTCAAGAGTAACAGCAGGGACTAGGTCTTCCTTCTGCGTACCTACAGATTGCTCGGGAGACTCGAGTTCCTGAAAATATCCTGCTGCCTAGGTGAGTTCCGGTTACTCTCCTCCTCTTACCCTTTCCCTTGTTGTCTTGCCTCCCTAACGAACTACCTTACTGCTCATGTGCCTTCTTAGACCCTTGTCGAGAGATCAGCAACTTCATGAACAAGCCAGACTACCCTCAACATCCGACAATCTGTAGGGCTCTACCCTATTCCGATCCTAGGTAAACAACTCTTGCCTCGCCTTTTGTTTCTTCAAGTGTAGGTAGAGAGTAGCTGCTGAGTTGTGCTAACATAAATGATAGAAACAAGGACTGCTGTAAATAATTTGTGTTTTCTTCAGTTTGGAAGTAGGAAACTATCAATCTTGTAGATCAATGTTAGGGAGTTAGAGTGAAGATTCACCATTGAAATTTTTATAGGTCATAGACGGGATAGCATAGTAAATCATACTAAAATTTTAGACGAATCAATGTTACAGTTTGAAAGTTATTGTGTTTCAAAGTTGACACCTCATGGAGTTTTTATATATGTGCTGAGTGTTGGGGAAAACAGCAAGTGATGCTGTTTTGTGAGATGGTTTTGAATAAGCTCTTGATCTCCGTTGGGCTTGAATTTTGGATATGATAAAGTTGACATATTGTTGTAGAACATATTAAAATTTGAGAGGAATCCAGCGAGTGGTTTGGGATTTATAATTTTTCAAAGATTGAGTCGTAAGTAGTTTTTCTAGTGTGCTGAAATTCGGTTTTGTGAGATAGTTTTAAATAGGCTTTTGATCTCCTTTGCGGCTGAATTTTGGATATATTATAGATAAGATTTTATAGTAGAACATATCAAAATTTAGGATAAATCCAGCGAGTAGTTTAGGAGTTATGATTTTTCAAAGTTAAGACAGTGTGCTGTTTGTTAAGTGTTGTAACCAACTTTAGAAATTTTTGTAGAAGTGATGCTTTAACAGTTTTAAGAATTCTTTCTCCTATGAGTAGATGAGATATCATAGAGGACCTAAGGAATTATTTCGGAAATTTTATAAATTTATTCGAGTTTTACATTTGAAGCCGAAGTTGGATCTTAATGACCTTTCGGAAAATAAGAAGAATGTGTAAATTGCTAGTTTGTAACCAAACTCATCTTTAGGAGTTAGAATATGACATTTCAGTCTCAAATAAGAGTTTAGACATAAATTATGGAATTTTTAGAAGTTTCGGGACCAAGGGTAAAATAGTCATTTTACCATAAATTAATACTTTAATCAATTCCGTTCTATTAAGACCTACTATCTTAGAAGTCTTAGACTTCTAATCACCTAGAAAGTGTGCTGACACACTTGCCTCGTTTGACCGGCCACTGAATTCCTACTGTACAGATCGATTTGCGAATTAGAAAGTCGAGATCTGATTCAGGTAAGTCCACGGACTTACTTAGCTGGTTCTTGCATGTGTGTGATGTGTATGAGTGGTGTTTGTTAGTTAAGATAAATAACGAAACCGGAATAGGCCGACTTTAGTATATTGTGTAATTGACCCAAGTGTATGATAATGGGTCGTGACATCATCTGCCTAGCTCTTGCGAGAGTCTAGGAGGTTCCCTGCGACCAGCCCAGTCAGGTAGACGGTCAAATGCATTAGTACCATTCCGCGTTGGTAAACGGGGACATGGGGAAGGTTTGGGAATCCCTCGTGTCACAAAATAAGTATCATTAGTAATGACATATCACCTAATTAAAGATAATAAAAGGATTGATTGTGCATATTGATTGTGTATGTTGTGTGTTTGTGCTTTTACCTTTATACTTATGCATAGAATATTAGCTAACGGTTTTATACCGCTTGTAGATGCCTTACAGGTTAAGACAGTTGTAGAGAGATCCGGATGAATCGGTCAGCCTGGTCCACGTACTCTTTTAGTTGGGGGCGAGGTTGTCTTATGTTCTTTATATGCATCGTTTTAGTACCGTTGCTTTGTAAGGCTTATACATATCCTTCATGTATATATTGTTTAAAGTTTTCAAATGTTTTAATACTTGTGGGCCTTTTTGTAAGATCCTAGTAAAATTGTTGTCAAACTAAGGTCGGGACCCATGGTGAGGTCCTAACCAGTAGCTCCCAGAGTTCTGAAAATTTGGGGTGTTACAGCTCGGGTGGAGTTAATGGTATGGATCACATGGTTCAAAATTAGGTTAGGCAAGTCAACATCCAAACTAGAAAAAATCTAGTAGATCAACTCCAAAGTCTGATATGTTAATAGTTCCCTTGAGTTGGCTCGAGGAATCACACATCTAACCAAAATAGTAAACAAAATTTTGACTTCTAGGGTTAGGGATGCATGAATGAGCTGTCGAGATTTGGAGTTAGGGATCAAAAATTGTTCCTTGGCAAGCCTGATGCTTTCAGATCTAGAGGGATGTTGGAAGGAAGTATTGTTGGGAAGCACTAAAATCTCGCACAGTATTGTAGGAGTGAGAGAAATGGGCGTACCTTTAACCCAATTTTAAGGGTGAGGGTTCCCTTATCCTATTTGGCAAAAATGTTGACAAAGAACAATCTCGTAAGTCGCATGAAAGAAACCTCTCCAGCGTTTAGAACTTTCCATATTGAATAGTTTTTGAGAAGTGAGACGCATGGAAGTTGAATCGTTTGTAGGAACTCCACAGCAACCGAATCGCACATGCACAGAGGACGATTATGGAATCCATAAATCTGATCCATGATTATCACTATAAAACGTTGAAGAGTAAAGCATGAAGGGACTGTAAAACGTTGAAGAGAGGAAAAGAGATAAAAGGAAGGGATGATTGTATTTAAAAGGGACATGTCAAATCAATTTATGGCCTATCAAGATCTTGAGAGAACCAAGGTCTTGAAAACCGAAATCGATTTTGCATGCTTTCTTAATAAATCACAACAAATTTTCAAAATAAGATTTGAATTTTGAAAACAAAATCTTGGTGAAATTTTTTGAAATATTTTAAATTTTTTCTTTAAAATGATTTAATGATTAATCATCTAAAAAGATAAAAACCATAAATCCGATCCGTGATTATCACTATAGTCCTTGAAATACGTTTCAAGACCTTGGATTGCATTTCAATGCCTTGAAATAGAAAAGTGGACTACATAATAAGGAGAAAATAAAACGATTTATTCCCCCTAAAAATAATGCTTCCTTGTTCAACATACCAAGCTCCAATCTAATAATATTGAATCGATCTTCAAGTAGAGGCTTAGTAAATATATATGCAAACTACAAGATAGTCGAAATAAAAGATATTGATACATCACCTTTTTCAACATGATCATGTATGTAGTGATGTCTCACATCGATATGCTTTCTTCTTGAATGCTGCACAGGATTTTTAGTAATCGAAATAACACTAGTACTATAACATTTAATAGGTATATCTTTGAGATCAAAATGAAGATCACAAAGTTGTTAAGTTATCCATAGGATTTGTGCACAACAGGCTCCAACAACTATATATTCGGCTTTAGTTATAGATAGGGTGACATAATTTTGCATCTTGGAGTGCCAACTGATTAGGGATGACCCTAAGAATTGACAACATCCAGAAGTGCTCTTTCTATCAACCTTATAGCCTGCAAAGTCTGCATCTGAATAGCCAACGAGGTGAAATGAGTTTTGACGTGGATACCATAACCCTAAATCCTTAGTACCATTGAGATACAAAAATATCCTTTTCACAGCTATCAAGTGTGACTCTTTTGGGTTAGCTTGAAATCTCGCACACGTGCACACACTAAACATAATGTCAGGTCGACTAGCGGTTAAAAATAACAAAGAACCGATCATACCTCGATACTCCTTTTGTACGACACTCTTACCATTCTTGTCTTGATCTAATAAAAGAGTAGACCTCATTAGAGTTTTTGCTACCTTGGATTGATCCATTTTATATTTCTTGAGCAAATCCTTGGTATACTTGCTTTGATTAAGAAATATTCCGTTCTTTGCTTGAGTGATTTGAAGACCATGGAAGAAATTCAACTCTCCCATCAAGCTCATCTCAAATTCGGTACACATAATATCTAAAAATCCTTGCATAAAGAATTGTTAGTAGCACCAAATAATGTATCATCAACATAGAATTCTACTACTAATAAATCATTGTCTCTGGTTTTGACAAACAATGTTTTGCCAATCAAACTTCTTTCGAAATCATTTTCAAGGAGATACTTGGACAATCTTTCATACCAAGCTCGAGGAGCTTGCTTAAGACCATAAGAACCTTTGTCCAATTAAAAAACATGGTTTGGAAATTCATCATTTTCAAAACCAGGAGGTTGAGCAACGTATACTTCTTCTTCTAAGAAGCCATTTAGAAAAGCACACTTAACATTCATTTGAAAAGGCTTTATGTTCATGAAGGATGAAAATGCAAGTAGCATACGTATAGCTTCTAGAATGGAAACCGGAGCAAAAGTCTCCTCATAATCAATACCTTCTTCTTGGTTATAGCCTTGAGCTACAAATCGTGCTTTATTTCGAATGACTTTACCATTTTCATCCAACTTGTTTCGGAACACCCATTTTGTTCCTATGACAGATTGTTGCTTAGATCTAGACGTGAGAGTTCAAACTTTGTTTCTCTCGAATTTATTTAGCTCATTTTGCATGGCCATGATCCAATCAGGTTCTTGAAGAGCTTGAACGTAGTTCTTGGGCTCTACAAGAGACACAAACGCAAAAAAAGCACACACGTTGTTTACCCTAGATCGGGTTTGCTCTCCTGCTTTCGGATCTGAGATCATGTTCTCTTGTGGATGGTATGAAGAATGTTGAAACTTTCTTCTTTTGAAAACTGGAACTTATTCTGATGATTGAGGTTTGTTTGCTCGACTAGATTCAGGTACCGCTGGATTATTGCCTTTGGATCCAATGTCAAGGCCTTGAAGTTGTATTTTAAGGCCTTGAAATTGACTTCCAACAGTGTTGTTGTTTGTCGTTTCAAGATGTTGAAGATGTGTTTCAAGGTCTTGAGATTGTTCTCCGGTATCTTGAATTTGTTCTTGCATGTTCTTTTCTTGAGCCTTAGGGTATTCTTCTCCATCAGAATTTTGTTCTCCGTGTTGATTTAGATTTGAAACTACAAAACTTTCACTCAAAGTACCATCATTGATTTCATAAAAAATTACATGAATACTCTCCTCAACAATTTTGGTACATCTACTGTAAACTCGATAAGCTTTGCTATTTTCCATTATTATGGACAAAGCATGTACATCCAAAGGGTTTAAAATAGGAAATATTAGGTTTTCGACCCTTAAAAAGTTCGTAAGGAGTCTTTTTCAAAATAGGACGAATTAAGAATATATCTAAGATGTACTTAGCCGTGTTAACAACTTCAGCCCAAAAACCTTTTGGCAAACTATTTTCTAAAAGAATGGTCCTATACATGTCCTCTAGGATGCGGTTCTTACGTTTCACAACCCCGTTTTGTTGAGGTGTTCTAGGAGCCGAAACGTTGTGTGCAATACCATATTTTGCACAAGACGAATCAAACTTAAGTTGATCAAATTCTCTACCATGATTGCTTCGAATGGAAACGATAGGTAGTTTTTTCAAAGTTTGCAACTCCTTTCAAAGTTTTGAAAACTCAAACAAAGCTTCAGATTTTTCCCGTAAGAATGAGATCCATGCAAAACGAGAAAAATTATCAACAATGACAAGGATGTATTGTTTTCCCTAGGGAGATTTGACACCCATAGGACCATATAATTCCATATGTAAAAGTTCAATGGGTCGAGAAGAACTTACAACCTTCTTTGATTTGAATGAACTTCTTGTTTGTTTATCTTGTGTACAAGCCTTACATAGTTCATCAACCTTGATGTTTAGGTTTAGTAAACCACGTACCAAATCCTTTGAAAGAATATTCTTCATAATATGCATGTTTAACACCCTGAATCCGCGGGACTTGGGATTCTACGGGCGGAGACCTAACAATGGGTCTCAACCCTTAGCTTGACAACAATTTCACCGGATCTTACAACAAGACACAAATAAAGGAAAAACCAAAATACATTTAATGCAATAATATGATTCCCGAAACAAACAAAAGAAAGACTCCAACCATGTTCTAAACTCCAACGACCAAAATGTAATATACACAATATACAAAATACAAGATTCGAACCAAACTCATCCTAAAATGTACGGAACCCTGGCTGCCCACTCTTCCGGATTGCTCGGCCGCATTCCTATTCTGCAGGGCAACTACAACATCGGTATAAAACTGTTAGCTAACATTCCAAAGCATTAGAATCGTGGTAATGGCACATACACACATAAGTCAACATAAACACACATCATGCTCCAACACACACAAGCCGGTTTATTATCTTTTCATTTACGTCATTCCATTACTAATTCAACTTAGGTTTTTGACACGAGAATCCCCAAGACTCGCCTTTGTCCCTACTTACCAACAAGGAATGATGTTGATGCATCCGACCGTCTACCTACCTTGGCTAGTCGCAGAGAACCTCCTAGCTCTCGCAAGAGCTAGGCAGTGTTGTAGCCGCCCGTTATCATACACTTGAGCCAAATATCAATATATAAGGGCCCTCCTAGTTCCGGTTTTGTTGTTATAATCATAACTAAACACACACACAACCATTCACACATCGATGTGAATACAAGAAAGCTAGCTAAGTAAGTCCGGAGACTTACCTCGTTCCAAATCTAAATCAACAACGCTCTTGCTTCCCGTAGGAAGATACTCAAAGCGTGCTCACAACAAGGTACGTAATCAATAACTTCTCACGCTATAGAAGTCTTTAGACTTCTCACTCTAATGATCTTTACAAGATCATCCAAACTCTCAACCTAGGATCGCATCCTAAGACTCCATGATACAATAATCTCACCAAGCCTACGTAAGGGTATCATAACAACCCACTCTTCACAAGATCAAACACAACAGCCATGATAGTACACAACTAGTCTAGGAGAAACACATGATCATCATACTCGAGTTCACAAGACCACTTCCAAGCTCTAAGGACTCCTAGGTTCATAACCACTAAGTGGCATGCACAATTATCCTAGGTCCATCCTAGGCATGATACTAACATGGATCAACCTCACAACAAAGGAAGAAAAGAAGAAGAAGGGAGAAGAAGAGCTTATTGTTGAAGAAACGGAGCCGTGGAAACAAACGGCGCGACTGCATGCTGAAGGTCACCGCCCCCGCGGCACTGTTCACCGCCCCCAAGGCTCATGGAAAATCCCGGCGCCGCCCCTGCGGCTCACAAAGACCCCCCCACGGCTGAACTGCAAAAAAACGATTTGTCGGGCTTCTCTTCGATGTGCAAAAGTTCCTTGGTGCCTTGTGGGTGGCTTGCTCCATCTTGTATGTTCCCCTCATGGATCCACAACCGACACCCCTAGACCGGATCCACACACATGCAAACACAATAATGGAAAAAAACTAAGAATCCATGGCTTCCATGCCTACGGCTTAAAGAGGAAGAAGATGAAGAAGAGAAAGAATAAGAGAAGAGAAGAGAAGAGCTGCTCACCATCCGCATATGTAATCCATGGCTTCCATGGCTTCCATGCCTACCATCCGCATATGTAATCCTTACTGGACAGCCCACACAAGTCAAACGAGAAGGAAGGAGCATCATGTGAGATGAAGGAGGAGAAAAGAGCGAGCAAAGGAGAAGCACATGAATTTAAAGGAGAGAGAGAGGGAGAGAGAGAGAGAGAGATGGGGGGGGCTGCTCCCTTAAGAAAACAAGGGGACAAGCAGCCCATAGGTCTTCTTTAGACCACTGAACGAGGAGTGACACGCTAAAAGTGGGGAACGGAAGGTCGGATTGGGATTTTGGGTAAAATCCCGTCACTCAGCACATCGTGCCTGCAAAAACACTGAGTTGTGCCTGTGGGAAGGCCACTAAACTAACCTCTAACCGGAATCAAAATTCAGGTATTACATCAAATCCCCTTAAAAACAAGTTTCGTGCCAAAACATGCTAACGCATAACTGTCGGTCAAACATGTCTCAATAACCGCTCAAAAAACATAAATGTGCCAACATCGGTCATCTAATCCAAAGCCTACTCGTATAACCACATGATGACCTTGCAAGGTACACACACATACTCATACGAAACACACATAGCATAACACATCTAGATCTAACCGATCATACAATACATTCCCACTTGGAACACAAAATACGCATAAGCTCGTGCATGCACATAAATTCTAACCCATCGAACATATTGATACAACTAGTTCATCATAAAAAAATCAACCAAATATACTATTTCATGTCTCCCCGGTAGCCTCATTGGCTCTTCGTCTTCCACTGAATCATAATGACTAACATCATAACTCGAGTACTATATGTATTCTCATGACTAGTACACATGACGCATCGGGTGAACACTATCCACTCTTTGTGGCAATGCCAATCTGTAAATCACTTCCTACTTGTTCTCATCCCTAAAAAAGGTTGGTTAAATCCGGAACCCAACTGTTAGCATGAAATATTGTAATATTTTAGGCACGTTTTCTAAACGTATTTGATTCATATTGATAGTCTTTGATTGAACTTTGTGCATATGTGAGCTAGTATTACCTATATTGTCGATATGGATATCTACACTAGTTCTATGCTAATTACAAGTGATTTAGAGCTATTTCCGAACGGAATCGAGCAAAGAAGAGTTGATTTGATATGTCCATGGATTGAGGACATTCTTAGGAAGCAAATTGGAGTTTTAGCTTGAGGAATGCACGAGGCTAGGGAAGAATCACGTTCTTGCCCTAAACCACGCTCTAAAATACGGCCGTACTACAAACCACGTTTAGTTCCACGGCCGTGGAACCTTGCAAGGGAAGCGTGATGCATTCCAGTAACTATTACGGCCGTGGAATATATGGTACAAACCGTGACCTAATCCACGCCCTAAATTACGGTCGTGGAAACTTCAACGACCGTGATCTTGGCGAATCCTTTCGCCACACTTTGAAGCCACGATCTTTTGAAGATTGGGCCGGGCTGATATTTTATCTTGCCCTATAAAAAGACGGACGAAGCAAGATTCCGTCATCGACGCTTAGGATCGTTCATCTTCGCTTAGAGAATTTCAACGCCGTTTGGCCTTCGCTTGGAAGCATTGATCATCTCATTGGAGATCAAAGTTCGCATCGGGGAATTGCCCTAATCTCGCACTTTTGGTGGAGATTGCTGTTGAGATCTCCGGATTGGCGGAAGATCGAAGCTTTTGGAAGATTTTGCAAGAAGATCTCTCTTCTTGTTTAGGTTTGATTTGGAAAATTGACATCCCGTTTTCCCCTTCTTTCCTAAGATTGCGATTGTTTGTTTTATTTTGAATCCTTTGACAATACTTGTTCTCATTGTGACTTTGAGATTGGTTTGAAGATTATTGAAAGTTCTTGAAAGTTTTCATCTTTTTATCTTTTAATTCTTGAATTAATATCAACATGACTGTTATTGGCTAAAAACCCTTAACAATTCTAAGGTGAAGGGTTGATAGTTGTGGCTTAGATGACGATAGATCGATCGCAAACAGATTAGACCCTGAGAGTTAGAGAGAATCGCCGACAACCTTAAATTACGGCTTGTTCTTGAGTCCACGGCCGTGGAACCTCAAGAACTAACCGTGATTTCCCTTACGTTTACGAACTTGCTTTTACCTTAATCCAAAGTTAAAGATTTGCTTTAACTTAGTTTAGACTTGTCTTTTCTAGGTGGTAGTGAAGCCTCAACAACCTCTACCTCGATTGTGAGTGTCATAACCTCAATCGGTTTAGTTAGTCTTGATCCTTGGGTTACAAGTTTGGGTATTTGACATAAATTCTCATCTTTAGAATCTTTCTATATTGAGCCTCAACAACCTGTATAGAGAGTGCCTTGTAGGTGAGTTACATAAGGTTTTTGGAACTTCACCGTACAATTACCTTACATTAGTATACCTTTGCATATCTCAACTCTGTCTTTATATCATTAAGTATATCTTGAATCGATTGTCACAGGTGGATACTTTGATCCTTAGGATTGTTGTTTTCCCAATATTTGCAAAACTCTCATATTTACTCGCTTGATAATCTGCAATCGAATTTGTTCCCACCCAAATCCCTGTGTTCGATACTCTGGAATTCTTGCTTAGCTACGTCGATCCGTACACTGCGGGTTCGCTGCTTGATTCTAGTTTTATAAATTTTAAAGCTTATTTGCACACACCTTTAGGGGCGAACAAGTTTTTGGCGCCGTTGCCGGGGATTTGGTTTCGGCCGAATTCGGTAGCCGGTTGTCAAGCTTGGGAGCTTGCTCTCGTTATTTGATATTACTTTGAGTGCATGCGCAGGTCTAGGAACACCGAAGATCTCTTACCTCTTGATCAAGAGCTAGAGAAAACCTTGAGGCAAAAGCGCAAGGAAAAGAAGATGGCCGAAGAACACGAACGTGATCTTCAAACGGAGTTGGCGGAGAAGGAAGCTCAACTCCAATGGAACGAGAACCTCCGCCGGGATGAAATGGATCGTCATCAATCTGAATTAGCAAACTGCAGGATGCGATGTTCCAAATGAGGATGGAGTTAAGCGACCTTAAGAATAAAGGAAGCAAGAAATCCTCAAGGAGAGGATCAAGAACTAGAAGAAGAAGTCACTCGTCCGCTGATGATAGTGACTCTTCCATGCCACCGTTAGAGGAGATTGATCCCACGATCAATGTGAATCCTTTCCATCCACAAGGAGCTGCTAATCGCCGCATTCCACCTAGGAATGTGAGGGTCGAACGTGTGGATAATGAGCCAAGAACTCTTGGCCATCGGATGGATCCAATACAACAACCATGCCGCTTGGGCGTGAATTTTGATGCTGAAGATGTGCAAGGGTTTAGCTTTAACCCTCAAGTTATTACTCTTGTTCGCCAAAACCAATTTGGCGGTACAAGCGCTGAATCTCCACACCAACACTTGCAAAACTTTGAGTGTATGATGGAGACGATGAGACCGAAGAATGCTACCACCAACAGCTACAAGCTCAAGCCTTTCTTTTTCTCTTTGAAGGGGAAAGCGTTGTCTTGGTACCAAGCTCTTCCTAATGGGAAACTAGATACGTGGGAAGACCTTTCCGCGGAATTCCTCACCAAATTCTTTCCGCCCTCCAAAACGGCGGAACTTAGAGGTAAGATTAATGCTTTTTCCATGAGACCTAACGAAAGTTTGTTTCAATCTTGGGAAAGGTTTCAGGATTTGCTCTTGGATTGCCCTCATCATGGCATATCCAAGCTTGCCTTGCTGGAGATCTATTAGAAGGGGCTGGATGCGGGAACGCAATTCAACCTCCAATCCCTCTCATGTGGAACGTTCATGGACATGAGAGAAGATAACGCTTGGGACTTCATTGAGAAGCAAGCAAGAGTCATAGAGAAGTATTCCCACCGGAAAGTGGAGGGAAATCGTGTAGAGCAAGGAGCAAAGCTCACACATGAAGCTCAAAATCAGATTTTCTCCCTCAACAATGAGATCAAAGAGTTGAAGGAGGCTATCAAGACCAACTTCCCAAAGCAACAAGGGAAGGATGTTGGTTATTTGGGCAACAACAATGGCGGTGATAACACCAACCGCAACAACAACAACAACAATAACTGGAACAACAACCGGAATAACAATTGGAATGGAAACAACAACAACCGGAACAACAATTGGAACAACAATAGGGGTTCAAACAACAACAATTGGCGCTCCAATCAACAAAATTCCGGTAACTCTTATCCTTCCAATTCTAATTCACTAACTCCACCTTCCTCTTCCTCTACTCCTTTGAAAAGCCAAGGGCAATCATCTAATGGAGGAAACAATACGGGAAAGGAGAAGCCCGATCCCATGTTGGAAACAATTTTGGGAAAGCTTCAAGGGTTGGAGAACCGCCTCATCAAGGTTGATGATCAAGTTTCTAAGGTTGACAAAGCTCAAAAAGTTTTGGAAAACCAAATGTTCAACCACGCGGAGGAAGTTCCTAGAAATCAAGGGAAATTTCCAGGAAAGACGGAGGACAACCCTAAGGGAAGGGTGATGGCGATTACAACTAGGAGCGGAGTGACTACCACCGATCCGCAGCCTACGTTCGTTGAAGTCCCCGTAGAAAAGGACAAGGAAAAGGGGAAGGAGAAGGAAGATGTCTATGTTCCTCCTCCAGCTTACAAACCTCCCCTACCATTCCCTCAATCTAGAGCGCGAGCGCGCCTAGACAAACAATTCGGTAAGTTCATAGAACTCATGAGTAAGCTGCATATTAATATACCCTTCATTGATGCTATTGTAGCTATGCCGGCTTATGGCAAGTTCTTGAAGGAGCTCCTCTCCAACAAGAGGAAGCTAGAAGATTTTGGTGAGGTCAAGATGAGTTCGGATTCTTCGGATATCATCAAGACCATGAAGGAGAAAATGCCCCCAAAGTTGAAGGATCCGGGTCATTTTGCATCCCCATTGGAGTGGGAGATGTCACATATGATGCTTTATGTGACTTAGGAGCAAGTGTGAGCATCATACCACTTGCATTGTGTAGGAAGATCGGTTTAGGCGACCCTAAACCGGTGAAGATGACGTTATACATGGCGGATCGATCCATCACTCGCCCCGTCGGTATTGTAGAAGACGTCCCGGTCAAGCTAGGTAAATTCTTTGTCCCTATTGATTTTGTCGTGCTTGACATTCCTGCAGATAGTCCGGTCCCGATCATACTCGGAAGACCGTTTCTTGCAACTTCCGGCTGCATGGTCGATTGCAAGAATGGAAGACTCGCTTTTGATATTGGAGAAGAGAAAGTAGAATTCGTTCTTTCCACTCTAGTGAAGGAGCCGATCTTCGACGAGGATATTTACGATGTCCAAGATGAAGAAGGTTTATCTAGGGAAGAGGTAAGTGCGATTCTCTTTAACGATCCTTTACAAAAAGTCATTACCATGAGTCTAACAGATGTAGGGGAAGAAGGAGAGTGCAAAGAGGAAATTGAAGCCTTAGAAGCACAAGAAGAGATGCATGAAGTGGAGTTTGAGAAACTCCACGATGAGGCTGAGAATGTTAGAATCCACGGTCATACCCTGTATTCCACGACCGTGGATTTCACAACCAAAATCGACCTCCATTCCAGGGGATTACACGGCCGTGAACATATGGAGAGCCCGTAATTCTGACCGTGGAAGAGGGTGATCGGCATACTTCTTCAACTTCTTTTGATTCTTCTCCAACTCACTCAACACCCTTAGAAACTTCTAAGGAAACGTCGGATGCTCCTCAAGGATCATTGGAAGCTCCGAAAGTGATGGAACTCAAACCGCTTCCTACTCATCTAAGGTACGCTTTTCTAGGATCTAATTCTATCTTTCCGGTTATCGTTAGTTCCGAACTGAGCATAGATGAACATGAGCAGCTCATGATTGTCCTTAGGAAACATTGAAAAGCCATAGGCTATACTATTGAGGACTTAGTAGGAATTAAACCCTCCCTATGTATGCATAAGATACTAATGGAGGAGGACTTTAGAACTTCAAGACAACCTCAAAGGCGGTCGAATCCGACCATGAAGGAGGTTGTCAAGAAGGAAATTCTTAAACTTCTTGATGCAGGTATCATCTATCCTATCTCCGATAGCAAGTGGGTGAGTCCAGTTCAAGTAGTTCCGAAGAAGGGAGGAATGACGGTCATCACCAACAAGAACAACGAACTCATTCCTACCCGAACCGTGACTGGATGGCGAATGTGCATAGACTACCGCAAGCTCAACAACGCAACGCGGAAGGATCACTTTCCATTGCCATTCATCGATCAAATGCTTGAAAGGTTAGCACAACATTCACATTTTTGCTACCTTGACGGTTATAGTGGTTTCTTTCAGATTCCGATACATCCGGATGATCAAGAGAAGACCACATTCACGTGCCCTTGGGGTACGTTCGCCTATAGAAGAATACCGTTCGGGCTTTGTAACGCCCCAGCCACCTTTCAACGGTGCATGATGGCCATCTTCTCCGAATACGTAGAGGAAATCATGGAAGTCTTCATGGACGACTTCTCCGTATACGGTTCCTCTTTTAACGATTGCCTTTCTAACCTTTCTCTTGTTTTGCAAAGATGTGAAGACACTAACTTAGTTCTTAATTGGGAGAAGTGTCAATTCATGGTTAAGGAAGGAATCGTATTAGGTCACTTAGTCTCTAGTAGAGGGATAGAGGTAGACAAGGCTAAGATAAAGACCATAGAGAAACTTCCTCCCCCAATTTCGGTGAAAGGGATAAGAAGTTTCCTAGGACATGCTGGATTTTATAGACGTTTCATTAAGGACTTTTCTAAGATATCAAAACCTCTCACTAATCTATTGATGAAGGATGCGGTTTTTGAGTTTTCGCAGGAATGTTTGGATGCGTTTAACACCATTCGGCAAGCTCTAATTTCAGCACCTATTATCCAACCTCCGGATTGGACTCTCCCCTTCGAGATTATGTGCGATGCTAGTGACGTAGCAATTGGAGTTGTTCTTGAACAACGAAAGGAAGGGCGAACCCATGCCATATACTATGCTAGCAAGACGCTAGATGAAGCGCAGCTCAACTACGCCACCACCGATAAAGAATTTCTAGCCATTGTCTACGCTATTGACAAGTTTCGCTCTTATCTTGTAGGTGCAAAGGTGATTGTCTACACGGATCATGCTGCGATCCGGTACCTCCTTGCGAAGAAAGACGCGAAGCCAAGGCTAATCAGATGGATTCTTCTCCTACAAGAATTCGATCTTGAGATCCGCGACAAGAAAGGTTCAGAAAATTCTGTTGCGGATCATTTGAGTCGCCTAACACATCTAAGAGACGACCATCTACCCATTGATGACTCCTTTCCGGACGAACACCTACACATCATAGAGGAGTGCATCAACATGATCTCCAAAGGTAACGAACCGTGGTTTGCTGATTTTGTTAACTATTTGGTTTGCCAGGAGATACCGCCCGGACTATCCTACGCACAAAGGAAGAAGTTCTTTAAGGACGTCCGGGAATACTATTGGAACGAGCCTCTCCTCTTTAAGAGAGGTCCGGATGGCATCATTCGGCGATGTGTGCCGGAAGATGAAATGCAAAGTGTCATCCGCCATTGTCATTCACTACCTTGTGGAGGACACGCTAGTTCGAACAAGACTAGCGCAAAGGTATTGCAATCTGGATTCTTTTGGCCTACATTGTTTAGAGATGTGCAATCTTTTGTTTCTTGCTGCGATGCTTGTCAAAGAACAAGCAATATTTCTAGAAGGAACGAGATGCCCCTCAACAACATCCAAGAGGTGGAGATTTTCGACGTTTGGGGAGTCGATTTCATGGGACCATTCCCATCTTCTTGTGGAAACCAATACATACTATTGGCGGTAGATTACGTTTCTAGATGGGTGAAAGCAATTGCCTCTCCCACAAATGATGCCATGGTGGTGGTTAAGTTCTTCAACAAGACCATCTTTCCGCGAATTGGGACACCAAGGACGATCATTAGTGATGAAGGTTCTCACTTCATAGCCCGTCGCTTTGAAGCTCTTCTAGCTAAGTATGGGGTTACTCACAAGATCGCTACCCCTTATCATCCACAAACTAGTGGACAAGTTGAGATCTCAAATAGGGAGATCAAAGGAATTCTAGAAAAGACGGTTTCAAGGACTAGGAAGGATTGGTCCTTGAAGCTAGATGATGCATTATGGGCGTACCGGACTGCGTACAAGACTCCCATAGGAACCACACCATACAATCTTGTGTATGGGAAGTCTTGTCACTTGCCGGTGGAGCTGGAGCACAAAGCGTTTTGGGCTATCAAGTGGCTGAATTTCGGCATGAAGGAAGCGGGAGAGAAGCGTCTCCTAGACATCAATAAGCTGGATGAACTCCGCTTGAACGCCTATGAAAACGCCAAGATCTACAAGGAAAGAGCAAAGCGTTGGCATGATAAGCATATCATTCCAAAGGACTTCAAAGAAGGAGATCAAGTTCTCCTCTTCAATTCAAGACTTCGCCTCTTTCCAGGTAAGCTTAAATCCCGTTGGACCGGACCCTTTCTAACTAAGCGTATTTTCCCCCATGGTGCAGTTGAAGTATGGGGTGAAGCGAGCGGAAGTTTTAAGGTGAACGGCAAACGACTCAAGAAGTATACGCCGGAACTCCAAACTGAGGAGTTTGCGCCTACCGCACTCGAATAAGTGCAAGATTGGTCTAGCTACGGACCTTAAACAAAGCGCTTCTTGGGAGGCAACCCAAGGTATTGCATTTTCGTTTTTGTTTTCGATTCATAGTTTAGCTTAGAATAAACGTTTTTGCTTTGTTTTTGCCTCGATTTCTTCCGGTATGTTCGTGTTTTTGGTTGTAGGATCAATGGAAAAGGAAAAGAGGAGATAATGTTGAAGAGGAGTGACGAAACTTGGACTTTGAAGCTTTACAGAAGGTTCCACGGTCTAAATCACGGTCGTCATAGCTACATTGGCCGTAATTCCCAAAAGCCTTTGAAAAATCACCAAAACCACGGTTCCGTACACTTCCACGGCCGTGGAACACCCCGACAGACCGTGATTTTCAAAATTTTGCCTGCAACTATATAAGCCACGTTCTTCACAAACTCATCCCAAAAATCCCTCTTTCCACGACCTAAGTGCCGAAAATCCACGACCTCCTCAAAATCCTCGTTTCTTAATCGTTTCTAACGATTCTTCTTCCCAAACTGCAGCAAATTCAACCATAAACAATATCCAAGCGACGAATCGAGCGGAAATCCATCAACAAACGCGCATTTCGGATTTTTCAATCCGAAACAGAGGTTTATTCTTTCTTCTTGATTCTCGCCAATTTGGTTCGTTTTTGCTATAGATTTTTAGGAAGAACTGATAGAGACTGGAAGGAATTAGACTAGGACTGCTTGTTGTGGTGATTGCTTGTGAATTTGCTGAG
The DNA here is from genome assembly GCA_033239125.1 of Fagopyrum homotropicum. NCBI lineage: Eukaryota > Viridiplantae > Streptophyta > Magnoliopsida > Caryophyllales > Polygonaceae > Fagopyrum > Fagopyrum homotropicum. Next base: position 106,527,879 of record BSWB01000002.1, read on the forward strand.
ATTCGTGAAATTCTGAGACGAACCACGGCCTCTGGGTAAACTACGGCCGTAATTCTTGAAGAACAGACCGTAATTTTTGTGCAGAATGGATTTTGTAAGGAGAGTGTCGGGAAGGATAAAAGAGAAGAAGGGTGAGCAGAATAAGAAAAGGAAAGGAAATCCCTCCACCTCCTCATCCTCTAGGGCACCACCACCCTCATCTCCTTCACTACCATCTTCACCTTCACCTCCATCCTCACCTCCTCACCCTAGAATCCCAACCATACATGAGAACCATCTTGCTGCTTTCGAGAAGATCACGAAGAGGCCAGTGATTGGCCCTAGATATTTGTTGTTGGAGGATCTACATCCTCTCAACATAGTTGATGATCTTACTTGGCTCTTGGATAGAGCCGAATTAGTTATCTTCTCGGCTATCCGAGAAGACGCCTATGAGGAGATCACCCGGGAGGTTGTGACGTCTTTCGAGCACAGCCACGTAGATAGGACCGTCTCTTTCCGTTTCATGGAAAGAGACTACCATTTGAGTATCGTTGAGTTTGGGACTATTTTTAGGTTTCATGAGACCTTCAATGGTCGATTTCCGAGCGGTGTTTACCCCAAGGATTTTTGGGAGGAAGTTGCAATGATTTACGCCGACGAGGACCGTTGGCAACCCGCTGATACCAAGGCTAGATTGATGTACCATCTAGCCTTGAAGATAGCTCACCGTGTTCTTTCGGAGTGTCTCTTTCCTAGGACGGAGACGCCCCAAAAGATCAAGACGGATGAGTTATTCTTGCTCTATTGCATGCTTTATGGACGCCGTGCAGATTGTGCTACTCTCTTGGCTGCTACGATGAGCAAGCTCAAGAACAAGTCGAAGGGAAACATCGGATATGGTGGGATAGTTACCCACATTGCTAGGAGTTTTGGTGTAGATTTTTCTGCTTGCACCCGCATACCGGCCGTTCCTTTAGGGCTACATGCATTCATGGTTAGGGGTCTCATTTTCCCCACACATGGAGGTCCGCCTTATGCGGGCATGCCTTGGGAGACTAGGACGGGCAGGGGTATAGAGTGGCTGCCGGAGTATTCCATTATGGCGGGACACCATAATTGGAAGGAGACGTTCGCTGCGATGCATGAGAACAGGATAGTAGCTCCCCCTTATGTCCCACCACCGGTTGTCGAGGAGGAGGATATGGGAGATCAGTTTGAGAGTGGAGGAGGAGCGGAGCAGGAGTTTGGCACGTTTCCGGACCAGCCGGAGGCGGCCCCAGATGTACCTAGACGCTCTCCACGTCCAGCTAGAGCCTCAGGCTCGTCATCTCGCCGCGCTAGCGTGAGTGAGAGGCCTACGTGGATGACCACACCTCCAACATGGTATGGCGTTCCCCCTCCTTGGTCCACGGAGCAGCCAACAGCACCACCACCAGCACCAGCACCATCCGACGCCCCAGCATGGTACAGTCACGCCCCGGGATGGTACGAGCAGACGCCGGATTGGGCTACCGGACTTTCAGAGAGAGTTGGAGCGTTGGAGATCCGGGCCGACGCTAGAGACGGACGCCTCGACGACCTCGACCACATGATGAGGGACGTCTACCGCCAGCAGTTTGGGCGGCACTATGACTCCAGCTTCTCCCCATTCCCGCCTCCGCCGGCGCCGCAGTGATTCGATGCATGACCGTTCGTTTTAGACATTCCCGCCACCACTTTGTGAGTTTCTTTTTCTTTTCTTTCTTTTCCTTCTTTCTTTTGAACATTAGGGACAATGTTCGTCCTAAGTATGGGGTGGGATGTACTAAAAAGTTTGTAATAACTCTACTTACTATGTTCGCTTTCATTTGAGACTATCATTGCATGTTCATTATGTGTTGCACGTTTCCTTATTGCATTGCATGAAAAATAACTTGAAAAACCCATAAAAATTGAAAAATTTTGAAAATTTTGAGCTTCTAATGAATTGAGATGATTTCCATGATAATCACTACTTGTGAATTGAGTTTGATGACAATTGCATGCTTAAAAGAATAGTGAATTGAAAAGAATTTGAATGAATGAATTATACCTCTTTTGCAAGTTTCATAATGTGATTATGTTACCTAAATCATGCTAGGAAATTGAAGTTGAAATCACGTTATAAGTTCCTATACTTCTTGTTGAAATGATTAAGGCAATTCGATACTTTCTTTCTTCTTTCTTTGATCATCTAGCTCCTCATTGAAATATTAGCCTCCTTTACCTATCCGGGGATTTGGAGAAGTGAATGAGAAAAAGGCATGTTTGATGTGGGAGGGCCATGAGAGCAATTATTTGCAATCAAATGAATAGAAAGAAATTGTAGGTTTGGGGAAGTCAATCATGACGATGAGTAACTCGGCACCATTCACAAAGCCGGGTGTTTGTGTCTTGCCAATGTCGGATTGAGCGATATTCCTAGCGGATTATGGTATGTGCGCTAAGGGTTTGAGGCATCTCTTGAAAAATTGAGAAACGCCGATCTCCTAGGCTTCGGTTTTTGTGCACCTCTATCCATAACTCCAAAAGTAAAGTCGAAAAATGAAAAGAAGAGAGCGAAGCTCTAAGTTGAAGTGTTGCGGGAACCGCATAAGAAGAAGAAGGTAGTTGTCACTTTTCCCGGATTTATGCACCACTTTCCCTTAAAGTTTTCCCTTCCCTTCCGTATTCTAAACCTTTTCTTTGAAAGTCCTTAAGATCAAAAGAATGTTATATGACTTGGTGATCTAAATTGAAGTTTCTTGTGATTGATTTTGATAATGTTTGAAGGTTATAATGCTTGCTTAGAAGTCAAATCGGTTCATGAATTTTCTTTGCTTTTTACTCTTTAATTGAGTGTGTGAAAGTTTGATGAACGATTGAAGCAAGGTTTGAGAATGATCTATTCTTTAGAAGTCACATTCACCCAAAAAGAAGGTACACATATTTCATCCTAACTCTTGTTTAAAGCTCTTTGAAAGACCTTGCTTAGGGACAAGCAAGTGTTAAGTATGGGGTTATTTGTTACCATGAAATATTGTGATATTTTAGGCACGTTTTCTAAACGTATTTGATTCATATTGATAGTCTTTGATTGAACTTTGTGCATATGTGAGCTAGTATTACCTATATTGTCGATATGGATGTCTACACTAGTTCTATGTTGATTATAGGTGATTTAGAGCTATTTCCGAACAGAATCGAGCAAAGAAGAGTTGATTTGATATGTCCATGGATTGAGGACATTCTTAGGAAGCAAATTGGAGTTTTAGCTTGAGGAATGCACGAGGCTAGGGAAGAATCACGTTCTTGCCCTAAACCACGCTCTAAAATACGGCCGTACTACAAACCACGTTTAGTTCCACGGCCGTGGAACCTTGCAAGGGAAGCGTGATGCATTCCAGTAACTATTACGGCCGTGGAATATATGGTACAAACCGTGACCTAATCCACGCCCTAAATTACGGTCGTGGAAACTTCAACGACCGTGATCTTGGCGAATCCTTTCGCCACACTTTGAAGCCACGATCTTTTGAACATTGGGCCGGGCTTTTATATTTTATCTTGCCCTATAAAAAGACGGACGAAGCAAGATTCCGTCATCGACGCTTAGGATCGTTCATCTTCGCTTAGAGAATTTCAACGCCGTTTGGTCTTCGCTTGGAAGCATTGATCATCTCATTGGAGATCAAAGTTCGCATCGGGGAATTGCCCTAATCTCGCACTTTTGGTGGAGATTGTTGTTGAGATCTCCGGATTGGCGGAAGATCGAAGCTTTTGGAAGATTTTGCAAGAAGATCTCTCTTCTTGTTTAGGTTTGATTTGGAAAACGGATTGACATCCCGTTTTCCCCTTCTTTCCTAAGGTTGCGATTGTTTGTTTTATTCTGAATCCTTTGACAATACTTGTTCTCATTGTGACTTTGAGATTGGTTTGAAGATTATTGAAAGTTCTTGAAAGTTTTCATCTTTTTATCTTTTAATTCTTGAATTAATATCAACATGACTGTTATTGGCTAAAAACCCTTAACAATTCTAAGGTGAAGGGTTGATAGTTGTGGCTTAGATGATGATAGATCGATCGCAAACAGATTAGACCCTGAGAGTTAGAGAGAATCGCCGACAACCTTAAATTACGGCCTGTTCTTGAGTCCACGGCCGTGGAACCTCAAGAACTAACCGTGATTTCCCTTACGTTTACGAACTTGCTTTTACCTTAATCCAAAGTTAAAGATTTGCTTTAACTTAGTTTAGACTTGTCTTTTCTAGGTGGTAGTGAAGCCTCAACAACCTCTACCTCGATTGTGAGTGTCACAACCTCAATCGGTTTAGTTAGTCTTGATCCTTGGGTTACAAGTTTGGGTATTTGACATAAATTCTCATCTTTAGAATCTTTCTATATTGAGCCTCAACAACCTGTATAGAGAGTGCCTTGTAGGTGAGTTACATAAGGTTTTTGGAACTTCACCGTACGATTACCTTACATTAGTATACCTTTGCATATCTCAACTCTGTCTTTATATCATTAAATATATCTTGAATCGATTGCCACAGCTGGATACTTGGATCCTTAGGATTGTTGTTTTCCCAATATTTGCGAAACTCTCATATTTACTCGCTTGATAATCTGCAATCGAATTTGTTCCCACCCAAATCCCTGTGTTCGATACTCTGGAATTCTTGCTTAGCTACGTCGATCCGTACACTGCGGGTTCGCTGTTTGATTCTAGTTTTATAAATTTTAAAGCTTATTTGCACACACCTTTAGGGGCGAACACCAACTCTCTTCTAATGTCCAAAACGTATGACGTCTCGCGTCCGTGATATCCTTCACTAGACCTGTCCCATGTCTGAACCCAAGTGGTCCGTACCTCCTAACTATATACGCCATCTGGCAACTCAGCTCGATTAACATCTACTTTTGGACCACCGTCACTCGAGCGAGGTCGCCCTTATCTGCTCAAGGATATCTGCACATGTACTACTCAAATTCTAACACAACGGTGTACATCACTTCCACCAATTTTATGCCTCATAAATGGGCCATCACAAATGAAATTTGAAAACTAATATAATGCGTGAACTCAATCACGGAAAGTGTTCGGATCACACTTGTTCTCAATCCAACACAGAGGCTCCCAACACATCCTTTAAGGCCTGAAAAGCCCTCTCTATCTTACTATATGCCGGAGGATACAAAACTGACATGAAATGCAATTGGTTCCCTAAGCGGCACTATCCTGCCGCCCAAAAATCTCGAGATGAACCTCCTATCTCGATCCGAGATAGTCGTACTTGGTATCCCATGTAATTTAACTATCAACTTAGAGAATTACTCCACTAGTCGTCTCATCGGTCATGCTTCCTAAAAAGGTGTAAAACACGTTGTCTCAATCAGTCGGTCCACAGTGACCCAATCCTTTCACAACTGTTAATTTGATCTAAAACCGGTAATAACCCTTATGGAGGTATCCTCTCACCCCACCGCACAACTAGCAGTGGTTGATACCCTTCTCCTATCTCGTGGTGCTCAAGCTTGACCTGATGGCACGTCGTATATTGACTAAGCACTTAGCAACATCGGCCTTAAGCCTACCTAACTAATGTGTATATCACCAATACAAATACCTCTTACCAGCACCACGGTGAACTAGTAAGGGTAGTGTGAGCCTCTCAGATGCTCTATCTCAACCCTTCGTTACGAGTACACATAGACGCTCCGGCCGTCTCAATAAACCGTCAACCCATAAAAGTAATTATGGTGTTTCTCCTCGGGACCTTGTATCCTAGATCTTCCTCATAACCATACAAATCCCGTGTTTCTGTTGGGTCTCTTCAAAGATCATCTAAGTTAATAAACTGAGGCTGAACTGGCAGTTAAGTTGTTGCTGCTCTTGAAGCGTTCACTTACTAAGGGTGTTGGTGATCACATTCACCTACCTTGGATGATACCAAAATCATAAGACCGAAGTCCTTAACCAATTGTAACCATCACGTCCGGTGGATATTCAGCTCTCGCGGAGCGAATATGTATACATATCGTACTCTTATCGGCCATACAAGATTAGCATGTCCCTTCATAACAAAATACCGACGTCATCTTAAGCGCGTGTATGAAAGCGTCTAACACTCGATTCTTCATCGGTCATTCTTCTTATATGCCCACAATCGTCTCACACACATGTGAAACCTCTCTCGCTACTTCATTTGTATCCCAAGCTCTGCTTGGATGTATTCATAATGTCATAAAGTCCCCATGACTAAATGTCTGTGCCAAAGAAAACAGAATGGAGGTCACTCACTGCTTCTGCTTCTATTAACGCTCCACGGACACGTCTCGGACCCCACAATCTAATCGACTTCCTCAGAAAGGAAAAAAGTGTCAAAACCATCCCGCAACTCGGCGGTTATAGCCACCCAACCTATAAGCTTCATACCTCTTCCACATACCATGGAGGTATTACCAAAACGATCACCTCGTTCTCATTGGATCAACTTGATAACTCTCAATATTGCTACGTGTCCTAAGAAGTCACCTCAGCCTTCCTAAACCGCTAAGATAACTCCGCTTCTCATGCATAACTTGTATTATTGTCATCCTATGTCACACTTATTCCTCTCAATTATGAGAGTACAACAACCCGTTGTTAACAAAAGCAAACTCACATACGCATTCGTACATCTCGCACATCAATTGTTGTCATGAAACGTTAGGTTACGGTCCACCTCATATAACAACGCTTGCAAGTCTGCAACACTAGCATAAGCTTAGGGTCCACATTGGAACCACCTGAAACCACAAATCAAACGTCACTACCGCAATCCGATTCAAAAACCCGATGAATGCACATCCATATATACTCAAACTCACCAATCGCACTAGTGAGTCAAAATGGCTTCACTACAACTTGTAGTGACCATACCGGCCCGAAACGCCGTCTTAATTAGGTCCTTTCTTTTCTCTACCCTAATATGGTGACATCTCTACTTCAAGTCGATCATATAAAAACATTGTAACCACATGCAACTGGTCTAGCAAGTCGTTCACTACGGGGATAAGATACCTCTACTTGTTGGTCATCTTACGCATCTCTCGATAATCAAAGTACAACTTCTCCAATCCGTATTTTTCCTTAAAACCGTACCACTATGTCCCCATGAATAACACTACGCGAAATCCTAAACACAATACTGAAAGATCCACCTCGTTACTTCACCACATACTAACCTCATAAGCTCAAAGCTTCCAACGTTACTATACTCAGGGTTCCCGTTTCACACCATAGCCACCATGGTTCCTTGGGGTGAGTCTAGAAACTTGACTCATCTCTTGCTAGCGGCAGCATATCATCCGTTTCATAAGAACGAAATATCATGCATCCTCTTTACATATTTTCCCATTTGCGTAAAGCAACTAGGGAAGCCTCACCTTCCTTTGATCCCCTAGATCCCTTTATCATGATCAAACCTTACAGGTTCTATCCCATATATTTCTCCTATATGTCGTTCTTATGACCTAAGAAGGTCGCCAAAAGGTCGTTATAATCTCCTTCTCGGATGTTTCTTTATAAGTACTTTCTTGAACTCGTTCAACATTATTTGATTTAAAACAAATGCGCTTCCGTGGATCTACTTCATTACTATTTACATTGATCCTTCGCAAGTACTCCAAGCTCTTGTTTCCGATCCTCTATGTTTTTGTTAGTTGTCGTTTCTAGGAAGTGATGCTAAGAAAATCCAAGGCAAGAATGCCAAGAACTTGTTCGCTCAAATCATGCACACAAAGTCTTACAATTTATAACTCGATAAGATATCCTAGAATCCTAGCTAACTCGCAATGTACGGATCGGAAGAAGAAAGGAAGGCATTCCGAGGTCGAACACAAAGACCGAGGTGAGATTCAATCATGCAATGATCAAAGATTGTTGAAGTCTAAGATAAGAAGAGAGATGGAAACAAAGAAATGAAAACCATATGTTGTTGATGGATTTTATGGTGATCAAGTAAAGATCACAATGAGCCAACAATGTCAACAAAAAAAACATAGACAAGATATAATATCAAGGTATAAAGAGCGGATTCTAGAGATTCGGATGTCTGGTTATGGCAAGGACTGATGCTTCAAATCAACCTAGGAACAAGCTGCAGTATGTTGGGAAGGAATGTTTCTCTAATGGGATCAATCACCGGGTAGGTCTCATGGTCCACTAGTCCCACACCTAAGCTCCTATTACCGGGTAAGTATCTAGGAACCTAAGGTTGGGAATTCTACACAACCCGGATTGCGATCTAGGGGTCAAATCTCTCCTTACCGGGTAAGTCTCGGAAAAGCAAGTCCTAAGCAACAATCCAAGATCACTCAATCCCATAGCGGTTGTTGAGGCTCACTACTACCAAATGTTTGTCATCTTCTATAGCTAAGAGCGAGAATTACCGGGTAAGTCTCATCCCTCACCTAGTTTACTAACATAGGTAACCCTAATGCTAGATTAGGCTCAACAAACACTAAGATTTCAACTCTCAAACTCCCTAATATGAAGATATGACAATATAGGAACTTCAACTCATACACCTCGGGTGGATCATGGACATACCGGACAAAATGGATGAAGAACATGCCAAGATTGTAAACTGAGCTAGGTATTTCAAGCAACCAACTCCCCTAAGATACATATAAGTCGAATGTATCATTATCTTAGCCATAACCTTTCATCCATCTCCCTAGAATCACATGCTACTTAGCCAACAACTATCGTCTTAAGTTCATTCATCATGAAAACAACAAACATGCATGCCATAGCTAGAAGAAGGTAAAGAAGGCAATATAAAGCAAAGAACAAGCTGAATAATAAGTTTATAACAAGCATAAAACCATCCAAGAGTAACTTCAAAATGAGGTTAGCAATCTCTACAACTTTCCTCACAACAAGTCTCTCAAAAACTCACTCTAAGACTTTGAAAATGGTGTTCTTTTGTTCTCTTCAATGGAGTCTTTTCTCTTCTCTTCTCCATACTTGGGATTTCAAAACTAAGGAATGTTAGGAGAATGTAAGGTCCCCTGCAAAAGTGTGTAGGCTACAACAAGACACCTCCCATCCATCATGGGAGCCAAAGGTCGTGGGTAGGAAGATTATGCCAAGTGTTGTGGTGGTCCTGACGGCGATCTCTGATGGTCCAGAAAGCATTTTGGCCGAGATGGGTGGGGACTGGACCGAGGTCAATGGCTCCATGGATAAAATCATCACTAAACACAATCCGGTGCAGGGCTCGAACCAACTAAGGTAAATTTCTTCTTCTTTTCTCCATGCTTGCTTTATTGGGACCTTGAATGCGGGCTGTCACGAGGCTTGAACATCAGATATGATCAATAATGCATGAAAGATCTTTAACATACCTACAAAGCCAACAAATTCTCGTGTAGGCGTCTATTCCGACGAAATAACTCGATAAAACATAAAAAATGTCCCGAACATTTGAAAAACCAACCATGAATGAATGTAAAAACTACCTAAAAGAGTGCCTAATCTAGTGTCTTAAATCACGTCATCAGTTTCCATAGTCTTGTTTACTCCTCCCATCCGCCCTCATCAATAGGCAACCTACTCATGTACATTCTTGATTGTCACTGGTTAGCTTATAGTTGACCTCCTTGAGGTCAACGACTTACCTTTCATCTATACTTTTCATATAATAGTTCTTCATGAAGGCTACCCATCCTCGGGATACTCTACCTTAAACTCTTCTAGCTCGATCCACAATCCATGATTCCTTCGTCTTTCACAAGACAACTATACTCTTCTTGACCTTGTTGTTTTGTATAACTCACTTCCATAGGCTTAACCACTCTCTCGTAACGTCTTGTAATTGTGTCTTCTCAACATCTCTAAAGTTAGTCATTATCAACTCGTGTTTCTCTTGGTTGATGTCTTAGGTCTTTTCGTAATTAAAAGCTTCTTGTTGTGTTTCTCATCCTCTCGGGACCAACATCTACTCACTCTTCTTTCTTCTTGGTGTTGCTTAGCCTCATCAATACGATGGAAAACGGTTGGCTCCACTGAGGTATACTTACCATGTGAATCCCCACCACGTGATCCTTCTCATAATTCTCGTAACTCCGAAGAAGTCAACCCCCCTGTATCCTCGGAAACTTGACACTTCATCTTTTGGTACCACCGTAAGCTTAACTTACGGGTCTCCTCAAACCTTCCGTAACTTGTTCGACCACACTTCTCGTCTTGAAACTCATGCTTAGAAACTCCTATAGAAAACTTCATGTCTTAATGGAATACCACCTTAACCTTGCTAGAATGTACCCATCTCCTCCTCAATTTGCATCTTTAGTTGTCCACGCATCCTCTTGTAGAACCTTAAGTTCGTTATCTCTTTTAGTATCATTGTTGTTCAATCGTGGCTTCTTTGAAACCACTTCCACACCTTCCTGTTGCTTCCTTTACGTGTATTGCTTCCATCTCGATTTCTCTTAAGTTGTCTAGAGTTTTCCTTTTACTTGTTCGTCCTTGTGGTTAATGTCCTCATTAGCCTTTCCATGGTTACTTTGACATCCTCAAAAGGAATCCAATGAAACTCCAAGGTGTTCGTCAGAATGTGATGCTCAACTCGGTAGTTGAGCATACTCATCCTCGTATGTACACTATCCTAAGTCAAACGACGTCGTCCAAGGGCGATGATATCATTCTATCATCTTAACTCTAAGGTCCCATATCTCCATATGTTACTATATATCATATGTGTACGTATAAGACTATACAAGCCATAAGTTCACATTACTACCAACATACCAAATCCATGAAAACCACTTTAATAATACAAGGTCTAGAAACGTACTATAGTCTACATATATAACTATACATAAGGAGTGATGGTCTGTACATTCTATCCTACACTCACTATGCTCGTGATTTTGAAAACGAAATTCATTTTTAAACTCAGAACCCCTGAGGGTTTTATTTTCCTTCTATTCAACCTTTAGAAGATTGCGAGTGCCATTGTTGTCAACCTAGGTCTATGATACCATATTGTAATAGTCCGAATCCGCGGGATTTGGGATGCTACGGGCGGAGACCTCACGATGGCACCCACCCTTAGCCATACAAAAATTTCACCGGATATTACAACAAATCACAAACCATTAGAATCATGGTAATGGCACATACACATATAAATCAACATAAACACACATCATGCTCCAACACACACAAGCTGGTTTATTATCTTTTCATTTACATCATTGCATTACTAATTCAACTTAGGTTTTTGACATGAGAATCCAAGAGACTCGCCTCTGTTCCTACTTACCAACAAGGAATGGTACGGATGCATCCGACCGTATACCTGCCTAGGCTAGTCGCAGAGAACTTCCTAGCTCTAGCAAGATCTAGGCAGTGTTGTCACCGCCCGTTATCATACACTGAGGCCAAATATCAATATATAAGGGTCCTCCTAGTTCCAGTTTCGTTGTTATAATCATAACTAAACACAGAAAACCATTCACACATCGATGCAAATACAAGGAAGATAGTTAAGTTAGTTCGAAGACTTACCTCATCCCAAAGCTAAATGACACAACCGCTCTTGCTTCCCATTAGAAAATGCTCACAGCGTCCTCCCAACAAGATACGTAATCAATAACTTCTCACGCTCTAGAAGTCTTTAGACTTCTCACTTTAATGATCTTTACAAGATCATCCAAACTCTCAAGCTAGGATCGCATCATAAGAGTCCACGATAAAATAATCTCGCCAATCCTAGGTAAGGGTATCTCAATAGCCCACTCTTCACAAGATTAAACTCAACAGCCATGATAGTACACAACTAGTCTAGGAGAAACACATGATCATCTTACTCGAGTTCACAAGACCACTTCCAAGCTCTAAGGACTCCTAGGTTCACAACCACTAAGTGACATTCACAACTATCCTAGGTCCATCCTAGGAATGATACTAAAATGAATCAACCTCACATCAAAGGAAGGAAAGGACAAGAAGGGAGAAGAAAAGCCTACTATTGAAGAAACGTAGCCGCGGAAACAAAAGGCGTGACTGCGTGCTACAGGTCACCGTCCCCGCGGAACCGTTAGCCTCTCCCGAGGCTCCTGGAAAATCCTGGTGCCGCCCCCGGGGCTCTGTTCACCGCCCTACGGTTTACTAAAACCGCCCCCGCGGCTCACAGAGTCCTCCCCGTGGCTGAACTCTAGAAAGGCGATTTGTCGGGCTTCTCTTCGATGTGCAAAAGTTCCTTGGTGCCTTGTGGTTGGCTTGCTCCATCTTGTATGTTTCCCTTATGGAAGAAAACTAAGAGTCCATGGCTTCCATGCCTAGGGCTCAAACAGGAAAAAGATGAAGATGAGGAAGAAGAAGAGAAGAGAACAACTTCCTTATACCATCCGGATCTGCAGTCCTTGCTGGACAACCCACATAAGTCAAAGGAGAAGGAAGGAGCACCATGGGAGATGAAGGAGGAGAAGAGAGGGAGCAAAGGAGAAAAACGTAAAATGAAAGGGGGAGAGAGAAAGGGGTTGCTCCCTTAGGGAAACAAGGGGTCAAGCAGCCCATAGGTCTTCTTTAGACCACAAGACGAGGAGTCACATTCTAAAAGAGGGGAATGGAAGATCGGAATAAGATTTTGGATAAAATCCCTTCACTCAGCACATTGTGCCTGCGGAAAGACTGAGTCGCACCTGCGGGAAGGCCACTAAACTAACCCGTAACCGGAAGTAAAATTTTGGGCGTTACTTCACTTACGTGATCAAGTCGTCTATGCCAAAGCCTTGGATAGTCAGTCAAGGCCTTCAGACACGTTAGTTTTGTTCCTGAAACATGGTTAGTTCTCATTGAATAAAATTGTTACATCTAGGAGCAGTAAGCACGACATCACCCCATAACTTATCTTGAACTTCACATTAATCCGAATCAAAAATCACCTTGTTGCCTTTATCACATAACTGAGAGATGCTAAAAAAATTATACTTCGTCAACAAGATAAACATCATCAATAAAGTTAGATGAATTATAACCGATTTTACCAATGCCAATGATGTTACACTTTCCTTTATCACCAAGCGCATTGGTTCCACATGATAACTTCTTTAAATCTTAAAGCAGTGAGCTTTTTCCACTCATGTGTCTTGAGTAACCGCTATTTAATATCTATTTATGCTCTATTCTTTGTGATATCCTACAAAACAACAAACTTCAACCTTTTCGGGTAGACCAAATGGCATTATTTGGTCCATATCCAGGTTCAATCATGTTTGGTGGTCTAGTACCTTTGGGAACTTAGATTTCCTTAACTTGTTTCCTTGGACATAGAGGATAAGTATTTCTAATAATGTAGGGATAATTTCTTTTACATGGACAAGTTGATTTTACGTGACCATTTTTACAACAATAGAAACATGTGGGCATATGTGAACTTCCTTTAGTTTTAACAAAAGTAGTTGTTGTTTTTCTAGGAAAATTAATGTGATAATGGATATCACTTTTGTTAAATGAAGATTGTTGTGCACCCATCATCCTTTCGAGATTGCCTTTCGAACGGGTGAATTGAATAAGTGCAGCCTTCTGGTCTCTACATGTCACAGTTAGATCAACCTTCTCTTTCTCTAGATTAATATAATCTTGATGTAGAGATGAGAAGTTGTCCTTAAGAATCGCATTTTCCAATTCCAAGGCCTTGATATTGTCATCAATGTCTAACTTTTCGGTGTTGAGATTTTCAACTTCCAAAGACAATTCACTTACCCGTTTCTCTTGTTTGAGAAGCTTTTCTCTTATGGCACTTATCCTTACCCTATGTTCTTCAGCACATATGATAATGTCTTTAAGAAACTGTGTGAGCTCTAGGTTGGATTGCGACATAATAGTACTTACCACACCCTCAATATAGAGGTTAGGATCCTCTTCTTGATCGACCATTAAGCACAAGTTTGCTTGATCTTTTTCGTCTTCTGACTCATTTGTTTAATTTGAGTCACTCCATGATGCTACCATAGCTTTCTTATTTTGATCATTCTTTCTAAACTTGTTCCTCTTCTTTTGTGGACAATTCTTTACGAGATGATCTACTTCACCACAATCAAAACAAGTCAATACTCTAGTTTTCTTATTAGGGTTAGGAAACTTACCTCTAGGTCTTGATGATCGTGGATATTCTTTGTTGTTTGCGAATTGCTTCTTCATTTGAAGAATTCTTGCAAGAACTCTTGAAATCAAGGTGAATGGATCTTCTTCCTCCTTATCACTCTCTTCATCATCCGATGGCATGTCGTTCTTCTTGGATCTTAGGGCAAGATTCTTTGTATTTGATGGTAGCTCTCAATCTTCTTCACCAAGAACCATATCATGGGTGATTAACTATCCAAGAAGGTCTTCAAGAGGTAGTGTTGTAAGATTCTAAGCTACTTCAACGACGGTTACTTTTGGTCCCCACTTAACTTTAGGCAAGCTTCTTAATACTTTCCTTACTTTTTCTTCATTTGTGAAGACCTTTCCCAGTAAATCTAGATTGTTCACAATCTCAGGGAATCACATGAAAATCCCTTTGACCATCTCATTTGAGTTCATCTTAGATAGCTCATATTGCCTTAGGAAGATGCTTATCTTTGTATCCTTGACTTGACTTGTTCTTTCGAACGTAACTACTAACTTGTCCCATATTTCCTTTGCACTCTTGCATAATATGACATGGTTAAATTCATTTGCATCCAATCCATAATAGAGCAAGTTCATGGCCTTGTAGTTCTTTGATACACTATCCAAGTCTATTTGAGTGAAGTCAACTTCCTTCTTTTCGAGTAGGACTCCTTCAAATGTGGTGGCTGGGATTTTAGGGCCAGTTTGAATGATGCTTTATAGTTTCATGCCCTGATCAATGATAAACATTTGCATTAGAGCTCTCCAGTGGGAAAAGATGTTACCGCAAAAGAGGGGTCGTCGAGGTGTGGATCTTCCTTGAGCGAATCCTCCATCACCTACAGAGTTCATGATTAGTCTCACTGATGGTTGTTATTTGATTTCTAGGACGTGATGTTTAGCAAATCCTAGGCAAGAGTGCAAAGAACTTGTTCACCCAAATCATGCACACAAAGTCTTACAATTTATAACTCGGTCACATATCCTAGACATCTAGCTAACCCGTAGTGTACGGATCACAAGTAGAAAGGAAAGCATTCTGATAACACGATTTATGACGTTAGTTTAGGCACTCATTTATATAGTTTTTCAGCTCATTCATGCATAGTTTGCACTAGTTTGTGAAGATTTGCACTTAATTCATGTATGTTGTCGAGATAGACGTCTACACGGACTTTTGCATGTTTTGTAGGTATTTTGGGAGCTTTTGGAGCTTAATCGATACATTCGAGGATCGTTCCTTGTGATGACACACTTCCGGACCCATTGGGAAGCAAGTTAGGAGCAAGGGAGAACAAATGGGACCTTGTTGGTGCATGCCTTGCACCAACACGTGGCTTGATGATCCATAGAAGTCTGAATCACCAAAACCACGGCCATTGGGACTTCCACAGGCATGGAAATAGACCGTGGTTCTCCCTGCACAGCTGTGACAGCTGTCCCATGATCTCCATAACCGACCCTTGCCCTTCATGGTGTATAAGAAGTGGTCCTGCAGGCTATTGAGGGCAGACCACATCATTCCATTCTCTCCCACACTCTCACACAAGACACCATTGGATTGGAGCTACTCTTGGAGGAGAAGAAACACTCTCAGTTGGAGAAGAAAAAGAAGCACACTAGTCTTATAGTTTTCATAGTTTTCGAGTGGTTTTGAGTGAGTTTTGTTGAAGACAATTGCTAGGGCTATAAGAAACGATTCGAACCTTCTTTTGAAGGGTTGTAAGCCCTTCTTGACTTTGATTTAGCTTGGTTTTCTTATCCTACTTGTTTCATCTACTTTTCATTTCATTCTCTTGATATGGATTCCATGATTTTATGCTTGTTGAGCTTGATTGTTATGATGCATGTTGTTGGCTAAATAGATGCAATTCTAGGGTAAAGAAATGATTGTTATGTCTTGGACTATGATAGAATAGACTTAAATGAATCTTTGGATGATTTACTTGCTCGTACTCGAGTGCTGTTAGAAATCACGGTCTGTTCCAGCGAGACCACAACCGTGGTTCTTAGGAACTGACCGAGATTTACTTCTGTTGATCTTTAAATGATAAATCTGCATGTTAGGATGTTATATTGTTGAAATCCTAATGTTTATTAAGCTTAATCTAGCCTAGGGTGACCTAATGCTAACAATCTAAGTGAGGGAAGAGACCTACCCGGTGATTTCCGATCTTAAGTACCATAGATGGTGAACTCTAGCTAGTAGTGAGCCTCATAAGCCGCTATTGGATTGAGTGTGCTAGGATTTATGTTTAGAACTTGCCTTCCCTAGACTTACCCGGTAAGGAGAGGCTAGATCTCTACATAGCAATCCGGTTTGTGTAGATTTCTCAACCCTAGGCTCCTAGAGACTTACCCGGTCATAGAACCTTAGTTGTGGGATTAGTGGATCATAAGACCTACCCGATGATGGGTTCCATTTGAGAAACACCCTTTCCCAACATACTATATTTGATCCAAGGAATGATTAGAAGCTTGAGTCCAATGCCATAACCGGAACTCCTAACCCCTAGAATCCGCTTTTCTCTCTTTGATTACCTATCTCGTGTTTGTGTTTGATTATTTGTGTTGGTAGCTTAGTAGTTTGTTAATTCTTGCATGATTTGTGATCCTTGATTTATCACCATAAAACCAATCCAAAAACATTGAGATTTTCATTTCTTTATTCCTTTCTCTTTTCTTAGCCTAGATCTTCACTATCCTTAGTCACTATTGACTCAGTTTCACCTTAGTCTTTGTGTTCGACCTCGGAATACTATCCTTACTACAAAATGACCCATACACTGTGGGTTCGCTAGGAGTTAGGGAAAAATATATCGAGTTATAAATTTAAACTTTTGCGTGTCACAATCTTAGCGTAACAAGTTTTTGGCGCTGTTGCCGGGGACTAGGTCTAGATTGAGTCTTTTTGTGATTGTTTATAGTGTAGGTCTTTCTTGTTGCTTTTGATCTTGTTTGGTTTGTGTTTTTGCAGTTTCAGGGCATCTCTCATTCTTTAGGTGCATGCGAAGATCTCGTGGCAAGGATTTAGCTCCATTCGATCCAGAACCAGAGAAAACCCTTAAAGCTAGATCTAAGAGCATTAAGAAGAAGAAGGAGATGGCCGCAAGAGATCTTCAAGCTGAGTTGGATGAGGCTTTACAGCAAATTAGGTTAAGAGATGAGCTCTTGAAGAATGAAAGGAGACTTGCCAATGAGAGGCAAGAAGCAACTAGGAGGGAGATTGAAGAGATTAGGCAAGCTCTTGTGCAAAGAGAGCTTAATCGTAAACAACCTCCTCCACCACCACCACAACCGATAATGATTGAGGAGCCACAAACGTTAGGGCAACATATGGATCCGGCTCAAAGAGTACACCGCCCGGGTGTGAACATAGGAGATCCCGCAGCCCATGACTACGAGCTCCGCCCTCAAGTGCTACAAATGATCCGGCATAATCAATTTGGAGGGATGGAAAGAGAGTCCCCTCGTCAACATTTGATGAACTACGAGATATTGATGGAGACTCTAAGGCCGCCTAGGTTGGAGAACAAAAACCATAAGCTTAGGGCCTTTTCCTTCTCACTTAAGGATAAAGCCTTGGCTTGGTACCAATCGATTCCACTAGGGCGTGTGAGTACTTGGGAGGAGATGACAACCGAGTTCTTGACTATGTTCTTCCCACCTTCCAAGACTACCAAGCTAAGAGGGAAGATAAATGCCTTCGTGATGAAGGATAGAGAAAGCCTATTCAAGTCTTGGGAGAGGTTCAAAGACCTTCTCCTAGATTGTCCACACCATGGTATACCGAAAATAGAGATTTTGGAGATCTACTTCAAGGGACTTGATGAAGATAGCCAATTCAAGCTTCAATCTCTTTCCGGTGGGACTTTCATGGAAAAGAATGTAGATGAAGCATTGGAGTTTGTAGAGAAACAAGCTTTGGTGATTGAAAAGTACTCCCATAGGAAGAGTGATGGGAGGAAAGTGGAAGCATATGAGGTGAGTGAAGTCACCATGAGTAATTTCAAGCTTGATGCAATCAACAATGAGCTTAAGTCTTTGAGGGAGTTGTGTGCTACAACTTGAAGAGTCAAGCAAGCCCTCAAGTGCAAGTGCAAGCAAACTTGTCTTCCAAGGAGGAAGATGTGAACTACATGGGAAGGGGGAACTACAACAACTATCAAGGCCCAAGGAACTTCAACAACAACCGGCAATTCAACAATTACCGGCCTAACCACAACCATCCCGGGTTTTCCTATTCTAACCCGGATATCCCGTTCCTATCATTCTTGGGAGACCATTTCTAGCAACTTCGGGTTGCAATGTGGATTGCAAGAACGCCAAGTTGCAATTCAACATTGGCGGTGATCAAGTTGAGTTTGCATTCCTTGCGGCAATGAAAGGAGAGCCGTTGGGAGACGATATCTTCAACATCTATGATGAAGAAGAATCAAGAGAATTGGTGAGCTTTATCCTTATTAATGATCTACTTGAAAGAGTTATTAGTTTTAGCTTAATGGAGGAAGGTATAGATGTTTCTTGTGATGCAGATATACGGAGCTTAAAGGCACTTGAAGAAGATCCAGGAGCTAAGATTGAAAAGCTAATCCAGGAGAAGAGAATCTCCAGTTTCGGTCCCAGTTGCAGTACCTCGACCGAGGCACTTTCTGGACCAAGCGAGGTGTTCTTGACTGAAGAACATCTCGGTCACCCTCTCTGGACCTCGACCGAGGTCGAAAGCGAGATGTTGTCCACTGAGAATAACAAACTTCTTACTTCCTTTTCTGAAATTCACCCTCAATTGGTGGAACACTTTCTCCACCAAACTTTTGATAATAAAGGTCCTTGGTATGCTGACATTGTTAATTATCTTGTTTGCCAGGAAATACCACCAGGATTAACGTACGCTCAAAGGAAGAAATTCTTTAAGGATGTACGTCATTGCTATTGGGATGAACCTCTACTATTTAAGAGAGTTCCGGATGGGATGCTTCGAAGATGCATTCCGGAAGATGAAGTTACTAGTGTCATACGGCATTGTCAATCACTTCCTTGTAGAGGGCATGCTAGCGCTCACAAAACGTGCGTCAAGGTATTACGTTCCGGTTTCTTTTGGCCTACATTATTTAAGGATGTGCAAACATTTGTTGTCTCTTGTGATGTGTGTTCGCCCCTAGAGGTGTGCGCAAATAAGTTTTAAATTTATAAAACTAGAATCAAGCAAGCGAACCCGCAGTGTACGGATCAACGTAGTTAAGCAAGAATTCCAAAGTATCGATCACAGGGATTTGGGTGGGAACAAATTCAATTGCAGATTATCAAGCGAGTAAATATGAGAGTTTTGCAAATATTGGGAAAACAACGATTCTAAAGATCCAGGTATCCAGCTGTGGCAATCGATTCAAGATATACTAATGATATAAAGACAGAGTTGAGATATGCAAAGGTATGCTAATGTAAGGTAATCGTACGGTGAAGTTCCAAAAACCTTATATGACTCACCTACAAGACACTCCCTATACAGGTTGTTGAGGCCCAATATAGAAAGGTTCTAAAAGCAAGAATTAATGTCAAATACCCAAACTTGTAATCCAAGGATCAAGACTAACTTAGCCGATTATGGTTATGACACTCACAATCGAGGTAGAGGTTGTTGAGGCTTCACTACCACCTAGAAAAGACAAGTCTAAGCTAAGTTAAAGCAAATCTTTAACTTTGGACTAAAGTAAAAGCAGGTTCGTAAACTTAAGGGAAATTACGGGTGGATCTTGAGACTCCACGGCCGTGGAACTCAAGAACAACCCGTAATTTGGGGTTCGTCGACGATTCTCTCTAACTCTCAGGGTCTAATCTGTTTACGATCGATCTATCATCATCTAAGCCACAACTATCAACCCTTCACCTTAGAATTGTTAAGGGCTTTTAGCCAATAACCGTCATGTTGATATCAATTCAAGGATTAAAAGATAGAAAGATGAAAACTTCCGAAAACTTTCAATAATCTTCAAACCAATCTCAAAGTCACAATCGAGAAAAAATATTGTCAATGGATTCAGAATAAAGCAAACAATCACAATCTTAGGAAAGAAGGGAGAACGGGATGTCAATCCGTTTTCCAAATCAAACCTAAACAAGAAGAGAGATCTTCTTGCAACAATCTTCCAAAAGCTTCGATCTTTCGCCAATCCGGAGATCTCAACAGCAATCTCCACCAAAAGTGCGAGATTAGGGCAAATCCCAGATGCGAACTTCGGTCTCCAATGAGATGTCAATGATCCCAAGCAAGGTTCAAACGGTGTTGAAATTCTCTAAGCGGAGATGAAGCGTGGATTGCCAAAATTCCCTTAAGCGAACCTAAACGAGGTGTAGGCGTCGATGACGGGCTTGCGGAAATCGCCAAAACTCCCTAAGCCAAGCTGATGGAATCTTGCTTCGTCCGTCTTTTTATAGGGCAAGATAAAATATCGGCCCGGCCCAATCTTCAAAAGATCGTGGCTTCAAAATGTGGCGAAAAAGATCGCCAAGATCACGGTCGTGGAAGAATCCACGACCGTAATTTAGAGCGTGGATTGTGTCACGGTTTGGACCATATGTTCCACGGCCGTAATAGTTACTGGAATGCATCACGCCTCTATTTGTAGTGTTCCACGGCCGTGGAACTAAACGTGGTTTGTAGTACGGCCGTATTTTAGAGCGTGGTTTAGGGCAAGAACGTGATTCTTCCCTAGCTTCGTGCATTCCTCAAGTTGAACTCCAAATTGGTCCTAATAATGCCCTCAATCCATGGAGATATTCAATCAACTCTTCTTTGCTCGATTCCGTTCGGAAATGACTCTCAATCACCTATAATCAACATAAAGCTAGTGTAGACATCCATATCGACAATATAGGTAATACTAGCTCACATATGCAATGATGCTCAATCAAAGACTATCAATATGAATCAAATACGTTTAGAAAACGTGCCTAAAATATCACAATATTTCATGCTAACAAATAACCCCATACTTAACACTTGCTTGTCCTTAAGCAAGGTCTTTCAAAAAGCTTTAAACAAGAGTTAGGATGAAATATGTGTACCTTCTTTTGGATGAACGTGCCTTCTAAAGAATAGATCATTCTCAAACCTTGTCTCAATCGTTTATCAAACTTTCACACACTCAATCAAAAAGTAAAAAGCAAAGAAAGTTCATGAAGCAATTCAGCTTCTAAACAAGCATCATAACCTTTAAACATTATCAAAATCAACCATAAGAAACTTCAATTTAGATCACCAAGTCATATAACATTCTTTTGATCTTAAGGACTTCCAAAGAAAAGGTCTAGAATATGGAAAGGAAGGGAAAACTTTAAGGAAATGTGGTGCATGAATCCGGGAAAGTGGACAACTACCTTCTTCTTCTTTTGCGGTTTCCGCAACACTTCAACTCAGAGCTTCGCTCTCTTCTTTTCATTTTTCGACTTTACTTTTGGAGTTATGGATAGAGGTGCACAAAAACCGAAGCCTAGGAGATTGGCGTTTCTCATCTTTGCGAGATGCCTCAAACCCTTAGTGCACATACCATAATCCGCTAGGAATATCGCTCAATCCGACTTTGGCAAGACACAAACACCCGGCTATGTGAATGGTGCCGAGTTACTCATCATCATGATTGACTTCCCCAAACCTAGAATTTCTTTCTATTCTTTTGATTGCAAAAATTTGCTCTCATGGCCCTCCCACATCAAACATGCCGTTTTCATTCACTTCTCCAAATTCCCGGATAGGTAAAGGAGGCTAATATTTCAATGAGGAGCTAAAATGGTCAAAAGAAAGAAGAAAGAAAATTCGAATTGCCTTAATCATTTCAACAAGAAGTATAAAAACTTATAGTGTGATTTCAACTTCAATTTCTCAACATGATTTAGGTAACATTTTTCACATTATAAAACTTGCAAAAGAGGTAAAATTCATTCATTCAAATTCTTTTCAATTCACAATTCTTTTAAGCATGCAATTGTCATCAACCTCAATTCACAAGTAGTGATTATCATAGAAATCATCTCAATTCATTAGAAGCACATAATTTTTCAAAATTTTTCAATTTTTATGGGTTTTTCAAGTTCTTTTTCATGCAATGCGATAATGAAACGTGAAACACGTAATGAACATGCAATGATAGTCTCGAATGAAAGCAAGCATAGTAAGTAGAGTTATTACAAACTTTTAGTACATCCCACCCCATACTTAGGACGAACATTGTCCCTAATGTTCAAAAGAAAGAAAGGAAAGAAGAAAAGAAAAAGAAACTCACAAAGTGGTGGCGGGAATGTCTAAAACGAACGGTCATGCATCAAATCACTGCGGTGTTGGTGGCGGCTGGAATGGAGAGAAGCTCGGATCATAGAACCGCCCAAACTGCTGGCGGTAGACGTCCCTCATCATGTGGTCAAGGTCGTCTAAACGTCCGTCTCTAACATCCGCCCGGATCTCTAGCGCTCCTACTCTCTCTAAAAGTCCGGTAGCCCAATCCGGCATCTGCTCGTACCATCCCGGGGCCTGACTGTACCATGCTGGGGCATCGGATGGTGCTGGTGCTGGTGGAGGTGCTGCTGGCTGCTTGGTGGACCAAGGAGGGGGAACGCCATACCATGCGGGAGGTGTGGTCATCCACGTGGGCCTCTCACTCACGCTAGCGCGGCGAGATGACGAGCCTGAGGCTCTAGCTGGACGTGGAGAGCGTCTAGGTACATCTGGGGCCGCCTCCGGCTGGTCCGGAAACGTGCCAAACTCCTACTCGGCTCCTCCTCCACTCTCAAACTGATCTCCCATATCCTCCTCCTCGACAACCGGTGGTGGGACATAAGGGGGAGCTGCTATCCTGTTCGCATGCATCGCAGCGAATGTCTCCTTCCAATTATGGCGTCCCGCCATAATGGAGTACTCTGGTAGCCACTCTATACCCCTACCCGTCCTACTCTCCCAAGGCATGCCCGCATAAGGCGGACCTCTATGTGTGGGGAAGATGAGACCCCTAACCATGAAAGCATGTAGCCCTAAAGGTACGGCCGGTATGCGGGTGCAAGCAGAAAAGTCGACACCAAAACTCCTAGCAATGTGGGTGACTATCCCACCATATCCAATGTTCCCCTTCTTCTTGTTCTTGAGCTTGCTCATCGTAGCAGCCAAGAGAGTGACACAATCAGCCCGGCATCCATAAAGCATGCAGTAAAGCAAGAATAGCTCATCCGTCTTGATCTTTTGGGGCGTCTCCGTCCTAGGAAAGAGACACTCCGAAAGAACACGATGAGCTATCTTCAAGTCTAGATGGTACATCAATCTAGCCTTGGTGTCAGCGGGTTGCCAGCGATCCTCGCTAGCGTAAACCATAGCCACCTCTTCCCAAAAGTCCTTGGGATAAACACCACTCGGAAATCGACCATTGAAGGTCTCATGGAACCCAAAAATCGTCCCAAACTCACGGATACTCAACTGATAATCTCTCTCCATAAGGCGGAAAGAGACGGTCCTATCGACGTGGCTGTGCTCAAAGGACGTCACAACCTCCCGTGTAATCTCCTCATATGCATCTTCTCGGATAGCCAAGAAGACAACTAATCCGGCTCTATCCAAGAGCCAAGTAAAGTCATCAACTATGTTGAGAGGAACTAGATCCTCCAACAACAAATATCTAGGGTCAATCACTGGCCTCTCCTTGATCCTATCAAGTGCAGCAAGATGGTCATCGTGTATGGTCGGGACTCTAGGGTGAGGGGGTGAAGATGGAGGTGAAGGTGAGGATGGAGGTGAAGGTGAAGAGGGTGGTGGTGCCCTAGAGGATGAGGAGGAGGAGGGATTACCCTTCCTTTTCTTATTCTGCTCATTCTTCTTCTCTTTTATCCTCCCTGAAACTCTTCTCACGAAATCCATTCTGCTCAAAATTACAGTCTGTTCTTCAGCAAACCACGGCCGTAATTTACCCAAAGACCGTGATTCGTCTCAGAAAATTACAAATCTCAGGAAATCCACAATCAATCTCCACAATAGGCAGTCCTAGTCTAATTTCCTCAATTCTCAATCAGTTCTTCCTAAAAATCTCTAACAAAAACAACCGAATCAGCAAGAATCAAGAAGGGAAAAGAAAACCTCTTTTTCGGATTGAAAAATCCGAAATGCGCATTTGTTGGTGAATTTCCGTTCGATTCGTCGCTTGGATCTTGTTTGTGGTTGAATTTGCTGCAGTTTGGGAAGAAGAATCGTTGAAAACGATTAGGAAACAAAGATTTGAGAGGGGGTCGTGGTGTTTCGGCACTTAGGTCGTGGAAAGAGGGATTTTTGGGATGAATTTGTGAAGAATGTGGCTTATATAGTTGCAGGCAAAATTTTGAAAATCACGGTCTGTCGGGGTGTTCCACGGCCGTGGAAGTGTACGGAACCGTAGTTTTGGTGATTTTTCAAAGGCTTTTGGAAATTACGGCCACTGTAGCTATGACGACCGTAATTTAGACCGTGGAACCCTCTGTAAAGCTCCAAAGTCCAAATTTCGTCACTCTTCTTCAACATCATCCTCCTCTTTTCCTTTTCCATTGGTCCTACATCCAAAAACACGAACATACCGGAAGAAATCGAGGCAAAACAAAGCAAAAACGTCTATACTAAACTAATCTATGAATCGAAAATAAAAACAAAAATGCAATACCTTGGGTTGCCTCCCAAGAAGCGCTTTGTTTAAGGTCCGTAGCTAGACCAATCTCGCACTTATTCGAGTGCGGTAGGCGCAAACTCCTCAGTTTGGAGTTCCGGCGTGTACTTCTTGAGTCGTTGGCCGTTCACCTTAAAACTTCCGCTCGCTTCACCCCATACTTCAACTGCACCATGGGGGAAAATACGCTTAATTAGAAAAGGTCCGGTCCAACGGGATTTAAGCTTACCTGGAAAGAGGCGAAGTCTTGAATTGAAGAGGAGAACTTGATCTCCTTCTTTGAAGTCCTTTGGAATGATATGCTTATCATGCCAACGCTTTGCTCTTTCCTTGTAGATCTTAGCGTTTTCATAAGCATTCAAGCGGAGTTCATCCAGCTTATTGATGTCGAGGAGACGCTTCTCTCCCGCTTCCTTCATGCCGAAATTTAGCCACTTGATAGCCCAAAACGCTTTGTGTTCCAACTCCACCGGCAAGTGACAAGACTTCCCATACACAAGGTTGTATGGTGTGGTTCCTATGGGAGTCTTGTACGCAGTCCGGTATGCCCATAATGCATCATCAAGCTTCAAGGACCAATCCTTCCTAGTCCTTGAAACCGTTTTTCTAAAATTCCTTTGATCTCCCTATTTGAAATCTCAACTTGTCCACTTGTTTGTGGATGGTAAGGGGTAGCGATCTTGTGAGTAACCCCATACTTAGCTAGAAGAGCTTCAAAGCGGCGGGCTATGAAGTGAGAACCTCCATCACTAATGATCGTCCTTGGCGTCCCAAATCGCGGGAAAATGGTCTTGTTGAAGAACTTAACCACCACCATGGCATCATTGGTGGGAGAGGCAATTGCTTCCACCCATCTAGAAACGTAGTCTACCGCCAATAGTATGTATTGGTTTCCACAAGAAGATGGGAATGGCCCCATGAAATCGACTTCCCAAACATTGAAAATCTCCACCTCTTGGATGTTGTTGAGGGGCATCTCGTTCCTTCTAGAAATATTGCCTGTTCTTTGACAAGCATCGCAGCAAGAAACAAAGGATTGCACATCTCTAAACAAAGTAGGCCAAAAGAATCCAGATTGCAATACCTTTGCACTAGTCTTGTTTGAACTAGCGTGTCCTCCACAAGGTAGTGAATGACAATGACGGATGACACTTTGCATCTCATCTTCCGGCACACATCGCCGAATGATGCCATCCGGACCTCTCTTAAAGAGGAGAGGCTCGTTCCAATAGTATTCCCGGACGTCCTTGAAGAACTTTTTCCTTTGTGCGTAGGATAGTCCGGGTGGTATCTCCTGGCAAACCAAATAGTTAACAAAATCAGCAAACCATGGTTCGTTACCTTTGGAGATCACGTTGATGCACTCCTCTATGATATGTAGGTGTTCGTCCGGAAAGGAGTCATCAATGGGTAGATGGTCGTCCTCTAGATGTGTTAGACGACTCAAATGATCCGCAACAGAATTTTCTGAACCTTTCTTGTCGCGGATCTCAAGATCGAATTCTTGTAGGAGGAGAATCCATCTAATTAGCCTTGGCTTCGCATCTTTCTTCGCAAGGAGGTACCGGATCGCAGCATGATCCGTGTAGACAATCACCTTTGCACCTACAAGATAAGAGCGAAACTTGTCAATAGCATAGACAATGGCTAAAAACTCTTTCTCGGTAGTGGCGTAGTTGAGCTGCGCTTCATCTAGCGTCTTGCTAGCATAGTATATGGCATGGGTTCGCCCTTCCTTTCGTTGTCCAAGAACAGCTCCAATAGCTACGTCACTAGCGTCGCACATAATCTCAAAGGGTAGAGTCCAATCCGGAGGTTGGATAATAGGTGCTGAGATTAGAGCTTGCCGAATGGTGTTGAACGCGTCCAAGCATTCCTGCGAAAACTCAAAAACCGCATCCTTCATCAATAGATTAGTGAGAGGTTTTGATATCTTAGAAAAGTCCTGATGAAGCGTCTATAAAATCCAGCATGTCCTAGGAAACTTCTTATCCCTTTCACCGAAATTGGGGGAGGAAGTTTCTCTATGGTCTCTATCTTAGCTTTGTCTACTTCTATCCCTCTACTAGAGACTAAGTGACCTAATACGATTCCTTCCTTAACCATGAATTGAAACTTCTCCCAATTAAGAACTAGATTAGTGTCTTCACACCTTTGCAAAACAAGAGAAAGGTTAGAAAGGCAATCGTTAAAAGAGGAACCGTATACGGAGAAGTCGTCCATGAAGACTTCCATGATTTCCTCTACGTATTCGGAGAAGATGGCCATCATGCACCGTTGGAAGGTGGCTGGGGCGTTGCAAAGCCCGAATGGCATTCTCCTATAAGCAAACGTACCCCATGGGCACGTGAATGTGGTCTTCTCCTGATCGTCCGGATGTATCGGAATCTGAAAGAAACCACTATAGCCGTCAAGGTAGCAAAAATGTGAATGTTGCGCTAACCTTTCAAGCATTTGATCAATGAATGGCAATGGAAAATAATCCTTCCGCGTTGCATTGTTGAGCTTGCGGTAGTCTATGCACATCCGCCATCCAGTCACGGTTCGGGTAGGAATGAGTTCGTTGTTCTTGTTGGTGATGACCGTCATTCCTCCCTTCTTCGGAACTACTTGAACTTGACTCACCCACTTACTATCGGAGATAGGATAGATGATACTTGCATCAAGAAGTTTAAGAATTTCCTTCTTGACAACCTTCTTCATGGTCGGATTCAGCCGCCTTTGAGGTTGTCTCGAAGTTCTAAAGTCTTCCTCCATTAGTATCTTATGCATGCATAGGGAGGGTTTAATTCCTACTAAGTCCTCGATAGTATAGCCTATAGCCTTCCTATGTTTCCTAAGGACAATCATTAGCTGTTCATGTTCATCTATGCTTAGGTCGGAACTAACAATAACCGGAAAGGTAGAATTAGATCCTAGAAAAGCGTACCTTAGATGAGTAGGAAGTGGTTTGAGTTCCATTGTTTTCGGAGCTTCCAACGATCCTTGAGAAGCATATGATGTTTCCTTAGAAGTTTCTAAGGGTGATGAGTGTGTTGGAGAAGAATCGGAAGAAGTCGAAGAAATGTCTCGATCACTCTCTTCCACGGCCAAAATTACGGGTGGATCTTGTCCTCCACGGCCGTGGTTTAGGGCGTGGAAGGGAAATACGGTGGTCACATCTTCTCCACGGCCGTATAATCCCCTGGAATGAGGCATGATTTTGGTTGTGGAATCCACGGTCGTGGAATACAGAGTATGACCGTGGATTTTGACATTCTCAGCCTCATCGTGGAGTTTCTCAAACCCCTCTTCATGCATCTCTTCTTGTGCTTCTAAGGCTTCAATTGCCTCATTGCACTCTTCATCTTCCCCTACATTGGTTAGACTCATAGTGTTAACTTTTTGTAAAGGATCGTTAAAGAGAATCGCTCTTACCTCCTCTCTAGACAAACCTTCTTCGTCTTGGATATTGTAAATATCCTCATCAAAGATTGGCTCCTTCACTATAGTGGAGAGAACGAACTCTACTTTCTCTTCTCCGATATCAAAAGCGAGTCTCCCATTCTTGCAATCGACTATGCAGCCGGAAGTTGCAAGAAACGGTCTTCCGAGTATGATCGGGACCGGACTATCTGCAGGAATGTCAAGCACGACAAAATCAATGGGAACAAAGAATTTACCTAGCTTGACCGGGACGTCTTCTACAATACCGACGGGGCGAGTGATGGATTGATCCGCCATGTATAACGTCATCTTCACCGGTTTAGGGTCGCCTAAACCGATCTTCCTACACAATGCAAGTGGTATGATGCTCACACTTCCTCCTAAGTCACATAAAGCGTCATATGTGACATCTCCCACTCCAATGGGAATGCAAAATGACCCCGGATCCTTCAACTTTGGAGGCATTTTCTCCTTCATGGTCTTGATGAGGTCCGAAGAATCCGAACTCATCTTGACCTCGCCGAAGTCTTCTAGCTTCCTCTTGTTGGAGAGGAGCTCCTTCAAGAACTTGCCATAAGCCGGCATACCTACAATAGCATCAATAAATGGTATGTTAATATGCAGCTTACTCATAAGTTCTATGAACTTACCGAATTGTTTGTCTAGGCGCGCTCTCGCTCTAGATTGAGGGAATGGAAGGGGAGGTTTGCAAGTTGGAGGAGGAACGTAGACGTCTTCCTTCTCCTTGCCCTTCTCTATGGGGACTTCAACAAACGTAGGCTGCGGATCGGTGGTTGTCACTCCGCTCCTAGTTGTAATCGCCATCACCCTTCCCTTAGGGTTGTCCTCCGTCTTTCCTGGAAGCTTCCCTTGATTTCTAGGATCTTCCTCCACGTGGTTGAACATTTGGTTTTCTAAAACCTTTTGAGCTTTGTCAACCTTAGAAACTTGATCATCAACCTTGATGAGGCGGTTCTCCAACCCTTGAAGCTTTCCCAAAATCGTTTCCAATATGGGATCGGGCTTCTCTTTCCCCGAAGCGTTTCCTCCATTAGATGATTGCCCCTGGCTTTTTAAAGGAGTAGAGGAAGAGGAAGGTGGAGTTAGTGAATTTGAGTTGGAAGGATAAGAGTTACCGGAATTTTGTTGATTGGAGCGCCAATTGTTGTTGTTTGAACCCCTATTGTTGTTCCAATCGTTGTTCCGGTTGTTGTTGTTTCCATTCCAATTGTTACTCCGGTTATTGTTCCGGTTATTGTTGTTGCCGCCATTGTTGAGCTTCTTGTGTGAGCTTTGCTCCTTGCTCCACACGATTTCCCTCCACTTTCCGGTGGGAATACTTCTTTATAACTCTTGCTTGCTTCTCAATGAAGTCCCAAGCGTCATCTTCTCTCATGTCCATGAACGTTCCACATGAGAGGGATTGGAGGTTGAATTGCGTTCCCGCATCCAGCCCCTTGTAGTAAATCTCCAACAAGGCAAGTTTGGATATGCCATGATGAGGGCAATCCAAGAGCAAATCCTGAAACCTTTCCCAAGATTGAAACAAACTTTCGTTAGGTCTCATGGAAAAAGCATTAATCTTACCTCTAAGTTCCGCCGTTTTGGATGGCGGAAAGAATTTGGTGAGGAACTCCGCGGAAAGGTCTTCCCACGTATCTAGTTTCCCACTAGGAAGAGCTTGATACCAAGATAACGCTTTCCCCTTCAAGGAGAAGAAGAAAGGCTTGAGCTTATAGCTGTTGGTAGTAGCGCCCTTTGGTCTCACTGTCTCCATCATACACTCAAAGTTCTGCAAGTGTTGGTGTGGAGATTCAGCGCTTGTCCCGCCAAATTGGTTTTGGCGAACAAGAGTAATGACTTGAGGGTTGAAGCTAAACCCTTGCACATCTTCAGCATCGAAATTCACGCCCAAGCGGCGTGGTTGTTGTGTTGGATCCATCCGCTGGCCAAGAGTTCTCGGCTCATTATCTACACGTTCGATCCTCACATTCCTAGGCGGAATACGGCGATTAGCAGCTCCTTGTGGATGGAAAGGATTTACATTGATCGTAGGATCAATCTCCTCTAACGGTGGCATGGAAGAATCACTATCATCAGCGGATGAGTGACTTTTTCTTCTAGCCCTTGATGCTTTCCTTGAGGATTTCTTGCTTCCCTTATTCTTAAGGTCGCTCATCTCTACCCTCATCTGGAAGATCATGTCTTGTAGATTGTTAACTTGAGATTGATGACGATCCATCTCATCTTGGCGGAGAGTCTCATTCCATTGGAGTTGAGCTTCCTTTTCCACTAACTCCGCCTGAAGATCACGTTCGTGTCCTTCAGCCATCTTCTTTTCCTTGCGCTTTTGCCTTAAAGTTTTCTCTAGCTCTTGATCAAGAGGCAAGAGATCTTCGGTGTTCCTAGACCTGCGCATGTACTCAAAGTAATATCAAATAACGAGAGCAACCTCCCAAGCTTGACAACCGGCTACCGAATTCGGCCGAAACCAAATCCCCGGCAACGGCGCCAAAAACTTGTTCGCCCCTAGAGGTGTGTGCAAATAAGTTTTAAATTTATAAAACTAGAATCAAGCAAGTGAACCCGCAGTGTACGGATCGACGTAGTTAAGCAAGAATTCTAGAGTATCGAACACAGGGATTTGGGTGGGAACAAATTCAATTGCAGATTATCAAGCGAGTAAATATGAGAGTTTTGCAAATATTGGGAAAACAACAATTCTAAAGATCCAAGTATCCAGCTGTGGCAATCGATTCAAGATATACTAATGATATAAAAACAGAGTTGAGATATGCAAAGGTATGCTAATGTAAGGTAATCGTACGGTGAAGTTCCAAAAACCTTATATGACTCACCTACAAGACACTCCCTATACAGGTTGTTGAGGCTCAATATAGAAAGGTTCTAAAAGCAAGAATTAATGTAAAATACCCAAACTTGTAATCCAAGGATCAAGACTAACTTAGCCGATTATGGTTATGACACTCACAATCGAGGTAGAGGTTGTTGAGGCTTCACTACCACCTAGAAAAGACAAGTCTAAGCTAAGTTAAAGCAAATCTTTAACTTTGGACTAAAGTAAAAGCAGGTTCGTAAACTTAAGGGAAATTACGGGTGGATCTTGAGACTCCACGGCCGTGGAACTCAAGAACAGCCCGTAATTTGGGGTTCGTCGACAATTCTCTCTAACTCTCAGGGTCTAATCTGTTTACGATCGATCTATCATCATCTAAGTCACAACTATCAACCCTTCACCTTAGAATTGTTAAGGGTTTTTAGCCAATAACCATCATGTTGATATCAATTCAAGGATTAAAAGATAGAAAGATGAAAACTTCCGAAAACTTTCAATAATCTTCAAACCAATCTCAAAGTCACAATCGAGAACAAATATTGTCAATGGATTCAGAATAAAGCAAACAATCACAATCTTAGGAAAGAAGGGAGAACGGGATGTCAATCCGTTTTCCAAATCAAACCTAAACAAGAAGAGAGATCTTCTTGCAACAATCTTCCAAAAGCTTCGATCTTTCGCCAATCCGGAGATCTCAACAGCAATCTCCACCAAAAGTGCGAGATTAGGGCAAATCCCAGATGCGACCTTCGGTCTCCAATGAGATGTCAATGATCCCAAGCAAGGGCTCAAACGGCGTTGAAATTCTCTAAGCGGAGATGAAGCGTGGATTGCCAAAATTCCCTTAAGCGAACCTAAACGAGGTGTAGGCGTCGATGACGGGCTTGCGGAAATCGCCAAAACTCCCTAAGCCAAGCTGATGGAATCTTGCTTCGTCCGTCTTTTTATAGGGCAAGATAAAATATCGGCCCGGCCCAATCTTCAAAAGATCGTGGCTTCAAAATGTGGCGAAAAAGATCACCAAGATCATGGTCGTGGAAGATTCCACGACCGTAATTTAGAGCGTGGATTGTGTCACGGTTTGGACAATATGTTCCACGGCCGTAATAGTTACTGGAATGCATCACGCCTCTATTTGCAGTGTTCCACGGCCGTGGAACTAAACGTGGTTTGTAGTACGGCCGTATTTTAGAGCGTGGTTTAGGGCAAGAACGTGATTCTTCCCTAGCTTCGTGCATTCCTCAAGTTGAACTCCAAATTGCTCCTAATAATGCCCTCAATCCATGGACATATTCAATCAACTCTTCTTTGCTCGATTCCGTTCGGAAATGACTCTCAATCACCTATAATCAACATAAAGCTAGTGTAGACATCCATATCGACAATATAGGTAATACTAGCTCACATATGCAATGATGCTCAATCAAAGACTATCAATATGAATCAAATACGTTTAGAAAACGTGCCTAAAATATCACAATATTTCATGCTAACAATGCGTGCCAAAGAACAGGGAACTTATCAAGGAGGAACGAGATGACACTCAATAACATACAGGAGGTTGAGATCTTTGATGTTTGGGGAGTAGATTTCATGGGACCTTTCCCATCATCCGTAGGAAACCTCTACATTCTCCTAGCTGTCGACTACGTCTCTAGATGGGTTGAAGCCATTGCCACTCCCACTAATGACGCCATGGTGGTTGTGAAGTTCTTTAATAGGACTATCTTTCCATGTTTTGGGACTCCACGCATCATCGTCAGCGATGGAGGGACACATTTCATCAACCGGAAGTTTAAAGCACTTCTATCGAAGTATGGGGTAACCCATAAGGTAGCAACCCCTTATCACCCTCAAACTAGTGGACATGTCGAGATCTCTAATAGAGAAATTAAAGCAATCTTGGAGAAGACCGTCTCTAGGACGAGGAAGGATTGGGCCATGAAGTTCAACGACGCTCTTTGGGCCTACAGGACCACATTCAAGACTCCCATTGGTACCACCCCTAATAATTTGGTATATGGGAAGTCTTGCCATTTGCCCGTTGAGTTAGAACACAAGGCATATTGGGCAATCAAATGGTTGAACTTCGACATCAAGGAAGCCGGTGAGAAGCGGCTATTGGATATCAATGAGCTGGAGGAGTTGCGTTTGAACGCTTATGAGAATGCCACGACAAGCGTATCATCCCTAAGGAGTTCAAAGAAGGAGATTTAGTTCTACAATTCAACTCCCGCCTTTGCCTCTTTTCAAGTAAGTTAAAGTCTAGATGGACAGGACCTTATGTTGTGAAACATGTTTTCCCTTATGGTGCAGTCGAGATCTGGGGAGAAACAAGTGGAAGATTCAAGGTCAATGGTCATAGACTTAAGAAATACAAACCGGAAGTCCCGGTTGAGGAGATTGCACCACTATACCTTGTTTAGGAACACCATACGGTCCAGCTAGCAACCTTAAATCAAGCGCTTCTTGGGAGGCAACCCAAGGTATTGCTTTCTTTCCTCTTTTCTAGCCTAGCTTTAGATAGTTTGCTTTGCTTTGCTTTGTTTTTGGCATCCTAGACAGACCACAGGTAATCTCTAAAGAAGGAATACAAACCAGGAGCAACACTGGAAGGACATAAGTTCGAGAAATCGAGAAGACGGAGTTTGACTGAGACACATCTCGGTTGTTGTCACAGCACCTCGACCGAGATGCTTCTTGAGCAACCGAGGCGACTAGGGTTAATCACGATCCACCTTGGTCCGTATCACCTCGGTCCAGTCGGGACCACCTCGACCGAAATGACAGCAGTTTCAGAAAACGGTATTAAAGGGGGATCAATTTCTCTCTCTTCCCTCTCTCACCTTCTCGACCGCGGCGTACAAAATCATCTCGCTCCCCGATTCTCGATTGTTCTTGACGATTCTTGCTCCCAATCTGCAAGGAAAGAGTAGAGGATCAGTTTGCAAGCGACATTCAGCAACAAAAACGCTCCAAATTGGCCGAATTTGGGGTAACAAAACCGAAAACCCTAACTTCTCATTTTTTACCGATTTTGGAAGAAATTGGCTTTGGTTGCCAATCATTCTTGTTGAAAAAGACTTAAGTACCCCATAGGAACAATTGGTAGTGATATTGGGGGAAAATAACTGGATTTTTGATAGTTGGAATCAAACAGCGAATCACCTCAGTCCAGTCGACCTGCATCTCGACCGAGGTGTTCTTGAGGATTGTCAGGGCAACCGAGGTGGTCTGACAGTGAGAGAAAATGAGTTCCAGATCTGATAGGTAGCTTGTTCTGAGGGATGGATCCTCCCCTTCTTCTTCTTCTTCTTCTTCCCGACTTTCCATACCGGTGATCCATGAGCGTCACCGGGTAGATTATGACCGCATTGCTGCGCGCCCAGTGATTGCGCCGCGGTTCCTAGATGTTGCTGCCTTTGATTGCCTCTATGTGGATGATGACTTGATGCGGATGATTTCTATGGTATGGCTGGAGCAGTTTATGGAGATTAGAGCTTCAGCCTACCTCGAGCCCACATTAACGTTTGTGAGCTCCGTGACCTACCTACCTACAGAGCAGGCCATCAAGTACCGGTTGCTGAACCGGAACTACTTAGTCCCGATGGATCATTGGAGAGAGATCTTCGGCTTCCCGACCCCCACAGTTTCCGATTTTCCTTCTCGAGCCGTGGCTCGAGAGTTCTGGGGACAGATAGCTGACGTAGTTGAGCATGCTGACAGGTGGAGACCTGGAGATTCCAGGGAGCGGAGCATCTTCCACCTTGCCTTCAGACTCGCTCACCGTATTTTTAGCGAGACACTTCTGGCGCGTACTGAGATGCCCTAGAAGATTAGACAGGGTGAGCTTCTGAGTCTATATTGTATGGTTACCGGAGGAGTTCCCGACTTCGGAGAGATGCTGGCTGAGTATCTTCACAGGATCAAGGCGAAGGCGAAGGGGGATATCTGTTGTGCCAGCTTAGTGACTCATCTTGCTACAGTGATGAACCTTGATCTGAGCGCATGTACTATGGTGGCGGCTGCCAAGCCGCTTGGTCTGCAGGAGATGATCACGAGGAGGATTCTGGTTCCTCGTGGACTTACTAGGCCATATGTGGCGATGCCTTAGGAGCAGACTACGCCTTAGGGTTTTAGGTGGTCGTCTCAGTTTTCAGTTTTCGACCCTCAGTACTGGTCCACTGCGTGGATTCCTCTTATTGAGGACGCTAGAGACGCAGCAGCAGCAACCCAGAAGTAGGATGAGGAGGAGGATGATGGCGGTGCTGCTATGGATACAAGGACAAATACAACTGGTCCCAGTATACCATTCGTCGATCTAGACGACGAGGAGACTGAGGACGAGCCAGTTGCAGCACCAGCACGTCCTGCCAGGCGTAGAGTTCGCAGGCAGAGGGATCTCGTCGCTCACCGCCGGATTGACGATCTAACATATCAGATGATTGACTCCTACGCAGCCTTGACCGTCGATCTAGGTGGACGTTTGGATTACCATCGCCGAGAGATGGATAGCCAGACTCATCAGATGGTGGAAAGTCAGCACTACCAGCGCCGGATGATGGAGATCCAGTTCCAGCATATGATGGGATATCCATTCGACCCGTCCCAGCATCCGTACATACCATATCCACCACCACCGCCAGAAGATCAGGACTAGAGCTCGTAGGGATTTCTTTTCTTTATTTATTATCCAGCTCAGCTTATGTCCGGTGAGTTCTTCCTGTTTCCTTAGACTTATCTTGACCCATTGGGACAATGTGTCCCAAGTATGGGGTATTTATGTGTATTATTCGACATTATGTATGCTTGTATGACTTGATTCGGATATTTATGATTTTCTTATGCTCTATGTGCTTATTTGAGACTACATGCATGCATACAGGTTATTTGAATAAGAAAAACGACAAAAACTGGTTAAGAAAAAAAATTTTATGACCTCGACCGAAGTGATTCTGACCAATCGAGGTGCAACACCTCGGTTGACTTAGAACATCTCGACCGAGGTGGTTTGACTGAAACAGTTTTCGAAACAATTTTTGTGCTTCTTATCTGGATATGACCTCAGTGAAGATTTTGTTTGCAGACTGGTTTTGATATCTTCATACGTTTGAAAGGTTTTATAATATATTTAAGTTGCAAAATGCTTTGTTTGGAATTTTGGCATGTTTAATACTTTGTTTTTATCCAAATTATGTTGAATTTGAAGGTTGACACCACATGATGAGTTCTCTCACTCTCTTCCTGGAAAGACCAAGGCAATTCATTCTCTTCTCTTCTTCTTCTTGATCATGCTTAGCCCCTCATATACATATTTGCCTCCCTTTACCTATCTTGGAATTTGGAAGCAAGCAAGTGAAAAGCAAGTGAAGGAAAAGTTGAGATGTTGGCTAGAAGTTAGAAAGAAACAAATAGGTTTGGGGAAGTCAATCATGATGATGAGTAACTCGGCACCATTCACATAGCCGGGTATTTGTGTCTTGCCAAAGTCGGATTGAGCGATATTCCTAACAGGTCATGGTATGTACATCAAGGGTTTGAGGCATCTCGAGAAATTGATTATTGCTGATCTCCTAGGCTTCGGTTATTGTGCACCTCTTTCCATGCATCCCAAAAAGTAAAAAAGTAAAATAAGCAAAGCTTATTGGTGGAAGATGTTGAAGTTCAAAGCAAGTGAAGTAAATATCATTTTCCCGGATTCTAGCACCACGTTCCCTATATACATCGCACCCTCACACGTTTCTTGACCTTCTCTTGAAAAGCCCTTGAGACCTCGAGCTTGTGGATTGACTTGGTGGTTTAAACTGGATTATACATGATTAATTTCGATAACAATGATTTATTATGCATTCTATGATTTTATGCAAAGATGAACTTTTTTATATTTATAAAATGTTTTGATCATATTTTGATTTTAAATTCCATAAAGCATTCTCTTAGAGTGATCTATGAGTGGTGCACACCACCAAAAATGTTTTGAAATACTTTTCATTTATTTTTATGACTTATAATCCATTCTATCATGTACTTAAGATTCGGAACTTGCTTGGGGACAAACAAGGGACAAGTATGGGGTATTTCGATAGCATGAATTATAGTCTATATTTTGGGACCTGTTTAGACGTTTTATCTTCAATAATCTGCATGTTTGAATGTATATTATGTGATTATATCGTCGTTTCATCTACCTTTGCGGGAATCGAGGTCTACACCAAGTTTCGTTGTAATCGTAGGTAAAATGGCACGTTTTACATTAAAAAGGAGCTAAAGGAGCTAAGGAGTCATTGGAGCTACATTCAGGAGTTTAAGGAAGAATCCAGGAAGCATGGAATTGAATTAGAGATTTACTTTGGACCAGATTTGATAGATTTCACATTCAGTTTAGAGTCACCTCGGTTGACCACAGAGTCACCTCGACCGAGGTGATCTAGAGGAGTGTCTCGACCGAGGCGAATATCCTGACGCGGCGAGATATATTTTATTTTTGGAAGGAGATATCTTATATTTTTGGGCTGGATTTCTAGAAGGAAGATCATATATTTTAGAGATTTATTTTAGGAGATAAGATATATTTTATTAGGAAATTATCTTTTTAAGATATTTTATCTTTGGAAGATAATTCTCCTTTATAAAGGGTTGGATTTTCCACAAGTTCAACCATGCTTATACATGCTTAGAGGGCCGATAGCATCCAGCAATTAAGGGATTTTCTCCAGAGTTTTGAAGGAAGGAAGATTGAAGATCAATCTAGGAAGGATTGATAGCTTGTTATAGCTTTGTGAAGGGTTTTGTAAGACTTTCATAGATTCCCTTCTTCTTGATTTGTCTTGTTGGATTTGTGATCCAAGGAACGCTTATTTGTTTGATATTTGATTCAGTTATTGAAGCCTTATTCTTAAGGTTTTTGTGTTCAAATATTCATTCTCTTCCCATATATTTGATTATTGCTTTCATGATGATGAGTGGCTAATTTCCTTGAGCGATTCTAGGATGATTGGCTGAAAGTTGTGGGAAAAACAATGATAGAATAATCTTAAATCCCAGTAGGACCCTGAAAGCTCGAGTCTTTATCCTTAACCCTAGAACATCTCGTTCAGTCGATGAACATCTCGGCCGGGGTGGAACTTGACTGACCGAGGTGACTTATCTGATCCGAAACTGAGAGTTAAGTGTCAGAGTTTGCCAAATCCTATTCTTATTACACCTTTCTTGGTTCAATGCAAGCCTAGGATGAGACTTACCCGGTGATTCCTTAGTTTGTTTACCCATGATCATAAGTGTAGGTAATAAAGGTTTATCTTTTATTGGGGTTTGAGTGTGCCTTCATCCCATCTTTGTGAGTTAGCCTGAGACTTACCCGGTAAAGGTTGATTCTATTCCCTTAGTTGGTTTGAGATTATAGTTCCTTTCCTTAGTACCTTGAGACTTACCCGGTGATAGGTTCTTTGGCTTGGGATTGTGAGTAGTGAGACTTACCCGGTGATCTATTCCACTTTAGTAACACCTTCCCTTTGCAAAACCTCAGCTTTGTCCGCTTATCTTGAGATCTTGAGTTGGAACCACAACTAGATGCTTAAATCCCTAAAATTTGCATATTTCCTTTAATTGACCTTATTATCATCTTTGATTGTTTTAATCGCTTTTGTGGTTATTTGCAATATTGAATACCTATATTGGTTTTGTTTCACCTAAGTCCCTGAGATCGACACCCCGGAATTCTTGCTTTTACTACGATTGACCCGTACACTGCGGGTTCGCATCCTTGTTTTGAGCATATATCTTGGGTTATAAATTTAAAGCTTGCACACACCATTTGGAGCGAACAATCATCTCTTTGCCTATAGTCGGACTTTGCTCGGGGACGAGCAAACCTTAAGTATGGGGTATTTTTTATAACACGATTTATGACGTTAGTTTAGGCACTCATTTAGATAGTTTTTCCGCTCATTCATGCATGGTTTGCACTAGTTCGTGAAGATTTGCAGTTAATTCATGTATGTTGTCAAGATAGACGTCTACACGGACTTTTCCATGTTTTGTAGGTATTTTGGGAGGTTTTGGAGCTTAATCGATACATTCGAAGATCGTTCCTCGTGATGACACACTTCCGGACCCATTGGGAAGCAAGTTAGGAGCAAGGGAGAACACATGGGACCTTGTTGGTGCATGCCTTGCACCAACTCGTGGCTTGATGATCCATAGAAGTCTGAATCACCAAAACCACGGCCACTGGGACTTCCACGGGCGTGGAAATAGACTGTGGTTCTCCCTGCACAGCTGTGACAGCTGTCCCACGATCTCCATAACCGACCCTTGCCCTTGATGGTGTATAAGAAATGGTCCTGCAGGCTGTTGAGGGCAGACCCCATCATTCCATTCTCTCCCACACTCTCACACAAGACACCATTGGGTTGGAGCTACTCTTGTAGGAGAAGGAACACTCTCATTTGGGGAAGAAGAAGAAGCACACTAGTCTTATAGTTTTCATAGTTTTCGAGTGGTTTTGAGTGAGTTTTGTTGAAGACAATTGCTAGGGCTGTAAGAAACGGTTCGAACCTTCTTTTGAAGGGTTGTAAGCCCTTCTTGACTTTGATTTATCTTGGTTTTCTTATCCTACTTGTTTCATCTCCTTTTCATTCCATTCTCTTGATATAGATTCCATGATTTTATGCTTGTTGAGCTTGATTGTTATGATGCATGTTGTTGG
Organism: Fagopyrum homotropicum; assembly: GCA_033239125.1. NCBI lineage: Eukaryota > Viridiplantae > Streptophyta > Magnoliopsida > Caryophyllales > Polygonaceae > Fagopyrum > Fagopyrum homotropicum. The sequence continues at coordinate 106,567,667 of BSWB01000002.1, forward strand.
CTAAATAGATGCGATTCTAGGGTAAGGGAATGATGGTTATGGCTTGGACTATGATAGAACAGACTTAAATGAATCTTTGGATGATTTACTTGCTCGTACTCGAGTGCTGTTAGAATTCATGGTCTGTTCCAGCCAGACCACGGCCGTGGGTCTTAGGAACTGACCGTGATTTGCTTCTGTTGATTTTTAAATGATAAATCTGCATGTTAGGATGTTATATTGTTGAAATCCTAATGTTTATTAAGCTTAATCTAGCCTAGGGTGACCTAATGCAAACAATCTAAGTGAGGGAAGAGATATACCCGGTGATTTCCGATCTTAAGTACCATAGATGATGAACTCTAGGCAGTAGTGAGCCTCATAAGCCGCTATTGGATTGAGTGTGCTAGGATTGATGTTTAGAACTTGCCTTCCCGAGACTTATCCGGTAAGGAGAGGTTAGATCCCTAGATAGCAATCCGGTTTGTGTAGATTTCCCAACCCTAGGCTCCTAGAGACTTACCCGGTAATAGGACCTTAGTTGCGGGATTAGTGGATCATGAGACCTACCGATGATTGGTTCCATTTGAGAAACACCCTTTCCCAACATAATATAGTTGATCCAAGGAATGATTAGAAGCTTGATTCTAATGCCATAACCGGAACTCCTAACCCCTAGAATCCGCTTTTCTCTCTTTGATTACCTATCTCGTGTTTGTGTTTGCTTATTTGTGTTGGTAGCTTAGTAGTTTGTTAATTCTTGCATGATTTGTGATCCTTGATTGATCACCATAAAACCAATCCAAAAACATTGAGATTTTCATTTCTTTATTCCTTTCTCTTTTCTTAGCCTAGATATTCACTATCCTTAGTCACTATTGACTCAATTTCACCTTAGTCTTTGTGTTCGACCTCGGAATACTATCCTTACTACAAAACGACTCATACACTGTGGGTTCGCTAGGAGTTAGGGAAAAATATATCAAGTTATAAATTTAAGACTTTTGCGTGTCACAATCTTAGCGTAACACATTCCGAGGTCGAACACAAAGACCGAGGTGAGATTAAATCATGCAATGATCAAGGATAGTTCAAGTCTAAGATAAGAACAGAGATGGAAACAACGAAATGAAAATCATATGTTTTTTATGGGTTTTATGGTGATCAAGTAAAGATCAAAATCAAGCAAAAATATCAACCAAACAACAAAACAAACACAAGATATAAGATCAATGTATAGAGAGCGGATTCTAGATATTCGGATTTCCGGTTATGGAAAGGACTGAAGCTTCTAATCAACCTAGGAACAAGCTGCGGTATGTTGGGAAGGAACATTTCTCTAATAGGATCTATCACCGGGTAGGTCTCGTGGTCCACTAGTCCCGCACCTAAGCTCCTATTACCGGGTAAGTCTCTAGGAACCTAAGGTTAGGAATTCTACACGAACCGGATTGCTATCTAGGGGTCAAACCTCTCCTTAACAGGTAAGTCTCGGGAAGGCAAGTCTTAAACAACAATCCTACCACACTCAATCCAATAACGGGTGTTGAGGCTCACTACTACCTAATATGACATCTTCTATACCTAAGAGTGGGAATTACCGAGTAAATCTCATCCCTCACCTAGTTTACTAACATAGGTCACCCTAATGCTAGATTAGGCTCAACAAACACTAGGATTTCAACTCTCAAACTCTCTAACATGAAGATATAAAACTATAAGAACAACAACTCACACACCTCGGGTAGATCAAGAACATCTCAGCCGAAATGTTTGAAGAACAGGCCGAGATTGAAACTAAGCTAGGTAAATCGAGCATGCAACTATCCTAAGGTACATCTAAGTTGAATCTATCATTATCTTTGCCATAACCTTTCATCCTTCTCCCTAGAATCACATGCTATTTAGCAAACAACAATCATCTTAAGTTCATTCATCATCAAAACAACTCACATGCATGCTAATAACTAGATGAAGGTAAAGGAAGCAATATAGACCAAGAAATAAGCTGAATAATAAGTTTAGATGAAGCTTACAACCATCCAAGAGTAGTTCCAAATCGAGCTCAACTGTCTCTATAACTTTCCTCACTACAAGTCTCTCAAAAACTCACTCTAGGACTATAAAAATGGTGTTATTCTCTTCTCTTCAATGGAGTCTTTTTTTTCTTCTCTTCTCCTCTCTATGGCTTGCCCAACAAGATTAAAAATTAGGAACAAAGTGAGAAGTCCCTGAAAAATGTGTGTAAGCTGTAGTAAGACACCTCCCATCCATCATGGGAGTGAAAGGTCGTGGGCTAGAAGTTGTGTGCCAAGTGTCAAGGTTGTCCACCATGCGATCTCGGATGGTCCAAAAAGCATCTCAGCCGAGATGGGTGTGCATTGGACCGAGGTGAGCTGTTGCATGGCTAGGATCCGGGCTAAACACAAAGCCGGTGCATGGCTCTCACTAATTTAGGTCAATTTCTTCTTCTTTTCTCCATGCTTGCTCCATTGGGACCTTGAACTTGGGCCGTCACGAAATAACTCGATAAAGCATAAAACGTCCAGAACATGTGCAAAACCATGCATGAATAAATGTGAAAACTACCTAAAAGAGTGCCTAATCTAGTGTCATAAATCACGTCATCAAAATACCCCATACTTGTCGCTTGCTCGTCCCCGAGCAAGGTTAAAATAAAGGCTACGAGATGGTTGCGTTATGAATGCGGAAAAACATTAAATATTTTTAGAATTGTGCTTCAAGTCTAGATCACCTTCATAGTTATGTTTCATGGCAATGGATGAGCAATCATGCATCAAAATAATAGAGGCACGGAAAGACAATCACACTTAACTCGAAAACATGCATGAAAGGCAAAAACGAGAATGTCAAGATGATTATGAGAATATCCAATCTAGATCACCGATTCATTCACATATGCAAATAGGTTTGAAGGAATTAGGAAATAAGAGGCCAAGAAACGTGATGATAGGCCGAGAGTTTTTCAAGTCAACTGGTGCTAATCCGGGAAAGGAACTAAACCATAACATTTTTGTTCTTCATCCACCAAAGTGTATTTTTTCCTTCTTTTCTTTTTTCATACAATGGCATTGGTGTACAAAAGCCTAAACCTTGGTGATTAGCGGGCCTCAGGATTTTTCCGAGGTGCCTCACACCGGGCACACATACCAAGGCTCGTTATCCGACTTTGGCAAGATACAAACACCCGATTATGTGAATGGTGTCGAGTTGCTCGTCATCAAAATCAAAGTCCCCAAACCTATATTTTTTTCCACAATTTTTAACAACACATTCAACTTCTTCATTCACCATACTCATTCACTTCACAACACCCCACACTTGCTTTTTGCACACAACACACTAACATGCTCCTATTCCCGGATGGGTCAAAAGAGGTCATATTTTCATTTCAAGTGAGGTGCTCAAACAACATGATTAAGATTAGAAGAAGAGAGATGAATTACCTTTATCATTCCAAGATGATGTGTAAGAACTAGCATGTAATTTCGACTATCAATTCTTAATCCAATCAAAACAAACATCATTATCACAATTCATACATAGGATTCAAAAGAAGTATTCACGTCCACATATGCATGTATTCATTCAACACACAAGGCCATCTATAGCCAATCCACAAAACAAAATTCATCATTAGGGTCATATCTAAACATAGAAGCACGAAAATTTTTAAATTTTTATATATTTCTAAAATTTTGATATATGTATATACAATGTCAAACATGATGAGAAACGTGTGACTAAGAAATGAAACTATCCTAGATGTGGTCATGCAAAAGATCATAAAAACCCCACCCCATACTTAAGGACAAACACTGTCCCCAATGATAAAGTTAAATATAGAGTGGAAGAAGTCCTCACAATGTAAAAAGTCGGGATGTCGGTATTTTGGGTTCACTCAAGTGGAGATGAAAGTGTAAGCTGCATCCATGAAGTACGGGCGCACACCAAGGAAAACATGGCTCAGTAGAGGGATCTCGGACCATCACCAGGGCATCTAGACCGAGGTCCACACCAAGGTGAGGTTCTGTTGAGTTCATCTTGGTTGGCTCAACACCATTTCGGTTGAGACGTGGTCCAGCTTCTCCCATGCCTAAGTGCTCGAATCTTGCACTTCATTCAAATGAATTCATAAGGTCCATAATGGCCTCCAACAACATCAACACTCATCACAACTCCTACAACCTATCATCAAAGACAAAAGAAAACACACAAAAAAGAAAAAACAAAAACAAAAGCAAAACAAAAAGGGAAAGATGTCAATTAGAGGGTTGCCTCCCACCAAGCGCTTCTTTAAGGTCATTAGCTAGACCAAACTCTGGAGCGTCACTCAAGGTGAATAGAGGCAAACACGTCAACTGGGGCTTCCCGGATGTACTTCTTCAACCGGTGCCCATTCACCTTAAAGTTACCATAATGATCTTGTTCGCCCCTAAACGTGCGTGCAAATAAGCTTTAAATTTATAAAACTAGAATAAAAGCAAGCGAACCCGCAGTGTACGGATCGGCGTAGATTAGCAAGTATTCCAGAGTATCGAACACAGGGATTTGGGGAGAATAAATTCGATCGTAGTTTATCAAGTAAGTGAATATAAGAGCTTTGCAAATTATTGGGAAAACAACAATCCTAAGGATCCAAGTATCCAGCTGTGGCAATCGATTCAAGATATTCTTAATGATATAAAGAAAGAGTTGAGATATGCAAAGGTATGCTAATGTAAGGTAATCGTACGGTGAAGTTCCAAAAACCTTATATGACTCACCTACAAGACACTCCCTATACAGGTTGTTGAGGCTTCAATATAGAAAGGTTCTAAAGGCAAGAATTAATATCAAATATACCCAAACTTCTAATCCAAGGATAAGGAATAACTAAATCGATTAAGGTTGTGACACTCACAATCGAGGTAGAGGTTGTTGAGGCTTTACTACCACCTAGAAAAGGCAAGCCTAAACTAAGTTAAAGCAAATCTTTAACTTTGGATTAAAGTAAAAGCAGGTTCGTAAACTTAAGGGAAATTACGGGTAGATCTTGAGATTCCACGGTCGTGGAACTCAAGAACAAACCGTGATTTAGGGTTCGTCAACGATTCTCTCTAACTCTCAGGGTCTAATCTGTTTACGATCGATCTATCATCATCTAAACCACAACTATCAACCCTTCACCCTAGAATTGTTAAGGGTTTTTAGCCAACAATCATCATTATGATATCAAATTCAAAGATTAAAAGATTGAAAGATGAAAACTTCCGAAAACTTTCAATAAACTTCAAACCAATCTCAATGTCACAATCAAGAATGAATATTGTCAATAGATTTAGAATAAAGCAAACAATCACAATCTTAGGAAAGAAAGAAGAACGGGATGTCAATCCGTCTTCCAAATCAAACCTAAACAAGAAGAGAATTCTTCTTGCAACAATCTTCCAAAAACATCGATCTTCCGTCAATCCGGAAATCTCCACAGCAATCTCCACTAAAAGTGCGAGATTAGGGCAACTCCAAGGAAAGGACAAAATACGTCTTTTGCAAGAACCGCCAAAAATCTCCAAAGTGAAGGTGCAAACGTAACTCTAGAACGAGGTCGCAAAACGCGTCTAAACGGGGGTAAGCGAGCATGACGGAATCTCCCTTCGTCCGTCTTTTTATAGAGCAAGATAAAATATCGGCCCGGCCCAATCTTCAAAAGATCGTGGCTTCAAAATGTGGCGAAAAAGATCGCCAAGATCACGGTCGTGGAAGGTTCCACGACCGTAATTTAGAGCGTGGGAATCAACACGGTTTGAACCATGGATTCCACGACCGTAAAAGCTCCTGGAATGAATCACGCTTCTCCTGCAGGGTTCCACGGCCGTGGAACTGAACGTGGTTTGTAGTACGGCCGTATTTTAGAGCGTGGTTTAGGGCAAGAACGTGATTCTTCCCTAGCCTCGTGCATTCCTGAAGTTGACATCCATTTTGCTCCTAAGAATGCCCTCAATCCATGGACACTCAATCAACTCATCTTTGCTCGATTCCGTTCGGAAATGGCTCTCAATCACCTATAATCAACATAAAGCTAGTGTAGACATCCATATCGACAATATAGGAAAACTAGCTCACAAATGCAACAATGCTAAATCAAAGACTATCAATATGAATCAAATACACTTAGAAAACGTGCCTAAAATATCACAATATTTCATGCTAACAAATAACCCCATACTTAACACTTGCTTGTCCCTAAGCAAGGTCTTTCAAAAGGCTTTAAACAAAAGTTAGGATGAAATATGTGTACCTTCTCAAAGCAATACTTCTTTTGGAGGAATGTGCCTTCTAAAGAATAGATCATCCTCAAACCTTGCTTCAATTGTTTATAAGACTTTCATATACTTAATCAAAGAGTAAAGAGTAAAGAAAACTCATGAATTAATCAAACTTCCATACAAGCATCATAACCTTCAAACATTATCAAAATCAATCATAAGAAACTTCAATTTAGATCACCAATTCATATAACATTCTTTTGATCTTAAGGACTTTCAAAGAAAAAGTCTAGAGTGTGGAAAGGGAAGGAAACTTTAAGGAATGTGGTGCATGAATCCGGGAAAGTGGACAACTACTCTTCTTCTTCTTTTGCGGTTTCCGCAGCACTTTCAACTTAGAGCTTCACTCTCTTCTTTTCATTTTTCGATTTTACTTTTGGAGTTATGGATAGAGGTGCACAAAAACCGAAGCCTAGGAGATTGGCGTTTCACAATTTTTATGAGATGCCTCAAACCCTTAGCGCACATACCATAATCCGCTAGGAATATCGCTCAATCCGACTTTGGCAAGACACAAACACCCGGCTATGTGAATGGTGCCGAGTTACTCATCATCATGATTGACTTCCCCAAACCTAGAATTTCTTTCTATTCTTTTGATTGCAAATAATTGCTCTCATGGCCCTCCCACATCAAACATGCCTTTTTCATTCACTTCTCCAAATTCCCAGATAGGTAAAGGAGGTCAATATTTCAATGAGGAGCTAAAATGATCAAAGAAAGAAGAAAGAAAAATCGAATTGCCTTAATCATAAGAAGTATAAGAACTTATAGTGTGATTTCAACTTCAATTTCTGAACATGATTTAGGTAACATTCATCACATTATGAAACTTGCAAAAGAGGTATAATCTATTCATTCAATTTCTTTTCAATTCACTAATCGTTTAAGCATGCAATTGTCATCAAACTCAATTCACAAGTAGTGATTATCATAGAAATCATCTCAATTCATTAGAAACACAAAATTTTCAAAATTTTTCAATTTTTATGGGTTTTTCAAGTTCTTTTTCATGCAATGCAATAATGAAACGTGCAACAATATAATAAACATGCAATGATAGTCTTGAATAGAGGCAACGTAGTGAGTAAGAGTTATTACAAACTTTTAGTACATCCCACCCCATACTTAGGACGAACATTGTCCCTAATGTTCAAAAGAAAGAAAGAAAAGAAGAAAAGAAAAAGAAACTCACAAAGTGGGGGTGGAATGTCTAAGGCGAACGGTCAATCATCAAATCCTCATCACTGCGGCGCTGGTGGAGGCGGGAATGGAGAGAAGCTAGGATCATAAAACCGCCCAAACTGCTGGCGGTAGACGTCTCTCATCATGTGGTCGAGGTCGTCTAAGCGTCCATCTCTAGCATCGGCTCGGATCTCCAATGCTCCCACTCTCTCTGAAAGTCCGGTAGCCCAATCCGGCATCTGCTCATACCATCCCGGAGCCTGACTGTACCATGCTGGAGCGTCCGATGGTGCTGGTGCTGGTGCTGGTGCTGCTGTCTGCTCTGTTGACCAAGGAGGTGGAGCTCCGTACCATGCAGGAGGTGTGGTCATCCATGTAGGTCTCTCACTCACGCTAGCGCGGCGAGAAGACGAGCCTGAAGCTCTAGCTGGACGTGGAGAACGTCTAGGTGCATCGGGGGCCGCCTCCGGCTGATCCGGAAACGTGCCAAACTCCTGCTCGGCTCCTCCTCCACCCTCAAACTGATCTCCCATCTCCTCCTCCTCAACAACTGGTGGTGGGACATATGGGGGAGCTGCTATCCTGTTCGCATGCATAGCAGCGAACGTCTCCTTCCAATTATGGCGTCCCGCCATAATGGAGTACTCCGGTAGCCATTCTATACCCCTACCCGTCCTGCTCTCCCAAGGCATGGCCGCATAAGGCGGACCTCTATGTGTGGGGAAGATGAGACCCCTAGTCATGAAGGCATGGAGTCCTAAGGGAACGGCCGGTATGCGGGTACAAGCAGAAAAATCAACACCCAAGCTCCTAGCAAGGTGGGTAACTATCCCACCATATCCGATGTTGCCCTTCTTCTTGTTCTTGAGCTTGCTCATAGTAGCAGCCAAGAGAGTGGCACAGTCAGCTCGGCGCCCGTACAACATGGAGTAGAGTAAAAAGAGCTCATCCGTCTTGATCTTTTGGGGCGTCTCCGTCCTAGGAAAGAGACACTCCAAAAGAACACGATGAGCAATCTTCAAGGCTAGGTGGTACATCAACCTAGCCTTGGTGTCAGCGGGCTGCCAGCGGTCCTCGCTAGCGTAAATCATCGCCACCTCCTCCCAAAAATCCTTGGCGTAAACGCCACTAGGAAAGCGACCGTTAAAGGTCTCCTGAAACCCGAAAAAGGTCCCAAACTCACGGATGCTAAAATGATAGTCTCTTTCCATGAGACGGAAAGAGACGGTCCTGTCTACATGGCTGTGCTCAAAAGATGTCACAACCTCCCGTGTAATCTCCTCATAAGCGTCTTCTCGGATAGCCGAGAAGACAACTAGACCGGCTCTATCCAAGAGCCAAGTAAGATCATCCATAATGTTGAGAGGAGCTAGATCCTCCAACAACAAGTACCTAGGACCAATCACGGCCCTCTCCTTGATCCTCTCGAGTGCATCAAGGTGATCCTCATGTATGGTCGGGACTCTAGGGCTAGGTGGTGAGGGTGAGGAAGGTGATGATGGAGGTGAAGGGGAAGAGGGTGGTGGTGCTCTAGAGGATGAGGAAGAGGAGGGATTACCCTTCCTCTTCTTGTTCTGGTTATCCTTCTTCTCTTTGCTCCTCCCCGAAACTCTCCTCACAAAGTCCATTCTGTTAGAAATTACGGGTTGTTCTACAGATTCCACGGCCGTGGTTCTCCCAGAGACCGTGATTCGTCTAAGAAAGTCTCAAATCTCAGTAAATCAACACACAATCTCCACAAACAGGCAGTCCTAATCTAATTTCTTCCAATCTCAATCAGTTCTTCCTAAAATTTCTAACAAAAATGAACCAAATCGACAAAGATCAAGAAGAGTGGAAAAACCTATTTTTCGGATTGAAAAATCCGAATTGTGCATTCCTTGGTGAATTTCCGCTCGATTCGTCGCTTGGATCTTGTTGGTGGTCGAATTTGCTTCAGTTTAGGAAGAAGAATCGTTAAAAACGATTAGGAAACGAGGAATTGAGAGAGGAGGCGTGGATTCGGCTTTTAGGTCGTGGAAGAGGGGTTTGTGGGTGGTTTTTGTGAAGAACGTGGTTTATATAGTCACCGGCAAAATTTTGAAAATCACGGTCTGTCGGGGTGTTCCACGGCCGTGGAACTGTACGGATCCGTGGTTTTTGTGATTTTTCAAAGGCTTTTGGAAATTACGGGCACTGTAGTTGTCACGACCGTGGTTTAGGCCGTGGAACTCTCTGTAAAGCTCCAAAGTCCAAATTTCGTCACTCTTCTTCAACATTATCCTTCCCTTTTCCTTTTCCATTGTTCCTACATCCAAAAACACAAACATACCGGAAGGAATCGAAGGCAAAAACAAAGCAAAAACGTCTATACTAAGCTAATCTATGAATCGAAAACAAAAACAAAAATGCAATACCTTGGGTTGCCTCCCAAGAAGCGCTTTGTTTAAGGTCCGTAGCTAGACCAGTCTCGCACTTATTCGAGTGCGGTAGGCGCGAACTCTTCATCTTGGAGTTCCGGCGTATACTTCTTGAGTCGTTGGCCGTTCACCTTAAAGCTTCCGCCCGTTTCACCCCATACTTCAACTGCACCATGGGGGAAAATACGCTTAATTAGAAAAGGTCCGGTCCAACGAGATTTAAGCTTACCTGGAAAGAGACGAAGCCTTGAATTGAAGAGGAGAACTTGATCTCCTTCTTTGAAGTCCTTTGGAATGATATGCTTATCATGCCAACGTTTCGCCCTCTCCTTATAGATCTTAGCATTTTCATAAGCATTCAAGCGGAGTTCATCCAGCTCATTGATGTCTAGGAGACGCTTCTCTCCCGCTTCCTTCATGCTGAAGTTCAACCACTTGATAGCCCAAAACGCTTTGTGCTCCAACTCTACCGGCAAGTGACAAGACTTCCCATATACAAGGTTGTATGGTGTGGTTCCTATGGGAGTCTTGTATGCAGTCCGGTATGCCCATAATGCATCGTCAAGCTTCAAGGACCAATCCTTCCTAGTCCTTGAAACCGTCTTCTCTAAGATTCCTTTGATCTCCCTATTTGAGATCTCAACTTGTCCACTTGTTTGTGGATGGTAAGGGGTAGCGATCTTGTGAGTAACCCCATACTTAGCTAGAAGAGCTTCAAAGCGCCGGGCAATGAAGTGAGAACCTCCATCACTAATGATCGTCCTTTGCGTCCCAAATCGCGGGAAGATGGTCTTGTTGAAGAACTTAACCACCACCATGGCATCATTGGTGGGAGAGGCAATTGCTTCCATCCATCTAGAAACGTAATCTACCGCCAATAGTATGTATTGGTTTCCACAAGAGGATGGGAACGGTCCCATAAAATCAACTCCCTAAACATCGAAAATCTCCACTTGTTGGATGTTGTTGAGGGGCATCTCATTCCTCCTAGAGATATTGCCTGTTTTTTGACAAGCATCGCAGTAAGAAACAAAGGATTGCACATCTTTAAACAAAGTAGGCCAAAAGAATCCAGATTGCAATACCTTTGCGCTAGTCTTGTTCGAACTAGCGTGTCCTCCACAAGGTAGTGAATGACAATGACGGATGACACTTTGCATCTCATCTTCTGGCACACATCGCCGAATGATGCCATCCGGACCTCTCTTAAAGAGGAGAGGCTCGTTCCAAAAGTATTCCCGGACATCCTTAAAGAACTTCTTCCTTTGTGCGTAGGATAATCCGGGTGGTATCTCCTGACAAACCAAATAGTTAACAAAATCAGCAAACCATGGGTCGTTACCTTTGGAGATCACATCTATGCACTCCTCAATAAGGTGTAGGTGTTCGTCCGGGAAGGAGTCGTCGATGGGTAAATGGTCGTCCTCTAGATGTGTTAGGCGACTCAAATGATCCGCAACAGAATTTTATGAACCTTTCTTGTCGCGGATCTCAAGATCGAATTCTTGTAGGAGAAGAATCCATCTAATTAGCCTTGGTTTTGAATCTTTCTTCGCAAGGAGGTACCGGATCGCAGCATGATCCGTGTAGACAATCACCTTTGCACCTACAAGATAAGAGCGAAACTTGTCAATAGCATAGACAATGGCTAAAAACTCTTTTTCGGTAGTGGCGTAGTTGAGCTGCGCTTCATCTAGCGTCTTGATAGCATAGTATATGGCATGGGTTCGCCCTTCCTTTCGTTGTCCAAGAACAGCTCCAATAGCTACGTCACTAGCATCGCACATAATCTCAAAGGGAAGAGTCCAATCCGGGGGTTGGATAATAGGTGCTGAAAATAGAGCTTGCCAAATGGTGTTAAACGCATCCAAACATTCCTGCGAAAACTCAAAAACCGCATCCTTCATCAATAGATTAGTGAGAGGTTTTGATATCTTAGAAAAGTCCTTAATGAAACGTCTATAAAATCCAGCATGTCCTAGGAAACTTCTTATCCCTTTCACCGAAATTGGGGGAGGAAGCTTCTCTATGGTCTCTATCTTAGCCTTGTCTACTTCTATCCCTCTACTAGAGACTAAGTGGCCTAATACAATTCCTTCCTTAGCCATAAATTGATACTTCTCCCAATTAAGAACTAGGTTAGTGTCTTCACACCTTTGCAAAACAAGAGAAAGGTTAGAAAGGCAATCGTTAAAAGAGGAACCGTATACGGAGAAGTCGTCCATGAAGACTTCCATGATTTCCTCTACGTATTCGGAGAAGATGGCCATCATGCACCGTTGGAAGGTGGCTGGGGCGTTGCAAAGCCCGAACGGCATTCTCCTATAAGCAAACGTACCCCATGGGCACGTGAATGTGGTCTTCTCTTGATCATCCGGGTGTATCGGAATCTGAAAGAAACCACTATAACCGTCAAGGTAGCAAAAGTGTGAATGTTGTGCTAACCTTTCAAGCATCTGATCAATGAATGGCAATGGAAAATGATCCTTCCGCGTTGCATTGTTGAGCTTGCGGTAGTCTATGCACATCCGCCATCCCGTCACAGTTCGGGTAGGAATGAGTTCGTTGTTTTTGTTGGTGATGACCGTCATTCCTCCCTTCTTCGGAACTACATGAACCGGACTCACCCACTTACTATCGGAGATAGGGTAGATGATACCTGCATCAAGAAGCTTAAGAATTTCCTTCTTGACAACCTCCTTCATGGTCGGATTCAACCGCCTTTGAGGTTGTCTTGAAGTTCTAAAATCTTCCTCCATTAATATCTTATGCATGCATAGGGAGGGTTTAATTCCTACTAAGTCCTCAATAGTATAGCCTAAAGCTTTCCTATGTTTCCTAAGGACAATCATGATCGGATTATGTTCATCTATGCTTAGATCGGAACTAACAATAACCGGGAAGGTAGAATTAGATCCTGAAAAAGCGTACCTGAGATGAGTAAGTGGTTTGAGTTCCATTGCTTTCGGAGCTTCCAATGATCCTTGAGAAGCTTCCGATGTCTCCTTAGAAGTTTCTAAGGATGTTGAGTGTGTGGGAGAAGAATCAGAAGAAGTTGAAGAAGTGTCTCGATCACTCCTTTCGACGCCCAAAATTACGGGTTCCTCATGGCCTCCACGGCCGTGGTTTAGGGCGTGGAAGGGAAATACAGTTGTCACATCTTCTCCACGACCGTATAACTCCCTGGAGTGGGACACGGTTTTGGTCGTGAAATCCACGGCCGTGGAATACAGTGTATGGCCGTGGATTCTCACGTTTTCTGCCTCATCGTGGAGTTTTTCAAACTCCACTTCACCCATCTCTTCTTGTGCTTCTAAGGCTTCAATTGCCTCATTACACTCTTCGTCTTCCCCTACATTTGTTAGACTCATAGTGATAACTTTTTGTAAAGGATCGTTAAAGAGAATCGCACTTACCTCCTCCCTAGACAACCCTTCTTCGTCTTGGATATTGAATGTATCCTCATCGAAGATTGGCTCCTTTACTAGAGTGGAAAGAACGAACTCTACTTTCTCTTCTCCTATATCAAAAGTGAGTCTCCCATTCTTGCAAACGACTATGCAGCCGGAAGTTGCAAGAAACGGTCTTCCGAGTATGATCGGGACCGGACTATCTGCAGGAATGTCAAGCACGACAAAATCAATGGGAACAAAGAATTTACCTAGCTTGACTGGGACGTCTTCTACGATACCGACGGGGCGAGTGATGGATCGATCCGCCATGTACAACGTCATCTTCACCGGTTTAGGGTCGCCTAAACCGATCTTCCTACACAACGCAAGTGGTATGATGCTCACACTTGCTCCTAAGTCACATAAAGCGTCATATGTGACATCTCTCACTCCTATGGGAATGCAAAATGACCCCGGATCCTTTAGCTTTGGGGGCATTTTCTCCTGCATTGTCTTGATGAGATCCGAAGAATCCGAACTCATCTTGACCTCTCCGAAGTCTTCTAGCTTCCTCTTGTTAGAGAGGAGCTCCTTCAAGAACTTGCCATAAGCCGGCATACCTACAATAGCATCAATAAATGGTATATTAATATGCAGCTTGCTCATGAGTTCTATGAACTTACCAAACTGTTTATCTAGGCGCGCTCTCGCTCTAGATTGAGGGAATGGTGGGGGAGGTTTATAAGCTGGAGGAGGAACGTAGACATCTTCCTTCTCCTTCCCCTTCTCTTTGTCTTTCTCTACGGGGACTTCAACGAACTTAGGCTGTGGATCGGTGGTAGTCACTCCGCTCCTAGTTGTGATTGTCATCACCCTTCCCTTAGGGTTGTCCTCCGTCTTTCCTGGAAGTTTCCCTTGATTCCTAGGAACTTCTTCCGCATGGCTGAACATTTGGTTTTCTAAAACCTTTTGAGCTTTATCAACCTTAGAAATTTGATCGTCAACCTTAATGATGCGGTTCTCCAACCCTTGAAGCTTTCCCAAAATTGTTTCCAACATGGGATCGGGCTTCTCCTTTCCCGTATTGTTTCCTCCATTAGATGATTGCCCTTGGCTTTTCAAAGGAGTAGAGGAAGAGGAAGGTGGAGTTAGTGAATTAGCATTGGAAGGATAAGAGTTACCGGAATTTTGTTGATTGGAGCGCCAATTGTTGTTGTTTGAACCCCTATTGTTGTTCCAATTGTTGTTCCGGTTGTTGTTGTTTCCATTCCAATTGTTATTCCGGTTGTTGTTCCGGTTATTGTTGTTGTTGTTGCGGTTGGTGTTATCACCGCCATTGTTGTTGCCCAAATAGCCAACATCCTTCCCTTGTTGCTTTGGGAAGTTGGTCTTGATAGTCTCCTTCAACTCTTTGATCTCATTGTTGAGGGAGAAAATCTGATTTTGAGCTTCATGTGTGAGCTTTGCTCCTTGCTCCACACGATTTCCCTCCACTTTCCGGTGGGAATACTTCTCTATGACCCTTGCTTGCTTCTCAATGAAGTCCCAAGCGTCATCTTCTCTCATGTCCATGAATGTTCCACATGAGAGGGATTGGAGGTTGAATTGCGTCCCCGCATCCAGCCCCTTGTAGTAAATTTCCAGCAATGCAAGCTTATATGCCATGATGAGGGCAATCCAATAACAAGTCCTGAAACCTTTCCCATGATTGAAACAAACTTTCGTTAGACCTCATGGAAAATGCATTGATCTTACCTCTAAGTTCCGCCGTTTTGGATGGTGGAAAGAATTTGGTGAGGAACTCCGCGGAAAGGTCTTCCCACGTGTCTAGTTTCCCACTAGGAAGAGCTTGGTACCAAGACAACGCTTTCCCCTTCAAGGAGAAGAAGAAAGGTTTGAGCTTATAGTTGTTGGTAGTAGCACTCTTCGGTCTCATTGTCTCCATCATACACTCAAAGTTTTGCAAGTGTTGGTGTGGAGATTCAGCGCTTGTCCCGCCAAATTGGTTTTGGCGAACAAGAGTAATAACTTGAGGGTTGAATCTAAATCCTTGCACATCTTCAGCATCGAAATTCACGCCCAAACGGCGCGGTTGTTGTGTTGGATCCATCCGCTGGCCAAGAGTTCTTGGCTCTTCATCTACACGTTCGATCCTCGCATTCCAGGTGGAATGCGGCGATTAGCAGCTCCCCGTGGATGGAAAGGATTCACATTGATTGTGGGATCAATCTCCTCTAGCGGTGGCATGGAAGAATCACTATCATCAGCGGATGAGTGACCTCTTCTTCTAGATCTTGATGCTCTTCTTGAGGATTTCTTGCTTCCCTTATTCTTAAGGTCGCTTAGCTCTATCCTCATTTGGAAGATCATATCCTGTAGATTGTTAACTTGAGATTGATGACGATCCATTTCATCCCGGCGGAGGTTCTCATTCCATTGGAGTTGAGCTTCCTTCTCCGCCAACTCCGCTTGAAGATCACGTTTGTGTTCTTCAGCCATCTTCTTTTCCTTGCTCTTTTGCCTTAAAGTCCTCTCAAGCTCTTGATCAAGAGGTCTTCGGTGTTCCTAGACCTGCGCATGCACTCAAAGAGATATCAAATAACGAGAGCAAGCTCCCAAGCTTGACAACCGGCTACCGAATTCGGTCTAAACCAAATCCCCGGCAACGGCGCCAAAAACTTGTTCGCCCCTAAACGTGCGTGCAAATAAGCTTTAAATTTATAAAACTAGAATAAAAGCAAGCGAACCCGCAGTGTACGGATCGGCGTAGATTAGCAAGTATTCCAGAGTATCGAACACAGGGATTTGGGGAGAATAAATTCGATCGTAGGTTATCAAGTAAGTGAATATAAGAGCTTTGCCAATTATTGGGAAAACAACAATCCTAAGGATCCAAGTATCCAGCTGTGGCAATCGATTCAAGATATTCTTAATGATATAAAGACAGAGTTGAGATATGCAAAGGTATGCTAATGTAAGGTAATCGTACGGTGAAGTTCCAAAAACCTTATATGACTCACCTACAAGACACTCCCTATACAGGTTGTTGAGGCTTCAATATAGAAAGGTTCTAAAGGCAAGAATTAATATCAAATACCGAAACTTGTAATCCAAGGATAAGGAATAACTAAATCGATTAAGGTTGTGACACTCACAATCGAGGTAGAGGTTGTTGAGGCTTCACTACCACCTAGAAAAGGCAAGCCTAAACTAAGTTAAAGCAAATCTTTAACTTTGGATTAAAGTAAAAGCAGGTTCGTAAACTTAAGGGAAATTACGGGTAGATCTTGAGATTCCACGGTCGTGGAACTCAAGAACAAACCGTGATTTAGGGTTCGTCAACGATTCTCTCTAACTCTCAGGGTCTAATCTGTTTACGATCGATCTATCATCATCTAAACCACAACTATCAACCCTTCACCCTAGAATTGTTAAGGGTTTTTAGCCAACAATCATCATTATGATATCAAATTCAAAGATTAAAAGATTGAAAGATGAAAACTTCCGAAAACTTTCAATAAACTTCAAACCAATCTCAATGTCACAATCAAGAATGAATATTGTCAATAGATTCAGAATAAAGCAAACAATCACAATCTTAGGAAAGAAAGAAGAACGGGATGTCAATCCGTCTTCCAAATCAAACCTAAACAAGAAGAGAATTCTTCTTGCAACAATCTTCCAAAAACTTCGATCTTCCGTCAATCCGGAAATCTCCACAGCAATCTCCACCAAAAGTGCGAGATTAGGGCAACTCCAAGGAAAGGACAAAATACGTCTTTTGCAAGAACCGCCAAAAATCTCCAAAGTGAAGGTGCAAGCGTAACTCTAGAACGAGGTCGCAAAACGCGTCTAAACGGGGGTAAGCGAGCATGACGGAATCTCCCTTCGTCCGTCTTTTTATAGGGCAAGATAAAATATCGGCCCGGCCCAATCTTCAAAAGATCGTGGCTTCAAAATGTGGTGAAAAAGATCGCCAAGATCACGGTCGTGGAAGGTTCCACGACCGTAATTTAGAGCGTGGGAATCAACATGGTTTGAACCATGGATTCCACGACCGTAAAAGCTCCTGGAATGAATCACGCTTCTCCTGCAGGGTTCCACGGCCGTGGAACTGAACGTGGTTTGTAGTACGGTCGTATTTTAGAGCGTGGTTTAGGGCAAGAACGTGATTCTTCCCTAGCCTCGTGCATTCCTGAAGTTGACATCCATTTTGCTCCTAAGAATGCCCTCAATCCATGGACACACTCAATCAACTCATCTTTGCTCGATTCCGTTCGGAAATGGCTCTCAATCACCTATAATCAACATAAAGCTAGTGTAGACATCCATATCGACAATATAGGCAAACTAGCTCACAAATGCAACAATGCTAAATCAAAGACTATCAATATGAATCAAATACACTTAGAAAACGTGCCTAAAATATCACAATATTTCATGCTAACAGATCTCCTCTAACTTCTACCGCATCATGAGGAATACCTTCCTCACCACATACGGGTCAGTCCATCTTGACTTGAGCTTTCCGGGGAAGAAATGCAGCCTTGATTTGAAAAGAAGGACCAAGTCTTCTTCACTCAACGCCTTCGATATGGGTGCTTGTCATGCCAACGCTTGGTTCTTTCCTTGTATATTCGGGCATTCTTGTCGGCATCAAGTCCAAGCTCCTCAAGTGCATTGATGTTTAGCAACCTTTTCTCACCGGCATCCTTATTGTCAAAGTTTAACCACTTTATGGCCCAAAGCGCTTGATGCTCCATTTTGACCGGGTGGTGGCATGACTTGCCATAGACCAACTTGTAGGGGGTTGTTCCAATTGGCGTCTTGAAGGCGGTTCTATATGCCCACAACGCATCATCAAGCCTAATGGCCCAATCCTTTCTACCCCTTGACACCGTCTTCTCTAATATCCCCTTAATCTCCCTGTTGGTGATCTCAACTTGCCCATTTGTTTGGGGGTAATAAGGAGTTGCAACTTTATGAGTCACCCCATACTTGGCCAACAAAGCTCCAAAGTTTCTAGCGGTGAAGTACTTCCCTCCATCATTTACAATTGCTCTTGGTGTTCCAAATCTCGGGAAGATTACTCGGTTGAAGAACCGCACCACTACCTTGGCGTCATTCGTGGGAGAGGCGATTGCTTCCACCCACTATGATATGTAGTCCACCGCCAAGAGGATGTAGAGGTTTCCATATGAGGAGGGGAATGGACCCATGAAGTCCACACCCTGATTGCCAAATATCTCCACCTCTTGAATACTATTCAATGACATCTCGTTTCTCCTTGAAATATTTCCCGTCCTTTGACAAGCAAATTAGGCCATGCCACTACAAAATTCTGCACATCACAAAACAAATTAGGCCAATAAAATCCAGATTGCAATACCTTTGCACACATCTTGTGTCAGCTTGCGTGTCCTCCACATGTAAGAGAGTGGCAATGCCGGATCACGCTCTCCATCTCATCCTCCAGAATACATCTTCGGAATACTCCATCCGGTCCTCTCTTGAACAAAAGAGGTTCACTCCAAAAGTAGTGCCTCACGGCCACCCTTGGCAATTTGATAGGAATTTTACGCATGATAATTTTTCTAATAAAAATTCATTTGAGTTTAATGGAAAATTAATTACTCTTAAACCTATGACCCCTTTGCAGATTGTTGAGCATTACGACAAGAAGAAGGACAAACGCAGGGAAAAGGAACAACCATTAACTCTCAAAGAAGAAAACTCGGACAGTTCATCAAAATCTTGCCCGAGATCTGAAGACCAGACACGATCTAGTAATAATTCTCGGCCACATCAAGGCAATCACAGCCGATATTCATGTAATCCACCTGAGATTCCATCTCTAGGGCATCAACGAACACTTTTATCATCCAACAGGGAGTTTCTTGATGATTATGTCCCTTTAGATCATTCTTTACTAAGTCTAATAAAAAGCCTGATGACTTTACGTGATGAAAGTGAAGGTTGATTTGCCTTTGAAACATTTAAAAGGCTTTAGATGAGTATAATGATGTATTTACGGATGAAATTCATGCAGGTCTTCCACCTTTTTGAGAAATTGAGCATCTTCTTGACTTCATTCTAGGTTCGTCTCTTCCTAATCGCCCCGCTTATTGAATGAGTCCGCAGGAAAGTCAAGAAATCCAAGATCAAGTACAAGAGCTTTGAAACAAAGGTTACGTTCGAGAGAGTTTGAGTGCTTGTGTGGTTCAAGTTCTATTGGTGCCCAAAAAGGACAACACTTGGAGGATATTTGTTGATTGTCGAGCAATCAATAACATCATTATCAAGTACCGTCACCTCATCCTCAGATTAGGTGGCATGCTAGATGAGCTTAGCGGTTCCACCTTGTTCTGCAAGATCGATCTTAAAAGTGGATATCATTAAATCCGGATTACGGAAGGAGATGAATGTAGGACAACATTCAAGACCAAGTTTAGACTCTATGATTGGTTGGTTATGCCTTTTGGTTTAACTAACGCTGCTAGCACCTTTATGAGGTTAATGAATCATGTCTTACGCCATTATATTGGAAAGTTACGTTTGTGGTTGTCTATTTCGACGACATCCTCATCTATAGCAAATCAATTGAGGAGCATAAAGAACACTTAAGGGAAGTACTTGGAACTCTTAGATCTCAATCTTTATATGGTAATATTAGGAAATGTGTGTTTATTATAACAAAGTTTTTTCCTTGGATTTGTAGTAAACACAAGACGTCTTGAAGTGGACAAGGAGAAGATCAAAGCCCTCAAAGAATGGTCTACACACCTACCACCATTAGACATGTGCAATCTTCCATGGATTGGCAACATTCTATAGGCACTTTGTGAAGGATTTTAGTACCATCACATCCCCTCTTACGCGACTCACGAAGAAGCAAGTACAGTTTGACTAGGACGAAGCGGAAGAGAAAGCATTTACGGAGCTAAAGAGGCAACTATCAAACGCACCTCTTCTTGCACTTCCGGATTTCACCAAACCATTTGAAATGGAATGTGATGCTTCAAGTATTGGTATTGGAGGAGTACTCATGCAAGGAGATAAGCATCTTGCCTACTTTAGTGAGAAATTAAAGGGACCATGCTTGAATTATTCAACAGATGATAAGGAAATATATGCTTTTTTTTCAAGTTTTCAAGACATGGCAACATTATATTTGGCCTAATGAATTCATCCTTAAAACTGATCATGAGTTTTTGAAGCAATTTCGAAGTCAAGATAAATTGCATAGGAGACATGGACGATCGATGGAGTTAATTGAGACTTTTCGTTATATTATCAAATACAAGAAGGGAAAGGATAATGTTGTAGCAGATGCCCTTTCTAGAAGGTATACTTTGATCACAACAATGGATTCCATTATATCAAAGAGCTATACGAGGATGATGCTGATTTTGGCGTTATTTACATGTAGTGTAAATCTCGGTCAACTGCCAGCAACCTTGGCCAAGATTTTCCCTAGTCGAGATTTAAGTATTATCTTCTCGAATGATTTTTGTTCCATGAGGATAAAGTTTGTATTCCTAGATGTTCTTTGAGATTATTATTAGTTGAGGAGGCTCACATGGGAGGATTAATGGGAAACTTTGGTAGAGATAAGACTTATCATATGCTTCATTCACATTTATTTTGGTCTCACATGCTTAAGGATGTTGAACGCATGATTAAGAGGTGCATTATTTGCTTGAAAGCAAAGTCAATACTGAAGCCCCATGGTTTGTATACTCCTTTACCTAATCCTACTTCACCATGGCTTGATATTAGTATGGACTTTGTTGTAGGTTTACCAAGGATTAAGAAGGTGAGAGATTCCATCTTTCTGGTTGTTGATCGGTTTTCTAAGATGGATCACTTGATTTCTTTCCATAAAACTGATGATGCTTATAATGTGTCCAACTTGTTCTTAAGGGAAGTTGCTAGGTTGCATGGAGTGCCGCGGACTATAATAAGCAATAGTGATGTCAAGTTCCTTAGTTTCTTTTGGAAGACTCTTTGGGGAAAGTTAGGTACTAAATTGTTGTTTTCCACTTCTAGTCATCCTCAAACGGATGGTCAAACGGAGGTAACTAACATGACTTTGACTACTATCTTAAGAGTTGTTTTAAAGGATAATTTGAAAGTTTGGTGAAGAACCGTATAGGTGAATAATAAGGATATAAATACTCTAGAAGGGGGATTGAATAGAGTATGGGAACTTTTCGCAATATCGTATATCAAGGCTTTGAAACTGATTCCAAGACCTTGAAGTCAATTTGTGCGCTTTGTGACATAACTAGTTTTCAAGGCTTTCAAAGGGATTTCAAGGCCTTGACTTCGAAACCTGCAATACAATGTTAGTCACAACTTAACCGATATAAATTGCGGAATTAAAAAATCTACAAGGTAATATATTTACGAAGTTCAGCTCTAATAGACTATGTCTCCGTCCTAGGGTTTCATTACCCTAAGATCTAACTATCTATTATATGGTCAAAGAGTCCTGGATACAACCTAGAAGAAATCCCCTTCTTTTCAAACTGTAGCCTCAATGCTATGATCTAGTCAACTCTAACCTAGCAATAATAGCCTAATTACTTCGCAGAGTAACCCACACTAGAGTATAACACTCTCTAGATATGCCAACGAAGCTCTACGTCTCCGTGCTCGTCCTTTGTAATGTGTTTCAAGGCCTGCACACATTTAACAAACACAAACCAAAACATGTAATCTAGAAATACAATCGATATTTGTTTGTTTATAAAACCGCATATAAATGTTAATTCTTCCATCATTCACATAATCAATTTATAAACAAAGTGGAGTTATCAATCTCCCCCTTGATGGAAGACAAAACAAATATCGTACCTGCATTCAATGTTATATATACATGCAATAATATCAAAAAAAATGCAGGATGCAGAAATGTCGGATCAACAAACATTTAATCTCTCCCTTTGTCTTTCAAAAAGGGAGAAAAGTAGTTAAGTAAGGGAGTTATAAATATTACAAACCCACAAAGTATTTCCAAAAAAAAAACAGAGCTTAAAACGGAGTCCTAGAAACGTCGTTCAAGGCCATGAAATCAAAACAAAGGGGGATTTGAAATCCATGTCAAGGCCTTGACATCCATTTCAAGGCCGTGAAATCTTTTTCAAGACTTTGAAAATCACTCGTGATTGTCCTCGTAAAACTTCTTCCGCCATCTGGATTGTGATGTTCCTTTGCTCATGTCTCTGATATTAGCTTCTAATCTCCGTTTCCTCTCTACAAGCCGATATTCCTTAACCACAACATATTCCTTCATTGTCAGAATAGTAGGCTCGATATTTATAAAACCTTTTCCTGAGTTTGTTATGCAACATCTTTTGTCAGGGGAATAATTTTGCCAGTGGTGGTATGGGTAAGAGCGTTCAGGTGGTACATTTTGTTGATCTTCTCATGCATCACAGACATAACCTCATGGTTGGCATCCATTTTTCTCATTATATCCAGCTGGAAGTCAGCCATTTCTCTGTTAAGAGAATTCAATTCCATCCTAACCTCGGAAACAGAAGGAGCTATGGGAACTATGGGGGACGGTGTCACAACAACTACCTTTCCTTTTAACGTTCATACTCAAGCAAGAGTCTTTTTCATCCTAATCTCTCCAGACACTATTCATCTATTTTTCTAGTCGACATTTGTTGATCCTCAGTGGAGGTGTCTATGGAAAAATAAGCATAAATCTTAGGCAGTAGAATCCCATAAGGCAAGGGAATGGCTCGGGTGGAGTTTATGGTGTGGACCATGTCGTTCGGGATTAGGTTATGTAGGTCAAAATCTAACCAATACGGTAAAAAACAATCTTGTCATGGCCTTGTCATGCCCGACAATGGCCATGTCATGGCCTTGGGTGGACCATGGCAAGGCTAGTGTCGGGCATGACACTGGCCTTGCCATGGTCTGTCAACAGTTTCCATGAACTAGCTTAGGAAATCACACACCTAACCAATACAGGAATAACAATCTTGGCGTCCTGGGTTAGAGATATGTGGGTGAGATGTCGAGACTTTGAGTTTGGAACCAAAAATTTCTCTTTTTCAAGCCTAATACTCTCAGATTAGGATGGGTATTGGGGAGAAATATTTGTAGGAAGCCCTAAAATTTTGTTCAATATAGTAGGAGTGAGAGAAATTGGTGTACCTTTCACCATTGTATCAAGTGTGAGAGTTCATTTTTCCCGTTTGGCTGAGAGGTTGACGTAGAATAACCTTGTGAGTTTGCTGAAAGCAGTTTCTCATGGGTTGAGGACTTTCCAGATGGAGCAATTTCTGAGCATAGAGACACATGGAAGGTGAAGCGTCTCTAGGAACTTCATGTCGACCGAATCGCACATGCATAGTGAGAGATCATGAAATCCGTCCAGCCAAGTTCTAGTATCTTTGAAGTTGATGAACCAGGTAGTTGGTATCCCATTGTGAGGTGAGATCACAACATCCTCTGGAAAGTTTTGCTCTTCGGATACAAAGGATATGTGGGTTGTATTTGCTTTGTGAGTCGAGGCAAGACGGTTCGAGTTTTTCTTTGGAGCCATGGATGAGTTTGTGAGAACAACCGAGAGATTTTTGGAAGAGGAAGAATAAAGCATATGGGCTACTGTAAAAGTGTTGAAGAAGGAAAGTGGTAAACAAGGAAGGGAAGATTGTATTTAAAGGGGACATGTCAAATCAATTTATGGCTCATCAAGATCTTGAGAGAATCAAAGTCTTGAAAACCAAAAATAATTTTCGTGCAATCCTAATAAATCAAAACCAACTTTCAAAAAGATTTGAATTTTAAAATCAAAATCTTGGTGAAAATCTTTTTAAATCATTTTAAAAATTCTTCTTTAAAATTATTAAACGATTAATTATCTAAGAAGATAACAACCATTAATTCTATCCGTGATTATCAATATAGTCCTTGAAATCCATTTCAAGACCTTGGATTGCATTTCAAGACCTTGGAATGGAAAACTGGATTGCATTTCAAGACCTTGGAATGGAAAACTGGATTAAATTATAAGGAGAAAATAAAACGATTTACTCCCCTAAATTTATGCTTCCTTGTTCAACATACCAAGCTCCACTCTAATAACAATTGAATCGATCTTCAGGTAGAGGCTTAGTAAATATATCTACAAGCTACAAGTTACTCGAGATAAAAGATATCAAAACATCACCTTTTTCAACATGATCACGTGTGAAGTGATGTATCACGTCAATATTCTTTGTTCTTGAATGTTGCACAAGATTTTTTTTAATCGAAATAGCACTAGTATTTTCACATTTAATAGGTATACCTTTGAGATCAAAACCAAGATCACGAAGTTGTTGAGCTATCCATAGAATTTGTGCACAACAGACTCCCACAGCTATATATTCGGCTTCAGTTTTGGATAGGGCGACAAAATTTTGCTACTTGGAGTGCCAACTGAGTACGGATGACCCTAGCATTGGAAACATCCAGAAGTGATTTTTCTATCGACCTTATAGCCTGCAAAGTCAGCATCTAAATAGCTAACAAGGTGAAACGGTTTTGACGTGGATACCATAACCCTAAGTCTTTAGTGCCATTGAGATATCGAAATGTCCTTTTCACAGCTATCAAGTGTGACACATTGGGATCAGCTTGAAATCTTGTGCACATGCACACACTAAATATAATGTCAGGTCAACTAGCGGTTAAATATAACAAAGAACTGATCATACCTCGATACTCCTTTTGTACAACACTTTTACTATTCTTGTCTTGATCAAGTGAAAGTGTGGAACTCATAGGAGTTTTTTCTACCTTGGATTGATCCATTTTATATTTCTTGAGCATGTCCTTGGTATACTTGCATTGATTAAGAAAAATTTCTTTCTTTGCTTGTGTGACTTGAAGACCAAGAAAGAAATTTAACTCTCCCATTAAGCTCATCTCGAATTCCCTACACATAATATCTGAAAATTCCTTGCATAGAGAATCGTTAGTAGCACCACATAATATATCATCAACATAGATTTGTACTACTAATAAATTGTTACCTTTGGTTTTGACAAGCAAAGTTTTGTCAATCAAACATGTTTAAAATCGTTTTCAAAGAGATGCTTGGACAATCTGTCATATAAAGCTTGAGGAGCTTGCTTAAGACCGTAAAGAGCTTTGTTCAATATAAAAACATAATCCGGAAATTCATCATTTTCAAAACCAGGAGGTTGAGCAACGTAGACTTCTTCTTCTAAGAATCCATTAAGAAAAGCATATTTAACATGCATTTGAAAAAATTTTATGTTCATGAAGCATGAAAATGCATGTAGCATACATATGGCTTCTAACTTGGCAACCGGAGCAAAAGTCTCCTCATAATCAATACTTTCTTCTTGGCTATACCCTTGAGCCATAACTCGTGTTTTGTTTCGGATGGCCTTTCCATTTTCATCCAACTTGTTTCAAAAAACCCATTTTTTGCCTATGATGGATTGTTACTTAGGTCTAGCCGTGAGAGTCCAAACTTTGTTTCTCTCGAATTCATTCAGCTTATTTTGTATAGCCATGATCCAATCAGGTTCTTGAAATGCTTGAACGTAGTTCTTGGGCTCTACAAGAGAATCAAAAGCAGAAAAAGAACACAAGTTGTTTACCCTCGATCGGGTTTGTACACCTGCTTTTGAATATGAGATCACGTTCTCTTGTGGATGGTATGAAGAATGTTGAAACTTTCTTCTTTTAAAGTTTGGAACAGATCCTGAAGATTGAAACTCGTTTACTCGACTAAATTCAGGACCGCTGGATTATCGCCTTTGGATCCTATGTCAAGGCCTTGAAATTGGGGACAAGTCTACACTTCACGATTGTGTTTCACCCCCAGACAGATGGTCAGTTTCAGAGGACCATCCAGACTTTGGAGGATATGTTGCGAGCTTGTGTGTTGGATTGGAGACAGGGATGGTCTGATTACCTCCCACTTGTTGAGTTCTCATACAACAACAGTTGGCATGCATCTATTGGGATGGCTCCTTATGAGGCACTGTATGGACGTAGGTTCCGTACACCTTTATGTTGGGATGAGCCTAGCAGGATGATATGGATCGGGTAGCACTGATCAGAGAGAGGATATTGGCTGCACAGAGTCACCAAAAATCATATGCCAAGAAGAGGCGTCGACCTCTAGAGTTCAGGGTAGGAGCTCATGTCTGGTTGATAGTATCTCCGACGCGAGGCGTCCGACGTTTTGACATAAAGGGGAAGTTGAGTCCTCGATATGTTGGTCCTTTTGAGATATTGGATAGAGTTGGCAAGGCAGCCTACAGATTGGATTTGCCTCCGAGGTTAGAGGGGGTTCACCCTGTTTTCCATCTATCTCAGCTGAGAGAGTACATACCAAATTCGAGGCACATTGTGAGTTATGATGATTTGGTAGTGGAGCAAGACCATACCTTTGCTGAGCATCCTATTGCAGTCCTAGAGCGAGGTGTAAGACGCCTGCGTTCGAAGGACATTCCTATGATGAGGATACAGTGGTCTAGACGTGGACCTAAGGATGCTACATGGGAGACTAGGGATAGTATCGAAAGGAACTGTCCAGAGTTTTATGCCGAGATAGATGCACCTAGGGTCGATGAGTATATCTTAGTGCTATCTTGGTGAGTATGCAATTATGTGCTTATGTGCTTACATGCCTTGATGTGTTTACTCCATGCTAGTGATGATGTGCTTTATGATCTTATTAGATCTTGCTATGCTAGCGTGATGTATGATATAGCTCGAGATGATTACTCCCTCCATGCTATTTGAGTATGATATATGTTTATAGTTGGAGATGGTTCTTTCCTCCATGCTATTTGAGTTGATTAGGATTAAGCGGGAGATGGTTCTTTCCTCCATGCTACTCTGATGGACATAGTCTCAGTGGAGATGTTATTCCTCCATGCAATGTATGTGATTATGTTTGGCTAGAGATGTGCTTCCTCTATGCCGTGTGATGTGGTATGGCGAGAGATGTAATTCCTCTACGTCTTTGGGTAGCGTTATGGCCTGTTTTCTGGAGTTGATGACTCCTCCGTGTTTATGCTTGAGGTTATAGATTTGTATAGGTCCTGACTTTCTAAACAGAGATTTAATTCCTCCGATAGAGAGAGTGAGAGTTATACCTCGGCTTATGAGTCCGAGAGACTTTGGGACTTTGCAAGTTTCGGGACGAAACTTGTTTTTAGGGGGGTGAGATGTAGGAGCCTAGTTGTTGAGTTGCTGAGATGGTGAGCTGAGGGCCCATATTCAGCCTATTCCGCCCCTGCGTGACCCTGGATCTGCCCCTGCGGTTTGCCTGGGACGCCTCTGCGGCTCACAGAGTCCGCCCCCGCGGCTCTGTGTTCTGCAACCGTCTTCTTTAACCCTTTGACCGGTGCTTTACCCTTTTTACCTCCTTTATATACTTCATCTTCTCCCTTTGATGAGGGTTTACCATTCTCAGCTCCATCTCTCTCTGCTTACCTATATCTTCTTCTCTCTTCTCCCTTGGATCATTTTTGCTTGATCTTCTCATGAGTTTGTTGAGTTTATGAGAGATCTTGCCTAGTTTTGCTTGCCTTTGATGTTGATGATGTTGATGTGCCTTGTGGAGCCATCTTGTGGTTGTTTTGGTGTGGTATTGATCTTCTAGTGAGCTCAACTTGGTGAGTTCCATGGCTTTTCTTCTTCCTTTCTTCCTTTGTTCTTCTTTCCCTATCTTTCCTTAACCTAGCTTAGTACCTTAGATTTGGATCTTGTTTCAGCCATGTTTGGCTTGTGTTGATATATATATATATATATATATATATATATATATATATATATATATATATATATATATATATATATATATATATATATATATATATATATATATATATATATATATATATATATTATGTATGTTGCTGTTGGAGTGAAGAAGAGTAGAGAATTGAAGGAAGAAGTGAAGAAGGAGCTGAAAGGGTGTCTTCTGTACACCAACAGCCCCAGCGCCTGCCTTGAGCCGCCCCAGCGCCGGCAGTGGACCGCCCCTGCGCCACAACCTAGCCGCCCCTACGGCCACCTACACCAGCTTGGTGTTCCACTCGGTTTCTGCATGTGTGTGTTGCTTCTAGGCATATTTTAGGATGCCTTTGTTCCCTCCTTTCCTAGTGTGAGTGTATACGATCATGATAGAGGTGTGAGGATGTGTTTGGTTGAGGTTATGATCGGTTTATGCCTTGTATGGCTTTAAGGACTTAGGTTGATGTTAGTTGAGGTTTTGAGGTTGAGCTTGATCCCTATGGATCCCTTTGGGTCTAGGTGTGACCCCTGTGTTGTTAGGAGATTGATATCTCTTTTAATGCCTGTTTATAGGTTGTGTTGTGCCTCTAGTGTAGAGGTGATCGTGGTTGAGTTGTGATCGAGGTTGAGGTAAGTTCGTAGGACTTACTTAGATGTCATCCCTATATTGGGTGTTTGCATGAGTGGTGTGTGATTTGTATGTTTGCTATGATAGCATGAGATGTCGTTTATACCGACCTATGTTTTATTGACTGCCCCGTATGCGTGGTTGTGATAGCCTTTCCCTTTCATCCCACAGTGGAGTCTGGGAGGTTCTCTGATGTCAAGCAAGCCTGACTTTACAATAAGGGCACAATCCACTCCCACAGGGTACACGGATTGTGTGACCTATACTTGTGCAGCTGGCTAGCAGGATCAAAGGCGAGGATGTATCGGCCCTTGTGTCACATGGTTTCATATATATATATATATATATATAAGTGAATGACCATTATATTGAGATGATTAAATTGGTAAATGAGTGAAAGCATGATGATGTGTTTTTAATTTTCCTTGATTGTGCTTATGCATTACTCGATATATGTGTATGAATAGCTAATGGTTTATTACCATGTTGTAGATGCCCCACAGGATAGGCATGCTGCTGAGAAATCTAGCAGAATGGCAGGCCGAGGACGTCTCGTACATAGGTTGTTGTGGGCTTTTGGGTTTGTTACCTTTCCCTCCTGCGTGAGGATGATCTTTTGTTACATCTTGTGTGAGGGCGTTGTATTTCATACTCGGCTATGTTGTCTTACCTTTTGGTTATACAGTTTTTACAATTTTATGTATTTGTTTTTATATCTGTCAGTGTCATGTTGTAAGGTCTAGTGAACTTGCTGTCAGGCTAGGGTAGTTCTCTTCATACGGCGAATATTGGGTTCTGATGATTTTGTGGTTTACAGTGATGCATCCAAGTTAGGCTTGGGATGTGTGTTGATGTAGAGGGGCAGAGTGATTGCTTATGCGTCTAGAAAGCTGAAGACGTATGAAGAGAACTACCCGACTCATGATCTGAAGTTGGCAGCGGTAGTTCATGCTTTGAAAATTTGGAGACATTACATGTATGGTGCTACATGTCAGATCTTCACAGACCATAAGATTCTGAAGTATATTTTCACGTAGCGGTAGTTGAATAACCGCCAGCGTCGATGGCTTGAGTTGATCAAGGACTTTGACCTTGAGATTTTGTATCATCTTGGAAAGGTGAATGTTGTAGCTGATGCCTTGATATTTTGTATCATTTGGTTTTACATCTATCTGTTGTTGTAAGATCCAGTGAACTTGTTGTCAAGATAGGGTTAGGATCCACTGTGAGATCCTAGCCGAGTAGCGCCCCGAGTCCCGTGGATTTGGGGTGTTACAAAGTTGGGATCAGAGCCTTAGGTTGACAACAATGACACTTGCAATCTATCATAAAGGTTGAATAGATAAATAAACAGAACCCGAAAGGGGTTTGACTTTTCAAAAGGATTTTTTTTTGAAATGTGTACAATGTTTTGGGATAGAGTGTTTGGGAAGCCATCACCCTTTTGAGGATCTCGACAGTATAGATATATATAGATATGTATTATGTGTTTTGGTGCATGTATGTTGGATTAAGTATTATAATATATATATATATATATATATATATATATATATATATTATATACATATGGCATATATATAGCCTTCTAAGTTAAGTGTACATACCCCGCAGATGGCTCGGATTAGAGCAATATCTGCAGTAGAATGAGGTAGGGCTAGACACCCTCTTCCTCCCGTAGTGATAGACCAGGGACATGTTCTCATTGCTAATCCACCAGTAGCGGAGGACGTACACGAGGAGGTTGCTGAGAGCGTCATTCTTGAGACTAGGAGCGGTGTAGCTGCGAGACAAAGATCCCAACGAGTCTAGTCAAATGACTAGGATCATGTCTCTATGAAGAGACTAGAGTTCCGCGTGTATATCAGACGAGTTGAGGAGGCTGCTAGAGCACGTGGATGTGCCCCGGATCTGCCAACACAGGTGTGATCATCAGAGATGTCCCAGGAGCTACTTAGGTGCCAGTCACACCGGCACGTGTTCGCCCGAAAGGTGTGTGCGTCAAAGTCTTAATATTTATATCTAGAACTCAAAGCAAAGCGAACCCTCAGTGTACGGATCAGCTGTAGTAAGGTAAGAATTCCAGAGTCGAACTCAGGGATTTGATGAGAATAAATTCAAAGTCAATCATCTAGCGAAAATGCAAAAGCTTTTGTGATTAATAAAGGGGGAAATGATTCCAAGGATTCAAGTATCCGATTTCGGCTTTCGATTCAAGACACTTCTAAATGATATAAGGACAGAGTTTATATTGCCAAGATAATGTGTTCAAAGGTAGGTATCGTGCGGCGAAGTTCCGAAACCTATTTATCTAATCCAAAGGTTCTCTCTATAAAGGTTATTGAGGCTGCAATATAGAAAGATCTAAAGACAAGAATTATGTTCAAACTAACTATCTAAAACCTCAGGATATGACTCTCCAAGATCAAGAATAGAAAGCACATTTAAAATCTTAATAAAGGATGTTGAGTCTCTCTATTACCCAATTCTTGAAATCTTAATCTATTAAATGTAGAATCAAGTTTGAAGTCTCTTCTTACATTTAATTAGAGGTTAAAAAGGTTAATCAAGGTTGGGATTTAGGCCAGGGTTAACTTTGATTAAGGATTGAATCAATTAAAGTTCGACAGGGTATTAAATCGACCTACCATAAATAAATCGTCCGATTTATCTCAAGAACAGGGCGATTTTCCTATTTGTCGCAAAGTTAAAATCTAAACTCTCAGGGTCCAAATGTTTGAATGAGTTCAGTCTATCATCATATAAGCCTCAATCATCAACTATTCTCCCCAGAATCACAATGGTTTTAGCCAACCATTTTCAAAATCAAATCAAATTAAAGATTGAGTGAAATAACGCAATTAAACCCGAATCTTGAATAAAAACTCAATAACCTTAAAATCTGTAAATCAATCTCAAATGTAATCAATGTATCTCTCAATCAACTCAATATCGTGTTCAAAAACCACAAAGACTTCAATGGAATACAAAAATATCACAAATATGATCAAGATTGACTTTCCGGTAAAAGTGCTTCAACCCTTCTCCTTGGATCTTCAATCTCTCACTAACATCTAAAGATTTCCCGCTGCGGCCTCCTCAATTTCGTTCCCAGGGTTCCCAACTAGAGTTTCTTGCTAGTGGGCCGTTTGGCAAAACCCTTCTCGAGCCCAAAGTTGGTGGGCTTTATGTCGTCTTTTTATTTGGCCGAAAAAAAAAGTAAATCGGGCTGGCCGATTTATACATAAAACCGTTCGATTTCTAATGAAGAAAATCGTCCGATTTATATGTATGATGGCACGATTTTCTTCAACAGAAAGTGCTCGTCTTTTGGCTTGTTTTCTTCCTCTTCCTTATGCTTCTTTTACGTAACTCCTTTGTCCTTTGTGACTCCTCTAAGACTCCTTTAGCTTCCTTAATGACCTTAGATGCTCCTTGCTCCACTTTTGCTTTCAAATCCACTCCATTTACCTATAATTCAACCAAAACTCGTGTAGACCTCTATTTCTGAAATCTTATTGAATAGAACACAAAAGGTGCACAAGTTCTCCTTAAATGCAAGGCAAATCGAGGTAAACCTCTACAATATGCATGATTATAATGGTATATAATTCATGTCATCAGCACGCGCTGCTAAGGTTGTTAAAACTCCATACGAGTTGGGAGGGCCTCGACCAGAGTCTTGGTTGAAGGAATTCCATTAGATGGGAGTGCCACCTATCTTTGGGAAGGTGAGGTTAGAGGTTGAGTTGGATTAGGCATGTAGACTTAGCCCTTGAGTCTATTAGATGTCCAGAGGACAGACGGATAGAGTTGAGAGGGCCTCGACCAGAGTCTTGGTTGAAGGTATTCAATTAGATGGGAGTGGCACCTATCTTTGGGAAGGTGAGGTTAGAGGTTGAGTTGGATTATGCATGTAGACTTAGCCCTTGAGTCTATTAGATGTCCAGAGGACAGACGGATAGAGTTAGTAGAGAATCTATTTCGTGACCTAGCATAGCAGTGGTGGAGGACAATGCGTATTCGAGCCACCAGATATGACCAGATTTGGAGTATGATCCGAGAGCGTTTCTGCCCTACCTCTTTGAGGAGGGAGAAACCACAGGATTTTGATGAGGCAAGCTTCGAGGATGTGCCTATAGTAGAGGCGATTAGCAAATTCTAGGGGGAGCTCGGACTACTGGGTCCAACTGTACCTCGAGAGGATCAGCACGTGTATCTATTCTCCCCTCGATTGAGGGAGAGTACACGTTCCTTCATGGCGGGAATGCATTGTGAGTCTCTGACAGACTACCAAGATAGAGCCTCAGCTTACGACTGTGAGTGGGCTAGCCAAAGGATGACTTCTCAGACAAGACGGTCAGAGAATAGACAGTGTACTCGGTAGACTGGTACAGGAGCATGTGGGTACGGACGAGGCCAAACTCAAGGCCGCAAGAGTTATCTAGTGTATGCATAGACTTCTGAGAAGGGCCAGCAGTGTTACAACCGTGGAGATTATGAACACGTGAGATTTGATTGCCCGAGGGAACCAATGACGTGCTTCTCTTGCGGGAAGCCAAGACATCGGGCTATGTTTTTCCATCAGGGCAAGGCATCATCACTTCATGGTTCTTCCCCTCTTGGTGCAGTAGGAGGTGGGCATAGGCCGCCTCAGTATCAAACGCAAGGACATCAAAGAGTCCCAAACCATCTTGTTACTAAGGGTTCTATTACAGGACCGAGTAGAGGTAGAGGTCATGACGGAGGTACGAGTGATACTAGAGGGCTAGAGGTAGCGTTTTTGAGATGAGGAGTGCTGAGGAGCCGCCAACGCCAACTGCTACAGATGCCATTCTGATTAATGGTCTACCTCGATACAAGTGCTACGTACTCTTTCATTTCTAATGTATGTGTTGATAGACTAACCTTAGATATGGTAGAGGGGAGACCCTTTATTATAGGTTTACCCAAAGGGGGTCAGGTGAGAGGTACCCGAGAGGTAGTTGTCCTATACATTTAGGAAACCGTGATTTGTTAGTGGACTTCTTTGTCATGCCGCTGGTGCATTAAGAAGTCATTCTGGGTATGGATTGGATCGATAGACATCGTGTTGTGTTAGATGTAGGTAGGAGGACCATGACGGTCTCTACCGAGTCGGGTCAAATCGAGATTTTCTGAGGTTAGGACTTTTGAAAGATGGGTATGCTTATTAGTGCAGTACAAGCAATGAGGTTGATATCACAAGGTTGTGAGTCCTTCTGTTGTTATGCCATGAAGAAGGTGAGAGTCCAACGTTATAGGACATTTCCGTGGTCTGCAAGTTTGGATATGTGTTTACCGAGCCGTCCAGTTTACTGCCTCAAAGGAGTGTGGACCTCAGCATTGAGTTGGAGCCTCGTACGAGACCGATCTCGAAGGCCCGTACCGTATAGTGCCTATCGAGTTAATAGAGCTAAAGAAGCAACTTGATGAGTTGGCTGAGAAGGGCTTCATCCGCCCTAGCGTATCCCCATGAGTTGAACTTGTCCTCTTTGTGCGGAAGAAGGACGAATCGTTGATATTGTGCATCGACTACAGAGAGCTGAACAAGGTGACCGTCAAGAACAAGTATCCTTTTCCCCACATCGATGACTTGTTAGATCAGCTTCAGGGAGAGACTGTGTTCTCCGCGATGGACTTGCACTCGGGATATCACAAACTGAGGGTGAGAGAGCAGGATGTGCGTAGGACGGTATTTTGGACTCGGTATGGCCACTACGAGTTTGTAGTGATGTCATTCGGGCTCAGGAATGCACCTGCCGTCTTTGTGGAGTTGATGAATGGCATATTCATCGAGTTCGTGGATCAAGTTGTGGTGGTCTTCATAGACGATTTTCTGGTGTACTCTCGTAGCAGAGAGGAACATGCAAGACATCTAAGGACAGTGTTTCCAGTTTTGCAGGATAGAGAATTGTATGCCAAGTTCTCTAAATGCGAGTTTTTGATGCTAGAGGTAGCCTTTCTAGGTCATGTCATTTCCGCCAAAGGGATAAAGGTTGTTCCGGCGAAGATCGAGTCTGTAGCAGCATGGATGACACCTACAAACGTCACGGAACTACACAACTTCCTTGGCTTAGCCGGTTTTTACCATAGGTTTGTAGAGGGATTCTATGTGATTGCCCATCCTTTTACCAGCCTGTTGAGGAAGACTACCCAGTTTGTATAGTCCGAGTCGTGTACTCAGAGTTTTGAGGAGCTGAAGGGACGTCTGACTTCCACTCCCATCTTAGCGCAGGTGGAGGGCATAGAGGGCTTTATAGTCTATAGTGACGCATCCAAGCTAGGCTTGGGATGTATTCTGATGCAGTGTGGCAGAATGATTGCATATGCATCTTGACAACTGAAGACGTATGAGGAGAACTACCCGACTCATGATCTGGAGTTGGGAGAGGTAGTTCCTGCTTTGAAGATCTAGAGACATAACTTATATGACGCAACATGCCAAATCTTCACAGACCATAAGAGTTTGAAGTATGTTTTCACGCAGCGGGAATTGAATAACCCCCAATGTATATGCCTTGATTTGATCAAGGACTTTGACCTTGAGATTTTGTCTAATCTGGGAAAAGCAAATATTGTCATGGACACCCTGAGCAGGAAGACGCCTCAAGAGAAGGTGATTGCGAGATTGACAGTTCAACCCCAATTGTAGAGAGATCTAGCGTGGATAGAGATGGACATCCAGTTTCTTGATGAGGATACCCAATTGTGTACTTTAGAGGCTCTACCTGATCTATTGGGTGAGATCCAACATAAACAAGAGACCTACCAGACGTTGAAGAGGATCAGAGATAGGATGTCTCGTGGAGAGGCCCCACAATTCTTCATAGGAGCAGATGGAGTGATTAGATGCCACGATCGTGTCTGTGTACCCGTAGATGTGGATTTGAGACAGAAGATTTTACAAGAGGCTCACTTCAAACCTTACTCAGTGCACCCAAGTGCGAGTAAGATGTATCACGATGTGACACATTAATACTGGTGGGGAGGGTTAAATCCCGATGTGGCCAGATTTGTGGCATAGTGTGTGACCTGTCAACTAGTCAAGATAGAGCATTGCAGGCTAGGAAGAAAGCTCCACCCACTGTCAGTACCGTAGTGGAAGTGGGAGTACATCTCCATGGACTTCGTGACAGGATTGTGATCGAGCAGGTTCTTTGATGCCATCTAGGTTGTGGTTGAAAAATTGACGAAGACAGCACGTTTTATCCCTATCAGGGAAACATGGCCAGTGAGTAGGTTGGCTGAGGAGTTCACTAGGTAGATAGTGAGACTCCATGGTGTACCGAAGACGATTGTCATAGATCGAGATGGACGATTTACCTCGAAGTTCTAGCAGAAAATTCAGACTGCCCTGGGGACGAGTTTGTACTTCACGACTACGTTTCATCCTCATATAGATGGTTAGTTGGAGAGGACCATTTAGACACTAGAGGATATGATGCGAGCTTTTGTGTTGAACTGGGGGTAGGTGTGGTCAGATCACCTCCCTTTAGTTGAGTTTTCGTACAACAACAGCTAGCATGCATCGATTGGGATGGCCCCATATGAGGAACTATATGGGTGGAGAAGTCGTACAACGTTATGTTGGGATGAGCGTAGCAGTGTTGGTGGTATAACGCCTGAGTAGATTCAGGATGATATTGCACGACTAGCGCTGATGAGAGAGCGGATGTTGGCTGCATAGAATCGCTAGAAGTCGTATGCAAACAAGAGGCGTCGGCCTCTAGAGTTCAGAGTTGGAGCTCATGTCTGGTTTAGAGTTTCACCGACGTGTGGCGTCAGACGGTTTGGCCTAAAGGGGAAGTTGAGTTCTGTTACGCTAAGAATGTAGCACGCAAAAGTCTTAAATTTATAACTCGATATATTCTTCCTAACTCCTAGCGAACCCAAAGTGTATGGTTCGTTTTGTAGTAAGGATAGTATTCCGAGGTCGAACACAAAGACTAAGGTGAAATTGAATCAAATAGTGACTAAGGATAGTGTAGACCTAGTTTAAGAAAAGAGAGAAAAATAAAGAAATGAAAATCTCAATGTTTTTGGATTGGTTTTGTGGTGATCAATCAAGGATCACAAATCATTCAAGATTAACAAACAACTAAGCTAACAACACAAATAGCAAACACAAACACGAGATAGGCAATCAAGGAGAGAAAAGCAGATTCTAGGGGTTAGGAATTCCGGTTATGGCATTGGACTCAAGTTTCTAATCAAATATTGGACTAGCTATAGTATGTTGGGAAAGGGTGTTTCTCAAATGGAGCCAATCACCGGGTAAGTCTCATGATCCACTAATCCCGCAACTAAGGTCCTATTACCGGGTAAGTCTCTAGGAACCTAAGGTTGGGAAATCTACACAAACCGGATTGCTATTAAGGGATCTAACCTCTCCTTACCGGGTAAGTCTCGGGAAGGCAAGTCCTAAACATCAATCCTAGCAAGCGGCTTATGAGGCTCACTACTACCTAGAGTTCATCATCTTCGGTACTTAAGATCGGAAATCACCGAGTAGGTCTCTTTCCTCACTTAGGTTGCTAGCATTAGGTCACCCTAGGCTAGATTAAGCTTAACAAACACTAGGTTTTCAACAATCTAACATCCTAACATGCAGATTTATCAATACAAGCGTAACAGAGGCAAACCACGGTCAGATCATAAGAACCACGGCCGTGGTTACATAAGAACAAACCGTGATTTCTAACAGCACTTAAGTACGAGCAAGCAAATCATCCAAAGATACATTTAAGTCTATTCTATCACAGTCCAAGCCGTAACCATCATTCCCTTACCCTAAAATCGCATCTATTTAGCCAACAACATGCATCTTAACAATCAAACTCAACAAACATACATCCATGGCTTCCATAACAAGAATATGAAATGAAAGAGAGATAAGACAAGTAGAACAAGAAAACAAGTTGAATAAATGTTAAGAAGGACTTACAACCCTTCAAAAGAAGGTTCAATTCGTTCCACACAATCTTTGCAAATGTCGTCAACAAAACTCACTCAAAATCCACTCAAAAACTAGCAAAACTCTAAGACTATTGTTCTTCTTCTTCTCCAAATGAGAGTGTCCTTGCTCCCTCCCAAGAGTATCCTCCAATGGGATGTTGTTGAATGAGAGAATATGGGAGAGGGTGTGAGTGGTGAGGTCCCCTTTAGAATCAGCCTGCAAGACTACTTATAGCCTCCACCAAGAGCAAGAGTCGGTTATGGAGATCGTGGGACAGCTGTCCCAGCTGTCCAGAGGGAATCACGGTCCAATTCCATGGCCGTGGAAGTGCTAGTGACCGTAGTTTTGGTGTTTCAGCCCTCTTTTGACCGTTGAGCCATGAGTTGGTGCCAGGCATGCACCAAAATGGTCCTATGTGTTCTCCTTAGCTCCTAGCTTGCTTCTTAATGAGTCCGGAAATGTGTCATCGCGAGGAATGATCCTCGAATGTATCGATTAAGCTCCAAAAGTTCCCCAAAATGCCTACAAAACCGACAATACTGCATGTAGACGTCTATCTCGACAATATGCATGAATTGATCGTAAACGTCATGAACTAATGTCAAACTATGCATGAATAGCGGGAAAAACTATCTAAATGGATGCCTAAACTAACGTCATAAATTGTGTTATCAAAATACCCCATACTTAAGGTTTGCTCGTCCCCGAGCAAGATCCAACTATAGGCTAAGAGATGACATGATTTATGAATGCAGAAAAACAACAAAATCTTTTTGGAATTGTGTTTCTAACATTGGATCACCTTCATAGTCATGTTTCATGGCAAATGGACAAGCAATCATGCATCAAATGACTGAAGGCACGGAAAGACAATTATACTTAACTCGAAAGCATGCATGAAAGATGAAAATGAAGAAGTCAAGATGATCATGAGTATATCCAATCTAGATCACTAAGTCTTACACACATGCAAATAGGTCACAAGGACTTAAGAAAGAAGAGGCCAAGAAACGTTGGGAATTTTTAGGTCATGTGATGCTAATCCGGGAAAGGAACTAACTCCACAATTTCATTTTTTATCAACTTCACCACAAGTGTATATTTTCTCCATCTTTTCTTTGTTTTCTTTTCTTTTTCACTTTCTTTTTGTTTAATTTTTGAGGCAATGGCATTGGTGTACAAAAGCCGAAACCTTGGTGATTAGCGGATCTCGGGATTTTTCCGAGGTGTCTCACACCGGGCACACATACCAAGGCTCGTTAGGACATTCGGTTTATCCGACTTTGGCAAGGCACAAACACCCGATTATGTGAATGGTGCCGAGTTACTCGTCATCAAAACCAAAGTCCCCAAACCTATATTTTTTTTCTACACTTTTCACAGTAAATTCAGCACTTCATTAACAACATCCATTCCTCAACAACTTTACCCCACACTTGCTTTTCACACACCCAACACACTAGCATGCTCCTATTCCCGGATGGGTCAAAAGAGGTCAAATTTTATATCAATTGAGGTGCTCAAACAATCATAATCAAGATGAGAAGTAGAGAAAGATGAATTGTCTTAATCACTCCTAAATGATGTGCAAGAACTAGCATGTAATTTCAACCACCAATCCTCAATCCAACCAAAGCAAACATCATGATCACAATCCATACACAGGATTCAAGATAAGTAATTCAAGTCCACATATCCATACATCCATTCAACACATAAGCCATCCATAGCCAATTCACAAGACAATCTCATCATAAGGGTCATACCCAAGCTTAGAAGCACTAAAATTTTTTAAATTTTCTGATTTTTTTGGAATTTTCGAAATATGTATGTACAATGCAACACATAAAGAAACATGTGACGATATGAAACTATCCTAGATGTTAATCATGCAAGTGATCATGAAAACCCCACCCCATACTTGGAAACACATTGTCCCCAATGTGTAAATGAAGTAAAGAAGAGTGAAAGAGGGTCCTCACAATGTAAAAATGGTGTTGCTTTGGTATTTTGTTTCTCTCATGTGGAGTGATGGTGGATGATCAATCAAAGGTGGTAGAGAGCTCTTGATGTTCAATGTGGCGTCGGGACCCGCGCTAGGCACCGCTAGCCGTCCAAGTCCCACGTCCGCTCCACCCAAGTTTGATGCGGGATCACCATCATCATCCTCATGCCCATGCAAGACTTCCATTCTACTTAGACTCTAGCACACAAACACAAAAAAACACACACAAAAACACAAAAAACAGAAAAATAAAAACAAAAACAAAAACGAAAAGGGAAAGATGTCTACCAATGGGTTGCCTCCCATTAAGCGCTTCTTTAAGGTCATTAGCTTGACCAAATTCGGGGGCGTTCTACTCAAGGTGAAGTGGGGCAATCACATCCACCGGAGCTTCCGGGATGTACCTCTTCAAACGGTGCCCATTCACCTTAAAATCTCCACAATGCTCCCCTCCTATCTCAACCGCTCCATGGGAAAAGATCTTCTTCACCACATAAGGACCCGTCCATCTTGACTTCAGCTTTCCGGGGAAAAGCCACAGCCTTGAGTTGAAGAGTAGGACGAGGTTACCTTCACTCAACTCCTTTGGGATGAGACGCTTGTCATGCCAACGCTTAGTACTTTCCTTTTAGATCCGGGCGTTTTCATAGGCATCCAACCGGATCTCCTCAAGAGCATTCATGTCTAGCAATCTCTTCTTACCGGCCTCCTTGAGGTCAAAATTCAGCCACCTTATAACCCAATAGGCTCTATGCTCCATCTCCACCGGAAGGTGGCAAGACATGCCATAAACTAGCTTGTAAGAAGTGGTGTCAATCGGTGTCTTGAAAGTGGTTCTATAAGCCCACAAAGCATCATCGAGCTTCATAGCCCAATCCTTTCTTGTTCTAGAAACCGTGTTCTCAAGGATCCCTTTTATCTCCCGGTTGGAGATCTCCACTTGGCCACTAGTTTGGGGATAGTAAGGTGTTGCCACATTATGAGTCACCCCATACTTAGCCAAAAGTGTCCCAAATTTCCTATTGGTGAGATGCTTTCCTCCATCGCTTATGATCACCCTTGGTGTTCCAAACCTAGGGAAGATCACTCGGTTGAAGAACCACACCACAACCTTTGGCATCATTTGTGGGAGATGATGATAGACTGGGCCTCTATTTTTAGATGATGATAGACTGAGCCTTTAACTTTAGACTGGAACTTTCTTGTTGATTTAGCCCTCGATCAGACGAAGCTCGGCCTGTTTTTCAAGACCGGGCCGAGGTTTTCCTTAGAACAACCCGAGGTTTCTTTTGTTGATCTGTATATGTTATATCTTTATTCTTGGGTTTTAGATTGCCCAAATCATAGTTTTTGTTGAGCGTTTCATACCCTTAGTTCCCTGTAAGGCTTACATCAAAGCTTTGGAAGAGACATACCCGGTGATTCCCTTTCTTAGTTATCTCCGATGACAACTTCTAGTTAAGAAATGTTTCAAAGCCCTTTATTAGGTTTGAGTATGTCTTCTTCTTGCTTGAGTGAGCTTAACATGAGACTTACCCGGTGAAGGTTAGTTCAATTCCCTTAGGTTGAGTGGTTGGTCTAAGTTTATGCTCCTTTCCTTAGATCCTTGAGACTTAGCCGATGAGAGGAGCTTTGGTTTGGGATAGTTGGTTTGTGAGACCTCCCACGTGATTATTCCCACCTTAGAAACACTTTTCCTTAGCGATCACAACCTTGTCCTAGTTTTTAGAAGTCTTGAATCGAAAACAACAACTGGATATTTTTATCTCTAGAATCTACATTGTCCGATGATCATTTATCCTTCTTTATTGCTTTTGTCTTTTTCATTCTTTAGTATCATATTTGGTCTATTCTATTTTTGGTTTATCACCAATATTGAATTCACCTCAGTCCTTGAGATCGACCTTGGAATATTTTCTTTTATTGTGATTTGATCCGTACACTGTGGGTTCGCTTATTTTCTTTGGCTTTTAGTACAAGTATAAATTTAGGACTATATTCGTTCATCATTTACACACGTATGAGAGCGAACATTATCCATACTCTTCTTATACTTAATTATATAAGTAAAAGTCTCTATAAACTCCATCCATCTACCATGTCTCTTATCTAACTTATCTTGACTCCTAAAATGCTTTAAGGACCCATGCTCGGTACATAGGACAAATTCATTAGGCCAAAGATAATGATATCATGTCTTAAATACTCGATATAATGCATAAAACTCTTTATCATACATTGAGTAATTGAAGTATGCACCCTTTATTTTCTCACCATAAAATGCGAGTGGCTTACCTTCCCGCCTAAGTACTTCTCCAATGCCAATTTCTGAAACATCACATTCGACCTCAAAGGGCTTCGTAAAGTCCAGAAGTGCTAGAATAGGTGCATGGGACAACCGCCACTTCAAATCCTTAAATGTTTTCTCTTGAGCATCTCTCCACACAAATGACACCTTCTTCTTTGTCAATGTTATAAGTGGGGATGCTATTTTGCGAACAGCTCGCATGAATCGCCTATAGAAGGTCAAGGCCATCGAAGCTTCGTCCATGAGCGATGGTGATCGGTGTTGGCCAATCATGGATGGCCTTGGTCTTCTCTTCATCCACCTCTAGGCCTCTTGTTCTCACTACAAAACCAAGGATAACAACCTAATTACTGCTAAACTCACATTTCTTGACGTTAACATACACATATTCAGTTCTAAGAGTTCCAAGTACTTCCCTTAAGTGCTCTTCATGTTCCTCAAGTGATCTACTATAGATGAGGATATCATGAAAGTAAACCATTAAAAAACTTTCCAATTTAGTGATGTAGCACATGGCTCATCAACCTCATGAATGTGCTAGGATCATTGGTCAAGCCAAATGGCATCACTAACCACTCATATGACCAAACTTAGTCTTGAATGCCATGTTCTATTCATATCCTTCTTAGCTAATAAAAGAACGGAACAACACATGGACTCAAACTCTCCCTCACATGACCCATATATAAGAGCTCTTGTACGTGGTCTTAAATTTCTTGGCTCTCCTTAGGATTCATCCTATAGGTTGGACGGTTTGGGAGTGTAGCACTTGGAATTAAATTGATTTGGTGCCCATTAACTCAAAAAGGTGGAAGGCCACCCGGAATCTGATCTGGAAAACACATCACGAAACTCATCTAGAAGGTCTAGGATGGGTTAGGGTAGGGTGGCCTTTGTCTCATCACTCAAAGTCACTAGGCTCTTACATAAACTCATTAGAATGGAATCTAAAGGGGGTGTAGTCATGAATGTACTCCTCCTTGGATGCTAAAAGGATTCTAGATGTTTGGCCCGAGATATCTGCACTAGGTCGAGATGTTCATGCGCTGAACAAGATTCTTCACTAGGTTGAGATAGTCCTACTCTTGGGCGCGTTATTCCTGCACTAAGGTGAGATATTCTTGCAATGGGGCGAGATTATTCACTAGGGCGAGATCCTTCACTGGGTCAAGATCCTTCACTGGGGCGAGATTCTTCATTGGGGCGAGATGCTCCACCTTTCTTCTTTCCTGAATCTTGCTCCTTCTTTTTCTTATAGCATTCAACAATCTACAAAGGGGTCATAGGCTTAAGAATTAGTATGTGACCATTAAACACAAAAGAATGCCTATGAGTATACACATCATGCTTAATTCTCCTATCAAATTGTCATGGACGTCCTAAAAGAATACGACATGCTTGCATGAGAACTACATCACAAGTAATAGTGTCCACATAGCTACCTAAAGTGATGGTAA
Source organism: Fagopyrum homotropicum (assembly GCA_033239125.1). Classification (NCBI taxonomy): domain Eukaryota; kingdom Viridiplantae; phylum Streptophyta; class Magnoliopsida; order Caryophyllales; family Polygonaceae; genus Fagopyrum; species Fagopyrum homotropicum. The sequence continues at coordinate 106,611,116 of BSWB01000002.1, forward strand.
CTCTAGCTTGCTTTTTCACTTTCAATTCACCACAATCATTCATCCAATGAAACTTATATGGTCTAGGATGATAAAACGTGATAGTTTGCAACTTATTAACCAAATCGGTGCTAGCTATGTTGCAACAACTACCTCCATCTATAATAATGTTACACACCTTTCCTTTAACAAGACGTCTAGTATAAAAGAGGTTTTCCCTTTGATTATCCACATATGGGCCTATGTTAGGATGCAAAGTTCTTCTAGCAATCAGTTATTCTCCATATATCCCTTCTTTGGTGCTCCTCCAACATTCCTCACAACCATGAATAACATCATTTGACCATATCTGGGGTTGTGACGGAAGAAGAGAATGATGAAATCAAGTGTGGGGTGTTACCATGAAGTGTGAAAGTAAATTCAAGAAATAAATGCACGAGTTCGGATTCATATTACCATTATTGAAGATATTTTCATGTTTGGTGGAGAGGACAAAGAGTTCGTGGCAAATATGCAGCTAAAAATAAATAGTGATTTGTTCAAAAGTGAAGAAAAGTTTATCCGTGAAAGAGAAATCAAGTGCTACAAAGATCAAAATGTTATGCTTCATGAAAAATACAAATTATAAAGATTAGTGTGAAGTGACAATGCCTTGAAGGTATTTCGAGTTATAAAGACTCAATACCCCGGATACTATTTTTCATATTGACCTACTCTTTTGGTCTACCAACATCACTTTTCCATGTACCATATCCTCGTTAAACCTTAGTAAAAGACCTCTTGAAATTTTTCTTGTATTTTAGTTTGACTTGATAAATTGTGGAGTTAAGAACTTCTTGATAAGACTATGGTAAGAATATATCATACACGAGGATTCAATCTTTTATGAAGTAAGAGAACACAAGCAAACATTATGATCGAGTGAAGTTTGAAGAAGCCAAGTGGAAACCATTAGATATGAATGTCATTTTTTGACGATCTTTCAAAGACTCAAAATTTCGACCATCTTCCCTTTGGATTTGGACAATCTTTCCAACTACTAAATTGTAGATCTTTGAAAGAGCTTTAATATTAGTACTCAAGGGTCATGTAAGTCCAACCAAATCAACTAGAAAGTCGGTTTTACTGAGTTGCCAAAGAATTTGTGCAACAACAAACCTGACGGCCAGACTTACACCCACCTTACGGGCATGTTATGGTCGTATGGTGCCCGTAAGGTGGTCGTATCGCATGCCCAAAATTGTGAAATTAAAAGTCTTCGATTGTAACTTTGGAAGGTTATATTTTGTGTAACCCTAGACTCCAAGAGTTGTCTCTATATATTCTCATGTGAGTCGTAGGGTTAGATGCGTTGATTCATCCCAAAGTAGGCATCACCCAGATTTCTCCTTACCCTAGCTTGTAAGTAGTTGTTTGCTATGCTTTAAAGGTTTTCTTTCAAAAAACCAGACAATTGTGAGTTTATATCTTTCTTGATTCTATATGTTGTTTTTGCTTTATTTCTAAACATGTGTGGCTAAATTCCCTCATGATCTAAGAATTAGATGATCTCTATAGTTGTTTAATTTATTGTTTGCACAGATACACACACACACATATATAAATGAATTGAGATTGTGATAATGCTTCTTTTCAAAGAGATTTATTCCTACCTTTATTTACCTTAGAAAGAAGTGATGTTTATAATTGGTTTAGATAAAATAAGTGAAGAGCCAAAAGCGAAGTTTGTTTGTATTGGATTTTATTGAAAAGAACTTGGTTTTGAGAGTACTAGTTTATCAAATCTTTGAGGATTTCTAACTATCGTAGAAAGTTCCGAACTTTGTACCTTTTTTTTATCTGAAGAGTCAAAAGCAAAGGTTGTTCGTGATCATTTATGGATTTTTAAGTGTTTAATGGGTTTTCTTATAATTGTCGAACCGCTAGATTGAGAGTTATGCGAGTTGAAAAACACGATCTTTGTTTGTCTATGTCAGATGCTATTTTAGATGGTTACCAACAATTATCATATATCAATGTTCATGAGTTACATATATATGCATCAATACTTTAATTCATTATTGTGTGGTTTTATTTTCCCTTAAATCGCCTCCATCATGCATTACATACAATCGTTATTGCCTTGTTGCTTGTTACAAGTCTTGCCCTATTGTCTTGTTTTCTTTTCACATAAAATATTTAACTATCAATATCATCCAAATAAGACACGGTCCTTGAGATTCGATACATAATTATATTACATAAGAACTTGTATCCTTGCAGGGGAGGTTGTTGTACTTCTCGGTAAAACTTCCGCACGATCAATAGGATTTCAGGTAGAGAAGTGCTAGCCATTTTTCTAACCTAAAATCATCTATTTATAATTCTCAAATACAATTCCAAGGCAAAATGAGTTATGACAATTGATTAAAAAACCGGATGAATTAATAAACAATCATTGTCGTTAATCCACGACTTAGCATGGTTTCCATTGGCTTTGGCGACCACAAGTTGCTTGTATTTAAACAACATCCGTGGAATATTTGCACATATACAATGTCAAGACCGTGGGTCAGCCGTGGGATCTTCTTTGAAACTTTAGCGACATCTCAATACTTTAGTAGAATAGGTATTTATGGGGTTGTGGTTGGAACTGGAAGATCCTTGACTTCTTGATTACTACTTTTGAAGTTCTTTTAAAGATATATAACTTTTTAGTTTACATACATATTCAAATTTAATGGGAAGGTGGTTGTCATCTTCTATTTCTCAACGCATGACCGGGGTTTTTTATTTCTAAAGATATGGTACATAAAAATCTTTGTAATCGGTCCAATGCACTCACAAATAGGGATGTTAATGGATCGGGTGGTGGGTGGATGACCCAATCTGCCACCCGGCCCGCAGTTAAATTTCATCCACCGAACCCGACCCGCCACCCGCCTAACACATCACCCGCATCCAACGGATGAAGTGGGTGGATCGGGTAAGATTTTGGGTGTTTTGCGCATTTCCTTTAAATCGATATTAAACTCGGATTCGATTACGGGAAATCAATAATAATAAAAATAAATTCAACCCGAAAATGTTTTATCCATAAAAACATGATAAATCTGACGTCGAACACAAATCATTCAAATTCTTGAAAAAAGAGAAATGGACCAAATGGCCTTCAGTTCTAAAAAGATAATGCACAATAGTCTTGAAAATCTGAGTGATGCATGTCACCTACAAATGGAAACTGAAGTAGTCGAAAAAGACTAAGAAGAAACCTGGCAAAGTGGCGAGTCTGGCGACTTGCGAAGTAATCGACTCTCAAACAAGCATACCATGCAAGTTAGGTTTAGGGATCTGACTTTTTTTAGGGTTTTGTTTAAATTAAAATTTTTATTATATTATTATATATTTATAACGGGTGTAAGCGGGTGAAACGGGTCGGGTGGGTGGATGGATGATGGATCAAGTGACGGGTGGATGAAAAGTACATCGATCCGAATCCGACCCGATCCATCACCCGCTTCATCCGCCATCCGCTTTCACCCGCTTCATGTCGGAATTTCACCCTTTTATTATGGATCGGGTGATCGGTGTCCGTCGGATTCGGATGAGATTGTCATCCCTACTCACAAGCGTATACACGGGTGGTAGAGATCTATTCACGACATATAGACCAAAAATTAAGTAAAGATACCTATTCTCATGCTGAATGAATACAAATCTATATTAAAATAGATGCACTGAACAAACTAATATTCTTGTAATCAATATAGTTATAGTTTTCCTTTCTAGTTATTATGATATTCTTGGATTTTTCTAATCATTAAGTTGTATTTATTATGTCATACTTAAACATTTCTTTTGGCATTAAGTCCCAATTATTTTTTCAAATTATATCATCATCATCACTATTAATAATAGAATAATAATAATATTACTACAATTATAATAAAAATAATTATTATTATTATTATTTAATAATAAATATCATCATCACTATTAATTTTATTTATTTCAATAAATGGTGTAATGCATGGTGATCACTATATTAACCGTTTGTAATTGAAAAAAAAACAACTATACGAGAAGTAGGTTTTATTCAAGATGCAAGTAAAGCTGATTTTAAATATCACAATTTAGGTTTTTATTTAGTGATTGAGATATTGACTTATAAATTAGTCTATATACTACTAGTAAAGTCAAATCCTTTTATTATCTTTCTTTGTTAAAAAAGTTGAATACCTCAAACATAAAACGATTGTGTTACCTAGCACAGCCTAACATGTAGTGCCATTTAAGGTCGATCTGATGAAGCATTCATTACGTAGTGATTGATAATATATCCCCCTTGTCGATCACCATACGGTAAAAGATGGGCTAAACATCTTTGGCATAGAAAAAGGGAAAATGTCAAATTAAATTACACTTTTACGTACTATGATTGTACTAATTCAAATTACACTGTCAAATCATTGCTTTTCGATCAGATGAACCCAAATCCTGCTCTGATACTTAATTGAGTAGCGTCTTGTGGGTACGTTAAAAGTATACGAACATGTTTGCATGATTATATATACATAGATGGTGAAGCCTGTCCTGTATACAATCAATCAATGACAGGTAGTGGCAGAATCTCGAAAAGAAGAAACGTTGAAATGGGTGGCGGCATGAAACACTGCGTTTTGACGACTCACCCCCACATGCATATTCTGCATTTTCAACTATTGTTCCTCTAATAAATTTGTATTTAAAGGATACCAAAGTGCAATGCCAGATAGCATACATACTTACATATATGCATGTTAAATGTGGTCACTAGCAACCCTCTTGTGTTAAACGGGATTTCAAGCAAGATTAGATATTGGAAAAGACGAGTTCGGCGAATGAGCCATAATTTGGCAAATTAAAATACTGCACCATGCACACACTTTCGATACTTCGATGCCCTCTCCCAACGCCCGGTCTTCCCAACCCGACCTGCTCTTCACGCCGCCCAACCCATATTTCTTCTAATCCCTCTCTTTTCCTACAAAATTATACCGAAACAATCCTATAAATTGAGACTCATATTCATTGTTCTCATACCGAAACATATTAAAGAACATGTGTTGTTAAGAGACACGTGTGTAATATCAACAAATATTATGTTACTATCATTCACAAGTGTATAAATACATAATATACAGCTAATGCATGAGTTTACAGTTCATTTCATCTGTACAGTATTCTCTCATCTTCATTCTTAATCATTCTCCATTCTAACGTGGTATTAGAGGGATCTTAAACCTCTTCCACGGCTACTGATCCTCTTCTCACTAATGATTCTTCATCATCCGGTTATACCTTCCTTTAGCAAGTTCAATTGCATCACTCAGATGCCTCATCCCTTAAGCTTTCTACTACTCTTCTTACTCCTTCCAACTATTTTAGATGGAAGAGATATGTCGAAGTCTCTCTATCTGCTAAAAACAAACTTGATTTTGTCACTGACACTTGCAAGCAACATGTCAATCCCAAATTGATCTCCAAGTGATATCAATGCAACAACATGTTGATCTCCTGGTTGTTGCACTCCATGGACAGAGACATTGGAGAATCGGTTCTCTCCTGCACTACCATTGCTCAAATCTGGAGTGAAATGGAGATCCGCTTTGGTCGTTCAAATCGCACAAACCTCTATCAAATCCAAAAAGAGTTGAATCAAGGTAATCAATTTGTCACCGCATATTTTACTAATATGAAGAAGATTTGGGATGAGTATGCAGCTGCTGTGGTGATTCGAGCTTGTATTTATGGATCTAATACGGTTGTTGTGATATTAATGCAAGATCAACAAATAATTCAGTTTTTGTTGGCCTGAATGAATCGTTTTCACTTGTTTGATCTCACATACTAATGATGCAACCAAGTCCTTCGCTAAATAAGGTGTATAAACTTGCCTTGCAAGAAGAAAATCAGCGATCGATCTCTAGCTCTTCTTCTATTGATGAAACTACATCGGCCTTGTATTCACACCATCGTACTCTCTCTCTAAACAAGCAACTCGATCCTACATCGGCTCTGAATCTAGTTCCAGTCGTGCAGCTCGTGCCTTTTGTGATCATTGCAGGACAAAATCACACAATGCAGATAGGTGTTGGAAGATCATTGGATATCCAACTTCACCAATACCGGGCCTTCCTCGGTGTAGTCATTGCAAGATTACTGGGTATGAAGCTTCCAAATGTTGGAAAATTGTAGGCTATCCGCTTGGCCATAAACTAGCAGCTTCATTTATTGCTTAATCTCAATAGATGTTTACTCTTGAACAAATGACAGACATTCTTGCTCTTCTTGGCAAGAAACATAATTCGGATCCACTACACAATTAGGTTGCACTTCATGCTGGTAAGCATGCTTGTTTTTTATCTTCTAGTCTCACTTCAAGGTGGATCTTGGATAGTGGAGCAACATACCATATAACCCCACACCTTGACCTATTTTCTTCATACTTTCCTGTGACTACTCCTTCATTCATTACTATGCCTAATGGTGGACGTGCTCTAGTTGTTCACCATGGCACTGTCACCATAAACAACCACCTCACATTATCTCACGTTCTTCATGTCTCAGACTTTCAGTTTAATCTCATTTCCATTCACAAGTTATCTAATGAGTTACTTTCTCATGTTTTGTTTACACCTCATGCTTGTATTCTTCAGGACCATTTGACGAAGAAACAAATGGTGATTGGTAGAGCTTTTAGGGAGCTATATGTCATTGACAAGACCATCTCCAATACTTCACCTTCTCATGACCAAAGTTGTAATAATTTGATCACTTCGTGTGATATTAAGAGTCTTTCTTTGCATACTTCTTGTAACAAACTTCATGCTGAGTTGTTACATTATTGGTTAGGTCATTTACCATTTGATCAACTTCATCATGCTAATGTCAATATCATCTCTCCTAAAGAACATCCCGTTTGTACAATCTGTCCCCAAGCACGTCAACATCGACATTCTTTTCCTCATTCTATAACAAATCAAGTCACATATTTGACCTTAAACACATTGATACATGGGGTTCATATAGACACAAAACTCACAATGGCTTCTCTTACTTCTTGACCATAGTTGATGATCACTCCCACTGTACTTGGACTTATCTTATGTCCCACAAAAGCAATCGCTTAACCATCCTCAAGTCTTTTGCTACCATGGTTAAGAACCAATTCAATACCTCCATTAAAACTATTAGATCGGATAATGCCCTTGAATTCTTAAGTAAAGATGCCTTGCTTTTCTATTCTACCATGGGTATTACACACCAAACTACTTGTGTTTACACTCCCCAACAAAATGAGGTTGTGGAGCGTAAACATAGGCACCTTTTATAGGTAGCACGTGCTCTCTACTTTCAATCTAAAGTCCATCTTTCCTATTGGGGTGAGTGTGTGTTGACAACCACATATCTAATCAATAGACGCCTATCTATTCTTCTTGGTAACAAGACTCCTTTTGAGCTCATTTTTCATAAACCTCCAACATATGACCATTTGAGAGTGTTTGGTTGCCTATGCTTTGTCCATATTCCTCAAGTTAACCGAAATAAATTCAATTCTCAAGCCCAACCTTGTATATTTCTAGGATATCCCTACAATCAAAAAGGATATTATAAGGTCCTTACTCTTCATACTAAGCAAGTGATCATATCTCGTGATGTTGTTTTTCATGAACAATGTTTACCATGTATCATATATCCTTCTCTTCAAATGCTCCCTTTCCATCTTCTTTCAATATTTCTACCTTAGACTCTATCATTTATTTGTCCACTCCCACACCTATATTTGAACCTTTATCAACATCGTCCAATACTGGAGACATCATATCGTCACCTATTAATACTACACCTACATTCCTCCTCCTTCTTTGCAACCATACCAACCTATTGTTGAGACAAATCCCACACCTATTGTTCCACCTAGACGTTCTATACGACATATGAATCCTCCCTCCTATCGCTCAAATTTCATTTGTACATATAGCTCTTGCTCCCAATCACCAAGTATGACTTCTTCTTTATCTTTACCATCAACTCATCTTGCTTTTCTTTCTTCTTTAACATCCTTCGTTTAACCTATAACCTATGTTGAAGCATCTAAAGATCCACACTGGATTGAGGTTATGGATAAAGAACTTCGTGCTTTACAAAGCAACCACACATGGGATCTAGTGCCTTTACCACCTAACAAGAAGGCTATTGGGTGTAAATGGGTGTTCAAAGTCAAGCTCAAAGCCGATGGAAGCTTGGAATGAGACAAAGCAAGGCTTGTTGTAAAGGACTTTATCAAAAAGAGGGAGTTGATTATCATGAAAAATTTTCTCCAGTGGTAAAGATGACAACAATCCGGAGTGTCATTGCTATAGTTGCATCCAAGTCATGGTTTCTTTACGAAATGGATGTCAATAACGTTTTTCTTCATGGTAATTTATATTAAGATGTCTACATGAAACTACCCCCGGTATATCCAATCCATTATCTCTCATATATAAATTAAACAAGCCGCTCTATGGGTTGAAACAAGCGTCCAGACAATGGTTCCATCGGTTAACTAATGCCCTTATTGAGCAAGGATTTCATCAATCCAAAAATGACTACTCCTTGTTTCTCAAACATCATGGTGATGAAATCACAATTATAGCAATATATGTTGATGATTTGGTTGTAACTAGGTCTAATGAGTCACATATATCAGCATCAGAGAAGTTTCTGGACACCACATTTAGCATCAAGAATCTAGGATTACTACATTTCTTCCTAGGAATTGAAGTGGCTCCTACTTCTTCAGGCATTGTTTTGGCTCAACGTAAGTTCAAACTGGAGCTTCTTTCAGAAGAACATCTCTCTCTTGGGAAAGTCTCTGTCACTCCTCTACCATTGAACCTTGAGCTTGCTCCTGGTGTTGGCACACCTCTTTAGAATGTCTCTTTGTACCGATGTCTTGTAGGGAAGCTAAACTTTCTTACTCACACTGTAACACCCCAAATCTCATACTCGGGGTGCTATGGGCTAGGACCTTAAAATAGGTCCCGATCCTAGCTCGACAACAATATTTCTGGATCTTACAACAAGGCACAAACGATAAAAACATAGAAATCCAAAGTCCAAGTATGCAATGCCGTATAAGGTACCGACACTCAGTCGAGGTACATAAGAAAACTGAATCCATAACCGAACTATCAAAGTCTACTACAAACGACAACAAAACCGAAACCCGTCCTATCAACGTACGGGAACCCCAGCTGACCACCTCCTCCGAATCACTCGGCAGCTTCGATCCCTATCCTGCACGACATCTAACAACATGGATAAACTGTTAGCTAACTATAACATAAAGGAAAGATACTGAAGCACAAACACACTTAAATAAACATAGCAAACATCAATCATGCTATCACAGAGATCCGGTTATTATTATCTTTATTAAGTCATTCACCTTATTAATTATAAGTGTGATACGAGAAGTCAAACACTCTCGCCTTCGGACATTATTCAGTTGGAGTGGATCAAAGTATCAGCCCGTATACCATGTGGAGTGGACCGGTACCGTCCCCGTTTATCCAAATCTGGCCTAGTCACGAAGCACCTCCCAGACTCCCTCGGGAGAATTGGACAAGCAATCACCGCCAGTTACCCGTGGGCCAATACATAAGTCGGTAGATAAATATATATACCACATAAGTCATAACACAATATCAAATACCACTCAAGCCTCAATCAATCATGTCACAATAGAGAAGTAAGTCCTACGGACTTATCAGGAATCGATCACCCTCAGCTATCAGCCCAACTCCATTTGAAATCACTCCTTAAGGCCTGATATAGGGTCAAGGCAATGAGTTACAACCACAACTCAAACATATGAAACTACATCTAAGTAGTTTCCTATCGAAATCCAACTCCACGCACTAGGAACACAACCTACAACTAGCCCACTACATGGGGTTTACTCATGGTATGCTTGGTCACCTATCATGATACTACATCATGTTTAAAAAGGGTCAAAGGGATGAGGGAAGACATACCACAAGATCTCACTTCAGTAAGAAGAACGACTTAAGTGTCTCACTAGAGGAAAACCGCAGCCGCGGTGGTGAAGAGTCGTAGGGGCGGCAAAGGCATGGCAGCCGCACCCGCGGCAGGAGAGACCCGCAGGGGCGGTGAGGCGTGGTCGCGGGAGAGTGCAGGAGCGGGGGCGGCACTAGCGACAGTGAATTTTGTCTTCTCTCTTTTGATCGATCTCCTTTCTCCAACACTTCCGGCCACCCTCTATAGATTTGTACGAGTCTACTCAATCAGACCAATAAGTAGTCTCTAGATGAAGGAAAAGAGAAGAGGAGAAGAAGGGATTCTAACTTACGTTCAATCTCCAAGGTGAAGAGCTCTAGTAAGACAGTAAGGTTGAGAAGAGGAAAAGAAGATAGGTAGGGTTTTTGGAAGAATAAAAAGAAGGTAGGGATCGTAACCGTCGAAGTTTACAAATCAAAACGACGCGGCCCACTGTTCTACCGCCCCTGCGGTCAGTTTCCACCCCCGCGGGTCGACGCTCTTGTGGCTCTCTGAGGCCGCTCCTGCGGTTCTTCTATCCGAGACCTTCCCTAAGGGCCTCCAAAGAGCTGGGTGTTACACACTCTAGGCCTGACCTTTGTTGTTGTGCAGTGCCTTAGTCAATTCATGCAAGAGCCTTACTCATTACATATGGAAGCTCGCATCCACACTTTGTAGTATCTTCAAGGTACCATTGGTCATGGTAAATTATTGAATAGTTGTGATCAACCAAAGGTGATGGCCTTTACCGATTCCAATTGGGCGTCTTGTACTCATACCAAGCGAAGTGTGAGTGGTTATGTCATTCTCTTAGGCTCCTCTCCAATCAGCTGTAAATCAAAGAAGCAAACAACAGTCTCTCGTAGCTCCTCTGAAGCAGAATATAGGGCCATGGCATAGGCTGTAGCAGAAATAACCTGGCTCATACGTCTCCTCCAAAAACTAAGGTTGCATCCTCCTCAACCCATTCAACTGTATTGTGATAATAAATTGGCCATCCAGATTAGCAAGAATCCCGTCTTGCATGAGCGTACTAAGCACATCAGGATTGCTTGTCACTTTACAAGTGACAAAGTGATGGAAGGGCTACTTTAACTACAATACATTCCTATAAGACATCTCATTCCTAACACCACTTTATGTGAACCTCAAAAATCACCTCCAGTTTAAGTCTTATTGATATGATCATTCAAATAAAAATGCTCGGACTATTATAAAAACATAAATTTTGTTTCTTGCATAAAAATATTTTTCCAAAAACCTTTTTTTTCCAAAGTTGTTTTCAATCCAAGGCCTAAACCAATTTGGAATTTTCTCTTCACCTTAGTTTGTAGTCTTTATTTTTTTTCCAAAAAAGATTAAAAAAAACTAACTTACCTTTTTCTTCAAAATATAGCCTTTTTATAATTTAATCTTTCCTCATAGATAAAATTGCAATTTTGGACCTTTTCCCTTATTTTTCTAAAACTCATTTTTGGCCCACCCACTGCAAGTGTTTAGTTAATGACATTTTTTTTTAAAATCATGAGTTTGGAAACAAATATTTTACAATATCACACATGTATTGTATTTAAGGTTCTATTATAGGTTCTCTTCCTGTCTAATTTAATCTTTCCTCACCTCTATTTCCATTACCATCTGGAATGGTCACGCGTACCTCCCCGCATACCATGTGGAGTGCGTCAACACCCTTCCCGTGTACTAGGATTGGCTAAGTCCCAAAGAACCCCTCAAACTCCCTTGAGAGAAATGAGCAAGCTGACACCGCCTAATACTAGTCGACCAATCATAGTAGGTGATAAACAATCTATAACATGCTATAAAACATATAACAATCACCACTCATGTACTCATCCAATATATAAACGAAGCTAAATAAGTCCTACGGACTTACCCTATATCCATGTAACCTCAACTATCGATCCACTCTCGAATTCCCGCAGGAATATACACCGCCTAATAAACAAGGCATACATATCAATCATTGAATCATCATACTAGAATACTCGCTCCTAGTACCAAAAGATCCTCAAGGATTATAAACATCGTAACCAACCTCGACAATCTTATCAAAAACCTCAAAGCCTCTCAAGGCATACAACCACACTATAATACCATCATCAACCTCAACACAATTCTAGCCTAGCATTCTTCTACACAAGATCAAGAAGGGAGGATAAACTTACCAAAAGACTTTGTAAGTTTTGAGGCAAGGCACAGGGGCGGCTAAGGTGAGGTGCGGGTGTTGTCTTCAACAGAGCACAACTCTTCGTGCTTTTCAAAAGATCTTTCAAACAATCCACTTCACTCCACAACCAGAATCCATCAAGACAATCTTGCTTTCATCCATACACATACATAAAATGTCCATGGTCACAAAATAACAAGGTTAACCTTGTTAATTTCAACAAGGAATGAGAAGAAAAAGAACAAGAGGAGAAGAAGAAAAGGAGGATGTCTTACCGCTCTCCTAAGCTAAACAGGAAGAAATCTCAATCTCAAACTCCACAACCATAATCCATCAAGAAATCTCAAACAACAACTAACATCAACATCAAACTTCAAAATAGAGGAACATCCAAGGAAGAAAACAAGGAAGAGAAGAAAAGAAAGAAAGAGAAGAAAGATGAACGGGAGAAGGAAGAAGAAAGGAAGTGTGTGAGGATGGGTTCCCAAACCCTCAAACGAAGGAAAGAGAAATCTTAAGAGGAAAGGAAATAAAGGATGGAAACCAAAAGTCGGCCGCCTACCCTGCAAAACCGCGATCGCGGGCCGACCTCGCCGCGACCGCCGCCCCGCAACTACGACCTCGCGAATGCAGCCAAGTAAAGGCGCGGTCGTGGGGTCTCTAAGGTAACATGGTTGTTTCATCAGACACCTCTAAAAACAATTTTCGTCACAAAACTTGAATAAAAAAAGATCCTCTCGGCCTCGAATGCCGAGGTATACATACTCAAACTCATGGAGGTAAAAGCATCTCCAATAATCAATAATCTCAACTCGTGCAAGCACATCAAGATCTAATAAGATCACACATCATAATCTAGCACGGAAAACCAATAACACAACTATCACATAATCATGTAACTCACCAAAATAAAACTAAAAGTCGCTCGTCAATCATAGAGATGTAGCTATCTTTGCATAAATATCGGGATAGCTCCTCCTGATACTACCCTCTGTCTCTCTAGTAGCCTCATCGTCTCCCCGTCTAGACCACTGTATCCTTATCATCGGGATGTCATTCGAGTGCAAGCTTCTCGTACTCCACTCTAGGACCGCTATTGAAATCTCAACAAACGTGTGGTCCAGATCAACCACTAAGTCCTCATAACTGATAATGTGTTTTGAATCTGGTATATACTCCCTCAGCTCAAACACGTGAAAGACTGGGTGAACGCCTTCTAGTCTAGGTGGCAACGCGAGTCAGTATGCCACCTCTCCAACTTGCTCCAAAATCTCAAAGGGTCCGACATATCGGGACTCAACTTTTCCCTTTATTCGAAAACCTCTGACACCTCGCATCGGTGACACTCTCAACCAGACATGAGCTCCAACTCTGAACTCTAGAGGTTGTCACCTCTTATTTGCATATGGCTTATGGCGGCTCTACGCGACCTATATCCGCTCTCTAATCAATGCCACTCGGGCGATATCATCTTGGATCTTCTCAAGAGCTATACCACTAATACTGCTCGGCTCATCCCAACATAAAGGGGTATGGAACCTCCGTCCAAACAATACCTTATAAGGGGACATCCCAATCGACGCATGTCATCTGTTATTGTATAAAAACGCGACCAACGGGAGGTGGTCTGATGACACATGTCTCTAGTCTAGCATGCAAGCCCTCAACATATCCTCTAAGGTCTGTATAGTCCTCTTTGACTGACCATCTAATTGAGGATGAAAAGCCGTCCTGCAGCCAAGGCTCATACACAAGGAAGTGTGTACCTACTGCCAAAGCCGCGAGGTGATTCGTCGATCCCTATCCTAGACAATGGTCCTCGTTACCCCCATGGAGTCTCACTATTTGCCTAGTGAACTCCTTAACTAGCTGACTCACCGGCGACGTTTCTCTAATAGGGATAAAGTGTGCCATCTTCGTCAGTCTATCTACAACAACACAAATAGCATCGAAGCTCCTACACGGTCTTAAACCGGTGACAAAGTCCACGGAGATGTCCTCCCACTTCCACTAAGGTACTAGCAGTGGATGGAGTTCTCCTTTGGGTATGCAATGCTCGAGCTTGACTTGCTGACAAGTCGCACACTAGGCTACAAATCTAGCCACGTTGAGTAAGGCATGGTGTGAGCCTCCTACAAAATCCTCTACCTCAGCTCTTGGTTAGAGGGTTGTTAGAGGGTGCAAAAGCGCGCTTACGGCATCTCATCACTCCATCGGCAAATATGGATAACCGTGGAGCCTCACCTCGAGACATCCTGTCTCGGATCCGTCTCAATGTGGGGCAGGTCTCCTGCTTCTATTGGATCTCTCTCAACAGATCATGTAGAACCTCTAGGGTAAAGAATTGACTGTCTGGATCAGGAAACTGAATATCCAACTCTAGTCACGCTATATCTCTTTGCAACTGAGGTTGAGCCGTCAATCTCGTTATCGCCTTCTCTCGTGGCGTTTTCCTGCTAAGGGCGTCGGCGACCATATTTGCCTTCCCTGGATCATACAAAATCACGAGATCGAAGTCCTTGATCAACTTAAGTCATCTCCTCTGGCAGTTATTCAATTCCCGCTAAGTAAATATATACGTTAGACTCTTATGGTTTGTGAATATCTAGCAGGTAACTCCATACAGATAATGTCGCCAAATCATTAAGGCATGTACCACTGCCGCCAACTCGAGCTCATGATTTGGGTTATTCTCCTCATACGTTTTCACTTGTCGAGACGCATAAGCAATTACCCTACCTCTTGACATCAAAACACATCCCAAGCCTATCTTGGATGTGTCGCTATAAACTACAAAATCATATGTGCCCTCTAATTGTGCTAAGATGGGAGCAGGATTCAATCTCCTCAAAACTCTGAGTACACGACTCGGACCCTACAAACCACGAAGTCTTCCTCAATATGTTGGTAAGTGGTCGGGTAATCACAAAAAACCCTTCCACAAACCTACGGTAATATACAGCCAAGCCTAGGAAGCTGCGCACTTCCTTGACATTCTTCGTAGTCGTCCATGTTGCTATCGACTCGATCTTTGCTGGATCAACCTTGATCCCCTTAGCGGAAACTATGTGAACTAAGGCCACCTTAGTCATCCAGAACTCACGATTAGAGAGCTTGACATACAACTCTCTATCTTGTAAAACTCGTAACACAGTCCTCAAGTGTCCTGCGTGTGCCTCTCTGCTCCAAGAGTACACCAGGATGTCATCTATGAAGACCACCACAAACTGATCCGGGAAGTCAATGAAGATACCATTCCATTCATCAACTCCTTAAAGACGGTGGGTACATTCGTGAGCCAGAATGACATCACTACAAACTCGTAGTGGCCATATCGAGTCCGAATTGCCGTCTTGGGCACATCCTTCTCTCACCCTCAATTGGTGATATCCAGATCTCAGGTCTATCTGGGAGAACACCATAGCTCCCTGCAACTGATCTAGCAAGTCGTCAATACGGGGTAGAGGGTACTTGTTCTTGATGGTCACCTTGTTCAGCTCAAGGTAATCGATGCACAACCTCATCGATTCGTCCTTCTTTCTCATAAAAAGTACCGGTGCACCCTAGGGGGAACGCTAAGGCGGATAAATCCCTTCTCAGCTAACTCCTCGAGTTTCCTCTTTAGCTCCTACAACTCGATAGGTGTCATACGGTATGGTGCCTTTGAGATCGGTCTCGTCCTGAGCTCTAACTCGATGCCGAAATCCACGCTCCTTTGTGGCGGTAAGTTGGATGGCTCATAAAAAACGTCGATGAACTCGCACACGACGAGAATATCCTCCAATTTTAGACTCTTACCTTCCTTCATGGTGTAACACTAGAAGGCCTCGCTTCCTTGTCCACTTAGTCTCGTAGCTCGATCTGCACTGATGATAGTACCGGTCTTTCCGACGTCCCAACCTCGAAATATCTCTATCTGACATGCCTCGGTAGTGATCATCACAGTCTGCCTACCGATATCTAAAATCGCACCATGACGGTCCATCCAATCCATCCCTAAAATGACTTCTTCATGTACTAAGTAGATGACAAAGAAGTCTACAAGACAATCACGATTTCCTAGACGAATAGGACGGTCATGTATCTCGCGGGTACCTCTAACCCTACCTCTATCGGGTAACACTATAATAAAGGGTCTCCCTTCTACCGTATTTAAGGTCAAACGCTTAACGCATGCATCAGAAATAAATGAGCGTGTAGCACCCGTATCAAATAGTACTCTATCATGTAAACCATTAATTTGAATGGTACTTGTAGTAGCTAGAGCTTATGAATCCTCAAAGCTCCTCAACTCAAAAAGTTGAGCTTGTGTTCCTCTCGTATTAGTGGTGCCCACCACAACCTCTACCTCTACTCGGTCCCGGTGCAGAACCCTGAGTAGTAGGATGATCTAGAACCCGTTGTTGCGGTCCTTGAGTATGATACAAAGACGGTCTCTATCCGCCTCCGGCTATACAAGTTGGGGAAGCACCCCGCTGTGATGGGGCCTTCCTCTGACGGAAAAAGGTTGCTCGATGACCGGGCCGGCCATAAGTAAAGAAAATCACCAGTGCCCTCGGACACTCAGGTCGTAGGTGTCCAGGATCTCCGCAATTATAACACTATCGTCCCCTCTCCATAACCTGTGCGGCTAATGGGTAATTCGGGTGTCGTTGTGTCGGACTCCACCCGGAACTTGATGCTCCAATAGTAGCATTGGTATGTCTTGTCGTTTGTCTCTTCTAAGACCCTCCGGTCCGAGCGGCTCTCATGTGGCCTGATCTATCTCTCACATAGGTTGAGGCTCTATCTTGATAATCTATCATGTAGTCACAGCGAAAACCCACCATGTAGGCACAAGTACTCTCCCTAAGTCTTTGGAAGAACAAATACACATGCTGGTCCTCTGGAGGCGCAGCTGGACCCAACAATATCAACTCTTCTTGGAACTTCCTGATCGCCTCGGATATAAAAGCTCCTCAAAACCAGCCTCCACAAAGTCCTGCAGCTTCTCCCTCCTTAGTGTGGCAAGGCAAAAACGCTCTTTGATGAGATTCCTCATCTAATCATATCTAGTGACTCAACTCCGGATGGTCCTCCACTAGTACTGTGCCAACTCTTGGAATAGAGTCTGTACCAACTCGACTCGTCTATCCTCAGGGCATCAAATCGACTCCAGTGTTGAGTCCACATGCCCAATCCAGTTCTCGACCTCCAATCCCACCTTTCTGTCGAAAGGGGGTACTCCCATCTGATGAAAAGTCTTTAATTAGGAATCCGGTCTCGGTGTCCTTGGCTCCTCCAGAGCCCTGGAAACCTCAACTTGTATTGGTGTAGTAGGCACCTATCACTAGTACAAAAATGCACATTTAACACGGTTCCGTGTGCATTATTTACCACGATTATGAACCGTTCTAAAACTGCCTGTGGTAAATGTGTTTAACACGGTTGGGCCAGAACCGTGTTAAACGCATTTACCACGGTTCATGGTTTAACCGTGGTAAAAGTGTTTAACACGGTTCAACGTGAACCGTGGTAAACGTGTTTACCACAGGCAGTTTTAGAACGGTTCGGCATGAACCGTGTTAAACGTGTTTACAATGGTTCATGGTTCCACCGTGGTAAACATGTTTAACACGGTTAAGATGGACCGTGGTAAACATGTTTACCACATGCAGTTTTACCACGGTTTCATCCCAACCGTGTTAAAAGTGTCGTGTTAAACGTGTTTACCGGTTCTCTTCAAACCGTGTTAATCGTGTTTACCACGGTTCTCCTCGAACCGTGTTAATCGTGTTTACCACGGTTCTCCTCGAACCGTGTTTAGCACGGTGCTATAGAACAATGGTAATAATGTAGAATCGTGGTAATAATACTGAAGCGTGGTAAATTAGTAGCGTGTTAAATGTGAATGTGAACGTGATAAATGTGTTTATCACGATTTCATCTACAACCGGAGTAATATTTTATATTTTTTATATTATGCTATATTTATTATGTTGTGCATTTATACCGTACACCTGCAGTAATCCAGCATAATGAACAAGCTAAACTGACCGACTAACCGACAAATAATGCTTAAAGACAATCATCAACAACACCATGGTAATCGATCAATCAAATATAACCATGTCAATTGACAACAATAATCATTTCGATCATCTCAAAATACTAATCACTAAAAATCCATAAGTATTTCATAAGATAACTAGTTACAGTATACTTATCCTTCTGATCCTTAATCTCTTTAAATTGTTTGCTGATGTTATACACATCCCTTGAAACTCCTGTCATAAAGAACATTAGAACAAAGAATTTAAACTGTAGCATATTAAGGTTTCGCCCAATACTCACTTTGCAATTCATGTGTTGATTCTTTAACAACAGTTACAACATCCTCAAGTTCCTTTTCCTTCAACTCACATTCAGCTTGTAAAGACTCAACTAGTACATAACTGTCATTTTTTCCAACTCCTCTTTGTGCGGGAAAAGATTAGTTGAAAGATTATTTTCAAGCTCAGCTATCTTAGTTCCGGCCTTCACTCGTTCAGTCCTGCATGCTATCAGTTCCTTTTTCATATCTTTGATTTGAAGATTTATTTCTTCTGTTGCCAACTGATCAATTCCTATCTCGACTCTTTTAGCAAAAATATTTCCTCTAAATCGTACAATTCTAGCTTGAGCATTAGAAATCAACTTCCCCTGCAAACAAAGATTTTACAAAAATTCATTTAAGTTATAATTAAACATCAAACAAGAAATTAATCACATCTGCTAATGCACCTTCTTGTCAAGTGCAATAAAAATAGATGATTTGCACCTCTTCGTATCAATAATGTCTTGACGAAGCTTCTCTAATTAGAGAAGCTTCATACTAACTAATTAAGTCCAGAGACTCACCTCGTAGGTCACAAGCACACTCCAAACGATTCCTCTACAAAAGTCTCAACCCAACCTCGAACCTAAACACAAATGACGCATTTGTATCAACACGTAAACTACAAGAGTCGTTCCATGGTTACACACCCAACACATCACAATCTACAAGATTCATTTTCTATTAATATACATGACAAGCTCAACACACATCAAACAATCCTCACATACAAACACAAATCATTTGTCAACGTCACATACTTATCTCTAACTAGAGACCTTCATACGAACTGATAATATTCCCAGCAAACTTGTCGTACAATCATTAATAGAAATCAAAATACCCGACGAGCTCAACAAAAACCAAAAGAAAATATAGATTACTTATAGGAACAAGACAACCATCACAATAATCACAGTTTTCAACCAATCAACAACTAATTACAATTATTCAAGGAATTGTCTCAATTACAAAACACTTAATCCTAATAACCTCTAAATCCACAAAACTAAACTGATATTACGTTCACCACATTCCACAAGCACATAACGCACAAATACACCTGTAATTACAAAACCACACATAAACACACAAAAGTTCCCAAGATATCGAGTTAGGGCTTACTGCAGATTGAAACCCTCACCCAAAGAGGACTCAGATGCGGAATCTGCACAAGAGAGGAAAGGTAAATGATGGAGGATGGAGACGGAAACACCAATCAAACGGTGGACGGAAACGGGAAGCAGCCGGCGGCAGGAAGCGGTGGCCAAAAGCGGAACAAAACCCTAGCGCAGACCTTTGCGAGCAGCGGCGAAGACGACGACGGTGCCCTTCTTCATGAGCGTCGGCACTGGAGGCGGTGACGGCGAGAGCCCTAACGGCGTCTACTTCGCGAGCGGCGGCGAATCTCCTACACGAACCTTCCTCAGCTTCGGTCGTCGGAACTGGAGGCCCACTACTGCTTAGCGAGATCTTCTTTCCCGTCCGTGTTGTCGTTGCTGCTTGGCGAGATCCGATCGATTGGTGACGGGTTAGGTTTGAGCAAGAATCTAGAGAAGGAGAGGGAGATTGGGAAAGGAGAGGGAGATTGGTGAGATCTGTGGCGTGGAGTGAGAGAGATGAATCAGGAGAGTGGGAGGTATAGTTTAGGATGAGTAGGTTAAAAAGGTGAGTACGGAATCAAGTTTATTACGGAATTTTACGGACCCGTATTACTTAAATCTTGACCCGTTCAAAACTCGAATTTCCGACGAAGAGAAAAAATTAAAATAAAATCTACCTATCAATATAACCAAATTAAACTACAACTAATATTTTTTCCGCACCTTGTGAGGGTAGGTACAGGATTGTATTTTAATAAATTGTAAATATTATATATATATATATATATAATATTATTTTTAATAAATTTGAACTATAAAAATTCAATAGAAAGTCAAATATTTATTTTTAAAACTGAATTGTAGATTTGATAAATAACTAAATACTGTAATTTTTATGAATATTTTTTAACACGGTTACAAGTAAATCTTGACCCGTTCAAAACTGATTTGTAAACATTTTTACTACGGTTTCGAAGAGAACCCTGATAAATGATACACAAGTTTAACACGGTTACAAGTAACTGTTATACTATAACAAAAATTTTACCGTAGGGTAACCGTGTTAAAATTGGTGATTCTATAAATTTTTCACGGTTATTTGGAGAACCGAGGTAAATAAGTATTTTTAACACGAATTTTTGGACAACTGTGGTAAAAATGTTGAATTTGCATATTTACCACGCAAAAACACGGAAACGTGTTAAATATATAGTAACCAATGTGCTTTTTTATACTAGTGAATATTTAACACGGTTGATTGAAAGACGTGGTAAATTATGCTCATACGCTTATTTAACACGGTTTAGAGGGTAACCGTTGTAAATTGTAAACATTTTTACTACGGTTTCGAAGAGAACCGTGATAAATGATACACAAGTTTAACACGGTTACAAGTAACCGTTATATTATTAAAAAAAATTTAACACGGTTCGCAAGATAACCGTGTTAAAATGGGTGATTCTATAAATTTACCACGGTTATTCGGTAAACCGAGGTAAATTATAAGTATTTTTAACACGGTTTTTTGGACAACCGTGGTAAAAAAAAGTTGATTTTGTATATTTACCACGCAAAAACATGGAACCGTATTAAATGTACCGTAACCAATGTGCTTTTTAACACGGTTTTTTGGACAACCGTGGTAAAAAAGTTGATTTTGCATATTTACCACGCAAAAACACGGAACCGTGTTAAATGTACCGTAACCAATGTGCTTTTTTGTACTAGTGTATGTTGCTCCCTGTGACATCTCAGATGATCTCATAGGTGTTGGTGGACCTGGGGCATGCCTACCTGTCGTGGCTGCCTCCTCGACCTAACGAATGTACTCTCGAAACTCAAGCCTCTCTCGGGAACTACACTCTCAATAATCTCCTCATCTATATCTTCCGCCTCAGGCGGATCAGCAATGGGGACTCGATCCCGGCCTCTCACTTCTAGAGGTTTACCAGCTCGTCCACGACCTAAAACTACCGGAGGAAGAGGTGGTCTACCTCTACTCCGTCCTACAACAGATGTAGCTCTAGTCCGAGCCATCTGCGATATAAGCATATCTAGCATATAACGCCAAACTAATGTTGGATATATATATATATATATATATATATTTATATATATATATACATATATATATATATAATCCAATCCAAAATAATAACTAAAGCCCAACATACAAACTAGACTGTCGAGATTTGCGGAAGAAATGATGGTTTCCCGTACATTCTATCCCAATGACTGTGAACAAGTTAAAACCAATTTCCTTTTGAACACTCAAATCCTTTTGGGTTTTGTTTATTATCAATTTTACCTTTCAAGAATATTCCGAGTCCAATTGTTGTCAACCTAGGCTGTAATACCATGTTTATAATACCCCAAATGCATAGCATTCCGAATGCTACGGCCTAGGACCTTACAATGGGTCCTGACCCTAGTCTGACAACAGGTTCACCGGATCTTGCAATAAGGCACAAATAAATATAAAAATCAACATCGATAAAGCTAAAATATCGTAAACCCACAAATATACAAAACTCACAGTCAAGTATCAAAACTATACAATCATGTGTACATACATACAAAACCCATATCCATCTTAACATGTACGGAAACCCTTAGTTGGTCACTCCTGTCAGATCACTCTACAACCTTCCTAACTTGCAAAGCATCTACAACACGGTATAAACCGTTAGCTAACATTTCATATATAAGATTATACATACGAACATACACACATCAGAAATACAATAAACACCAAGCATGCTATTACACATTTCCCGTTTTATTATGTTTATAATGTCATACAATCCTAACCAGTTATAGGTGTGACACGAGAAGTATACAACTCTCGTCGTTGTTTCCTTTACCATATGGAGTGGTCAGGCGTACCTCCCTATATTCCATGTGGAGTGGGTCAACACCCTTGCCATATAACACGACTGACCATTCCTAGAGAACCCCTCAGACTCCCTCGGGAAAAATGAGCAAGATGACACTGCCCGATACAAGTGGGTCAATCATACATAGGTGATAAACAACCTATAACATGTTATAAAGCATATAACAACCACCACTGATGTACTCATCCAATATATAAACGTAGCTAATTAAGTCCTATGGACTTACCTTTGTCCAGGTAACCTCAACTATTGATTCACTCTCGAATTCCCGTAGGAATATACACCGCTTGATAAACAAGGCATGCATATCAATCATCGAATCATCATACTAGAAGACTCACTCCTAGTCCCAAAAGATCCTCAAGGATCATAAGCATCGTAATCAACCTCGACAATCTTATCAAAAACCTCAAAGCCTTTCAATGCATACAACCATACTATAATACCATAATCAACCTCAACACAATTCTGTCCTAGCATGCTTCTACACAAGATCAAGAAGGGAGGGTAAACTTACCAAAAGACTTGGTAAGTTATGAGGTAATAAACGGGCGCGGAAAAGGAATGACGTGGGAGCGGTGACAAGGCCCCGACGCCGTGACTGCAGCTTAACGCAAGTGCGAGGGCGGAAACCCACGCTTGAAAGCGCAAGGGTGGCTAAGGGAGGCGCAGGTGCGGTTATTCAACATAGCGCATCTCTTCGTGCTTTTCAACAGATCTTTCAAACGATCCACTTCACTCTACAATTTGAATCCATCAAGGCAATCTTTCTTTCATCCATACACATACATAAAGCATCCATGGTCACAAAATAACAAGGTTAACCTTGTTGGATTCAAAACAAGGAAGGAGAAGAAGAAGAAGAAGAAGAAGAAGAAGAAGAAGAAGAATGGCTTACCACTTCCTCGGCTAAATAGGAAGAAATCGGAAGCTACAACTCATGCCATCTACTCACGGTAACCAACCAAAACCAACATCAGCATCAAACTTCAATCTTAGAGGAAGATCGGAAGAAAACAAGGAAGAGAAGAAAAGAAAGAAAAAAAGAAAGAAAGAGAAGAAAGATGAAAGGGAGAAAGAAGAAGAAAGGAAGTCTGTGATAGGTTCCCAAACCCTCAGACAAAGGAAAGAGAAATCTTAACAGGAAAAGAAAGAAAAGATGACGGCCAAAAGTTGGCCGCTTACCTTGTAAAACCGCGATATCGAGGGGAATCTTTTATTCTAAAGCTACTAGGCAACTACGGGAGTCAAGGAAAAAGAATATGAGCGAGATCGGGGTATCTAATCCTACGGCTAACATATACTTATATGGAGGGAGAAAGGATGAAGTCTAGGGTTACAAAAATATCCATTCCAAATATAAGACAGAAAGATACGATTTCAATCTTCTGCAAAGTCGAGACGGGGTGAGATGGGGTTAGACGGCATATAGACGACTTAGGAAGCCATCTAGCACCGCTAAGGACAACAATCACCCCACAAGGATACAGGATCATATGTAGTATAATCGGGTATCAAATCACAAGGATTGCGTCTGACTTAGATAATACTAATAATTAATTATTTAAGTGAAAAGCAAGACAATAAGGTAGCAATTATAGCAAGAAAAAGCAATAACGATTGTAAATAAATATGTGATGGAAACGATCTAAGGAAACATGAATATCTTATAATGAATTAAGATATTGATGCATGTATATAACTCAGGGATATTTATATTTGATTAATTGTTGACAACAATCTAAAATAGCATTTGGCATAGACAAACAAAGAACGTGATTTCCAACTAGCGTAACACTCAATCCAACAATTCAACAAGTATAGGAAGCCCCATTAAACACTTAGAAATCTGGGAAAGACCAAGAACTACCTTCTCTTTTGACTCTTCAATTAGAAAAAAGGTACAAAGACAGAAGCTTTCTATGAAAGTTAGAAATCCTTGAAGCGAATTACAAACACCACTTCTTTCGAATGAAAAAAGATTTCTTAACAAGATCTTTTTATAAATCCAATAAAACGCCCTTTCACTTGTGCCTCTTTAGTTATTTTATCGAAACCAGTTATAAACACCACTTGTTTTAAAGGTAAATAAAAGATAGGAATTAAGCGCTTTGAAAAAAAGCAAGATCACAATCCCGATTTGATATATATATATATATATACAAATAAAAAATTAAACCATTACAGGGATCATCCAATCCTTAGATCAGGGGGGAAATTTAGCAAAACATGATTAAAAATAATGCAAAAACAATATATAAAATCAAGAAAGATATAAACTCACAATTATTTGGTTCTAGTAGCATGAACCTTCAAAGAAAACCAACAACTATTTGATGGCTAGGGAAAAGAGAAATATGATGCCCAATTCGAGATTAATCAGGGTACCTAACCCTATGGCTGACGAATGATTATATAGGGGGAGTTTCAGTGTCTAGGGCTACACAAAACATAACCCTTTCAAATTTATTATTCGAAGATTTGATTTCCTTCTCAGTAGCAATTGAAACAGCTAATCAATGGCCACCAAACGGCACACCTACGCCATAGTAGACTTGGGTCCAGTTCAAACCAAATCGCCGAACCGGCGGTTTGTGAACCGGCATAAACCGGCAGTTTGACCAAACCGGCGGTTTAGGTTCGCCGGTTTGGTCAAACCGGAGGTTTACGGTTTAAGTTTAGGTTTGGCGCTTGGCCAAACCTAAACTGGCGGTCCAAATCCGGCGGTTAACCGCCGGTTTTACCTGCGGTTTGGCAAAAACAAAGAGTCGTTGGTAATGCCAACGGCTCTTTGGCCTACAACGGCTATATTTCGGTGGGCCCCACAATCTCATGTGTTATTTATTTTTTTAGTTTTATATTAATTGTGTAATTAAAAAAAAATTCTACCCACAATTCCTATAAATACCATACAATTCTTCCATTTATCTCACACCAACATTCTCATCTATCTACTACTACTCTCAACCTCGATCTCGTATTCTCTTTCTCGTATTCTCGATCATTCAATCAAGTGAAATGGCAAACCCGGATTACCCAAACGACTAGGACTTCACTCCGAGTCCCGCTTTCTTTCCTAACACCCAAGAAAGTGTGACTCAAATGCCGGATTCGGAAATGCCACAAGTTCCACAATGTCAAGGTGAAGGGTCATTCCGACAAGCCCCTCCACCGAAAATGCTCACCTCCGACATATTCACGAAGCATTACAAGAAGGGTCCGTTGGTGGACGATTATTGCCAAGTTTCGTGCAATTATTGTTCGAAGGTGTACAAGTTGAAGGCGAAGGGCGGATACGGGACTTTGCAAACCCACATGCAAAAGTATCATCCGGAGAAGCTCGGAATATCACGGGGACAAACACAATTGTCCCACGGGTTTGCATCCTCTTCCTCTCAATCTTCTTTATTTACTTATAATCATGTTGATGAATCTTTAGGATTAGCCAACTTAATTGCATCTCAAGCTTTTCCATTTTCTTATGCGGAATATGAAAATGTAAGAGAATATAACACTACTTATCTTCAACCGGCTTTTAAACCAACTTCTCGTAAAAAAATTTCGAAATTAATTTCTCAATCTTATGAACAAAAGAAGTAAAAAATTCTTACGATTTTACAATCTTTTTCGCATCAAGTTTCAATTTGTAGTGATATTTGGAGTACTTTATCACAAAAACAATTTTACATGGGCATCACTTTATATTTTATCAATAATGATATGTACTTACATAAATTTGTTATTGTATTTCGCCATTTTAATGAAAGACATAGTGCCGCCAACACTGCTAATATAATAAGAACGGTTTTACAAGAATTTAATTTACAAAATCGAATTTTTTCATACTCATTTGATAATGCTTCCGCTAACACCCGCGCCAAAAACAATTTGGTGGGGAATGCGGGTCAACTTATAAAAACACCTTTTACTCACCAAAGATGTTCATGTCATATTTTAAATTTATATGTTCAAGATGGCCTAAAAGTTTTACATGAAATGTTAGAACCTATAACCGACGTAATTGAACATATTTGGCATTCAACCGACTTAAGAAAAAAATGGAGATCAACTTGTATAGAAAAAAATGTTCTTCCGATTGCTTTTTCAAAAGATATTGGAACTTGTTGGAACTCAACCTATAAACTACTTTGTCAAGCTCTTCGTTATAAAGATGTTTTACAAGAATTTTCCTCACAATTTATTTCTTGGTCTATTTTAGATGATGAAAGTATTTGGCAAACTTGTTATGATATTTGTAGTGTTTTAAAAATGTTGAGTTATGTTTACATTCCAACTTTTTGTAGTTTTTTAGAAATAGCCGTAAATGTTGCTGAAGCTGTACAAACCGGTTTAGGTTTAGAATCACTTAAATATGCTACAACTGAAATGAAAACAAAATGGCTAAAATATTATGATGACATTCCCCTAGTTTATCTTATTTCCGCCGTTTTCGATCCTAGACTAATAATTGATGGTGTTACGGAATTTTTAAATGTTTATTATGAATGTTTAGGTTTATCTTCTATTAAGAACGTTAATTCTATTACTAATAATATTCGTGTTGAAATTGGTAAATTGCTTTCTTTATTTGAAACAAGTGATAGTAGTGCTTCCACCCAATCAACTCCCCCACCCTCTTCTTCTTTTTCTTCTTCTTCTTCTTCTTCTTCTTCTTCTTCTTCTTTATAAAGCTAAACAAATTTTATCTAAAACAACAAAAACACCTAGACATTCATCCGCAAGTGCGGAATTTGAAGATTATCTAACAACTCCTTTTAGTTTTGATGGTGAAAGTGATAGTTTTATAGTTTTAGATTATTGGAAGATGGTGGCCCCAAAGTATCCAACATTGACCAAGATTGTGCAACAAATTATGGCCGTCCCCGCATCAACGGTGGCCGTGGAGCAAGCTTTTAGTCAAGGAGGAAATATGCTAAGCTACAAGAGGAGTTTTGAAGCCCGATAAATTGAAGGCTCAAGTATGTGTTGAAGATTGGATAAGGCGGAGAAGAATAAACAATGTAATGCACCCGTTTATGACTCAAAATCGGATTCCAACTCCGATGATCCGGCCACTACTTCCGAGTCCGAGGCGCAAAGGTAAGGGGGTAACGAAAACAACTCGGAAGTCCAAAAAAAGGTAAGCAAAGGTAAGAGATCTACGTATGTTTTGATTCCTCTTAAACCCCAAGAGGATACGTAGGCAACCGGGAAACCGGTTCAAGCCCTCTCCTTTTTTTTTCAATTAGTTCTATTCAAATGCTAATGTAATAAAAAAATTAATGTATAAAAATAAAGATTATTCTCTTACTTGTATTTTAGTTAGTAACTAGTACATTTCCCGTACCCTGCATGGGTTTGTTTAATTTTTCTGAAATGATCAATATAAACAATATTAAAAAATATAATTATTATTATATAGTTATTGTTAATAGTAGTTTTAAAGTTGTAAATAATTTTTTTGAATAAATAATTTGTATTTTCGTCCCCTTGAAATGTTAACAGATATTAATTTATAAATCTTAGAAGAGCATATTTTCGAAAATTATAAAGCTCAAGGTTAACATCCAAAAACTGAAAACTTTTTGGCATAATTTAAAGTAAAAAAAATATAGGGACACTATCTAGAATTTTCAAAATGTTATAAGTTCCGAAATTTAGAGGAAAAAACTAAAATTAGGAGTACAATCCATTAATTTTCATGACAAATTAATCACATCACCAGGAAAAAAAAAGTATAAACTTATAACGTTATAAATAACTTGATAAAAAAGATGAAAGAGAATAGTGTGAAAAAAAGTATTTTTTAAATACATAAACAAATTTGTTATTAAAATCGATATGAATAAAATAAGATTTATACTATTTGTTACTAAAAAGATGTAAATTGTTTGAAAGAGGTCGTAGAGATTTGATTTTAATTATGTGAATTGTTTATTTAATCGTAAATGATTATTTAAAAATGATTTGAATTTTTTTCAGTATATCTACTTTTGTTAATATCAAACTAATTAATTTCATCGGTTGAAATAATTGTTATATTTGAAAAATAAAAAAATAAAAAATATAAATTTTGATAGATAGATCAATATAAATATATATATTTTATTAACTATAGGATTTTGTGAACTTAAGAGAAATACGTAGATCAATATAAATATATATTAATAAGGATTAAATTTGATATTAGTTTTGAAGATATTGAAAATAATCACAAATAAGAAAACAAAATATGAAATATAAAATTTGAATTTAAAATTTTAAAATTTATTTAATAAAATTCAAAAATAAAAATTGGGCCTACATTATATTTTGAAAACTATAAAAACGTAATATATTGTAGATATGTTTTGATTTTTTTTATATAAATTTATTTTTTTAATTAATCTTTGCGTAAAGATGATGTGGTCTGGTAATATATTTAATTAAGGTGATGTGGCATGTTGATTGTCTAGTAATTCTAACTTTAAAAAAATAAAAAATAAAATGACTAATCCGTAAATATTATTGCCTAACTTCCAAGATTTGTTAAACCCGACAATTGTTTATTTCTAAGATTTGCTTACGGAAAATAATATCTTGTGGTATATCTGTAAATATATTGAAAAAAGTCCTAGGTGGCATGCTTTAGACGTTGACATGTGTACTAAGTGGGTTCTGTTTTAGTAGTATATATAGATTTTATTTTAGTTGCTCTCTTTTATTTTACTTAGTAATTATTCTATTCAAAAGCTAATGTAATAAAAAAAAATTTTGATGTATGAAAAAATGAGTTCGCTTTCTTTTTATTTTAGTTAGTTACTTGCTCTCTTTTATTTTAGTTAGTATTTTTATTCAAATGTTAATGTTATAAAAAAAGTTGAATGTATAAAAAAATGAGTTCGCTTTGTTGTAATTATTTTACTTGCTCTTTTTTATTTTATTTGCTCTCTTTTATTTGTTTAGTAATTCTATTAAATAATTAAAATGATATTGTAATAAAAAAAAATTCAATGTATAAATAGATAGTTATGTAAAATTCCAATCTACAAAACTTTACTAAAAATTTAAAATGTACAAAGATTAACAAATGTATAATTTTGTTATAAATTTAATAATGTAAAGTTCAAAATTCTAATCTACAAAACTTTACTAATGTAATATAAATTTTAAATGTACAAAATTTTTATTAATTTACTTAATTAGTAATTTTATTTATTTACAAAAACTTACTAATGTATATTTTTTTATAACTAAAATAACTTATATAATATAATATTTTTTTAAAAAAAATATTTATGTGCACGGTTTAGGTTTGCGATCCAAGTCTACGTCATAGGCTAACGGTAGACATACCGTTTTGCCAGGTCGTAGAGAGTGCTTTGGGTTTGGTTTCGAAGTTGTGTTTTGAAAAATTTTATACAGGGATGACATATGTAGGGATGACATATGTGAAACGGCCAATCTACGACTTCCTTGGCCATTAGGCTCATTCGTAGCTTCAAGTCACGGATCTTCACTTTAAGGCATATTTAATAGACTTCATGATGAGGGACCATCCCCAACACCTCTTACTACACAAGGACCTATCACTAGATCAAAGACAAGAACATTGAAGGAGAAGGAGTCTCAACCATTACCATCACCTACTATAGAAAGAGCAATTACTAGATCCGAAGGAAGAACCATTTATGAAGAGGTTTCTAGCTTGTTGACATCATTCACTTCTAAGAAGACCATTGGTGATCTATATGTGTCTAAGTCTTGTTTACTCACATTGATGTCCATTGTAGAGGAGCCATACATGTGTCAAGAATTAAAGGATTCACGAATTGAAGATTAGAAGACTTCTAGTTAGTTATTTATTTATTTTATTACCTTTAAAGCTCTAGACATTCTAAAGGTATCTTTATCTTATATTTTGTAGGATTATCTAATCTTTTATTTTTAAGGGATTTGGTTATTTAAAACTCTAGACATTCTAAAGGTATCTTTAAAGCTCTAGACATTCTATACATTCTAAAGGTATGCTTTGATGAAGCGCAATTCTCGACCAGTTACAATGACCCCCGAAAATTTGTTGTTGCATAAATGTCGAAGCCTCCCTAAATCTCACTCGTAGAAACCGGAGTTTTCTATTGCCAAAAACAAAAATGCGATAGCAAACGTCATCTTGGTGCTGGTTGTAATATCCGGAATTTTTATTCCGTTTATTTCTGTAACAAACCCGATCTCGATCAGTTGATCCATATCCGTCTACTTAATTAGACACATTGTTATAAAATTTATCATTTTATGTAGATCTCCTTCACATAAAATGATAGAATCTTTTATAAGTTTATCATTTTATGTAGCTTACCTTCACATAAAATGATAGGGTTCTTATAACCAATCCTAAACTGTAACATAATCCGTATCCGTTTATTCCGTGCATTCATTGTCGGGATCTCGATTCCGGACTGCAGCTAGCACCGGGCTGCTGCTCCCTTCACCCTTGTGCCAGCTCTAGCCCAGCTTCTGCAGCCCAGCAGCAGCTTGCCAGGGAGCTCAGCGCCAGCTTCTGCAACCCAGCAGCCGCCCACTGCCTTGCCTTCTCCAGCCCACTGCCTTGCCTTGTCCAGCCCAGTCCGTGATCTACTTCAGCTTCCCCTCAGCCTTACAGCAACTCCAGCCCACTGCCTTGACTGCTTCAGCCCAATGCGCAGCCCAGAACCTTGCGTCAGCCCAGCTGCTGGAGGAGACAACGAAGCAGCTTTGCTTCGGCCCAGCCACAGGAAGGAACAGCAGAAGCCGACTATTACGATCATTTAATTTCCCTCTTAACTGCTCTCTCTCTCCTATCCTGATATCTCCGAAATATACGCAGCATCTCGCTCCTTCCTATCTTCATACCTTCCTGTTACGTTTGTCGTCAACCATAGCGCCTCACTAGTGTCAACAACAGGACGAGAAACCCAACACTAGCACCGGACGTTGGAACCGTGCAAGTACCTCCCCATCCAGACCGTCGTCCTTAACACGAGTCTTGCCTCACCCTCAGCGATCGAACGAGCCACGCCTCCCTATGTCCCTACTGGTAAGACCAATCCTCTCCCCATCTGTTATCTCCTTGATGTCATGGTTACAATGACTCATCACCCTCCTTTTTTATGTCGATCAAATCCCCAACTGTTGCAGCAGTGAGATCAACCAGCACTCCCGGATCAGTGGTGCAGATCGGAACCAACAACAACTTACCCTTCTAGCTGCAACCCGGTAAGAGTCTATACTTGGATTTACATAGGTTTCTGATTAGTTTAATGTAGGCTTGGACTGAGGCCTGTAAGTTTCGAACTAGAGATCCTAGAGTAGAATGAGATAGAACCTTGCTTAAACAGCAAGTGCAGCAGCTTTAGAAAGTCTTCTGTATAGAGGTAATGGGAAGGCTAATGTATGATCTTGTGTATGTGTACCGATTCTTTAAGACTGGATTGATGTGTTGTTGTAGTTCGGCCTTGAACATGGGTTAAGTTGGTAATGGGTAGCTGCTGAGTTGTATAAACATAATGATAGAAACAAAGGACTGCTGTAAATGTAACACTTTTTCCTTCAGTTTTTAAGTTAGAAACTTCCCATTTTATCGACCAATGTTTGAGAGTTTGAATGAAGATCCACCGTTGAAATTTTAATAGATGATAGATGGATATATGTAGTTTAGTATATTAAAATTTGAGAAGAAATGAACGGTTGGATTAGAAGTTATAAACTTCCAAAGTAGGGTAGTTAAGCAGTTTTTGTAAACATTAGATTTTTGGCTAAGTATAGAAATGGTAAAGGGAGTAGTCAACTTTGAGAATTTTTATAAAAATAATGGATGAACAGTTTTGAGAAATTCTTGCTCCTAAGGTTAGATGGAACATCATAGATAATCTAGGGAATTATTTAGGAATTTTTATAAGCTTTTACGAATTTTATATTTGAAACCGAAGTTAGACCTTTACGATCTTTTGAAAAATATGAAAATAGGAAAGATACCGGTTTGTACCCAAACTAAACCTTAGGAGTTAGAATATGATTTTAGAATCTCAAATAGGAGTTTAGACATGAATTTTGGAAATTTTGGGAGTTTCGGGACCAAGGGTAAAATGGTCATTCTACCCTAAATTAGTACTGTAACTAGTTATGTCTTACTACGTTCTTCTATCTTAGAAGTCTTAGACTTCTAACTACGTGGGAGTGTGATAATGCACTTATCTCCTTTGACAGGCAATTGAGTTGCTACAGTTTACAGAGCGAGTTTGGTTTACAAAGAGTCGAGCTTTATACCAGGTAGGTCATTTGGGCTTACTTAGCTGACTTCTAAATATGAGCATGAATGATGATAGTGGTGTGTGATTGAGATGTTTAGAGTTATAGGTTGTGATAGATATTTACCGACCTATACTTGGCCTAAGAGTAACGGGCGGTGGCATTCTGCTCAGTTAGCTTGCGGGCACTGTGGGTTTCTTTAGGGACTAGTCCATACTCGGTTTGTAGTGATGCTACCGGCGGAGGTCAGCTAGACCTACACCCAGTTGGATAAGGAACGGAGGCGGGAGCTGTTAATAGCTCTCGTGCCACAACTGTAAATTGAATAAGATGAATCACTTAAATAATAAATAATAAACGGTTGAGTGCCAGCATGATGTTTTGTTTATTTTTGTTTCTGCTTGTGTTTGTGTTGTTGCCATTCTACTTATATTTGGATAGTTAGCTAACGGTTGTAATGTTGTGTAGATTTACCACAGGTTAGAGCAGATGCCGAGTGATCCGGATGGTAGTGGTCAGCCGGGGTGTCGTACTTTAGGATGTTTTGCAGTTTCTTCATTTGTGGGGTTTTTCAGTTGGACATTGTTTCTTTTCGTTCCTTCCGTACCTTGTTATATTACGTTTTCCGGTTGTTAGTTGTTCTGATCACATTCATACATTGTTAAGATTTAATTTATGATTTCTGGTTTTCCTTATTTGTGCCTTGTTGTAAGATCTTGTTAAGTTGTTGTCAAACTAAGGTCGGGACCCACTGTGCGGTCCTAACCAGTAACTCCCCGAGTTGAAAATTTTGGGGTGTTACACTGGTGATCCCAACAATATCAAGTAAAGGCATTGTGTATATGTACATTGATACTTTTCACTTTAAGTTCACTAAATTACAATGTCATGAATAATAATTCAAATCTATCCAATGTTTAAAACTTACTCATTTGTCTTGTATGTTGAATCTATGGAAATAGGTTCAATAGATGCCTAGAACCCAAATGAGAGATGAATAAACCAACTATTTCATATGTATGAGAACATTTCCTAATATGGACATAACAATCTCGTTGGTCAAGAATATGGATCTCTTGTTGTATTGAATCCCGACCTTCGACAATCTCTTTCCTCATCTTCAATCCGGTATTGTAGATCTGTCGGATAGATGTGACTTTGTGCCGGTCATCCATGTCCAAGGTTTCCAATACATCTTTAGGTTTTAAACCCGACCCAAGTTCACGACACACATTTCTATATTGTACGGGTGTCAACCGACCAGCGAATGCTTGACTCTTCAATCATTCAGAAAGGTCATGTATGTGGACTCCATATATTAACAACAAAGTCCATTTACCATGATCACTTCGACAACCCTCTAACTCAAACGGACACCCGATCTTCCTCGATCTAGTTTCTCGACTGATAGATGCCTCGTTCTCCGGATCAACGTCTTTTTTTCCTCCTACGTTGCCCATAATGTTTGCATGTTAAGTGAAACGTACACATACCTCTACTATTCATCCATGATGATTTTGTTACTAACACCATATTTTTTGACCTCACCATGAACTGAGCCCAGTCGACTAGGTTCTCTCTATCATGGAAAAAGCCGTGAACCTCAAACATAGCTGAATAATTTGTACCGATATCAAGTAAATAGTCCGGAAGTCCTTATTTAAAACAAATTACCTGCTATTAATTCTACCTAAGAGAAGTAATATTTTTAGGATACTAACAACTAATATTTCGCAGATAAAATCATAATACTAAAATGACTAATTTACAATAATAATGAAATAACAAACTTACTAGCAATTAATAACAAATTCTGAAATAAAAAAAAAAAACGAATCACAAACTTACTTGGGTGTGAGAAGCAATCTCATCGAGATCGGTATATCTACAATTTTTTAATGGAAACGTGATTTTGTCTTCACTTGCCATCTTCGCTAAGCGTTAATCGAAACTTTGGGTAAGATACGAAACAAATAGGATATGTATTGTTGGTGTTTTGGTTGGATCTATAACCATAGGATATCCCAACGGATATAACTATGATCTTTGGGCACCGTTCGAAAAACCAACGGCTATATCTTCAACTTCAACGCAATCGGTTATCGTTGAAGTTGAACCTTCAATTTCAACGCAATCACATGGTGCTAAGGTTAAACTTCAATGTTGTCAGACTGAGTTGAGTTTGAACCTGTAATACATTGTGTATTTGGTCATTTTCTCGTTGCAGAATTAGGAATCCCATAAATATTTAAGCCTTTTTATGCATTGTGGTGATTCTTGCCTCTAGAAGTCCCCCATTAATTGCTATAACAAAAAAAAAAAAAACCTGCTAGATTTTGACGTCGTTGAAGGTTCTCTCATTGAATGTAAAACGAAAAATCAAAAAACCATATCTCGATCAAGTGTCAAAGCAGAATACCGACAAATGGCAACATGTTGCGAAATAGTTTGGCTTCGGAACTTGATACAAGAGTTTAACTAGTTGAGTCGAACGCACAAAACAATCGAGAGAAAAGATTCAAGATTCAATGCACTAGATTAAGCAATTTGAGTTCAATGAACATGCATTCCAACTTGAGGGGTGTATGCCTAAGATAGAATATTACATGTATTCTCATCTTCTCCAGCATCTCTTCCTCCATCAAACGGCTCTTTCTGTGTCATGGTATCTTTACAGCTTACAACGTACATTAGGAATAGCAAAAAATATTGTATTTTACGTACATACGCTGTACAGTTACCCAGCAGAAAACATGTTAACACATGCCTATCCTCACTTAGAGCCCAGCTTCTAGAAAAAAATGTCGCTTTGCTTCGACTGTGCTTTGAGGTCTTTGAGTTTCTTCAGGATGTTAGTGAAATAATCCTGCAGATACTTCTCTAGGGTCGAAACGTCTTTCTGATCTACACCCAAAAGTTGGTACGTCTCCGTCATTGGCACTGAGAAGACCATATCACTTGTAAGAACCTAAGAAGAAGCCCGAGTTCAGATGTAAACATCTTATGGAGACACTACTATTTTAACCCAGCAAAAGAAAGCAATCACAATGTAGCAGCATGCATAATATATACATACCTCAGAAAATGCCAATCTGTCAGCAACATCATTTGTCCATTCAAACAGCCTAGTTAGTTGTCGAGTTAATCTCAACACCGAAACAGGGACGGTGGTGACATTTGCATCTTGACCAGCCAGCCTCTCACACAATGCTATCACCTGAAGCCAGAAAAAAGCTCACCCTATTTTATCAGATATTTTTATTTACTTCTAACGTACCGATGTGTTTATGTGCATGCCGAGTGTTAAAACTACAAATGAGTCTACATCTGAACTCAAAAAAAATCTAGCAAACAATTATAGCACCAAAAGAGAAGGAGAAAGACTCCAATACCTCTTGGGTTGTCCATGCTCGAGGTCCAGCAAATGTAAGAAGCTTGCCCGTTAGTTTCTCATTGCGTAAAGCTATGAAAGTCAATCGAGCAATATCCTGCATGATTGAAGGCTGAGGTTGGGAAGGGCACAAAGTAAAGTGTGCATGATTGAATGCAAAGCCACGCCTTCATTTTCATCTCATTCCCTTGATATGTCATCAATGTACTTACCTGAGTATCCATATATGCAATCCTTGTAGGAGCATCGGTCCCCCAAACAGACTTTTCTTCCAATATTGGAACTGCATATTGTCCAATAAGGCCCTAAAACAGTGCAGTCATAAGTTACCTTGTAGGCTCCAAAAGGATTAATATCACACACGAACAATAATGTTTAGACAAACAAAGAGTGTGCTAAGCTTTCAGCAATAGCCTCCATAGACAATGACACCCTTCAACACAAAAAAGAAAGGAGAAATAAGGGTGCTAAATGCTACTCTACGCGTCTTTAATGGATCAGTCTAGTAGTGTCACACATATATGATAAGATTCTTGTTGAAATTTCACTGGACAATTCTGGATCAGTGTTGTGTTTAGAGAGAGAAGCTCAGAAAACATATTTTAATAACCAGATTATGATTCTTTGTTTATCTCTTGTATATGAATCTTGCACTGCACTCCAAAATGAAACTAGTGAATTGAACGTCAATAAATGGCTAATTTTTCTAGCAAGAATGGAATATCAAGCAAAATTATACAATTACCTGCATAAAGCCACATAAACGTATCGTAATATGTGGCAGGCCACAGTCCTGAAGAAATTTCTCAGTGCAATATTTGATCTCCATCAGTGGCACTTCTGGATGCTTGTCACAATTGTGAATGGAAAAGAAGACAAATTTCTGAATTCCCATTGCTTTTGCGCATTGTATAAGAGCAACTTTTCCTTCCCAATCTACCTAGATGGAACAAGAGGATAATTTAACGCTGCAAAGCTTGAGCTTTTGTCATATGATAACGAAGCAGTATAATATGATGATCTATAGCTCAACAAAACAAAGAGAGAAATTTGTCCGGGCATTAATTAAGTGACAGCAGACGCCAGATGGAATGTTCATTGGACTCACCAAATTAAGTACAATACAAATAAGAACCACAATGCAGCAAAACACTCACTGTTTTAATTGGTTCTTCAGGTCGTCCAGTTGCACAATCAATTACAGTGTGGACGCCAACAAGGGTTGCAGGAATTGTCTCGGGTTTGCTAAGGTCAGCATTTACAACAGTGGCACCCCATTCACGGAGAAAATCAGCAGGTGCAGGTCTCGGTCTTACAAGACAACGAACATCATAGCCCTCATCTAATGCGCGCCTCACTATCTGCCTTCCAAGAGTCCCAGTCGCCCCAACAACCAGGATGCTTGTTGGCCTGACTGGAGTTCCTGGAGCATAGTTAGTTGCCACAGCTGCACGGGGACTGAATTTTACCGGTCCTTGCCCATGTGATCTTCCTGTGCAAACAAAACATGGCAGCTACCATTAGAAGTGAGGGAACATGAATCAGTGAGGCTCTAGAGGTTATCAACAGTCCCAACTCTATTGAACTATTATCAGGAACTCCAACCTCTTATCCCCAAAGAGCAAAGTATTGAAGTCAATAGAGCATCCAACACCATACTAGCCGGATAGTTCAAGCACTAAATATCTAAAATTAGCCAATGACTACATGTCGTGCTTATGGTAATCGCTGCTACCCAAAAGACATACAATTCCAACACATTCATGCAGCAAAAAGACAACATTGAAAACAATTTACTAACCAACGGAACAAATTGAGAGGTAAATGGAACCTTTTCTACTTATCAAATATCACCAAGTATCATATGTCCCGAATCAAGCCACATCCACAAGACATTCGATGATTTGGTAATTCGATATCAAGCCACCTCCACAAGATATTTATAAAATTGAATTATTCGAGGAACATTTATCAGATCAGAGCAATAGCCGAACCCCAAACTCTCCAGCCGTATGGTAATCGAGTCTGTTTAATTGCTAAAAACGGAATACCAAGTCAAATGCACATTTGTGCTTGTTTGGCTCTCTTTCAATCACAAAATCCTGGGTTCCGAATTGTACAATTTGATCTTCATTTTAGTAATGAAAATTGCTCAAAATTAGGTCATCCTGAGCGGTCGAAACACAAGTAGTACTTAATAACATTGAAAAGACAAACAAGCAAGCACCTGGAGAGGAAGAGGAAGCAGGGAAGGAGACGAAGAGATCTGGTGCTAAGCTGCGCTTCCATGAAAGCATACTGTAGAGACTGCAGCCTCCAGTTTGGCGGCCCCGCTGGTGGTGGAGATTTTGTGGTGTGGCAATCTGCCCAGGGAGCTTTGACGCCATAATTAACACACTGCAGCTGTGCGAGGAGGGAGAGAAACAAGTGGAAGCAAAAGAGGAATGGGTAGAAGACGAGTGATTGGAATAACAGATGGCAGACATGCCACGTACCCCTCTGCTTTTGGATTACGTTCCCGCCTCTACGTCAACACCCTTCTATTGGCTATTACTTTTCATTTTTATGTTTTAGACTCAATGGGTCCGATATTCATTGTCATATGGGAATTCTTCGTCCTCATATTCGTCACGGCTCACGACTATCCCGTCACCATATTTTTCCTGCAAAATGTACATTATAAAATGGGTTAGATTTTTTATAATTAAGTTGTTCAAATGTAATAAGGTTGACATATAAAATTTGCACCATGTGCAGCCGAGCCATACTGTCAGCTACTTAGTTGGTTCACGTAACTTGCATCACATAATGTACATCATAAGGGTATGATTTTTTTCATAATTTGATTGTTAAAGATGAAAATACTATCAACTACTTAGTTGTCTCATTAAAAAAAACATATTAGCAACATGTGTAGTTGAGGAACTCATGCCTTGAATTAGAATTTCTAGTATAGATTATTGACTGAACTATTTCAACACTAAACTAGCAGATAAACTTTGTCCAGCTAAATTCAATAAGCTGGACATAAACTTTGTCCAGCTAGGTAAACGGATGTTCTCAACCAAAATACTAAAAAAAGGTTACAACACTATAAAATCAATAAGTAGGAACTACAAGTAGGATTGTAGGAATGAGTATAATATTCTTAATTCTTGAAGCATAAAAATTTTAGTAATCATCTAAACACAATTTATGAATTAAATTTTGATTAAAATTGAAACTACAATGAAAGTCTAGTATAAATACAATTTGTTTATTCAGGTTTTCGCTCGGGGTTCCCCATCGGATTCTGGTCGGGGTCCCCTGTCGGATTCCCCATCAGGTTCGGGCTTGGATCGGGGAGCGGGGCAAATACCCATATCTTCATCCCTGTCTCCATCCCCAAGCGGGGAATCAATTATTAACTCATGCCCCTCCCATCCCCGTTTAAAATTCCCATCCCAATGACAAGTAATACCTGCAAATTTCGGGTAATCCCCAACTCATTTACACCCCTAACAGTACCCCATCTTTTGGCTGACTAAACTTTAATACCCCATCGTTTAAACTAGCAGAACGGTACCTCATCTATTGAGCCGAAAAAAATTAGTATATATGTTACTATTCACATGTTAACTTCACATATGTGCGTTAAATCTAAGGGGCAAAATTGTCCATCAATCTTTGACGTAAATTTCCAACGGCTACAATTGAAAAACCGCAACCACTTTCATCTCCACATTAACCCTAAGCCCCAAATTTCTACCACTTTATCTCCAAATTTCTACCCCGTCGTGAAGTGAAGATTGGAGACTGTGGATCAAGGGTCTTCGTTTGGGTCTTCAAGCTCATGGAGAAGAGGAGTGCCAGAATCCGATTGTGTTTGTTCCTACCATGAGATTCCAACGACGATTTTCATTTGCAGGCGACCTCCTAAAGTCGGAAAACGATTCTATGGTTGCTCTATGTGGAAGGTATGTCCGATTAGCTTTTTTGTCTTTGATTTCCAATTGGTGAACAAATTTTCACTTGGTGAACAGATTGGTTTTTCTATCTTCGATTGAAATTTTGTGGTTTTTTACCTTCGTTTCTAGGCTGGACAAGGATGTAGGTTTACAAGAGATATGAAGGAGCCTGAAGGTATATTGCAAGGCTAAGTACGTTCAACTAATGAATCTGCAATTCCTCCACACATTGCAAGGATCCAGGAATATATTATAGTGTTGAAATTTTTGGTTGTGCTGTTAATTTTTGCAATGATAGTGTTGTTGAAAATCTGAGATGTTGTGTTATTAACTTAAGTATTGATATAAGGTTTAAGTGTTCTATTATCTTGTGTCTGGGATGTTGAAAATTTGTAGAAATATAAGCTTTATGAAAATAGCTTGTAATCTAAGATTGAATAAGAGTTGGTGTTGGCATTGATCAAAGATTTGTGTTATTGTCATGACAGTGGTGAAACAGCAAGCTAAAAATTTTGACATTGATGAATCTATCAATTGAATGAGAGTCATTAGAAGTTTTACAAAATTGACAGTGGTGAAGATTTACAAAATTAACAGTGATGAATCTATCAATTGACAACCATTAGAACTTTAACAATTTGAGAAAATTGACAGTGGTGAAGTCTTACAAAATTGACGGCCATTAGAAGTTTAGCAATTGAAAGCCAAAAAAAATTGACACAAAATAGATTGAACAAAACATATTGAGCAAGTAATAGTAAATAATTGAAGATAGAAAACTAATTGAATAGATTGACATGAAAAATGACTAATTGAACAAATTAACAACAAAAATGATTGACAAAAAATAATTGAAACATATCAAATTGAACAATTGAACAATTTAGAATTTTTACAAAATGACATCGAAATGACATCAAATGAACATTTGAACAAAATGACTAATTGAAATCCTTGGTTTAGATGATAGAACATTACAAGTTTAACAAAATGATTCTTGTATAAGGAAGTGTGATCATGCTCTTGTTCTTGGTTTAGTGTTGCTTCAATCCTCTTTGCACATGTCTTCTTGTTGTGTCCTTTCTTCCTGCATATTGAGTAAGTGACCTACATATAGTATGCGTTGGACAACTTTTTTGCACCAGGTGATGGAGGAATCTTACCTACAAAACAAAAACAGTAGCAAAATTAATTGAACTTAGTTAGCAAATAAGTATAAAAAACATTGAACTTAATCTTACCTTGAGATCGATGGAGCCCTTACAATATGTGGTCTTATAGGTTTCCTTCTATAAAATGGATGTGCAATAAGTCTACTCATATTCTCCCACTCTCTAACCCCTGCAATTGGATTCATGACAGGCTCATAGGCTCTCATGTAGTCTTCTTTACTGTAACATTCATCCACAAATTCATCTGGGGGTTTTCCAAGTGAAAAAATAGCACAACATGCATGTCCACAAGGTAATCTTGACACATATCATCTCCTACATGTGCATGTCTTCAAGTCTAAAGCCATTGTGTGTTGGGTAGTGACTCCACTTATGCAAGGAGCTCCTCTTCCATGAATCTCATACTTAGCACGACTAGATGCTAGAACCCTATACTCATTGCTCCACATGAATCTCATACTTAGCACGACTAGATGCTAGAACCCTATACTCATTGATGAGATATCGAGGATTGGTTTATGGGTTATGATCTTGTGGAATCTATAAGACTAAGAGGTGGAATCTCCTAGCCTTTGGTATAGTGTTTGATATTGTGTGCCTTGTTTATACAGGCACTGATCATTTTCTCGAGGGGAAACCGTGACCACTGTTGTTTAGGACTACCTTGTGACATGTAAGTCCTTTGGGCTTACTTAGTTTACGTTTATGGATTGGAGTGATTGTGATAGTGGTGTGTGTGCATATAAATGTTGCATTGATAACCTAACCGGACTAGATCGACCATATATGTATTAATTGGCCCAAGTGTATGATAACGGACGGTGATAACTTTTCTAAGCTCAAATTGGGAGCTAAGGAGGTTCTCTGCGACCAGTCCATC
Source organism: Fagopyrum homotropicum (assembly GCA_033239125.1). Lineage (NCBI taxonomy): Eukaryota > Viridiplantae > Streptophyta > Magnoliopsida > Caryophyllales > Polygonaceae > Fagopyrum > Fagopyrum homotropicum. The sequence goes on from BSWB01000002.1 coordinate 106,653,359, forward strand.
AGTTGGTGATGATTGGCATCAATTACAAACTTGTATGGTTAAAGGGGACAGAGGTAAGGTAGTTCTACTCCTCGTATCACAAAGAATGAATTAGTAATGTTATAACGTAATGAAGATAATAAAAGGATGATGTGTTTGAGCATTCATGTTATGATGTGATTATGTGATTATGTGAATATATGTTCTATTACGTTATTCTTATTCATGAATTGTTAGCTAACGGTTTTTTACCGTGTTGTAGATGCTTTGCAGGAAGGGAAGACTGTAGAGTAATCTAGTGGGGTGATCAGCCGAGGACTTCCGTACATTAGGTTGTGTATGGGTTTTGGAGATGTTTATGTTTATGTACGGATGATTTTGCCATTTTGTACTCGGATGTGGTTTTGTATGTATTTGATATATGATTCAACCTTTTATGAATTTGGTTTTATATTTGTCTGTGTCTTATTATAAGATCTAGTGAACTTGTTGTCAGGGTAGGGTCAGGATCCATTGTGTGATCCTAACCCGTAGTGCCCCGAGTCCCGTGGATTTGGAGTGTTACAAATACAACCTAATTAAGCCAGTCTACACTAATTCTCGAAAGATTTCGACTTCTTCCTTTAAGTCTCTATAAAGCCTCGAGATTTTTTACTTAATTGTCTCACACAATAAATGTGTAAATGAAGTGTAGTGCGCTAACCTAATATATAGGTTAACCCTAGTATGATGCATTAACCTAATTCGTAGGTTAACCCTAGTGTGGTGCGCTAAGCTAATACGTATGTTCACATATAGGTTGCATAATCTTCTCTTGATATGCTTTGGCCAACTTCCTCCATCTCATATATGGATATCCTAGTTGCATCCGACACTTAGATATGCATTTCCAAATGTTTGAGTCCAAAAGTACATTTTAGGTACTTCAACATAGAAAGTCCGTTACTAATAATTCAATGTCCGTGAAATATAAACTCAAATGCACATCTATAAAGTTCACATGAGGTTTGTCACTTTCAAAACCTATGGTTACTTAGGTACCCTGAAATATGAAGTTCTTGACTTCCAACAATTTCTCCCGTTGATGAAAACCACTTATCAATATAAGCACGAGTACTATCACGATATATAATCAATTTAAGCGCAATGATGGATACAAATTGTTGCAGAAAATAATAATGATCAACTCAAAAAATCTCCCTTGGAAAATGAATTCTTCTCGAATCCCCTTTGATATGTGCATAGGTACTTCGAACACTTTTAGCCTTTAAAAGTCCTTTAGACAAGTACGAGTCATTTTTAGCTAGTACTGATGCGGGGTTGAGGCCGCAATGAAGGATCTAGATAAGTAGTCTTCAAAAACCTTCAAGAATGATGAATTGCGGCTGATAATCTCGACTGAGATGAACGAGGTTAGTAGGGAGATGAACGAAGTTAGTAGAAAGATATACAAAAGAACAAAGAAAGTGAAAGGCGAGATATATGGTGATGGATGGCGAGATATGTGATGAAGGATGGCGAGATTAGATATGAATATGGAATGGATGAATTAATGGATTATAGATCAAGAAGAACCAACATATACTTACTAGAACCTTGATCGATTGGATCAAAACGCAAGGAATGAATTACCTTAACCCTTCCTTCTTCAACCTTACACAAGTCTTCAAATCGAGACAAGTGCAAGGAGGGACTAGAATCGACTACGAACACCAATATCTAAGGAAACTAACACACACATAAGAACAATCTAGCAAGGAATCACAACAATTCAATCAAAGGCTTTCTTTTTGTTATTGAATAGAGACGAATAAAATGAGATCTTTGTAGATGAAGAATCGAGTCTCATAAAATTTGGTTCAAATAATCTAACCTAGATAATGTGTATAGGAGAGCTTTTATATCTTGAAAAGCCTCCACCTAAAATAACAATGTGACTAAGGAAGACGTAGACACAAAAAGATCACCAATGGCCTTAGAAGTTAAGGACACCAACAAGCTAGAAACCTCTTCTTGAATGGATCTTGCTTTTGATCTAGTGATAGATCCTTAAATAACAGGACTTTTAAGAGATATTGGTAATGGTTTGGACTTCTTCTTATTGATTGCCTTTTCTCTTGATCTAGTGATTGGTCCTTGTGTAGTAGGGGTTGTTGGGGATGGTACCTCATCATACTCCCCTTCCTGAAAAGAATTCGTTCTCGAATCATCACCATGCTCATCACTTGACACAAAGGGACTTAGATCTCCTACATTAAACGTAGGGCTCACGTCATACTCCTCCGGAAGGTCCAATACATAAGCGTTGTTGCCAACCATACATAGCACCTTAAATGGTCCATCACCTCTTGGTGATAGCTTGGGCTTCTGCTTCTTCAGAAACCTTTCTTTCCTTAGATGTAACCTAACAAGATCTCTCGGTTCAAACCGCAACTCCTTGTGGTATTATTAGCCTTGGTTGCAACTAGCTTTTGTTCGCCCCTAAACGTGCGTGCAAATAAGCTTTAAATTTTTAAAACTAGAATCAAGCAAGCGAACCCGCAGTGTACGGATCGATATAGTTAAGCAAGAATTCCAAAGTATCGAACACAGGGATTTGGGGGGAAACAAATTCGATTTCAGATTATCAAGCAGGTAAATGTAAGAGCTTTGTAAATTATTGGGAAAACAACAATCCTAAAGATCCAAGTATCCAGTTGTGGCAATCGATTCAAGATGTACTAATGATATAAGGACAGAGTTGAGATATGCAAAGGTATGCTAATGTAAGGTAATCGTACGGTGAAGTTCCAAAAACCTTATGTGACTCACCTACAAGACACTCTCTATACAGGTTGTTGAGGCTTCAATATAGAAAGGTTCTAAATGCAAGAATTAATGTCAAATACCCAAACTTGTAATCCAAGGATCAAGACTAACTTAACCGATTACGGTTGTGACACTCACAATCGAGGTAGAGGTTGTTGAGGCTTCACTACCACCTAGAAAAGGCAAGCCTAGACTAAGTTAAAGCAAATCTTTAACTTTGGATTAAAGTAAAAGCAAGTTCGTAAACTTAAGGGAAATTACGGGTGAATCTTGAGATTCCACGGTCGTGGAACTCAAGAACAAACCGTGATTTAGGGTTCGTCGACGATTCTCTCTAACTCTCAGGGTCTAATCTGTTTACGATCGATCTATCATCATCTAAGCCACAACTATCAACCCTTCACCTTAGAATTGTTAAGGGTTTTTAGCCAACAATCATCATTATGATATCAAATTCAAAGATTTAAAGATTGAAAGATGAAAACTTCCGAAAACTTCCAATAAACTTCAAACCAATCTCAAAGTCACAATCAAGAACGAATATTGTCAATAGATTCAGAATAAAGCAAACAATCACAATCTTAGGAAAGAAAGAAGAACGGGATGTCAATCAGTCTTCTAAATCAAACCTAAACAAGAAGAGAAATCTTCTTGCAACAATCTTCCAAAAACTCCGATCTTCCGTCAATCCGGAAATCTCCACAGCAATCTCCACCAAAAGTGCGAGATTAGGGCAACTCTAAGGAAGAGGGCAAAATACGTCTTTTTGCAAGAATCGCAAAAATCTCCAAGTCGAAATGTCGTAAGTGTAAGCCTAAAGCGATGTTGCAAAGTGCGTCTAAGCGGGGATGACGGAATCTCTCTTCGTCCGTCTTTTTATAGGGCAAGTGATAGCATGAATTATAGTCTATATTTTTGGGTTTGTTTGAACGTTTTATCTTCAATAATCTGCATGTTTGTATATACATTATGTGATTTTACTGCCATTTCATCTACCTTTGCGAGAATCGAGGTCTACACCTAGTTTCGTTGTAATTGCAGGTAATATGGTACGTTTTGCATCAAAAAGGAGCAAAAGAAGTCAAGAGTCATTTGGAGCTACATCCAGGAAGCATAGCCATGGATTAAGGATTTACTTTGGGCCAGTTTTGAGAGATTTCACATTCAGTTGTGACTCACCTCGGTTGACCAGAGATTCATCTCGACCGAGGTGATCCAGAGACGCCGACTCGACCGAGGCGAAAACCTAGGACGCGGCGAGAATATTTTATTCTTGAAGGAGATCTTTTAAACTTGGAAAGTAATCTTATATTTTTGGGCTGGGCTCTTGGAAGGAAGGAGATATGCAAAATCATATATTTTACCTATATTTATGGGAGAATATCTTTCTAAGATTTATTATCTTTGGAGGGTTATTTTCCTATAAAAAGGGTTGGATTTTCCACAAATCCGATCGTGCTTAGAACCCGTTTACACCGAAAAATACGCAGCAGCAGCCTACTCCAAGTTGGGAGATTTGAAGAACCTTTTTGAAGGTTGAAGGAAGATTGAAGTTCATAGCTTTTATAGCTTTATTGAAGGGTTTTGTAAGATTGTCTTCAATTCCCTCAATTGTTGTCTTGTCTTGTTGGATTATTATCCAAAGAACGCTTTGTTGTGATATTTGATTCAGTTATTGAAGTCTTTTCATTAAATTCTTCTTTGTTCAAATATTCACCTTCTTCCTATATATTTTAATACTTTCATTATGATGATGAGTGGCTAATTTCCTTGTGTGATTCTAGGGTGATTGGCTGAAGGTTGTGGGAAAAACAATGATAGAATAATCTTAGATTCCAGTAGGATCCTGAAAGTTCGAGTCTTTAATCTTAACCCTAAGCATCTCGTTCGGTTGATGAACATCTCGGCCGGGGTGGAATTCTTCTGACCGAGGTGACTTATTTGATCCGTAACTGAGAGTTAAGTGTTAGAGTTTGCCAAATCCTATTCTTATTACACCTTCCTGGTTCAAAGCAAGCTTAGGATGAGACTTACCCGGTAATTCCTTAGTTTGTGTATCAACGATCATAAGTGTAGGTAATAAAGGTTTATCCTTTATTGGGGTTTGAGTGTGCTTCCATCCCATCTTCGAGAGTTAGCCTGAGACTTACCCGGTAAAGGTTGATTCTATTCCCTTAGATGGTGTGTTAGTTTGAGGTTATAGTTCTTTATCTTAATTCCTTGAGACTTACCCGGTAATAGGAGTTGCGGTTTAGGATTAGTGTGTAGTGATACTTACCCGGTGATCTACTCCACTTAGTAACACCTTCCCCACGCAAAAATCTCAGCTTTGTCCGCTTATCTATAGATCTTGAGTTGGAACCACAACTAGATGCTTTAATCCCTAGAATTACATGCTTGCTTTATTTGACATCGTATTCATCTTTGATTGTGTTAATCGCTCTTGTGGTTAGAACTAACGTAGCATACTGTGTTGACTTTGTTTCACCGAGTCCCTGTGATCGACCCCTGGAATTTTCTTGCTTTTACTACGATTGACCCGTACACTGCGGGTTCGCATCCTTGTTTTAAGCTTAAGTCTAGGGTTATAAATTTAAAGCTTGCACACACCGTTTGGAGCGAACAAGTTTTTGGCGCCATTGCCGGGGACTTGGTCTAGACCGAGCCGGTACGGTTTGCTCTTGGGGCATTTGCCCCGTTTTGTCTAACCGCTCTACTTGAGTGACTTTTTCAGGTTCTTTCTTAGGTATATGCGAAGAACCCGCACTGGGAAGGAAATCGTTCCTTACGATCCCGAACCAGAAAAGACATACAAGAGACGCTTGAGAGAAGCGAAGATGGCCCAACAAGACGATCGCGATCTTGCGGCCCAATTGAGAGAGACGCAGGAGCTGCTGCGCCTCAGCAAGGAAGAACTCATGCAAGAGAAAGAGGAGAATCGCACCAGGACTGCAGCAATCGAAGCTGAGATTGCTACCATTCGGAACCAGATTCTACTTCGACCGATGCAGGATCCAGTAGTTGATCCTCGACCGAGGCAGATTCCAGTACCCGACGCCCCGGCCGATGTACTTCCACCTCGGATGCCAGTCCGAGATGTTCTTCTTGCAGGAATTCCACAAACCCTAGGTCAAAGGATGGACCCTAACCAACAACTGAGGCGTCCAGGAGTGAACCTAGGAGATCCAGCAGATCATGACTACGAACTTCGACCGCAAGTTCTAGCCATGATTCGCCAGTGCCAATTCGGAGGGCTAGAGAAGGAGTCGCCGCATCAACATCTTCAAAACTACGAGATCTTGATGGAAACCTTGCGACCTTCCAGAATTGAGAACAACAACTACAAGCTAAGACCTTTCTACTTTTCTTTAAAAGATAGAGCTCTTACTTGGTATCAATCTCTTCCCCCAGGAAAAATTAGCACATGGGAGGAGATGACTACGGAATTCTTGACCAAATTCTTTCCCCCCTCAAAGACCGCTGAAATGAGAGGGAAGATCAACGCTTTCATCATGAAGGACAAGGAGAGCTTGTCCAAATCTTGGGAGCGGTTCAAGGATATCCTTTTGGATTGCCCACATCATGGGATTCCAAAGATCGAGTTGTTGGAGATCTACTTCAAAGGGCTGGACGGAAGCACCCAGTTCAATCTCCAACTACTCTCCGCCGGTACATTCATGGACATGGCAGTTGACGAGGCTTGGGACTTCATTGAGAAGCAAGCCTTGCACATGGAGAAGTACACCCACCAAGGAGCTGAAGGTGGAGTTAAAAGAGTCAACTTTCAAGAGACTCAACCCAACAACAATCAACTCACGTCCTTGAAGAACGACGTGAAGCAATTGAAGGAGCTCTTGATGGCTCAAACTAAGAAGGAAGAGCAAGGGCAAAGGAACAACAACAACAATAACGGGTACCGTAACAACAACAACGGACCCCGAAACAACTACAACAACAACAATAGAGGATCCAATAGCAACAACTGGAGGGCGAATAACCAAAACCACGGTAACAACCATTCAAACTCCAACTCTAATGATTCCTCTAACCCTTTCCTCTCTTCTCCTTCTTCTTCTTCTACTCCATTGAAGAGCCAAGGGCAAGGATCAAGTTCGTCTCAGCCGGAAAAGAAAGACGCAGTCCTGGAGGCAATCTTGATCAAGCTTAGTGCTATGGAGAATTCTATGACTTCATTTTCGAGGGCCCAAAAGTCCTTCGAACAACAACTTGCTAATAGGGCGAATGAAGCGCCAAGAGATCCAGGGAAGCTTCCAGCAAAGACGGAAACTAACCCTAAGGGCCAGTGCATGGCCATAACGACGAGGAGTGGACTCAAAACTGCAGATCCAGTACCTCGCTCGATGCAGACCACCTCGGTCCAGACCCAGTCGAAGAACACCTCGACCGAGATGCCAACCGAGGCGGCGCAACAGAAAGCAGGAGGAACGACAGAAACTTATGTTCCACCTCCTGCATATAAACCACCACTTCCATTCCCTCAGTCCAGGGCCAGAGCACATCTTGACAAGCACTTCGGTAAGTTTCTTGACTTGATGAATAAGCTACATATTAATATTCCTTTCCTTGATGCCATTCTAGGTATGCCCGCCTATGGGAAGTTCTTAAAAGAAATCTTATCAAGGAAGAGGAAGCTGGAGGATGTAGGTGAAGTTAGGATGACATCTAAATCTTCGGAGCTTATCAAGATCATGAAGGAAAAGATGCCACCTAAGTTAAGAGATCCCGGCTCATTTTGCATTCCCATTCAAGTTGGGGATGTCACTTGTGAAGCCCTATGTGATCTAGGAGCCAGCGTGAGCATCATCCCGCTGGAGTTGTGCACTAAGATCGGTCTTGGAGAGCCCAAACCGGTCAAGATTCGACTTTACATGGCGGATCGCTCCATTACCCATCCCGTGGGCATCTTGGAAGACGTTCCGGTCAAGTTAGGTAACTTCTATCTACCTATAGATTTTGTTGTACTTGACATTCCCGCAGATTATCCAGTACCTATTATTCTCGGGAGGCCATTTCTAGCAACTTCGGGTTGCAACGTGGATTGCAAGAACGCCAAGTTGAAATTCAACGTTGGTGGCGATGAGGTGGAATTCGCACTACTTGCAGCCATGAAAGGGGAGCAACTAACTGATGATATCTTCAACATCTACGATGAAGAAGAATCAAGAGAATTGGTGAGCTCTATCCTTATTAACGATCCGCTCGAAAGAGTCATAAGCTTCAGTTTAATGGAGGAAGGTATAGATGCTTCTTGTGATGCAGATATACGGAGCTTGAAGGCACTGGAAGAGGATCCAGGAGCTATAACAGAGAAGCTGATCCAGGAGACGAAGATCTCCAGCCTCGGACCCAGTAGCAGTACCTCGACCGAGGCACTTTCTAGACTGAGCGAGGCGACTGAAGAACACCTCGGTCAACGCCTTTGCGCCTCGACCGAGGTCGATGGCGAGATGATTCAAACTGAGACTTCATCAAGTCCAGTTTCTGATACCACTCCACAGGAAAGAGGAAGCACGGATTCCTCCCAGAAAGCACCCCCAGTAGTGGAGCTTAAACAACTCCCTAGTCACTTGAGGTATGTCTTTCTTGGGCCGGATTCTACTTACCCCGTTATTGCTAGTGCTTCCCTCTCCGATTCTGAATTATCTAAGTTAATGCATGTCCTGAGAAAGCATCGAAAAGCCATAGGTTACACCACAGATGATCTTATTGGCATTAAACCTTCTTTCTGCATGCATAGAATTCTAATGGAAGATAATCATAAGACTTCACGGGAACCTCAAAGACGGTTAAATCCGATCATGAAAGAGGTTGTGAAAAAGGAAGTTCTTAAGTTGTTGGATGCAGGTATTATTTATCCTATCTCGGATAGCAAGTGGGTTAGCCCGGTGCATGTCGTTCCGAAGAAAGGAGGGATGACCGTTGTGACGAATAAGAACAACGAGTTGATCCCAACGAGGACCGTCACGGGCTGGAGAGTTTGCATCGATTATAGGAAGCTGAACACGGCAACTCGGAAGGATCATTTTCCGCTTCCCTTCATTGATCAAATGCTCGAACGGCTGGCCCAGCATTCACACTTTTGCTACTTGGACGGCTATAGTGGATTCTTCCAGATTCCTATCCATCCGGATGATCAGGAGAAGACCACTTTCACTTGTCCTTGGGGGACGTTTGCCTATCGGAGGATGCCATTCGGATTGTGCAATGCACCCGCTACCTTCCAGCGATGCATGATGGCTATCTTTTCCGAGTACATAGAGGAGATCATGGAGGTATTTATGGATGATTTTTCTGTATATGGTTCCTCTTTTGATGATTGCCTATCTAACCTTTCTCTAGTGCTTAAAAGATGTGAGGACACTAACCTTGTTTTAAATTGGGAGAAGTGTCATTTTATGGTTAATGAAGGCATTGTGCTAGGACACCTCGTTTCTAATCGAGGTATTGAAGTCGATCGAGCTAAGATCGAGACTATTGAGAAACTCCCTCCTCCTTGTTCTGTTAAAGGTGTGAGGAGTTTTCTCGGGCACGCAGGTTTCTACAGGAGATTCATCAAGGACTTCTCTAAGATTTCTAAACCTCTAACTAACCTCTTGAATAAAGATGTTGTTTTTGAGTTTTCGCAGGAGTGTCTTGATGCTTTCTACAGGATTAAGGAAGCGTTGATCTCCGCTCCCATTATCCAGCCTCCTGATTGGACCTTGCCCTTTGAGGTCATGTGTGACGCTAGTGATGTAGCCGTAGGAGCGGTGCTTGGACAGAAGAAAGATGGACGGACCACCGCCATCTATTATGCTAGCAAGACGCTGGATGAAGCACAACGCAACTACGCTACCACCGAAAAGGAGTTATTGGCGGTTGTATATGCTTTCGAGAAGTTTCGTTCCTATCTAGTAGGGGCGAAAGTCATTGTCTACACCGACCATGCAGCCATTCGTTACTTGTTGGCTAAGAAAGATGCAAAGCCGCGCCTTATTCGATGGGTTCTCTTGCTTCAAGAATTTGACCTAGAGATCCGCGATAAGAAGGGATCCGAGAACTCAGTTGCGGATCACCTCAGCCGGCTACCGGAATCCTCCCGCGAGACGGATAGCCCGCCCATAGACGATTCATTCCCCGACGAGCACTTACACGTCTTGGAGCGTTTGATGGATCTACTTACTTCACCCCACGATGAAGGTGAAGTATGGGGTGAGGGAACCTCCTACCTCGTTTGAGACGCACCATGGTCCAGCTAGCGACCTTAAATCAAGCGCTTCTTGGGAGGCAACCCAAGGTATTGCTCTTCTTTCCCGTTTTCTAGTCTAGCTTAGATAGTTTTTGTTTTTGTTTTGCTTTGCTTTGTTTTTGGTGTTCTGGACAGACAACAGGGAATATCTAAGGAGGAGCACAACTGGAAGGACAGAAGTTCGAGATTCTGAGAAGACAGAAAGACCTCGGTCACTGTCAAAGCACCTCGACCGAGTTGATTCTTGAGCAACCGAGGCGACTAGGGTTTCTGCAGAACCGCCTCGGTCCATACCATCTCGGACCAGTCGAGACCATCTCGACCGAGGTGACAGCAGATCCAGTAAAAGTATAAAAGGGGGAAAAATTACATTTTCATTTTTTTTACCCTCCTCGACCGCGGCGAACAGACGAACCTCACTCACCTCGTTTCTTGCTCATTTTCGACGTTTTCTGCTTCCAAACCAAGATTGAAGGATAGAGGAGTCGATTGCAACTACAGATCTGCAAGAAATTTGAGCGCTTCGACCGGAACGAGGTAAAAACGTTCGAAAACCTAAACTCTTTCGTTTACTGAAATTTGGGCTTTGGTTGCCCTTGATTCTGTTGAGGAAACCTTTAAGTACCCCTTAGGAAGCATCGATAGTGATTTTTGGGGGAAAAGAACTGAAATTCAGAGAGTTGGAAATCGCACTGCCTTCGCCTCGGTCCAATCGACCTGCACCTCGGTCGAGGCGGTTCTTGGAGTTTGTCAGTCGACCGAGGTAGTCTGACAGTACAGTTTTAAGATGAGTTCTGACAGATTGTTAGCCCTTAGAGACAGATCCTCTCCTTCCCCTTCTTCTTCCTCATCCCGACCTTCTATCCCGGTGATTCACGAGAGACACCGGGTAGATTATGATCGTATTGCTAGTCGTCCAGTTATCGCTCCTAGATTTCTGGACGTTTCTGCCTTTAATTGTCTCCACGTAGATGGAGAGCTTAGGAGGATGATCACCACCGTCGGGCTGGATCAGTTTACTGAGATCCGAGCCCCAACCTACCTTGAGCCGACCCTCGAGTTTGTCAGTTCCTTCACTTACCTCCCCACAGAGAGGGCTGTGAAGTACCGGTTGATGAACCGGAACTACTTAGTACCTCTTGACCACTGGAGAGACATTTTTGGCTTCCCTGCCCCCACTGCTGTAGACTTCCCGACCCGAGCTGTAGCTAGAGAGTTCTGGGGTCAGATCGCCCACATTACGAGACATGCAGACAGGTGGCGCCCTGGTGATTCCAGGGCGAAGCTTATCTATCATCTAGCTTTCCGGTTGGTACACAGGATCTTCAGCGAGACGCTTCTGGCGCGTACTGAGACGCCCCAGAAGGTCCGATAGGGGGAGCTCTTCTCTTTATACTGCATGGTCACAGGTGGATACCCTGACTTTGGATTGATGCTGGTAGAGGATCTGCACAGGATCAAGGCCAAAGGGAAGGGAGATATATGCTGCGGAGGGATAGTGACCCATATCGCTAGGTATCAGGATATGGATTTGAGTAGGTGTACCATGGTGGCGGCTGCCAAGCCGCTCGGACTTCAGGAGATGATTACACGGAGGATTCTAGTTCCCCGTGGTTTGACTACACCTTACGTTGCTATGCCATGGGAGCTGACTGCACCTCAGGGCATCAGATGGTCTGCACAGTTCTCTGTCTTTGATCCACACTACTGGCAGACAGCATGGGGTCCACTTATGGAGGATTACAGAGAGGGAGCAGCTACCCCTGCTGAGGCTGAGGAGGAGGTTGAGGACGAGGACGACGATAATGATGATACAGTAGATGAGAGAGGAGGTGGCGTCCCGATGGAAACAGGTACAGATACAGCTGGGACGAGCGCGCCACCTATTATTGATTTGGATGATGACGAGGAGGACACTGAGCCGGCGCCAGCTGAGGCATCTCCAGTCAGACCTGCTAGACGCAGGAGGCGTGGAGTTAGGGACAGAGCTGCACACCGACGGATCGATGACCTGACGGATCAGGTTATCGACTCATATGCTGCACTCTCGCTGGATATCCGCGAGATGCAGGAGCGGCAGCATCATCAGCACATGATGGCTCAGCTACAGTTTGAGCGTATCATGGGCCATCCCTATGACCCGACTCAGTACCCCTACATACCACCACCACCACCGGATCGAGACTACTGAGGAGCTGCAGGACTTTATTATTATATCTTTTTTTATGCAGTTCGGCTTTTATTCGGTGAGTTCTCTTGTTTAGACTTTTATTATACCCACTGGGACAGTGTGTCTCAAGTATGGGGTGTTTGTTATTTGACTACTTGACTACGTGATGTATTCGACTACTTTTGATGTATTATATTTATCGGATATTTTCATATTTATGCTTCATTTGCCTTTATATGATTATCTGATATTACATGCATACCTACAGGTTATTTGATTGAAAAAAAAAAAAAAAACGTCGAAACCGAAAAATTTTTTGACCTCGACCGGGGAGATTCTGGCCGAACGAGGTGATTCACCTCGGTTGAACCAAGAACACCTCGACCGAGGTGGGTTAACTGAGAAGTTTTCGAAAACGATTTTGTGTGACTTATCTGGATATGATCTCAGTGAAGATCTTGTTTACTGACTGGTTTTAAATTCTTTATGTGTTTGAAAGGTTTTATGATATGTTTAAGTTGCTAAATGCTTTGTTTAAAATTATTGGCATGTTTAATACTTTGTTTTTATCCAAATTATGTTGAATTTGAAGGTTGACACCGCAGGTTAAGTTCTCTCACTTTCTTCTTGGAAAGAACAAGGCAATTCATTCTCTTCTTCTTCTTCTCCGTGATCATGCTTAGCCCCTCATATACATTTTGCCTCCCTTTACCTATCCGGGAATTTGGAAGCAAGCAAAGTGGTGAAAGCAAGTTAAAGTTGAGAAGTGGGCTGGAAGTGAAAGTGCTAGAAAGTAATAATAGGTTTGGGGAAGTCAATCATGAAGATGAGTAACTCGGCACCATTCACATAGCCGGGTGTTTGTGTCTTGCCAAAGTCGGATTGAGCGATATTCCTATCGGGTCATGGTATGTGCATCAAGGGTTTGATGCATCTCGAGAAATTGATGATTGCGGATTTCCTAGGCTTCGGTTATTGTGCACCTCTGTCCATGCATCCCAAAAAGTAAAGTAAAAGGAAAGTACGAAATAAGCAAAGCTTATTGGTGGAAGGTGTTGCAAGTCAAAGTGAAAGTGAAGTTCATCCTTTTCCCGGATTCCAGCACCACATTACCTTACATACATCCCTACCCTACACGTTTCTTGACCTTTTCTTTTGGGAAGCCCTTGAGACCTTGAGCTTGTTGATTGACTTAGCGGTTTAAACTGGATTATACATGATTAATTTTGATAATTGTGATTTATTATACATTCTATGATTTTGTGCAAAGATGAACAACTTTCCTATATTTATAAAATGTTTTGAGCATATTGAGTTTTTAAATTCCAGGAAGTACTCTCTTAGAGTGATCTATGGTAGTTGCACACCATAAAATGTTTTTGAAAGGCTTTTTCATTGATTTTCTTGACTTATAATCCATTCTATCTTGTCTTCTATATGCGGAACTTGCTTGGGGACAAGCAAGGGCTAAGTATGGGGTATTTTGATAGCATGAATTATAGTCTATATTTTGGGGTTTGTTTGAACGTTTTATCTTCAATAATCTGCATGTTTGTATATACATTATGTGATTTTACTGCCATTTCATCTACCTTTGCGAGAATCGAGGTCTACACCTAGTTTCGTTGTAATTGCAGGTAATATGGTACGTTTTGCATCAAAAAGGAGCAAAAGAAGTCAAGAGTCATTTGGAGCTACATCCAGGAAGCATAGCCATGGATTAAGGATTTACTTTGGGCCAGTTTTGAGAGATTTCACATTCAGTTGTGACTCACCTCGGTTGACCAGAGATTCATCTCGACCGAGGTGATCCAGAGACGCCGACTCGACCGAGGCGAAAACCTAGGACGCGGCGAGAATATTTTATTCTTGAAGGAGATCTTTTAAACTTGGAAAGTAATCTTATATTTTTGGGCTGGGCTCTTGGAAGGAAGGAGATATGCAAAATCATATATTTTACCTATATTTATGGGAGAATATCTTTCTAAGATTTATTATCTTTGGAGGGTTATTTTCCTATAAAAAGGGTTGGATTTTCCACAAATCCGATCGTGCTTAGACCCCGTTTACACCGAAAAATACGCAGCAGCAGCCTACTCCAAGTTGGGAGATTTGAAGAACTTTTTTGAAGGTTGAAGGAAGATTGAAGTTCATAGCTTTTATAGCTTTATTGAAGGGTTTTGTAAGATTGTCTTCAATTCCCTCAATTGTTGTCTTGTCTTGTTGGATTATTATCTAAAGAACGCTTTGTTGTGATATTTGATTCAGTTATTGAAGTCTTTTCATTAAATTCTTTTTTGTTCAAATATTCACCTTCTTCCTATATATTTTAATACTTTCATTATGATGATGAGTGGCTAATTTCCTTGTGTGATTCTAGGGTGATTGGCTGAAGGTTGTGGGAAAAACAATGATAGAATAATCTTAGATTCCAGTAGGATCCTGAAAGTTCGAGTCTTTAATCTTAACCCTAAGCATCTCGTTCGGTTGATGAACATCTCGGCCGGGGTGGAATTCTTCTGACCGAGGTGACTTATTTGATCCGTAACTGAGAGTTAAGTGTTAGAGTTTGCCAAATCCTATTCTTATTACACCTTCCTGGTTCAAAGCAAGCTTAGGATGAGACTTACCCGGTAATTCCTTAGTTTGTGTATCAACGATCATAAGTGTAGGTAATAAAGGTTTATCCTTTATTGGGGTTTGAGTGTGCTTCCATCCCATCTTCGAGAGTTAGCCTGAGACTTACCCGGTAAAGGTTGATTCTATTCCCTTAGATGGTGTGTTAGTTTGAGGTTATAGTTCTTTATCTTAATTCCTTGAGACTTACCCGGTAATAGGAGTTGCGGTTTAGGATTAGTGTGTAGTGAGACTTACCCGGTGATCTACTCCACTTAGTAACACCTTCCCCACGCAAAAATCTCAGCTTTGTCCGCTTATCTATAGATCTTGAGTTGGAACCACAACTAGATGCTTTAATCCCTAGAATTACATGCTTGCTTTATTTGACATCGTATTCATCTTTGATTGTGTTAATCGCTCTTGTGGTTAGAACTAACGTAGCATACTGTGTTGACTTTGTTTCACCGAGTCCCTGTGATCGACCCCTGGAATTTTCTTGCTTTTACTACGATTGACCCGTACACTGCGGGTTCGCATCCTTGTTTTAAGCTTAAGTCTAGGGTTATAAATTTAAAGCTTGCACACACCGTTTGGAGCGAACAGCAAGATAAAATATCGGCCCGGCCCAATCTTCAAAAGATCATGGCTTCAAAATGTGGCAAAAAAGATCGCCAAGATCACGGTCGTGGAAGGTTCCACGACCGTAATTTAGAGCTTGGGAATCAACACGGTTTGAACCATGGATTCCACGACCGTAAAATATTCTGGAATGAATCACGCTTCTCCTGCAGGGTTCCACGGCCGTGGAACTGAACGTGGTTTGTAGTACGGCCATATTTTAGAGCGTGGTTTAGGGCAAGAACGTGATTCTTCCCTAGCCTCGTACATTCCTGAAGTTGACATCGATTTTGTTCCTAAGAATGCCCTCAATCCATGGACATACTCAATCAACTCCTCTTTGCTCGATTCCGTTCGGAAATGGCTCTCAATCACCTATAATCAACATAAAGCTAGTGTAGATATCCATATCGACAATATAGGCAAACTAGCTCACAATTGCAACAATGCTAAATCAAAGACTATCAATATGAATCAAATATACTTAGAAAACGTGCCTAAAATATCACAATATTTCATGCTAACAGCTTTGCCTTATCCTTCAACGTTTTGCGTGAGAGAATTATATAGGAAAACCCATTGTGATATTGGTCAACAATTGATAGAAGTATATAGGAAAACCCATCAACAACTTAGAAAACCGAAAAAGACAAAGAAAAATCTCACTTCTGACGTATGAGCTAGAAAAGGTAGAAAGACCAAAACTTTTTGTGATAGATAGAAATCCTCAAGGTTAAGATAAAACGTTACTCTTCAAACCATGTTGTTTCCAATGTTCCAATAAAAAAACCTTGTTGATGTTGCATAAGTGCTTTATCAAAAATCCTTTATATATGTCACTTCTTTCGAAGGTAAATAAATGATAAGGATGAAGTACAATGAAAAGAAGCAAATCTACTCAATTTAACAATTCATATAAACAATCATAGATAAGTTAGCATAGGGTTCAAGCATACCTTAGATCAATAGGAATCAACTAGACATGATAAAATAAGAGTATTTCATAAATATCAAATATGAAAAGTACTTGCAAAGTAAAGGGAAGAGAAATCTGACTCTACGATGCCACAATACGGACTTGGCACCTTGAAACCCTAGAACTCGGTCAATCACTGGAGACCTATAATCTGACCTATAAAGGCCTTATTTATGACGTTTACATCAAACCCTAGGACGGTTATAAGAAGCTCATTCCGTAAACAAGGATAAGATATGATTTCGGATAAACAGCGCAGACGAGACGACATGGAAGATGGCCAAGGAAGTTGTCTGGCATCCTGTCTAGAATTTTAATTTGCAAAAGTCGTAGCTCTAGATGGCATGGAGACGTCCATGAGATCGCCAAAGATGGAATGTGGGACGGCAAATAAGTCGTCTGGGCTCTACTTTAGCTTCTAACAACTTTTTTGACAATTCAGGGAAATTGACTTTCCACTATTCTGGTTAGAACTACATGACCTGTGTGTACTACTTTCGAAGATCTTTCGAAGATATAAAAATTTTCAGTTGACACAATTGTTTAAATCCAAATTAAAGATGGTCGAAAGTTGGAATCTCTAAGACATAGTAATAAATCTCGCGCCAATGTTACGTCTAGGAATAGATGTGATGTGCACGCAATAAGCTTTAAATTTATACTCGTTATATTTATCCTATCTCCTAGCGAACCCGCAGTGTACGGGACGTTTGTAGAAAGGTAAGTATTCCGAGGTCGAACTCAAAGACTAAGGTGAAATCGAGTCAAGCAATGATCAAAGATAGTGTAAATCTAGGCTAAGATAAGATGAGGAACAAAGAAAATGGAAAACGCAATGATTTTGTTGGTTTTTGTGGTGATCAAGCAAAGATCACAAGTCAAGCATGGAAATAAAACAACTAACAAATTTAGCTAGCAAACGAGTAAGTGACACGAAACACAAGTATATGATCAAGAGAGAAAAGTAGATTTTAGAGGTCAAGATTTCCGGTTATGGCATAGGATTCAAGGTTCTAAGGATTCTAAGGACTAGCTGCGGTGTTGGGGAAAGAATGTTCTCTAATGGAAGCGATTACCGGGTAAGTCTCTCACTTCACTAATCCCGCATCAAACTCCTATTACCGGGTAGGTCTCAAGGGGTTAGAGTAAGGAATTCCGCACAAACTAGATGCTACTTAAGGGTAACCCTCTCCTTACCGGGTAAGTCTCGGAATAGGGAAATCTCAAGCAATAATCCTAGCACACTCGATCCAATAGCGGCTTATGAGGCTCACTACTACCTAGCATTCATCATCTTAGGTATCTAAGGTCGGAAATCATCGGGTAGATCTCTTCCCTCACTTAGATTGGTAGCATTAGGTGATCCTAAACTAAATTAGGCTTAATAAACACTAGGATTTAAACAACCAAACACCCTAGCATGCAGATTTATCATTTAGAGAGCAACAGAAGAATAAATCGGGCTGTTCTACAGATAAATCGGCCGATTTATCTGATGAACAGGTCGATTTTTCCTTCTGTTGTGAGTTTCGTGCATATAAATCATCCTAAACTGACATATAAGCCCATCCTATCATCACCCTAGCCATAACCATCAATCCATCACTCTAAAATCACAAGAAACTAGCCAATAATATGCATATCAAGATCCGAAATCATCAAACAAGCATACATGGTGTTCATAGATGAGTAATGAAAGATGAGTAAGCAAAATCAATAAATCTCAGCCAAATCCGAGTTGTAGCAAGACTTACAAACTCTAAAATGAAGATTTAAAACGTTCTTAACAATCCTTGCAATTAGTTCTTCAATCCAAAGCTACAAAATCACTCAAAATCCCTCTAAACTCTTAGAATGGTGTTCTTCTCCTTCCTTCAATCCTTGAGAGCTTTTCTTCTTCTCCAATCTTCCTCCCAAAATTGATGAGCTGTGAATGAGAGTGTGTGTGTGGAGAGATGCTCAGCAACCACCTGAGGGACCACTTATATTCTCCACCAAGAGCAAGGACGGACAAGAGATCGTGGGACACGTGGCTTAAGCTGTCAAAGCCTCAAAAATCGACCCAGTGGACAAAAATCGGCCGATTTAGCTGCTACTTGGTCCGATTTTCTTCAGCAGAAATGTGCTATGATTGTCTAGCCATGAGTTGCTCCATTGCTTGCACCATTAGCGATCTTTGTGTCCTTTGTTGCTCAAATTATGCTCCTCCAAGGCTTTGGATGTGTACCATCATGAGGCTTGGCCCTCAAATGTATCGATTAACGTCCAATAGATCCCCGAATTACCTACAAAACCGATAAAAGGTAGTGTAGACGTCTTTTCTAGAAATGTGTATGAATTGAGCGAAGACGTCATGAATCAATGCCAAAACTTGTACGAATGAATGAGAAATCTATCTAAGTGACTACCTAATCCTAAGTCATAAATCTTGTTATCAAAAATACCCCATACTTAAGGTTTGCTCGTCCCTGAGCAAATTCCCAACTATAGACTAAGAGATGACATGATTTATGAATGCAGAAAAATTGGCAAAATCTTTTGGAGTTGTGCTTCTAATATTGGATCACCTTCATAGTCATGCTTCATGGCAATGGACAAGCAATTATGCATCAAATAAATGAAAGCATGGAAAGACAATTACACTTAACTTGATAGCATGCAATGAAATGTAAAGATGAAGAAGTCAAGATGATCATGAGCATATCCAATCTAAATCACTTAGTCTTACACACATGCAAGTAGGTCATAAGGACTTGTGAAATAGAAGGCCAAGAAACGTTGTGATTAGGCGGGAATTTTCTAGGCTATGTGATGCTAATCCGGGAAAGGAACTAAACAACCACAACTTCAAATTTTCTTATCAACTTCCCTCAAGTGTATATTTTTCTTCATTTTCTTTTCTTTCTTTTATTTTTGAGACAATGGCATTGGTGTGCAAAAGCCGAAACCTTGGTGATTAGCCATTCTCGGGCTTTTTCTATTTTTCGAGATGCATCCACACCGGGCACACATACCAAAGCTCGTTAGGACTATTGGTTTATTTGACTTTGGCAAGGCACCAACACCCGATTATGTGAAGTGTACCGAGTTACTTGTCATTTAAACCAACGTCCCCAAACCTATATTTTTGTCTACACTTTCACAACAATTTCAGCATTTCATTCACATCGTTCTTCCATCAACAACTTCACCCCACACTTGTTTTTCACACACATCAACACACTAGCATGCTCCTATTCCCGGATGGGTCAAAAGAGGTCAAATTTATCTCAATTGAGGTGCTCAAGCAACATGATCAAGATGAGAAGTAGAGAAAGATGAATTGCCTTATTCATTCCTAAATGATGTGCAAGAACTAGCATGCAATTTCGACTTTCAATACTCAAATCAATCAAGGCAAACATTCATGATCACAAATCATTCATGGTTTCAAGAGAAGTACTTCAAGTCCACATATACATTCATCAATTTAACACATAAGGCCATCCATAGCCAATCCACAAGACAAGGTTCATCATTAGGGTCATATCCAAGCCTAGAAAGCACAAAATTTTTTGTAAAATTTTCTGAATTTTTTTGGATTTTTCGAAATATGTATGTACAATGCAAGACATAATGAAACATGTGACAAAATTAAACTATCCTAGATGCTAATCATGCAAGTGATCATGAAAACCCCACCCCATACTTAGAAACACATTGTCCCCAATGTGGAAGCTAAATAAAGAAGTGAAAGAGAGTCCTCACAATGTAAAATTGGTGATGCTTTGGTATTTCGGTTCACATTGAATGATGATGGTGGATGATCGATCAAGGAATGGTAGAGAGCTCTTGATGTTCGTTATGATGTCGAACCCGCGCTTGGCATCGCAAGCCGTCCAAGTTCCACGTCCGCTCCACCCATGCTTGATTGGAGATCATCACTTTCCCTTGTACAGAGGAAAAATCGCCCCATAGCCCAGGAAAATCGGTCGATTTATTGATGAAAAGGCCGATTTTTCTGGGTGCTTTCCTCTTCGTCCATGTGCTTGGATCTTGTTCCTTCAACTGGTCCATGAGGCTTTCACATGACCTCCAACATCCCATAACTCATGACAATCGACAAGATCTAGCACCCAAAAACACAAAGGAAAAACAAAGCACACCAAGAGTAAGATCAAGCAAAAGCAAGAAAAAGAAAGGGAAAAATATGTACCAATGGGTTGCCTCCCATTAAGCGCTTCTTTAAGGTCATTAGCTTGACCAAATTCAGGAGCGTTTCAATCAAGGTGAAGCGGGGCAATCACTTCCACCGGGGCTTCCGGGATGTACTTCTTCAATCGATGTCCATTCACTTTGAAATCACCACAATGATCTCCTCCTATCTCCACCGTTCCATGAGGAAAAACTTTCTTCACCACATATGGCCCGGTCCATCTTGATTTGAGCTTTCCGGGGAAGAGCCGCAGCCTCGAGTTGAAGAGAAGGACAAGGTCGCCTTCACTCAACTCCTTTGGGATGATCCTCTTATCATGCCATCGCTTGGTTCTCTCCTTGTAGATCCGAGCATTCTCATATGCATCCAACCGGATCTCCTCAAGGGCGTTCATGTCTAGCAACCGCTTTTCTCCGGCCTCCTTGAGATCAAAATTTAGCCACCTTATAGCCCAATATGCTCGATGCTCCATCTCTACCGGAAGGTGGCAAGACTTTCCATAGACCAACTTGTAAGGAGTGGTGCCAATTGGTGTTTTGAAGGCGGTCCTATATGCCCACAAGGCATCATCGAGCTTCATAGCCCAATCTTTTCTCGTCCTTGATACCGTCTTCTCAAGAATGGCCTTGATCTCCCGGTTGGAGATCTCCACTTGGCCACTAGTTTGGGGATGGTAAGGTGTTGCCACCTTATGAGTCACCCCATACTTGGCCAAAAGTGTTCCAAAGTTCCTATTAGTGAAGTGCTTTCCTCCATCACTTATGATCACCCTAGGTGTTCCAAACCTAGGAAAGATCACTCGGTTGAAGAACCGCACCACAACCTTGGCATCATTTGTAGGAGAGGCGATTGCCTCCACCCATCTTGAAACATAGTCAACCGCCAATAGGATGTAGAGGTTGCCACATGAAGAGGGGAAAGGTCCCATGAAGTCCACACCCCATACATCAAATATTTCCACCTCTTGGATGTTGTTCAAGGGCATCTCATTCCTCCTTGAGATGTTGCCCGTCCTTTGGCAAGCATCACAAGCTACCACAAAGCCTTGCACGTCCTTGAACAAACTTGGCCAAAAGAAGCCCGATTGTAGCACCTTCGCACATGTCTTGTGTGCGCTAGCATGTCCTCCACATGGCAAGGAGTGACAATGGCGGATCACACTCTCCACCTCATCTTCCGGTATGCATCTCCTAAACATTCCATCCGGCCCTCTTTTGAACAAAAGCGGCTCGCTCCAATAGTAATGCCTCACATCTTTGAAGAACTTCTTCCTTTGGGCATATGTCAAACCGGGAGGCACTTCCTCACACACTAGGTAGTTCACAATGTCGGCAAACCATGGCTCGCTTCCTCTAGACACTTGGAACAAGCATTCCTCCACCATTTGCAATTGCTCATCCCGGAACGAGTCATCAATCGGGATGTCCTCTCTTTCAAGCTCCGATGGTGGGAGTCTACTAAGGTGATCCGCCACGGAGTTCTCGGATCCCTTCTTGTCCCGGATTTCCAAGTCAAACTCTTGAAGAAGAAGGATCCACCGAATCAACCTTGGCTTGTCATCCTTCTTGGTAAGTAGATAACGGATCGCAGCATGATCCGTATACACTATGACCTTCGCTCCAACAAGGTATGACCGAAACTTCTCAAAGGCATACACCACCGCTAGCAACTCCTTCTCGGTAGTGGCATAGTTAAGTTGGGCATCATCTAGCGTCTTGCTAGCATAATAAATAGCATGAGTTTTCCCATTTTTCCTTTGCCCCAAAACAACCCCAATGGCTACATCACTTGCATCACACATGATCTCAAACGGTAAGCTCCAATCCGGAGGTTGCATGATAGGTGCGGAGATCAAGGCGTTCTTAAACCTACAAAAAGCTTCAAGGCAATCTTTGGAGAAGACAAAATCAACATCCTTCATTAGTAGGTTAGTGAGAGGCTTAGAAATTTTAGAGAAATCTTGAATGAACCTCCGGTAAAAACCGGCATGCCCCAAAAAGCTCCTTACCCCTTTCACCGAGGTAGGTGGTGGCAACTTCTCTATTGTTTCAATTTTTGCCCTATCAACCTCAATGCCACGGTTAGACACCAAGTGTCCTAACACTATACCTTCACTTACCATGAAGTGGCATTTTTCCCAATTTAAGACAAGATTTGTCTCCTCACATCTTTGAAGTACTAATGACAAGTTAGCCAAGCAATTATCAAAGGAAGAACCATAAACAGAGAAATCATCCATGAACACTTCCATTATATTTTCAATGTATTCCGAAAAGATAGCCATCATACACCTTTGAAAGGTGGCGGGTGCATTACACAACCCAAATGGCATTCTCCTATATGCAAAAGTACCCCATGGACATGTAAAGGTTGTTTTCTCTTGGTCATCGGGGTGGATAGGGATTTGGAAGAATCCACTATAGCCATCTAAGTAGCAAAAATGAGAGTGTTGAGCTAATCTCTCTAGCATTTGGTCAATGAAAGGGAGAGGGAAGTGATCTTTCCTAGAGGCCATGTTCAACTTCCTATAATCAATGCACATCCTCCATCCCGTAACCGTTCTAGTGGGAATTAGTTCATTGTTCTCATTGGTTACTACGGTCATCCCACCCTTCTTAGGTACTACATGAACGGGACTAACCCACTTACTATCCGAGATAGGGTAGATAATTCCCGCATCTAGCAACTTAATGATTTCCTTCTTAACTACCTCTTTCATTATAGGATTTAACCTTCTTTGATGTTCAATAGAGGGTTTATGATTATCTTCCATCATTATCCTATGCATGCACAAAGATGGCTTGATGCCAACAAGATCATCAATGGTGTATCCTATTGCCTTTCTATGCAGTTTCAATTCATTCAACAATCTATTAAGCTCATCATCATTCAAAGATGCATTCACAATCACCGGATAAGTAGAATTTGAACCAAGGAAAGCATACTTTAAATGAGAAGGAAGAGGTTTAAGATCAAGTTGAGGGGGACCTTTTTCGGTTGGAGACGATCCATACAATGTAGGTTGAGATGATTGCAAAGCCATGGAAGCCTCCTTGAAGTCCCTTGATGATTGCTCACACTCAAGTTGTTGATGCTGAAAAGACTCAGGAAAATCGACCCAGGAAGAAAAATCGGTCGATTTTTCTGAAGGGGGGTCGATATGAGTTTCTGTTTTGGCAAAACTGGCTGAAATTTCAGCACAAGTACAAAAATCGGCCGATTTTTGGCCCCCAGTCCGATTTTTCTGGCAGTTTTCCTCTTCTTCTAGCACTTCAAACCCAACACTTGGTAGCTCGTCCAATGCATTCAAGGCCTTGATCACTTCATTGCTACTCTCCTCAACTCCTTCCTCCATCAAGCTTGAGCTAAGAACTCTCTCAAGTGGATCCTTGAGCAAGATTGAGCTCACAACCTCCCTAGACTCCTCTTCTTCTACTATGTTGAATACATCTTCATCAAGAGTTGGTCCTTTCATCATTGTGGACAGCTTGAACTTGATGTTTTCTTCTCCAATGTTGAAGGAGAGAGTCCCATTCTTGCAATCTACTAGACATCCGGAAGTAGCTAGGAAAGGTCTCCCCAAGATGATAGGAACCGGATAGTCCGCCGGGATGTCTAAAACAACGAAGTCTATGGGCACATAGAACTTCCCTAATTGCACCGGGATGTCTTCCAAGATCCCAACCGGATGAGTGATTGAGCGGTCCGCCATGTAAAGGGTCATCTTGACCGGTTTTGGCTCTCCTAGCCCAACCTTGTTGCAAAGTGCAAGCGGGATGATGCTTACACTTGCCCCAAGATCACATAGGGCATCATACTTCACATCTCCTACTCCGATTGGAACACAAAAGGATCCCGGATCCCTTAGCTTAGGAGGCATCTCCTCCTTCATCGTTTGAATCAACTCCGAGGATCTCTTAGTCATCCTTATCTCACCATACTCCTCCAACTTCCTTTTGTTGGAGAGTATTTCCTTCAAGAACTTGCCATACGCCGGCATCCCTAAAATAGCATCCATGAACGGAATGTTAATATGCAATTTAGACATAAGTTCAAGGAATTTACCAAAGTGATTGTCCAAGCGAGCTCTTGCTCGTGATTGAGGGAACGGTAGTGGTGGCTTGTATGGAGGCGGTGCCACACATCTTGGCTCTACATCCTTGCTCTTGCCTCCATCTCCTTGCGAAGTATCTTCTTCATTCACCACTTGCTTCCCTTTAGCATTCTCCTTAGGCAAAGGATCCTTCATGCTTAACCCACTTCTTGTTGTAATGGCCAACACTTGGCCCTTTGGGTTTTCTTCGGTCCTTCCGGGAAGCTTCCCCGGATCTCTATGTGCTTCACCCGCCTTTTGGAACACTTGTGCTTCCAACACTTTTTGAGCTTTGGAAATGGAAGTCACCGTGCTCTCAAGACCGCTCAACCTTCCTAGCAATTGCTCAAACATCATTTCGGTTCTATCCTTTGGAGGTTGAGTGAATCCGGGTGGAGGTTCTTGTGAAGCTCTTGGTGGTGGAGTTGTGCTTGTAGAAGCGGGAGGGTTCAAGGCTCCATCCGGGTTAGAGTAAGAAAACCCGGGATGGTTATGGTTGGGCCGGTAATTGTTGAATTGCCGGTTGTTGTTGAAGTTCCTTGGGCCTTGGTAGTTGTTGTAGTTGCCCCTTCCCATATAGTTCACATCCTCCTCTTTGGAAGATAGGTTGGCTTGTGGAAGCACTTGAGGGGTTGCTTGGTTCTTCAAAGTTGTAGCACACAACTCCCTCAAGGATTTCAACTCATTGTTGATGGCGTCGAGCTTGAAGTTGCTCATGGTGACCTCACTCACCTCATATGCTCCCGCCTTTCTCCCTTCACTCTTCCTATGGGAGTACTTCTCAATCACTAGAGCTTGCTTCTCCACAAACTCCCAAGCATCATCTACATGCTTCTCCATAAAAGTCCCACCGGAAAGGGATTGAAGCTTGAATTGGCTATCTTCATCAAGTCCTTTGAAGTAGATCTCCAATAGCTCAATTTTCGGTATGCCATGGTGTGGACAATCTAGGAGAAGGTCTTTGAATCTCTCCCAAGACTTGAACAAACTCTCTCTATCCTTCATCACGAAGGCATTGATCTTCCCTCTTAATTCGGTAGTCTTGGAAGGTGGGAAGAACTTAGTCAAAAACTCGGTTGTCATCTCCTCCCAAGTACCAACTCGCCCTTGCGGAATAGATTGATACCAAGCTAAGGCCTTGTCCTTAAGAGAGAAGGAGAAAGCCCTTAGCTTATGGTTGTTGCTCTCCAATCTCGGCGGTCTAAGAGTCTCCATCAAAATCTCGTAGTTCATCAAATGTTGGTGAGGAGACTCTCCTTCCATCCCTCCAAATTGGTTATGCCGGATCATTTGTAGAACTTGAGGGCGGAGCTCGTAATCATGGGCTGCGGGATCTCCTAAGTTCACACCCGGGCGGTGTGCTCTTTGTGCCGGATCCATACGTTGCCCCAACGTTTGTGGCTCATCCATAGCAATGGGCACAACCCTAACGTTCACCGCCGGCTGCGGTTGTGGTGGAGGTGGAGGAGGTTGTTGACGGTTAAGCTCCCTCTGCACAAGTGCTTGCCTAATCTCCTCAATCTCCCTCCCAGTTGCCTCTTGCCTCTCATTGGCAAGTCTCCTTTCTTCCTCCAAGAGCTCATCTCTTAGCCTAATTTGCTCTAAGGCTTCATCTAACTCAGCTTGGAGGTTCCTACCGGCCATCTCTTTCTCTTTTCGAATGCTCTTGGATCTAGATCTAAGGGTTTTCTCCGGTTCGGGATCGAATGGAGCTAAATCCTTGCCACGAGATCTTCGCATACACCTAAAGAGTAAGAGATGTCCTGAAAAGCAAAGAGACACACCAAAGAGAGATCAAAAGCAACAAGAAAGATCTACACTACCAACAATCACAAATTAGACTCAATCTAGACCTAGTCCCCGGCAACGGCGCCAAAAACTTGTTACGTCTAGGAATAGATGTGATGTGCACGCAATAAGCTTTAAATTTATACTCGTTATATTTATCCTATCTCCTAGCGAACCCGCAGTGTACGGGACGTTTGTAGAAAGGTAAGTATTCCGAGGTCGAACTCAAAGACTAAGGTGAAATCGAGTCAAGCAATGATCAAAGATAGTGTAAATCTAGGCTAAGATAAGATGAGGAACAAAGAAAATGGAAAACGCAATGATTTTGTTGGTTTTTGTGGTGATCAAGCAAAGATCACAAGTCAAGCATGGAAATAAAACAACTAACAAATTTAGCTAGCAAACGAGTAAGTGACACGAAACACAAGTATATGATCAAGAGAGAAAAGTAGATTTTAGAGGTCAAGATTTCCGGTTATGGCATAGGATTCAAGGTTCTAAGGATTCTAAGGACTAGCTGCGGTGTTGGGGAAAGAATGTTCTCTAATGGAAGCGATTACCGGGTAAGTCTCTCACTTCACTAATCCCGCATCAAACTCCTATTACCGGGTAGGTCTCAAGGGGTTAGAGTAAGGAATTCCGCACAAACTAGATGCTACTTAAGGGTAACCCTCTCCTTACCGGGTAAGTCTCGGAATAGGGAAATCTCAAGCAATAATCCTAGCACACTCGATCCAATAGCGGCTTATGAGGCTCACTACTACCTAGCATTCATCATCTTAGGTATCTAAGGTCGGAAATCATCGGGTAGATCTCTTCCCTCACTTAGATTGGTAGCATTAGGTGATACTAAACTAAATTAGGCTTAATAAACACTAGGATTTAAACAACCAAACACCCTAGCATGCAGATTTATCATTTAGAGAGCAACAGAAGAATAAATCGGGCTGTTCTACAGATAAATCGGCCGATTTATCTGATGAACAGGTCGATTTTTCCTTCTGTTGTGAGTTTCGTGCATATAAATCATCCTAAACTGACATATAATCCCATCCTATCATCACCCTAGCCATAACCATCAATCCATCACTCTAAAATCACAAGAAACTAGCCAATAATATGCATATCAAGATCCGAAATCATCAAACAAGCATACATGGTGTTCATAGATGAGTAATGAAAGATGAGTAAGCAAAATCAATAAATCTCAGCCAAATCCGAGTTGTAGCAAGACTTACAAACTCTAAAATGAAGATTTAAAACGTTCTTAACAATCCTTGCAATTAGTTCTTCAATCCAAAGCTACAAAATCACTCAAAATCCCTCTAAACTCTTAGAATGGTGTTCTTCTCCTTCCTTCAATCCTTGAGAGCTTTTCTTCTTCTCCAATCTTCCTCCCAAAATTGATGAGCTGTGAATGAGAGTGTGTGTGTGGAGAGATGCTCAGCAACCACCTGAGGGACCACTTATATTCTCCACCAAGAGCAAGGACGGACAAGAGATCGTGGGACACGTGGCTTAAGCTGTCAAAGCCTCAAAAATCGACCCAGTGGACAAAAATCGGCCGATTTAGCTGCTACTTGGTCCGATTTTCTTCAGCAGAAATGTGCTATGATTGTCTAGCCATGAGTTGCTCCATTGCTTGCACCATTAGCGATCTTTGTGTCCTTTGTTGCTCAAATTATGCTCCTCCAAGGCTTTGGATGTGTACCATCATGAGGCTTGGCCCTCAAATGTATCGATTAACGTCCAATAGATCCCCGAATTACCTACAAAACCGATAAAAGGTAGTGTAGACGTCTTTTCTAGAAATGTGTATGAATTGAGCGAAGACGTCATGAATCAATGCCAAAACTTGTACGAATGAATGAGAAATCTATCTAAGTGACTACCTAATCCTAAGTCATAAATCTTGTTATCAGCCAACTCCAATGATCTTCTCATTGTTCTTTACTTCTTCTTTATCCAACATAAATCCACCTTGGAACTTCGATCCTCGGTCAATATAGATGTCTTTCATAATGTAATAGACCTCAAGGAGTATTGAAACTCGTATTTTGGCATTATATCACCGTTCTTGCATTTTTTTAGGGGCATTGAGTGTGAACAATACTCGAAATCCTTCAATGATCCACCAACTTGCACTTTTCTTCATCTCTGCACTTTTTTCTACATAACAAACACTTTTGACTTTGTGGCACTTGCCTTCTCTGTCTAGATAAACATTTCTTCACTTTCAAACCAATTCTTACTTATTTGCAACAACAATGTTTGCGAGACTTTTTATCCTCTCCACTAACCATGAAAATGTTTTCCATAAGAATAATACATTCCAAACTCGCGCATTAACTCTTGGGAACATTCACACACTTCTTCAGGGCGATATTCCAAACTCGCTCATTTATGACTATCCTTGAGATATTCCCGATTTTGATCATCTTCCTTTTGAAAATTGGCATTTGTTTCAAATGAAAAGTTGTAGATCTTCAAACAAACTTTTAAAGTAGTACTGGTGGATCTTGTAGTTTCAACCAAAGCACCGACAAGTCAACTTTATTGAGCTGGCAAAAAAATATCAAAAGCTGAAATAGGGCCTTGGCAAGCACTAGACTAGGACCAGATGGGCACCATGCCCGTCTGGTGGCCGTTTGGGGTCGTCTGGTGGCCGTCTATTGAACGTCTTGTCCTCACAATTTGTACAAGATAAAACTTATGATCCTATCTTCGGTTAGGATAAAATATATCTTCTTGGATTTGATTCATAAAACAATTTAGAAAATAGAGAATAAAGAAGGTAGAAAATTTGGATCTTTAGAACGTTATAAATTAGATAAGAGAATAGATGAAAGCATATAATAAGTATAACTCAAGTAAAGCAATTCTATAATCCAGATCACACAACATGCATATAACATATCTCAGTTGGCAGTTTCACTATATCGAATGTAAGTTAGAGTTATGTAAAAGCTAGACAACTTCATCAGATTGTCACGTGGTCAGGTTTTTGCTCGACATACATCAAGGGGGTCATCATTGATTGGAACGTACCCAAGACGCAACCAAATCTTCACATTGAACTCAACATTGAGGTATGGAGACTTTATTATCACCTTAAGCCAACGTCGCCTTGAAGAGCATACAACATATAAGGATCTAATGTTACCATAACTCATAGACAAACACTCAGTACATAGATTAAATCCAACATCATAGATCAATGTAATTGGGTTCACCAGACCCTAGAAAAGATGGGCATTAGTCACACATACCTTAAAGAAACTCTAAAACTTTATTTATGGTAAAAAAGGGAACTAATCAAGCGACCTTTGGACTAGACGGTGGTATAAATGGAATTAAAATAACAAAAGAAGGGAGAAAATTTGGATCTTATTATACATAAAAACAATAAAGTCTCCATACCTCAATGTTAAAGCAAAGTCAAGCAGACCGTTGAGCGACATCTTGGGCCAAATTTGGGTTAAGGGATGACTTGAAAACCCTAGATCTCATCGCTCTTATCTTCTAACAAGATAAGATCAAATGTAAGATAAAACGTCCAAAAGGGCGAGCTAGAAGTCCATACCAACTAAAACAAGTAAGGGAAAGAAAATAAGATATTGAAGCAATTAAGTCAAGCAGGCCGTTGAGCGACATCTTGGGCGAAATTTGGGGTCTTGGTCTTGTCCATAGTTGCTCCAAGACATTCCTTGCATCGACAAGAGGTCATTTCAAGAGCATGTGTAGAAGGTGAGTTAGAGGTCGATCGACCTCTAGTCATGGCAGGGCATTTCTACATGTATTTCAATGTTCTTCACTTCACTCACGGATCTCATTCATTTATGTCTTGACCTTAACTTCTTTGACCGTAGGGAATTCCATCGTGTGTATCCAGCCATTCTGTTATAAATGTGCCTTGTACTCCGCAAATGTCTAGAATGCATGCAATTACATGAATCGACCAGTAGATCTCCAAAATACTAATATGAAGGAAACCAATAAGTATGTTATAATGGCTAAAAGAGATGGGGAATGAAATAGAATGATAATGAAAAAAACGCTAAAACAAGTGCTATCAAAGATTTCCACTATATATCCTTTTGTTGGTCTTAAACTTTATATTCTAATTTGTTATTATTATTTCCACTACATCCGGAGGTTTGAAACGAGCATCCCTTATGTTATACTAACACATATGATCTAATGGTAAGCACATAACAACCGGAAATTACATGATTAAAACTATTTGTTCATAAAATACCAAAAACTAAGTATATAACAACTACCTCATACACAATTGAAAATTAGTTCTTAAAATAAAAAAGTTAAGTATTGTACAACTACCTTATACATGATTACAAACTACTCGTCTATAAAAATACATAAATTTACTATATTGTTACTATTGAATACACAAGTGTAAAATGGTTAACATTTGAATCATAATAACTATTTGTTCGTATAATAAAAAAAATTAATTGTGTCTTCACGTTTTAAAACCTTCATAAAATCGAACAAATTCTAGCCTCAAATGACATGGCAAGGATGTTTCTTAAAGCTGGAGCTTCATTGATGATTGTAATGCATGTTTATAGAGTTTTTAATACTCAAAAATTCAAATCCAATGTCTTTCATTATGACCGTTGCACAACTGTAACGTCTCGTTTATGGGGGTGCGTTTTCGATTTTTTTTTTCTTCTACCGATATTTTATGAGCTTAAATATATATTTTTTTATATGTATTTTTCGTTGTAAAACATCTTTCCCGAGTATATTATTATTTTGGATACGTTCGCGTATATCCGTATTATTATTTTTCGGAACAAGTCGTAAAGCTTTCCCATACGAAAATCTCGTTGTAGTTGTTTCGATCGAATCTATTTTATTTCCCACTACCCTATTCTATTTATTTTTTTTTATTATTTCATTTTTCTCTCCCAACCCTTACCCGTTTGGCTCCCCTCCTCTCCTTGTTGTGATGACCTTCCCCGCCCAAGCTACTTTGTGCCTAGTTGGCTAGCTTGCAGCCCTGGCTCACTTCAGCCTTGTACATTTCTCGACCCCTTGCCCCACTCGCTGGCCTGCACAAGTAGCAAACCCTCCTTGTGGTATGCCTCAGCTCCCATCTCTCTTTGCTCTAGGCCGCACCACCCAACCATGGTCACCATGTCTCTCCATCCACCTGGTTATCCTCCCTCTATATTGAGCAAGCCACATACCTCCACTGCTGCCTTACCTATTCTCCTTCGAGCCGCCAGGGAGAGCACTATTGTCACCCTCACTTTGCCACTGCAGTCAGCACAGACGACGTCTTTACCTTCGTCTTTCCCTCTCATTAGCAAACCACCAGGGAACCGCCTGTTGCCCTTTGCCTTTGCCTCGCCGGAGCAACGCCCTTGCTTCCCCTTCTTTTCACCTACCTTCTGTCAATCCAATCTTGGATCTAGCAGCAAGACACGCGCCGGAAGACGCTCCGCCTTCCCTTCCCTACGAACACGGTCAAGCAACCGTTGGAAGACTCGCGCCGTCGCCGCTACAATCTAGTCACCGCTGCCGTCTGTCTGCACCGACGCACCACCAAACGTCCATTGTTTCCAGTTCTCGACTAGGGGTTGCAAGAGCCGACCGGGACAAGGCTCAACCGTAGAAGCGTTGTATGCCGCCTTGTTGCCACCCTATTGCTGCCGAATTCCCTCTGTTGTTGCCATCGACGGAGGAGCCCTAATGCCCTGCCCCCCTCCGCCTGCCGGAGCACACTGAGCCGCCGCCGCCCCTGTCTTCCTCCTCCCCAGCGTGACTGCTGCTTCAAATGGTTAAAAGAAACCCTTTTTAATATTTAAAATCAGGCCCCCTATTTGTGGATAATTACATATTATACCCAGTATTTTGTTATTACAGCTTTGACCCACATTTTTAGATTGTTGCATTTATGACCTATGTTGGGTTATTTTCATAAAATGCCCCAAGGTTTTAATTACGGATGATGGCCCAAATTTCTAGAATTATATAATTGCCCCGTAAAATGTTTAAGCAGTTTCTAACCTCGGTTTTGAAAACGGGTTTTACCTTAGATTTTATATATGTTATATATTCCTTCAAATTTAGCATATAAGCTAAATTTTCTTATCTTTGGTTTTAGGTTCGTAAGAACCCCGATAAAGGCCAACGAATCTATACTCGACATCCGTAGATAATCTTCCGTCTTTGACCTCATGTGAGTACCTCCTTCCTCGATCTAGTTATATTTAGTAGTATCATGCTATGTTGGATCTAGCATAACCTAGAGTGAATGTCAAGTAGTGGTTATGGACCTTAGGTGAGTGTTTGAGGATTGTGAAATGTTTTAAGGCTTGGGGTATCGATGTTATCTTGTGAGGTTGTTTATGGCTTTAAGTTGTATGCTGATCTTGTGAGCGTTCTGAGGCTCGAGGTTGGGGTTGTATGATCTTGTGGGATTGTGCCGTTGAGTTTGTTTGGACTAGGCACGTTTATCCTAGTATGTGTTGTGTTATGATCTAGCGAGATCATAGAGTCTCGAAATCTAAGGACTTCTAGCTTGTGATGAGTGTGATGTGAGCATGAGGGATTCTAGGATGCGGTCCTAGAATGAGAATCAAATGATATTGTGTAGATCATTTGTGTAGAAGTATAAGACTTCTTGAGTTGAGCGAGTTATTGATATAGATATCTTGTTGTGAGCAGGTGTAGACTTCTTCCCAAGGGAAGCGAGAGTGTTGCGTGAGTAGCGTTTGGGACGAGGTAAGTCTCCGGACTTACTTAGCTCGTATTCCTTGTATTAGCATCTATGTGTGTTGGGTGGTGTGTGTGTTTATCGTTTATGTTATAACAACTAAATCGGAAATAGGATTACCGACCTTTATATTATTTTGGCTCAAGTGTATGATAACGGGCGGTGACAACTTGTCTACCTCCCGCGAGAGCTAGGAGGTTCTTGGCAACTATCCCGTGCTGGTAGACGGTCTGATGCATCAATACCATTCCATGCCGGTAAGTAGGGACCGAGGCGAGTTTCGGTGACTCTCATGTCACAACCTAAGTTGAATTAGAACGGGATACGACTTAATAATAATAAGATAATAAACCGGACTTGTGTGCTTTTGAGTATATTGGGTGTTTATGATGATTTACTTGTGTTTGTGCCTTTCACCTTGATTCTAATGCTTCGAATATTAGCTAACTGTTTTATACCGATTGTTGTAGATTGCCTTGCAGGTTAGGAATGCGGCCGAGGGATCCAGAAGAGTGGGCTGTCGGGGTTCCGTACATTTTAGGAGTGGGTTTTGGTTGGAGTCGGGTTGTGTATTGTTCGTTGTTTATTGTGTTTGTATGCCGTGTGTATGGCGTTGGGTCTTTGGGTTGTATCTCGGTTGAAGTCTTTTGTTGTATTCTTTCGGGTTTTCTTTTCATTGCATAAAAATGTATTTCGGTTTTGGCCTTTATTTGTGTTTTGTTGCAAGATTCGGTGAAACTGTAATCAGGCTATGGGCGGGACCCATTGTGAGTTCTCCGTCGTAGCATCTCAAGTCCCGCGGATTCGGGGTGTTACAAAAGTGGTATCAGAGCCCTAGGTTGACAACAATGACACTCACAATCTTCTAAAGGCCGAATAGAAGGAAATTGAATCCTCAAGGGTTCTAGGTTTAAAATGATTTTTCGTTTTCAAAATCACGAGCATAGTTAGTCGGGGTAGAATGTACGGACCACCACTCCTTCCGCGGATCTCGGCAGCTTAGTTTATTGTATTTTGATATATATGTATTTATATAGATATGTGTATGTGTATTGTAATTGCATGTTGGACTTAAATGTTATAGTAGAATTATTATGATAACCTTATGTATAGTTATATATGTGGACTATAGTAAGTTATGGACCTTGAATTGTTGGAGTGGATTTTCTAGATATGGATGTATGGTAGTAATGTGATCATATGGCTTGGATAGTTTTATGTGTATACTTATTATATATATAGTTGCATATGAAGATATGAGATCTAATAGATAAGATGATAGTATGACATCATCACCTTTAAGACAACGACGTTTGGCTTAGGATAGTGTACATACGAAGATGAGCATGCTCAAGTTACCAAATTGAGCACCACGTTCTGGCAAACACTCTGGCGAATCATTGGACTCCTTTAGAGGACGTCAAAACAATCCTACGAAGACTAAAGAGGACATTAACGGCAAGGACGAACAAGTAGAAGGAAACTCGAAACAACTAAAGAGAAAGCGATGGAGACAAGACAAGTAAAAGGAGCAATATTAATGTGCGGAAGTGGTTCCAAAGAAGCCATGATGGAAGGACGACGAGACCAAGAGAGATAGCAAACTTAAGTTCTTCAAGAAGACGCGTGGACAACTAAAGATACGAATCGGGGAGGAGATGGATACTTTCTAGCAAGTTTAAAGGTGGTATTTCATTAAGATTTGAAGTTTTTCTTAGGCGCTCCTAAGCATTTGAATCAAGATGAGAAGAGTGATCGAACCATTTGCTAAAGTTTTAAGATATCGTAAGGTAAGCTTACGAGGTACTAATAAGTGAAGGGTCAACATTACTAGAGTTATGAGAAGAAGGCATGGTGGGGATTCACGTGCAGTTGACCAGTTTCCGTTATGATGATAAGGCTATGAAACTCCAAGAAGGAGGAAGTGTGTATAATGATGATCCCGATAAGATGAAAGACGGACAAGGAGCTTTGATCGAAAGACTTAAGATACCAGCCAATAGGAACGCGGGTGGATGCTATCAAAGGTCAGAATATTTGAGAAGTGCATTATTGCAAAACATCATGGAAGAGTGCTTAAGCCTATGAGAGTGGTAGAGTTATCTAACAATAGAAGATGGAAGCGTGAAGTGTAGATCGAACTAGCAGAGTTGAAGTAGAATACACTGAGAGGTTAGTCTTCATGAGAATGGTGACATGGAAGTATAGAGGAATGGTGAGCCATTGAACTTGGAGAAGTTCAGCTATAAGCTAATCGGTGACAATTGAGAGCGCACAGGTACGGGTTGTCTATTGATGTGTGTAGATGGGAAGAGTAAACATGACTATGAGAACATAGAGGATCGGACACAAGACCTTGGAGTATTCGCGGTGGATCAATGTCAGTAGTAAGGAGGTACATGAACGAAGGTGCAGTTGTTTTAAATCAAATATTGTGGAGCGAGTTCATACATGTACTTATAACAAGACCTCTAAGGAGGAGATTCTAACAATCTTACGCGACCTTCTTAGGTAATGAGATTAGCATAGGGAGGAACGCCATGGGTTACAACTTTTAAGGTTTGATTATGGTAAGGGGGGGCTAGTGTATCAAGCGTAAGAAGAGGCTTCCATAGTTGTTGTACGTAGAAGGAAATATATAAAGACGATGTGTAGTAGGTTCGTTCTAATAAAATGAATGGTATGTTTTCGCAAGCAAGAGCCGAGTCAAAGTTTTCCTGACTCACACGGAGAATCCATGGTAGTGACGGCATGAAATTGGGAACCTAAATTATAGTAACGCTGCTAGCTTTGAGCTTATGATGTTAGTACTTGGTGAAGTAATCAGTGGATATTTCAGTGATTGGAGTTGGAGAATTTCGCCTAGCGTTTTCCACGGGGCATACTAGTATGGTTGTGAAGGTTGTTCATGGAATATTGTTCACTCAAAAGTGTGTGCGTCAAAGTCTTAAATTTTATATCTAGAACTTATGCAAAAGCGAACCCACAGTGTAAGGATCAGCTGTAGTAAGGCAAGAAATTTCAGAGTCGAACTCAGGAATTTGGTGAGAAGAAAATCGAATTCAAATTATTTCGCAAAGTGCAAAAGCTTTTGTAAATAATAAGGAGACAAATGATTCCAAGGATTCAAGTATCCGACTGCGGCTTTGGATTCAAAACACTTCTAAAGATCAAAGGACAGAGTTGGCGTTGTCAAAGTTATGTGTTTCGAAAGAAGGTATTATACGGTGAAGTTCCAAAACCCATATGTCTCACCCAATGGTTCTCTCTATAAAGGTTGTTGAGGCTGCAATATAGAAATGATCTAAGGATGAGAATAACACTCAAACTAACCACTCAAACCCAAGGATATGACTCTCGAAGGTAAAGATGGAAAGCACACTCAAACCTTAATAGAGGATGTTGGGTCTCTCTATTACCCGAATCTTGCAAACTTTGGCTACCAAGTGTAGAATCAATGATGAAGTCTCTTCATACACTTGGATAGGGGTTAGAAAGGTTAAGCAAGGGTAGGATTTAGGCAAGGTTTAACTTTGGTTAAAGGATAAATCAATTAAAGAACGTCAGAAGGAAAAATCGGATTGTTCTTGATAAAATCGATCTATTTACTCAAGAACAGGTCGATTTTCCGGTGTCACAAAGTTAAATCTCAACTCTCAGGGTCCAAATGGTTAAATGAGTTCAGTCTATCATCATCTAAGCCTCAATCATCAACTATTCTCCCCAAAATCACAAGGTTTTTAGCCAACCATTTTCATATTGAAATCAATATCAAGATGAAATGAAGAAAACCAAATATAACTCAAACTTTGCATAAAAACCAAAGAATCTCCAAATCTGTAATCAAACCTTAAAATCTTTCAAAGAATCTCTCAAAACAATCAACAATGTGTTCACAAATCACAAGAATCAGAAAGAAAACAAAAGATCTCACAAACTTCCTTGAATCTTGACTTCTTGTTTCTTTCCTTCAATCCTCTCTCCAAGAACCTTCGATTCCGTAAAATCCTGTAAATCTTCCACGCTGTGAACCCCTGATTTTCGTTGCTAGGGTTCCAATGTATACTTTCTCAGTAATGGGATGCTTGGCATATCCCTTCTCAAGCCCACAAGTGATGGGCTTTTGATCGTAATATTTTTAGACGATTAATGAAGAAAATCGCTCGATTAAATACAATAGAAACCGTTCGATTTTTGCACACGAAAATCGTCCGATTTTCAGTGTAAATGACCCGATTTTTGTCAACAGAAAGTGCTCGTCTCTTGACTTGTTTCCTTCCTTCCTTTTGTGACCCTTTTACGCACTTTCTTTGCTCTTCATGACTCCTCCAAGGTTCCCTAAGCTTCCTTATTGACCTTAGATACTCTTTGCTCCACTTTTGCTTCCAATTCCATCGGATTTACCTATAATTCAACCAAAACTCGTGTAGACCTCTATTTCCGAAATATAAATAAAATAAACCGTAAAGGTACACAAATCTCTCCGAATACAAGGGACATTGAGGTAAAAAATCCACAATATGCATGATTATAATGGCATATAACTGATGTCATCAAAATACCTCATACTTGCCTCTTGTTTGTCCCCAAATAAGGTTCAAATCTAGAATACAAGATGTCATGGATTATATGATGCGAAAAACTCAAAAACTTTTTTGAGAAGTGCTTCTTCTTATTGGATCACCCTCAAAATGATGCTTCAAGACATAGGAAGACAAAGTATGCATCAAGAATAACCATATCATGAACAAACCACCCTTTCTTTCTCAAAGACACAAATAAAAGACATGATAAAGATGTAAAGATAATCAAAGTCAAACAAATCTAAGTCATAAAGTCTTAAACATGTACACAAAGGTCTCAAGGTCTTCAAATCAAGAAAAAGGTCAAAGAAACGTGTTAAAGGTGGGAAATCTTTAAGGTAATGTGATGCTAAACCGAGAAAGAGGAACAACACAATAAGAGATTTAAGAACACAACTTCACCACACATGCTTTGCATGTAAAATTTGCTTTTCTTTTACTTTACTTTTTGAGAGTATGGACAGCGGTGCACAAAAACCAAAGCCTAGGAGATCGGCGTTTCTCAATTTTCGAGATGCCTCAAACCCTTGATGCATATACCATATCCCGTTAGGACTTGTCGTTCATTCGGACTTTGGCAAGACACAAACACCCGGCTATGTGAATGGTGCCAAGTTACTCATCCTCATGTTCAACGTCCCCAAACCTAATATTTGCTAAACTTTCACTTAACACTTTCACAATGACCCTCCCACATCAAACATGCCTTACATAACCACTTATCCTAATTCCCGGATGGTCAAAAGGAGGTCAAATATTTCATTGAGAAGATAGCATGAACAAGATGTGAATAAGAAAAGAAGCGAATTGCCTTGGTCATTCCTATATGATGCAAAAGAATTTATAATATAGCTTCGATCATTATTTCATTCTCCTATCAAAACATCAAGATCATATGAATCAGTCATGTATTCAAGTAAGATAATCAAATTCATTCATGCTACCATTAAAATCTCAACATAACTAAGTCATCTTTTTACCTTTTCCACATCACAATCATCATCATAGAGGTCATTTCCATCATAAGAAGCACTAAAATTTTTGAAAAACTCATAAATTTTAAATGAAAGCATACAATGCGAATGTCATAGTGGAAAGCGAATAGTGCAAGAGTTATCACAAACCAAGTCATCAAGTGCAAAGCAAAGTACATAAAGTACGAAAAAGATGAAAGAGATTGTAAGTACCCCCACCCCATACTTAACCTTCACATTGTCCCCAATGTGAGAAGTCAAACATAAGATGGAGAAAAATACTTACAATGTAAAATGAAGTGGAATCTCAATCCTCAGCCTACAGTGGTGGTGGATATGGGTACCTCGGAGCTCTGTGATCATAGAAGGTGCCAAATGTATGATAGTACATGTCCCTCATCTGTCTATCCTAGGAAGAGTGTCGTGCCTTTGTCTCTTGAGGGTACTCCGTGTACTGAGTGTCCAGGGTGGTGTAGTCGGTGTGAAGGGCCTGATAATCAGAACGAAGAACCTGATAGTCAGTGTGTAGACTCTGAATGCTAGAAATCAATGCTCCAATTTGTCGATGGAGTCTAGATCCGCGCCCACGTCCTCTCCCACGGCTGGGTGCATGTGCAAAGGAATGACGGGGAGCCTGCATCTCATCCTCAGTCTCCTCTGTACCTCTACTCGTCTTGCTAGGTCCAGCACCATGTGTGTCAGTATCCATAGCGTCCGTAGCATGGCCGCTGTGAGTGTCACTCTTGAACTCTAGCATGGATCCCTAGTATGCTGCAGCTCCGTCCTCATAGTCTTCCTCATCTTTATCATCCTCTCTATCCTCATCATCATCATAATAAGTAGTCGGAGGGGCTATCTCATCAAATAAATGCTCAAAGGTCTCCTTCCAGTTCCTCCTGTTCCGAATAGTGTATTCGGACTTCCACTCAATCTCACCCGGTTTCTTGGACGGCGTCTTTGCCCATGGCATTGACACCTGCAAAGCTCCTATACCTCTCGGAATCAAAACCTGCCTGGCGACCAATCTCTGTGAGCCAAGAGGATGGGCTCCCTCAGCTAAGCTACAATCTGAAAAGTCAAGCTCCAACGCCTTCGCCACATGAGTGACAAGGCCTCCAGCACAAATATCTCCCTTCGACTTGTTGGCTATCTTTCCAAGATAGTCAGCAGGCATAGTAGTGGTGTCCGGAATAGTGTCGGTGGTCATACAATGAAGGAGATAGAGCTCATCCGCCTTTAGCTTTTGTGGTGTCTCTGTCCTGGCAAACAAAGACTCACTAAAGATCCGGTGAGCTATCTTGAAGGAGAGATTGTAGATGCTTGTGTTCTTTGAGTTTCCCGGTCTTCACTTATCTCCTCCTGCTTCCTCAGCGGAGATACTCTCCCAAAATGCATTAGCGCTCACACCTCGTGGAAATGTGCCTGCAGAAGATGAGGGGAACCAAACAAATCTCCAAAGGCAGGAATAGACATAGCATGATCCTCATTCATGAGCCAGAAAGAAACTCTCCTATCTCTAGGGTCGTGCTCAAAGGTACTAAGGAACTCAAGAGTGATCTCGGTGTAAGCATCCTCCCGAATGAGCGCAAACTGACTAAACCCTATCCTATCCAACATCATGTCAATGTCCTCTCTCACAAACAGTGCATTCAAGTCATCTAATACAATGTAGCGAGAAGGGGTAAAAGGTCGATCTAAGAGACGTTCAAATCTCTTCTTGTGTTTGGAAAGGGGAGGAGGAAGGTTTGGTTTAGCTAGGGAAGGTGGTGGTGGTGGTGGAGGTGCCTTAGAAGAAGAACCTTTCTTCTTATTTGCATTTCTGGTAATTCTCCTTAAGGTCTCCATTCTGCACAGAAAAATCGACCTATTCTTGGTGAAAATTGCCTGATTTTTCTGGGTTGAATCGATTTTTCTCACGATTTCAACACAAATCTCAAATCTGTAAAGTTTTTATCAATAAAACACCATACACAGCTTCCTAGGGTTGTTTATAAGCAAAACCCTCTATCAAGCTCAACAATCTAACAACTTCTAGGCAAGATTCAAAATCGAATGAAATGCTTAGGTTTTGGATGAAAAACCTGAATTCCGGATGAATGAGCAATTTACCAAGCTTGTTGATGCTAGATCCTTATTCCTTGTTGAAAATCCTTTAGTTTAGACTCAAGAATCACTAAAAATGGTTACGAATTGAGGAGATGGGAGGGTAGGCAATTTTCGGCTCTTAGGAATGAAGGAGGACGAGAATTTTGCTAAGTGTTGAATGAAGAATGAAGTGGAGAAGGCTTTATATTGGCCGGCCAAAATATAAAGAAAATCGACCGATTTTTTAGGGTGATTTTTTCATTAGGCCGATTTTCATCTCTTTCACACCCCAATAAGGGAAATCGACCGATTTTTCGTGGATGGGTCGATTTTTCTCTCGATTTTTCTTTTTGTTGCCAAAAATCGACTTGCTGTGTAGCCTGAATCGATCGATTAGCTTATGGTAAGTCGATTTATTCCCTTCCTTGAAAAGTGTGTTTGATCCAATTCATGTCAACCTTCTCCATTAATTCCTTAATCTAGTTCCTGCAATCTATGACACAAACAAACCGAGAGCGCATCGAGGAACAAACAAAACAAAAACAAAAGCAAACAAGCAACTATCCTAAGCTATTCTAAGGTGAAAAGAAAAGAAAAGAACTACACTACCATGGTTTGCCTCTCAAGAAGCGCTTGATTTAACGTCGCTAGCTGGACGTACTCTTTTGGTGATCAATGGAGGAGAATAGGAGCTATCTCCTCAACCGGAACTTCCAGTGTGTACTTCTTCAATCGTTGGCCGTTCACTTTGAAATTTCCGTTTTGTTCACCCCATACTTCAACTGCAGCATGAGGGAAAACACGTTTAATAACAAATGGTCCTGTCCAACGGGATTCAGGCTTACCTGGAAAGAGTCGAAGTCTTGAGTTGAATAGAAGAACTAGATCTCCTTCTTTCAAGTTCTTTGGGATGATATGCTTATCATGTCACCGCTTCGTTCTTTCCTTGTAGATCCTTGCATTCTCGTACGCATTCAGGTGGATCTCCTCTAGTTTATTGATGTCTAATAGTCGCTTTTCTCCGGCTTCTTTCATGCTGAAGTTGAGCCACTTGACGGCCCAGTATGCTTTATGATCTAGCTCTACAGGAAGGTGACAAGACATCCTATACACAAGGTTGTATGGCGTTGTACCTATGTGTGTCTTAAAAGCAGTCCTGTACGCCCATAATGCATCATCAAGTTTCATTGCCCAATCCTTTCTTGTTCTAGAGACAGTCTTCTCTAGACTTCCTTTGATCTCCCTGTTGGATATCTCAACTTTTCCGCTTGTTTGAGGATGGTATGGTGTGGCAATCTTATGGGTTACCCCATACTTAGCTAATAGAGCTTCAAATCGACGGGTTGTGAAGTGCGTTCCTCCATCACTAATGATGGTTCGGGGAGTCCCGAACCTTGGGAAGATCGTTCTATTGAAGAACTTCACCACTACCATTGCATCATTAGTAGGAGAAGCGGTTGCTTCTACCCATCTTGAGACATAGTCTACGGCTAGAAGTATGTATTGGTTTCCACAAGACGATGGGAATGGTCCCATGAATTCCACTCCCCATACGTCGAATATATCTACTTCTTGTATGTTGTTGAGGGGCATCTCATTCCTCCTTGAAATATTACATGTCCTTTGACAAGCATCACAAGCAACAACATAGTTTTGCACATCTTTAAACAAGGTGGGCCAAAAGAAGCCAGATTGGAGTACCTTAGCACATGTCTTGTGGGAACTTTCATGTCCTCCACAAGGCAAAGAATGACAATGACGGATAATGCTTTCCACTTCATCTTCTGGAATACATCTTCTGAACATGCCATCGGGACCTCTCTTGAAGAGTAGAGGTTCATTCCAATAGAAGTGTCAGACGTCTCTAAAGAATTTTGTCCTTTGAACATATGAAAGTCCGGGTGGGAGTTCCTGACAAACAAGATAATTGATAATATCAGTAAACCATGGGCCATTACCTTTCGAGATTTGTTGAAGACATTCTTCAACCTCGTGCAGCTGCTCGTCAGGGAATGAGTCGTCAATAGGGAGCTCATTCGTCTCGTCAGTGAGGTGTGGGAGACGGCTAAGGTGATCGGCAACTGAATTCTCCGAGCCCTTCTTGTCACGGATCTCTAGATCGAATTCTTGTAGGAGCAAGATCCATCTTAGAAGCCTAGGCTTTACATCCTTCTTTGTGAATAGGTAGCAGATTACTGAATGATCCGTGTAGACTATCACTTTTGCACCTACAAGATAGGAACGAAAATTTTCAAATGCATAAACCACAACAAGAAGCTCCTTCTCCG
Organism: Fagopyrum homotropicum; assembly: GCA_033239125.1. Taxonomy (NCBI): domain Eukaryota; kingdom Viridiplantae; phylum Streptophyta; class Magnoliopsida; order Caryophyllales; family Polygonaceae; genus Fagopyrum; species Fagopyrum homotropicum. The sequence continues at coordinate 106,696,532 of BSWB01000002.1, forward strand.
TGGTAGCGTAATTCAGTTGAGCTTTGTCTAGCGTCTTGCTAGCATTGTGGATGGCGTGAGTACGACAATCTTTCTTCTGTACAAGTACAGCTCTTATAGCTACATCACTTGCGTCACACATGATCTCGAAAGGAAGTGTCCAATCGGGTGGTTGGATGATAGGGGCTGAAATCAAAGCTTCCTTGATCCTGCAAAAAGCATCTAAACATTCTTTCGAAAACTCGAAAGTTATGTCCTTCATCAAAAGATTAGTCAAATGTAACACCTCAAATCCACAGGACTTAAAATGTTACATTGGGCTAGGATCTCACAATGGATCCTGACCCTAGCCTGACAACAAGTTCACTAGATCTTACAACAAGGCACAAGTAGAGTAAAACCAAATACATAAAAGTTGTATATGATACATCAAAAGTGTTTACAAACACAAAGCCGAGTACAAAACATCAAACATAAATATATGATACAAAAGATCCCAACCCACGTATCCTAATGTACAAAAGTCCTCGGCTGGTAACACCATCTAGCTCAGTCTACAGTCTTCCTAACCTGCAGATCATCTACAACACGGTATACACCGTTAGCTACAGCAATAGATAAGCATGAAGGTAATAGCACAAACACACATCAACATCTCATACATGCAATGCCACACACATTCATTTATTATCTTTCATTACGTTATTCCATTACTAATTAAACTTTTTTTGTAACACGAGGAGCCTCAAGAACCCCGTCCCATCCAACGTAACACAGGAGTTTTGCATTGGGGTGATCGTCACTCGTCCCCTCCTGTGCCATCATCTTCAGGGCACCTCCTCCTAACCCGCAGGCGGAGACCGGTGGTTACCGCCCGTTATAATACACTTGGGTCATTTAAATGTAATAAATGGTCATCCTAATCCGCTTTAGGTTATAAATGCACAATCATATGAACACACACAACCATCACAATCACACAAATCAATAACTGAACGCTAAGTAAGTCCTATGGACTTACCTCATACACTCGTATCCAATACCACGTCACAACTTCCCCTTGGGGAAGAAACCAACGCCTGCAATAGCAAGGCACACAACATCATACACTGTAAGGGTTAGGAGACTCGTGTTCATAACCATAACCAACCTACAACCTCAATCTAAACCTCAAGATCACAACAAGCTCACATATGCCTACAGCATAGCCTTAACATCAACACGAGTTCCTAAAGCACATCTCTAACATACAACTCATCCTAACCACACTAGCCTAGCTATCAACTAAGCCAATGCCAAAGGAAAGGAAGGAAGGAAGATATACCAACAAGGTATGCACCAACAGAAGCAAGGAACACAAGGCTGACCCAGTGAGGTGCAGGGGTGGCTCACACTAGGCGCAGGGGCGGTCCACATCAGGCACAGGGGAGGCTGGGTTCAAGCGTAGGGGCGGCCAACTGTGCAGAGAGTTGGTCCTGACTTTTCTTCGATCCCTTTCTCGACTCTCTTCACTTCTTCAACACACCACATCAACATATACACATATATGAACATCAGAAGGCTAGAAAAGGATCCACACAAGCTCAACTTGTGATCCTAAGCTAGAAAGAAGAGGAAAGAAGCAAAGAAGAAGAAGGAAGGAAGATGGGGAAGGAAGATCTCACGTTAGCAAACCTTAGGCAGCATCCAAGGGCATCTACACACCTCACAACCTTAGCATCAAAACAACAACACTCATCAACATCTCCAAGATCATCCAAGCTCAAAGCCTCAAGCAAAACTCTCAAAACTTCTCACAAAATCAAAGGAAGATCAAGAAGAGGAGAGGAAGGAGATGAAGAACGTAGAGAGCATGAAGAAGCTGGAATGAGGTAAGAAACCCCTCATCAGAAGCAAGGCAAGGCTTATAAGAGAAGCCAGCCGCAAAGCACAAGTCAAGAATCAACGAATGCGGTTGCACCAATACAGAGCCGCAGGGGCGGCTAGCCCAAGGCGCAGGGGCACCTAGCCGCTGGGGCGGCCAACTGGCCCGCTGGGGCGGCTGACTGGGTCAAGGCAAGGCTCACTAAGTCTCAACAAGACTCCTAAGCTCCAAAGACTAAGGCTCTTACATCAAAGGTTTTGAAATCTTAGAAAAATCCTTTATAAACCTCCTATAGAAACCTGTATGTCCCAAAAAGCTTCTAACTCCTTTCACCAAAGATGGAGGAGGTAGCTTCTCTATGGTTTCAATCTTAGCTCTATCAACTTCAATTCCTCTATTCGAAATCAAATGTCCTAACACAATTCCTTCGGTGACCATAAAATGACACTTCTCCCTATTTAAGACTAGGTTAGTGTCTTCGCATCTCTTAAGAACAAGGGAAAGTTAGAGAGACAGTTATCAAAGGAAGAACCATATACCAAAAAGTCATCCATGAATACTTCCATGATATTCTCTACATATTCTGAAAACATTGCCATCATACACCTCTGGAAGGTGGCTAGAGCGTTGCATAAACCGAATGGCATCCTTCTATAGGCAAACGTACCCCAAGGGCACGCGAAAGTTGTCTTCTCTTTATCGTCCGGATGAATGGGAATCTGAAAGAAATCACTGTATCCATCTAGATAACAAAAGTAAGAGTGTTGGGCTAACCTTTCCAACATTTGGTCAATGAAAGGGAGGGAAAGGTGGTCCTTCCTTATGGCAACATTCTGTTTACGGTAGTCGATGCACATTCTCCATCCCGTAACTGTCCTTGTAGGAATGAGTTCGTTTTTCTTGTTAGCAATAACGGTTATGCCTCCTTTCTTTGGAACCACTTGTACGGGGCTCACCCACTTGCTATCAGAAATAGGGAAGATGATACCTGCATCAAGTAATTTAAGGATCTCTTTCTTCACGACCTCTTTCATGATCGGATTTAACTATCGTTGAGGTTGACGTGAAGGTTTGTAATCCTCTTCCATTAAGATCTTATGCATACAAAGAGAGGGTTTAATGCCTACTAAATCATCAATGGTATAGCCTAAGGCTTTCCTATGTTGTTTCAGAACATTCATAAGCTTCTCAAGTTCATCATTACTCAAATTTGCACTAACTATAATAGGATATGTTGAGTTAGGCCCATGGAATGCATACCTTAGATGTGTAGGGAGTGGTTTCAACTACAATGAGAGTGATGCCATGGTTGATGATTCTTGATCATGGAGTGTCATTGGAGAAGCCTCTGAAGGTGAAGGAAGTGTGCTACTACAATTAAGAATAATTGCAATTGAGTTTGTAGAAGTGGAGAAATTGCCGAAAAATCGACCTCCCCTGACGTAAATCGGTCGATCTCCAGTCCGATTTTTCTTTCTGTTGTCAAAAATCGACTTGCATTATCAAAAATTGGGTGATTTTCTTTGTGTAGGTCGATTTTTTCAACAGTTTCCGGAGCTCTTTTCGGCTCTTCAAATCTTGCTTCCGGCTCTTCCTCTACATCTTCCAACGCTCGAATCTCATCATTACACTCATGTTCCACTCCTTCTTCAATGATACTCATGCTAAGAACCTTTTGAAGTGGATCTTTGATAAAGATTGAACTCACCACTTCTCTAGACTCTTCTTCATCAAAGATTTTAAAAACATCTTCTCTCAAAGCTGGCTCTTTGATCAAGGAGGAGAGTAAAAATTCCACTTTCTCTTCCCCTATATTGAATGATAGTTTCCCATTCTTGCAATCATTTATACAACCGGAGGTTGCAAGGAACAGTCTCCCAAGTATGATGGGAACTGGTTAATCTGCAGGAATGTCAAGAACGACAAAATCTATAGGAATGTAAAACTTACCAAGTTTCACGGGAATGTCCTCTATGATTCCAACAGGTCTAGTTACGGAACGATCAGCCATGTAGAGTGTTATCTTCACCGGTCTAGGCTCTCCTAGACCAACTACCTTGCACAAAGCAAGTGGTATGATGCTTACGCTTGCTCCAAGGTCACAAAGTGCATCATATGTGACTTCCCTTAAGGTGATGGGTATGCAAAGTGATCCTGGATCACGCATCTTGGGTGGCATGTTCTCCGTCACAGTTTTGATAAGCTCATATGACTCTGTACTCATCTTAATTTCACCAATATCTTCTAGTTTCCTCTTGTTAGAGAGGATCTCCTTTAGGAACTTCTCATAAGTTGGCATACCTAAAATTGCATCCATAAAAGGTATATTAATGTGAAGCTTGCTCATTAGATCAATAAACTTACCGAAGTGTTTGTCTAGACGCGCTCTTGCTCTAGATTGGGGAAAAGGTAAAGGTGGTTTGTAAGTGGGAGGAAAAACATAGACATCTTCCTTCTCTTTTTCCTTTTCCCTTTCTTTTTCAGCGGGGGATTTAACTAGTTTGGGTTGTGGGTCGGTGATTGTTACACCACTTCTAGTAGTAATCACCATTACTCGCCCCTTTGGGTTGTCCTTTGTCTTTCCGGGAAGCTTCCCTTGATCTCTAGGAACTTCTCCGGCCTTGCTAAATACTTGATTCTCTAAAGCTTTTTGTGCTTTATCAATCGAAGTAATGTGACTCTCCATTCCTTGGAGCTTCCCCAAGATGTTCTCCATCATGACATCGAACTTGTCCTTCTCCGGCTTGCTCGAGCCATTCGATGTTTGACCCTGGCTTTTCAAAGGAGTAGAAGAAGATGGAGTTGTTAGTGAATTTTCAGCATGTGAATAGGGATTACCGGAATTTTGTTGGTTGGATCTCCAATTATTGTTGAAGTTCTTGTTGTTGTTATTGTTGTTGTTGTTATTCCAGTTATTGTTCCGGTAGTTGTTCCTATTGCCTTGGTTATTGTCCCTTCCTAGGTAGCTAACATCTTGCTTCTTCGTCCTTTGAAGGCTAGATTTTATGACTTCCTTCAACTCCTTGATCTCATTGTTGAGGGAAAATATTTGAGTTTGGCGGATCATAGTGATGACTTGTGGACGCATCCCAAAGTCATGATCATCTTGCTCTCCAAGATTCACACCTAGACGACGTAGTTGTTGAATTGGGTCTATTCGTTGTCCAAGGGTTCGTGGTTCAGCCACGACATTAGCAGCTCTCGCCTCTCTAGCACGAGGGCGAGGATCAACATATGCTCGAGGATTTACCGGTGGTATCTCCTCCAAGTCCGGCATGTCATCATCATCAGATGATTCAGCTCTAGATGCTTTAGCCTTCTTCTTCTTAGCATCATTCCTCTCCAATTACATGTCTAGAATCATCGCCTTAAGCTCGTCTATCTAAAACTGATTACGCTCTTGTTATTCCAAGCGAGCCTTCTCACTCAATTTGAGTTGAGCTCGAGTTTCATCCAACTCCTCTTGGATGTTTCTCTCATTATTTTCAGCCATATTCTTCTCTCTTAGCTTTCTCCTCAAAGTTTTCTCTAATTCAGGATCAAAAGGAACGAGGTCTTTGGTGGATCTAGACCTTCGCATATACCTAAAGATTCTGCAAAAATCACTCAAGTAGACATATCAAATCACAAGAGCAAAAGCTCCTAAGCCAGACAACCAAAAACCGAATTTGGTCTAGACCAAATCCCCGGCAACGGCGCCAAAAACTTGTTCGCTCAAAAGTGTGTGCGTCAAAGTCTTAAAATTTATCTAGAACTTATGCAAAAGCAAACCCGCAGTGTACGGATCAGCTGTAGTAAGGCAAGAAATTCCAGAGTCGAACTCAGGGATTTGGTGAGAATAAAATCGAATTCAAATTATCTAGCAAAGTAAAAAAGCTTTTGTAAATAATAAGGAGACAAATGATTCCAAGGATTCAAGTATCCGACTGCGCCTTTCGATTCAAGACACTTCTAAAGATCAAAGGACAGAGTTGGCATTGCCAAGGTTATGTGTTTCGAAAGAAGGTATTGTACGGTGAAGTTCCAAAACCCATATGTCTCACCCAAAGGTTCTCTCTATAAAGGTTGTTGAGGCTGCAATATAGAAAGGATCTAAGGATGAGAATAACACTCAAACTAACCACTCAAACTCAAGGATATGACTCTCGAAGGTAAAGATGGAAAGCACACTCAAACCTTAATAGAGGATGTTGAGTCTCTCTATTACCCGAATCTTGCAAACTTTGGCTGCCAAGTGTAGAATCAATGATGAAGTCTCTTCTTACACTTGGATAGGGGTTAGAAAGGTTAAGCAAGGGTAGGATTTAGGCAAGGTTTTACTTTGGTTAAAGGATAAAGCAATTAAAAAATGTCAGAAGGAAAAATCGGATTGTTCTTGATAAAATCGGTCGATTTACTCAAGAACAGGTCGATTTTCCGGTGTCGCAAAGTTAAATCTCAACTCTCAGGGTTCAAATGGTTAAATGAGTTCAGTCTATCATCATCTAAGCCTTAATCATCAACTATTCTCCCCAGAATCACAAGGTTTTTAGCCAACCATTTTCATATTCAAATCAAAATCAAGATTGAATGAAGAAAACCAAATAAAACTCAAACTTTGCATAAAAACCAAAGAATCTCCAAATCTGTAATCAAACCTTAAAATCTTTCAAAGAATCTCTCAAAGCACTCAACAACGTGTTCACAAATCAAAAGAATCAGAAAGGAAACAAAAGATCTCGCAAACTTTCTTGAATCTTGACTTCTTGTTTCTTTCCTTCAATCCTCTCTCCAAGAACCTTCGATTCCGTAAAATCCTGTAAATCTTCCACGCTGTGAACCCCCGATTTTCGTTGCTAGGGTTCCAATGTATACTTTCTCAGTAATGGGCTGCTTGGCATATCCTTTCTCAAGCACACAAGTGATGGGCTTTTGATCGTAATATTTTTAGACAATTAATGAAGAAAATCCCTCGATTAAATACAATAGAAACCGTCCAATTTTTGCATAGGAAAATCGTCCGATTTTCATTGTAAATGACCCGATTTTTGTCAACAGAAAGTGCTCGTCTCTCGACATGTTTCCTTCCTTCCTTTTGTGACCCTTTTACGCACTTTCTTTGCTCTTCATGACTCCTCCAAGGTTCCCTAAGCTTCCTTATTGACCTTAGATACTCTTTGCTCCACTTTTGTTTCCAATTCCATCGGATTTACCTATAGTTCAACCAAAACTCGTGTAGATCTCTATTTCCAAATGACATAACCTTAAAGGTACACAAATCTCTCCGAATACAAGGGAAATTGAGGTAAACACTCCACAATATGCATGTTTATAATGGCATATAATTCAAGTCATCAAATACCAAGAGATGCATAAGGTGACCAATAAGAGTAAGAGAATGCCAAAGTTTTGAAGTTTGATGTCGACATGAGATGTACGAGAAGTATATGAAAGATTGAGGTTAGGACCTCTACGGTCAGATTGACGTTACATAAGGAAATGAAGTAAGTGCTTACCTACTCGAAGGAATGATGTAAGCTTATGTAGAATACGAAGAGCTCCTCCCATATGTTGGGATGTCAGGGAAAGTAAGAAAGATAAGATTGATTTGTTATAAGGCATGATATAGTCTTGTAATTAGGACCTTCGTGACTAAAAATATGTGTGACATCAAGAAATATTATTATTGCCATTCCTTTGAAGTGAAAAGGAGGAAGCTGAAATATTGATTAACCAAGGCTTCAAGAGACAGAAGACTCGAGCAAGTCCCTCAAGTTCAGGAGATGAAGGATCTTTGAAAAAGAGGACGGTCGACATTGTAGCTACAGATGGAACAATACGTGTGTTTAAAGGACGTCACCCCAACAGATCGGGGTAGATCATTAGTATCATGACCACCTGTCAAGTTTTAATACAAGGTTGTGTCTGTCCTATGTTATGGGACGAAAGAAGGAAAGACGAAAACTGAGATATCACGAATTCCAATACATCAAAATGTGGAATTTTGCCACTAAGGTTGAGCTTGGCGCACCTCCGACATCCAAGGCGTCGTATGGAATGACACTTGTGCAGAGACATGAGATGTGGAAGCAAGTGAAGGAGCAATTGCAAGAACTTATTGAAAAGAGTTCATTAGAATTAGTGAAATGCTATGGAGAACTCCGAATGTTATCTTGAACTCTCGATTTGAAGTTTATATTGGAATATATCTTAAACTCTTGATATGTAGTTACTATGAAGAACATCAGTGATGTTTGCGAAAAAGAGAGATGGTTCCCTCCGTTTGAACATCGATTACAGTGAGCTGAACAAGATAACAACAAGGAACAAGTATCCCTTACCATGTATAGATGAACTACTCGACCAGTTGCGAGGGTATATAGTCTCTTCTAAACTTGATTTAAGGGTTGATTGTCACCAAATGAGAATTCGAGACTGGGATGTTGTAAATACGGCTTTCCCGACAAACCTTGGTCACTACAAGTTGTAGTGATTCCATATGGGCTTACTATGCCACGGACAAGATATTTTGGTCTACTCTCAAAGAAAAGAGAAGTTGTATGACAAGTTGTCTCGGGATGGCAACGCCCGAAGGATGCGAAAGAAGTTACAAGTTTTCTTAGATTTGCTGGTCATTACCGGAATTGTGGAGAGATTCTCCAAAGTAACACCATCTAGGGCTAACCTACTCCGGATTACCATGAAGTATTGAGTGGGGCGGAAATTGGCAATGGAGTTGTTGAGAGTTAAGAGGAGATTCATTGGTCCAACTGTTTTGATATTGTTTCGAAGTATGATGGGTTTGAAGTGTACAAGTGATTCTCCCAGACAAGGTCTTGATTGAGTATTGAGGAACGATGTAAAAGTAATAGTATACGGGTCTCGTTAGTAGAAACAATGTGAAGTAAAGTACTTCCTTCATTACTTGAAACCTGCAACAAGAATTGAGGAAACATAACATCAAAGTTTGATTTGACCAGAACCAAAACCCACGCTGTAAATTGGTTCAATCTTCTTTGTTAGAGACAAGCAAAGAAAAACATAATAGAAATGTTGTATTGAGAAAGACCCAAGAAAGAAGTTGAGTTCCTGATATATCGGACCTTTTTGAGATCTTAACGCGAGTTGGAGAAGTGTCTTACAAGTTGGCGTTGTCACCCGGTGTTTCATGTATATCAATTGAGAGAGTACATACATGACTCGGGATATGTTGTCAGTCATGCGGATCTAGTGGCGGACAAGGAACCGATGAGTCTAACTGGAAGACTGATGTTAGTATCTTTGGTAGAGTTTTACGCTAAGCTAGTAGCATCGATAGAATCGACGGGTTAGACCTAGTTATTCCCTTGGTTGAGTTATGTGCATGTGTGATGTTATGTGTAGTTTGTGTCCCATATGGGGATGTGCTATATGACCTGATATATCTTGCGGTGGTAGTTGGAGTAGTTTGTGTGTATAAATTAGAAGGTTTAAGCCTTCTTAGTTTGAGAGTTCTTATCTCGACCTTAGGAGCCGAGAAGTTCGACGCATAGCAAGTTTTGGGACAAAACTTGTTTTTAGGGGGATCTAATGTAACGCCCCGTTTATGGGGTGCGTTTTCGATATTTATTTTTTTCCCCTTCTTCTACCGATATTTTATGAGCTTAAATATATATTTTTTTAAATGTATTTTTTGTTGTAAAACATCTTTCTCGATTATATTATTATTTTGGATACGTTCTCGTATATCCGTATTAATATTTTTCGTCACAAGTCGTAAAGCTTTCCAATTCGAAAATCCCGTTGCGGTTGTTTTGATCGAATCTATTTTATTTCCCATTACCCTATTCTATTTATTTTTTTATTATTTCATTTTTCTCTCCCAACCCTTACCCGTTTGGCTCCCCTCCTCTCCTTGTTGTGATGACCTTCCCCGTTGTTCGCCACTTAGCGTGCGTGCAAATAAGCTTTAAATTTATAAAACTAGAATCAAGCAAGCGAACCCGCAGTGTACGGATCGGCGTAGTAAAGCAAGAATTCCAGAGTATCGAACACAGGGATTTGGGGGGAACAAATTCAGTTTGTAAATTGTCAAGCAAGTAAAAGTATGAAGCTTTGCAAATATTGGGAAAACAGCAACCCTAAAGATCCATGTATCTAATTGTGGCAATCGATTCAAGATATACTAAAGAACTAAGGACAGAGTTAAGAGTTGCCAAGGTATGCTAAGGTAAAGAAATGTACGGTGAAGTTCCAAGGCTTTATATGACTTATCTAAAGACACTCTCTATAAAGGTTGTTGAGGCTTCAGTATAGAAAGGATCTAAAGACAAGAATTAATATCAAATACCCAAACTTGTAACCCAAGGATCAAGACTAACTAAACCGATTAAGGTTGTGACACTCGAAAACGAAGTAGAGGTTGTTGAGGCTTCACTACTACCTAGAAAAGGGCAAGCCAAGACTAGATTAAAGCTAATCTTTAACCTTGGATCAAAGTAAAAGCAAAGTTCGTAAACTGGTATAAATTACGGGCAGATCTTGAGTTCCACGGCCGTGGAACCTCAAGAACAGACCGTGATTTTGGTTCGTCGGCGAATCTCTCTAACTCTCAGGGTCCAATCTGTTTATGATCGATCTATCATCATCTAAGCCACAACTATCAACCCTTCACCTTAGAATTGCTAAAGGGTTTTAGCCAATAACTGTCATTATAATATCAAATTCAAGATTAAGAAGAATTAAAGATGAAAACCTTCGAAAACCTTCAATAGAACTCAAATCAATCTCAAATCCACAAACAAGGATAATAACGTATATCAGATTTGGAATAAACACAAACCAATAACAATCCTCGATAAGAATGAAGAACGGGATGTCAATCCGTCTTCTAATCAAACCTAAGGACAAAAGGCGCAATTTCCGCCACAAGCAACTTCCAAATCTTCAAACCTTCGCGAATCACGTTTTGCAAATGCAAATCTCCGGACGTCCAATGCAGCCCTAAGCACGTGTAAGCCGAAGTGCCGAAATCTCTCTCCTCCAGCCCTTTTATAAGGAAGGACAAAAATAACCGTCCGGCCCATATGCGTAAATGATGTGTCAATATTTTATTCGTCAAAAGATCGCCTAAATCACGGTCTCCTGGAGTTCCTTGACTGTGGTTTAGAGCGTGGAAGTGGATTACGGTTCTTCATGATTTCCACGACCGTACTTTATACCATGTAACTCTCTGGAATACTCCACGTTCATGTTGCCAAGATCCACAGCCGTGGTTTTGGGCGTGGACTTCTCTACGACCGTATTTTAGAGCGTGGAAGTGTAAATTGCTTGTGATTTCCTTTGTGTCGTGCCATTCCTCATCCTAGCATCTCCCTTGGCTTCTTTGATGTGTCCTTAATCCTTGGATGTGCTCAAACCTTCTCCTTTCTCTCTCAATTGGTTCGGTTTTAGCTCTTATTCACCTATAATCAACACAAAGCTTATGTAGACCTCCATATCGACAATATAGACAAACTAGCTAACAATTGTTGTAATGCCTTCTCAATGAACACTATAATGGATGAAAAACAACTAGAAAAAGTGCCTAGAATATCGCAATATTTCGTGATAACACCCGCCCAAGCTACTCTGTGCCTAGTTGGCTAGCTTGCAGCCCTGCCTCACTTCAACCTTGTACCTTTCTCGACCCCTCGCCTCACTCGCTGGCCTACACAAGCAACAAACCCTCCCTGTGGTGTCCCTCAGCTCCCATCTCTCTTTGCTCTAAACCGCACCACCCAGCCATGGTCACCATGTCTCTCTATCCACCTCGCTATCCTCCCTCTGTATCGAGCAAGCCATGAACCTCCACTGTTACCTTACCTTCTCTCCTTCGAGCCGCTAGGGAGAGCACTGCCGCCGCCCTCACTTCGCCACTGCAGCTAGCACAGGCGTCATCCCCACCTTCGTCTTTCCTTCTCATTAGCAAACCACCGGGGAACCGCTTGCTGCCCTTTGCCTTCACTTTGCCGGAGCAACGCCCCTGCTTCCCCTTCTTTTCACCTACCTTCTCTCAATCCAATCTTGGATCTAGCAACAAGACACGTATCGGAAGACGCTCCACCTTCCCTTCTCTGCAAACACGGTCAGGCAACCATTGGAAGACTCGCGCCATCGCCACTACAATCTAGTCATTGCAGGTTGTCTGTCTGCACCGAAGCACCACCAAACGTCCATTGTTTCTAGTCCCGGACCAGGGGTTGCAAGAGCCGACCGGGACAAGGCTCAACCGTACAAGTGTTGTATGTCGCCTTGTTGCCACCCTATTGCTGCCGGATTCCCCCTGTTGTTGCCATCGACGGAGGAGCCCTACTGCCCTGCCCCCCTCCGCTTGCCAGAGCACACTGAGCCGCCGCCGCCCTTGTCTTCCTCCTCCCCAGCGTGACTGCTACTTCAAATGGTTAAAAGAATCCATTTTCAATATTTAAAATCGGGCACCTCTATTTGTGGATAATTGCATATTGTACCCAATATTTTGTTATTATAGCTTTGATACATATTTTTAGATGGTTGCATTTATGCCCTCTATTGGGTTATTTTCATAAAATGCCCTAAGGTTTTAATTAGGGATGATGGCCCAAATTCCTAGAATTATATAATTGCCCCAGAAAATGTTTAAGTAGTTTTTAACCTCGGTTTTGAAACGGGTTTTACCTTAGATTTTATATATGTTATATATTCCGTTCAAATTTAGCATATAAGCTAAATTTTCGTAGCTTTGGTTTTAGGTTCTGAAGTGCCCCAATAAAGGCCAACGAATCTATACTCGACATCCGTAGATCGTCTTCCGTATTTGACCTCATGTGAGTACCTCCTTCCTCGATCTAGTTATGTTTAGTAGTATCATGCTATGTTGGATCTAGCATAACCTAGAGTGAATGCCAAGTAGTGGTTATGAACCTTAGGTGAGTGTTTGAGGATTGTGAGTTCTTTTAATGCTTGAGGTGTCAATGTTATCTTGTGAGGTTGTTTATGGGTTTAAGTTGTATGTTGATCTTGTGAGCGTTCTGAGGCTTGAGGTTGGGGTTGTATGATCTTGTGGGATTGTGGGGCTTAGGATTGACTTATCCTAGCATGGTGTTGTTATCGTTGAGTTTGTTTGGACTAGGCATGTTTATCCTAGTATGTGTTGGGTTATCATCTTGCGAGATCATAGAGTCTAGAAGTCTAAGGACTTCTACCTTGTGTTGAGTATGATGTGAGCATGAGGGATTCTAGGATGCGGTCCTAGAATGAGAGTCAAATGATATTGTGTAGATCATTTGTGTAGAAGTCTAAGACTTCTTGAGTTGAGCGAGTTATTGATATAGATATCTTGTTGTGAGCAGGTGTAGACTTCTTCCCAAGGGAAGCAAGAGAGTTGCGTGAGTAGCGTTTGGGACGAGGTAAGTCTCCGAACTTACTTAGCTCGTATTCCTTGTATTAGCATCTATGTGTGTTGGGTGGTGTGTGTGTTTATCGTTTATGTTATAACAACTAAACCGGAAATAGGATTACCGATCTTTATATTATTTTGGCCCAAGTGTATGATAACGGGCGGTGACAACTTGTCTAGTTCCCGCGAGAGCTAGGAGGTTCTTGGCAACTATCCCCTGCTGGTAGACGGTCTGATGCATCAATACCATTCCATGCCGGTAAGTAGAGACCGAGGCGAGTTTCGGTGACTCTCATGTCACAACCTAAGTTGAATTAGAACGGGATATGACTTAATAATAATAATATAATAAACCGGACTTGTGTGCTTTTGAGTATATTGGGTGTTTATGATGATTTACTTGTGTTTGTGTCTTTCACCTTGATTCTAATGCTTCGAATATTAGCTAACGGTTTTATACCGATTGTTGTAGATTGCGTTGCAGGTTAGGAATGTGGCCGAGAGATCCGGAAGAGTGGGCAGCCGGGGTTCCGTATATTTTAGGAGTGAGTTTTGGTTGGAGTTGGATTGTGTATTGTTCTTCGTTTATTGTTTTTGTATGCCGCGTGAATGGTTGGGTCTTTGGGTTGTATCTCGGCTGAAGCCTTTTGTTGTATTCTTTCGGGTTTTCTTTTCATTACATAAAAATGTATTTCGGTTTTGACCTTTATTTATGTCTTGTTCCAATATCCGGTGAAATTGTTATCAGACTAAGGGTCATGACCCATTGTGAGGTCTTCGCCCGTAACATCTCGAGTCTCGCGGATTCGGGGTGTTACAACAATGTTCAAATTCAACACTCGAATTTTGATCTTCCTCATGCGATAAAATGACAGTTTACAGTTTTTGGCGTATTCACAATTCGGTGTATCGTGTATTTAGTAAATTTTTGCCTTTTTTTCAACAATTCCTATTTTACAATTGATTTTTCCTTTATCTTAAGTCTTGCTTTTCCATTCAGTTTGTTATTTCAAGTTGAGCACACACTAATTATGTGTCCATTTCTTAATATACATTTTGTTGCCTCGATAAGTTTTGGTTGAAATACAATAAAAACAAATGAATTGTGAAATAAAACCAATCTCTATCATTTTTATCATTCCATAAACAAGTTTTGTGCTTTTCTTTTCTATAATCATTTACATTAACCTAAAGACAAGACAAACCTCCACTAGAGTTGTCATGCTGTCGTATTAGTATCGGCTAATTGAGAAGATAACAAAACTTAATAAGATGGGTACAATGTATTAGTCTGCAAGTAAGTCTTCGTACTTTGTCTGCTTGGCCTTAAGGACAACATTAGAAGGAAAGATTTTGCTAGCATGATGAATTTTCAGAACTCCTAGTTCATCTTTATTTTGCATGTCTTCGATAAGATCTACCTCTTCTTCACCAAGTTGATAATCACCAATAAAATCACTTTCATCACTTGATGCATACCCTGACTCACTTTGATTTTGACATATGCAAGATGTAGGGTTTTCATGGAATTCACCCCTCCCTAGCTTCATCTCATTTGGCTCACCCATGAAGCCGACTTGGGCAGTTTTGACACTAGAAGTAAAATCTTCCCATGTCATGTTATTCCGATTAAGTAACATCTTGTGTAGCTTCTTTGCATTTGGACGGATTGTTCGTTTGTGGCCAAAGTATCTCCTACAAAACAGAAAATGGATTAGTTTATCAAATGTGAATTTTCATGGAGAAACAAGCATAAATATAACCTTCTTCCTGCGAGAATTTTGACCATATTCCCATTGTTATTGGAGACGAAGACATCACTTTGATCACAAACAATAAAGTCAATTGCAGCCATGCGAGCAGAATATGCTGCAAATGAGGACAACTCGTCTTTGGTGGCTATAGTATCCTTAGAATGGAAATTGGGGAAAAGTGTTTTAAGAGGTGCTAATGTGTCTTCCCCACCATAGACTTCGCCTGAGGCAACATAGATATGAATGTCACTATCATAACCTAATGCCTTCAACATAACCCCAACTTCCTCTGGGGTAAGAGGACACCTTCCTTGCCTCCTTTGCTTTGCAGGGTTGGATTTCTGTTTACATTTCAGAATAATTAAGAATTCCTTTCACATTTGCAGCAATCTTTTCCAACTTACATATCAATATTGCTCACATGTAAACTTTTCCATCGCTTTCTTAGTGTCCCAAGATCATTCTTTTCTTCTTCTCCCCCGCCATAATCACATCCAGAGAAAGCAAGCATGTCAGGCTCAAACCTATTACAACATTCATAAGATACAAATGTTTTGGAGACACCAGTGTTGATGTTTTTTGTACAATGATCACATACTATTTCTTACCTTAGATGCAGAGCTATAAAATGTTTGCTTTTCATCCTCATTCTTTGGACCAACATTTTACCCATGTCAAGTATAGGATGGGTGAACTGCAAAGCATGATAATTAACTCTACACCTCAATTTTTGCAGGTTAGAGTTTAATTGATTTGAAAGCCTATAGTCAAACTTGGTAAGTTGGACAACCTGCATGATACCAGAAGTAGTCAAATTTATGGTTGATTATCCAAAAACAACATTACAAGGCTCTCAAAGCAAGGTAAATTCTTAAAACATACATGGTTCTTATGAAAAAGAGGTAGGATACGTGTGATGTAGCAATATGGATTACATTTCCTAGGAACACGAAAATGAAGTGGTACAGTGGGTGTTCCTTCTGATCCTGCGGATGGAAGTTGTTTTATTATTTTAACGTCCTCCGACAAAAACGAGATAAACCGATCCACGTCAAATATATCAGTGAAGTCACTACATGAAATTAAAATTAGGATATTATAGACCTTCAAGTGAAACTTGGTAAATGAAATAGCTAAAAAAAAAAACCTGGAGTCCTTCCAATAAGAGTTTTGGTCTAGTATGGGCACCACAAGAGTAGCATTTAGAATATAGGCTGCAACCACGCTGTCAATTATCTGTCACCATAAAATATTCCTATAAATTAAACCAAACAACTATAAATCATTTGCAAGGCTACCAAACTTGATGGTATTAAGACAATGAGAAAGAAGAAATTAAGTCCAACACCTCAAGAATGTTAGAATAACTCACCCCCGTTCTCTGTTGATTCAATCCTCCACTGGTTGAAATAACCAAGTAACGATCTGGATGAGTCTTAGCATCACTAGCTATCGTATACAACCACAAGTCCCCATGACAGGAAAATAAACAATAGTCAAATTTTAACCATATAACTGCAGCAACATCAATAGATGTCAAATGGGATGAGAACTTACTCAAAAACTTCCTACTTGCATTGCTACACCCAAAGTAAAATTCCGACCTTTTAGATCTCCAAAGATCATAGCCCTCCTATTTCAAAATCCCACACAATATATAATTACAATCATAAAACACACAATATAAGACCGAATCGTACCCACCAAACATACCTCTCTCTTCAAATTCATCCCACCACCGACAACGTGATTCTTTGCATTCTAATAAATCACATATAAAAGTATATTAGAAGAATTTCAATGCGATCCTAGAGAGAGATGCATTTTTCTCACCACTAAACGGCCTCGGATTTGAGCGGTGGAGGCAATTTGAGGGGAAAGGAACAAGAGGAGGGCAACAAGAAAAAGGAGAATAAGAATGAATAGAAAGGGAAAGCAACAAGATCGATGGTGATGCATGGGGTGATGGTGGTGGCCCCGACAACCATTAGCGTTCCATCGCAACAAAGCATGGAAAAAGAGGTCGGAGAAGCCACTATTTCCAGCGGCACTGTTATCTCTCTTAAGCTTCTTCCTCCTCAAGGCAAAGGGAAACGATGAAAGTGATTGTGGAAGTAGAGAACCGAAGAGGGAGCGGAGTAATTGCTTTTGATTCTCCATCTTCGCACTAACCCCTAATAAATGATTATGGCGTTGTTAATGGCATTGAAATTTCTTCTTCCTTTCTTCATCCTCTATGACGCCATTTTCTCTCCCCTACAATTTCTATTTATTTTTTTACTATTTTTTTTTTTTTTACAATTCTCTATAAAATCGTAAAAAGTAAGAATACACAATACTTGAACAATACACATTATAAAAAGTATTTAAAACTAACTGTTTTGAGTTTTTCCATTTGGGCTCTTGTTTTACAACAGGTGAGTTATTGGTGTACTTCAAACATGTAAATCAAATAATATGAAAGATGTGTCCATGAAGTTGTAAGTCAATTTGATTCTTGCAAGGATATTAATTGAACCATTAACTAATTTGATTTGTAGGTAGCTCATGCACCAATATACGCACGAGTAAAATAATGCACATGACGATGATAGATTGATAAATCAGCACTTTATTCATCCTAATCATATCCATTTTATCACCATCTATGATTTTTGTTTATGCTATTTATCTTAATCATCTTCTGCTATATGCTTTTTGTAGTCTAATAACATTTTTAAAAGTTAATGGTATGACAATCAATCTCAATGTGCTTGTACGCTCATGGAAGATTGGATTGTTGGCGATATGAATAGCTGCTTGATTATCGCAACATATGACCCTTGTGTGGAAACCTGGGTGACTCAAGGAGAGAACGAAAACAGAGGAGCTCACATGTAGTAGTTGTCATTGCTCTATAATCGGCCTCGACAGAAGATCCAGAAACGGTAGCTTATTTCTTGATTATCTAAGAAATGGGTGAAGTACCGAGTAAAATGAAGTAGCTTGTAGTGGAGCGTCGATTGATAGGGCAAGTTGCATAATCGGAGTCACAAAAGGCACGAATGCACATCAAATATAGCTTGATAAATGAGTAGTTTATTCATTTTAATCATGTCCATTTTATCATCATCTATGATTTTTGTTTAAGTTATTTAGCTTAGTTATCTTCTAAAATATGCTTTTTGTAGTCTAATAACACTTCTATAATTTAATAAATTAAAATAATTATACGATAATCCATTATCGCAACCATATATTATTTTCTTAAATATTAATTGGATTGATTTTATGCACTTGGATACATATAACCAAAAATCAAGTCTCATACTTTCACACAGTTTATAGGTTAGATGTGAGAGTAGTTACACGTGAAATATATTCACGTGGGGAAACTAGCATATTTTCTTGAGTAATACCATCAACAAGTGACTATATAATTAATAAAACCCTCGGTTGAGATTTAATGATGACAAGATATCAAACGAAATGTGTTGGGATCAATTGTGAGCCCACGTAAAAAAATTACGAGTTACTTGTCTAACATATAAGTTGTATTGTTAATTGGTTTCAGTATAAAACTCACCGACTCTATATTGGGCTTGAGGAGTTAGACTCAAAGTGGATTTCATTTTGTGATGGATTGAAATGCGAGTCTTGTTGAACCATCAAGGATTATTCCATAAGCATTCCATGTTTGAAGATTACCTCATTATTTAGGTTTTAGATCACGATACTACAACAAAACAGTTGAAGTCTTTAACCAACAAGTTTGCTTCCAAAACAACATTTGTTTAGCTTGTGAATGCAAGAAGGTATGAAACTAGAAGAAAATTTTAGATCAATTGATCTTTATTCTCTTAAAATTGTGTAATATTATAATGAGGTTTTATATCACGATACTACAACAAAACAATTGAAGTCTTTAGCCAACTAATTTGCTTCCAAACAACATTTGTTTAGCTTGCGAATGCAAGAAGGTATGAAACTCGAAGAACATGTTAGATCAATTGATCATTATTCTCTTAAAATTGTGATATATTGATGTTAACAATGATGGTGATGATGTTTTAATAGTGTTAGCATCTTTCTCCTTGATCCACGAGAACTTTGTTCAATCAACTCTTGGTGGGAAATATAATCTTACTCTAGAAGAAGTCATACATGCCCTCACTAAATTGCGGCATAGGACAAATGGTACAAGTACTAGAAAATCAGGCTTGTAGGTGCATAGTAGCAGAAAAGGGGAAGGCAAATCAATGAAAAGGAAATAAATATCACCTTCTCTTAAGGGTCCTAAACCAAATGATATTTATAAATATAACAAGGGTAAAGGGCGTTGGAATATGATGGGCTTTGGACATGAGACTTGATAGCATGTTTTCATATTATGTTTATAGACATGTTTTTATGTGATTTTTCCTTGTTTTACATGGATTAGGCATTCCTATCTTAGATAAAGCTTTAATGTCAAAGAATGCAATTCTCGTTGTGTGTTTATAGATATTTTAGGTCTCAAATGGAGCTTTAAAGAACATATTCAACATCTCAACCATCCCAAGAATCAATCACCATATCATCATCTACCTCATTGGAGTAAAGGAAGAAAGAAGGCAAGCTTGAACATTCACATGAAGCCATTGGATCAAAGGAAAACCCAAGTATGAACCATCGAGTGAAGCCTAACTCAAGCAAGGAGGAAGGATAAACTCGAGCTAAGAAGCATTAGAAATTTTGGTCGAGTTTACATTATCACTCGAGCAAAGAAGACAAGAAACTTGACCTAAGAAGACACTTCACTCAACCTAAGAAGGCTTAGCTGTAAGTAAGTTCATCATAGCCGGTGTGGACCCTCGAGTGACCACTCACTCAAGCAAGTAGTACAAGTTCACATGAGCTAAGAAGACAGAAATGCAAAGTTTAAACCTCTACCGAGTTTACAACATCACTCGAGCTAAGAAGATGAAAAACTTAAGAGAAGAAGACGAGGCACTCGAGCTAAGAAGACAAAGTTAAGTCGGTGGAACACTCGATGCTCTGCAAAAACCCACTCGACCTTACAAGCTTCATCCACTTGAGGTATCCACGCCGGGGTTCATCCACTTGCATAACTAACTCTCTTGCAACTTGATCAACTTGATTTCCAAGGGGACAATTACTTTTAGATGTATAAAATAGGTCTTTGGCTGATTGTAAATGTACCAACTCACACCATTCAAGTTACCATTTGATACATCTTTTTATTAGGTTTTAGATCATGTTTTTAGGATTAGTTTTAACATATTTTGACACGAGTTTGTATACTTTGTTACTAGTTTTCATTACATTTCTAGTATGGAAGTCTACACTCATTTTGTCTTTGTTCTCAGGAGGATTATTGGTGTTTTGGTGCATGATGGAGACGTTATGATTGATTTTTGAAGACTTGATGAAGAGGCTTTGAAGTTGGCGATATCTTGTCAAAGTTGTGCATGCACAGTGTTTGCCTCAAAACGTGCGTGCAAATAAGTTTTAATTTATAAAACTAGAATAAAAGCAAGCGAACCCGCAGTGTACGAATCGGCGTAGATTAGCAAGCAGGGAATTGGAGCAAAGGAAAACCCAAGTATGAACCATCGAGTGAAGCCTAACTCAAGTAAGGAGGAAGGATAAACTCGAGCTAAGAAGTATTAGAAGTGGAGTTGTCAATTTTGGTTGAGTTTACATCATCACTCGAGCAAAGAAGACAAGCAACTTGACCTAAGAAGACATTTCACTCGACCTAAGAAGGCTCAGCTGTAAGTAAGTTCAGCATAGCCGGTGTGGACCCTCGAGTGACCACTCACTCAAGCAAGTAGTCCAAGTTCACACGAGCTAAGAAGACAAAAATGCAAAGTTTAAACCTCTACCGAGTTTACAACATCACTCGAGCTAAGAAGATGAAAAACTTAAGAGAAGAAGATGAGGCACTCGAGCTAAGAAGACAAAGTTAAGTCGGTGGAACACTCGATGCACTGCAAAAACCCACTCGACCTTAGAAGCTTCATTCACTTGAGGTATCCACGCCGGGTTTCATCCACTTGCATAACTAACTCTCTTGCAACTTGATCAACTTGATTTCCAAGGGGACAGATACTTTGAGATGTATAAAAGAGGTCTTTGGCTGATTGTTAATGTACCAACTCACACCATTCAAGTTACCGTTTGATACATCTTTTTATTAGGTTTTAGATCATGTTTTTAGGATTAGTTTTAGCATATTTTGACACAAGTTTGTATACTTTGTTACTAGTTTTCGTTACATTTCTAGTATGGAAGTCTACACTCGTTTTGTCATTGTTCTCAGGAGGATTGTTGGTGTTTTGGTACATGATGGAGACGTTATGATTGATCTTTGAAGACTTGATGAAGAGGCTTTGAAGTTGGCGATATCTTGTCAAAGTTGTGCATGCATAGTGTTTGCCTCAAAACGTGCGTGCAAATAAGTTTTAATTTATAAAACTAAAATAAAAGCAAGCAAACCCGCAGTGTACGGACCGGCGTAGATTAGCAAGTATTCCAGAGTATCGAACTCATGGTATTGGAGCAAAGGAAAACCCAAGTATGAACCATCGAGTGAAGCCTAACTCAATCAAGGAGGAAGGATAAACTCGAGCTAAGAAGCATTAGAAGTGGAGTTGTCAATTTTGGTCGAGTTTACATCATCACTCGAGCAAAGAAGACAAGCAACATGACCTAAGAAGACACTTCCTCGACCTAAGAAGGCTTAGCTGTAATTAAGTTCAGCATAGCCGGTGTGGACCCTCGAGTGACCACTCACTCAAGCAAGTAGTACAAGTTCACACGAGCTAAGAAGACAGAAATGCAAAGTTTAAACCTCTACCGAGTTTACAACATCACTCGAGCTAAGAAGATGAAAAACTTAAGAGAAGAAGACGAGGCACTCGAGCTAAGAAGACAAAGTTAAGTCGGTGGAACACTCGATGCTCTGCAAAAACCCACTCGACCTTAGAAGCTTCATCCAGTTGAGGTATCCACGCCATCCACTTGCATAACTAACTCTCTTGCAACTTGATCAACTTGATTTCCAAGGGGACAGTTACTTTTAGATGTATAAAAGAGGTCTTTGGCTGATTGTAAATGAACCAACTCACACCATTCAAGTTACCGTTTGATACATCTTTTATTAGGTTTTGGATCATGTTTTTAGGATTAGTTTTAGCATATTTTGACACAAGTTTGTATATTTTGTTACTAGTTTTCGTTACATTTCTAGTATGGAAGTCTACACTCGTTTTGTCTTTGTTCTCAGGAGGATTGTTGGTGTTTTGGTGCATGATGGAGACGTTATGATTGATCTTTGAAGACTTGATGAAGAGGCTTTGAAGTTGGCGATATCTTGTCAAAGTTGTGCATGCACAGTGTTCGCCTCAAAACGTGTGTACAAATAAGTTTTAATTTATAAAACTAGAATAAAAGCAAGCGAACCCGCAGTGTACGGATCGGTGTAGATTAGAAAGTATTCCAGAGTACCGAACTCATGGTATTGGAGCAAAGGAAAACCCAAGTATGAACCATCGAGTGAAGCCTAACTCAAGCAAGGAGGAAGGATAAACTCGAGCTAAGAAGCATTAAAAGTGGAGTTTACATCATCACTCGAGGAAAGAAGACAAGCAACTTGACCTAAGAAGACACTTCACTCGACCTAAGAAGGCTTAGCTGTAAGTAAGTTCAGCATAGCCGGTGTGGACCCTCGAGTGACCACTCACTCAAGCAAGTAGTACAAGTTCACACGAGCTAAGAAGACAGAAATGCAAAGTTTAAACCTCTACCGAGTTTACAACATCACTCGAGCTAAGAAGATGAAAAACTTAAGAGAAGAAGACGAGGCACTCGAGCTAAGAAGACAAAGTTAAGTCGGTGGAACACTCGATGCTCTGCAAAAACCCACTCGACCTTAGAAGCTTCATCCACTTGAGGTATCCACGCAGGGTTTCATCCACTTGCATAACTAACTCTCTTGCAACTTGATCAACTTGTATTCCAAGGGGACAATTACTTTTAGATGTATAAAAGAGGTCTTTGGCTGATTGTAAATGAGCCAACTCACACCATTCAAGTTACCGTTTGATACATCCTTTTATTATGTTTTAGATCATGTTTTTAGAATTAGTTTTAGCATATTTTGACACAAGTTTGTATACTTTGTTACTAGTTTTCGTTACATTTCTAGTATGGAAGTCTACACTCGTTTTGTCTTTGTTCTCAGGAGGATTGTTGGTGTTTTGGTGCATGATGGAGACGTTATGATTGATCTTTGAAGACTTGATGAAGAGGCTTTGAAGTTGGCGATATCTTGTCAAAGTTGTGCATGCACAGTGTTTGCCTCTGTGCAAATAAGTTTTAATTTATAAAACTAGAATAAAAGCAAGCGAACCCGCAATGTACGGATCGGCGTAGATTAGCAAGTATTCCAGAGTATCGAACTCAGGGAATTGGTGAAACAAAATCAGTTTCAAGTAATCGAGCAATCAAAATTGTAGAAGCTTTGCAAATATTGGGAAAACAGCAACCCTAAAGATCCAGGTATCTAATTGTGGCAATCGATTCAAGTTATACTATATATATATATATATAAGGACAGAGTTGAGACTTGAAAAGGTATACTAAGGTAAGGTAATGTACGGTGAAATTCCAAAACCCTATATGTCTAACCAAAAGACTCTCTCTATAAAGGTTGTTGAGGCTGCAGTATAGAAAGAATCTAAAGGTAAGAATTAATCTTAAATATCCATGCCTAAACCCAAGGAATCAAAGACAAGCCAAAACGGTTAAGGTTGTGACACTTGAAACCGAAATAGAGGATGTTGAGTCTCACTACTATCTAGGAAAGGCAAGCCAAGGCTAGGTTAAAGCTAATCTTTAACTTTGGATCAAAGCAAAAGCAAAGTTCGTAAACCAGGGGAAATCACGGGTAGATCTTGAGAATCACGGCCGTGGAAACCAAGAACAACCCGTGATTTAGGGTGTCGACGATATTTCTCACACTCTCAGGGTCCAATCAAATTATGATCGATCTATCATCATCTAAGCCACAACTATCAACCCTTCACCTTAGAATTGCTAAAGGGTTTTAGCCAATAATCACCATTATGATATCAATAATCAAATTAACAAGAATGAATGATGAAAACCCTCGAAAACTCAAATAAAACTCAAAGCCAATCTCGAAATCCAAACACAAAGTAATATATTTATGAATTTAGAAGAATAGGAATAGAAACCCTCACAAAGATCTAGATAAGTCACAAAGACTGGGATGTCAATCCGTCCTTCAATGAAAACCCTAAGATATCTCCAAAAGTACACAATCTTCGAAAATATGTCTTTCACGAATCTCCAATCCTTAAGGTCGAAATGAAGCCTTAAGGCCGTCTCCAAACTCTAAGCGGCGCTAAGCAGGGATAAGCGAGCATTCCGAAAACTCCTTTCTCAAGCCTTTTTATAGGGCAAGATAGGGTTACGAGAAAGCCCAATGACGTGGCTGACGTGGCAATAATAATGCGTCACAAAATCACCAAAATCACGGTCATGAACAACTTTCCACGACCGTGGTTTAGAGCGTGGAACTTAATTACGGTGCCATATGATTTCCACGGCCGTGGTTTAGGCCGTGTAACTCTCTGTTTTGCTCCAAACTCACGTCCACGATCATGTTGCCAAATCTACGGCCGTGGTTTAGAGCGTGGTTCTTCAAATTACTTCTCCACGACCGTAATTCAGGGCGTGGTTCCTCAAATCCTTGGTTGTTGCCTTTGTTTCGTGACATCCTTCATCCATGTTCCTTCCTTAGCCTCTCCAATGCATCTCTTTGCTATCAAGCATGATCAAATACTTCTTTCCTTCCACATTTAGCTCCAATCCAAGTCTTTATTCACCTAAAAACAAAACGAAGCTAGTGCAGATCTCTATATCGACAAAGTGGGTGAACTAGCTCATAATTTCTTCAAACTCATATCTAAGAACACACTAAAGAGGGAAAAACAACTAAAACAAGTGCCTAAAATATAGTCATATTTCATGCTAACAAAATACCCCATACTTGCCACTTGCTTGTCCCCAAGCAAGGTTTTTAAAAGCTTAGAACATAAGGTAGAATGAAATATGAATGCAAAACAAAGCAAAACAATCTTTTTAGTTAATGTGCTTCTAGTCAATCGATCATCCTCAAACCTTGCTTCATTCATCCTTGAAAAACGTTTATATACACAAACCAAAGTATGCAAAGCAAAGGAACTTCATAAATTGCAAATACTTCAAGACAAACATCATAGCCTTCAAGTATTGTCAAAATCAAGCATGTGAAACTTCAATTTAGATCACCAAGTCAAATAACACTCTTATGATCTCAAGGACTTTCAGATAAGGTCAAGAATGCAGAAAAGGTGGGAAACTTGTAAAGGAATGTGGTGTATGAATCCAGGAAGAAGGGACAACACAAACTCTTTTCTTTTTTTTACCATTTGAACTTCCACCAATTTAGAGCTTTGCTCTAGACTTTTTGCACATAATTTTTCGACTTTACTTTTGGAGTTATGGACAGCGGTGCACAATAACCAAAGCCTAGGAGATTGACGTTTCTCAAATTCGAGATTCCTCAAACCCTTGATGCACATACCATAATCCGTTAGGAATATCGCTCAATCCGACTTTGACAAGACACAAACACCCGGCTATGTGAATGGTGTCGAGTTACTCATCGTCATGATTGACTTCCCCAAACCTAGAATTTTCCTACACTTTGAAAACAATTGCTTTCATGGCTCTCCCACATCAAATATGCCAAGATCAACTCTTCCTAAATCCCGGATAGGTAAAGGAGGCAATTATTTCATTGAGGGGCTAAATGATCAAAGAAAGAAGTAAGAAAATCGAGGTGCCTTAATCATTTCATAAAGAAGTATAAGAACTTATATTGTGATTTCAACCTTTGTTTCTCAATATGATTTAGATAAAACCTTCACATTATGAAACTTGCAAGAAAGGATAAACAACATACTCAATCTCTTCACAATTCATAATTTAGTTTAAGCATACAATTGTCATCAAAAACTCATTCCACAAGTAGTTTTCATCATAGAAATCATCTCTAATCTTAGAAGCACAAATATTTTCAAATTTTTATGGGTTTTTCAAAGACTTTTTCATGCACTGCAATAATGAAATGTGTGACAATGAAAGGAAACATGCAAGTGTTCATAGTCATGTAAAGCAAAGTGAGTAGAGTTATTACAAATGATAGTCACACCCCACCCCATACTTGAAACATACATTGTCCTCAATGTTCAAAAGAAATAAAGAAGAGAAAGAAAAGCAAAAGGAACTCACTAATGGCGGTGTGGTGGCTCAAACCGGCGGTCAATCAACGTCATCACTATGGAGGAGGCGGTGGTGGATATGGAAAGAAGTCTGAGCTAAAAGGCCGCCCAAACTGCTGGCGGTAGACGTCCCTCAAGATGCGGTCATTCTCCTGGCTCCGTGCGTCATGAGTCTCCTGTCGGATCTCTAGATCTCCCACTCTCCTCGAAAGATCGGTGGCCCATCTTGGAAGCTGCGAATACCAATCCGACGGCTGTCCGTACCATGCTGGAGCGTCCTGAGGTGGAGGATTCGGTGCCACCGGTGCCTGCTCATACCATGGAGGAGGAGCTCCCATCCATGACGGTTGCTCTCCATACCAAGTGGGTGGAGCCTCCATCCAAGTCGGCCTCTCACTCACGCTAGCCCTGCGTGAAGAAGAGGCACCGAAAGGTCTAGAAGGACGGGGAGAACGTCTAGGTGGGTCCGGAAAGGCATCCGGCTGATCCGGGAATTTACCAAAGGTATGCTCATCACCTCCTACATCATGGTCATCACCTCCTCTCATCTCCTCATCATCATCCCCAGCTGGGATATCATCCGGCACATACGGAGGAGCTACAAGTCTATTGGCATGCATGGCCGCAAAGGTCGCCTTCCAATTATGGCGTGCGGCCATAATGGAGTACTCGGGAAGTCAAGGGATACCTCTACCACCCCTCTCCTCCCATGGCATGGTTGCGGTAGGTGGAGCTTGGTGGTGAGGAAAGATAATGTCTCTAGTCATGAGCCCGTTGAGACCCAAAGGTCTCTCCGCTATCCTAGTACAAGCGGAGTAATCTATCACTAGTTGGTTGGCTATATGAGTTAGCATACCACCATAATCAATGTTCCCGGCTTTCTTGTTCTTCAACTTACTCATGGTGGAGGCAAGGAGGGTGGCACAATCGGCGAGTCTACCATTAAGCATGCAATAAAGGAGGAAGAGCTCATCGGTCTTAATCTTTTGTGGGGTCTCAGTCCTAGGGAAGAGAAACTCGGAAAGGACCCTATGAGCTATCTTCAAGGCTAAGTGGTAGATGAGCTTAGCCTTGGTGTCGTCCGGTTGTCAACGATCCTCACTAGCATATATCATAGCAATCTCCTCCCAAAAATCTATAGCATACACCCCACTAGGAAACCTACCATTGAAGCTCTCATGGAACCCAAAGAAGGTTCCAAACTGAACAATGGAGACCTCATAGTCTTGCTCCATTAGCCTAAAGGATACCGTTCGGTTCATATGGCTATGCTCAAAGGAAGTCACAAACTCCCTTGTTATCTCCTCATAGGCGTCCTCTCTAATAGCGGAGAAGATGATCAATCCAGCTCTATCCAAGAGCCATGTCAAATCATTCACAACATTGAGAGGCTCAAGCTCCTCAAGGACTAGGTATCGAGGTCCTATGACCGGCCTCTTCTCGATCCTTTCTAAGGCTCCTAGGTAGTCTTCATGGATAGTTGGGATTCTAGGAGGTCGTGGTGATGGTGGTTCACTAGGGGAGGTTGGAAAGAGGAGGAGCTATCGTCCTTTCTCTTCTTGTTCCTGCTAGACTTTCTCCTAAACATTTTTCCCTTCGACAGAAAAAATTACGGTATGTTCTTGGTAAACCACGGCCGTGGAACTTACAGGGACCGTGGTTTTGGTCTGTTTTTCTCAAATCTCAGCAAATTAACACCAAACTCAGCAATCACTGTCCTAGACTAATTCCAATTCCAATTTCAATCAGTTCTCCTAAATTCTTGCGAAGAAATTGAACCGAATTGACAAAGTAGAGAAAAGGGAGAAAAACCTAGATTTTGGATCTTTCAAATCCAAATTCCTTCTTCTGAGTGGATTGTTCACTTGGTTTGTTGCTTGGATCGTGTAGATGATAAAAAATTCTCCACTTTAGGCTCAAGAATCGAACGAATCGGACTCCGAACGAAGAATCACGGGTTGAGGATGATTGTCGGCGATTTTGGGCGTGGTTTGGGGCGTGGATTTGGGATTTTGGTGTGTTTTTGTGAAGGAAGGTGGTTTATATAGTGCCCGTAAAATTTTTGAAAATCACGGTCACTTGGGCCAAACCACGGACGTGGAAATGTACGGAACCCGTGGTTTTGATGAATTTTGCTTGATTTTGGGGAATTACGGTCACATGTTACTTCCACGGCCGTGGTTTAGGGCGTGGAAGTTTCTGTTGTGTGCCAACATCCAAGTTTCGTCAATTCCTTCCAACTTTTGCTTCTTTCCTTTGCCCAACCCCTATTCCTACATCCAAAAACATAACATACCGGAGGTATCGAGGAAAAAACAAAGCAAAAACAACTAAACTAAACTACTCTAAGAATGAAAACAAAAAGGTAAGTGCAATACCTTGGGTTGTCTCCCAAGAAGCGCTTGTTTTGGGTCCATAGGTAGACCGTTCCTGTGTTTATTCGAGGGTAATCGGAGCGATTTCCTCAACCGGGAGCTCCGGTGAATACTTCTTAAGACGTTGGCCATTCACCTTGAAACTTCCGCTCTTTTCACCCCATACTTCAACTGCGCCATGGGGAAAAACACGTTTGATTAGATAAGGTCCAGTTCAACAAGATTTAAGCTTACCTGAAAAGAGACGAAGTCTCGAATTGAAGAGGAGAACTTGATCTCCTTCTTTGAGATCCTTTGGAATGATATGCTTATCATGCCAACGCTTCACCCTTTCTTTGTAAATCTTGGCGTTTTCATAGGCGTTCAAGCGGAGTTATTCGAGCTCATTAAGGTCCAAGAGGCGCTTCTCGTCTGCTTCCTTCATCTCGAAGTTCAACCACTTCACAGCCCATTACGCCATGTGTTCTAGTTCAACCGGGAGATGACAAGACTTTCCATACACAAGGTTGTATGGTGTTGTACCTATGGGAGTCTTGTATGCAGTCCTATATGCCCATAATGCATCATCCAACTTCAAAGACCAATCCTTCCTTGTCTTTGAGACCGTCTTCTCAAGGATGCCCTTGATCTCTCTATTTGAAATCTCCACTTGTCCACTTGTTTGTGGTTGGTAGGGAGTGGCGATCTTGTGAGTCACCCCATACTTAGCTAGTAGAGTTTCGAATCGTCGGGCAATGAAGTGTGAACCTCCGTCACTAATGATGGTCCGTGTTGTCCCAAACCTTGGTAAAATAGTTCTATTAAAGAACTTAACAACAACCATGACATCATTAGTTGGAGAGGCAATAGCTTTAACCCATCTCGAAACATAATCTACAGCTAGAAGTATGTATTGGTTTCCACAAGATGACGGGAAAGGTCCCATGAAGTCTACTCCCCAAACGTCAAAGATTTCTACCTCCTGAATGTTGTTGAGGGGCATCTCGTTTCTCCTAGAGATGTTTCCCGTTCTTTGACAAGCATCACAACACGAAACAAAGGTTTGCACATCCTTAAATAAAGTAGGACAAGAGAATCCAGATTGCAATACCTTAGCGCTAGTTTTATTGGAACTAGCGTGTCCTACACAAGGTAGTGAATGACAATGACGAATGACACTTTGTATTTCGTCTTCCGGCACGCATCTCCTAATGATGTCGTCTGTACCTCTCTTGAAGAGTAGAGGTTCATTGCAAAAGTATTGCCGGACATCCCTAAAGAACTTCTTTTGTGCGTAGGATAATCCGGGAGGTATTTCCTGACAAACCAAGTAATTTACAAAATCAGGAAGCCAAGGTTTGTTACCTCTAGATATCTTGTCGATGCACTCCTCTATGATGTGTAAGTGCTCATCCGGAAAGGAGTCATCTATGGGTAGAACGTCGTCTTCAATGTGTGGTAGACGACTCAAATGATCCGCGACAAAATTTTCCGAGCCTTTCTTGTCACGGATCTCTAGATCGAATTCTTGTAGGAGAAGAATCCATCTAATCAGCCTTGGTTTCGCATCCTTCTTGGCAAGTAAATACCGGATCGCAGAATGGTCCATGTATACAATCACCTTTGTACCTACAAGATAAGAACGAAACTTTTCAAAGGCATATACAATAGCTAAGAATTCCTTTTCCATTGTGGCGTAGTTGAACTACGCTTCATCTAGCGTCTTGCTAGCATAATAGATAGCATTGGTTCGGCCTTCTTTCTTTTGACCAAGCATAGCTCCAACAGCTACGTCACTCGCATAACACATAACCTCGAACGGGAGATTCCAGTCCGGAGGTTGGATAATCGGGGCTGAAATGAGAGCTTCCCGGATCTTGTAGAAAGCATCTAAACAATCCTGTGAGAAATCAAAAATTGAATCCTTCATCAATAGATTAGTAAGCGGTTTCGATATCTTAGAAAAGTCTTTGATAAAACGTCTATAAAATCCAGCATGTCCTAGAAAACTTCTTATCCCTTTCACCGAATATAGAGGGGGAAGTTTCTCTATGGTTTGTATCTTAGCCTTGTCTACCTCAATCCCTCTACTAGAGATTAAGTGTCCTAGCACAATGCCTTCCTTTACCATGAATTGACACTTCTCCCAATTAAGAACTAGGTTAGTGTCTTCACACCTTTGCAACACAAGAGAGAGGTTAGAAAGACAATTATCAAATGAAGAACCATAAAAAGAAAAATTGTCCATAAAAACCTCCATTATCTCCTCAATATACTCCGAAAAGATGGTCATCATGCACCTTTGAAAGGTGGCTAGGGCGTTGCAAAGCCTAAATAGCATCCTTCTATATGCGAACGTCCCCCATGGGCACATGAATGTGGTCTTCTCTTGATCGTCCGGCTGGATTGGAATCTGGAAGAAACCACTATAACCGTCAAGATAGCAAAAAATAGGAGTGTTGTGCTAACCTCTCAAGCATTTGATCAATGAATGGTAGTGGGAAGTGATCCTTCCTAGTTGCATTGTTCAGCTTGCGGTAATCAATGCACATCCTCCATCCCGTCACGGTTCTTGTAGGAATGAGTTCATTGTTCTTGTTGGTGATAACCGTCATTCCTCCTTTCTTCGGGACAACTTGAACGGGGCTCACCCACTTGCTATCGGAAAAGGATAGATGATACCTGCGTCAAGTAACTTAAGAATTTCCTTCTTAACAACCTCCTTCATGATCGGATTTAACCGTCTTTGAGGTTGTCGCGAAGGTTTAAAATCTTCCTCCATTAGAATCTTGTGCATGCATAATGATGGTTTAATTCCTACAAGATCCTCTATGGTATAACCTAAGGCTTTCCTATGTTTCCTTAGAACAACCATTAGTTTCTCATGTTCATCTTCATTTAATTCGAAACTAACAATTACGGGAAAAGTAGAATTAGTTCCAAGAAATGCATACCGAAGATGTGTGGGAAGTGGCTTCAATTCCATTGCTATTGATGCCTTTGATGAGTCTTGAGATGTGTCCGACGCTTCCTTAGAAGTCTCTAAGGGTGTAGGAGTGATGGAAGAAGACTCAAGAGTATTTGAGGAAAGAACGGAATTGTTCTCAGAAATACCCAAAATTACGGCACCACTGTTACTTCCACGGCCGTGGTTTAGGGTGTGGAAGTCAATTATGGCATCACTGGTGGTTCCACGGCCGTGGTTTTGGCCGTGTAACTTACTGGTGCTCTCCGAATAGCTGGTTACGGTCATCTTGGGGGAAAACCACGGCCGTGGAATAGCACGACTGACCGTGGTTTCTCACATTTTCTGAGCCATCGTAGAGTTTTTCAAACTCTTCCTCTTGCACTTCCTTTAGCTCCTCCAAGGCTTCAATCTCCTCATTGTAATCCTCTTCATCTCCTTTTTCTATGATGCTCATGGTAATGACCTTTTACAATGGATCTTTGAATAGAATCGAGCTTACTTCTTCTCTAGACGCTTCCTCGTGATAGATATTGAACATGTCATCTCCAAGAGCTGGTTCTTTCATAAAAGTTGAGAGAACAAACTCAACTTTCTCTTCACCTATTTCGAAAGCTAGTCTAGCATTCTTGCAATCCACTATACAACCGGATGTTGCAAGAAACGGTCTTCCGAGTATGATCGGAACCGGACAATCTGCAGGAATGTCAAACACAACAAAATCAATTGGAATGTAAAACTTACCGATCTTGACTGGGACGTCTTCAATGATACCGACGGGACGAGTTATGGATCGATCCGCCATGTATAACGTCATCTTCACCGATTTAGGTTCACCTAAACCGATCTTCCTACACAAAGCAAGCGGAATAATGCTTACGCTTTCTCCCAACTCACAAAGGGTGTCACATGTGACTTCTCCTACTCTAATTGGAAATCAAATTGACCCCGGATCTCTCAGCTTTGGGGGCATCTTTTTAGTCATCGTTTTGATGAGCTCCAAAGATTCCGAACTCATCTTGACTTCTCCAAAGTCTTCTAGCTTCCTCTTGTTAGAGAGGAGCTCTTTCAAGAACTTCCCATAAGTGGGCATACCTACAATTGCATCAATAAAAGCTATATTAATACGCAGTTTGCTCATGAGTTCATTGAACTTACCGAATTGCTTGTCTACGCGCGCTCTTGCTCTAGACTGCGTGAATGGTAGGGGAGGTTTATAAGCTGGAGGAGGAACGTAGACATCTTCCTTCTACTTCCCCTTATCTTTCTCCTTCTCGGCTGGGACTTCCACAAACTTGGGCTGCGGGTCGGTGGTTGTAACGCCACTCCTAGTAGTGATAGCCATCACCCTTCCCTTTGGATTGTCCTCCGTTTTTCCGGGAATCTTTCCTTGATCTCTAGGAACTTCTTCGGCCTTGCTGAACATATGGTTTTCTAAAGATTTTTGAGCTTTATCAACCTTAGTTATGTAACTCTCTAGTCCTTGAAGCTTTCCTAGAATCGTCTCCAACATAGGATCGGACTTCTCCTTCTCCTTATTGTTCGAACCATTTGATGTTTGCCCCTGGATTTTCAAAGGGGTAGAAGAAGAGGGAGATGTTAGTGAATTTCCAAAATTTGAATAGGGATTACCGGAATTTTGTTGTTGGTTGGAACGCCAATTGTTGTTGGAATTTTGGTTGTTGTTGTTATTCCAATTGTTGTTCCGATTGTTGTTCCGGTTGTTGTTCCTATTTCCTTGGTGGTGGTTGTTGTTGTTGTTGTTGTTGCCTAAGTAGCCAACATCTTGCTCCTTGGCTTTTGAAGGCCAGCTCTAATGATTTTCTTCAACTCCTTGATTTCGGTGTTAAGGGAGAATATTTGAGTTTGTGCAGCTTGTGTTAGCTTGACTCCCGGCTCTACCTTCCGGTGGGAATACTTCTCAATCACTTGGGGTTGCTTCTCAATGAAGTCCCAAGCGTCATCCTCTCTCATATCCATGAATGTACCACAAGAGAGAGATTGGAGGTTGAATTGTGTGTCCACATCCAACCCCTTGTAGTAAATCTCCAATAGCTCCAGCTTTGAAATGCCATGGTGTGGGCAATCCAATAAGAGGTCCTGAAATCTTTCCCATGATTGAAACAAACTTTCATTAACTTTCATAGAAAATGCATTAATTTTACCTCTCAATTTTGCCGTCTTGGATGGCGGAAAGAACTTGGTGAGGAACTCCGAAGATAGATCCTCCCATGTGGCAAGCTTTCCAGCTGGAAGAGCTTGATACCAAGCCAAAGCTTTGTCCTTCAAAGAGAAGAAGAATGGCTTGATCTTGTAGTTGTTGTTGGTAGCCCTTTTTGGCTTCAATGTCTCCATGAGAATCTCAAAATTCTGCAAATGTTGGTGTGGAGATTCAGCACTAGTTCCACCAAATTGACTTTGGCGAACCATGGTGATAACTTGCGGGCTAAAACTGAATTCCTGGATGTCCTCGGCTCCGAAATTCACACCTAGATGGCGCGGTTGCTGAATTGGATCCATCCTTTGCCCGAGAGTTCGTGGTTCATCCCCTCCATTAGCAACTCTCACATCTCCAACGGGAATGCGAGGAACAACCGGTGGTCTTGGGTTGTTGCGAACGGGGTGAATCACCGGATCAATATCCTCAAGTGGTGGCATATCCTCATCCTCATCGTCGGATGATTCAACTCTAATGGACTTAGTTGGTTTCTTGACCTTCTTCTTCTTGGCGTCATTCAGCTCCAACTTCATGTCCAACATCATAGCTTTGAGTTCATCAATTTGAAATTGATGACTCGTTAACTCGTCCAAACGAGCTTTCTCACTCAACTTAAGTTGAAGTTGAGCTTCATCCAATTCAGCTTGGATGTTTCTCTCATTCTTTTCAGCCATCTTTTTCTCTTTCAACATTCTTCTTAAAGTTTTCTCAAGTTCTGGATCGAAAGGAACTAGATTTTTGGTGGATCTAGTCTTTCGCATATACCTAAAGAATCTGCAAAAAATCACTCACAAAGAGATATCAAATAACAAGAGCAAAAGCTCCCAAGCTGGACAACCGAAAACCGGAATTGGTCTTGACCAACTCCCCGGCAACGGCGCCAAAAACTTGTTCGCCTTAAAACATGCGTGCAAATAAGTTTTAATTTATAAAACTAGACTAAAATCAAGCGAACCCGCAGTGTACGGATCGGCGTAGATTAGCAACTATTCTAGAGTATCGAACTCAGGGAATTGGTGAAACAAAATCAGTTTCAAGTAATTGAGCAATCAAAACTGTAGAAGCTTTGCAAATATTGGGAAAACAGCAACCCTAAAGATCCAGGTATCTAATTGTGGCAATCGATTCAAGATATACTATATATATATAAGGACAGAGTTGAGACTTGCAAAGGTATACTAAGGTAAGGTAATGTACGGTGAAGTTCCTAAACCCTATATGTCTAACCAAAAGACTCTCTCTATAAAGGTTGTTGAGGCTGCAGTATAGAAGGGATCTAAAGGTAAGAATTAATCTTAAATACCCATGCCCAAACCCAAGGAATCAAAGACAAGCCAAAACGGTTAAGGTTGTGACACTCGAAACCGAAATAGAGGATGGTGAGTCTCACTACTAACTAGGAAAGGAAAGCCAAGGCTAGGTTAAAGCTAATCTTTAACATTGGATCAAACCCAAAAGCAAAGTTCATAAACCATGGGAAATCACGGCTAGATCTTGAGAATCACGGCCGTGGAAACGAAGAACAACCCGTGATTTAGGGTGTCGACGATGTTTCTCACACTCTCAGGATCCAGTCAAATTACGATCGATCTATCATCATCTAGGCCACAACTATCAACCCTTCACCTTAGAATTGCTAAAGGGTTTTAACCAATAATCATCATTATGATATCAATAATCAAATTAAGAAGAATAAAACATGAAAACCCTCGAAAACTCAAATAAAACTCAAAGTCAATCTCGAAATCACGGCTAGATCTAGAGAATTCACAAAGAATGGGATGTCAATATGTCATTCAATGAAAACCCTAAGATATCTCCAAAAGTACACAATCACCGAAAATACGTCATTTATGAATCTCCAATCCTTAAGGTCAAAATGAAACCTTAAGGTCATCTCCAAACTCTAAGCGGCGCTAAGCAAGGATAAGCAAGCATTCCGAAAACTCCTTTCTCAAGCCTTTTTATAGGGCGAAATAGGGTTACGAGAAATCCCAATGACGTGGCTGACGTGGCAATAATAATGCGTCACAAAATCACCAAGATCACGGTCATGAACAACTTTCCACGACCGTGGTTTAGATTGTGGAACTTAATTACGGTGCCATATGAATTTCACGGCCGTGGTTTAGGCCGTGTAACTCTCTGTTGTGCTCCAAACTCACTTCTCCACCACCGTAATTCAGGGCGTGGTTCCTCAAATCCTTGGTTGTTGCCTTTGTTTCGTGACATCCTTCATCCATACTCCTTCCTTAGCCTCTCCAATGCATCTCTTTGCTATCAAGCATGATCAAATACTTCTTTCCTTCCACATTTAGCTCCAATCCAAGTCTTTATTCACCTAAAAACAAAACGAAGCTAGTGTAGATCTCTATATCGACAAAGTGGGTGAACTAGCTCATAATTGCTTCAAACTCATATCTAAATACACACTAAAGAGGGAAAAACAACTAAAACAAGTGTGATACGCCCCCGGATGGCGATGTCATCCGTGTTTCCAGCTAGAAGGACCCGCACATTTTGAAGACAATTATTATTAATCGGGTATTTAATAATGAGTGTTTTTATATTCGGAACTTTAATTCCGGAACTTAATTCCGTGGATTAAATTCCGACCTTTCATATTTTAGGCTTTTCATATTCGAAACTTAATTCCGACTTTAATTCCGTCATTTATCGTTGACTCTTTGTATGGCCTCCATCCACTATATAAGGATGGCTTGGCTCATTTGTAAAAACATGTCTAAGTTGAATACTAAGTATTGAGAAGGAAAACCCTCTTACTTAGTTTAGGCATCACCTTCTTCTCCCACCCTCTTAAAATTCTTATCTTGGATCTAGTCTTTGATCCAAGCCTCCACATTCGAGGATCCTTTTGAAGGATCAACCAAACGCTTCCGCCACCCAAATTATACATTTGATCCGATTCAAACGATCAAGAAGAAGTAGTTGAAGTTCCTCCTCGAGCTAGATCGCCCGTTTTTCTATCATTGGTATCAGAGCAAAGGGATCTAAGCTAAGTTATCTTTACTCTTGTTTTTGTGCGTTATCATATTCATCCTTTTTGCCTTTTGTTCATCATCACCTTCATCTCGTTCTTCGCATCTTCTTCCATGTTCTTGAAATTTTTTTTTCGATCCATTTTGCAAAGCAAATTTAGGAGATTTTTGGTTTGCCATCAAACCATTAATCAAAAAAAAAAAACAAAAAACATTTTTCCTCACCCAATCCGACATTTTTGTTAATCAATTTCACCATTTTCTTGGGATTTTTTTGTTGACAAAATCGGATATCACGCCTTTTGATATTCCAAAAACCAAAAATAAAGCAAAAATCTTCAAAAAACGGATTTGTTTCAAAGAAAAGTGGATTCATCTCTTGCATTCCAAAGGTTGCATTCAAAAGTTTCAAAAAGAAACAATTCCACAAAAACAAAAGTAAAAGACGTCCGGCAAACCGGTCCATCCAAAAAATCGGATTTTTTGAAAAGGTCAAAGACCAAAGCAAGTAAAACTTGCCGATAAACAATCTGTTCATTTCCTATCTCTCCATTTTCTTACAAGTTGCAAATTTTCTCTTGAATTTGTGTGCATTTTGGTTCAAATTTGTTGGATTTTTCTTCCTTGCCTAACCGCCACACGGCCTTCCCAAAGGTAGAACCTTAACGCACTTGAACTTGGGTAACGTTGACTTATCTTGTCACCTTGCTCATTTGATTGCTTGCAATTTTGTGTCCAATTTTGGAGTTATGACTAACGTCACAATGGAAAATTCTCAGGAATCTAGTGAAAGGCAAGAGCTCACTACTTTGACCGAAGAAAATGCCTCCCTTAGGCAAGAACTTGAAACTTTGAAGGCCCAAATGCGTGCCCTTACGACCGCTCTACCGAATCCAAATGGAACCTTGGTCGATGCTTCCACGCCCAATGGACGTCGCAAAGGCAAAGGTATCTTGGGAGCCGAACCATCTAACGGTCGACGGCTTGCCTCCGTCATTGAAAATCACGGGCCCTCCCAAAATGACGGTCATGAGTCCCACAATGAAGGTGACGAGAACCCTGACCCTTCTCCAAATGATTTGCTATATGTTGACACGGAGAATCGGCACAAACGCTATGAGCACAACCGACGTAAGTATGGCACTTTCCCTCCTCCATCTAGTGCCCAACGCACCAACCGTCCCTCCCGGGTTGATGACCGGTATCATCATCAAACAAATGATCGCTCTCAACGTCCCGAGAATGATCGGTCCGGACAACGCCGCCAACGGCATAGCCGGCAATCGATGTATCATGATTATGGGGAGTATGACGAGAGAGATGACTTTGATGAGTTCTCCGATGATGAGTCGGACTTGGAGCGGGTGGCACATGTCCGTCCATGGCATCCACCCATTCGAGAGCCTTTTGAGGACCAAGATCGAGGAGAAGAATGGTTGCCTCCTCCTAACCTACAAAGGCGTGCACCACATAATCATGGGCGCCAAAGGCATAACGATGGCCACCGGCAAGCCCATCACGAAGACGCCTATATAGCACCACCCCGACCGGATCCCTACCGAGCTCATAGGGAAGGTAAGGTTAAATTTCCGGTATTTTATGGTGAATATGATCCTTGTGCATTTCTTGATTGGGCACATGATATGAAAAGAGCTCTCAAGCATTTCCATTATGAGGAGTATGAGAAAATCGAAGTGGCGACACTTTACTTTGAAGGTGATGCAAAATCTTGGTGGAACCGGTACGAGACCAACCGTGAGAACCGAGGATGGGCACCGGTTGCGACATTTGATCAATTGATCTATGTCATGACTAAGAAGTACGTGCCTGACGACTTCAAAAACGACATGCGGTTGCAAATTGCCGAATTCCAACAAGGAAGCCTTACTCCGGTGGCTTACTTAGCCAAGCTGGAGGACATGCACATGAAGGCCGGTATCTCGGCCTCCGCCTCCGCCCTTCGAACCAAATTCATAAGCGGCCTTAATCCGTCAATCCGGCGTTCCCTCGAGATTGTCCCTTACAAGGACTTGGGAGCCTTATGTCACGCCGCCATGAAACTTCACAAGCAACAACTCGAAACGCCTCGATACTCAAGGTATCATTCTTCCACTAGTCAATACTCTTATACCACTAATTCCCGTTCTCGAGATGTTTCTAGTCTCCAAGATTCCGGAGCCGCTAAAGGATCACCACGGATGAGTCAACCCACCCGGCAAGCGGCTACCGAGAAAACACCATACCGTGACACCGTTGCTCCAACACAAACGCCTCCGGGCCGAACCCAACAAGGATCTCAAACGGTGGCCCGCCCAAGAGAACCCGTGTGTTTCAAATGTAGTGGTTTTGGTCATGTCCAACGTGATTGCCCGAACACTAAGCGGGTGATGTTTGCTAACCCGTCATATGCCGATGGCGAAGAGGAATATGATGGTGATATTCTCTTGGAAGATGACCAAGATGCCGACCCCTACTATGGCATGGAGCCAGGCGACGACCAACTTGCTTGCGGTCCGGCACAACCAGGTAAGTTTGCTCTAGTCTCTCGTCGTATTTTGGCTATAAAAGAGCATCTCCCTATTGACCAACGCGAGAATCTCTTCCACTCTCGTTGCTTGGTCAATGACACTAGTCTCTCTCTTATCATCGATGGGGGTTCGTGTTGTAATATTGTCAACGAAAAAGTGGTGAAACACTTTAAGTTGCCTACAACCCCCCACCCACAACCTTACGGACTCCAATGGATTTCCGATAAGGCAAGTGACACCATCACACAACAAGCGTGGGTGACGTTTTCTATTGGTGCTTATGTTGATAAGGTCCTTTGTGATGTTATCAAAATGGACGCCACACATGTATTGTTGGGACGACCATGACAATTTGACCGTAAAACTTTTCATGATGGTTATCTCAACCGGTACATGTTCCAATATAGTGGAAAACGGATCACACTTTTGCCTATGACTCCACATGAAATTTTAGTTGACTATGCAGAACGAAAAAGGCAACAAGTTATCGATGACGCCACCAACATCGGCCTCTCCTCGAACCTCTCCCGATGTTATGGATGCTCATACTTCCGGATCCCGTTCCTCCGGCCCTAAGGTTAATGCTACCGAAGCAAGAGGTAGTAAGAGCATTGTCCCAACACATGCACCTCCCGCTCCTACCATTCAAGGGCGATGTGAGCCACGAATCCTATTGGCTCGACTACATGATTTGACACCGGTCATGGAAGGTAAGTTTCCTTGTTTCTTACTTGCCCCTTTTTGCTTATCTATTTTTCATGACCCAAGTAACGTGCCACACGAGGTGTCTTTGTTGTTGTCCGAATTTCAGGACATTTTGACCGACAAACTACCACCCGGCTTGCCACCAATCCGAGGAATTGAGCACCAAATCGACTTGGTGCCCGGCGCGTCTTTGCCCAACCGTGCCGCCTACCGTGCAAGTCTGGAAGAGACCAAGGAGCTACAACGCCAAGTCCAAGAGCTCCTAGACCGGGGATATGTTCGTGAGTCTTTGTCTCCATGTGCCGTGCCGGTCATACTTGTGCCCAAGAAAGACGGATCTTGGCGGATGTGCGTCGATTGCCGAACCATCAATCAAATTACCGTCAAGTACCGCCATCCGATCCCGCGCCTCGATGATATGTTGGACGAGCTCCATGGCACCACCATATTCTCAAAGATCGATCTCCGGAGCGGATACCATCAAATCCGCATGGCCGAAGGTGATGAATGGAAGAAAGCTTTCAAGACGAAGCATGACCTCTACGAATGACTTGTCATGCCATTTGGTCTCTCCAACGCCCCGTCCACATTCATGCGCCTCATGAACCACGTCTTGCGCCGATTTTTGGGTATTTTCGTAGTAGTTTACTTTGATGATATCCTTGTCTTTAGTAAGTCTTTGGATGAACACATTGGGCACCTTCACCAAGTGCTCGAGTGCCTTAGACTAGAGCAATTATTTATCAATTTGGAGAAATGTGTCTTTTGCTCGGACACCACAATTTTTCTTGGCTATGTCGTGCCTTAGGACGGACTACGAGTGGACGAATTAAAAGTTCGTGCCATTCGGGAGTGGCCTACTCCTACTACGGCCACCATGGTTCGAGCCTTTCTCGGCTTAGTGGGCTTCTATCGACGCTTTGTCAAGGACTTTAGCTCGATAGCGGCACCGTTACATGAGCTTACTAATAAAGGTGTAACATTTGAGTGGTGTGACACCCATGCTCGAGCGTTTGAGTCGCTCAAAGACGTCTTTGTAATGCGCCACTACTTCAACTCCCCAACTTTTCGAAAACCTTTGAGGTGGAGTGTGACGCATCTAATGTGGGCATTGGGGGGGGGGTTATCCTACAAGAGAATCAACCCATTGCTTAATTTAGCGAAAAACTTTTCGGTCCCTCACTCAACTATCCAACTTATGACTAGGAACTATATGCTTTAGTTCGTTGTCTAAAAACATGGCAACATTACTTGTGGCCGAAAGAGTTCGTGTTTCATTCGGATCATGCGGCTCTTTCGTATTTCAAGGGTCAAACTACTTTGAGTCGGCGCCATGCTAGTTGGGTAGAATTTCTTGAGACCTTTCCTTATGTCATTCGACATAAGAAAGGTAAAGAAAATGTGGTAGCCGACGCACTTTCTCGACGATATATCCTTCTTGTGCATATGCACGCCAAGATCCATGGCTTTGCTCTTATCAAAGAGTTATATGCCACGGATCTTGACTTCAAGGATATATTTGCTCAATGCTCTGACCTCCGAGAGCATGAGTCTTTCTTTATTAACGATGGCTACTTATTCCGTACGGGC
The DNA here is from genome assembly GCA_033239125.1 of Fagopyrum homotropicum. NCBI lineage: Eukaryota > Viridiplantae > Streptophyta > Magnoliopsida > Caryophyllales > Polygonaceae > Fagopyrum > Fagopyrum homotropicum. The sequence continues at coordinate 106,738,198 of BSWB01000002.1, forward strand.
AAGCTTTGTATCCCGCGCTCGAGTATTCGTCATTTGTTGATAAAGGAGGCCCATGAGGGTCGTGGTCACTTCGGTGCTACCAAGACTCTCGCCGCTCTACAAGAGCACTTTTTTTGGCCCCAGATGCGCAAGCATGTGACATAGTTTTGCACAAGTTGCATCACATGTCACCATGCAAAATCGCGCCAAGGTCCGGATGGATTGTATTCTCCTTTGCCTATACCAATGAGACCTTGGGAGGATCTTTCTATGGACTTTGTGGTTGGCCTACCCATGTCAAAACGAGGCAAAGACTCCATCTTAATGGTAGTCGATCGTTTTTCAAAAATGGCACATTTTATCGCATGTAAGAGCACACAAAATGCTAGCGAAGTAGCTACCCTTTTCTTTGACAATGTTGTGCGCTTACATGGAATACCGCGTTCCATCCTTAGTGATCGGGACGTAAAGTTTTTGAGCCATTTTTGGAGAACCTTATGGGGGAAACTTGGAACCAACTTATTGTTTTCAAGTAGCTATCATCCCCAAATTGATGGTCAAACGGAGGTGACCAATCGGACTCTCGGCGCTCTACTTAGAGCGACCCTTAGGAACAACCTACGCAAGTGGGAGGACTTACTTTCTATTGTAGAGTTTTTTTATAATAGGTCTTGACACTCGGCAACCAAGCTTTCACCTTTTGAAGTTGTCTACGGCCTTAATCCACACACCCCGATGGACTTCACTCCGTGTCCACTCAAAGACGGAGAACACATCACCGGAGCAAGTCGTGCCGCTCACATCATTGAGCTTCATAAGCGGACTAGGACACAACTCCAACGGCGTACCGATCAACTTGCCTCACAACGCAACAAAGGGCTCCGTCCACTCTCATTCGATCCCGGTGATCTTGTTTGGCTCCACTTAAGGAAGGAGCGTTTTCCATCTCGCCGCAAAGGCAAGCTCTCAGACCGCGGTGATGGACCATTCCGCATCTTATTCGCCATGGCCCTAATGCATACAAGTTAGAGCTTCCGGACGACTATGGCGTGCACCCGACGTTCAATGTCAAGGATCTTACACCATACATTGAGCCCCTATTTGACGACGGTGAAACGGGGATGTTTCACATCAAAGATGGGGGGACTGATGCGCCCTTGACCCCTATGTCCCAACATGAGGAAGACGAGGCACTCCGGGTTCGCTCCGATGGACCACTCACCCGTTCACGTGCTAAGGCAATCGCCCAAGCTACCGGCTCCATCATTAGCCAGACCGTTGCTTGTCACGGACCCATTGGTTGCAAACCGTGCCTCTACGCCACTATGACATGAAGCTTGTCAAGCCGGCACCCTTCCGGCGCATTTTCCGCATTTTTAGTAATTTAGCATTTTGTAATAATAAGTCTTTTTATTTTCGGAATATTAATTTCCGGGACTTTATTTCCGGGTATTAATTTTCCGAATTTAAGATTAGACTTTTGGTTTCGGAATTTAATTCGGAAACTTAATTCCGAACTTAAATTCTCAACCTTTCATATTTTTAGGTGTTTCATTTTCGGAACTTAAATTCCGTCTTTATTTCCGTCATTTAATTTCCGACCCTTTGTATGACTTTCATCCACTATATAAGGGGATGCTTGGCTCATTTGTAAAGCATGTTCAATTTGATTAAGTATTGAGAAGTATTTTCCTCCTACTTACTTGAGCAACAATCCCTCTTCCAATCCTCTCAAAGTTCTTCTTTTGGATCTTCGATCCAAACTCAACCACATTCGAGGGTTCTTCAAGAACCAACTCAACCGACCCACTTCAAGGCTTGATCGATCAATCTAGATCGACTCATCCATTCAACTTCCGCATCCATCTCTAAGCTTCCGCAAACCATCTTCAATCGCATTCGCACTTCAACTAAGGAGTAGTTGAGCTTCAGCTTGATCTAGATCCGGAATATTTCATTGACGTGTCCAAGGACGCATCAAATTGGTATCAAAGCTCGGGATCGAGGTCAAGTTCTTTACTTGTGTTCTTGATTGTTCATCAAAAAAAAAATTTCTCTCTTTGGTGTTCTTCAAAGTTATTCAGTGTTCTTCGAAGATCTTCAACTGTTCTTCGGTGTTCTTCGAAGATCTTCAACTGTTTTTCGGTGTTCTTCGAAGATCTTCAATTGTTTATTCATCGTTCATCATGTTCTATGATGATTATGATTCTTATGATGAGGAAGATGAATGGTTACCTCCTCTATATCCACCAAAGGCCAAGCAAACCACCCGGAGGTACCAACGGAGAGAATACTTTGAGGATGAGGAGTGGTTGCCTCCTCCAAATCCTCCGGACCCACGGAGACCGACTTATACCATTGACGGGCACCAACGGTATCCCCACCGACAAGCTTATTTTGCGAATACTTATATTGCCCCAAGACGTCATGCTAATACCAAAAGAGAGTTGGTCGTGCTCAAGGCAACAAATGACGCTCTAAAGCGTGAGTTGAAGCTTTGAAGGCACAAATGGTTTCCCTCGTGACGGCCGCCCAACAAGAAGAACCTGAAGCGGTGTCACAACCACAGAGTGAGTTGGTTGTCCAACCATTGTGTGATGAACTCAAAGATGTGGGAAAAGTCATCATTCAAGAGGTCTCCCCGATTATTCCAATTCATCTTGTCAACCCGTTATGTGGAGAATATTTTCAAGATGACAAAGATGAGATCACCCTCGAGGAAGACGAAGTCATCCGTCCCGACAATGACCACATCATGTTGTTGGACTACAAATCCGAGTCGTATGATCCGAGGTTTGTCTTTACAATGCCAACTAACTTCCAACTTGGCTTGTCCTTCAAAATTTTCAGTATGGCATCAGCGTTCCCCATCAAGGTTCTTCACGGCATGATAAACAAACTCCACAACACCGCCACCTTGAGGGATTACATATTCAACAAACGCCGCAAAGCCACAATGTTGAAGGACTACAAGTCAAAGCCGCCCGACAATGTGCATTCAGTGTTGATTTTCAAGGGTTTTGTTCCTCAAGTGACTCCTTTCTTTTTTTGACGGTGAAACGAGGACGTTTCACATTTAAGAGGAGGAGAATGATACGCCCCCGGATGGCGATGCCATCCGTGTTTCCGGCTAGAAGGACCCGCACATTTTGAAGACAGTTATTATTAATCGGCTATTTAATAATGAGTCTTTTTATATTCGGAACTTTAATTCCGGAACTTAATTCCGTGAATTAAATTCCGACCTTTCATATTTTAGGCTTTTCATATTCGAAACTTAATTCCGACTTTAATTTCGTCATTTATCTTTGACTCTTTGTATGGCCTCCATCCACTATATAAGGATGGCTTGACTCATTTGTAAAAGCATGTCTAAGTTGAATACTAAGTATTGAGAAGGAAAACCCTCTTACTTAGTTTAGGCATCACCTTCTTCTCCCACCCTGTTAAAGTTCTTATCTTGGATCTAGTCTTTGATCCAAGCCTCCACATTCGAGGATCCTTTTGAAGGATCAACCAAACGCTTCCTCCACCCAAATTATACATTTGATCCGATTCAAACGATCAAGAAGAAGTAGTTGAAGTTCCTCCTCGATCTAGATCGCCCGTTTTTCTATCAAAGTGCCTAAAATATTGTCATATTTCATGCTAACACAAAGCATACAAGCTGCTCGTGCAAAGGAAGTTCTGAAAGCGCACGTTCTTATGCTGCCAACGCATGTTCTTGTGCTTTCAAGAAAGTATGTCCCGAAGCCACAACCGGGTTGCACGATCCCGCAGTCCCGGTGCACAAGCGTGCAACATCCAATTAATGCACGTTTTTAAGAGACTTTTAACTGTTTGAATGTTTAAAATCCTTCTATTAAGACATTTTTTAGGGTTATAAAATGGATATTTAGATTAGGTTTATTCTCACTTTGGAACTTTTGAAATTAGAGAGATTTTTGGAGAGAAAAGGAGATTTGAGAAGGGATTTGGGAGTTCTACTATTCTTCTTCTTCTTCCTCATTGAACCTTGTAAGTGATGATTTTTATTGTTAATTTCATTTCTTATATCATGTCCAGCTAATGCTCTAAGTTCTAGGTTTGGAGTGAATCAAACTATGATGAGAGAGACTATGTTCTTATAATTTCTTGAATATATATTTGATTATTTTGATTGATTTATACCTTAAGTGTTTAGATCTATACTTAGATGATTGCTAGAGACCGAAAGGTAATAGGAATTGTTGGGAAATAAGGTATAAGCTAGAGATTTATTTGTGCGAAAGTGACTTACATCTCTTAAGGAGAAATAGGTTGTCATAGATGTATATCTTATTTGTTAAAATTGAGACCGAAAGGAGATGTTGGAATCGAATAAGTTTGTTGCAATCAAGAGCTTAAAGGGTTTTGATTTATTTAACTTTGTGCGAAAGTAAATGTTAAATTATTAAGGCACATTACTTTGAGCCCGAAAGGGGATTAGTAATATTTTAGGCAACCTACCTTCATGATTGTAGTCAAATTTGTTTAAGAAAAGAAAATATTAAAGGTCTATCGATGATTCATAGTTGATGAAACCTCCAATCTTTGAATATAACTCTCATATAGTTCAAATCAATTTTAATTCAATATTTTTAACCACTTTGATTTTAAAAACAAACAAACATTTCGCATTTTTATTTTACCGCTTGTGGCTTTGAGAACCGGTTTAAGGTTGTGATTTATACTCCTAAAGTCCCTGAGATTCGACACTCGCTTATACTCACATCAAATTTTGGCACCATTGCCGTGGACTTTAGTTGGTATTAGTCATTTCTAATTACTAGTTCTCAGGGTCTTTTTATTTGTTTGATTGTTTCTTCGTTGTCTTTTTTACAGGTTTTTTTGTTCTTGCTAATTGTATGCGAAGAACTCGAGTCGAAAAGGATCTACTATCATGCGATCCTGAACCCGAGAGGACCTTCCACAAATAAAGAGCAGAACAATTGGCTAGTCGAAATAAGACAATGAGAGACAATATGGAGACCCTAAGGGCTTAATTAAGAGTTGTACAAGAGAGAGAAGAAGCTCAGGTGACTGAATTGAGAGCTGCACAAGAGAGAGAAGCAGTTGCACAAGAGAGAGAAGCAGCTCAACAACGACAAATTGATGAGATCCAAGCGCAATTGCAAAACCTTATGTAAAATGTGCAAAACCCGAAGGGCAATGTAATTGTGGCACCTATTCCGGTTGGTCCACAAACACTTGAAGAACGTATGGATCCCGCTCAATTTGTTGCTCGTCCGGGGGTTGTGTTTGGAGATCTTGTTGTTCCACATTTTGAGTTGAAGCCTCAACTCATTTCCATGATCAAGCTAAACTAGTTTGGAGGGCTCCCGAGCGAGAGTCCGCACAACACCTTGCAGCCTTTGAAGAGGTGTTGGATACTGTTGGGATGCATAATGTTACTCTTGATCAACTGAAGATAAGGGCATTCTCATTCTCACTCAAGGATAGAGCCAAGACATGGTATCTATCTAAACCGTCCGGTACCATAGACACATGGCAAGCTCTAACTTCAAAGTTTTTGAACAAATTTTTCCCACCAAATAAGATTGCTGAAATGATGGGTAAAATTTGTAACTTCAAGATGAGTTCTGGAGAAAACTTGTATGAGGTGTGGGAGCGCTTCAAAGACTTGTTATTAGATTGGCCACATCATGGGATTTCTAAAGTGGACTTGATTGAGATATTCTACAAAAGTCTTGATAACACTACTCAATTTCGGATTGATTCTTTTTCTGCTGGAACATTTCCGGAAAACCTGCTGATGATGCTTGGGCATTCTTAGAGAAACAAGCCAAGTATTGTGAGAGGTACTCTACGAGAAGGGTTGAGAACTCAAAACAGACTTCAAGAGGCTTGTATGAGATTGAACCTAAGATTGATAATGATGCAAAGTTGGATGCCCTCGCTAGTATGGTGAAGAGCCTTCAAAGGAAATTAGAAGGTAAAGATGTTTTTGCAATAACAGCTCCTTGTCAAACATGTGATTGTCCCAATCACACCATCTCGACATGTGACTTGTACAAGAATACCGATGCTGAAATTGTTTAGGGAGAGGCAAGCCTAGCTTATAACAATCAAGGAAATTTCCAAGGTCAGTTTGGTGGCAACTACAACCAACGAATCAACCAACATCCGGGGTTTTTTTATTCGAACCCACAAGGTTCCGAGAGACCTCCACAACAACTTCCACCAAGATTTCATCAACAACAATATCGGGCTCCGGCCCAATATGCTCAACCACAACAAAAGTCAAGCATGGAACTCGTGGTAGAGCAACTGCTAAATGATGTGAAAGGAATGAAAGGAGAGGTGATAGGAATGAAAGGTGAGATGAAGGAATTTAGACAAAGTCAGAAAATATTGGAGACTCGAGTGGCCCAACAAGCTACACAAACACCGAGGCCAACAGGCCAACTTCCGGGCCAAATAGAGGAGAACCCAAGAGCCAAATTTCTGCGGTGACCTTAAGGAGTGGAAAACAACTTGAAGATGTAGTGCCTCAAGTACCTTATCCTATTGAAGAAGTTGTTGAAAAGGAAGATCAAGGTACATTGGAGTCTCAAAAAGAAGGACCTTATGTACCTCCTCCAAAATTCAAACCGCCACTCCCATTTCCTCAAAGGAAGGAAAAGGCTCATCTTGAAAAGAAGTATGGTAACTTTCTTTAAATGTTGAAGAACCTTCATCTCAACATCCCTTTTATACAAGCTATCAAGAAGATGCCATCCTACGGTAAATTCTTGAAGGAGATACTCTCTAACAAGAGGAGTGTTGATGAATGTCAAAGTGTGGAATTGAACCAAGAGTGTAGTGCTAGACTTCAAAATAAGTTGCCACCCAAGTTGAAGGATCCGGGGAGCTTTTGTGTTCCTGTTGATGTAGGGAAACATACTTACAATGCCTTGTGTGACTTAGGGGCAAGTGTAAGTCTCCTCCCCCTTTCCATTTGCAAGGAACTTGGTATGGGTGATCCGAAACCCATAAGAATGACTCTCTACATGGCGGACCGGTCCATTGTTCGTCCTATAGGTATCTTGGAGGACATCCCGATCCGGGTTGGTAAGCTCTTTGTTCCTATTGATTTTATTGTACTTGATATTGATGTTGATAATCATGTCCCTATCATATTGGGGAGATCTTTCTTAGCTACTGCATGTACAGTAATAAATGTGAAAAAGGGGATCCTCTCTTTTGAGATAGGTGATGAGACCATTGAGTTTAGTTTTTCCTCATCTATCAAATATCCTACTTTTGAAGATGATTTGTGCAGGATGGATGTGTTAGCTAGAGAGATTCAAGGGTCATTGATGTCCGTGATCACTAAAGACCTTTTGGAACTCTGCTTGTCTTCTATGATGCGTGAGGAAGATATGAATGAAATAGTTTCTAAAGTGATGGCTGGTTTGGAGGTTAGGCCTGAAGCTCCCTCTTTCCCTCAAACAATCTATGAAGTGTTGAGGAAGAGTTCTGCCAAGCTTGTTGACCTCCCTAAAGATGATCCTCCTAAGGTAGAGTTGAAACCTTTGCCACCGTCTTTGTGGTATGAGTTCCTTGGACCTAATTCTACCTTTCTAGTAATTGTCAATGCTAAGTTGAATGGAGGTGAAGTTGAAAGATTATTGCATGAGATTAGGACTCACAAGAAAGCTTTAGGATATTCTATTGATGATTTGAAAGAGATTTCTGTAACACCCCAATTTCTAGGAACTCGGGGAGCTACTGGTTAGGACCTCACAATGGGTCCCGACCTTGGTTTCACAACAACTTTACTAGGATCTTACAACAAGGCACAAATGTATTAAAACAATTTTAAAACATAATATTTTTATGGTATGAATGTATACATGTGACAGCCTTACAAACATATATATAGATACATAACATGCATGCCGTATGGAAGACTTCCCCGTCCCCATCTAATGAGTACGTGGACCCGGATGGCCATCCGTCCCGGATCTCTCTGCCACCATCTATCTCAACAAATCTATAACATGGATAAACCGTTAGCTAACAATCTAAATATAAGAGGAATAAAGATAGCACAAACACAACCAAGATAATATAAAACAATCATCATGCTGGCACACAAACCGGTTATTATGTAGTAATTAAGTGATTCACCGTATTCCATTTTACAGTTGTGGCACGAGAAATCTTAAGAGTTCTCGCCTCCGTTCCTTATCCAACTGGGTGTAGGTCTAGCTTACCTCCGCCGATAGCATCACTACAAACCGAGTGTGGACTAGTCCCTAAAGAAACCCCCAGCGCCCTCAAGCTAACTGAGCAGAATGCCACCGCCCATTACTCTTAGGCCAAAGTATAGGTCGGTAGATAATTATTACTAAAATATAACTATAAACATCTCATTCACACACCACTACCATTATCCACACTCATATCTAGAAGTCAGCTAAGTAAGCCCAAATGACTTACCTGAATCGAAACTCGATTCTCGTTATCTCGACTCGGTCTGTAACTGTAGAAACGCAACCGCCTGTTATACAAGGCACATGGATCAAAATTACATCCCATAGTCTTAGAGGTTATAAACTTCTAAGATGTATAATCTCCAGAAGAGAACTTACATAAAAGGCTCTCTTAAGGTAAAATGACTATTTTACCCCTGGTTTCGAAAACTCCAAAAATCTCACAATATATACTTTAAACTCTTCCTTGGAACATAATTTCATAAACAATCTCTTAAGAATGAGTTTAGGTAGAAACTGGAGGTTTACACATTTTCCTAACTTCCAAAAAGGTCACTAGGGTCCAACTTTAGCTTATGATACGAGGCTCGAATAAAAATCTAAAAATTCTAAGGAAATTATCCAAGTATTCTATGATATGCATACTAATCATAAGGCCAAAGATCTCCCAAATATACTCGGTCAAAACTCCTACATAAATTTCCAAAGTTGGTTCCAACATCTAGTAATTTCATACTTAGCCAAAATTTACAAATTTCTCAAACTGTACCACCAGCCTACTTTGTAGGCTCGTAGACCCAGATCCGACCATTGGATCGGCCTACACTTTTGATACATCATATTAGGCATATCGCTCTATATCATATTAAAAATTGAACGGTGAAAGATGAGTCAAACTTATCGAATCAAAGGCTCAAAGATGACTGAAACACTCAGTTTTTGGAAAAAAAGACTCAACTCAGGAATACTGCATTTGCTCTTAGGTTTGATTCTCACCAGTTGTTCTTTGTGTTCTGGAGTCCACCTACACGTCACAGGTTCGATCCTTCCACCCTCCACTTCTTCCAACGATTTGATGAATAACTTATCCTCACTTCGAGTCCGATAGACATCAACAACCATACATACTTATGGATCTTCCTGTTTGTTTATGCACATATAAGGATCCCAAGGTTACGTACCCACTGTTCTGGATTAATCAAAAGAAACTCTTCAACCTTTTACCCCGAAGGACACAAAGTAGAGGCAACTTACCCCTAGTGTTTTGTAGCCTACCAAGGAAGGTGATGTTCACTCTGGCTAGATTGGAGGAGAGGCACTCTTGGCTCAGTTATTGGGTTCTTCCTGCTACGTGTGATATGTCGACAGTGGGGGTCGTCAACGATTGTAGTTGTCGAAGAAGGAGACGTGGTACAACGTATGTTGTCGACCGAGCCTTGTTCTTCCTAGGATAGCAACTAGCGGTCAAGCACAAGAACTACCACAGTAAGGACATATGGTGTCGTGACTACAGACGGCTAGAAGAGAGGTACGAGATCGACCTTACTTAGGGTTATTGTCCACCGGAGGAAGGAAGCAATGGCTGGAGGCGTTGAAGGCTGCCCTCTGTGGTTGCTTGACGATGGAGGGGTTCATAGAGGTCACCACACACGTGCAGGAGGAGGGATGATGTGTCTCGACATATGGAGGTCTACCCTCGCTGGCTGTTGACGATGGAGACACCACTGGTACGGTTGCTGCCGTCTATGCCGAAGAGAGCTATAAGGTTTGCCGGAAAGAGAGGCCGTCTATATACTTTGGTTATCGCTATCCAACGAGGATCTAGCGAGAACCTGGTGGTCATCCTAGTGCTGAGAAGGGTAAGGCCTGAGTTGTAACTTGTGTGTAGGTTAGATCTTCATGCGCTACCTCGATGATCGAAGAAAGAGGGGAGATGAGCGTCACCGGCTGGAGTTGTTTGGTTGTTAGAGGCGTTGTGTATCTGGACTCGAAGGTAGGGAAGGTGCAGGGTTTTGCTGGGTAAGGTGAGAGGGTGCATCATATATGGAAAGAGTATTAATGACACCTCTTTGAAGGAAGACAATACACGTTGAAGGAAGTTGAGGACGAGATCTCGCGAGGTGATCAGTACGTATGAAACGGTTGGACTTGCTTCATTTCTGGGCCGGTGAGAGGCTGGCTGAGGTGTGGTCATGCAAGCTGGCTGCGTAAAGAGCCCAGATAAGGTAGGGAAAGGAAGTTGTGAAGACATATCCACGTGAACCAAGTTTTGGTAAGGTAAAAGTATAAGTTGGGTGAAGGAAAGGCATTGTGTGGACGTGCAGCACTGCTGGGCTTCTCCCATGTTGGGCCCAATAGTTAGTTACAAGGAATAAGAGAATGGGCTGATGGGCTGCTTTGACATGACCTTGTCTATAATTGTCATGACTTTGACATTAATGCCTAAGTTTTGGAATATATAAAAATTAATTGGCAACTCTTCTCACGTAATATAACACTTGCTTCGATTCAAGATACCAAGTGTCATATAAAAAAGTAAAACAAAAAGTCAGAATCCGGTTTGACTCGGAATAAATTTCTGGGTATTACAATTTCCCCTAATATGTGCATGTATAGGATCCTAATGGAAGATGAATATAAGCCTACCATTGAGCATCAAAGAAGACTTAACCCTAACATGAAAGAAGTAGTGAAAAAAGAAGTGCTTATATTGTTGGATGCTGGCATTATTTTTCCTATTTCTGATAGTAAGTGGGTGAGCCCAGTTCATGTAGTGCCAAGAAAGGTGGGATGGCTGTTGTCAAAAATGAGCATAATGAATTGATTCCCACTAGAACTATTACTGGTTGGCGCATGTGCATATATTATAGGAAATTGAACTCCGCCACTCGTAAGGATCACTTTCCATTGCCCTTCATTGATCAAGTTCTTGAAAGATTAGCCAAGCACTCTTATTTTTGTTATCTTGATGGCTATAGTGGCTTTTAACAAATTCCGATACATCCTGATGATCAAGAAAAGACCTCTTTACTTGCCCTTATGGTATATTTGCCTTTAGGAGAATGCCTTTTGGACTTTGTAATGCTCCTGCTACTTTCCAACGTTGCATGATGTCTATTTTCTCTGATATGATTGAAGATATAGTTGAAGTCATCATGGATGATTTTTTTATTTATGGAGTTTCATTCGATGTTTGCTTGCTTAATCTTTCTAGAGTCTTGCAACGTTGTGAAGAAAGTAACTTGGTTTTAAATTGGGAAAAATGCCATTTTATGGTAAATGAAGGAATTGTTTTGGGTCACCTTGTGTCAAGTCGTGGAATTGAAGTCGATAGAGCAAAAGTTGAACTTATAGAAAAATTGCCACCACCAAATTTCTGTTAAAGGTGTTAGGAGTTTTCTTGGACATGTGGGGTTTTATAGGAGGTTTATTAAGGATTTTTCTAAAATTGTTAAACCTCTTACTAACCTCCTTTTGAAGGATTCTTCTTTTTCTTTTCCCAAGACTGTATTGAGTCATTTTGTAAGTTGAAACAAGCATTAGTTACAACTCCTATTATGAAGTCTCCAGAATGGGACCTTCCTTTTTTGTAATGTGTGATGCTAGTGACTATGCCATTGGGGCTGTTTTGGGACAAAGAAAAGAGAACAAGATCCATGCAATTTACTACGCAAGCAAGACCTTGGATGAAGCTCAAATGAATTATGCACCACCGAAAAGGAGTTGCTTGTTGTTGTGTATGCTTTTGATAAGTTTCGTTCTTACTGGGTTGGAAGCAAGGTCATTGTGTATACAGATCATGCAGCTATCCGGTATTTGCTTCAGAAAAAGGACGTCATGCCTCGACTTATTCGTTGGATCTTGCTATTGCAAGAGTTTGATCTGGAGATCAAGGATAAGAAGGGAAGTGAGAACCTTGTTGCTGATCATCTTTCTAGGTTGCCACTTGACCAATTGAGGAACACAATGAATGGCCTCCCTATTGACGATACTTTTACGGATGATCATCTTTTTGGAGTTACTGTTGAAATCTACGACATCACCACCTCTGAGGTATCATGGTATGCTGATTATGTAAATTATGTTGTTTGTAAAGAACTTCCTAGTGACCTCACTTACCACCAAAAGAAGAAGTTCTTGAAGGATGTAGTTCACTATTTTTGGAGTGAGCCATATCTTTTTAAGCATTGTACGGATGGAGTATTCAGGAGAAGCAACACCACATCTACATGATGGCCCAACAAAACTTTTATCATCTCCATGGCCACATGTTTGACCCGACCGTACCATTCCCGCCATCACCTCCTCAGTAGAGTTTTGTGAGTATCCTCCACTTTTCTATTTAATTTCTACATTAGAGACAATGGTAGGGTTTACGTGTGGGGTGGGAATATTTGCATCATATTTGCATCTTAGTTGCATGGAGTTTTAGTTTGTGTTCGTTTTTGTTTGTTTTTATAATTTTATATCAAAAAATTAAATAAATAAATAATGGTGTTGTGGTGTATGATATGATCTCAATGATAAAATTATGACTTGTTTGTGGATATAGGATTTTAAGCATGAATAGCATGACATACGTGAGATTTTTATACTTTGTTATAAACTCATGAAATGATGTAAGCGCTTTTTGTCTTATGCTTGCTTAAATGACTCTTTTCAAAATCACATAAAATACCTCTTATGCATTGCATGAAGATGATTGAGGCTTTTCACTTCTTGTTTTTCATTCTTCCATGATCATGTATTTTCTCCTCCAAATTGTTTACTAATGTCCTCCTTTTTACCCATCCGTGAATTTGGAATTGATGTTCTAAAGGAGTTGCTTGAAAATAAGTATGAGGTGATTTGCTTGAAGTTATAAAAAAAAAAGAGAGGAGATAAAAAAAATAAAGAAGATTTTTGGGTCATGGATCGAGTCGTTGAGTAACCAGGTGCACTCATCACAAATGAGTTGTATTCGCGTCAAAAGATGGCTTGATCTATGAAAGATGGAGACTCGAGTATGTGCATGAGATGTGAGGCATCTTAGGACACTAAGATTTGCTAACCATTGAGGTTTTGACTATTGTGCACCAATGCTCAATCTCCCAAGTATAAGAAGTTTATAAAAGCAAATAAAAAGGTGTGGATGCATTGGTTGAAGAGTTTGTGTAATGTTGGGTTGAAAATCATTTTTCCCGAATTAGTACCACAAAGCTAAAAGTTTTCCCACCTTAACATCTCTTCTTGGCCTCATCTTCTAAAGTCCTCATGATTTATGTACATATGTGCTTGGTTAAGTGATGGAGATTTGGTTGTTTTTGCAAGTTGTGACTATCTTGAAATTGATTTGATGACATGAGGATATTTGCAATGTATAATCATTTTTCTTGTATGGCTTGCTTGAAATGCTTTTGTCCCTATGTGCTATAACAATCATATTAAGAGTGATCATACTTGAAGCATTATTATGAGATTTTTAATTTTGATTTTTCTTTATATTTTTATGTTGTCAATTTATTTTGGATTTGGTTCTTGCTTGAGGACAAGCAAGGTCAAGTATGGGGTATTTTGATATCATGTTTTTATTAGGTTTTAGATCATGTTTTTAGGATTAGTTTTAGCATATTTTGACACGGGTTTGTATACTTTGTTACTAGTTTTCGTTACATTTCTAGTATGGAGGTCTACACTCGTTTTGTCTTTGTTCTCAGGAGGATTGTTGGTGTTTTGGTGCATGATGGAGACGTTATGATTGATCTTTGAAAACTTGATGAAGAGGCTTTGAAGTTGGCGATATCTTGTCAAAGTTGTGCATGTAGAGCCATACAAGCTGCTCGTGCAAAGGAAGTTCTGAAAGCGCACGTTCATGTGCTGTCAACGCACGTTCCCGCGCTTTCAAGAAAGTATGTCCTGAAGCCACTGCCGGTTTACACGATCCCGCAGTCCCGGTGCACGAGCGTGCAACATCCATTTAATGCACGTTTTTATGAGACTTTTAACCGTTTGGATGTTTAAAATCATCTCTATTAAGACATTTTTGGGGGTTATAAAATGGATATTTAGCTTAGGTTTATTCTCACTTTGGAACTTTTGAAATTAGAGAGATTTTTGGAGAGAAAAGGAGATTTGAGAAGGGATTTGGGAGTTCTACCATTCTTCTTCTTCTTCCTCATTGAACCTTGTAAGTGATGATTTTTATTGTTAATTTCATTTCTTATATCATGTCCAGCTAATGCTCTAAATTCTAGGTTTGGAGTGAATCAAACTATGATGAGAGAGACTATGTTCTTATAATTTCTTGAATATATATTTGATTATTTTGATTGATTTATACCTTAAGTTTTTAGATCTATACTTAGATGATTGCTAGAGACTGAAAGTTAATAGGAATTGTTGGGAAATAAGGTAAAACTAGAGATTTATTTGTGTGAAAGTGACTTACATCTCTTGAGGAGAAATAGGTTGGTATAGATATATATCTTATTTGTTAAAATTGAGACCGAAAGGAGATGTTGGAATTGAATAAGTTTGTTGTAATCAAGAGCTTAAAGGGTTTTGATTTATTTAACTTTGTGCGAAAGTAAATGTTAAATTGTTAAGGCACATTACTTTGAGCCCGAAAGGGGATTAGTAATACTTTAGGCAACCTACCTTCATGATTGTAGTTGAATTTGTTTAAGAAAAGAAAATGTTAAAGGTCTATCGATGATTCATAGTTGATGAAATCTTCAATCTTGGAATATATCTCCCATATAGATCAAATCGATTTTAATTCAATATTTTTAACCACTTGAATTTTAAAAACAAACAAACATTTCCATTTTTATTTTACCGCATTTGGCTTTGAGAATCGGTTTAATGTTGTGATTTATACTCATAAAGCTCCTGAGATTCGACACTCGTTTATACTGTAACACTCCAAATCTGATAGACTCGGGATGCTACGGGTTAGGACCTCACAATGGTACCCGACCCTTAGCTTGACAACAACTTCACCGGATCTTACAACACGGCACAAATAAAAGCCAAATGGAAAGAGTTTTAATGCATCATGAGTATCTGAAATACAACCGAAAACAAACTCCAGCCGAGTTCTTAAAACAAACGACAAGACAACGTCTGAAATAAAGAAAATAAAAGACAACTGATTCCGTCCTATAGTGTACGGAACCCCGGCTGCTCACTACCGCCGGATCACTCGACCGCCTCCCTAACCTGTAAGGCATCTACAAGCGGTATAAAACCATTAGTTAAACATTCTATACATTTGAATAAAGGTACAGACACATAAACACATGGTAGACACATTCAACATACAACACTCAAGTCAGGTTATTATTTTTGGTAAAGTCATATCCCTTAATAGTGATACTTAATTTGTGACAAGAGGGATTCCCATACCTCGCCTCCGTCCCCATTGACCAACAAGGAATGGCAGTAATGCATCTGACCGTCTACCTGCATGGTCTAGTCACACAGAACCTCTAACCTCTCGCAAGAGCTAGACAGTGATGTCACCGCCCGTTATCATACACTTGGGTCAATTACGTAATATATAAAGTCGTCCTATTCCGGTTCGTTGTTTAAGCTAACTAACACACACCACCAAAACACAATACGCTAATACAAAGAAGTCAGTTAAGTAAGTTCGTGGACTCACCTGAATCAAGTCAAAATCCCGAAAATAATGCTACTACTTGATTCCGCAAGAATAAAAATCAACACTTGTTTATAACAAGGGAACTTGGATCAATATCATAACTACTCACCTATAAGGTTTCCTAATTTCACAATTTTATAACAATCTAATTTACGTTAAGCCTACCCAAGATCAACTCACATCCAACTTCCTCATAACCTCTTGGCAAATAGCAAGAGCGTATACTAGCGTAGCTTATGCTAAAATGCTAACTTAAGGCCACCTAAAGGTAAAACAGCACCGACATACTCTATACCTGTAGGATTCAAAAACTCGACTATACTTAGCCGACCTAACTCACACGAAACACAACCCTACGTGTGTGTGTGTGTGTGTATATATATATATATATATATATATATATACAAAAACATACCCAGCAACCTAAGTGTATATATATATATACACATACACATACACAACACTTACGTGTGTGTATATATAATATGTATATATATATAACACTGATATATATGTAATTCCATGAAACCATCAACATCATACATTGCACCCTTCACGTAACTTAATCGCACAACCCCCCTACTGTCCAAATGTACTATACGGCACCAACACGCAAATAACCAGCAAAACAAGGAGAGGGGAGGCTTACCGGTAGCTATGACCTAACGAGAATCGGCTACAACCCAACTCAGGAGGACGCGACAATGGTGGTCTGGATGTCGGAATTGTCTTCTCCAAGAGCCCCATCGATCCTAGACAAGGGTAGTCGTGACGCCGGCTGATCGTTCTTGTCCACTACACTGGTCTCCTCGTCTCCGACTCTATCGCACGTCCAAATGCTCAGAATCGGTAAACCGGAGGGGAGGAAGAAAAGGTACCGATGAGTCACCTTGTAAAGCAACGGTTTTGGGTCCTGCTGCTCGTGGAAAAGATGGGACGACGACTCGATCTTGTGCTCTTACTGCTGCTTGGAGGGAATGTGCGGAACAGGGAAGATCTTTTAGGTCTTGGAGCAAGGTTGTTGCAGTGGGAATGTGAGGAGGATCTTGCCGGTTGAATGCGATCGAAATAGATGGGTAGTAGGAGAGAGAAACGGTTTTTAAGGGGTTAAAACCAAATTTGTTGGGGAAGAAGAAAGAGGTGAGGTGGGACCCGCCGCTTTGCTACAAAATAAATAAAAAGGAAGGAAGGAGTTGTTGTAGCCGTCCAGAAAGAAGAAAAGAAGGAGGTGTGGTGCCTGCCTTATTTGTTGAAGGAGAGGGAAATGGTTGCCCAAGAGGAATGAAGTGGGCCGTTCACCACAACACATGGAGCCTCGACTACTGGGCCCATTGGGCCGGATACAGGAAGAAAAGAGAAATGGAATAAGGTCCAAAAGAAATGGAATAAGGTCCAAAATAGTTCTAGTAATATCAAAAACCGTAGTTCGGAGGTTCTAAAATCCGAACTAAAATATTTCGGTTCGGAGATTCGAAATAAAATATTTCGGGTATTACATCAAACACCCCTAAGAAAAAGTTTCGTCCAGAAACTTAGGATACAAAAGGTCATCAAGGTAGCACTCTCAGTATAACCGAAATACCAAAAAAAAAAAAAATTCCGAGCAACACAATTGTACTCTTCTAATAATAAAGTCTCACTTACAGGTCATGACAAAGTAACTCATAGAAGACTAATCATTCTCACATCCAACACACATAAAAACCAAATCACTCAACCATGATAGCAAACGCAAAATCAAAAGTCACACAAGTGTGGGTCCAAGTAATAACCCGCCGGTCCTACAGCTGCAACTAGCTCAACATAAAACTCAAGATAGTTCCTCCTGATGCTATCCTCTGTCTCTCAGGTAGCCTTGTTAGCTCCCCGTCTAGACCACTAAATCCGTAGCATGGGTATGTCCTTACATCGTAAGCGTCTAATACTCCTCTCTAACACACCCACTGGGTGCTCTACAAACGTGTGATCTGGTTCTACTGTCAAATCCTCATAGCTGATAATGTGTCTCGGATCTGGAATATACTCTCTCAATTGAGACACGTGGAAGACGGGATGAACACCCTCTAGTGATGGTGGTAAGGCTAATCGGTATGCTACCTCCCCAACTCGCTCCAAGATCTCAAAAGGTCCGACATATCGGGGACTCAACTTCTCTTTAATGTCGAAACGCCAAATGCCTCGCGTCAGGAACACTCTCAACAAAACCGGTGCACCTACTCTAAACTCCAGAGGTTGACGCCTCTTGTCGGCGTAGGATTTATGTCGACTCTTTGCTACCAACATACGCTCTCTAATCAAAGATACTCGAGCGATGTCGCCCTGTATATGCTCTAGAGAAATTCCACTAGCTCCACTAGGCTCATCCCAAAACAAAGGTGTATGGCATCTCCACCCATACAAAGCCTCATAAGGAGCCATCCCTATCGATGCATGTCAGCTGTTATTATATGAAAACTCAACCAAAGGAAGGTGGTCTGGTCACACCTGTTCCCAATCCAACACACAAGCTCGCAGCATATCCTCAAGCGTCTAGATGGTCCTCTCTGACTGACCGTCAGTCTGAGGATGATAGGCTATGGTAAAGTGGAGACTCGTCCCCAAAGCTGTATGCACCTGCTCCCAAAACCTCGAGGTAAAACGTCCGTCTCTATCCGAAATAATAGTCCTCGGTACTCCATGGAGTCTCACAATCTGCCTGGTGAACTTCTCAGCTAAGCGACTCACCGGCCACGTCTCCTTGATAGGAATGAAACGTGCGTTCTTCTTCAGCCTATCGACAATCACCCATATAGCATCAAAGCTCCTACTAGGTCGCAAACCCGTGACAAAATCAATGGATATGTCCTCCCACTTCTATTGCGGCACAGGCAGTGGGTGAAGCTCTACTCCAGACCTGCGATGCTCAATCTTGACCTGCTGACAAGTCGCACACTGAGCCACGTTTCTAGCTACACCGGGCTTCAGTCCACCCCACCAGAAAGAACATCTCACGCCCTTATACATCTTACTAGCACTAGGGTGTATTGAGTAAGGGGTAGCGTGAGCCTTACCAAGTATCCTCTGTCTCAACTCACCATCCTACGGTACACAAATACGATCTTGACTTAGCATCACTCCGTCTACACCTATCATAAACTGAGGTGCCTCGCCTCGAGACATCCTGTCGTGGATCTGGGTCAAAGTCGGGCAACTCTCCAACTTCTGTCGGATCTCTCTCAACAGATCTAGTAGTATCTCTAGAGTGGACAAGTGACCGTTTGTGTTAGGAAACTGAATATCCATATCTAGCCATGATTGATCTCTCTACAACTGAGGTTGTACTGTCAGACGAGCTATCGCCTTCTCTCGAGGCGTCTTCCTGCTAAGGGCATCGGCAACCACGTTCGCCTTCCCTGGGTGGTACTGAATCTCTAGATCAATGTCCTTGATCAACTCCATCCATCTCCTCTTACGGTTATTTAACTCCGTCTGAGTGAATATGTACTTCAGGCTCTTATGGTATGTGAAGATCTGGCGCATCGCTCCATAGAGATAATGATGTCAGATCTTTAAAGCATGTATCACTGTAGCTAACTCGAGGTCGTGGGTAGAGTAATTCTCCTCATACGTCTTCATCTGTCTAGACGCGTATGCTATGACCCTACCTCGCTGCATCAAAACACAATCCAAGCCTAGTTTGGATGTGTCACTGTAGACCACAAAGTCCTCAATACCCTCTGGCTGGGCTAGAATCGGAGCAGAAGTCAAATCTCTTCTTCAGCTCCTCAAAACTCTTCTGACACGGCTCAGACCAGACGAATCGAGTAGTCTTCCTCAATAAGCAAGTAAGTGGTCGGGCGATCACTGAAAACTCTTCCACAAACCGGCGGTAATAGCCCGTTACCTAGGAAGCTTCGAACCTCCTTGACATTCTTCGGAGGTTGCCATGACGATATTGACCCGATCTTTGCCGGATCGACCTTAATCCCTTCAACAGTAACCACATGACCAAGAAAGGTCACCTCAGACATCCAAAACTCGCACTTGGATAGCTTAGCATAAAGCTCATTATCCTACAGGACTCGTAATATTGTCCTCAAGTGCCCTACATGCTCCTCTCAACTCCTAGAGTACACTAGGATGTCGTCAATAAACACCACCACAAAATAATCCAGAAAGTCAATGAATATAACATTCATCAACTCCATAAACACTGCAGGCGCATTCATGAGATCAAATGGCATCACTACAAACTCATAGTGGCCACACCGGGTCTGAAATGTTGTCTTGGGTATGTCCTGATCTCTCACCCTCAACTGATGATAACCCGACCTCAAGTCAATTCTAGAGAATACTGTCGCTCCATGCAACTGGTTCAGCAAGTCATCTATACGAGGCAACGGATACTTATTCTTGATTGTCACCTTATTCAGCTCTCTGTAGTCGATACACAATCTCATCGACCCGTCCTTTTCCTTACAAACAATACAAGTGCACCCCATGGAGAAACGCTAGGACGGATGAAGCCCTTCTCTGCTAACTCCTTCAACTGCTTCTTCGGCTCAAGCATCTCAACCGGTGCCATGCGGTACGGGGCCTTGGAGATCGGCCTCGTGCCGGGCTCCAACTCAATCCTAAAGTTTACGCTCCTCTGCGAAGGTAGATCGGGTGGTTCACCAAAGACATCCTCAAACTCACAAGATATGGAGGTCTCTGCTAGGGATGGCCTCGTCTCTTCCTTCATGGCATAGCACCAGAAGGCCTCACATCCATGTCCGATCAGTCTAGCGGCTTGGACCGCACTAATGACCGTACCGACCTTTCCGAGATCCCATCCTCGAAAATCTCCTCCTGACCAGCCTCAATGGTGACCGTCACCGTCCTCCTACTAATGTCCAACACAGCTCGATGGCGGTCCATCCAGTCGATCCCTAATATGACCTCTTCATGCACTAGGTGCATGACGTGGAAATCAGCTAGCCAGTCACGGTTTCCCAAGCGGATGTGGCAACCGTGTATCTCTCGAGGGCCACGAACCTTACTCTCATCGGGTAACCCTATAAGGAAGGGTTCCCCCTCTACTGTATCTATGGCCAACCTATCTATGCAATCATCAGATATAAAAGAGTGTGTCGCACCCGTATCAAAAAGTACTCTGACTAGAGTGTCATGAATCATAATAGTACCTGAAGCTGCGGGTGCTACTAGCTCGACCACACTCCTCAACTCGAAGACCTTGGCCTGGGTGCCTCTAGACTCTGTGGTGCCTCCACCACGTCCTCTACCTCTACCTAGAACCTGGGCAGAACCGTGAGAATAAGCATGACCGGGGACTCGCTGCTGCTGACCCCGAGCCTGATATTGAGGCGGCCTTTGTCCACCCCCTGAAGTGCCAGCAGGCTAAGACCTCTGTTGTGATGTTACCTTGCCCTGTCGGTAGAAGGTAGCTCTATGTCCCAGTTGACCGCAAGTAAAGCAAGTCACTGGCGGCTTCCTACACTCAGTCCTAATGTGGCAATACTCTCCACAACTGTAACATTGACGTCCCCTAGCAGATGTCGGTGGGGCAGACTGATAGCTAGGGCGTCCCTGAAACTGACCATGGCCATGACCTAACGTGTCAGTCTCTACGTTGCCTAGTCCCATCCTCTGTCTCTTATCCGGCCATCCGGACTGAGCGGTTCTCTTAGTACCCGGTTGGTCCCTCTCAAATTCTGAAGCTCGGTCCTGGTAATCTACGAAGGAATCACAGCGAAACCCTGCCAGATAGGAGCGTGTAGTCTCTCTCAGTCTCCGGAAGAACAGATACACATGTTGGTCCAGTGGTGGTGCGGCAGGACCCAGCAGTGACAACTCTTCCCGAAACCTCCTGATCGTCTCGGCTATTAGGACGTCCTCAAATCCTGCCTCTAATAAATCCTTCAATTTGTCTCTCCTTAACGAGGTAGGGAAAAAAGTCTCCCGAACCAGGCTCAATAACTTCTCGAAACTAGTGACACCACTCCGAACAGTCCTCCCCCAGTACTGCGCCTGATCCCTAAATAAGGTCTGGACTAACTCCACTTGACGACCCTCAGGAAACGGATTGCCTCCAATGCGGACAATACGTGGTTAATCCAGTGTTCCACCTCTAATGCTACATTCCCACCAAACGTGGGTACACACTGCTGGTTGAAAGTCTTCAACCAACAACCCGGCATCAGCGCCCTCAGCTCGTCTCTCACTTTGTCGCCCTCGACCACTCTTACTGGTGCAGCTACTACTGGTGGAACTAACACCTGAGTCACCCTCTGCGAAACCTCTGCAGACCTAGCTGGTACCGGCGGTGCTAGGGGTGGTGCTCTGGTCCTAAATGCCTCCTCTACTCGCTGGACATGCTCTCGGTACTCCTCTACTCCGATCGATACTCGGCCCGAATCCGTTGACCCTGACCTCCGTGCTCCAGACCTAGCAGCGGTCCAATCCCTAACCTCACGGATAATGCTCTCGGCCACCTCATCAGCAGAGACGTCCGCCGCTGGCGGATCCACAATGGGGACACGTCCCCGACCTCGGGCTCCCGGAGGTCTACCCACACGTCCTCGTCTCTGAACCCCTGAAGGAAGGGGAGGTCTACCCCCTCCTCGTCCTATGTATGTTGTCGCTCTAATGTGTGTCATTTGGTAATGATATGATCGATGTGTAAGACTATGTTATCATAAGAATAAAATAACAATTCTAACAGAACAACTTATACTGCTATAAGGTCCAAGACTTTACTACAATCCATACACAACTTTAAATCCAATAAACTAAGCTGTCAAGATCCGCGGAGGTAGTGGTGGTTCCGTACGTCCTATCCCAGCCCGACAATGCTCATGGTTTAAAAACAAAATTCTTTTTGAAATCTCCGAACCCTTGCGGGTTCCGTTTATTTGTCTATTTCGCCTATTAGAAGATTGCGAGTGTCGTTGTTGTCAACCTCCTATAATACCATATTGTAACACCCCAAATCTGATAGACTCGGGATGCTACGGGTTAGGACCTCATAATGGTTCCCGACCCTTAGCTTCACAACAACTTCACCGGACATTACAACACGGCACAAGTAAAAGCCAAATGGAAAGAGTTTTAATGCATCATGAGTATCTGAAATACAACCGAAAACATACTCTAGCCGAGTTCTTAAAACAAACGACAAGACAACGTTTGAAATAAAGAAAATAAAAGACAATTGATTCCGTCCTATAGTGTACAGAACCCCGGCTGCTCACTACCGCCGGATCACTCGACCGCCTCACTAACCTGCAAGGCATCTAAAAGCGATATAAAACCGTTAGCCAAACATTATATGCAATAGAATAAAGGTATAGGCACATAAACACATAGTAGACACATTCAATATACAACATGATAACACGATTTATGACTTAGTTTTAGGTAATCATTTAGATAGATTTCTCACTCATTCATGCATGGTTTAGCACTAGTTCACGGCGTTATGCACTCAATTCATGTATTTTGCCGAGATAGACGTCTACGCGGACTAGTGCGTGTTTTATAGGTATTTCGGGAGATTTAGGAGCTAAAACGATACGTTTGAGGATCGTTCATCTAGACGACACACCCTCGGACTCATTAGGACACAAGCTAAAGGCTAAGGAGGACTCATGGAGCCTTGCCAACACTTGCCATGCACCAAACCACAGCTTAATGATCCAAGGCGAAGTTTCTGCACAGAATCACGGTTTTCTGACACTCCAAGGCCGTGGAATCACCCGTGGATTTTGCCAGATTCTCGTGACAGCTGTGCCACGACTCTCATGGCCAGCTCATGCAAGTTTGTTATAAAAGTGGTCCTTCATGGGCTGTGAGAAGCATCTTGGAGCAGCTCTCCATTATCCATGACTCTCTAACAAAAATATTCTGAAAAACAAGAAGTTTTTCTAGGAAGGAAAGTGTCAAAGAGGAAGAAGAAGAGCTCCATTGAAGAGGAGGAGAAGAACACACACCATCACCACACTTGATAGTTTTGTATTGAAGAATTTCGGATTTTATTTCTAAGAGTTGGATGAATCATTGAACCTTCTTTTGGAAGGATTGTAAGTTGCTCTAATTCTATTTTCAGCTTGGTTGTTTTAAGTTCACTTGTTCATCTCTTTTCCTTCATCATTTGCAATGGATGTTATGATTTTATGTTTGTTTGTTTCGATTTCTATTATGAACGTTGTAGGCTAAATTGATGTGGTTCTAGGGTAAGGAAAGGATGGTTATGGCTAGGGCTATGATAGGACGGACTTAGATTTACCTTTGGATGACTTGTGTGTATGAACGTAGCTGCTGTTAGAAATCACGGGTAGTTCTTGTCTGACCACGGCCGTGGTTTAGGTAGAACAAACCGTGATTTTCCCTGGCTCGATGGATCTTGTCTTAGATCTATAGAATGTTGAAATCCTAAGTGTTTGTTGAGTTTAATCTACCCTAGGGTGACCTAGTGTTAGTAACTAAGTGTTAGGAGAGACTTACCCGGTAATCCTTACTCTTAGACTCCAAAGATAACAATCCTTAGGTAGTGGTGAGCCTAATAAGCCGCCATTGGATTAGGTGTGCTAGGATAGTTGTTTAGGACTTCCCTTTCCAAGACTTACCCGGTAAGGATAGGTTAGACTCCTAGCTAACAATCCGGTTTGTGTAGAATTCCTATCCTTAGGTTCTTAGAGACTTACCCGGTGATGAGATCTTAGGAGTTGACTAGTTGGACCAAGAGACCTACCCGGTAATTGATCCCAATCTAGAAACGCTTAATCCCAACATATCATAGTTAATCCAAGAAATGAATAGATAACTTGAGTCCTATGCCATAACCGGAATTTCCAACCCCTAGAATCCGTCTTTTCTTTCCTTGATCATTATCTTGTTTAGCTTGTTTATTTGTGTTGATTCTTAGTTTAGTTTGATTATTTACTTTGCATGAATTGTGATCTTTGATTGATCACCAAAAACCAACTAAAAACATTTGAGATTTTCATTTCTTTATTTCTTCTTTTCTTTCAACCTAGATCTTTACTAAGCTCAATCACAAATCGATTCAATTTCACCTTAGTCTTTGTGTTCGACCTCGGAATACTATCCCTTCTACAAACAGCCCGTACACTGCGGGTTTCGCTAGGTAGTTAGGATTTAGTTCGAGTTATAAATTTAAAACCCATTTGCGCATCACGATCTTAGCGTAACAAGTTTTTGGCGCCGTTGCCGGGGACTAGGTCTAGATTGAGTCTATTTTGTGATTATTTCTAGTATAGATCTTTCTTGTTACTTTTGATCTCTTTTTGGTTTGTGTCTTTGCTTTTCAGGACATCTATTACTCTTTAGGTGTATGCGAAGATCTCGTGGCAAGGATTTATCTCCGTTCGATCCCGAACCGGAGAAAACCCTTCGATCTAGATCCAAGAGCATCCGAAAAGAGAAAGAGATGGCCGGTAGAAATCTCCAAGCTGAGTTGGATGAAGCCTTAGAGCAAATAAGGCTAAGAGATGAACTCTTGGAGGAAGAAAGGAGACTTGCCAATGAGAGGCAAGAGGAAACTAGGAGGGAGATTGAGGAGATTAGGCAAGCCCTTGTTCAAGGAGAGCTTAATCGCCGACAACCTCCACCTCCTCCACCACAACCGCAGCCGGCGGCTAATGTTAGGGTTGTGCCCATTGCCATTGAAGAGCCACAAACCCTAGGGAGACGTATGGATCCGGCACAAAGAGCACACCGTCCGGGTGTGAACTTAGGAGATCCCGCAGCCCACAACTATGAGCTCCGCCCTCAAGTTCTACAAATGATCCGGCATAATCAATTTGGAGGGATGGAAGGAGAGTCTCCTCACCAACATTTGATGAATTATGAGATCTTGATGGAGACTCTTAGACCGCCAAGATTGGAGAACAACAACCATAAGCTAAGGGCTTTCTCCTTCTCTCTCAAGGATAAAGCCTTGGCTTGGTATCAATCTATTCCACAAGGGCGAGTTGGTACTTGGGAGGAGATGACAACCGAGTTTTTGACTAAGTTCTTCCCACCTTCCAAGACTACCGAGTTAAGAGGGAAGATCAATGCCTTCGTGATGAAGGATAGAGAGAGCTTATTCAAGTCTTGGGAGAGGTTCAAAGATCTTCTCCTTGATTGTCCACACCATGGCATACCGAAAATTGAGCTATTGGAGATCTACTTCAAAGGACTTGATGAAGATATCCAATTCAAGCTCCAATCTCTTTCCGGTGGGACATTTATGGAGAAGCACGTAGATGAAGTTTGGGAGTTTGTGGAGAAGCAAGCTCTAGTAATTGAGAAATACTCCCATAGGAAGAGTGAAGGAAGAAAGGCGGGAGCATATGAGGTGAGTGAAGTCACCATGAGCAATTTCAAGCTTGACGCCATCAACAACGAGTTGAAGTCCTTGAGGGAGTTGTGTGCTACAACTTTGAAGAACCAAGCAACTCCTCAAGTGCTTCCACAAGCCAACTTGTCTTCCAAGGAGGAGGATGTGAATTATATGGGAAGGGGCAACTTCAACAATTACCAAGGCCCAAGGAGTTTCAACAACAACCGGCAATTCAACAATTACTGGCCCAACCACAACCATCCCGGATTTTCTTACTCTAACCCGGATGGAGCCTTGAACCCCTCCTCCTCCACAAGCACAACTCCACCACCAAGAGCTTCACAAGAACCTCCACCCGGATTTACTCAACCTCCAAAGGATAGAACCGAAATAATGTTTGAGCAATTGCTTGGAAGGTTGAGTGGTCTTGAGAGCACGGTGACTTCAATCTCTAAAGCTCAAAAAGTTTTGGAAGCACAAGTGTTCCAAAAAGAGGGTGAAGCCTATAGAGATCCGGGAAAGCTTCCCGGAAGAACCGAAGACAACCCAAGAGGTCAAGTGTTGGCTATTACAACGAGGAGCGGGTTGAGTATGAAAGATCCTTTGCCCAAGGACAATACTAAGGGAAAGCAAGTAGTGGTAGAAGAGGGAAGGTTGCAAGAAGATGGAGGCAAGAGCAAGGATGTAGAGCCAACCTATGTGGCACCGCCTCCATACAAGCCACCACTACCGTTCCCACAATCAAGAGCAAGAGCTCGTTTGGACAATCACTTTGGTAAGTTCCTTGAACTAATGTCCAAATTACATATTAACATTCCGTTCATGGATGTCATTTTAGGAATGCCGGCATATGGCAAGTTTTTGAAAGAAATACTCTCCAACAAAAGGAAGTTGGAGGAGTATGGGGAGATAAGAATGACCAAGAGATCCTCGGAATTGATCCAAACAATGAAGGAGGAGATGCCTCCCAAGCAAAGAGATCCGGACTCTTTTTGTGTTCCAATTGGAGTGGGAGATGTGAAGTACGAAGCCCTTTGTGATCTTGGAGCGAGTGTAAGCATCATACCGCTTGCACTTTGCAACAAGGTTGGGCTAGGAGAGCCGAAACCGGTCAAGATGACCCTCTATATGGCGGATCGTTCTATCACTCATCCGGTTGGGATCTTAGAAGACATTCCGGTGCAGCTAGGAGGATTCTATGTGCCAATTGATTTTGTAGTCTTGGACATTCCGGCGGACTATCCGGTTCCCATCATCTTAGGAAGACCCTTCCTAGCCACCTCCGGATGCCTAGTGGATTGCAAGAATGGAACTCTCTCCTTCAACATTGGAGAAGAGAACATCAAGTTCAAGTTGTCCACAATGACGAAAGGGCCAGCCCTTGATGAGGATCTCACTAGTACAAATACCCTCTCTAGACCTCGCTTATATTGGAGCGGTTTGAAAAAACCGTGATCAAATGTATTTTCGGACCACGGTTATACGTATAACCGAGTTTAATTTATTTTTATTTTTTTAAAAAAAAATTTGGACCCCGGTTATATAAATTAACCGGGATATAAAAATTTCGGACCCCGGTTATA
Organism: Fagopyrum homotropicum; assembly: GCA_033239125.1. Classification (NCBI taxonomy): domain Eukaryota; kingdom Viridiplantae; phylum Streptophyta; class Magnoliopsida; order Caryophyllales; family Polygonaceae; genus Fagopyrum; species Fagopyrum homotropicum. The sequence goes on from BSWB01000002.1 coordinate 106,765,972, forward strand.
TTAATTAACCGGGGTGACACAACTTTTCCGGACCCTCAGTTTTAATAAAACCCTAATTCAACGCGTCGTTTTGCGCTAGGAAGACAAAGCACCGGCCTTTGCAATTAGCCCTAAGTCCATAACCTATCGATCGATCGATCCCAACTCTTCTTCATGTTCAAGGGCGACTTCGATCCCAACCATCTGGCGACTGAAGGCGGCGACTGGAGGCGGCGACTGGAGGCGGCGACTGGAGACTGCGAGCCTCGACCCCGATTCTCCACCTCGCGATGGACCTCGACTCTCCAACAGGTGACTAGCGATGCGAACCCGCTTGGATAATGTGTAAACTCTGAAGGTAAGGTCTCCTTTGACGCGGGAGAAGATGATGTTGTGCTTCTACAAGATTTTTCATGTGGTTATTGGTTAAATTCATTATCGCTTATTATTCCACTCAATTACAGTATTCTTTGCATTGAGAAGGCATTAGCTGATGCTGGGGTATCCAAGGAAGATATAAATTACATCAATGCACACGCTACATCGACCCCAACTGGAGACCTGAAAGAGTATCAAGCCCTACTACGCTGTTTTGGCCAAAACCCTGAGGTAGTTCAGTGAGTTTGTGCAATCTTTGCTATCATACGTGCACCATTCTTATTTGGGTCCCATATACAATTGAGGGTGAATTCTTCAAAATCTATGATTGGCCATCTACTTGGAGCAGCTGGGGCTGTGGAAGCAGTTGCAACTGTGCAGGTATGTCATCGGGCTTGAAATAATTAATTCTGAAATGTCATATGCATGTCAATGGTTGTAAGTTTGTTTATACGTGTTCCTTTTTGCATCCTAGATGTGCTACTGCTAGTTTGCTATCCCCTAATTTTTCACGAAATGGAATTCTTATATCAATTTATATTTGTCTGAGAAGTAACTAGTGAATAATATTCCATTTTGTTGGCCCAGATGATAAAAGGCCTAAAAATCACAACCACTTTAACTATCACAAGTTTTGCACTTTTATTTTGTTCTTAGTTTCTGATATCACCTTTAGAATCTGCAGACGACACTTGCATTTTGGTTTGCTTAATATAAGTTAATACTTCTTTTCATATATCAGACAATACGGACTAGTTGGGTCCATCCAAATATCAATCTTGAATCCCCTGATAAACGCGTGGTATGTTTCAGTTTCTGTTAGCTAAAGAAAATAAGGTAAAATCTATCAGATCGGCTACGTAAGTTGAAAATGGGCGTCGAAGATTATCATGTGATTGAGCAAGTTGGCGAAAGTTTATCCGGGAAGGTGTTCAAAGGAAGGAGGAAATTTATTGGCCAGGTAACGAGTCTTAATAAATTTATGTACATATCTCGAGGGCAGACTTGAGTAATGCAATATCTTGAGGGATATCTCACGTGATTAGCATATCATCAACATAAAAAGTGCAATTGTATGATTCCCTGAAAATTAAACAGAGTGTATCATAAATGTTAGTATATTCTATCCCCCATTGCTTGTATATGTTGTAATAGGAAGAAAAAAATCAAACTATAGCCGAATGCTATTAAACTTTTCTGCACAATCAATCTGTTGATGCACTCTTAGAAATGCCCCTAGATCATCTAGCACTAAGAGGGCTTGTTTTAAGTGTTAATGTGATTACTGTATGCCTGAATGAAAGGTGGTTTTCTCTCTTGAATGAAATTCATTTCATATTTTGTTTATACATTTCAACAGGAAGGTTGATAACTTAATATGGTAAATATGGTAAACTATTATCCATGGTAAGTGAAAAGCCTTGTTATTAACTTTTAGTATAATAAAGCATGGCACTTCAATCTTCATGAAACCAATTAATCCGTCTGCTATTTGCTTATCGAAGTTTCTATGTTTCCTCCTTGGAATTGTTGAGAAGCCATATTACATCTCTGTTAAATTATATCATATAAAGATTGTATTGCATTCAAGACTAGTTAAAATAAGTTGTCTACTGCATCTAGTAAATGGAAGAATGTTGAAAGACCCTTGAAACCAAGCTGTATTAATTCATGATCTTCAATATACTCACTTGCTTCTTGTGCCTACCTTACAGGGGTTGCACAAAGGCTTATCACGGAAAGTGCATTAAAAATAGATTCTCCGTTGATTCTGAAGAACAATGGATATGTGGTAAGTTCGTTCAATTTGTGCTCAATTATGCACGTTTCTAGTTTCTTTGATTAGTATGTGAAATATTGAATTCAAAGAAAAGTTGGACCATCTTATTGTACAGCAGAGTTAAAGGTCTATACCAAAATTCTAGAGCTTTTGTGCTACTTATTGACTAATGAAAAAATCAATGGGAGTTTCCTTTTCAGATATCGTTCTTGAGTTGCTTAAGCCAGACCCATCAGTTTTACATCTAGAAGATAGCAAAGGGAACTCCACAGTACACAGGTGTTGGATCATTTTCTTTCTCAAATTATGTCTAATATTTTACCTCAATTTCTCCTAAATGTTTTCCGTGGCACCTAGTATCCACTGCAAAATGGAACCGTATACATTTTTGTGCGGAGGAAGACTTGTATTAAAATACTAATTTGTACTCCCTCTGAAGAAACCCACCATCATTTGGAAACCGATTATGGTTCTTACAACGCATGAACCCCTGGCACTAGGTGTAGTGTTAGTGCCTTGCTAGTGTAGAGTAGCAATGGTTTATACGCAGAATTGACTATTCATAATAAAGTTAATATTCATGAGATAATTGGCTGTTGAATTGTAACAACTGTTTTTGCTAATGAGGCTTTCACATCTAGTGACACATGCAACTCAAATGGCTTATCTATATCACCATTGTTTTTTGTAGTATTCAAACTCTAGTCATGCTTGTGTTGTCACAAATTTCTGCTTTACATGATTCTTTTTCTGTGATACTTGATATTTTACTCATTGATTTATTAAAAACTGCAGAATGTGGATTGTTTGCTATCTTTTGAGGGTATCAACGTCAATGCACTGAATAAGGTCTATACTAAAATCTCAATGTAAGATACCACACTATTAGATTACTTTTTACCACATCCATCTTTAAATTTAGTTTGATAATATGATACTTTAGTAAAAGTAATGGTTCATGCCTTTTTGTCAACATCAGCTGGAGTTTTGGACAGTTGTTTTAGGTGGGCTAATACATAAACTCTACTTATATTCAATTTTATGTAGAACTGCGTCATCCTCTCCTTTGTATACTTGAATGATAGTAAATGTAAGACAAACAGTTGGCATTTTCCTGTAAGCTGCAAGTAAAGATAGGTAGCACACCAAATACACGCTAATGGCCAATGTTCTTATAGCAATGAACTAAAGTATCACTAGTTACAACACCTGCAAAATGAGGCTTGGATTAGCATCAACTAAAAGACTTCACATTTGGGATTCTTGTATCAAAAGATAGTCTTTTGTTCTTGTTGTTGCTCGTTATACTGGATGTTAAGAGACCTTGCTGTTGCAGGATATATCTAGTGTTGTTAAAGAAGTGTGGTTGATTCTTCCCTGAAAAATACATTAATTGGTTCAGTAATTTAATCTTTAATGTTGTTGTGGGATATATCAGCAACCAAATAAAACAGTAACATTATGATTTCGAAGAGGATGCAAATTTCTGACTTCTCTCTCTTTTGGTTCAGAGTATAAAATCACATAAATAAACCACCATGGAAGTTCCAGGGAAGGTAATCAACCACACTTGGCTCTACTGTCATTTTTGTTAGGTAACCCAGTTAATGTATTTTTCAGTGCATTATATAAGTTCCATCTGGTAAGGTCTGAAGTTGCCAGAACTCTCGTCCCCAAAAAATTCAGATTGGTTTGAAGCTTTTGGGTAACATATGATCTCAATTTGCATCCTCTTCGAAATCGTAGTGTTACTGTTATATATGGTTGCTGATTTTTTCTCTAGCTTGTGATGCTTGCTGATTTTTTCTACAACACAATCCTTTCTTATTTCCCCCTGAATGTGAAAATTTTTTTCCTGCAATGTGATGCTTGCTGTTTTTTTTTCCACATTGTGATGGTTGCTGATTTTTTTCACTCTAGGTTGCAGCCTGCAGGTAATTTCCAATAGAAAACATGGCTGAAAATTGACAATAATGAGCATGGTCAGAAACGGTGCTCAAAGAGAAGAGGAGTTCAATTGTGAGGCTTGTTGTCCTGGTTTGATGAAAGACGAGGAGGGTTGTTGCTTGCTCTTATTAATGTGGATGAAGGAACCAGAGGAGAAGGGTGATGGGTGAAGAAGTTTCAGGCGATAGAGGGTAACAAATTATGTTTGTGCCATTTTTCCAGGTAGGGGCTCTCAGTACATCACTAGGTTACCCATATCACAAAGAAGCAGGTACTTGAAGTGACAAGTCTTCTCTTGTTCATATTCGAGATGTTTGGGTGAATTTGTATAAACTGGTTATATTTGGAGTACCTTGTAGCAGGACCACATGTGAAAATTTTAAGTAATAGAAATTGAATTATCAAGAGATTAAGCTTAATAGTGGTGTGATTTAAAATTGCTGCAATATCATGCAGCCACGGTTCTTTAAAGAACCGTGGTGTTTTTTTTTAAAAAAAATTTAGAATTGGGACCACGGTTATTTAAAATAACCGTGGTCCGACATATGTATTTTTTTTAAAAAAAAAAAAGTCGGACCCCGGTTATTTATGAAAAACCGGGGTCCGAAAATAACCCCGGTTATTTTATAATAACCGGGGTCCGACTTTTACCCCGGTTTTTTAAAATAACCGGGGTCCGACTTTTTACCCCGGTTATTAAAAAACCGGGGTCCGAAAATATTAACTCGGTGACATTTACCGGGGTGCGAACGCTCGGACCTCGCTCCCGTTAACCACGCTTCCTTAACCGGGTTCCCATGTACAAAATAACCGGGGTCTAAGAGGGGTATTTGTACTAGTGTCTCTTCAACATAGTCGAGCAAGAGGAATCTAGGGAAGTTGTGAGCTCGATCTTGATCAAGGATCCCTTGGAGAAGGTTCTTACCTTAAGTATGATGGAGGAAGGTGTTGAGGAGGCTTGCAATGAAGAGATCAAGGCCTTGGAAGCATTGGAAGAGGAGCCAAGAGTTGGATTTGAAAGCCACGAAGAGGTGTTGAACAGCTGCAAGTTCCACGGTCGAGATTTATGTTCCACGGCCGTCAAACTTTCTGGACAACTCCGGGAAGCAAGCTTAGCAAGAACCACGGCCGTGGAAGTTGAGCAAACCGTGATTCCAGCCGTGGTTTTCCCTGGACCAGTCCTTGATGATGGTCAAGCTTTTAGGAGCCATGAGGAGTCTTCATTTGCTTTTGATTCATCTCATCCAACCTTATTTGGATCATCTTCAACCGATAAAGGTCTTCCTTCACTTGAACTTAAACCCCTCCCCTCTCATTTGAAGTATGCATTTCTTGGTGAAAACTCTACATACCCTGTGATTGTTAATGCATGCTTGAGTGATAATGAACTTGCTAAGTTGTTGCATGAACTAAGATTGCATAGGAAAGCCATTGGGTACACTATTGATGATTTGGTTGGCATTAAGCCTTCTTTGTGCATGCATAAGATAATGATGGAAGATAACCACAAACCCTCTATTGAACATCAAAGGAGATTGAATCCTATAATGAAAGAGGTAGTCAAAAAGGAAATCATTAAGTTGCTAGATGCGGGAATTATCTACCCTATCTCGGATAGTAAGTGGGTTAGTCCCGTTCATGTAGTTCCTAAGAAGGGTGGGATGACCGTAGTAACTAATGAGAACAATGAACTAATCCCGACTAGGACTGTTACGGGGTGGAGAATGTGCATCGATTATAGGAAGTTAAACATGGCCTCTAGGAAAGATCACTTCCCTCTCCCCTTCATTGACCAAATGCTAGAAAGGTTAGCTCAACACTCTCATTTTTGCTATCTAGATGGCTATAGCGGATTCTTCCAAATCCCTATCCACCCCGATGACCAAGAGAAAACAACCTTTACATGTCCATGGGGTACCTTTGCATATAGGAGAATGCCATTTGGGTTGTGTAATGCACCCGCCACCTTCCAAAGGTGTATGGTGGCTATCTTTTCGGAATACATAGAAAATATCATGGAAGTGTTTATGGATGATTTCTCTGTTTATGGTTCTTCCTTTGATAATTGCTTGGCTAACTTGTCATTAGTATTGCAAAGATGTGAGGAGACAAATCTTGTCTTGAATTGGGAAAAATGCCACTTCATGGTAAGTGAAGGCATTGTGTTAGGACACTTGGTGTCTAACCGTGGCATTGAGGTTGATAGGGCCAAAATTGAAACGATAGAGAAGTTGCCGCCACCTACCTCGGTGAAGGGGTAAGGAGTTTCTTAGGGCATGCCGGTTTTTACCGGAGGTTTATTCAAGACTTCTCTAAAATTTCTACGCCTCTCACTAACCTACTAATGAAGGATGTTGATTTTGTCTTTTCCAAAGATTGTCTTGAGGCTTTTTGTAGGTTGAAGAACACCTTGATCTCCGCACCTATCATGCAACCTCCGGATTGGAGTCTACCATTTGAGATCATGTGCGATGCAAGCGATGTAGCCGTAGGGGCTGTTTTGGGGCAAAGGAAAGATGGGCGCACTCATGCTATTTATTATGCTAGCAAGACGCTAGATGATGCCCAACTCAATTATGCTACCACCGAGAAGGAGTTGCTAGCGGTGGTGTATGCATTTGAGAAGTTCCGCTCATACCTTGTTGGAGCGAAGGTCATAGTTTATACGGATCATGCTGCGATCCGTTATCTACTTACAAAGAAGGATGCCAAACCAAGGTTGATTCGGTGGATCCTTCTTCTTCAAGAGTTTGATTTGGAAATACGAGATAAGAAGGGATCCGAGAACTCCGTGGCGGATCACCTTAGTAGATTGCCTCCATTAGAGCTTGGAAGAGATGACATTCCAATTGATGACTCATTCCGAGATGAGCAATTGCAAATGGTGGAGGAATGCTTGTTCCAAGTGTCTAGAGGAAATGAGCCATGGTATGCCGACATTGTGAACTACTTAGTGTGTGAGGAAGTGCCTCCCGGATTGACATATGCACAAAGAAAGAAGTTCTTCAACGATGTGAGGCATTACTATTGGAGTGAGCCACTCTTGTTCAAGAAAGGCCCGGATGGGATGTTTAGAAGATGCATACCGGAAGATGAAGTGGAGAGTGTGATCCGGAATTGTCACTCCTTACCATGTGGAGGCCATGCTAGCTCACACAAGACGTGTGCAAAGGTATTGCAATCCGGTTTTTATTGGCCTAACTTGTTTAAAGATGTGCAAGGTTTTGTAGCGGCATGTGATGCTTGTCAAAGGACGGGCAACATCTCAAGAAGGAATGAGATGCCCTTGAACAACATCCAAGAAGTCGAAATATTTGATGTGTGGGGTGTGGACTTCATGGGACCATTCCCTTCTTCATGTGGCAATCTCTTCATCCTATTGGCAGTGGACTATGTGTCAAGATGGGTGGAGGCAATCGCCTCTCCTACAAATGATGCCAAGGTGGTAGTGCGTTCTTCAACCGTGTGATCTTCCCTAGGTTTGGGACACCAAGGGTGATCATTAGTGATGGAGGAAAGCACTTCACCAATAGGAATTTTGGGGCGCTTTTGGCCAAGTATGGGATGACTCACAAAGTGGCAACACCTTACCATCCCCAAACTAGTGGCCAAGTGGAAATCTCCAACCGGGAGATCAAGGCCATCCTTGAGAAGACGGTGTCTAGGACTAGAAAGGATTGGGCTATGAGGCTAAATGATGCCTTATGGGCATATAGAACCGCCTTCAAGACATCGATTGGCACCACTCCTTACAAGTTGGTCTATGGCAAGTCTTGCCACCTTCCGGTAGAGATGGAGCATAGAGCTTATTGGGCCATTAAGTGGCTAAATTTTGATATCAAGGCGGCGGGAGAAAAGAGATTGCTTGAATTGAATGCCCTCGAGGAGATCCGGTTGGACGCTTATGAGAATGCCCGGATTTACAAAGAGAGAACCAAAAGATGGCATGACAAGAAGATCATCCCCAAGGAGTTGAGTGAAGGAGATCTTGTCCTTCTCTTCAACTCAAGGCTAAGGCTCTTTCCCGGAAAGCTCAAATCAAGATGGACCGGGCCATATGTGGTGAAGAAGATCTTTTCCCATGGAGCCATTGAGATAGGAGGGGAACATTGTGGGAACTTTAAGGTGAATGGGCACCGGTTGAAGAAGTATATCCTGGGAGCTCCGGTGGAGATAATTGCCCCGCTTCACCTAGAGTAGACGCCCCCGAGTTTGGTCAAGCTAATGACCTTAAAGAAGCGCTTGGTGGAAGGCAACCCATTGGTAACATTTTTCCTTTCTTTATTTGCTTTTGTTTCTAGATTTTTCTATCTTTGTGTGTGTTTTGTCTACTTTGTGTGTGTGCTAGAACATTAGTGGCATTGGAGGCCTTGCTTGACATAGGAATAATGATGATGAAACCCTCATCAATTATGGGTGGAGCGGACGCGGAACTTGGACGGCTAGCGGTGCCTAGCGCGGGTCCCGAAGCTTTGATGGATGCTTAGAGCTCTCTACCATGGTTGATAGGATCATCAAACGTCAATTCACTATTGAGCAATCCCAAATACCATAACAAACCATTTTTACATTGTGAGAACCTTCTTTCACTCTCTTTACTTGTATACCACATTGAGGACAATGTGTTTCTAAGTATGGGGTGGGGTTTGCATGATCCTTTGCATGATGAGCATCTAGGATAGTTTAAAATCTTCACATGTCTTGCATTGTACATACTTAAATCGAAAATCCCATAAAAATTCAGAAAATTTAAAAAAATTTTGTGCTTTCTAGACTTGGATATGATCCTAATGATGAATCTTGTCTTGTGAATTGGCTATGGATGGCCTCATGTGTTAGGATTAATGAACGCATATGTGGACTTGATGTACTTCTCTTGAAATACTATGAATGATTTGTGACCATGATGTTTGCCTAGAAAGGATTGAGTAGTGAAGATCGAAACTACATGATAGTTCTTGCATACCATCTAGGAATGAATGAGGCAATTCAATCTTTCTATACTTCTCATCTTAATCATGATTGCTTGAGCACCTCAATTGAGATAAATTTGACCTCTTTTAACCCATCCGGGAATAGGAGCATGCTAGTGTGTTGATGTGTGTGAAAAGCAAGTGTGAGGGGAAGTTGTTGATGAAGAGAACATCATGCATAAAATGCTGAATTTGTTGTGAAAAGTGTAGCCAATAATATAGGTTTGGGGACATTGGTTTAAATGACAAGTAACTCGGTACACTTCACATAATCGGGTGTTGGTGCCTTGCCAAAGTCAAATGAACCAATAGTCCTAACGAGCTTTGGTATGTGTGCCCGGTGTGGATGTACCTCGAAAACTAAGAAAAAGCCCGAGGACGGCTAATCACCAAGGTTTCGGCTTTTGTACACCAATGCCATTGTCTCAAAAATAAGTCAAAGAAAAAGAAAGAAAAGATAGAGGAAAATATACACTTGAGGGAAGTTGATCGAGGACAAGAATGTGGAGTTAGTTCCGTTCCCGGATTAGCATCACATAACCTAGAAATCCCCACAAAATCACTACATTTCTTAGCCCTTTTATCTCCCAAGACCTTATGACCTATTTGCATGTTTGTAAGACTTAGTGATTTAGATTGGATGTACTTTTGACCTTCTTGACTTCTTCATCTTTACATTTCATGCATACTTTTGAGTTAAGTACAATTGTCTTTCCATGCTTTCATTTGTTTGATGCATGATTGCCTATCCTTTGCCATGAAACATGACTTTGAAGGTGATCCGATAATAGAAGCACAAACCCAAAAAGATTTTGCCATTTTTCTGCATACATAAATCATGTCATCTCTTAATCTATAGTTGGGAATTTGCTCGGGGACGAGCAAACCTTAAGTATGGGGTATTTTGATAACATGATTTATGACTTAGTTTTAGGTAATCATTTAGATAGATTTCTCACTCATTCATGCATGGTTTAGCACTAGTTCACGGCGTTTTGCACTCAATTCATGTATTTTGCCGAGATAGACGTCTACGCAGACTTGTGCGTGTTTTATAGGTATTTCAGGAGATTTAGGAGCTAAAATGATACGTTTGAGGATCGTTCATCTAGATGACACACCCTCGGACTCATTAGGACACAAGCTAAAGGCTAAGGAGGACTCATGGAGCCTTGCCAACACTTGCCATGCACCAAACCACAACTTAATGATCCAAGGCGAAGTTTCTGCACAGAATCACGGTTCTCTGACACTCCACGGCCGTGGAATCACCCGTGGATTTTTCCAGATTCTCATGACAACTGTGCCACGACTCTCATGGCCAGCTCATGCAAGTTTGTTATAAAAGTGGTCCTTCATGGGCTGTGAGAAGCATCTTGGAGCAGCTCTCCATTATCCATGACTCTCTAACAAAAATATTCTGAAAAACAAGAAGTTTTTCTAGGAAGGAAAGTGTCAAAGCGGAAGAAGAAGAGCTCCATTGAAGAGGAGGAGAAGAACACACACCATCACCACACTTGATAGTTTTGTATTGAAGAATTCCGGATTTTATTTCTAAGAGTTGTATGAATCATTGAACCTTCTTTTGGAAGGATTGTAAGTTGCTCTAATTCTATTTTCAGCTTGGTTGTTTTAAGTTCACTTGTTCATCTCTTTTCCTTCATCATTTGCAATGGATGTTATGATTTTATGTTTGTTTGTTTCGATTTCTATTATGAACGTTGTAGGCTAAATTGATGTGGTTCTAGGGTAAGGAAAGGATGGTTATGGCTAGGGCTATGATAGGACGGACTTAGATTTACCTTTGGATGACTTGTGTGTATGAACGTAGCTGCTGTTAGAAATCACGGGTAGTTCTTGTCTAACCACGGCCGTGGTTTAGGTAGAACAAACCGTGATTTTCCCTGGCTCGATGGATCTTGTCTTAGATCTATAGAATGTTGAAATCCTAAGTGTTTGTTGAGTTTAATCTACCCTAGGGTGACCTAGTGTTAGTAACTAAGTGTTAGGAGAGACTTACCCGGTAATCCTTACTCTTAGACTCCAAAGATAACAACCCTTAGGTAGTGGTGAGCCTAATAAGCCGCCATTGGATTAGGTGTGCTAGGATAGTTGTTTAGGACTTCCCTTTCCAAGACTTACCCGGTAAGGATAGGTTAGACTCCTAGCTAACAATCCGGTTCGTGTAGAATTCCTATCCTTAGGTTCTTAGAGACTTACCCGGTGATGAGATCTTAGGAGTGGACTAGTTGGACCAAGAGACCTACCCGGTAATTGATCTCAATCTAGAAACACTTAATCCCAACATATCATAGTTAATCCAAGAAATGAATAGATAACTTGAGTCCTATGCCATAACCGGAATTTCCAACCCCTAGAATCCGTCTTTTCTTTCCTTGATCATTATCTTGTTTAGCTTGTTTATTTGTGTTGATTCTTAGTTTAGTTTGATTATTTACTTTGCATGAATTGTGATCTTTGATTGATCACCAAAAACCAACTAAAAACATTTGAGATTTTCATTTCTTTATTTCTTCTTTTCTTTCAACCTAGATCTTTACTAAGCTCAATCACAAATCGATTCAATTTCACCTTAGTCTTTGTGTTCGACCTCGGAATACTATCCCTTCTACAAACGTCCCGTACACTGCGGGTTTCGCTAGGTAGTTAGGATTTAGTTCGAGTTATAAATTTAAAACCCATTTGCGCATCACGATCTTAGCGTAACACAACACTCAAGTCAGGTTATTATCTTTGGTTAAGTCATATCCCTTACTAGTGATACTTATTTTGTGACACGAGGGATTCCCAAACCTCGCCTCCCTCCCCATTGACCAGGAAGGAATGGTAGTAATGCATTTGACCGTCTACCTTCATGGTCTAGTCGCAAAGAACCTCCTAGCTCTCGCAAGAGCTAGACAGTGTTGTCACCGCCCGTTATCATACACTTGGGCCAATTACGTAATATATAAAGTCGTCCTATTCCGGTTCTTTGTTTAAGCTAACTAACACACACCACCAGAACACAATACGCTAATACAAAGAAGTCACCTAAGTAAGTCCGTGGACTCACCCGAATCAAGTCAAAATCCCAAAAACAATGTTACTACTTGATTCCGCAAGAATAAAACTCAACACCTGTTTATAACGAGGGAACTTGGATCAATATCATAACTACTCATCTATAAGGTTTCCTAATTTCCAACTTCATAACAATCTAATCTACATTAAGCCTACCCAAGATCAACTCACATCCCAACTTCCTCATAACCTCTTGGTAAAGAGAAAGAGCGTATACTAGCGTAGCTTACGCTAAAATGCTAACTTAAGGTCATCTAAAGGTAAAATAGAACATCACCGACATAAAGCCTATACCCGTAGGATTCAAAAACTCGACTATGCTTAGCCGACCTAACTCACACGGAACACAACCCCACGCCACGTGTGTATATATATATATATAATATATATATATATATACACATACACAAAACTTAGGTGTGCATATATATATATAATATATATATATATATACACACACATACCCAGCAACATAAGTGTGTATACATATACTAGTTTGGACGCGCGTGTTACGCACGCGCGCCGTGATTGGTAAACGTGTAATATATTATCAAAACTTGAAATATAAACATATAATATAATCGAACAAAAATATTAATACATTGGAATCAATCTCGTAAATTACTATTAGCCTAGGTAGAATAAGGTTAAGGTAGAAATTGCTTTTTCGTCCTTCCCATTTAGTAGTTCTTTATGTTGCTCTCCAAGCCCGAACGAATGCCTATGATATGATAGCATCATACTGGAATCCATTGACTTGTTGCCTTCACCAGACTTGTACTCCTTCCCCATCTCAACATCAGGTTATCGGTCAAAGCACCAATCTCAAGCCAGCCAGGTTGGAGTTGATTCCACTTCCTTGTAGTAGTTTTCAAATCTCTCTGCAAGTGAACTCTCAGACTCTCCTTCCACCATATTCTCTGACAAAAAGAATGGTTGAAAGTCAGAAGAGTGTTGTTGCATATAAGAAGCCACCAACTCTCTAAGTTGTTGGAATGTGTATGGTGAGGATTCACCAGATAACCGAGCTAACTAGTTCTCTACAACTCGGTAAAGGCAATGCCCGTCAGGCTTTACATCATTAATAGTCAACCCAAGTGGTGTGAGTTTTTCCTCAAGCTTCTCGTCGACCACTTGATCACTAACAATGTTGCTTTGTTCCTCTTTTATTCATTGTTCCAGTGTTGCTTCTTCTTGAGCTCTTTCTCACGTCTCTCAACACTTTTGCTCATCGGCTTGTTTTTCTTTTAGCTTGGTAGACAGTTCTGATATCTACTCCTCCACTTTGTTCTTCTTTTCTTTCTGCTCAAACTTGCTCCCTTTAGTTGCGGCCTTCTTCATTCAGTTTTCTTGTTTTGAAGTTGGGTGATAGGTGATGGAATCACTATCATTTAGGTTAGTTTTTAGAGTCTTTTTTATCACATTAGTGTCGGTTTATGCTACTAACTCCTTGATCCAGAAGAAGAAGACTAAAAGAAGATAAAAGAGGAGTTTTAGCACTTGGGAGTTGAATACCATTCACGAAGCAAAGCTTCTATTACCTCACCGTCCCCGCGGAGCAGTGTCACCGCCCCTGCAGGTGACACAACGTTCCGGAGCGCAGCCTGCGCCTTCGCCAGCGCCAGGAACGAAGACTGTCACCGCCCCTGCGCCTCTCCTTGGCGCCCCTGCGGTGACTTATCCTGAAGAAGCGAAGACCGGCGCCCCTGCACCTCTACTTGCGTCTCACCTTACAGAGCTGTGAAGCTGAAGAGTCAGTGTCACCGCCCCTGCGTTGACACTGGGCCGCCCCTGCGGATCGGCATTTGAAGCAACAGAAAGTTGAAGAGTCATACGTTTGAAGATCATTAATGATCCACCCCTGCGGAATTGTCAAGCCGCCCCTGCGGCCACGAAGAAGATCAAACGTTTTCGCCTGAACCGCCCCTGCGGATCTGAAGGCCGCCCCTGCGGTTCAGCGACAGAGACTTTACTCCGGCTGTTTACACCACCTTTATGGCATTAGAGGTGGTTGTTTTTGTCGCCCATTTACTTCCATTTAGTGCCATTTGTAGTATAAATAGACGGTTGATTGCTAGAATTATCCATCATTTTCCCACTTTTATTCTCTCTTGCTTCCTTTGTAATGAGCTTCTAGTTTCCTTGCTACATTGGGTTGGTTTGAAGCTGCATTATTACTTTGGTTGTAAGTTCCTTTTTAATATAAGTTTAATTCAGTAATGTTTTGTGTTTCTTGAGCTTCATTTATCTAAATTGCATGTTTTCATTATCACTTAAGATTGATCACCTTAGGTTCTAAGTGCATGCAAACAACTAGGATTAATAGATTCCGGGTTCGGGTCTTTAGTCTAGTAGTAACCTTTAAGTAATAACGGGTTGTAATTGCTTGAAGCAAAAGAAACACAAATATAAAGATTAGTTTAACGGTTTTAATCTTTTCTTTATATCCCTTAGTCTTTGTTTGAAAGCTAACTTGTGACTTGTTCTTGTAGGTTTACGGAACACTAACTTGTTAAGTTGTGTTGATGACGGATGGCTCAACACATACATATGATCGAGACGGGAACATTACTTGAAAACTTATAAAAAGGAACTCACCAAAGTAGTAATCGCATGCTAAGAATCAACCTAGTGTAGATTCACTCATCATCGTCATATCAATCTCATTTACTTGCTTTTTAGTTTTGTGTGCATCAATTCATCCAACCCCTCCCCCCCCTTGTTACTTTGTACTATAATCAATAATTGAATTTAATAAATGTAACACCCCAAATTTTACAACTTGGGGAGTTACTGGTTAGGACCGCACAGTGGGTCCCGACCTTAGTTTGACAACAACTTAACAAGATCTTACAACAAGGCACAGATAAGGAAAAACCGGAAATCATAAATTAAGTCTTAACAATGTATGAATGTGACCAGAACAACCAACAGCCGGAAAACATAAGATAATAAAGTACGAGTAGAAAGAAAAGAACCAAGGTCTAAATGGAAATCCCACAAATAAAGAAACTGCATCACATCCTAAAAGTACGACACCCCGGTTGAACACTACCATCCGGATCACTCGGCATCTGCTCTAACCCGCGGTACGTCTACACAACATAACAACTGTTAGCTAACTATCCAAATATAAGTAGAATAATAACAGCACAAACACACTCAGAATAATATAAACAATCATCATGCTGGCACACAACCGTTTATTATCTATTACTTAGGTGATTCATCTTATTCAATTTTACAGTTGTGGCACGAGAACTCTTAAGAGTTCTCGCCTCCGTTCCTTATCCAACTGGGTGTAGGTCTAGCTTACCTCCGCCGGTAGCATCACTACAAACCGAGTGTGGACTAGTCCCTAAAGAAACCCTCAGCGCCCTCAAGCTAACTGAGCAGAATGCCACCGCCCGTTACTCTTAGGCCAAGTTTAGGTCGGTAAATACCTATCACAACTTATAACTCTAAACATTTCAATCACACACCACTATTATCATTCATACTCATATTCAGAAGTCAGCTAAGTAAGCCCAAAGGACTTACATGTTATAAATCTCGATTCTCTATAAACCAAACTCGCTCTATAAACTGTAGCAACTCAGTTGCCTGCCAAAGGAGATAAGTGCATTAGCACACTCCAACGTAATTAGAAGTCTAAGACTTCTAAGATAGAAGATCGTAATAGGACATAACTAATTACAGTACTAATTTATGGTAAAATGACCATTTTACCCTTAGTCCCAAAACTTCCAAATTTTCCGAAATTCATGTCTAAACTCCTATTTGAGACTCTAAAGTCCTATTCTAACTCCTAAAGTTTAGTTTGGTTACAAACTGGCACTTTTCCTATTTTCCTATTTTCCGAAAGATCGTAAAGGTCTAACTTCGGTTTCAAATATAAAATTCGTAGAAGCTTATAAAAAATCCGAAATAATTCTCTAGATCATCTATGATGTTCCATCTACCCTTAAGAGCAAGAATTTCTCAAAACTGTTCATCCATCATTTTTATAAAAATTCTCAAAGTTGGCTACTACACTTACAATTTCTATACTTAACCAAAAATCCAAAGTTTACAAAAACTGCTTAACTACCCAACTTCGGAAGCTTATAACTTCTAATCCGACCGTTCATTTCTTCTCAAATTTTAATATATTAAACTATATATATCCACCTATTACCTATTAAAATTTCAACGGTGGATCTTCAACCTAACTCTCTAACATTGATCTACAACAGTACCCATTTCTAACTTACAAACTGAGATTAAACAAGGGCATTTCACTCTTATTTCTATTGCTCATTTTTTTACAGCAGTCCAACCTTCCGATAGGTCTCTAGTTCGACTCTCACCGAACACATTAATCTATATATTCTAATTTACACATTCTAGGTTCTAATTCCATGGAGGTCACAATGTACATATACATAAGTTGCACCTATGTCATAAACAGGAGCAACAGGAAGTGGATTTCTTACCGGACTGGGATTAGGCTTGGCTCGGTTTCACTGTTGTCCCAAGGGAGCCTCTAGTTTGACTCGCTGCTACATCAGTGGGGAATCAGTCCGGCACAAAGAAGGAAGGTGTGAGAGTGCAGATAGATGGGGAAACAGTAGAAGAAGAAGGGAAAGAGTTTCACCCGTCAGCAGTAAGGTCGTTGCCTATCTACAGAAGGAATCCGATCGAAGATGTTGTGCTTTCTACTCGGAAGAGTCTTGCTGCGCTGAAAAGCTTCGGATTAGAAATGCAGAACCACGTAGCACAGATTAGCAGAATAAGGAGGTTAAGCTCTACCAGTTCCGTGTACCCGCTGTGCAGAATGGAGGAAGGGGTAGGGTGCACTACTACGGCTCCCAAGCTCAGCGTCGGCCTCTGCGTCGTTGGAGGGCTGAACGTGTGCAGAAGGCTGGTGTGGTTCGCGTGAAGAAATGACTCACTGGTAGGATGCGGAGGTTCTTTGACTCGATACAAAAACGGAGGGATGGTGTAGCTTGCGTGAATCAGGACAGATTGCAAGCGGCTGAAAATGGAAGGAGATCACGCAAATCTCGGCTGTTACATTCCTTTGTAACGTTCAGCAATTGAACGTGGTATTGCAGGTGGGCTGGCGTGCTCCTGGGCTGCGCGCTGGGCTGAAGAGGTAAGGCAGCAGATGGGCTGAAGATGGCTGAAGAAGGTAAGGCAGCAGCACACGCTGCTGGGCTGGGCTGGCGCTGGCTGAAGCTGCGCTGGCAGGCTGGGCTGGACTGGGCGCTGGCTGAAGAAGGTAAGGCAGCAGCACACGTTGCTGGGCTGGGCTGGCGCAAGGGAGCAGCAGCCCGGTGCTAGCTGCATTCCGGAAACGAGATCCCGACTAACGAGTGCACGGAATAGATGGATACGGATCATGTTATAGTTTAGGATTGGTTATAAGGATCCTATCATTTTATGTGAAGGGAAGCTACATAAAATGATAAATTTTTATAAGGATCCTATCATTTTATGTGAAGGGAAGCTACATAAAATGATAAAATTTTGAAACAATGTGTCTAACTAAGTAGACGGATATGGATCAACTGATCGAAATCCGATTTGTTACGAAAATAAACGGAATAAAAATTCCGGATATTACATCAGTACCCCCTTAAAAATAAGTTTCGTCCCGAAACTTATAATAGGGTGTCTACCCAAACAATTTCCCCTCAAGAGTTATATTTTAGTCTCACTTCAATTTATTTCACTTTTTCCTAGCATGCAAACTACTCACGCAATTAAGCACATAAACATAAACAATCACTTAAACATATAATCACAGAAATCATATAAAGTATCGTCTCAGTACTAACCCGTCGGTACTGGGGTGGCGGCTAACTCCGCAAAGAACTCAGAATAGTTACGTCTAATACTCTCCTCTGTCTCCCAGGTAGCCTCATCAGCTCCTCGTCTAGACCACTGGAACCTCAACATCGGTATCTCCTTAGAACGCAGACGCCTAGTACTACGCTCTAGGATGGCTACTGGGTACTCCACAAAAGTGTGGTCTGGCTCGACTATCAGATCCTCATGACTGATGACGTGTCTGGGATCTGGTATGTACTCTCTCAGCTGAGATACATGAAAAACTGGATGTACTCCCTCCAATCTCGGTGGCAGTGCTAATCGGTAGGCAACCTCTCCGACTCTCTCTAAGATCTCAAATGGACCGACATATCGGGGACTCAGCTTCCCCTTAATGCCGAAACGCCGGACTCCTCTCGTCGGTGACACTCTCAACCACACCTATGCACCTACTCTAAACTCCAAAGGTCGACGCCTTTTGTCGGCGTAGGACTTCTGACGACTCTGAGCTGCTAACATCCGCTCCCGGACTAAGGCAATCCGGGCAATGTCATCCTGTATCTGGTCTGGTACTACCCCATCAGCCTTGCTAGGCTCATCCCAGCACAACGGTGTACGACATCTCCGCCCGTACAAAGCCTCATAAGGTGCCATCCCAATAGACGCGTGTCAGCTGTTATTATATGAGAACTCTACCAGTGGGAGATGATCTGGCCATACCTGTCCCCAATCTAGTACACATGCCCGCAACATGTCCTCTAAGGTCTGAATGGTCCTCTCAGACTGACCGTCTGTCTGTGGGTGATAGGCAGTGGTAAAGTGGAGACTCGTCCCCAGAGTAGTATGTACCTACTGCCAAAATCTCGAGGTAAAATGTCCATCCCTGTCGGAGACGATAGTCCTCGGTACTCCATGGAGTCTCACAATGTGTCTGGTGAACTCCTCAGCTAGACGACTTACCGGCCACGTTTCCCTAATCGGAATGAAACGTGCGGTCTTCGTCAGACGGTCTACCACTACCCAAATGGCATCAAAACCTCTGTTGAGCCTCAACCTTGTAACAAAATCCATAGATATATCCTCTCACTTCCAATGTGGTACTGGAAGTGGGTGGAGCTCTCCTCCGGACCTACGATGCTCAATCTTGACCTGCTGACAGGTCGCACACTGGGCTACATATCGGGCCACATCAGGCTTCAAACCGCCCCACCAGAAGGAACGTCTCACGTCCTTATACATCTTACTCGCTCCTAGATGTACGGAGTAAGGGGTAGCATGAGCCTCACCTAGTATCCTTTGTCTCAACTCACTGTCTGGTGGCACACAGATACGGTTCTGCCGTCTCATCACTCCATCGGCACCAATAGTGAACTGAGGTGCCTCATCTCGTGACATCCGGTCTCGGATCCGGGTCAAAGTAGGACAGGTCTCCTGCTTCTGTCGGATCTCACCCAACAGATCAGGAAGTAACTCTAAGGTGGCTAACTGATGAGCTGTATCGGGAAACTGGATCTCTACCTCCAACCAAGATAAGTCTCTCTATAATTGTGGCTGTATTGTCAACCGGGCTATCGCCTTCTCCCAAGGCGTCTTCCGACTCAAAGCGTCAGCAACTACATTCGCCTTCCCGGGGTGGTAGAGAATCTCAAGGTCAAAATCCTTGATCAACTCTAGCCACCGCCTCTGGCGGTTATTCAACTCCCGCTGAGTGAATATGTACTTCAGACTCTTATGGTCTGTGAAGATCTGACAGGTTGCCCCATAGAGATAATGACGCCAAATCTTAAGGGTGTGTACTACTGCAGCTAACTCCAGGTCATGGGTGGGGTAGTTCTCCTCATATGTCTTCAATTGTCGAGACGCATACGCTATGACCTTACCCCTCTGCATCAAGACACACCCCAAGCCCAGCTTGGATGCGTCACTATACACTACAAAATCCTCTGTACCCTCTGGCTGTGCTAAGATCGGAGCAGACGTCAATCTCCTCTTCAGCTCCTCAAAACTCTGCTGACACGGCTCAGACCAGACGAACCGAGTAGTCTTCCTCAGGAGACAAGTAAGTGGTCGGGCGATCAGGGAAAACCCTTCCACAAACCGGCGGTAATAACCTGTCAATCCAAGGAAGCTGCAAACCTCCTTAACATTCTTCGGAGGTTGCCAAGAAGACACTGACTCAATCTTCGCCGGGTCGACTTTAATCCCCTCAGCAGTCACTACATGGCCTAGGAAAGCCACCTCTGACATCCAGAAATCGCACTTGGATAACTTAGCATATAGCTGACTATCCTGTAGAATCTGTAATACTGTCCTCAAGTGTCCGGCATGCTCCTCTCGACTTCTAGAGTAAACTAGAATGTCGTCAATGAAGACCACTACAAACTGGTCTAAGAAGTCGATGAAAATCCCATTCATCAACTCCATAAATACTGCTGGCGCATTAGTGAGCCCGAATGGCATCACTACAAACTCATAGTGGCCATACCTAGTCCGGAATGCCGTCTTAGGTATGTCCTGGTCTCTCACTCTCAGCTGGTGATAACCCGATCTCAAGTCTATCCTCGAGAACACTGACGCTCCATGCAGCTGGTCCAGCAGATCATCTATGCGAGGCAGTGGATACTTATTCTTGATGGTGACCTTGTTCAACTCCCGGTAGTCAATACACATCCTCATCGATCCATCCTTCTTCCTCACAAATAATACTGGTGCACCCCAGGGAGAAACACTAGGGCGTATGAAGCCCTTCTCTGCTAACTCCTCTAACTGCTTCTTCAGCTCAAGCAGCTCTATCGGGGCCATGCGGTACGGGGCCTTCGAGATCGGTCTCGTGCCCGGCTCTAACTCAATGCTAAAATCAACACTCCTCTGTGGAGGTAGCCCTGGTAAGTCGTCACTGAATACCTCTGCAAACTCGCATGCAACTAGTATCTCCTCTACTGTCAGGCTTTTGTGCTCCTTCATGGCATAACACCAGAAGGCCTCGCAACCCTATGCTATCAATCTGGCTGCTCTCACTGCGCTGATAACTGTGCCGGACTTTCCGAGGTCCCAACCTCGGAATATCACTCTGTGACCCTCCTTAGTGGCGACAGTCACAGTTCTCCTACCAATATCTAAGACTGCTCCATGTCTAGTCATCCAATCTATCCCCAATATCACGTCCTCATGTGCTAAGGACATGACTAGAAAATTTACTAACCAAATCCGGCCTCCCAGATAAATAGGGCAGTCATAAATCTCTCGGGATCCTCTAACCTTACCCCCATCTGGTAACCCAACCACAAAAGGTACACCCTCTACCGTAGCTAAGGACAACCTATCTACGCATGCATCTGATATAAAGGAGTGCGTAGCACCCATATCAAATAAAACTTGCACAAGTAAGTCATGGATCCAAATAGTACCTGTGGTCGCAGGTGTTGTAGGCTGCTCGGTGCTCCTCAGCTCGAACACTCTCGATGGTCCTCCTCTGGTGTCAGTGGTACTACCACGTCCCCTGCCACGACCTGATCCCTGTGCCGTACTGTATGAAGCAGGATGTCCTGGAGCCCGATACTGTTGTTGCTGCTGACTCGGTGCTCGGTACTGAGGAGGTCTCTGTACACTCTTATCAGCACCTACAGGAGAAGATCCCTGCTGTGAAGGGGCCCTACCCTGACGGCAGAAAGTAGCTCTGTGTCCCGGCTTCCCACACGTGAAGCAAGTGGTAGGTGGTCTCTGGCAATCTGTCTTAATGTGATCGCGGCTACCACAGTTAAAGCATTGTTGATCTCTACTGGGAGTCTGGACTATAGGGTGGTAGCTGGACCTCCCCTGAGTCTGTCCTCGACCATAACCTGCTACTGCTGCACTGCTACCAGCATGTCCTGTCCTCTGCCGCTTATCCTGCCCACTAGACTGAACTGCTTTCCCCGAAGCTGGCCTATCTCTCTCATAAGCAGAGGCCCTATCCTGATAGTCAGACAAAGTCTCACAGCGGAATCCAGCCAGATATGATCGGGTACTCTCTCTCAATCTCCTGGAGAAAAGGTAAACATGTTGCTCTTCTGGAGGTGCAGCTGGTCCAAGTAAGGTCAACTCTTTCTGAAACTTCTTTATGGCTGCAGCAATCGGGATATCCTCAAATCCCGCCTTAATGAAATCCTGAAATCTCTCCCTCCTCAGCGAGACAGGACGGTACCTGTCCCTAACAATGTTCCTCATCTGCTCTCAACTGGTGACTCGGCTACGATTGGTACGCCACCATGAATGAGCATCATCTGTGAAACAGGTCTGCACCAAATCCACCTGTCGATCCTCGGGGCAACGTATCGCCTCTAAAGCAGTCTCTATCTTCCCTATCTAGTGCTCCACCTCTAGCCCTATTTCTCCACTGAATGAGGGAACCTTCTGAGAGTTGAAAGCCTTCAACCACTCATCCGGTCTCGGTGCTCTAGACCCAGCAGGCGCTCTATCAGCATTAGCTCTCCTCTCAGGTACAGCCGGCACCTGAGACACTCCCTGTGTCACCTGAGCTGACCTAGTCGGTACCACCGGTGGTACCTGGGTAAGTCTCTCAACTCTGGCAGCCTCCTCCATACGCTCGACGTATGCTCTGTACTCTCTATACTCAGATGCTCCAATAGAAACACGTCCTGACTCAGTCGAACGTGCTCCCTATGCTCCAGACCTAGCGACGGTCTCCTGCCTGACTTCGGGGCCTACACTCTCAACTACCTCTTCCACAACAGCCTCTGGTATGCTTGTTGCAGGTGGATCCTCTCGAGGAACTCGTCCTCGACCTCTCCCTAGTGGAGGTCTACCCCCACGACCACGCCCTCTAACAGCAGGGGTGCTATCAGCTCGATCCTGTCTGACTGGGGCAAGGGGGGACGACCCCTACCTCGGCCAGTCGCTGGTGTAGCCCTAGTACGTGCCATCTGCACGAACGGTAACAACTACAGTTATAATCTAACTAACCTATCATAAACAGTAAAAGTATATAATAATAATACTAAGAATACCGAGATCCGCGGAGGTAGTGGTGTCGTACGTACTTTCTATCCCAACCCGACTATGCATGCATTTTAAAACCAAAATCTTCTTTGGAAAACTCAGACCCCTTTCGGGTTCTGTTTATTTACTTATGTGACCTTTTTAGAAGATTTCAAGTGCCATTGTTGCCAACCTAGAGCTCTGATACCATGTTGTAACACCCCAAATTTTACAACTTGGGGAGTTACTGGTTAGGACCGCACAGTGGGTCCCGACCTTAGTTTGACAACAACTTAACAAGATCTTACAACAAGGCACAGATAAGGAAAAACCGGAAATCAAAAATTAAGTCTTAACAATGTATGAATGTGACCAGAACAACCAACAGCCGGAAAACATAAGATAACAAAGTACGAGTAGAAAGAAAAGAACCAAGGTCTAAATGGAAATCCCACAAATAAAGAAACTGCATCACATCCTAAAAGTACGACACCCCGGCTGAACACTACCATCCGGATCACTCGGCATCTGCTCTAACCTGCGGTACGTCTACACAACATAATAACTGTTAGCTAACTATCCAAATATAAGTAGAATAATAACAGCACAAACACACTCAAAATAATATAAACAATCATCATGCTGGCACACAACCGTTTATTATCTATTACTTAGGTGATTCATCTTATTCAATTTTACAGTTGTGGCACGAGAACTCTTAAGAGTTCTCGCCTCCGTTCCTTATCCAACTGGGTGTAGGTCTAGCTTACCTCCGCCGGTAGCATCACTACAAACCGAGTGTGGACTAGTCCCTAAAGAAACCCTCAGCGCCCTCAAGCTAACTGAGCAGAATGCCACCGCCCGTTACTCTTAGGCCAAGTATAGGTCGGTAAATATCTATCACAACTTATAACTCTAAACATTTCAATCACACACCACTATCATCATTCATACTCATATTCAGAAGTCAGCTAAGTAAGCCCAAAGGACTTACCTGTTATAAATCTCGATTCTCTGTAAACCAAACTCGCTCTATAAACTGTAGCAACTCAGTTGCCTGCCAAAGGAGATAAGTGCATTAGCACACTCCAACGTAATTAGAAGTCTAAGACTTCTAAGATAGAAGATCGTAATAGGACATAACTAATTACAGTACTAATTTATGGTAAAATGACCATTTTACCCTTAGTCCCGAAACTTCCAAATTTTCCGAAATTCATGTCTAAACTCCTATTTATGACTCTAAAGTCCTATTCTAACTCCTAAAGTTTAGTTTGGTTACAAACTGGCACTTTTCCTATTTTCCTATTTTCCGAAAGATCGTAAAGGTCTAACTTCGGTTTCAAATATAAAATTCGTAGAAGCTTATAAAAATTCCGAAATAATTCTCTAGATCATCTATGATGTTCCATCTACCCTTAGGAGCAAGAATTTCTCAAAACTGTTCTTCCATCATTTTTATAAAAATTCTCAAAGTTGGCTACTACACTTACAATTTCTATACTTAACCAAAAATCCAAAGTTTACAAAAACTGCTTAACTACCCAACTTCGGAAGCTTATAACTTCCAATCCGACCGTTCATTTCTTCTCAAATGTTAATATACTAAACTACATATATCCACCTATTACCTATTAAAATTTCAACGGTGGATCTTCAACCTAACTCTCTAACATTGATCTACAACAGTACTCATTTCTAACTTACAAACTGAGATTAAACAAGGGCATTTCACTCTTATTTCTATTGCTCATTTTTTTTACAGCAGTCCAACCTTCCTATAGGTCTCTAGTTCGACTCTCACCGAACACATTAATCTATATATTCTAATTTATACATTCTAGGTTCTAATTCCATGGAGGTCACAATGTACATATACATAAGTTGCACCTATGTCATAAACAGGAGCAACAGGAAGTGGATTTCTTACCGGACTGGGATTAGGCTTGGCTCGGTTTCACTGCTGTCCCAAGGGAGCCTCTAGTTTGACTCGCTGCTACATCAGTGGGGAATCAGTCCGGCACAAAGAAGGAAGGTGTGAGAGTGCAGATAGATGGGGAAACAGTAGAAGAAGAAGGGAAAGAGTTTCACCCGTCAGCAGTAAGGTCGTTGCCTATCTACAGAAGGAATCCGATCGAAGATGTTGTGCTTTCTACTCGGAAGAGTCTTGCTGCGCTGAAAAGCTTCGGATTAGAAATGCAGAACCACGTAGCACAGATTAGCAGAATAAGGAGGTTAAGCTCTACCAGTTCCGTGTACCCGTTGTGCAGAAGGGAGGAAGGGGTAGGGTGCACTGCTACGGCTCCCAGGCTCAACGTCGGCCTCTGCGTCGTTGGAGGGCTGAACGTGTGCAGAAGGCTGGTGTGGTTCGCGTGAAGAAATGACTCACTGGTAGGATGCGGAGGTTCTTTGACTCGATACGGAAACGGAGGGATGGTGTAGCTTGCGTGAATCTGGACAGATTGCAAGCGGCTGAAAATGGAAGGAGATCACGCAAATCTCGGCTGTTACATTCCTTGTAACGTTCAGCAATTGAACGTGGTATTGCAGGTGGGCTGGCGTGCTACTGGGCTGCGCGTTGGGCTGAAGAGGTAAGGCAACAGATGGGCTGAAGATGGCTGAAGAAGGTAAGGCAGCAGCACACGCTGCTGGGCTGGGCTGGCGCAAGGGAGCAGCAGCCCGGTGCTAGCTGCAGTCCGGAAACGAGATCCCGACTAACGAGTGCACGGAATAGACGGATACGGATTATGTTATAGTTTAGGATTGGTTATAAGGATCCTATCATTTTATGTGAAGGGAAGCTACATAAAATGATAAATTTTTATAAGGATCCTATCATTTTATGTGAAGGGAAGCTAAATAAAATGATAAAATTTTGAAACAATGTGTCTAACTAAGTAGACGGATATGGATCAACTGATCGAAATCCGATTTGTTACGAAAATAAACGGAATAAAAATTCCGGATATTACATCAGTACCCCCTTAAAAATAAGTTTCGTCCCGAAACTTAGAATAGGGTGTCTACCCAAACAATTTCCCCTCAAGAGTTATATTCTAGTCTCACTTCAATTTATTTCACTTTTTTCTAGCATGCAAACTACTCACGCTATTAAGCACATAAACATAAACAATCACTTAAACATATAATCACAAAAATCATATAAAGTATCGTCTCTGTACTAACCCGTCGGTACTGGGGTGGCGGCTAATTCCGCAAAGAACTCAGAATAGTTACGTCTAATACTCTCCTCTGTCTCCCAGGTAGCCTCATCAGCTCCTCGTCTAGACCACTGCATCCTCAACATCGGTATCTCCTTAGAACGTAGACGCCTAGTACTACGCTCTAGGATGGCTACTGGGTACTCCACAAAAGTGTGGTCTGGCTCGACTATCAGATCCTCATGACTGATGACGTGTTTGGGATCTGGTATGTACTCTCTCAGCTGAGATACATGAAAAACTGGATGTACTCCCTCCAATCTCGGTGGCAGTGCTAATCGGTAGGCAACCTCTCCGACTCTCTCTAAGATCTCAAATGGACCGACATATCGGGGACTCAGCTTTCCCTTAATGCCGAAACGCCGGACTCCTCTCGTCGGTGACACTCTCAACCACACCTGTGCACCTACTCTAAACTCCAAAGGTCGACGCCTTTTGTCGGCGTAGGACTTCTGACGACTCTGAGCTGCTAACATCCGCTCCCGGACTAAGGCAATCCGAGCGATGTCATCCTGTATCTGGTCTGGTACTACCTCATCAGCCTTGCTAGGCTCATCCCAGCACAACGGTGTACGACATCTCCGCCCGTACAAAGCCTCATAAGGTGCCATCCCAATAGACGCGTGCCAGCTGTTATTATATGAGAACTCTACCAGTGGGAGATGATCTGGCCATACCTGTCCCCAATCTAGTACACATGCCCGCAACATGTCCTCTAAGATTTGAATGGTCCTCTCAGACTGACCGTCTGTTTGTGGGTTATAGGCAGTGGTAAAGTGGAGACTCGTCCCCAGAGTAGTATGTACCTACTGCCAAAATCTCGAGGTAAAACGTCCATCCCTATCGGAGACGATAGTCCTTGGTACTCCATGGAGTCTCACAATGTGTCTGGTGAACTCCTCAGCTAGACGACTTACTGGTCACGTTTCCCTAATCGGAATGAATCGTGCGGTCTTCGTCAGACGGTCTACCACTACCCAAATGGCATCAAAACCTCTGTTGAGCCTCAACCCTGTAACAAAATCCATAGATATATCCTCTCACTTCCAATGTGGTACTGGAAGTGGGTGGAGCTCTCCTCCGGACCTACGATGCTCAATCTTGACCTGTTGACAGGTCGCACACTAGGCTACATATCGGGCCACATTAGGCTTCAAACCGCCCCACCAGAAGGAACGTCTCACGTCCTTATACATCTTACTCGCTCCTGGATGTACGGAGTAAGGGATAGCATGAGCCTCACCTAGTATCCTCTGTCTCAACTCATTGTCTGATGGCACACAGATACGGTCCTGCCGTCTCATCACTCCATCGGCACCAATAGTGAATTGAGGTGCCTCATCTCGTGACATCCGGTCTCGGATCCGGGTCAAAGTAGGACAGGTCTCCTGCTTCTGTCGGATCTCACCCAACAGATCAGGAAGTAACTCTAAGGTGGCTAACTGATAAGCTGTATCGGGAAACTGGATCTCTTCCTCCAACCAAGATAAGTCTCTCTGTAACTGTGGTTGTACTGTCAACCGGGCTATCGCCTTCTCCCGAGGCGTCTTCCGACTCAAAGCGTCAGCAACTACATTCGCCTTCCCGGGGTGGTAGAGAATCTCAAGGTCAAAATCCTTGATCAACTCTAGCCACCGCCTCTGGCGGTTATTCAACTCCCGCTGAGTGAATATGTACTTCAGACTCTTATGGTCTGTGAAGATCTGACAGCGATTAGGCTTGGCTCGGTTTGGCTCTGACTGGGAAACTGGATCTCTACCTCCAACCAAGATAAGTTTCTTACCGGACTGGGATTAGGCTTGGCTCGGTTTCACTGCTGTCCCAAGGGAGCCTCTAGTTTGTCTCGCTGCTACATTAGAGGGGAATCAGTCCGGCACAAAGAAGGAAGGTGTGAGAGTGCAGATAGATGGGGAAACAGTAGAAGAAGAAGGGAAAGAGTTTCACCCGTCAACAGTAAGGTCGTTGCCTATCTACAGAAGGAATCCGATCGAAGATGTTGTGCTTTCTACTCGGAAGAGCCTTGCTGCGCTGAAAAGCTTCGGATTAGAAATGCAGAACCACGTAGCACAGATTAGCAGAATAAGGAGGTTAAGCTCTACCAGTTCCGCGTACCCGCTGTGCAGAATGGAGGAAGGGGTAGGGTGCACTGCTACGGCTCCCAAGCTCAGCGTCGGCCTCTGCGTCGTTGGAGGGCTGAACGTGTGCAGAAGGCTGGTGTGGTTCGCGTGAAGAAATGACTCACTGGTAGGATGCGGAGGTTCTTTGACTCGATACAGAAACGGAGGGATGGTGTAGCTTGCGTGAATCTGGACAGATTGCAAGCGGCTGAAAATGGAAGGAGATCACGCAAATCTCGGCTGTTACATTCCTTTGTAACGTTCAGCAATTGAACGTGGTATTGCAGGTGGGCTGGCGTGCTCCTGGGCTGCGCGCTGGGCTGAAGAGGTAAGGCAGCAGATGGGCTGAAGATGGCTGAAGAAGGTAAGGCAGCAGCACACGCTGCTGGGCTGGGCTAGCGTTGGCTGAAGCTGCGCTGGCAGGCTGGGCTGGACTGGGCGCTGGCTGAAGAAGGTAAGGCAGCAGCACACGTTGCTGGGCTGGGCTGGCGCAAGGGAGCAGCAGCCCGGTGCTAGTTGCAGTCCGGAAACGAGATCCCGACTAACGAGTGCACGGAATAGACGGATACGGATCATGTTATAGTTTAGGATTGGTTATAAGGATCCTATCATTTTATGTGAAGGGAAGCTACATAAAATGATAAATTTTTATAAGGATCCTATCATTTTATGTGAAGGGAAGCTACATAAAATGATAAAATTTTGAAACAATGTGTCTAACTAAGTAGACGGATATGGATCAACTGATCGAAATCCGATTTGTTACGGAAATAAACGGAATAAAAATTCCGGATATTACAATAAAAATATCACAAACTCTCTTGGGTTCGACCCTTACTTAATCACTATACTTGCTTTAGTGTTGAGTTCGGAAATTACATTTGATAGGATATAAACGACCTAAGGAAATATCCTCGTTCATTGGGTAATATATTTCCTAAAAGATTATATCGAGTAAAAGCTTGGTAAATCAATTTTGAACATATATATATATATGTATGTATGTATGTACGTATGTATGTACGTATGTATGTACGTATGTATGTACGTATGTGCGTATGTATGTGCGTACGTATGTATATACACACCAGGAATTAATCATTATATTAAGTCACCTGTCTCGCTAATATACAAGCTTAGCATCAAGCAACAGTTTAGTCAGCTATCCTTCATAAATCAATCATCACATATTAGCTTGCACCTAAATCAAGTAGGAGGAGTTTGCAGAAAGGGAAGCATCTTTATGTTAATCAAGAATATAAAATGCGCTACTGAACTGTTGAAGAAAAGTTCCTTAAACAACACATTCAAAGAGGATAAGAATTTATTGGGATACAATATTCAGAATTTCAAAAAGAATGAAAATTAGCATATAGCTAGTAAATTATTCATAATTGCAAGGAGAATGATATGTTGAAGTTCATATCTAAGTCATTGCAATTTTGGATCACAAGTATGTCAACAAACAAGAATAGTATGAACCATTCTTAACTAACTGAAATTTGAATAATGGAATATAAAACAATGCCATGTAACCTATGTAATACTCATCTTTCTGCAAAACAAGAAACAACAAGTTCAAATGTCCAAGTCCATAGGATCTTGACAATAATCACACCAGAAGGCATGCATCTACAATTAAAATTGACGGCCGGTAATGTTGTCTTTCAACATTCCGAACATCTAATACTTGACAAACTTTTGAAACTAAAAGGGTAACCAGTAAATCAAGCATTCTTCGCAGTCAATTATTTAACTAACACAGATCCCCAATGCAAACTTGTCCATCTTCTATCGATTCGCGGTTATGGTATAAGTTAACTAGATTTCTATGGCTTAAAAGTGTTCAAGTATATGATTCAAGATCAACAACTATGACTTACAAATAAGTCATGTTCTCCAACTTCTCAAATGCAGAAGGGATTGTTCCATTAAGCTTGTTCCCATGTAGGTTTCTATAACAATGACATAAAAAGGCCAAAATGACTCAGTGGATTAGTACTCAGTTAACTTAATGACATGTAAGTGGAGAAATTACTTTCTTACAAACTATTAAGGTTTGTACATGAGCTAGATCATCTGGTATAGGTCCTTCAAGATTGTTATTGGCAATATTCCTACAAAACCAAAGCAACATCGTAAAACAATATGATGTATATAGCTGCAAAGTTACAGTGGTAGCATCAATGGCTTAAACTTACAGATCAAATAAACCAGGGAGTTAAAATCAAGCTTTTAAAATTCAGCACAAGTACACCAAAGCTATGAGACTCTAAATTATAAACATTCTACATTGAGCATACTCAAATACCAAACACAAAAAAGGGACAGTAGTCGAGAGAATAAGTAGCTAATTCCGTAATTACAGATTGTAGCATGTGAATAGAGCAGAGACAACCAGTAATCTCAACCAAAAATACCAAAGACAAAAAAGAGACAGTAGAAGTGGCGAAAAAAATTACATAAAGATGAAAAACTCTAAATTGAGCAATACTCAAATCAATTAGTATAGCTGAATTCAAAATTAGGATGAGTTGTATAGCCTTCTTGTGATGATGATGAGAGGCGCCGACATCATCCGAGGAGGGAGGCACCGATTAGTAATAGGTTGAAGAAGATCTAATTGTAGTCCGCAATCGCTTTCTAATGAATAACGGAGTATAGACGTACGAAAACGAATGAGAATGCAAAAAAGAGCAGCTACGAAGACTGATGAATCATCCGCCTCCAACGCAAAGGATGAGGATGAAGAAACTGGAAGCGAACCCTAGGGCGGTGGCTTTAGCGTCAAACCAATACCAAACCTGGATGGAAGGGCTAATGATTCGTATTTGTTGGTTGAACATGTTGCAACTAATTTTAATTAAAAGAATAAATAAAACATGTTTTATTACATGTGTGCGCCGGACACTTTTCCGGGCACATTTCCAGTGGGCTCCGGCCATTATCAACACCGGAAAGTGGGAGCGTTGGCTTCGTCTCCGCGAGCTCTTGCTCGTGGTATATTCATACATTAAATTTGAGTTCCGTTTGAATGAGAAATGGATGCCCAAAGTTGGTTGCATATTAGGCAATAACTTGGAAAAATAGTCAAAAATTGGGTGAATCCCACATCGACTATATGGAGGTAAAAGGGAGTAGGATATAAGGGGCAAATATGCACTAAGGCATGTGCTTGTGCTTGTGCTTGTGCTTGTGCTCGGGCTTGTGCCGTGTTGCGCCGTGCCGTGTCCGAGTCCGTGCCGTGCCGTGTTGCGGGGCGGGTGGACCCAATTATAATCTGGGCTGGCCACCTATATTGTTTTTGGGCCAACCCAAAAACCCAACAGTGAGGAAGGTCTTGGGTCAGGCCCACTTGTGCAAACGGATCAGCGGACCGGGCTGGATATCCGAATATCCAGTCAAACGGATCAGCCAACAACCCCTACAAAAGTGGGCGGTTATGGTCTTCCGTTGACTCCTAAAATCGTGCAAGTCATGGATTACGGGACACGTGTCAGCTTCCTATTGGCTCCGGTTTTGGGCTGGGCTTCGAGGCCCATAGCCCAATTCAGCTCCTCCAGCTCCTATAAATAGAGAGCTCTTCATTCATTCCAAAATGCACCAACAATCATTCTCTCTTCTCTCTCTCAAGCTTGCGAGCTTTTCTTATCTCAAGAGTGCAACGCACTATTGGTTCGTAGGCTTCCGGTTCTATTACGAAGAACAGATTTGAACAGCAGTTGTATCCTGGGATTCTTAAACACCGGTAACCGTCGTAATACGGGGTGTTTTTAGAATTAAGGAAAGAGATTCCGATCTCGACTCTGCTCAACATACGCACTGCGGTGGTATGAAATTCTGAACCTTATCGCTATACTGCATAAAGTTTAACTGTCGTATTACAGGTTCCTACAGTCTTAATTCTAAAAAAACGCGTTAAGCTGTTATGCACTAACCGTTTATTAAGTGTTGCAGATAAGGCGCCGGAATACTCAAACCGGGTTTCTTTCTACGGGAATTAATTTTAGAATTTGAATTTTAAATTCAGTTTTCAAAATTAATTTTAAAACAAAAACGATTTTTGTTTTCAAACCTGAATTCGATTTAATCGAAAACAAGTCTGTTCTTGTACGGACTTATACCCGAATTTTCTAAAAATTGGTTTTTGAGTTTCGATTTCCGATCAAAAAATTGAAATACTGACCGTGGTTGTTTCCGTGTAATTGAAATGGTTCATAACACAAAAGAAACTATCGACGGTGCGAACACTTCCGATTATGGAAGTATCCTGAGGCTCCTCGGTGATGCTAAAAATAGGGGTGAGCAGACAAACCATATTCAATTGGGGAGTGGTCTACCACCGGCTAAGTTGTTAAACCTAACAACCAGGACTATTCCACTTCTAAGTGGTGTACAGTCTGGTCAACAACCTGTCCCTCACACAGTATCAATGCCTGGCTCTCCGAGCGTAGGATTGCTGCCAGACAAGTTCGATGGAACTAATTTCAAAACCTGGCAACAGAAGATGTTATTCTTCTTAAACATGCACAAACTCGACAGATATGTGACCGAGGGTAAACCCGCAAATGTGGAGGAACTCCAAGCTTATCTGAACATCGACTATGTGTGCAAAAGGTGGATTTTAAGCCGCTTGTCTTACTCGTTGTACCAAGTTTACATACTGGTTGAAACTTCTAGGGAACTTTGGGTTACCCTTGAAAAGAAGTTCGCAGGCAAGTGTCACGCCTGTGGCAAAATGGGTCACAAGTCCGACAAATGTCGGAACACGGGCGACCCACGCAAAGGCAAGGGCAAAGCTCAAGCTGAAGCCCAAGTAGCTGAAGGCGATCTGACAGCGGTTGACATGGCTGTTGTGACGTCAGAAGTGAACATGGTCGGGAGCAACCCGATGGAGTGGTGGTATGACACTGGTGCTACCCGCCACATCTGTTCTGACAAGGGGATATTTTCCACCTATCAAAAGAATAAGCAGGACGAGATCCTGTTTATGGGGAATTCGTCCACATCAAAGGTCGAAGGTCATGGCAAGATAATGCTAAAAATGACGTCTGAGAAAGAGCTGACTCTCAACAATGTCATGCACGTGCCAGATATCCAGAAGAACTTAATTTCCGGATCTTTGCTGAGCAAGAACGGATTTGAAGTCGAAATAGGATCCGATCAGCTAACTCTCACTAAACGTGGGATTTATGTAAGCAAGGGGTATCAAAAGGATGGACTGTTCAAAATGTGTATATTGACAGTCATCCCAGACATTGTAACAAATGACGTTTCAATGAATAAAACTCCAATTGCTTATGTTGTTGAGTCTTTCAACATTTGGCATGAACGATTAGGACATGTAAATTATAAGTCTATCCAAAGACTGATAAATTTAAACCTAATTCCAAAATGCAAATTAAACAAAGACAAATGTGAAGTCTGCGTACAGGCAAAACTCACAAAAATGCCATCTCCACAAGTGGAGAGAACCATAAAACCTCTAGGCTTAATTCACACTGATTTGTGTGATTTGAAGTTTATACAAACTAGAGGAGGTAAAAAGTACTTCGTCACATTTATTGACGACTGTACAAGATATTGTTATATCTACTTGCTCAGAAGCAAGGATGAGGCCTTGGAAAAATTCAAGGAATACAAGTTGGAAGTTGAAAACCAACTTAGTAAGACAATCAAAGTCGTACGAAGTGATAGAGGAGGCGAGTATTATGAACCTTTCAACGCAGTCTGTAGAGAACACGGGATAGTTCATCAAACAACTGCTCCCTATTCAACTGAATCTAACGGAGTTGCGGAACGAAAGAACCGAACTCTGAAAGAGATGATGAACGCTTTGTTGTAGGATTCTAGGTTACCCCAGAACATGTGGGGGGAAGCATTGCTTACTACCAATTACATCCTCAACAAAATACCCCATAAGGTGACTGGCAAAATGCCATATGAACTTTGGAAAGGTAAAGTACCATAGTACAAATACCTCAAAGTGTGGGGGTGCCTAGCAAAAGTGGCTATACCACCTCCTAAAAAGGTCACCATCGGACCTAAAACCGTTGATTATATTTTCATAGGATACGCACACAACAGTAGTGCTTATCGATTTCTAGTACATAAATCAGATGTACCAGATATACATGTTAATACAATAATGGAATCTAGGAATGCTTCTTTCTTTGAGAACGTGTTTCCGTGTAAGGATAAAGAAAATCCAAAACGAACTCGTGAACAAAGGGAAGAAGGCACTTCTGGAAATGAAATAGTCGAGGAAGAACCTCGAAGAAGCAAAAGAACTCGAACGGAAAAATCGTTTGGAGATGACTTCATAACGGCATTTCTCATGGAGAAAGAACCAAGAAGTTACACAGAAGCCATGTCTACACCTGACGCACCTTCATGGAAGGAAGCAGTCAAAAGTGAGATTGACTCCATTATGCAAAACCATACATGGGAGTTAGTTGACTTACCAAAAGGGTGTAAAGCACTTGGGTGCAAATGGATTTTCAAAACCAAGTTGAAAACCGATGGCTCAATCGAAAAGTACAAGGCTAGGCTTGTAGTGCAAGGATTCCGACAAAAAGAAGGGTTGGATTTCTTTGACACATATTCTCCAGTTACGAGAATAACTTCTATAAGAATGCTAATAGCAATAGCGGCATTACGAAACCTAGAAATCCATCAAATGGATGTAAAAACTGCCTTTCTAAACGGAGATTTAGAAGAGGAGATCTACATAAAACAACCTGAAGGGTATATTGTGTCTGGACAAGAACACAAGGTGTGTAGACTTGTAAAGTCCCTTTATGGACTCAAACAAGCTCCTAAGCAGTGGCATGAAAAATTCGACAACGTAATGATGTCGAATGGTTTCAGCATTAATGAATGCGACAAGTGCATATATATCAAGAATACTCCTACGGGATATGTCTTGTTATGTCTATATGTCGATGATATGCTTATCATTGGAAGCAACAAAGACATGATCAACCGAACTAAGAATTTACTTAGGGGTCAGTTTGACATGAAAGATATGGGATTAGCGGATGTCATTCTAGGGATTAAAATCACTAGACACTCCGAAGGTATTACCCTGTCCCAAGCTCATTATGCTGAAAAGATTCTTGAGAGGTTCAAGAACTACTCAAGTGGAACAGCGAAAAGTCCTGTGGATCCTCAACTCCACCTGACCAAAAATGTGGGGGACTCAGTGTCACAACTTGAGTATGCACGTGTAATTGGAAGTCTTATGTACTTAACCAATTGTACACGCCCTGACTTAGCGCACTCAGTTAATGTACTAAGTCGCTATACAAGTATCCCAGGACATAAACACTGGAAAGGGATAACTAGAGTATTGAACTATCTCCGTTATACTCAAAGTTATGGGCTGCACTATAGTAATCAACCGGCAGTTCTAGAAGGATACAGTGACGCAAACTGGATATCCGACTCTAGAAACTCAAAATCCACAAGTGGATATGTGTTTACACTGGGTGGTGCAGCAGTGTCTTGGAAATCTTCCAAACAGACGTTATTGGCCAGATCCACAATGGAGTCTGAGTTCATTACGTTAGACAAAGCAGCAGAAGAAGTTGAGTGGCTTCGGAACTTCTTGGAAGATATTCCGATGTGGGAAAAACCAGTGCCGGCATTGTGTGTACACTGTGATAGTCAATCGGCTATAGCTCGGGCACTGGGCGTTTTATACAATGGAAAGTCACGTCATATTAGATGACGACATAAGTCCATTAGAAAACTGATCTCAACAGGTATAGTCTCGATCGACTATATCAAATCAGCTGACAACCTAGCGGATCCATTTACTAAGGGTTTGTCAAGAGATCAAGTTTTAAAATCATCAAAAGGAATGGGTTTAAAGCCTATTACGAAAGAGGATGCTTGAAGGAAAACCCTACCTACGTGACTGGAGATCCCATGATGTAGGTTCAAGGGGAAAACCTAACCAAGTTGAATCAAGTGGAGCACTGTCTCTACCCAGTTCCTAAGGATGATAAACAGTGCAAATTGTATGAGTTAAGGTTAAGCTTGGCTTTTAATGATTCCATCGCCTTGAAACAAAGGGGGAGTATGAAAGATACTCTTTATGGTAAATCACCTTGTGAGTGTGACATGGGGCCGTGTCTAGGAGAATAAAGTGAGGCTGAATTCTCCAAATTCACTCATGAATAAACCAGGGATGTTCAAGGCCAAAATGAACACAACCAGAGAACCAAACGTTCTACGAGAAAATGAAACTGTGTGATAGTTGTTGTCTCGGTTTACATAAAAGCCCGGGTGGTTCAAGACATCATAGTCACTACCTGGTCGAGTAAATCCGATAGCTATTCACTATGGACGGTTCAAGCATGAAACATGGCACCAGTCCAGATGCAGTGATTTTTCGACTGTACTCTTGAGAATTCTGTCTGTCTAAAAGCAGAGAAGTATATGTTTAGAATCATTTCTATTCATGTGGGGATTGTTGGAACTAATTTTAATTAAAAGAACAAATAAAACATGTTTTATTACATGTGTGCGCCGGACACTTTTCCGGGCACATTTCCGGTGGGCTCTGGGCCATTATCAACACCGGAAAGTGGGAGCGTTGGCTTCGTCTCCGCGAGCTCTTGCTCGTGGTATATTCATACATTAAATTTGAGTTCCGTTTGAATGAGAAATGGATGCCCAAAGTTGGTTGCATATTAGGCAATAACTTGGGAAAATAGTCAAAAATTGGATGAATCCCACATCGACTATATGGAGGTAAAAGGGAGTAGGATATAAGGGGCAAATATGCACTAAGGCATGTGCTTGTGCTTGTGCTTGTGCTTGTGCTCGGGCTTGTGTCGTGTTGCGCCGTGCCATGTCCGAGTCCGTGTCGTGCCGTGTTGCGGGGCGGGTGGACCCAATTATAATCTGGGCTGGCCACCTATATTATTTTTGGGCCAACCCAAAAACCCAACAGTGAGGAAGGTCTTGGGTCAGGCCCACTTGTGCAAACGGATCAGCGGACCGGGCTGGATATCCGAATATCCAGTCAAACGGATCAGCCAACAACCCCTACAAAAGTGGGCGGTTATGGTCTTCCGTTGACTCCTAAAATCGTGCAAGTCATGGATTGCGGGACACGTGTCAGCTTCCTATTGGCTCCGGTTTTGGGCTGGGCTTCGAGGCCCATAGCCCAATTCAGCTCCTCCAGCTCCTATAAATAGAGAGCTCTTCATTCATTCCAAAATGCACCAACAATCATTCTCTCTTCTCTCTCAAGCTTGCGAGCTTTTCTTATCTCAAGAGTGCAACGCACTACTGGTTCGTAGGCTTCCTGTTCTATTACAAAGAACGGATTCGAACAGCAGTTGTATCCTGGGATTCTTAAACACCGGTAACCGTCATAATACGGGGTGTTTTTAGAATTAAGGAAAGAGATTCCGATCTCGACTCTACTCAACATACGCACTGCGGTGGTATGAAATTCTGAACCTTATCGCTATACTGCATAAAGTTTAACTGTCGTATTACAGGTTCCTACAGAACAATAACAAATCAAGGCTAAATTCCATGGCGATACGTGAGAAGCGAGAGCAAGTTCATCAACCTTGTTCGGGAAGTGAAATTTCCTCCTATCCTTGCTGTCGTGCTTATTGTCAAAAGAGAATCTCTTCAGCATCCCAAGCGAGTCTTTCATCTTCAAACCCCCGGAGCAGGAGAAAGGGGAACGATTTCTCTTCCGGATTCAGGGGAGGAAGGAAATGTGGGGCTTCAATTGGATAAGATGAAAGAAAACACAAATGAAAATTGAGAAGCAAAGAAATTGTATCAACGAAATCAGAAAATGATTTTGTTGAATGAAGAAAGCAGACATGAAGCGGCAAAGAATTAGCAAAGAAGGCACGTATGAGATTATGAGAGTGGGATAGAAGATGAAGATGACACGTTTATTCAACGTGTCAATCAAATATTAGATTTGAAAAAATAAAAAATTAAAGTTGAAACTATGATTGTAATTTCCACAAAGAAGTGAGCGTATAATAGTCAATTATCGAATTATAGGGGTAAAATTGTAAACAAACTGTTCATTGTGAGATCTCCCCCTTTTAGTGTATATATATATATATATATATATTGTATGTATATAATATGTATATATAACACTGATATATGTAATTCCATAAAACCATCAGCATCATACATTGCCCCCTTCACGTAACTTAATCGCTCAGCCTCCCATATTGTCCAAATGTACTCTACGGCACCAACACGCAAATAACCAGCAAAACAAGGAGAGGGGAGGCTTACCGGTAGCTATGACCTAACTAGAATCGGCTACAACCCAACTCAAGAGGACGCGACAATGGTGGTCTCGATGTTGGAATTGTCTTCACCAAGAGCCCCATCGATCCTAGACAAGGGTAGTCGTGACGCCGGCTGATCGTTCCCGTCGACTACACTGGTCTCCTCGTCGCCGACTGTATCACACGTCCAAATGCTCAGAATCGGTAAACCGGAGGGGAGGAAGAAAAGGTACCGATGACACACCTTGTAAAGCTACGGTTTTGGGTCCTGCTACTCGTGGAGAAGATGGGACGACGACTGGATCTTGTGCTCTTACCGCTGCTTGGACGGAACGTGCGGAACAGGGAAGATCTTTTAGGTCTTGGAGCAAGGCTGTTGTAGAGGGAATGTGAGGAGGATCTTGCCGGTTGAATACGATCGAAATAAATGGGTAGTAGGAGAGAGATGGTTTTTAAGGGGTTAAAATCAAAGTTGTTGGGGAAGAAGAAAGAGGTGAGGGTGGGACCCGCCGCTTTTGCTGCAAAATAAAACAGAAAAGGAAGGAAGGAGCTTCTGTAGCTATCCAGAAAGAAGAAAAGAATGAGGTGTGGTGGCCCGCCTCATTTGCTGAAGGAGAGGGAAATGGCTACCCAAGAGGAAGGAAGTGGGCCGCTCACCACAACACATGGAGCCTCGACTACTGGGCCCATTGGGCCGGATATAGGAAGAAAAGAGAAATGAAATAAGGTTCAAAAGAAATGGAATAAGGTCCAAAATAGTTCTAGTAATATCAAAAATTGTAGTTCGGAGGTTCTAAAATCCGAACTAAAATATTTCGGTTCGGAGATTCGAAATAAAATATTTCAGGTATTACATATACTCACTTAACCATTTCAAATACAATTCTCTTAGTATTAGAGTTGGGTCCGGTTCAAACCAAACCGCCGGTTTGACCAAACCGGCGGTTTAGGTTCGCCGGTTTGGTTCAACCGGGGGTTTACGGTTTCGGTTTAGGTTTGGTTCT
Source organism: Fagopyrum homotropicum (assembly GCA_033239125.1). NCBI lineage: Eukaryota > Viridiplantae > Streptophyta > Magnoliopsida > Caryophyllales > Polygonaceae > Fagopyrum > Fagopyrum homotropicum. The sequence goes on from BSWB01000002.1 coordinate 106,805,532, forward strand.
AGACCAAACCTAAACCGGCGGTTAACCGCCGGTTTGACCCATTTTTTTTTTAATTTTTGCAACCTAAACCGGCGGTTTGGCAAAAAAAAAGAGTCGTTGGCATTTGCCAACGACTCTTTGGCCACAACGGCTAATAGTCGTTGTGGGCCCCACATCCCAACGTCTCTTAGAGCCGTTGGATGTGTAATTTTTTTTTTAATATTAGTGTAATTAAAAAAATAAAAACAAATAACTACCCACAATTCCTATAAATACCATACAATTTTTCCATTTACCTCACACCAACATTCTCATCTATCTACTACTACTCTCAATCTCCATCTCGTATTCTCTATCTTGTATTCTTGATCTTTCAATCAAGTGAAATGACAAGCCCGGATCACCCAAGCGACTACGACTTCACTCCGAGTCCCGCTTTCTTTCCTAGCACACAAGAAAGCGAGACTCAAATGCCGGATTCGGAAATGCCACAAGTTCCACAAGGTCAAGGTGAAAGGGCATTCCGACAAGCTCCTCCACCGAAAATGCTCACCTCCGACATATTCACGAAGCATTACAAGAAGGGTCCGGTGGTGAATGATCATAGCCAAGTTACGTGCAATTATTGTCCGAAGGTGTACAAGTGGAAGGCGAAGGGCGGATACGGGACTTTGCAAACCCACATGCAAAAGAATCATCCGGAGAAGCTCGGAATATCACGGGGACAAACACAATTGTCCCACTGGTTTGCATCCTCTTCCGCTCAATCTTCTTTATTTACTTATAATCATGTTGATGAATCTTTAGGATTAGCCAACTTAATTGCATCCGAAGCTTTTCCATTTTCTTATGCGGAATCTATTAATGTAAGAGAATATAACACTACTTTTCTTCAACCGGCTTATAAACTAACTTCTCGTAAACAAGTTTCGAAATTAATTTCTCAATCTTATGAACAAAAGAAACAAAATATTCTTACTATTTTACAATCTTTTTCGCATCAAGTATCAATTTGTAGAGATATTTGGAGTACTTTATCACAAAAACATTTTTACTTGGGCATGACTTTACATTTTATCGATAATGATATGTACTTGCATAAATTTGTTATTGCATTTCGCTATTTTAATGAAAGGCATACTTCCGTCAATATTGCTAATTTAATAAGAACGGTTTGCAAGAATTTAATTTACAAAATTGAGTTTTTTCATACTCATTTGATAATGTTTCATCTAACACCCGCGCCGTAAACAATTTGGTGGGGAATGCGGGTCAACTTATAAAAACACCTTTTACTCACCAAAGATGCTCATGTCATATATTAAATTTATGTGTCCAAGATAGCCTAAAAGTTTTACATGAAATGTTAGAACCTATAACCGACGTAATTGAACATATTTGGCATTCAACCGACTTAAGAAGAAAATGGAGATCCAACTTGTATAGAAAAAAATGTTCCTCCGATTGCTTTTTCAAAAGATATTGGAACTCGTTGGAACTCAACCTATAAACTACTTAGTCAAGCTCTTCGTTATAAAGATGTTTTACAAGAATTTTCCTCACAATTTATTTCTTGGTCTATTTTAGATGATGAAAGTATTTGGCAAACTTGTTTTGATATTTGCAGTGTTTTAAAAGTATTTAGTGATTCTACTAATATGTTGAGTTATGTTTACATTCCAACCTCTTGTAGTTTTTTAGAAATAGCCGTAAATGTTGCCGAAGCTTTACAAACCGGTTTAGGTTTAGAATCACTAAAATATGCGGCAACCGAAATGAAAACAAAATGGCTAAAATATTATGATGACATTCCCCTAGTTTATCTTATTGCCTCCGTTTTCGATCCTAGACTAAAAATTGATGGTGTTACGGAATTTTTAAATGCTTATTATGAATGTTTAGGTTTATCTTCTATTAAGAACGTTAATTCTATTACTAGTAATATTCGTGTTGAAATTGTTAAATTACTTCCTTTATTTGAAACAAGTGCTAGTGCTTCTTCCCAATCAACTCCCCCACCCTCTTCTTCTTCTTCTTCTATTCTTTCTAAAGCTAAACAAATTTTAGCTAAAAGAACGAAAACACCTAGACATTCATCTACAAGTGCGGAATTTGAAGATTATCTAGCAACTCCTTTTAGTTTTGATGGTGATATTGATAGTTTTCAAGTTTTAGAATATTGGAAGAAGATGGCCCCAAAGTATCTAACATTGGCCAAGATTGTGCAACAAATTATGGCCGTCCCCGCATCAACGCTGGCCGTGGAGCAAGCTTTTAGTCAAGGAGGAAACATGCTAAGCTACAAGAGGAGTCAATTGAAGCCCGATAAATTGGAGGCTCAAGTATGTGTTCAAGATTGGATAAGGGCGGAGAAGAGGCAACAACGGAATGCACCCGTTTATGACTCAAAATCGGATTCCAACTCCGATGATCCGGCCACTACTTCCGGGTCCGAAGCGCAAAGGTAAGAGGGTAACGAAAAAAACTCGGAAGTCCGAAAAAAGGTAAGCAAAGGTAAGAGAACTACGTAGACTTTGATTCCTCTTATACCCCAAGAGGATACGTAGGCAACCGGGAAACCGGTTCAAGCCCTCTCCTTTTTTTTTTTTTCAATTACTTCTATTCAAAATAAAATTGTAATGTAATAAAAAAAATTGAATGTATAAAAAAAATAGTATTCTCTTTCATGTATTTTAGTTAGTAATTTTATTTTAGTTGCTTTAAGTTAGTACTTTTATTTACTTAGTAATTATTTTATTCAAAATCTAATGTAAAAAAAAAATTTGGATGTATAAATTATTGAGTTTGCTTTGTTGTAATTATTTTACTTGGTCTTTTTTATTTTACTTGCTCTCTTTTATATTTATTTACTTAGTAATTTTATTTTAGTTGCTTTCTTTTACTATGTAATTATTTTATTCTAAAGCTAATGACAAATGTAATGAAAAAAAATTGAATGTATAAAAAAAAGAGTTTGCTTTATTGTTTTATAGTTACTAATTTTATTTAAGTTGCTTTCTTTTATTTACTTAGTAATTCTATTTAAATGCTATTGTAAAAAAAATTCAATGTATAAAATATAAATTATAAAAACATAGTTATGTGAAATTTCAATCTACAAAACTTTAGTAAAAATTTAAATTGTACAAAGATTAACAAATGCATAATTTTTTAATTAAAATATAATATACTTATATAATTTTTTTTTTTAAATTCATGTGCCAAACCGCCAAACCGGCGAAACCGCCGGTTTAGGTCTTTCATGTATTTTAGTTAGTAATTTTATTTTAGTTGCTTTAAGTTAGTACTTTTATTTACTTAGTAATTATTTTATTCAAAAGCTAATGTAAAAAAATATTTGGATGTATAAATAAATGAGTTTGCTTTGTTGTAATTATTTTACTTGGTCTTTTTTATTTTACTTGCTCTCTTTTATATTTATTTACTTAGTAATTTTATTTTAGTTGCTTTCTATGTAATTATTTTATTCTAAAGCTAATGGCAAATGTAATGAAAAAAAATTGCATGTATAAAAAATTGAGTTTGCTTTGTTGTTTTATAGTTACTAATTTTATTTAAGTTGCTTTCTTTTATTTACTTAGTAATTCTATTTAAATGCTATTGTAAAAAAAAAATTCAATGTATAAAATATAAATTATAAAAACATAGTTATGTGAAATTTCAATCTACAAAACTTTAGTAAAAATTTAAATTGTACAAAGATTAACAAATGCATAATTTTTTAATTAAAATATAATATACTTATATAATTTTTTTTTTTTTAAATTCATGTGTCAAACCGCCAAACCGGCGGTTTGGCGGTTTGATCTTTGCCGGTTTAGGTTTAGGTTTGGCCAAAGGCCAAACCTAAACCGGCAGTTTAGGTTTGCGACCCACCTCTACTTAGTAGTAGTGTAGCTGTAGAAATATATATTAGAGCTTGAATTGGCAAATATGGATTCAATTTAAAGAAGCATTGGTGTTCTTCATTCTAGTTTTTACTAGATCTTATTCCCAACTTCTTTTGATCATAATTTTGAATTGGTAAGTCTAAATTTGTCCATTATTTTTCCTACATTCCTCATTTGTTGTCTACTTTGTAACCATGTCATTTGTTTCAACTGTTACCATGTTGAGATTTTTGATGATGAGTGAGTAGTTTCATTGCTAGGTTTTGGGGTAAAAATTTCTAAATTATGCTAGACTAATATTGCTAATGTATTGTGTTTATTGTACTAACCGAAAATTTTAAAATCCGTTTAAATCCGGATCAAACCGGATTCCGATCCGCCAACCTTAATTCTTTTAAATAAAAGAACTCAATATTAAATTCTATCATTTTATGTGACCTTGATTCACATAAAATGATAACTTAAATAATTCCGTAATTAATTCCGTACTTTTAACGGTTCCGGGTGATTAACGAATATTCTTTCAGCCTTGGGTTTTATTTTTATGAGCTGGCCTAATGGACTCGGCCCAAAAAAAAATTAATTACAACCCAGCCCAGCCATTATCTACCCAAACCTTACCCTAATTTTCTCCTAATTAAGTTTTAACCTAATCTAATTAATTCAACTCTTCAGCCTAGCCTTTGTTTGTTGGGTGAGCAAACCCAATCTAACTGACCATTTATTCTCAGCCCACCGGCCCACCTCTCTAATTCTTGCCCTAATCCATCCTTAATGATTTTTTAGCCTAATCTAATCTTCAGCCCTTGCGTCATTCCTCTCCGCCGCTGCTCTCTGCACGAATCTGGACTAACCTCAACACCTGCACTCCCCGGACAACCACAACCGAGCCACAGTCGACCGTCCACCGTCCGTGCGCCGGGACCTGCGTCGTCCGTCTCTTTTTGGTGAGCGACGACCCTCCCTTCTTCCTCTCTAAGCGCTGTAACCGCCGTGCTGAACGCCACTGCTGTTGCACAGCGGAGTGAAGCCACCAACGACGGTCCCCTCCCGCTAGGTCAGGTCGCCGCCGCCGTCGCCGCCGCTCCAGTCGGTGAGTCGGCTTACTCCTCTTTCCCTCTCCTTCCTCTCTTTTTAACCTTCGGTTCGTGCGTTTAATTTGCGAGAAATTTGGCCTTCTTGGACCCTGCAGTGAGCGGCTGAAACAGCCTCCATCTGCATCGCGGTTATTGCTCGTCCCGAGTCCGGTGTGGCGTCGGATTCGCTTCACTACGGCACACAGGTTAGACGCTCAACCTCGTTAAACCTACCCCTTGTCTCGTCGGGAAAGTTGTTGTTGAGCCGGATCGAAGCAAGCCATGGTGAGTCTTCTGTACTGCCCGATATCGTGTCTTCCTTTTATTTTAAATTGGCCTTCTCTGCACACTACTCTTATAACCATAAAATAATTACTAACAACCTTAGTTAATGCTAATCATATATGTGCAATTAGCATAAACTAATCACTAACAAAAGCCATAAACCCAACCTTGGTTAATGATTGTTTTAAATTGGAGTTTCAGTAGTGCACGTAGCTGCCAATATAAAGTTTCACATGATTTTTAGAATGCTGAACATATATATATATATATATATATATATATATATATATATATATATATATATATATATACACACACGTATAAGAGTATAAACGTATATAAGTATATACATGTACGGATATAAGATTTAAGTTTGGTATATATAAATAGATATGTAAGTATATATATGTTTAGGTATAAGTGTAGATATATAAAAGTGTATATATTATTAGGTAGAGTGTATATATATACATAAGTATATATACAAAGATGGGTAAGAGTAACGTATAATGTACATACACACACATCAGTATTAAGGTAGAATAACCGGAGAAGGGATAATGTAGTTCTCTTTGACGAGTGTTTGAAATTGACCTTATAACCTCTAGTAAGCTATCCGGGAGAAACAAATTTTGGAAACAAGTTCTAAAAGTGAATATTAGATTGTAATAATAGACTTTGAGAATTTTCGAGATCAGGAGTAAAATAATCTTTTACCTTAAGAATCTGTAGTTGTATAAACTCTTCTCATGAGATCGAACCTCTTAGAAGTTTATAACTTCTAAGAGTATGGGATGTGATTTTGATTCCCATGCCTTAATTGACAGGCGTTGGAGTTACCACGAGTATAGACTGAGTTGAGACTTGTTAGAGTGTGACTTGGCTCAGGTAAGTCCTTGCGACTTACTTAGCTGGTTTCTGGATATTAGTTGAGTGATAATGGTTGCGTGTGTGCAATGTGTGTTATAATAAAAATAAAAACTTGTTAGGACGACCGTGGTTATTATGTTTTAAGGCCCAAGTGCATGTATAACGGGCCGTGACATCACTGCCCAGCTCTGCCACGAGACTGGGAGGTTCTCTATACCCAGACCATACAGGTACACGGTGAGATGCATCGGATTCACTCCTGATGGTTACACGGGGGCGGAGGCGAGGTTTGGGAATCCCTCGTGTCACAAAATAAGTATCATTAGTAAGAGTGAATGACTTAAATGAAGATAATAAATGGATTGTTTGAGAGCATGATGTGTGTTTATTATTTTATGTGTGTGTGTGCTATTATTATTCTTCTAATGTTTAGATAGCTAGCTAATGGTTGTTTGGTTGTGTTTTTTAGTTTTACCACAGGTTAGAGCAGCAGCTGAGTGATCCGGAAGTAGTGGTCAGTCGGGTCTCCGTACTCCTTAGAATGGGTTTGGGATGATTCCTTTGTTGTTCTTTTATCTTGTTAAGACAGTTGGTCTGTTTCGTTGTTTAAGTATTATAGGCGGTTAGACGTTGTTGCATTCATTCCTTTAAAAATACTATTTTATGAATTTCGGTTTTTCTTATTGTGTCTTGTTGCAAGATCCTAGTAATATTGTTGTCAAACTGAGGTCGGGACCCATTGTGAGGTTCTAACCAATAATGCTCCGAGTTCTGAGAATTCGGGGTGTTACATTTATGATTTCAATGGAGAAGAAAAGCATGTTAGTAGCATATAGGAGGAATCGAATCTACTTATCATTCATTCTATATTGGACTTATTTTGAATGTTGAATGCTAGACTAGCACTAGTTTAGATAGTTCTCATAGTACATTGTATATTTTCAAGCATGAATGAATGATATGTAGATTAATCATCCAAATTAAGAGCAATAAATAATATGAGGTTGATTGTAAAATTTTGAGATGCTTGTCATGCTAGAGTAGAATGGTTATGGTTGAGAGGATTATCATCCTACTTGTGATGTTATTGCTCAACCTATTATTATGTTGGATGTTATAAGAAAATAGCAAACACCATGTGATGCGTATATTTTCTAAGATGATCATAGTTATTCCCAAGCTTAATCAACTAGTGTGCAAATAGAAAATACCATGTGATGCATACCAGTTGATACGAAGCCAATTGTTGTAGCAAAGCTCACCTAATATACAAGCTACCTTTGTACTTGATACCTTCGTATGTACCATCATTGATTGAACATAACATGTTTGAGCATGTTACTAGCTATGATTTGGGAGTAATAACCTCAAACCTAGTGTTTTTATCATACTTGATACTTGATCTTGTTACTTGTCTACTTGTTACCCCAAACACCAAATCATTTGATCACTTGATCACCCCCTTTTATTTACTTTTACATATTTGAACCTTGATAATTGAATTTGGAAACACTTCAAACTATATATAGTCCTTTTGGACCTCGACCTTGATGCTATATCATATACTCACTTTGACATGGCCGTGCACTTGCGGTAATATGTGATTTTGTGTTGTCTTCTCACTTCACATCAAGAGTAGATCTTACAAAATGATTACAGGATCCAAAGATCGAACATGAGGAGTTCAGAAGTATCGATAGTGTAATTAATTGCACTAGTATATAGGGAGAATGTAGAAGAGTAGTAAGGGATGAAATAGGAGGTTCTAATATCTTACTAAAATTATCATAAAGCTAATTAAATGATATGGAATAAAATTAATTAGTTTTGGAACATGGTTGCTTCATCTAGAGAATGTATATATTTCTTAACAAGTGTTGTAGAAGACGGTAAACCTGTTGTACATTAGTTTCATTCACCATAACTCATCTGGGTACGTATTTTGACTTACATGGTTTTTGATCCGTAGATAATCATGCCTGGACGAGTAGAATTATTTGATAGATTGAATTGTTGATTTGATAAGCACAATGAATTCGATGATGTGATTTATGTTGAGATTGTTAGCATATGTTATAGATGTTATGTGAAGAAAGTGTTTATGACATGCATACTCATTTTAATGTTATGATACATACGTTAGCTTTATTGTGTTATGGGATGTGATTTTTGTATTGTTAATTCAACGAGGAGTTAATAAGGGATGACATATAGCTAATATACAAATGAGCTTGTGCATTAGCAACAAACATGTGATTATATGGTATTCACCCAGATGGGGATACACACATGAGTGTACCATTTACACTCATATATTGAGTAAGAATATTGTTTAGGATATAAAGACGATTTGACTCAAAGAGTCGCGATAGGGATTTCCTCAACTATAAGAGAGGAAGGTGTGACCGGAGTATTAGGATTGACCTATAAATATAGAATTATTGACATAGGGGCTTATCTTATGGAAAAATCAAAGAGCAATGGGTAATAAAAAGATATCACCGATAAATTATAATGAGCATGCAAATGAACATAATGACCATAGGCTCGTGAGCGTGTAATAGTGATAAGATGTTGTGTTGTATGATGTGAATTTTGGATCATTTGTTGAAAATTTTACGATATTTAAGTAACAATTTATACCGATAATATTTTTAGGTTAATCCATTTATATGAACACTATAGGGATATTAATTAAAATTGGTAGTCCGTCAAGGCAATGTGTCTTCTAGGATGGTAAGTGTGAGGTATTTGTGGTTGTAAAACCGCGTGTTGCGGATGTATACACTCGTATGCACGTAGTTTTTTAATGTTGCAATTTGAAGGTTGTTAGTGTGAAATATATGTCGTCGTGTCTTGCGTACATGACAAAGTTTTGTAATTAATTCCTAATAAACAAGTTAGATTTTTTTTAACAACTTGGTCATACTTCTTGTTGCAAGGTCCTACAAGTGAATTTGTAGTCAAGATAAGTAATGAAACTCATTGTGGCATCCTTAGCCTAGTGACATCATGAGTTATTAAAAATCTAGGTGTTACGCACCAAGTGACGGGGGTCACTAGGATACGAGTGAGCAACTCAAATCCGATCACCTGTGCCCATCATCCACACCCATCACCAATTTTAGCACAAATATTTTTATAAATTCATAATATAAGCTTATATTAAAATGTTTTAATATAAATACTTGTTATACTTTAATAACATATAAGCTTACTTTAAACTCCATGAAATCTCAAAGTTGTTAAACGCTAATCTTTTGTTTCTTTTTTTTTTATACAAAAGTTAAGAGGAAAGGGAGGGTCAGTCCCTTGAGACTGACCACCCTAAAACATCCTTTCGGATGAGGTCTTAAATATCATGAGGGAGCGGAGCGTCGTAGGATTCCAAGATGAGACCAAGCAAAGCCAGACGGTCCGCCACAATGTTGACTTCCCAAAAAATATGGTGGGCACTATAAAGGGTGAAACTAGAAAGTGATGCAGAGATATAAGAGATGATCATATCAACATCCCAAGGAGGTTTCTACATGTGGTTGATCGAGTTAATAAGAACCATGTTGTCACCCTCAAATTCAATAGTTAGAAACCCAAGACAAGATGCCTTAAAGACATCCTCTCGGAGAGCAAAAACTTCAGCTTCAAGAACAAAGTTGGTAGAGCATCTGCCAGGACCAAAAGCAAGAGATTTAGCAAGGTTTTTTCTAATAATGTAGTCAAAAGAGAATTGATCATACGAGTTTTTTTAGGAATCAAAGTTGATTTTAACCGTATTATTGATTAGTCTCTGTCATTTGATGTTCTTGGTTTTTCTTCTCTTGTTTGGGGTTTTTGGTTGATTTTTGGACAAAATTGAGTTGGTTTTGTCCCATTCTATAATATGGTTAAGGACACGAAGTCTCGGGTCTTGAGGTGCTTTTTGTTTGTTAAAGATCAGCTGGTTTTGGATGGATCTTTTGTTTGTTTGTTTTTTTGATACAAAGGTAAGAGAAACAAGAAGGTTCAACATCTAGAAGTTGGCCGTCCTAGAGCATCCTTACAGATGAGTTCTATTGGATCTTTTGTTGCTTTATCTACCTTTGATCTTTTCAAAAAGACTAACATTAACTTCTTGATTTTATCGATAATTTAGAGTACATTCAGTTTAGCTGGTAGATTGTTGAACACACGTCTTTCGAAACTCCATTCTAGTATTGTGAAAGCACGTTTATGTTGTAAATTCGGACACTTGATATGTATTGACAAGTAATGTTTTTAAAGTTTAAATATTTTGCGTTCAAATTTAGAGAAAATTACTAAAAATCACCTGTTAAATAGAGTCATTTGTAACTAACCCCCCGTTAGTTAACTAATTGCCTAGAATCACCATGAATAAGTGTTCCGTCATCAAACCAACAATCCATCTCATTTATGTCCAAAAACATTGAAGGTCACATTTTTGAATATTTATAATAATTTTGGTCTCTAAACCATAAACCAATTAAAAATTTGTAAAAATCAAAATTGGACCGAACCGTCTTTTTTTTAAAAAGAATTTGTTAGTCCAAATATATATTTTAGATATTATCAATGAGAAATAAAATTCTCTAAAAGAAACAAAATAAAATTTCTAATATTTTGTAAATGACAAAAAAAAACACTGTAAAAATGATGCTGGATTTTTCCTTTTTTTCATTCAAATTTTTTGAAACATAATTGAAAAATAAAACAACTAGGAATGTTTTTGGAAATATATTTTAATTTAAAAAAAATTTTAAAATAAAAAAACGAATATTTTTTTAAAAAAACTTGGATGGCTTGAAATTTTTTTTTAAAATTCGAGTTTTTATTTCAAAGAATTGGAAAAAAAATCCAAAAACATTCCCTTTAAAGAAAATTGTTTTTGGTTTAGGGGGTTTGAAAAAATCTTGAAAAGATCAATTTTTGAAAGTGTTTATTTTCATTTACAAAATTCTGAAAAAAATCAAAAAAAAATTACATTAGCTTATTTCTCATTGAAAATATTCCACAAATTATATTTTGAAAAATAAATTCATTTTTTAAAAGAAAAAACGGGTTCGGTTTCCGGTTTTGTTTTTTTTGTTATTCCATTGATTCATGGTTAAGACGTAAAATTATTATTATTAAAATATTCAAAAGTAAGACCTCTTAACATAATTTTGGATGGAAATGAGATAGGAGTAGTGTTTTGATGACGGAGCACTTGTTTAGGGTGGTTTTAGGAATTTAGCTAATTAACGGATGGTTAGTTACAAATGATCCTATTAAACAGATGGTTTTTGGTAATTTTTCTTAAATTTATGTAATGTTTTTATTTCGTGTTATTAGTTTTTTGTGTGTACAAGATTAGGTATAGATAATCCTCAAGCATGAGGTTCATGTACCAATGATGAAGATTTGATAGAAGAAACTCCTTTTGAGTTTTGACAATGAACCTGTAATGCACATGTATTCTTGTTACATAGATATACAAGTTAGTGAGTTTTTGAATAAGAATAAACAACTTATTATCATTTTTTTCTCCAAAGGAATTTCTCCTTTGATTAAAAAACAAGTCGAAGATAGCATGCCAAAATTTGAATTTTGAAGGGAGATGAAAACATTTTTGTGTATTACTACGTGATAATAATTTTTACACTTTCGTTTTTTATGCTTTGGAGGTATGCAAGATATTTTGAATTTATTTTTACATCTATTTACCTATACTAACATAGAAGACACTAAACCTAACGTGGTCTACTCACAAATTTTGTAGGGTTAAATGTTTTTTTTAAATAACTAATTAAACCATAAAATCTTTATTTACTAAGCTAATAATAAAACTAAATTTTTATAAAATTAACCAACAAGATTTCGGATCAACTTGTATAACAAGTAAAACTTTAACTAGCAAGATCTCCCAAATATTTTAAAATAATTTAATTTATGTATTTCTTTTATTTTCAAGATGACGAAATTTAAGTAATTTATTTTTTGAAAAGATTTTTTTTTAAAATTAATTTTTGAAGGATTATAAACTCAATCATTTTACGTTAAATATTTTCAAAGGCTATCCCACATCGATCATCATGTAAGGGTGATAGTTGTTAACTTATTAAAATAGAGGGTTTCAAGATTAAACAAATTATACAATTCTTGATTTTTGGCTAAGTTGAATTATAATTTTTATTCATAACAAATTAATATCTATTATATGGATCGCTGACCTACTATTTTCTGGGTTTATTTTGCTATCTCACATTCATTATCAAGTAAGGTTGATAGTTTGACAACTTGTATAAATAGAGGGTTTGAAGATTATTGACCTTTTGGCTAAGTTGAAGTATAACTTTTATTCATAATTGATTAACATCCGTTATAAGGGTCATTGACCTACAATTTTTATAACACCCCGAATCTGCGGGACTCGGAATGCTACGGGTTGGGACCTCACAATGGGTCCCGACCCTTAACTTGACAACAACTTCACCGGATCTTGCAACATGGCACAAATAAAGGCCAAAACCGAAATACATTTTTATGCAATGAAAAGAAAACCCAAAAGAATACAAAAAAGGACTTCAGCCGAAAAAAAACATTTCCAAAGACCAAAAGACATACACGCGACATACTTATACAATAAATACAATACTCAAACTCTATTCCACCCAAAACCCAATCCTAAAATGTACGAAACCCCGGCTGCCCACTCTTCCGGATCTCTCGGCCGCATTCCTAACCTGCAAGGCAATCTACAACAATTGGTATAAAACCGTTAGATAATATTCGAAGCATTAGAATCAAGGTGAAAGGCACAAACACAAGTAATCTCATCACAAGCATACAACATACATAAAAGCACACCAATCCGGTTTATTATCTTTTTTTATTATTATTAGGTCGTATCCCGTTCTAATTCAACTTAGGTTTGTGACACGAGACCACCGTGGTCCCGCCTCGGTCCTTACTTACCGGCGTGGAACGGTACGGATGCCTCCGACCGTCTAACCAGCACGGGCTAGTCGCCAAGAACATCCTAACTCTCGCGGGAGCTAGGCAAGTTGTCACAGCCCGTTATCATATACTTGGGCCAAATAATATATAAAAAGGTCGGTAATCCTATTTTCGGTTTAGTTGTTATAACATAAACGATAAACACACACCACCCAACACACATAGATGCTAATACAAGGAATACAAGTTAAGTAAGTCCGGAGACTTACCTCGTCACCACACTCAACTCATAACACTCTCGCTTCCTTAAGGAGGAAGCCCATAACCTGCTCACAAGAAGATAACTATATCAACAACAACCCACTCACAATAGAAGTCTTAGACTTCTATACAAATGATCTACGCAAGACCATTTGACTCTCAGTTCTAGGACCACATCCTAGAATCCCTCATGCTCCCATCATACTCAAAACAAGCTAAAAGTCCTAAGACTTCTAAGCCCTTGGATCTCGCAAGATCATAACTCACAACGCAACTAGGATAAGTCAAACCTAAACTCCGAAATCCCACAAGATCATACAACCCCACCTTGAGCCTCAAAACGCTCACAATATCAACCATATAACTTAAAGCCTTATAACAACCTCATAAGATAACCAACACCTCAAGCTTAGAATCAACATCAATCCATCAAACAATATCAAATTCTCGAAACTCACCTAAGGTCCATAACCACTACTTGGTATTAACTCTAAGTTATACTAGATTATCCAACCTAGCATGATACTAATACTAAACATAACTAAATCGAGGAAGAAGGTACTCACTCAAGGTCAACGGTGGAAGTCGATCGCGAATGTCGAATGCGGATTCGATGGCCATTATCGGGGCGCTTCCGAACCTAGCACCAAAGTAAACAAATTTAGCTTATAAGCTAAATTTGAATGGAATAATTAACATATATGATCTAAGGAAAACCCCACTTTTAAAACCCAAGTTAAAAACCGTAAATATATATTCCGGACAAATTATATAGCATCATAACCCAAGGTTAAACTCGTCTTCAATGTCAACCTTAAATCCCGTAATTAAATCTTTGAGTCATAACCCGCAATTAATCCAACAAGGGCATTGTAACACCCCGAATTCTCAGAACTCGAGACATTACTGGTTAGGACCTCACAATGGGTCCCGACCTCAGTTTGACAACAATATTACTAGGATCTTGCAACAAGACACAAATAAGAAAAACCAAAATTCATAAAATGTATTTGTAAAAGAATGAATGCAACAAGGTCTAACAGCCTATCGTACTTAAACAACAGAAAAGACTAATTGTCTTAACAAAAGGGAAAGGCAACAAAGCAACAACCCCAAACCCCCACTCTAAAGAGTACGGAGACCCGGCTGACCACTACTTCCGGATCGCTCAGCTGCTGTTCTAACCTGCGGTAAATCTAAAACACAACAAAACAACCATTAGCTAGTTATCTAAACATTAGGAGAATAATAATAGCACACTCACACATAAAATAATAAACACTCATCATGCTTTCAAACAAACCATTTATTATCTTCCTTTAAGTCATTCACTCTAATGATACTTATTTTGTGACACGAGGGATTCCCAAACCTCGCCTCCGCCCCCGTGTACCCATCAGGAGTGGATCCGATGCATCTCACCGTGTACCTGTATGGTCTGGGTATAGAGAACCTCCCAGTCTCCTGGCAAAGCTGGGCAGTGATGTCACGGCCCGTTATACATACACTTGGGCCTTAACACATAATAATAACGGTCGTCCTAGCAAGTTATTATTATTAAAACACGCACATAACACACACCACCACTATCACTCAACTAATATCCAGAAACTGGCTAAGTAAGTCGCAAGGACTTACCTTGATCAAAATCGTTTTCTCAAATCTCAACTCGGTCCGAACCCGTGGTAACTCAAACGCCTGTCAAATAAGGCATGTGGATCAAAATCACATCCAGATGTCCAACCTCATGCGAAGGAATTACGGAAAAAGCTCTCTTACGGTAAAAGACCATTTTACCCTTAGTGCCGAAAATTCTCAAAGTCTATCATTTAGTTCTAATATTTTCTTTTAGAACCCTTGTCCATAATCTAGTTCTCATTGAAAAGTTTGGTAAGGATTTAGTAAGGTTTTGTAAGAGTTATCCAACATTCTTAATTTATACCATAGTCGTTAAACCTGATTTTGGGTTCATAAACGCCGTTGGGATAAGGTTATAAAAATTCCAAAAAAAAAAACTTAGATCCTCTATGATATGCATACTAAATATAGGGATAAATATCTCTCACAAAATACTTACTCATAACTCTCCCAATAATTCTCCAAAGTTGTATAAAAGCTGAAATTTTCCATACTTAGTTTATTTTCCCCTGCTGTAAAAACAGCTCATCTGCCCTACTTTGAGTCCTTATAAGTTGTAATCCGACCGTTAACTTTCTCCCAAATTTTAATACAGTAAACTTCATATTTCTATCTACAATATATCAAAAATTCAACGGTGGATGTTCGATCTAAGCTATTCAAATACAGGTTCAAAGTTAGTAGTTTCAGCTCACAAAAACTGAAAATTTCCGGGTTGGTTTTGGATCCTAAATTCAAGTTTCATGACAACACTCTTCTTACCCCTAGCCTACCTTGAAGATCCTACATCAAAACTCAAGAGAAACAAGATACAACTATACAACTCATTAGTAAACTCTACCTCCTTCACCATGATACCAAGAGGGACAATCTACTCTACTCTAAAACCACTCTCAACTCAGCCCTTCTCAACAACTATACAGTACAACTCTATTGCTCTCATTTTTAAACAGAACAAAAACAAACTGAAGGTTGCAGTGCAGAGCCTTACCCCTCCTGTCTGATTCGTCGATAGGTCCGCAACAGGCCCTTGACGAGGCGAGGAGGAGAGCAGTCTGCCGTGGCTTGTGATGACCACCGAACTGATGTTGTCCGACCCTTGCAGTGATGCGAGGCTGGCGGTTAGGGTGTGTGCAGAAAGCTATGGAAGAACGAGAGGAAAGGAGGCTGTCGGTTGGAGCTTACCAGAGGCGTGTGTGCAGAAGGTCGGGTGTGACTATGGTTCCTGCTGAAGGCGAAGACGCAGCTGTCTGGCGGTCCATCTCCTGCAGTGAATGCTGCGAGGCTGAAGTCTGAGCGTACACAACGCGAGGGAGAAGGAGCACAAAGGGGACAGCAATGGATGACTTACCGCTACTGTCTACAACGGCTGGAGATGCAGATTTCGACTCCTGCTGTGCAGAACGTGAAGACGTCGGTTGCAGGGCTGGACTCGGCGTCGGAGGGCCACACCAGGCGGTATCTGTTCCGGTGGAAGTGAGATGTTGAGCAGCAGCGAGAATGGGGGCGGCAATGGTCCAGACGTGAAGCAGTTGTGCCGATAGTTAGCGTTGAATTGGATTAGGGCAAAAGAAGGATTAAGTTAATTGATTAGGGTTAAGGTAGGTTATGGGCTGGGCTGAAAGTTGTACACACTGGGCTTAAACCGGTGGCCTGCTCATCTAAATAACGATTAAATGAGTAGTTAAATTGTACAGAAATTTTCTTCGGTTTTCAAACATAACAAAATTATTATTCGATTTACATATCTATCATTTTATATAAGTTAAGTACAATATTTATCAATTTATGTGAATTACGGTCACATAAAATGATAGAATTTAGTATTGTTTAAAATTAAGAAAGGTTAGCGGATCGGAATCCGGTTTGATCGGGTATTATGCGGAAGACAAAATTTTCCGGGTATTACAGGCATAGTATATATGGTATATATATAAGTATAATATCAAACTCGTATATCAAATCCAAGGTTAAAACTCGTAAAACATTTTCTGGGCAAATAATACAACTTCATAAATATGGGTCATAAGTTGTAAATAAGAACATGGGCCAAAATCTATAAATATATAATCAAGGGGTAGCTTTGCTATTGCACAAAAGTTGGGCCATAAACTGTAAAAGCAAGTTATGGGTGCATTTTGTAATTACTCTTAAAAGAGGGGGTTGTAACACCCCAAATCCGCGGGACTCGGGGCGCTATGGGTTGGGACCTCACAATGGGTCCCGACCCTTAGCTTGACAACAATTTCACCGGATCTTGCAACAAGGCACAAATATAGGCAAAAACCGAAATACATTTTTATGCAATGTAAGAAAACCCGAAAGAAAACAAACACGGACTTCAGCTGAAAACAACTTCAAAGACCAAACGCCATACACGCGGCATACAAACCCAATAAACGAAGAATAAAAACACAACCCGACTCCAATCAAAACCCACTCCTAAAATGTACGGAACCCCGGCTGCCCACTCTTCCGGGTCTCTCGGCCACATTCCTAACCTGCAAGGCAATCTACAACAATCGGTATAAAACCGTTAGCTAATATTCGCAGCATTAGAACCAAGGCGAAGGCACATACACACATACATCAACATAACACATAACATGCTCAAAACACACAAGTCCGGTTATTATCTTTTTATTATTAGGTCATATCCCGTTCTAATTCAACTTCTTTTGTGACACGAGAATCTCCCGAAACTCGCCTCGGTCCCCACTTACCGCATGGAACGGTACGGATGCATCCGACCGTCTAACCACGCGGGCTAGTCGCCAAGAACCTCCTAACTCTACGCAAGAGCTAGACAAGTTGTCACCGCCCGTTATCATACACTTGGGCCAAATAATATATAAAGGTCGGTAATCCTATTTCCGGTTTTATAAGTTATAATGAAAGCAATAAAACACACACCACCAAACACACATCGAGTCTAATACGTAGAATACGAGCTAAGTAAGTCCGAAGACTTACCTCGTCACCACACTCAACTCACAACGCTCTCACTTCCTTAAGGAAGAAGCCCATAACCTGCTCACAAGAAGATAACTATATCAACAACAACCCACTCACAATAGAAGTCTTAGACTTCTATACAAATGATCTACGCAAGACCATTTGACTCTCAATTCTAGGACCGCATCCTAGAATCCCTCATGCTCACATCACACTCAATAGAAGCTAGAAGTCCTAAGACTTCTAAACTCTATGATCTCGCAAGATCATAACCCAACACGTACTAGGATAAACATGCCTAGCCCAAACCAACTCAACGGTAACAACATCATGTTAGGATACACATATCCTAGCCCATAAACTCAACAACCATATACTCCAATTCTCAAACCTCACAAGCCTCACAAGATGACATCAACACCTTAAGTCATAAAAACATTTCACAATCCTCAAACACTCACCTAAGTTCCATAACCACTACTTGGTATTCACTCTAAGTTATGCTATATCCAACCTAGCATGATACTACTAAACATAACTAGATCAAGGGAAAGGATACTCACACGACGTCAAAAGACGGAAATCGATCAACGGATGTCGAGTTGGACTTGTTAGGTCTTTATCGGGATGCTTCCGAACCTAACACCAAAACTATACAAATTTAGCTTATAAGCTAAATTTGAAAGGAATAATTAACATATATAAAACTAAGGAAAACCCCACTTTTTTAAAACTGAAGTTAAAACCGTAAATATATATTCCGGGCAAATTGTATAACATTATAAACCCAAGGTAAAACTCGTTTTCAAAGCCAACTTTAAAAATCCCGTAATTTAATCTTCGAGTCATAACCCGGAATTAATCCAATATGAGCATAATATATATGGTATATATAATTAAGAATATAACTTGAAGTGAAGCCCGTGTTTAAAAACTATAAAAACATTTTCCGGGGGAATACATGAAACATTATAAACATGGGTAATAAACCGTAACTAAAACCTTGGGCATTTTCTATAAATATACAAATCGGGGCACTTTTGCAACTTCACAAATGATGGGTCAAATCTGCAATTTATAAAAATATGGGTATAAACTGTAATTATACCAAATTGAGGGGTCATAACAGGAATTAGGTGCAATTAGAGGACACATTTAAATAGTTTCAAAATCCTCTTCACCCTTATGTAAATCGACAGAAGAAGAAGGAAGGGTTGCTTCCGACGGCGGCCAAGGCGGGAAGAGAGGAGAAGAAGACGGGCATCTCCGGTGGCGGCTCCGACGGCGGTGAGCGGCGGCCCAGACTCCGGCTAGAGGTGCCCACTCCGGCGGTTGCTACACGAGATTAGGGCATGGTTTTCATACAGAGAAAAGGAAAGGAAGAAAGGAGGGAGAAGAGGACGGCCACTTACAACACCGGCGGCACAGGTGGCTCGGGTGGAGGACGGCGGCTGTGGCTCCTTCCGGCGAGTCCTTTGGCGGCGTTGAGCAGCCGTTGCACAGTTCTGGTGAACAGAGGTGCGACAAGGAGGTCCAACATAGGGGAGAGACAAATGGTTGGGAGAGATTGAAAGAAGGGGTGAGTGTGAGTGTGAGTGTGAGTGAGGGAGGGTGATGTTGGGGTCTTCACTAGGAGGCGGGGCTCGAGAGGTCCGCCGGCCCTAGCCTGGGGAAAAGCTACAGCGGAGGGCAAACGAGGAGACGCTCCTCAGGAGGTCCACAACACGCAACAGCCAGGAAAAAGAGAGAAGAAGAAAAGAAAAAGAAAAGGAAAAGAAAGGAAGGAAAAAAAATAAAAATAAAAATAAATAAAAGAGTAAAGAGGAGGGTTTTTAAAAATTACCAATTCGATTTACATACGGAACGGGATTTTCGGGGTCGGTAAATCCCGATTTCCGAGCAAATTAAATTAATTGAATACAGGAATACATACATGTATCCCAAAATAATATAATACCCGGAAAAATTATTTATAGATGTATAAAAAATATATATATATTCTTTAAATAAGAACTCGAGCTATAACGAATCGATGGAAGGGAGAAAATCAAAGTCGGAACGCACCCGAATAAACGGGGCGTTACAGGGGCCCGATTTAATTATCCCTAGGGTTTTAATCCCGCTTCAAAGTTCACAATTTGCTGGGGAAGGGGGAAAACAGGGATGGCAGCTTCGGCAGGGCTCCGGCTGGGAAGGTCATTCCACAGGGGTGGAGGTTTCAGCAGGGATCCAACACGGCGCAACGAGCTTCGTCCTCGTTGGAGGCGGTGGCTTCCTTCTCTGGCGTTCGCACCGAATGATGGCGAAAACAGAGAGAAGGGGAAAGGTGTTGGTTGCTAATGTGCTTGGAGGAGAAGGGCGGGGGTTGCTCCAGACTGTGGCAGTTGAGGAGGGAGTCTTGGCGGCTCTTCAACGACAAGGCGGGGCAAGGCAAATAGCGGTTGTTGGGGTCCGGTGACAACAGAAAGGAAGGAGAGAAGAGGTAGGAGAGTTGCTGCAAGTGAAAGCTCGCCGAGGGTCGCAACAGAGGAGGAGGAGGTGTCGCGGGAGAGGAGCTCCGGCAGGATGGCGGCTGCAAGGCTCCGACGGCTCAAGGTCACCTCTCCCAGGTGGTGCTAGAGTTGGTCGAACAGTGGCGGGGCTTCTCTCAATCTTTCCTTGACGGTTGAATCGAAAGAGGGAAACAAAACGATTGATTTCCTCATTTCCTGGTTCGAGTGAAGGCAGAGGAAGATGGTGAGGGAGGTGAAGCTGAGTGAGAATGGAGAGGCAAGAGTAGGGCAGGCTTGCTTGTTGATTGCAAACGAGAGAGGGAACGATGAGAGGTATCACAAAGCTGTAGATTCGCTCAATCCACAAGTCCACAGGGAGCGAGGGGTCGAAGGTGTGTAGTAGGTGGCAACCATCATCACGATGGGGAAAGAAAGAAAGAAAGAAGAATAAAGAAAATAAATGAGAAGTAAAAGGAAAAAGGGGTAATAGAATAAACTCGATCAAAATGAATCGAATCGGGAAATTCGGATCGGAAAACTTTTTCGAACTTTTCCGAAAAATAATAAGACGGATACACGTGAACATATTAAAAAAAAAATTATTATACTCGGGAAAGGTATTTTACACCTTAAAATAACTTTAAATAAAATACTCGAGATAATAAAATATCGATAAGAGTAGGAAAATAAATATCGAAACGCGCCCAATGAATGGGGCGTTACATTAGATCCCCTAAAAACAAGTTTCGTCCCGAAACTTGCTATGCGTCGAACTTCTCGGTCCCTAAGGCCGAGGTATGAACTCTCAAACTAATAAGGCTTAAACCTTCTAGTCTATACACATCATCTACTCAAACTACCACCGCAAGATAAATCAAGTCATATAGTACAATCCCGCCCAGGGCACGACTATACATAACATCACACATGCACAAAACTCAATCAAAGGAAGACTAGGTTTAACCCGTCGATTCTAACAATGTTACTAGCACAATGTAAAGCTCAACCGAAGTCACTATCCTCCGTATTCCAGTCAGCCTCATCGGTTCTTCGTCTGCCACTATATTAACATGATTGACAACATGTCTCAAGTCATGTATGTACTCTCCCAATTGATACTCATGAAACACCGGGTGAACACTCTCCATTCTCGGCGGCAATGCCAACTTGTAAGTCACTTTTCCAACTTGCGCTAAGATCTCAGAAAGGTCCAATATATCGGAAACTCAACTTCCTTCTCGGGTCTTTCTCAATGCAATATTTCCATTATGTTTCTTCTTTGCTTGTCTCTAACAAAGAAGGTCGAGCTTCCAATCTACCCATTGGCTTTGGTTCGTGTCAAACCAAACTTTGACGTTATGTTTCCTCACTTGTTGTTGCAAGTCCCAAGTAACGAAGGAAGCACTTTACTCCATACTACTTCTATTAACCAGACACGTATGTTATTACTTTTGCATCGCTCTACAATACTCGATCAAGACCTTGTCATGAAGAATCACTTATACACTTCAAACCCATAATAGCTCAAGGTAAATCAAAACAGCTGCAACAATGAATCTCCTCTTAACTCTCAACAACTCTATTGTCAATTCTTCGTCCCATATAAGACTTCATTGTCATCCGGAGGTTATCATAA
Source organism: Fagopyrum homotropicum (assembly GCA_033239125.1). Classification (NCBI taxonomy): domain Eukaryota; kingdom Viridiplantae; phylum Streptophyta; class Magnoliopsida; order Caryophyllales; family Polygonaceae; genus Fagopyrum; species Fagopyrum homotropicum. The sequence continues at coordinate 106,827,568 of BSWB01000002.1, forward strand.
ATGATGTTATACGACTTCTCTCTTCACGGATTTGGTAAACTTCAACACATCTAAGAAGACTTGTAACTTCTCCCGCATCTTTCGGGGGTTGCCATCCCGAGACAACTAACCATACAACTTCCTTCTTCTTCGGGAGCACACCAAAATATCTTATACGGGGCATTAGTAAGCCCATATGACATCACTACAGGCTCATGGTGACCATACCTTGTACAGAATGCCATATTTGCAATATCCTAATCTCGAATTCTCAATTGGTGGAAATAAGATCTTAAATCAATTTTTGAAAAGACTACTGACCCTCGTGACCGATCGAGTAGATCGTCAATTCTTTGTAAGGGATACTTGTCCTGCACCATTATCTTGTTCAAATCATGGTAATCGATGTCCAAAAGGAGATAATTGTCTCTCTTCTCGAAAACCGGTGTTCTCCATGACAACTTCAATTCAAGAGTATAAGATCATGTTTAGTGTTTTCTATGGCAGTGCATTGGTTCTCATGATCTTTTATCAACAAGCCCTTGCAACTGGTCGTTCAAATGCTTCTTCGACTCAAATCTTCACCATCATACACGGCAAAGCGCCATGGATGTCGAAGGTGCGCCTAGCTCAAATTTAGTGGAAAAATTTCACATTCTAACGTATTGGAATCCGTGATATCTCAGGTTCCATATTTTCTCTTCCTGTCACATATCGTAATAACCGACACAATCTTGTATTATCACTTTACAAGTGGTCATGACACAATTGATCTACTTCGATCTACTGAGGCGGCGTCTTTAAAACTCTTGTATTGTCCCATCTTCAGCTATGACCGTGTCTATTCTCTTTCAAGGGTCCTTCTTTTCTCGAATCCGTATTGTTCCATCCTTTTTCACCTTGAAGGCCTAGTCGTAATAACCTTTTAAGAGCCCATACTTATGTGTTGCCATAAGCGTCTTAACTGTAGGGCATAACCACGTCTTATAACAAATCGATCTTATTTTCTTTGTTCTCCCAGTCATCCCAACATGTTGGGGGAGTTCTTCGTATTCCACCTAGGCTTGCATCATTCCTTCGAGTAGGTGTAGAACTACTTCATTTCCTTATGTAACGTCAATCCGACCATAGAAGCTCTAACCTTAATCTTTCATGTACTGCTTGTACATCTCATAATAACATCAAACTTCAAAACTTCAGTCCTCTCTTTCTCTTGTTGGTCACCTTATGCACTTCTTGGTATTCTAAGAACAACTTCACCACCGTACTAGTATGCCTTTAGGCGAAATTTCCCGACCACAATCACTGAAAGATTCACTCATAACTCCACCAAGCACTCACATCATTACTCTAGGCTTGCATCGTTGCCCTAAGAAGGTCGCACCATATCGTTATAATCCCTCTTCACACGGTACGTTACTATCACTTGTTGGAATCGATAAATTGCTACATGATTAAGACATTTGAACTTCCCTTGATATACCTCTTTATTGCCGACATTATACGACTACAAATATTCAAAGATCTTGTTCCCCTTCTTCATGATCTCGCATCATGGGTTACTCTTCCACCTACAGTCACCAGTACACAAACCGCACCCGTACATTCTCGATGGTCACCAATTAACTCAATGATGACCCTCTCCCAAAATCAACGACTTACTTTCCTACTACACTTCCATGTTACCATACTCTTGAAAGATACACTCTCGGGGTACTCCGCCTCAACTTCACTCGCTTATTTACTCTACTTCAAACTTTGCTAGCTCTTTCTACATTCTTCTCTTCCTTCCACTTCTCTAAGATAACTATATGTTCTTTGTCTTGTTGTTTCATATAACTCCCTTTCATAGACTTAACCATTCTTCCTTGATGTCTTTCAAGTGCACCCTCCCAAACATTATAGCACTAGCTAGCATCCACTCGCGTTCCTCTTGGTTGGTATCTTAAGTCTCTCGATCAAAGCTCTTTGTTTCATCTTTAATCTTCTTGGGGTCATCATTTATACCCACTTCCTCCTTATTGGTGTTTCTTAGTCCTATCATCATAATGGAAATCGGTCAACTCCACGTGAATTCTCACCATGCCCTTCTTCTCATAACTCTAGTAATGTTGTAACTTTACTTTTTGGTACCTCGTAAGCTTAACTTACGGTATTTTAAATCCTTCTCACATGTTTCATGCTTCTCTCATCTTAACTTCAATGCTTAGAAACGTCTAAGGAAAGCTTTGCATCTTAATGGAACACCACCTTTAACCTTGCTAAGATGTACTCATCTCCTCCTCGATTATCATCTTTAGTTGTCCACACGTCTTCTTGAAGAACTTAAGGTTGTTATCTCTATTAATCCTGTTATCTTTCCAATCGTGACTCTTTGTAACTACTTCCACACCTTCAAGTTACCCCACTTCTTGAATGGTCCCCGTCTCGATTCCTCTTAAGTTATCTTGAGTCTTCCTTCCACTTGTCCGTCCTTCGTTTGTGTCATCTTTAATCCTCCTCTTCGACATCCTCTTAAAGGAGTACAAGAACTCCAAGGTGTTCGCCCGAATGTAGCGCTCATCTCGATACTTGAGCATATTCATCCTTGTATGTCACTATCCTATGCCAATCGACGTCGTCTTAAAGGTGATGATATCGTATTATCTACTTTCTATCAGGTCCAAATCTCCATATGCTACTATATATATAAGAACCCGTATATAAGACTATATATGTCCTAAGTCCACATTGCTACTATTATAACACATTTGGTAATCCATTACAACACAACAAGGTCCAAAGCATATATTATAGTCCACATATATAACTATACATATATATCAAGTTCATCATACAACAAAAATTCACATACACTATACATATCTACATATATATAAAAATCCAATAACTAAGCTGCCGAGATCCGCGGAAGGAGTGGTGGTCCGTACATTCTACCCCGACTCATGCATGTGATTTTGAAAACGAAAACTCAGAACCCGTGGGTTCTGTTTATTCCTTATTCGGCCTTTAGAAGATTGTGAGTGCCATTGTTGTCAACCTCGCTCTGATACCACTTTTGTAACACCCCGAATCCGCGGGACTCGGGATGCTACGGGTTGGGACCTCACAATGGGTCCCGACCCTTAGCTTGACAACAATTTCACCGGATCTTGCAACATGGCACAAATAAAGGCCAAACTCGAAATACATTTTTATGCAATGAAAAGAAAACCCGAAAGAATACAACAAAGGACTTCAGCCGAAAAAAACAACTCCAAAGACCAAACGACATACACGCGACATACATTATACAATAAATACAATACTCAAACTCGACTCCACCCAACACCCAATCCTAAAATGTACGGAACCCCGGCTGCCCACTCTTCCGGATCTCTTGGTCGCATTCCTAACCTGCAAGGCAATCTACAACAATCGATATAAAACCGTTAGCTAATATTCGAAGCATTAGAATCAAGGTGAAAGGCACAAACACAAGTAATCTCATCACAAGCATACAACATACATAAAAGCATACCAATCCGGTTTATTATCTTTTTTTTATTATTATTAGGTCGTATCCCGTTCTAATTCAACTTAGGTTTGTGACACGAGACAACCGTGGTCCTGCCTCGGTCCCTACTTACCGGCGTGGAACGGTACGGATGCCTCCGACCGTCTAACCAGCACGGGCTAGTCGCCAAGAACATCCTAGCTCTCGCGGGAGCTAGGAAAGTTGTCACCGCCCGCTATCATACACTTGGGCCAAATAATATTTAAAGGTCGGTAATCCTATTTTCTGTTTAGTTGTTATAACATAAACGATAAACACACTCCACCCAACACACGTAGATGCTAATACAAGGAATACAAGCTAAGTAAGTCCGGAGACTTACATCGTCACCACACTCAACTCACAACACTCTCGCTTCCTTAGGGAGGAAGCTCATAACCTGCTCACAAGAAGATAACTATATCAACAACAACCCACTCACAATAGAAATCTTAGACTTCTATACAAATGATCTACGCAAGACCATTTGACTCTCAATTCTAGGACCGCATCCTATAATCCCTCATGCTCCCATCACACCCAAAACAAGCTAGAAGTCCTAAGACTTCTAACCCTTGGATCTCGCAAGATCATAACTCACAACACAACTAGGATAAGTCAAACCTAAACTCCAAAATCCCACAAGATCATACAACCCCACCTTGAGCCTCAAAACGCTCACAAGATCAACCATATAACTTAAAGCCTTATAACAACCTCACAAGATAACCAAAACCTCAAGCTTAGAATCAACATCAATCCATCAAACAATATCAAATCCTCGAAACTCACCTAAGGTCCATAACCACTACTTGGTATTAACTCTAAGTTATACTAGATTATCCAACCTAGCATGATACTAATACTAAACATAACTAAATCGAGGAAGAAGGTACTCACTCAAGGTCAAAGGTGGAAGTCGATCGCGAATGTCGAATGCGGATTCGATGGCCTTTATCGGGGCGCTTCCAAACCTAGCACCAAAGTAAACAAATTTAGCTTATAAGCTAAATTTGAATGGAATAATTAACATATATGATCTAAGGAAAACCCCACTTTTAAAATCCAAGTTAAAAACCGTAAATATATATTCCGGACAAATTGTATAGCATCATAACCAAGGTTAAACTCATTTTCAAAGTCAACCTTAAATCCCGTAATTAAATCTTTGAGCCATAACCCGCAATTAATCCAACAAGGGCATAATATATATGGTATATATAAGTATAAGATCAAACTCATATATCAAATCCAAGGTTAAAACTCGTAAAACATTTTCTGGGCAAATAATACAACTTCAGAAATATGGGTCATAAGTTGTAAATAAGCACATGGGCCAAAATCTGTAAATATATAATTAGGGGGTAGCTTTGCTATTACACAAAAGTTGGGCCATAAACTGTAAAAGAAAGTTATGGGTGCATTTTGTAGTTACTCTTAAAAGAGGGGCCCGATTTAATTAACCCTAGGGTTTTAATCCCGCTTCAAAGTTCACAGCTTGCTGGGGAAGGGGAAAACAGGGGCGGCGGCTTCGGCAGGGCGGCGGCTTCGGCAGGGCTCCGGCTAGGAAGGGCATTCCACAAGGGCGGAGGCTTCAGCAGGGATCCAACACGGCGCAACGAGCTTCGTCCTCGTTGGAGGCGGTGACTTCCTTCTCTGGCGTTCGCACCGAATGATGGCGAAAACAGAGAGAAGGGGTAAGGTGTTGGTTGCTAACGTGCTTGGAGGAGAAGGGCGGGGTTGCTCCAGACTGCGGCAGTTGAGGAGGGAGTCTTGGCGGCTCTTCAACGACAAGGCGGGGCAAGGCAAACAACGGTTGCTGGGGTCCGGTGCCAACAAAAAGGAAGGAGAGAAGAGGTAGGAGAGTTGCTGCAAGTGAAAGCTCGCCGAGGGTCGCAACAGAGGAGGAGGAGGTGTCGCGGGAGAGGAGCTCCGGCAGGGTGGCGGCTGCAAGGCTCCGACGGCACGAGGTCACCTCTCTCAGGCGGTGCTAGAGGTGGTTGAACAGTGGCGGGGCTTCTCTCAATCTTTCCTTGACGGTTGAATCGAAAGAGGGAAACAAAACGATTGATTTCCTCATTTCCTGGTTCGAGTGAAGGCAGAGGAAGATGGTGAGGGTGGTGAAGCTGAGTGAGAATGGAGAGGCAAGAGTAGGGCAGGCTTGCTTGTTGATTGCAAACGAGAGAGGGAACGATGATAGGTATCACAAAGCTGTAGATTCGCTCAATCCACAAGTCCACAGGGAGCGAGGGGTCGAAGGTGTGTAGTAGGTGACAACCATCATCACGATGGGGAAAGAAAGAAAGAAGATTAGAGAAAATAAATGAGAAGTAAAAGGAAAAGGGGTAATAGAATAAACTCGATCAAAATGAATCGAATCGGGAAATTCGGATTGGAAAACTTTTCCGAACTTTTCCAAAAAATAATAAGACGGATACACGTGAACATATTAAAAAAAAATAATCATACTCGGGAAAGGTATTTTACACCTTAAAATAAATTAAAATAAAATAGTCGGGATAATAAAATATCGATAAGAGTAGGAAAATAAATATCGAAACGCGCCCAATGAACGGGCGTTACAATTTTGTTGGTCGCTAAATATTTTTAACGATTTTGCTAATCCAAGTGTAACACCCCGAATCCGCAGGACTCGGAGTATCACATTGGGCTAGGATCTCACAATGGATCCTGACCCTAGCCTGACAACAAGTTCACTGGACCTTCAACATGGCACTGACAAATATAAAAACAAAATACATAAAACTGTATAAACTGTACATCCAAAAGGTAAGAAAACATAGCCGAGTATAAAACCAACACCCTCACACAAGAGGTAACAAAAGATCATCCTCACGCATGAGGGAAAGGTAACAAACCCAAAAGCCCACAACAACCTATGTACGAGACGTCCTCGGCCTGCCACTCTGTTAGATCACCCAAAAGCATGCCTATCCTGTAGGGCATCTACAACATGGTAATAAACCATTAGCTATCCATACACATATATAGAGTAATGCATAAGCACAATCACAATCAAGGAAAGATAAACACATCAACATGCTTTCACACATTTACCCAATTTATCATCTCAATATAATAGCCATTCACTCAAATCGAATATATATAGATAGATAAAAGTATGTGACACGAGGACCGATACATCCCCGCCTCTGAGTGCTATATCCATCTGTACGAGTATCGGTCACACAATCCATGTACCCTAGGGGACTGGATTGTGCCCTTCCTGTAAACCAGACTGACTTGACGTCAAAGAACCTCCCAGACTCCACTACGGGATGAAAGGGAAAGATTATCATAGCCACGCAACTGGGCAGTCAATAAAACATAGGTCAGTATAAACGATATCTCATTCTATCATAGCAAACATATAAAACACACACCACTCATGCAAACACCCAATATAAGGATGGTAGCTAAGTAAGTCCTACGGACTTACCTCAACCTCGTATAAAGCTCAACCACAACTCGATCACCTCAACACTGGAGGAACAACACAGCCTATAGAAAGGCATAAAGAGATGTCACATCTCTTATCAAGCAAAGGGTCACACCTAGACCCAAAGGGATCAATAGGGATCATATACATCCTATAACCTCGAATAATACGCTAAACCTTAAAGCCACATCAGGGCATATATCCAACTCATGATATCATAATCAAACTAAAAACCCATAATTACTAGAATAATGTAACAAGCATAATGGAAATTCCAATTATCCATTTTAACCAACTTAAGGTCAATTTATACTCACCCGCAATACGGAAAACGAATAAATTCATAACTTATTCGTTACTAACCCGATATACGAACCAGAAGAAGATCCAGACTCCTAGCGATACGGGGAGTAAGAGCGCGGTAAGAAACCTTACGTTTGATGACTTGCGGTGGTCCGTCGGCGTTCCGATAGCGGTAAACGGAAGCTTTATCGAAAAGCTACCAATCGGGAAATAGCTTGGCACCACGTTGAAGAGAGCAAGATAAGGGACTCGTTGATACAAACGGATCTGAAAATGGATTGAAGATGGACGAATTATGGACGGTTGAAGATGGGTTAATACGTTCACTCGGTTGCTCTCGCTTGTTCACTCTGTAAACTGAAATAGAATTGTAAAGTGGAAGTGATAGCCGGCTTCTCCTCTGTATATATATATATATATATATATATATATATATATATATATATATATATATATATATATATATATATATATATATATATATTTGCACCGCCTCTTCTCATTTCATCAGCTTATAATATATATAAATGAAGCTTTGGCTGTAATATGCAATTCATTTGTAATTGTGAAGTACAGCTCACATATGTGTATATATATATATATTTATGTATATATATATATATATGTATGTATATGTATATATAATGTTTATCCGAACTATTTAATTGAATTGCGGTTGTATTTTTCGGTCTCCAAACTTTACGAAATTGGAATATAAAATCCGTAATATTATCGGGATAAATATTCCATAACTATCTCGTAAAATGGGCATTCCTAAGCCACATTTCTTAACTGCTAAGAATCGGAGTAGCGACTCTTTATCCGTTTCGTCTTTTTATATTATTTCACATCTAGAACATATCCGATGTCCCGATCATTTCTCTCAACTGCAACTTTATTTATTGGAGCTCTCAAAAGCTTCAAATAACACCGGTTGTTACATCATATCCTCCTAAAAAAAAGTTTCGTCCCGAAACTTGAACAAATCCAAATCCTCTCGGACTCATATGTCGAGGTATAACTCTATCTATCGGAGGTATCACATCTCCGCTCAAAAAGGTCACAACCTATATCATTCCATAACCTCAAACACAAGCATGGAGGAATCATCAACTCTAGAAAACAGGATCATAACGCTATCCCAAAGGCATAGAGGAATCACATCTCTCGCCATACCACAACACAAGGCATAGAGAAAGTACATCTCTAGCCCTAAACATATCCATAATCATCGCATGGAGGAATAACATCTCCACTGAAACTATGTCCATCAAGGTAGCATGGAGGAAAGAACCATCTCTAGCTGAATCCTAATCACACTCAAATAGCATGGAGGAAAGAACCATCTCCAGCTATAAACATATATCATACTCAAATAGCATGGAGGGAGTAATCATCCCCAGCTATAGCATATATCACGCTAGCATATCAAGATCTAATAAGATCATAAAGCATATCATAGCTAGCATGGAATAATACATCAAGGCATGTAAGCACATAAGCACATAAGCACATAAACACATACTCACCAAGATAGCACTAAGATCTACTCATCGACCCTAGGTGCATCTATCTCAACATAAAACTCGGGATAGTTCCTCTGAATACTATCCTCAGTCTCCCATGTAGCCTCCTCAGGTCCACGTCTAGACCATTGTATCCTCATCAAGGTCGGGCAAGTCCCCTACTTCTGTTGGATCTCATCCAACAAACCAGGTGAAACTTCTAAAGCATATAACTGGGCATCCTCATCAGGGAACTGGATGTCCAGCTCTAGCCAAGCTAGATCCCTCTGAAGTTGAGGTTGAACTGTCAATCTGGCGATCGCCTTCTCACGAGGCGTCTTCCTGCTCAAAGCGTCAGCTACAACATTCGCCTTTCCAGGATGATACAAAATCTCAAGGTCAAAGTCCTTGATAAACTCAAGCCATCGACGCTGGCGGTTGTTCAACTCCCGCTGCGTGAAAATATACTTCAGACTCTTATGGTCTGTGAAGATCTGACATGTAGTACCATACAGGTAATGCCTTCAGATCTTCAAGGCATGAACTACCGCGTCCAACTCCAGATCATGAGTCGGGTAGTTCTCCTCATATGTCTTCAGTTGTAGACACACATATCAATAACTCTACTCTTCTGTAGTAACACATGTCTCAACTTAGCTGGGATGTATCACCGTAAATCACGGGATCCCCGGAATCTTCTGACTATAACAAAATAGAAGCAGGGTTCAAATGCTTCTTTAATTCTTCAAAGCTCTGGTATATTGCTGGACAACGCAATTCTGGTGGTCTTCCTCAGAAGATTCGTAATTCGATACACATTCACATAAAAATCCTTCATCAAAGCATTGGTAGTAATCGGCTGAGCCGAGAAAACTACGCATTCCCTTAACGTTCATCAGTATCATCCATGTTGCAACATACTCAATCCTTGCTAGATCAACCATGATCCCACTGGCGGAGATAACATGGCCTTAGAAGGATACCATTGGCATCCCAACTCGTACTTAGAGAACGTCGCATACAACCCTCTATCTCTCGACGTCAGCAAAACTGTCCTCAGATGATCGGTCTGCTTCTCTCTACTACGAGAGTATACCGAAATGTCATCAATGAAGACCACCACAAACTGTTCAAAGAAGTTGATGAAGATACTATTCATCAACTCCATAAAAACTGTCAAGGCATTCGTCAACCCAAATAACATAACTACATACTCGTAGTGTCCATAACAGGTATGAAAGGCTATCCTATGCACATCCTGCTTTCTCACCCTCAATTGGTGGTATCCTGAGCGCAAGGGAATCTTGAAAAACACCACTGCTTCTTGAAGTTGACCCATCAGGTCGTCAATACGAGGCATTAAATACACTTAGGCGAAGAAAGCCCGTCTCAGCCAACTCTTCAAGTCATCAGTTACAACATCTTAACAAGCGCCATATGATATGGGCCTTCCCAATCAGTCCCGTATTATACTCCAACTTGTTAACAATGTCCACACTCCGCTGAGGTGGCAACTAGACGGTTCAGTAACACGTTATAAACTCATAAACAACATGAATACCTTCCAATGTTAGACTATCTCTCTCCTTCATGGCATAACACTAATAAGTATCACCTCCTTGTGCTATCAACTTCGCTGCTCGTACGGCACTAATGACAGAACCCGTCTCTTCAAAGGTCTTAACCTCAAAAGACCTCTATCTAATCCATCTCAGTAAAAACTATTATAGCCTTCCTACTAATATCTAACACAACATGTTATCTATTCATCCAATCCATACACATAATGACTTCCTCATGCACCTACGGCATGACAAAGAAGTTTGCAAACCATACACGAGTCCCTGAATAAATGGGACAACCACATATCGTGCGGGTACCTCAGACCCCTAAAAGGTAATCCTGTAAAGGAAAGTCCACCTTCTACTATATCAAAGGTCAACCATCAATGCATGCATCGAAACACAAGAAGTGCATAGCACTCATAACAGACAAAACTCCATTAGGTAAACCATTAACGAGAATGGTACCTGTAACAGCTAACACCTGAAGCTCCACTATATATCATCACTCAATCTCGGACTTATGCTCCTAAGGTATCATTGAGGTCATCGCCATAGCCTCCACTTCTACTCTTTCTGCACCGGAAAGAAGAAGGTCTTGCTGAGAACAAACTCTACCTTACTGACAGAAAGGAGCCAGTGCTAAGGGGCACTTAGAGCACAAATGATCTGGATAGCCATAGTTGAGACATAAACGTTTCATCTCTGCAACTGGTATGGGTGACTCTTCTGTACTGCTCAGCTCAAAGGCTCTACCCTGAGCTCTTTTGGTATCCATGGTACTCTCACAATGACCTCTATCTCTACTCGGTCTGGGAACAGATCCCTAAGTAGACTGACGATCTGGGACTCTCTGTTATCCTTGGGTCTGCTGCTGAGGTGTCCTCTAACCACCTCCCGCCACACTGGCAGGGAAAGAACCCTGTTGTAGTACAACTTCAACTTGCCTACAGAAGGTAGCTTTATGGCCTTGTCTACCACAGGTGAAGCAAGTCACGGCGATTTTGGACATTGTGGTCTTATGTGTCCCGACTTCCCACAATTGTAACAAGTTCTCGTCTCACCAAAAGTCCGTGTTGAACGAGAATTACTCAAATGTCCACAAGCCGGACTCTGTTTACCACCTGAAGACCTCACCTCATCTTTCACTAATTTGACCCGTTGTTTCTTCTTTGATCTGGAAGCTTTAGTTGGTTCCACCGACGTTGGCAGATCCGGTGTAGGTCTACCCGCTAGTACAGCCTCATATATTTGGCGCATATATTCTTGAAATTTGGATCTACTCATGGAGACATGATCAGCCTCTTCAAACTCGTTATCTACCATAGGCGAAACAACAGCGGAAACTGGTCCCTGACTTGACCTTACTAGAGGAAGAGGGGGTATACCCCTACCCCGTCCCACTACAAATATTGCTCTAGTTTGAGCCCTTTGTAGGATATACACACCTAATCTTATAAGGCTATATATATATAATATATCCACATAATCCATAATACACATATACATATATATACATATCTACGCTGCAGAGATCCATAGCAGAGGTGACGACTTCTCGTACATTCTAACCCAAAACCAGACTTCAAACCAAAAACATTTTAAAACGTCAGACCCCTTGTGGGTTCTATTTATTTTACCTATCAAACCCCATTGTAGGTAGCAAGTGCCATTGTTGTCAACCAAAGGCTCTGATACCAACTCTGTAACACCCCGAATCCACGGGACTCAGAGTGTCACATTGGGATAGGATCTCACAATGGATCCTGACCCTAACCTGACAACAAGTTCACTGGATCTTACAACATGGCACTGACAAATATAAAAACAAATACATAAAATTGTATAAACTGTACATTCAAAAGGTAAGAAAACATAGCCGAGTATAAAACAAACACCCTCACACAAGAGGTAACAAAAGATCATCCTCACGCATGAGGGAAAGGTAACAAACCTAAAAGCCCACAACAACCTATGTACGAGACGTCCTCGGCCTGCCACTCTGTTAGATCACCCAGCAGCATGCCTATCCTGTAGGGCATCTACAACATGGTAATAAACCATTAGCTATCCATACACATATATAGAGTAATGCATAAGCACAATCACAATCAAGGAAAGATAAACACATCAACATGCTTTCACACATTTACCCAATTTATCATCTCAATATAATAGTCATTCACTCAAATCGTATATATATATAGATAGATAAAAGTATGTGACACGAGGACCGATACATCCCCGCCTCTGAGTGCTATATCCATCTGTACGAGTATCGGTCATACAATCCATGTACCCTAGGGGACTGGATTGTGCCCTTCCTGTAAACCAGACTAACCTGACGTCAAAGAACCTCCCAGACTCCACTACGGGATGAAAGGGAAAGATTATCACAGCCACGCAACGGGGCAGTCAATAAAACATAGGTCAGTATAAACGATATCTCATGCTATCATAGAAAACATATAAAACACACACCACTCATGCAAACACCCAATATAAGGATGGTAGCTAAGTAAGTCATACGAACTTACCTCAACCTCGTATAAAGCTCAACCACAACTCGATCACCTCAACACTGGAGGAACAAAACAGCCTATAGACAAGGCATAAAGAGATGTCACATCTCTTATCAAGCAAAGGGTCACACCTAGACCCAAAGGGATCAATAGGGATCATATACATCCTATAACCTCGAATAATATGCTAAACCTTAAAGCCACATCAGGGCATATATCCAACTCATGATATCATAATCAAACTAAAAACCCATAATTACTAGAATAATGTAACAAGCATAATGGAAATTCCAATTATCCATTTTAACCAACTTAAGGTCAATTTATACTAACCCGCAATACGGAAAACGAATAAATTCATAACTTATTCGTTACTAACCCGATATACGAACCAGAAGAAGATCCAGACTCCTAGCGATACGGGGAGTAAGAGCGCGGTATAAAACCTTACGTTTGATGACTTGCAGTGGTCCGTCGGCGTTCCAATAGCGGTAAATGGAAGCTTTATCAAAAAGATATCAATCGGGAAATAGCTTGGCACCACGTTGAAGAGAGCAAGATAAGAGACTCGATACAAACGGATCTGAAAATGGATTGAAGATGGACGAATTATGGAAGGTTGAAGATGGGTTAATACGTTCATTCGGTTGCTCTCGCTTGTTCACTCTGTAAACTGAAATGGAATTGTAAAGTGGAAGTGATAGCCGGCTTCTCCTCTGTACATACTATATATATATATATATATATATATATATATATATATATATATATATATATATATATATATATATATATATATATATTTGCACCGCCTCTTCTCATTTCATCAGCTTATAATATTTATAAATGAAACTTTGGCTGTAATATGCAATCCATTTGTAATTGTGAAGTACAGCTCACATATGTGTGTATATATATATATATATATATATATATATATATATATATATATATATATATATATATATATATATATATATATGTATATGTATGTATGCATGTATGTATGTATATATATATATATGTATATATATGTATATATATATATATGTATGTATATATATATATATATCCTTACTATACTAAATGTGGGAGTTAGCTGAATGAACAGTCAATTTCCATTTTTACCCTTTAACTTTTTTTTTTGTTATTGGTTTAATACGTGTCCCCTTATCCAACCTTCTACCCTAACGTGCAGCGTTTCTCTTGATTCCTTCTCCTCTTCTACTATGAAGGTGTAGGAAAGAAGATTGTCCACCCAACACCCTCACCACCGATGGAGATTTCCTCATCAAACCTAGAGCTTCACTTCATCCCTGCACCCTCTTCACCAAATTCTTATTCTGAGCTTTTCTCTCCGCTGCCTCCGCTTCTCTCTCCCACACGAAACTCATATCGAAATTTACCCTAATTCAACGCTTTTCTTTCCGGAATCATACTCGTGTTTTGATTTTCAGACGGGCTACCACTCTCCAATTTTGACGGGTTTTCAATCTCGAACTCTTCTTCTTCCTTTCTTCTAATCGTCATTTTTTGTTAATCGCTTCAAGGGACTTTGATTTTAGGGTTTTTGCCCAAATAATCCAATTTTACCGATCTCACAAAAAAATGATAAAATCCTTCAACTCAATGCAGGAGAGGAAACCGATCTGAAGGGAATTGCTTTAGGATTCTTGGTGGTGCCGGCTACTGACTTTTTGGGTAATCTATTTACTTCTCTAAGATGCCGCTTGAGTTTCCTGGTGGTGTCGAATATTGTCTTCCTCTTACAACAGGTTTGTTTCTTCCCCAATCAGTAATCAGTATGCTGGCAAAAGATTTCGTTTTGCTTTCGGATTCTTCCATCGATCTCTCTAAACAAGTGAAAAACTCCGTTGAGGTTCGGCAATCGATTGTTAAGGAACCGAAGAGGACGATGAAGATGGGACTAAGGTCACGGTCATCTTCGGTGCTCAAACAGGCATTGTCAAGGGTTTTGCCAAGGTGATAAAGCTCCTCATATTCCATCCTTGACCGCTTCTTCATACGTGATCTCCCTTTCTCTCTTTTGCTTTTGTCCAGAGACCCTAATTTGATTGACACCAGTAACAGTAGTAACAACAATTTTGAAGGTTCAGGGTTTGGAATCGGGCCTGCTGATGTCAAGTTTGCTATCAACGCACGCGATGGGTTTAAGGTCTCTTTGGACGTTCACTGATGCCCTAACCCGTCGACCTCTTCCAATTCTCCATGATTCAACAATTTTATCCGATAACAAGCTACACAATGGTCTTGCCTTGACCCCTCAAATGAGTATTTCTCTCTACAATTCTTTCTTACTCTTTGATTTGCTCCAATTTTGGATCGGTTTGGTCACTAAATTGTGATTTTTTTCATTTGCTTCTTCATTTCTGAATTCCATTTGAGTTGACTTGATTGGAGATTTATGGGTTATATTGTTTGTTCGCAGATGGAATGGTTGGACTTACTTTGCTAGCAATATTAATGAAACTATGATTCGGGAAACAGGTATGCTTGCATGTTTTGAGTTAGCGTAGAGAAATCCAAGCATTTTAAATGAAGTATCTTGTTTCAGCTAAACTTTTTATGATTACAATTGTACCTTGAGTTCTCAGTTGCATGCTAAATTCAAATGCAGGTTGGAACCAATGGTGCGGAAGGTTACTGTGTTAAGGCCATGTTGGTGTTGTGGACAATGTATCCTTTTTGCATTTTAGTTTGGTAAATATGCAGTAGTGATAAACCAAATCAAAGCATTTGGGGAAGAGTACTGCAGAAGGAGAATTACAAGTAGTTTTTTTTTATGAGAAGAAGTAAAGCATATAAAATCTATTTTCATATTTTTGGGGCTTTGTCTTTGACAGATTCATTCTAATGGTTGGATTTTGAGTCAGACTGTGCCAAGCCAGTGTTTGTTGCCCTGACTATTTCTCTCATAGCTTTGTTGCCCTGACCCGATTCATACCTTCTTTGTCTATGTACCCTGTGTTTGATGTTTCTGACCCGATAGTCACAGATAAGGTTAAATTTGTTTCTCTTTTTAGTTATTGGGTTGTTATATCTCAATTATTGTATGCTATTCTACTTTGTTGTAGGCGCGCTTGAAGAAACTAAAAAAGGAACATGGAAGTACTCAGCTAGGAAATATTCATGTTGACATGGTATATATCCTTGAAAGAAGTCTCTTGCAAGCACTTCATGCATCCACTCTTGATTACTTGCAGTTTTTATTTTCAGTTTGTATCTTGATTTGGGATATGGTTATTTTGGGAGTAGAAACCAAAGGGTCTCGAGGAATTTTCATTTCTTCTTCTTATTTGTTTTATTGCTTGCCAACATCTTGTAGGTATTGGGTCGGATGAGATGACTGATATGTATGTTATGGGAAACCTCCTTGCTTGATCCAGAGGAGGTATGTTACACCATTATCTATCAAGTTATAATGAAAATAATACATGCAATATCTCTAGAAGTTGTTTCCAGAATATAGAGATGGTGATGTCACTAATAACATATAAGTTTCCCCCTCTTTGATGGTGCTCTACCCTAATTTATTTTTAATAACTCATGCTACTTTACTGGTTTCTCTAGTTTTTATTTTGTTCTTTTTATTGTGCAGGTTGGGCTTCACAAACTTCTCGGATAATGGTTCTACAACAAATAAGATTGCCATAAAAAAAATGGCTTTTCGAAAATTCGTATATGAATGTGGTATCTTATTGGATTATGTTCAAAGCAACAAAACAAGGACATGTTTGGAACTCAAGGTCGGTCTTACTACTATACCACATCAAGCATATTGTTAATATTTGTTTTACTTGGCACATGCGTTTTATTGCCTTACATACTTCATTTTATCTGTTCAAATTGTAAATAGAATATTATCTTGGTTTCACTGTTTTATAAAGGGATAATGTCCGTTCTAGAGCCTATATGTGCCGTTTACTTTGGGAGCATTTGACAGCTTTGTCTAACATATAGATAGATTAATGCAAATTTAGAATCTAATATGGTGATAACAACTATTTCTAAATATTTGTTGTTTTGTTTTCACAAGCTGTCAGCTTAGCTATTAAGTTAACTGTCGGCCATTTTGTTGTTGTTTACTCATCAGCTTACCTAATAAGAAAATTGCTTAGTGGTTTTGTTGGTAATAGCTTGCTTTGGAATTTGCTGATATCAGGAATGTGTACATGATTACCAAAGTCAATGTGTATCTACAAATGATTGACTTTCTTCTCACTTTCATATGTTCATTACTGTGTTTTGGCTTTAATCCAAGGTAACAGAAAATTGTTGCTAGAAAATTAGATGGTTGATAATTTAATACTGATGCAAAGAGTGCTACTGATCAACTGATTGACAATATTAACATCTTGATTCTCTGATTCTCTGTTGATATATTATTTGCTTTGGTGCTCTATTGATCTGATTTTGATTGACCAAATTAACATCTTGATTCTCATCTTCTTCTTTTTTTCTTGACTGCAGGTAAAAGTTTGTATGGGAGAAAACAACTTCTCGCCTCTTGCTTCAGACTCACCGCTTTGCTTGTTGTGAGTTCATCTGATCGATCAAGCTTTGAAGAAGACGACGGGCGGGGTATCAATCGAGTTGAGCTCAGTTTGAACTGGAGCTAGGTATTTTCCAATCTCCATTCTTTAGATCGTGATCTTAGATTTTGACCTCTTTAACGAGTTTCTTTTATGAATTGTGTTATTTAAGCTAGAGATTGTCGATCACTGGAATTATGTGGAGATCGATTTATTTCTATGCTTAGCTTGTTTAATGTGAGCATGATGCATCCATTGCTAATGTTTTCATTACTCTGCTGTATTTTGGCTTGATAGCACTTATTAACATATTGGTATAAGTACAAACCGAATTCACTAGAAGTCTGAGAAAATATTGGTTTCCACTAATGACATTAGAGGAACAATTGATATGTTGTCGTATGAATCATATAGATACAGTACCATATCATGCCACAATTGTATTTCTGTCGTCCTGTTTTTTTTACTTGTAGTGAATTAACTTACTGGCTTGCATCCTTGATCTGAACTGGAAATGATTTGTAATCACTTCATCTAGAGATAAATTTATTCATCAAATAAGGAGAGAAGAGATACCCATTTGCCAGAATGGACATTTATGATAACTATTGATGCGTTGGAATCATCATTTATGACCCAATTAAATTGCTTTCTACTGTTGAGTTTTCAACTTTTTATCTCTAGATTAAGATATTGTGTTGATCAACTTTATGGTTTGTACTGTAAGTATCTATTATGAGTTATATCTAGGTATGAGCAGCAACTGCTCAAAGGCTCAACAGTTTGTGGGAAATCATTTGAACAGTTATAACCTCTCAAACATTAATATAATATTTCGATGGGTATTTCTGGTCACAAAAGTGGGTCGGATAATTTAGGCTCAGCAGTTTGTGGGAAATCGTTTGTATGGGAACATAGAAGACTCCGTTTTTATGGAAGAAGATTTGCATCGTATGATCGCTGGGGCGAAGTAGTGAACATTGAACCTGCTGACGTCCCTTTTAGGGTTTTTTATTGGACAATGCAGGAGGAAATTGGCAACCAAGACCTTGAGTGGATATGGATATCAAAGCCTAGAGTAGAAGCTTCTGCATAAGATGTAGGGAAGGTGATGTATGTATCAGCTCATGTTTGTTTTGCTTAAGCATATACTTTTGCAGAGGGAATAGATTACTTAGGGACTTTTTTTATGAAGCCAATGTCGTATTCTTTGCCAAAATTTTACAAGAACCTAAGGTCCAACTAGCGTCCAAGATATTTCACCAAAATTCTGCTACGAATAGCCCACCACTTTCATCTTTTTTTCTTATTCATTAGTTTCTCGTATAAGAAGATCTCTATTCTTAATAGTTTTATAATGTCTATGTAATTAACCTCTGAGCAGATAAGGAAACAACTCGCTGTTTCAGTGGGAGAAGAAAAGAATGTCGCCACTATGCATGGTGCATATTTTTATGCAGCATTTTCTGCTGGAAGCATGGGTGTTGCTGCAACCTGTCCACTGGATATTGCAAGGACGAGAAGGCAAATAGAGGTTATTTATTTGAGATCCAATTACTTGTTGACGTGTTTTGACATTTTTCCCTTTTCCGCTTTCTAGGTTGTAGATTTAGTTTCTTTATTGTCAATTTTTGTTTCTCACCGTGTGATTGCATTTGAAAACAGAGAGAATGGGGAAGAAAGTTGTGGGTGCAGATATGTACGGTGTCGGTATGTGCAGCAACAGCTCTGGTTATTGTCAATTTTCTATCTCCCTCCTTTTGTAAGATGTAACGAATCTCTTCATTGTTGCCTTTGATTCTGGCTAATAATCTACATAGAGAATGATCTTATGTTTGATACCTCGACTTAGTATATGGAAATATTTCTTTTTTATGTTTTTTGACATAGTTATGATTTCAACTTCTGTGGCTATGCTCGTGGTTCTTGTTCTGATGATTCCCGTGCTTCGAATTGTAGGTCCTTGGAAGGTTGTCCTCCCAGTTATTTGTTGGTCTCCAAGAAAAGGATAAGCCAACATACACGCCCAACCGTGATGATGGTGACATGTGCATTGTCCTCAATGCAAAGGATATATGTGTCGCAGGGCGGAAACTTACTGATAAAATCTACTACTGGCATACTGGGCAAGTATTATTGATCAATTTGCTATTCAAATTCTGAATATTATGTGGTAAGAAATGTACCCTGATCTTTAATATAGTTGAAGCTATCCTTTTTTAGATTCTGTTGAAGTAATTGCCAAACAACATTTGTTAATAGCTTTAGTCATTATCCAAACCCATCGGTAGGTAGGAATGATCATTTGGCAGTATGGAGTACCCTAGGTTCCTATCTACAAAGTTCTTCCGATTGGTAAAGAGTAACATATTCAAGTAATTGTATTATTGTTTTTTTGGTGTTATATTTGAAAGCTGCAAATCTTTCAAATTTCTGTTGACAGACTTCGGTATTGTGCTTCCAAAGAAGCATATTCCCAATTCGCTAATTTAAAGATTTATAGTCCATTTATTTAACTTTTGTCATTCCCGTCTTGTATTTCCATGTACCATCTTTCAGTTGTAAGTATTTTAATTCAATGAAAAACTGTTACATATTCACCTTCTCTTTCAGCACTCCTAACTTGTAAGCTTTTATGAGCTAAGTTGGTATTTACTAGGTCCTTTTCTGTTTTTACGAGCTTAGTTGAAAACTATGGTTTTCACAGGCACGGGCTTTATGACATTTGGAGTACATAATATACAACAAAGTGATCATTTTCTTCTATTCTCTCTGGGAATTCTTTGTGAAATTAATTTCAATACTCGTGTGCTAAGCTAGAAGCATACGTTTTTTTATGGCTTGCTTAGTACTCCTTCAAAATTAAGTTAATTTTTTAATCTTGGTGTATTGTGCAGGAGGAGTTTTCAAGCTGAACTTTATTTTTCATTGAAGATCAAACATTTGAGAAAATCGAGAAACTTAAAACTAACATTTTAGTTACACTTAAGGTACATCTTACAACCCTATCTTCAATTTGAACTAACATATATTCTGCCAACTTATCACATACTTTATCTTTGTTGCAGGAACACGTTTGAAGAACAACATAAACACTTGCTAAGCGGGAGTAACTCGATTAAAAAACATTTGAAGAACAACATAAACACCTGCTAAGCGGGAGTAACTCGATAAAAAAACCAATTCCTACCATACCCTTATTGTACATAGGCCAATTATAGTTTAGATTCCTTTCAATGTAATAATTCTTTATTTAGATTGTTTGCCGACATTGTGCGTTTACAAGGCACGGCGCGCGTGCGTAGCACGCGCGACCACACTAGTATATATATATATATATGTATGTATATGTAGATATATATATATATATATATATATATATATATATATATGTATGTATGTATGTATGTATGTATGTATGTATGTATGTATGTATGTATGTATGTATGTATGTATGTATGTATGTATATATATATATATATGTATGTATGTATGTATATATGTATATGTAGATATAATGTTTATCCGAACTATTTAATTGAATTGCAGTTGTATTTTTCGGTCTCCAAACTTTACGAAATTGGAATATAAAATCCGTAATATTATCGGGATAAATATTCCATAACTATCTAGTAAAATGGGCATTCCTAAGCCACATTTCTTAACCGCTAAGAATCGGAGTAGCGACTCTTTATCCTTTTCGTCTTTTTATATTATTTCACATCTAGAACATATCCGATATCCCGATCATTTCTCTCAACTGCAACTTTATTTATTGGAGCTCTCAAAAGCTTCAAATAACACCGGTTGTTACACCAAGTATAATTTTTATTCATAATTGATATATATGGGTCATTGACTTACTATTTTATAAGTAGTTGGTCTACTATTTTGTGAGTCGCTAAATATTTTCAACGATTTTTCTATCTCACATCGATTATCAAGTAAATTATACATTTCTTGGCCTTTTAGTTAAGTTGAAGTATAATTTTTATTTATAACGGATTAATATGCGTTATATGGTTCTTTGACCTATTCTTTTTTGAATCGTTAACCTCTACTATTTTGTTGGTCGTTAAATATTTTTTTATCAATTTTGTTTTCCCACGTTAATTATCAAATAATATTGATAGTTTGGAGAACTTGAATAAATTGAGGGTTTGAAGATTAAACAAATCATATATATTTTTTACCTTTTGGTTAAATTGAAGTATATTTTTTTATTAATAATGGATTAATATCTGTTATTAGGGTCGTTGACCTACTTTTTATGGTTCGCTGATCTACTTTTTATGGATCGTTGACCTATTATTTTATGGATTGTTGACCTACTATTTTTTGGGTTGCTAAATATTTTCAACAGTTTTGTTATCCCACATCAGTTATCAAGTAAGACTGATGATTTGAAAAATTGTATAAATAGAAGATTTGAAGATTAAACAAATCATTTATTTCTTGGCCTTTTGGATAAGTTGAAATATAATTTTATTCATAACGAATTAATGTTCTTTTTATGTGTCGTTGACCTACTATTTTAGGAGTAGTTGACATACTATTTCGTGGATTGGAAAATATTTTTAGCAGTTTTGCTATCCCACATCGATTATATGTATGGTTGATAGTTTGAGAACTTGTATAAATAAAGGGTTTGAAGATTATAAAAATCGTATATTTTTTACCTTTTTGATAAGTTGAATATAATTTTTTATTCATAACGGATTAGTATCCGTTATATGGGTCGTTGACTTGCTACTTTATGGGTCGTTGACCTACCATTTTACGGGTCGTTGACCTATTGTTGTGGGTTGCTAAATATTTTCACTGATTTTGATATACCAGATCGATTATCAAGTAAGATTGAGAATTCGAGAACTTGTATAAATAAAAGGTTTGAAGATTAAACAAATCATATATTTCTTGGTTGTATAATTTTTATTCATAATTGTTTGATAATTGTTGTATGGGTCGTTGACCTATTGTTTTATTGGCTATTGACCTACTATAATGTGAGTCTATAGGTTGTTGTTTTATGGGTCGATGTTATCAAGTAAAGTTGTAGTTTGAGAACTTGTATAGATAGAGCATTTGTAGATTAAAAAAATCATACTTTTTTTTGGCATTTTGGATAAGTTGAAGTATAATTTATAGTCATAAATTAATATCCGTTATATGGGTCCCATTAATTTTGCTATCTTTTCTCGATTATCAAGTAAGGTTGATGTTTTTGATGGTTTTGTGAATTTGTATAAATAGAGGGTTTAGAGATTAAACAAATCATACATTTTTGAAAGAATTGACGGTAAAGGTCCCAAATGCTTCAACTTTGTGTTTTGGCCTCTATATAAAATAATAAGAAATAGGCCTGTAACTTGAAAAATAGGGACACTATGTGGCAAATGGTAATGATGGTGGTGGGTATATTAATGTACAAAATTTAAATATTGATTTGACGGTTGCCCACATTTTCCCCTTTATTTCTCATTCATTTACTTTTCTCTCTCCTCACTTTCTCTCACCCGTAACTCTCTCCCTCCTGTAACCCTTCCTTCTTCTTCTCGTGTGCAGTCGCGTCCTCCAATACTCCGGCCACCAAGGATCCGACGACAGCGCCAAGGAGCACTAACTCGCCGCCAGGACATTTGGCCACCAGTCCGACACTAAAGGGCGAGCGAGAGATCTAGGGTTTTGCCGTCAAGGTTGTCGCGAGGAGGGGCTACACTACTGGTTTCCGTTGCCGGCGTCCCTGTCTTCTCGTCGTTCCGTCATTAACTCTCTCTCTTACTGGTCCCCGATTTCTATTCTTTGTCAACAACACCGCCGTCTGGAGTTCTTCATTGCTGCTCCGTCGCTGCCGGGAACCAAATCTGTATTTTTTGGGTAGACTATTTCTACTAGATTTTGGGTATGCTTTTAATTTGTTTTGTTAAGTACTATTGCTTATGTGTTTGATGAATTGTGTATAGTGTTTAGGGGTATGATTATTTTATATTGTAAAATGTTACCCAAATTATTGGTACGGCTGGGCTTGTGGATTTAATCTTAAAGCATTATATAATCTTGGTAAAATGTTACCCAATTTATGGGTATAATTACTTTATTGGGTATATGCTTATTGTTTTTGTGATATGTTTCTTATTATTGAGTATGTTTTAAAGTAAAATGTTGGGTATGTTTTATGGTATTGATGTTTGTGTACAATATTGATTTGTGTAATATTTGGGTATGCTTTTAGTATAAGTGTGACTTAAATTGACGAGAAAAAAATGGATTAAGTATGAATACATTGGGTATGAATATTTTATAAAATAAAATAATACCCAATTTATGGGTATAATGCTTTTTGATATTCTAGTTTTTGGGTATGTTTGGGTTTGGGGTATGTATGTTTTCAAGTATGTTGTATAGTTTGACAAAATTATTTTGGGTATGACAATCAAGTTTATGAGTAAACGAATTTTTGGGTAGAAGGTGGAAAAGTGTGCATGTTGAAAATTGTGTATTTGTGTAGTAGGTGAAGATAAATATCAAATGTTAGATAGGTTAAATCAGATGGGGTACAAAAGTTAATAGTTTTGTAATATATTTTTCTAGTTAGTGGCAATAATTATTTTTTGGGGCCTAAATTACAAAGATGGAAAAGGTGGGTGCCAATTTAGTAACTACTATAGACATTTTGGCACATTTCATCAAAAACGCCTACATCTTTTTTGGCTTTTTGGCTAAGCTAAACTATAATTTTTATTCCTAACGGATTAATGTCTGTTTTATGGAACCTTCTATTTTCAGCGATTTTGCTATCCCACATCGATTATCAAGTAAGACTAATATTATCAAGTAAGGATGATGGTTTGAGAACTTCTATAAACAGAGGGTTTGAAGATTAAACAAATTAATATCCGTTATATGGATCGTTGACCTATTGTTTTATGGTCGTTGACCTACTATTTTGTGAGTTTGATTTTTATTCCTAACGGATTATTATTATTTTCAGCGATTTTCCTATCCCGCATCGATTATTAAGTAAAACTGATGATTTGAAACTTGCATAAATAGAGAGTTTGAGATAAAACAAATCATACATTTATTGACCTTTTGGCTAAGTTAAATTATAATTTTTATTTCTTACCGATTTGACCTACTATTTTGTTGGTCGCTAAAAATATTTAACAATTTACTATCCCACACAAATTATGTGTTATATTGGTCGTTGACCTTTTTATGGAGTGCTGAATATTTTGAGTGATTTTGCTATCTCATCTCAATTTTCAAGTAAGGTTGATAGTTTGAGAACTTGTATAATTAGAAGGTTTGAAGATTGAACAAATCATACATTTCTTAGCCTTTTGATTAAGTTGAACTATATTTTTTTTATTCATAATAGATTAATATCCGCTATACATCAAGTAATGTTGATAGTTTGCGAACTATCCGTTATATGGGTCGTTGATCGGTTTTATTGGTCGTTGACCTACTGTTTTGTGGGTCGCTAAATATTTTTTATTTATATCACCAGCATACACAATTTTCAAATTATTTTTTAACAAATATCCATGCAAGACACGATATATAAACTATCTATGAGTTAAGACTTAAGACGGATTAAACGGGTTATCTAATTTTAGCTTGCAAGCTATCACTTTGTTTGTATATTAATTTGAAAAAAGAAGCTTATGTTTCCCAATCCATCCGATAGGTGTGGATCGGGGTGATAAAAGGTGAGAGTTAGATGACACGGATCATGTGAATATTTTAGATGATGAGTCGGATGATGAAAGTCACACGATCCTATTAAGAGTAACTAGTATAGCTCAAACCATTCTCCAAATACAAATTGGATGGGCCCGTAATTTGGTTCAGCCCAATAAGTATAGTTGGGTCCAGTAGCCGCTGGTGTTGTTGGAACGGTTTCATGACCCTCTCTCCCTGAACTTGTCCCCAATATCCAAGAAGTCGCCCTTACCGAGTAGAAGAGCTGGTGAAGTAGGCATGAGTATGAATGGGCAGTTAGTTACTTCAACATCCGAATTGGATTTGGATCGGCTCAATATCGAAGATTATCTTCCAAGCGATTCCATCCAGGAGCCTAGGGGAAAGCTTCGATTGTATTGAACGACTTTCTCTGCGTTGTTTTTTAGGTTTCTTTTGACTTTCGTGTTTTCCTTCCATGTATGAAAATGTGAATTTGAACCTGCAACAGGCGTGATTTGCTCGATATTTCTCCCGCCCTAACTGAAGCTGCTGGCGCCATCGTTGATGTGAGCTCTTCCCTCAACGATTTTGGAATTGTGTTGTTTGACTTATTGCAATTGATTGGCTCTTCATTTTAGTTGCAGCATTTCTCCATCACTTATTGCTATAATGTCGAAATTTATTGTTGGAGGCGGAAAATGAAGTTTACGCTTCTAAAAATACCATCGACTTTGCTTGCTTTTTATGCTTTTTTGTGCTCGCATGGCTTGATCCATCTATTATTAGTTTGATAACGTTAGTTCTTTTAGTCAACAGCGTGGGGATGCAGTTAATTTTTTTGCTTCTTATATCTCATGAACGTTGTCCAATATACCTACCTCTTTTTAGTGACCTGTATAGTAAATGCTAATGTACACCAGTGTCTAAGACTCCGAAAGTAAAAAAATCCGGTTTTGGGATCAGGAAAATAGTAGCCCTGGTCGGCAGGCTTTTCCTTTCCTATATATTTCATTTATTTTATGATTGCATCAACGGTTCCTACAATTCCATGTGAAATAGTTCCTAGTCAAATATCTTTTCTGATTATCATTGTTGATAGGACTCTTTCACACGTTGCTTCAAGTCAAATCCCCCTGAGCCCTGGAACTGGAATATATATCTTTTTCCACTATGGTGTTGTGGAGTGATTATTCGATATTTAGTTCTTTTCCCATCAAGGTTAGTTTTTGCAGCTTATAGAGATGTTTTTTTTTCCACCATTATGCTTCGTTGTTCCACATCTAAATTTAGTTTTTGCTGCTTCTGTTGAGTCATTTTCTTGTTCTCTAATGGACATTTTTACTATCCTTGCAGGGTTATTGTTTTAACATTAGGATGGATAATATTCCTTTCTCTCTACATTCCAGTTCATTTCTTGCTGAAAGGACAGGAGAAACTGAGGAAGAACCTTGAGGTAATTCTCTTTAAGTAGTTACTTTGCACAATTTTAGCAGGAAAAAACTGAAACCTGTGGGTTTTTTGTTGTGTCATAGTAGCAATGTCATCGTGGAGTTTCTTCCACTTTTGATACTTTCATGTGATCTTATTTGATGGTTTCACGGTTTATAGCATTGCTGGTTTATATGTTTTTTCTTCGATGCTGATAATTGTTTTTATTTCCTTTTTCCTTTAGAGGTCTCTTGTCGAGTTGATATGCAGTTTCTTTGTTGCTTCGTGGACTGGTGTGATCAAATATCACGGACCTCGGCCTAGCATGAGGCCACACCAGGTTCATTAACCTGCTTTCCTAGTTTCTTACTGAATGATGATGTGAATTGTTCTGTCATGTTTTGATAGGTGTAAATTCTGTATGCACGTTATTTTTCAGGTTTTTGTTGCCAATCATACCTCAATGATTGATTTCATCGTTCTAGAACAGATGACGGCATTCGCTGTTATAATGCAAAAGCATCCTGGATGGGTCGGTGAGCATTTTGCATTTAGCTAGATGTTGCAACCATCTCTTTACGTTTTCTCCAAATATTTATTTTCATATGTATCTAATTTTTCTTCATCCATTTATTGTTTTATCACTTAGTTTCTGTAGACTCCATTACCTTATATTGACCTTCATAGAGCTTATGTCAGGAAGAAAAACAGGGACTCAACAAGCAACAAAAAAAAATAGCATTAGATCGAACACGCACAGAAGAATACCAAAGTCAGAGGTCAACCAACTGGAGTAAACAAAATAAAAAAACACATTTATATATTTTCATCATACATATATTATACTCAATTTTACAAAATAAAAAATTAACATTTTTTTATAAAAAATTAACCATCAATTGATTTGAGTTATTTTTAAATTGTTTTATAGAAAATGATTTTTATAAAAAAAAGACTATTAAATTAGAGAATTAACAATGATAAGGATATTTTAGTCAAGATGATTTGTCATCGAAAATTGCTCAAAAACAATATATTGGCTCAATTAGACAAATAAATTAACTTATATTGAAAATATGGACACACACATATATCGACAAATATAAATCATATAATATGATCTATCATTTCATAAATTCATATAAAATCAAATAACATGTTTCAGAAATGGTTCATTCCAACATCATACCAAACACCAAATATCAGGAATAATTAATTCCAATTCTTTCCATTCCAATTCTTGATTTCATTCTCATTCTCATTCCTACAATCTTACCAAACGAGCCCTAAAGTAGCTAGGAAACCAATTGCAAGATAAATTCTGGATAAGAAGCTAAGCTAATATCCTTAAAGCCTTAATTATTTATACTACTAATCTACTTATAGGTCACCAACAAGCATGACATAAGCATCCCAATCTTACACCCAACAAAATTGATTCCAAACTCTTCTACCTTTTAGGGTTTGTTTGGTACGATTTCCATGGAATTAGGAACCGGAATAAGTCAAACCTATACCTGTCTTTGGTAAGACATGGAATCGGAATGATAATGATTCATAGACTAACTCATTCCAACTCTAGAAAAGAACTAGATTCCATAAATTAAAGTTGGGTATCATTCATTCCAAGATATTACCCATTTTAATTTTAAAACCACATTTATATATTATCATCCTTCATAAATTATGCTCACTTATTTAATTTTACAAAATAAAATAAAAAATTGTCCATCAATTAATTTGAATTATATTTAAATTATTTTCTAAAAGAAGTATTTTTACAAAAACTATTAAACTATATAATTAACTAGAATATAGATGTTTCAGTCAAGATGACATGTCAATGGAAAGTGTTCGAGAACAATATAACTGGTTCAATTAGACAAAATAGATTTTATAGAAATATTATACACATTTATATAGGTTGATAATTGGTTTATGTTTATATTTTAAGTCATTAGTTCATTATTATATGTAGATTAAAAATTAATATATATTTACATTATGCATCAAATATGATACGATTTCTTGTTTTCATTCCAACATCATACCAAACGCAAGGTATGAGGAATGACTTATTCCAATTCTTTATTCCATTCCGATTCCAGATTTCAGCTTCATTCCTATAGTCATACCAAACGAGCCCTTAGTGAGTTCTTACGATCTCTTTTACTTCAAACCTGTAAGAGACCTAGTCAGGCAATGTTGTTGGAATGTATGTGAATCTCTTGTCTCAGAGGGGAAAATGTGAAATGCATTATAGGTGCAGTGCAGCACTATGGTTCCTACGAAATCAATTATGCTGCATTCACTCTCTAAAATATCTCTGCTATAATGTTTCCTATTGTGCTTCTTTGTCCAGGGCTGTTGCAGAGTACAATTCTAGAAAGCTTAGGGTGCATCTGGTTCAACCGTACTGAGGCAAAGGATCGCGAAGTTGTAGCAAGGAAGTATGTAAAGAGACCAGTTGTGATTATGTTGTTTCACTCTGGAGTTGTGTGTTTATACATTTTAAAACTCGTATTTTCAGGTTAAGAGAGCATGTTCATGGGCTTGAAAACAATCCTCTACTGATATTTCCAGAAGGGACTTGTGTGAATAATCAGTACACTGTTATGTTCAAGAAGGTAGTGTTGTCCACCATTTTTGTTCCTCTCCTTGTTTAGGAAGCTGGCCTTGTTATTTTGACCTTCAGTGCTGAAATTGGCTATTTGTTTTACTTGCCTTATTCTTCTTTATTTCCTCTGATGTGATAGGGTGCCTTTGAACTGGGTTGCACAGTTTGCCCAGTTGCAATCAAGTATAATAAGATTTCTGTAGATGCCTTCTGGAACAGTAGGAAGTAAGAATCTTGTCTCCTTTGTTGAAATTTCAAAGAATGTTATGTTTCCTTTGCTATCTTTGCTACTTCTTTTGTATCAGATCCACTGCCTGAATATTGGCTATGTGTCTAGATAAATACTCACTTTAGAAAAAGTCAAGCTTGTAGAAAGACATAGAGTTACCTTTTCATCAGTGGCAGGGGCCGATAATTGACTGGGATATTATAACTGAACTATTAAGGCAGGTGAAGAACAAGAAGAAATCTTGTGTGAATATATACATGGTCTAGTGACCCTAGTCGTGAAAAATGAAAATTACTACTGTATAAGTAGAGTTCAATCTAAAAAGAAATTTAGACAATGTGGTATTCTTTTGAATGCTAAGCTCACAAAATGAGAGTTGAGTCCACTCAAACTCTGTGGAGTAGAAAAAATTTTGTTGAGGAAGTCGTGTTCTATTGAAGGACATTACAAAATCAATGGCTTTAAATATCTTGAAGATTACGTGCAAGTGCACAATGCACCTGGCCTATTTGAGGAATGATTAGAATGAAGCATTAAATTGAGTCAGAAACATGTGTATGAAGTAATCATGGCACTCATAACACCATGCCAACTAATTGAATTCACTATTCGTATGTCTTGTTTTGAGTTTTATTCAGCATTTTTGCGAGGTAGACGAATAATTCTAACACCTTAGGTTTGTTAGTGATGATGTCCTAAGCTACGGTTCTAATATGCAGGCAGTCGTTTACAATGCATCTGCTCCAGCTAATGACATCTTGGGCAGTTATCTGTGATGTGTGGTACTTGGAACCCCAGAATCTGAAGCCTGGAGAAACTCCTATTGAATTTGCAGAGAGGTAAGCACCCTTCTTGGGTGAGGAGGTGAACTTGCTTAATGTTACAGACTTTACCCAATGATTTAGTTTTGTGCTGAGAGAGCATGGTAATATGGTACCACCTTTTGTGCAGAGTAAGGGACATGATATCTGTCAGAGCAGGTCTGAAGAAGGTTCCTTGGGATGGTTATTTGAAGTATTCACGGCCAAGCCCAAAGCTTACGGAGTGCAAGTATGGTTAACAATTCAACATCCTTGTTGTGTCTCATTTCTTTTATATTGCAACTTACAAGGCAGCTTAATATGATATACTCCATTTTGTGCACGCCGGCATTTAATTCTAAGTAGCACAAAAAGCAGAATTACCAATTAGGGTAACCTTTTCATGGAAGCACAATACATCTTGTCTGATTGTATTTCATGAATTTTGCAATGAATGCAGGCAGCAGAGTTTTGCCGAGTCCTTGCTGTGCCGGTTGGAAGATAAACCTCAACAAGGTTTTTGTACATTACCGTAAGAAAGGTCCTTCCATTTCTGGTACATCTTTCTTTTCTTGCTTATATTTATTTGAGTATATATTTTTTAATTTTATTCTGACGTCAACATAATCTGATAAATGTATACCCACATCTAAAAGAGGGTAATGTTTAAGGATTTTTCCAATTTTCTGTTCTTTAGTTTACTGTCCTCTATGTTTAGTTCTTTTCTACTCCATACCCATTTTCATATATCTGTTAATTAATCTCTAACTGATAAAATAATCTATGCTCAATGATTCAAACCCATATTAAACTACAAAGAGATTCAGTGCATATGATTAGCAGTTTGAGGTGGCTCAGCAACTGCTTGTATATATACATTTTTTTTGGATCTTTTGGCTAAGATCAAATATAATATTTATTGATATCGAATTAATATAGTTTATTCCACTGTTCCGTGGGGCTTTTCTACTGGCATGCGATTTGGTATTCTTTTATATTAGTAAGTTATACTTTATGAATATAATAAATATATGACTTTTTATACTTTTATTAATAAATATCTATGCACCACAAGGCTATAAACAGGTTTAACAATTAAAGCGTTCAGTTGCTCTTGTAATCAGGGATGACAATGGGGCGGATAATCCCCATTCACCTTGGGGATTTCCCGATATGGGGATGGATATTATAAACGGGGATGGAGGCAGGGATGAGGTAAAAAATAATTTCCCGAGCGCGGATGGGGATGGAGGCGGGGACATGTGTCTTGCCCTGTCCCTCGCCCCGTCCCCCTCGAATTTTCCCGTGGAGATCTCTGCCGGATTTCCCCGTGAAGATACCATCGGAGTTTCCCGTATTGAAATAAGTTTTTTCCTGTGTTAATATATTATTTTCTATAATTTTATAATATGTATAACTAATTATTTTGGCCTTTATATAAATTAAAATACAATATATAAGTTGTATAACTAACAATCTTGGCAAATTTTATAGGAAATAAGATGGAATTATTTAGTAGTTATGATAGAATTATTTAGTAACTATGATGGACTTATTTTGTTATATAAATTCAACTTCTACTATATACGGAAATTTTCTATCTTTGATTACTTTTTTATTTTTCTGATCTTTGATTTTTTTTTTTTGACGAAATTTTTTACGAGGACGGGGATTCTCCGACTAGAATCAACTGATGAGAATAATATATGGGGACGGGGATTCCCCGATGGAGGCGGAGATCCGACGGGGATGGGGACAATTTTTAATTCTCCGGACGGGGATGGGGACATGGATGGGGAATATAAAACTAAACGGGGATGGGGATGGGGAGGGTAATCCCTGCCCCGACTCTGCCCCGTTGCCATCCCTACCTGTATTTGCTTTTTGCAACTTCTCTAAAGTGCATGACGACATGCTTCTTCATTCTCGATCTCCAATTCAGCGGAGTCCTCTTGCCTGTTCAAATGTCCATTCCCTTGGTCAAATTGCGCAACTCCAAGCCTACCATTGCTTATCATTGATCATCATATATATGAAAAAAAGGGCACGAAGTTGATACCAAACTTGGATGACACTTAGAACAAAATCAGTAAAAAGTATACTTTTGATATTCAAAGAACACACAATAATAAGAATACCTCTCTTATTGATCTCAAAGAAAATAACTCAAAATCTCTCATAACTCATTTCTCTGCCGTACCTCGGCATCTCCTTATATAGGATTAGGATAGCTTCTAACTCAAACTAACTTCAAACTTAATCCAACAAAAAGGTAAATCCAACACCACTTTATTACTTTATTAGATATATATAATTAAGGGTTACGTATGATTAAGGGTCCATTTGGAAACTAAATAGCTTGAAGTTGGAAGTTTATCGAGTAGATAAAATAAGTAGTTGAATGAATAGGCTGATTTTTTTAGGATCTTTCCTCTTGGCGCCTTCAAGGTTTGGATTATTTCTCTTGATATCCACAAAGTTTTATAATTCCTCTTAGTCGTCATGGTTTTATTTATTTTCTCTCTATACTCATTCTTAATATATTTTATTAAAAATTTATTATAAAATAATAAAAAATCAAAAGAATAAATTTAAAACAAGTCATGACCTCATTAAATTTAAATTAATAAATTTATAATAGAAATAGTTTATATATATATATAACTAAATCAAAAATAATTTTTAAATTTTTATTAAGAGTCTATAAATTAAAAAAATATAATAACATTTTATTTATTTAATTTTAAATTTAATTTTATATAGTTTATATTATTTCGAAAATTTTCTAAAAATTATGTTTTTTTTTCTAATTTAAGAGTATGGAAAAATATATTATAAAAAATTAAATATAAAAAAATATTTTTATTTCAAATTAAAATAAATTATATATATTAACTATAAAAAAAATTTACTATATATTTAGATTTCTGGACTCTTAAGAAAATTAAAAATTTTATCTTAAATAAAAATTGTTTTAGTTCAAAAATAAAAATTATCTTTGATTTACTTTAATTTTTTTTTAATTAGAAAAATATTTTAAAAAATGTTTCTATTATAAATTTGTTAGTTTAAAATGTAATGAGGTCACAATTAATTTTAAATTTATTTTAATATTTTTTAATTATTTATAATGAATTTTAATGTAATATATTAAGAATGAGTATAAAGAGGAAACAAATTGAACAATAAGGGTATCAAGAGCAATTTTAAAACTTAGTAGATACCAAGAGAAAAAGTCCAAACCTTGAGGGCACCAAGAGGAAATTTTTTTTTTTTTTTATAAAAGAAAGCGGTTTGATGAACTAGACGACACACCGTCTAATGGATTGAATGGTTGATCAGATCGGCAGATGAACTAACCATCATGAGGGAACTAGAACATAAAAAAAAACACATCAAAAGATAATTTCGATCATAACGAGCCGGTCGAGGAGGAATATCAAAGAAAGCGCTAGACAAGCAAAAGCGAGTAAGAAACAGCGAGAACATGCTTGTAGAACTAGTGCAGAGTACAACTCTTAGGGACTACCAGTGAAAACCTCAAATTTGTACTCTTCTTTTGAGCCTTCATATTTCAGTCACCTATCCACGACTCCTTTTCATTAACAAATTAAACCCTTCTTGTAGAAGAAGCTCACAACATCAAGATGTACCCAAATCATCGGACCATATAACATGAAACAAAGAATCTTTATTAATGTTCGATTAGTTATTTGTGTTGTATGATAAGTTTTATTATTTATGGATTTAGTTCATTTCGAGACACCATGGTGTGAGGAGGCAAAAGTTGATCTCAAGTGGAAGGAGACGAGTATAGGTTACATCAAAGGAACCACTATGTTATATTTGAGAGCTTGACGGGTTACGCTAGAGATTGCAATAGGTTGTAGAGACCTTGTGGTGAAGATGGAATCGTTAGGTTATATCGGAGTGCATGGTTAAGTTTCGACACTCGCTTAGGGAGGTGTTTCCATTTATATAGCTTGGTTTCCAAAACTTTCCTTTTAACTCAATAGGCCGGATAAACACCGACGTGGTTAACATTTAAGTTTAGAAATTATGATAAGTTACTTAAAGCCCACAAGAACCTACAGGGCAGAGGGACGAGGAAAAAGTCAATTGTGTGTAAATAAGAAACATTATACTTGGTCCAAAGCACAACAAATATATTGTTTTAATCAAAGGAAGAGTATAATAGCAGCATAGTTTCAAGCATAATTTCTATTAAGAGGATGATTCTTCCACTGAGAGTGACACCAAAGAAAGAGGTTGGACTTTGTGGCCTTTGAATTTTGCTTGACATAATTCCTATTTAAAGGATGGTTCTTCCACTAGGAGTGACACCAAAGATAGAGGTTGTTTTTGTGGCCTTTGAATTGGGCTTATTGTTAGCATTTTGTTTTTGTTGTTTCATTCCTTTCTTAGAGTCCACTGACAACGACATCAAAAGCTAAGAAAGTGTATTTTGTTAGTTCCACTAAGATTAAATATTTGAGAGCAAAAAAAGAAAGAGCCCAAAGCCTCGGATGAAATTAGATAAAGGATAAGGGACAAACAAATACAAACGGGAGGTTGGGATGAAATCCAACAACTATTTAGATCAAGGGTTATGCTCTTTTTAAAATAGAGAAAAAAACTTAGAGAATGGGGTTTGAATATTGAGAAATTTGTATAAACAGGGGATCAACCATAGATTCTTCTATTTTTCAATGATCTAAACCCTTCAATTTTGTGAACAAGGGAGGTGACAACTTTTTCAAAAAGAGGGGATCAACCATAGATTTCTTGATGATGTAAACTTTGGCGCAGACGGTGAAAAGGGAGGATCAAATTAGTTATGGAGGCTCGGTTTCATAGATTTTGGTGGCTAGTAGCAAGCTTTGGGGTGTGTTGGTTGCTTGAGTTTGCATCGAAGGAGGGGATTATCCGACAACGGTAAGCCAACCTTTGAGAACCTCTGGTAATTATTGTAAATGGCTTAATGAGATGATATTTTTTTGATAAGCTTAATCGGTGTTTGGGAATGATGAAAGGAACGTGAAATTTTGGTATAGCTTACCATGGAAAAAAAAACCAAGAAATGGAGGAAGGAACGCGAAATTTTGGTAGAGTTCCTACCAAAAGAGGGGGTTCATGCTATAAATCCACGAAATTAGAGCAAATTTTATGGGCAAACTTGAACACAAAACAAGTGAACAAAAAAGCTGAAATCTATAGAAGGTGAAACGAATACCTAAGTATTAGAGTCTGAAGAGAAAACCAAATGGAAACCATGTAGAGAATCATATAAGAATGCAAATTGAAAATGTTGAAAATCTAGCGCAACCTAAAACAACATAAGAATATACAGACACAATTAAGCTTTTAAAAAAAATTGAATAAACTGATAAGCAAAGAAACACAAGTTATATGTGGCGACAACCCAATTTGTCCACTTGCATCACAAGCTAAAACCCCGAAGCTATTGCAATTGCTCCTGATCGGTTGCAATCGGAACTTCAAATTAACAAATAGATTCAGTCAATATCAAAATCAGCAAGTAATCTAGAGGAAGAAAATTAGATTCAAACCAAAAATCTGGTTTCAGGATTAAACCCAAAGAAAATGAGTATAAGAGATTAGACAAATTATTAGGATATTACTTTATTAAAGTACTTTACCAATACTTGCTTGTAACCCCATATTTGAGTAAGTGGATGCAGAATCAACTCCGGATAAAATTTTACTCTTGATGATCTAAATTGTCTTACCTAACACTTTGTGATATGAGATATTAATCCACAATTACTCTCACGTGATAATACATTCACATATTAGATAAATACACATCACACAATAATAGATAGCTTTACAAGTTTACAAAGAAGATAATTCACCATTTATTTGAGTATCCTATAAGAGATGGCTTGACGAAATCAACAAATGATAAATACAATAAACGAATATTAATGAAGAAGTAACAATAGACAAACATCAAAAGTAACAAAATAAGTAATATCTCATATGTGTAACTTGAACAACAAAGCATAATACAGATGGAGATTTGAATATCTGAAGCAAGGAAGTAATCACAAACAAATTAACAAATATCAGTGAACCCCCAAAATAAAAATAAACAAATGACATAAAATTAGGGTTTAGCTACCTGAAAACTTTGATTAGGCTCTGATAGGTGATGGAATCACTATCAATTAGGTTAGTTTTTAGCGTCTTTTTAGTGTCTTTGAGTCGGTTTGTGTTACTAATATCTTAATCCAGATGAAGAAGTCCAAATGAAGCAAAAGAAAATATTAGCAACACTTGGGAGTTGAAGAACATTCACGAAGACATGTTTCTGGTGCCACACCGCCCCCGCGGAGCAGTGTCACCGCCCCTGCAGTGACAATGCACTCCGGAACGCATCCTGCACCTTCGCCAACGGCCGGAATAAGCTTGTCACCACCCCTGCGGCCGCCTTTGGCCGCCCCTGAGGTGACTCACCCGGAAGAAGTGAAGCCGGCGCCCCTGCGCCTCTGCCTGCGGAGCAGCCTGCAAACCTGTGAAGTCGAAGAGCCAATGTCACCACCCCTGCAGTGACTTTGGGCCGCCCCTGCGGCTCGTCATTAGAAACGACACGAAGTTGAAGAGTCAGATGTTCAAGGAGCATTAAAGACCCGCCCCTGCGGGATTGTCAGGCCGCCCCAACGGCCACGAAGAAGATCAAGTGTTTTGGCCTAAACCGCCCCTACGGCCCTGCAACCCGCCCCCGCAGTTTAGCGCCAGAAGACTTTACTCCGGTTGTTTGCACCACCTTTATGGCATTAAAGGTGGTTGTTTAGGACGGCCAATTTACTCCCATTTACTGTCTTTTGTAGTATAAATAGAACCTTGGCTGATTGTTAGAATCATCCATCATTTTCCCACAAAAGCTCTATTTTCCTTATCTCCAAGTTGTAATGAGTTTCTAAGTTTTCTTGCTACATTGGGTTGTATTGAAGTTGCATTGCTGTTTGGTTGTAAGTCTTTATTAATATAAGTTTATTCAGTCAATATGTGTTATATTCCTTGTGCTTTAACTCATGTTTGCTTGTTTCTTACCACTTAGATTGATCACCTTAAGTGTCTAATTGCATGCAAAATACTAGGATTAATTGATTCCGGGTTCGAGTCCTTAATCAAGTAGTAACCCTTTAGATAAAAGCTGGTTGTAATTAATTAAAGGAAAGAGAATATAACTATAAAGAAAAGTTTAACGGTGTTATTCATTTCTTTATATCTTTTTGTCTTCGTTGGAAAGTTAACTTGTGCTTTGATCTTGTAGGTTTACGGATCACTAATCTTATTAAGTTGTGTTTATGCCGGTTGGCTCAACACATATCTAAGATCAAGACAAGAACATTGATGAATAACTTGTAAAAAGAACATTGATGAATAACTTTGAGCTCAAACCTGGGTTAATCCACTTGCTATCATCCTTCCATGGGTTGAGTGGTGAAGACCCCATCAAACATCTTGGGAAGTTCCATACCGTGTGTATGAGCATGAAACCGGCCAACGTCACCGTAGAACATATCAAAATGAGGGCGTTTGGTTTCACTCTCAAGGATGGGGCGGGTGATTGGTATTACCATCTTCCGTCCGGAAGCATCGACATATGGGAGAACCTCCACAAGGCCTTCTTGGAGAAGTACATCCCCGCTAAGAAGGCAAACAACTTGAAGAAGGCTATAAGCAACATAGAGCAAGAAGCGGACGAAACTCTTTATGAGTACTTCGAGCGCTTTGCCAAATTGAGATCAAGCTTCCCTTTCCACGGATACTCCACGCAGAACTTAGTGCTTTATTTGTACAACGGATTGTTGGACAATAAAAGAAGGATAGTGAATGCTGCTTGTGGAGTTAATATTCTTGACTCAACCCCTAAAATCTCTATGGAAAAAATGCAGGAAATGGCGGATGGTACAAGGAACTTTGGAAGATCTTCTACCAAGAGAGGAGTTCATGCCATCAACCCCAGCCGTCCAGAGATTGTACAAGAAATCGCTGAACTGAATGAGATGGTTAAGAGGTTAACCTTGATGGGAACTCCACAACAACTCA
The DNA here is from genome assembly GCA_033239125.1 of Fagopyrum homotropicum. Taxonomy (NCBI): domain Eukaryota; kingdom Viridiplantae; phylum Streptophyta; class Magnoliopsida; order Caryophyllales; family Polygonaceae; genus Fagopyrum; species Fagopyrum homotropicum. The sequence goes on from BSWB01000002.1 coordinate 106,865,829, forward strand.
AGTCTTGTGGAGTTTGTGCTGACACGATCCACCCTACGGACTTGTGTCCACAAGTCCAAGACGATGCTGAAGAGGTTAATGACGTAGGATATGGTCAACAACAACAACGTCCAAGGAATGATCCATATGTGCAAAACTATATGTCCGGTTGACGTGATCAACAAAACTACCATTGGAGGGATCAACAAAACCAGCAGCCACAACAGCCCCGCCACGGTAAGTCTCAATCCACTGAAGATATGTTGCAGGTTTTAACTAAACACTTGCTACCCATGTCCAAACTATAGAGTCTAGCATCAAGAACCTCGAAAAACAGGTTGGACAAATGGCGGAGGCCATCACAAGGATCGAAGCTCGATCCTTCGGAAACTTGCCCTCTCAAGCGGTCATAAACCCTAAGGAGAATGTTAGTGCTCTAACATTGAGGAGTGAGAGGCAAGTCCAGCCAAAGCCAACCATGGAAGCCAAGGAAAAACCCTCTGACGGTTCTGACGCCCCCACAGCCGCCCTTGCTGCTGCAATTGCGTCCCCCTCTGTGCAAATGCCGCCCCCACGGCTGGATGTCACCGCCCATGCGGTGACAACCCCTGAGCCGCCTCTACACCTGCTAGCATCCGCCCCTAAGGAAAAGTCGACAGAGGGTTCTGTTGAAGAGGATTCTTACATCCGTCCTAGCTTTCCCCCTCTATATGTTGAGAAAACTCCGGCTCTCTTTCCTGAAGCACTAAAGGAGCGAAGGGTGATTGAGGATAAGGATCTCTTTGAGACATTTTCCAAATGTGAGGTAAACGTCCCCTTTTTAAAACTTGTGAAGAGTATTCCTAAATATGCTCGGTTTTTTATGGAACTTTGCACTATCAAGAGGAACCAAAAGCTGAAGGGAAAACAAAAGGTTCAAGTTAGTGAGCATGTGTCCGCTGTCTTCCAACACCGAATGCCCAAGAAATGTAGTGATCCGGGCATGGTAAGCATTCCTTGCGTATTGGGGAAACCCGTTTTGATAAAGCAATGCTTGATTTAGGTGCATCTATTAATGTGCTTCCTTACTCCATCTACCAATCTCTTGGCCTTGGGCCACTTCTTGAAACTCGGATTGTTGTCCAACTTGCTGATAGATCAAATGTCTACCCGAAAGGGATTATTGAGGATGTATTAGTAATGGTTGATAATATGATTTTTCCTGCTAATTTCTTTGTTTTGGATATGAAAAATAATTCACATGCTACACTTATCTTGTTGGGAAGACCTTTTCTGAAAATAGCTAGAACTAAAATTGATTATGTGAGTGGTAAATTGACTATAGAATTCGATGGGGAAGTGGTTGAGTTTAATATTTATGATGCAATGAAACACCCCATTGATGATCATTCTCTTTGTGTTATTGATGTGATTGATCCTATTATCCAAGATGTTTTTGACATATCCGACATAGATGAATTGAAAAGTATAATTGAACATGATATTGACATTCATACTTCGGATTATGCACTAACATCCAACATGAAGGAAGTTCTAGCTCATTTGGATGGGCACAAAAGGCTCCCTATCTCATCTTTGGCCATTGTGCCCACATTGCTAACTCCAAGCGAAAAGCTTGTTCCTTCTATAGTGCAGGCTCCGGAGATAGAATTGAAAGAACTTCCACAACATCTCAAATACGCTTTTCTAGGGGACAACACTTTACCGGTAATCATCTCCAGCAAGTTGTCCCCTATTCAAGAAGAGAAGTTGGTGAAGGTCTTAAAGGAGCACAAGACGGCTCTTGGTTGGACCATGGCGGACATCAATGAGATTAGTCCCTCTACATGCCTAGGATCCTCCTTGAGGAAGAGGCAAAACCATCAAGGCAACCACAACGAAGATTGAATCCGCCCATGATGGATATGGTCAAGAAGGAGGTAATGAAGCTCCTCCAAGCAGACATGATATTCCCAATTTCAGATAGCAAGTGGGTTAGTCTAACCCAAGTGTTTCCGAAGAAGGGAGGTATCACCATGGTGGAAAACCAATACGGTGAGATGGTCCGAGCAAGACTCAAACCGGATGGAGAGTTTGCATCGACTACCGCAAACTAAACACGGTAACTCGCAAAGACCATTTCCATGTGCCTTTTATTGACCAAATGTTTGAACGTCTTGTAGGTCACCCCTATCACTGTTTCTTGGATGGATATTCAGGCTACTTCCAAATAGCCATCGCTCCGGAGGATCAAGAGAAGACGACCTTCACTTGTTATTTTGGTACTTTTGCATATCACAGAATGCCATTTGGACTTTGCAATGCCCCCGGCACCTTCCAACGGTGCATGATAAGTATTTTTTCGGAGTATATTGAGAATTTTATTGAGGTTTTTATGGACGATTTTACCGTCCATGGACATAGTTTTGATGCATGATTAGGACATTTTAAACTTGTTCTTCAAAAATGCGTAAAAACCAATCTAGTTCTTAATTCCGAAAAATGTCATTTCATGGTTGAACAAGGAATTGTGTTAGGACATGTAATATCATCAAAAGGAATAGAAGTGGATAAGGCAAGAATTGATGTAACTCAAAGTTTATCTTATCCTACTAATGTGCGTGAGATTCGTTCTTTCCTAGGTCATGCAGGTTTCTATCGGCATTTTATCAAAAACTTTTCCAAGATTTCAGTACCATTGTGTTAGCTACTCAAGAAAGATGTGACTTTCATTGTTGATGAAGATTGCAAGAAGGCGTTTGACACCTTGAAAGCTTCTCTCACTAGTGCACCCATCATCCGATCTTCCAATTGGGAGAAGCCCTTTGAGATTATGTGCGACGCCAGCGACTATGTTGTAGGAGTCGTCCTCGGACAAAAAGATGGAAGAGCATCACATGTCATCCACTATGCATCCATGACTCTGAATGGTGCTCAAAGGAACTACTCCGCCACCGAGAAGGAGATGTTTGTGGTGGTGTTTGCGCTAGAGAAATTCAGGCAATACCTCCTTGGTGTAAAGGTAATAGTGTTTACTGACCATGCAGTCCTACGGTATTTCATGACCAAGAAGGAAGCAAAACCAAGGCTGATCCGGTGGGTGCTCCTTCTAAGCGAGTTCAATTTAGAAATCCGAGACAAGAAGGGAGCAAAGAATCTTGTGGTAGACCACTTGAGTAGGCTGATGAAGGAGGATGAAGATCCAGCAAGAGGAAGGGCCATACTTGGAAGTTTTCCAGACGACACATTGTACACAACTCTTTGTTGTGTAACCGCCCCTGCGCATCCAGAGTCCCGCCTCCTCACACAGCCGCCCCTGCGGCTCGAGGCCGGCGCCCCCGTGCCCTCTGCTACCTTGCATGATGTCCTAGCCGCCCCTCCAGATTACACCACAAAGGTTTTATTTAAGCTTCATTCTTTTAAACCTTGGTTTGTTGACATCGTTAACTTTCTTGTTAGAGGTGAGTACCCTCCAGACTTCACCAAAGCTAGATCTGTCAAAATCTGACCCGACCCGTGAAACCTGCCCGATCCGTCCGACCCGAACCCGACCGACACCCGTTAAAAGGAAAAAAAACGCATATGAGACCGACCCGGTGTTAACCGATTGAATTCGAAACCAAAACTAACACAAACCTGAAAGTGATCGTAACCCGATTATACCCAAATGAACTAGCCCGGCGACGCCCAAAACTGAAAGAACCCGACCCGAAATGATCCGATTCCCGAAATAACCCGACCCAAAATGACCGAATCCCGAAAGTTGTTGACCCGACATTATTTGTGAACCCGTAATGACCCGACCCAATATAACTGAACCCAGAACTAGTAATAAGTTGACTCAAAGCAGAATGACATAGTTGATAACCAAGGCCTCGTATTTAGAGGGGCCTCCGTTCAATTTTTTTCTTATATAATATATTTTTATTTTTGTGAATTGTAACATAAAACCCGAGTAGCTCACTGGTTGAATTTGCCTGTGAACATTGTATTTCATATGGGTTGTGTTCGAAACCCAACATCAACTTTGGTTTCATTTTTACAACTATATTAGTGGGGCCTCTATCCTCACCTTTTCTTTAGTTTTTGTAAAAACATTTTTTTTGATTACTTTAATTTTGAAGATAGTTTAGTTGAACTAAATTTATTTGCTAGTTAAATAAAAATAGAATAAAATTAATAATATATATATATATATATATATATATATATATATGTATATATATATATATTGTAAAATATTATTATTTATATATAAAAGGTCATTTTTTATTCTTGTAGTTATATTATTAATATATCAAATGTCAAATAAAAAAAACCATTTTTATGCTTGTATAGTTGTAGTTATAATATATTAATTTTACAATTAAATGTTTGTGTCATGGGAGGTATTTTTATGATATTTGTATAAATATTGAATTTTTATTATTTCGAGGAGAGGCATAAATAGTAAATTGTATAATAAATAATTTTTAAGGTTTGTTATTATATATTTTTAAAATTTTAATAACTTAGATCATAAGAGTATGATAATTATAAAAATGTTTATAAAAGCTTCTTAACACTTTATATTTAATACCTATATATATATATATATATATATATATATATATATATATATATATATATATTTTCGGGTAAAAATTTGTGAAAGGTTTTCTTTTTAAATTGATTTTATGCATCGAACGCTAGGGTGATATGTTAGAATTATAAAAATGTTTATAAAAGATTCTTAACACTTTATATTTAATACCTATATTTATATATTTTTTGGGTAAAAATTTGTGAAAGGTTTTCTTTCTAAATTGATTTTATAGTACAAAACTTAAGTAACCTTTTTTATTTTTTAATTTATAGATTTTATTGTTTAATTTCAGACTTAATATCCGCCATATCTTATAAAAATAATTGTGCCCCCAACGAAAACTTTCTGGCTCCGCCACTAAATGAAACTATATATTATTTTATTATCAATACTCGTTACTTTTAAGGTTTAATGAATTAAAGATTAAATATATAGTCATAAAAATCAACTCTACGTATTGATAGCCACAGTAAAATGTTTTAATGCACATTTGACATCTCATCCTTACTTATCAAGTTATCATTTCTATTATTAGGTGAAATTTAATATGTTAATGTTGACTTTAAATTAAGTGAAAGCATATTAATGTTATCTAATAAATAAATAAAGTTTTCAATGAGAAATTTGATAAAATACTTTCAAAAATACAAAATAATGTGAATAAAATATATTTATAAAAATAAATAAAACAGTATCAAATTAATGTTTTTTTTACTATTTATTATTAATTAAAACTATTAAAAATTATAAAACTAGAATATATAGAAAAATTAGCCCAACCCAAAACAATCAAATTCGAAAATTATGGACCCGAAAACAATCGAACGTGATTATACCCTAAGTAATTCAACCCGGATTTGCCCGATACATATTTAACCCGATAATAGAAGCGACCCGACCCGAAATAGACCGTGAACCCGAATTCCAATTGTACAAATGATCCCTACCCGATCTGAGCCCGACCCGAATTAACCCGATAAACCGATTGAAATAACCCAAGATTGCCCGAGAACCCGATTATCAGTGGTGCAAGGGCACCCGACTTAACCCGACGACCCGAATAAACCCGACATGACATTATAGACAAATTTGACCCGTTTCAAAGTGACCCGAAACAAACTTGACCCGACCTGAACTCAACCGACCCGCCCGTTTGACACCTCTAACCAAAGCACAGAGAGAGAAGGTGAAAGCCGAGGCAAGGAACAACGTTTGGGACGATCCATATCTTTGGAAGCATTGTAGTGACCAGGTAATATGTCGTTGCATCCCGGATAATGAGGTACAATTTGTTCTCTCCTTCTGTCATTTTGAAGCATGTGGGGGACATTTTGGTTCCAATAAAACTGCTAGGAAAGTCTTAGATGCGGGGTTCTTTTGGCCACACATCTTTCGAGACGCTTTTGTGTTTTGTAAGGTGTGTGATAGGTGTCAAAGAGTAGGTAATGTTTCTAGGAGAAATGAAATGCCTCAATCATCACTTATATTTTGTGAAATTATTGACGTTTGGGGATAGATTGCATGGGTCCTTTTCCTAACTCTTTTGGGAACACTTATATATTACTTGCGGTGGATTATGTTTCTAAGTGGGTGGAAGCAAAGACCACCAAAACTGATGATTCTAAAGTTGTGGTAGCTTTTCTTAAGGATAATATCTTTGCAAGGTTTGACATCCCTAAGGCTTTGATAAGTGATAGGGAAACTCACTTTTGCAACAAGACAATCACCACTCTCCTCAAGAAGTACCATGTCCATCAACGTGTGTCAACTGCCTACCACCCACAAACAAATTGACAAGCTGAAGTGTCAAACTAGGAGATCAAGACCATCCTTGAAAAGACAGTTTCTCCCGGAAGGGAGGATTGGAACTTGAGGCTCAATGACTCTTTATGGGCGTACCGAACGGCGTACAAGACTCCTATTGGAATATCCCCATTCCGACTTGTGTTCGGAAAGGCTTGCGACCTACCGGTGGAACTAGAACACAAAGCATGGTGGGCGGTGACGAAATGCAACATGAACGTGGATGAAGTAGGAGAATTCCGGAAGCTTCAATTGCAAGAGCTGGAGGAATTAAGGCTCGATGCATACGACCATGCCACAACATACAAAGAAAAGACAAAAGCATGGCATGACCGGAATATCCTCTGAAAGGACTTTCAAGTCGGTAACAAAGTCCTTCTATTTCAATCACGGTTAAAACTTTTTGCAAGAAAGCTACGCTCAAGGTGGACAGGTCCGTATGTGATAGCCGAAGTCCATCCATATGGTGTTGTGGATCTTTATGATCCACAAACTCACAAGATATTCAAAGTCAATGAACAAAGGCTCAAGCCATACCTTGAGGGGGTGAAGAATGATCCGATAGATGGGATGGTGTTAGAGGAGGCCCAAGCAGAGAAATAAGGCCCTTACGTCGACCCAACGACGTAAAACAAAGACGCTGCTCAGGAGGCAACCCAAGAGAATAAGAAGAGGAGACTCTGTCAAGAAAATCGCCCCTGCGGCCCCATGTCACCGCTCCTGCGGTGACAATGCATTCTCAGCCCGCCCCCGGCGCTGGGCCTGCGCCAGCTCAAGACTCTCATCGCCCCAGCGGTGACAACCTCCCGCCCCTGCGGCGCTTCCCCTTGACTGACGCCCCTGGCGCTGGCCTGCGTTTGCTCTCCCCTTGTTACCTGCCCCGGGTGACAAGCCCCCGTCCCTGGGGGTTTACCTAGAAAAAAAAAGTCTGAAAAGATCCTACACCTACCCCACCCACCCCTCTCTCCTCCTCCTCACCTACCACTCTCTCTCTCACACCCTAACTGATACGGGTTGGGGCCGCAAATGACTAGATCTAGATTGGGAATATTTGAAGACCAACAATGGACGTTTTTCTTGACAAATGGCACGCAAAATCAGATTATTTAGAACCAGAAATGACGTTGGACAAAAGGGAAGAAAGAGAATGAAAAGGAACGTGGAATGTTTGGTAGAAGTATATCCAAAAGAACAAAAAGACTCCCTTACAAGAACCTTGATCAGATTGATCAAAACCCAAGCACGATGATGCCTTCAACCCTTTCTTCTATAACCTTATACAAGCCTTCAATGGAGACAAGCACAAGGAGGGACTAGTATTGACTAGTAGCACCAATCTCTAAAGAGATTAACACACACAAGAACAATCTAGCAGGGATTCACAACAATTCAATCAATGGCTCACTTTATTGATTGAATTTTCTGAATAGGAACAAAAGCTCTCAAAGAGATGGTTTATCAATTGGATGAAATCTATCTAATCAAGAAATAAGCTAAGGGAGGCTTTTTATATGCCTAGAAAGCCTCCTATCTAAAAAAAAGGAATAACATTTGTCAAAAAGACAATAAAACAAATAAAACAACTAAAACAAATAAAAATAACCCTTAAAATGTTTTGAACCTTAAGGTTATAAAAGTCTTTCATTTTATACCAAAAGATGATATAAAATACAAAAGAAGCTCCAAAAGCCTCAATCTTCCATTTCTTGCAATTCCGGAACAAGTGTCTCTTCTTTGCTCTTGCATGGCTCCAAATCACGTGTGCGTGGTCTCCCTTCCACGTCCAAGTCGTGGGGAATCGTCATTAACATGACTAAGGAAGCCTCAGTCAGCAATGGATCATCAATGGTCTCCTTGAGCTAAGGACACCAACAAGTTGGAAATCTCCTATTGATTTCTCTTACCCTTGATCTAGTGATTGACCCTTGCATTGTAGGACTAGTAGGGGCTGTTGGTGATGGTCCCTCATCACTAACCCCCAAAAACACACGCCCCTTGCGCTCCCAACTCTCCCTCACTTACGCAACCACTGTACCGCTAGTCAACACCCCTGGTCACCACTGTGACGCCCTCCCTCACGCCACCACTACGCCCCTGCACCACCCCCTCTGTCCCTCTGCTACACCATCCCTCAACCTCTCACTCAGCCCTAACCACCATCCCCACACTCAACCACCACTAACCACCCTCCACCACCTCCGTTGGCCACCGGAAGCCACCACCACCAGCAAGCAACGCCAGGAAGTCACCCCAGACTCCACATCCGACGAAGTTGTCCACAATCGCCCTCCAAGTGTTCGCCCGCCCCTGCGCCTGCCCGCCCCTACGGATCCGACAACCACCCCTGCGTAAATCACAATAGAGGGTTCGTCTCAATTCCTTTCTTTGTGATTTATTGATTTCTTTGCTTGACATTATTCCAAGACTGGAACACCAAAGGAAGTATAAGATATCGGAGACTGAGAAGGCACGCTATTACATTGTACAAGATCGAGTAGTTTATTCTAATCGGTTCTTGCACGTACCGACATTAGAGACGTTAGGCATGTAGGAGAGCATGTGGTCCTTTCTGGACAACGCTGGGCTTGGGGATTTTTTTACAGAAGAGCGCCCGACATATGCTTCTTCTTGTTATACTTGAATGTGAGGCCGACGCACACATGATCCTCCTTCTCCATGTTGAAGGTAGCAATGAACTGCCTACTCGATCTTGCACAATGTCATAGCGTGCCCAAGTTGGGCCCATTATGAGGACCACATGCCCATTCCAAAAGATTAAGAGATGCCCACAACTGCATGAGAGGATGGCGCATCCCTTGAGAGTCTCTAGGCTCAGATGGCTGCCCTTACCACTCAACACCAGGCTTGAAAGACCGAGTACCAGCGGGCCATGCTAGAGTAGACGAATTGGCAGTCCGGCTTCTAGGCGAGCATGACCGCCCACTTTGACCAGCCAGGACGCTTGGCAGGCAGCTCAACAGCAGAGGATGGAGGCTCAGTAGTTGGCTTGGCAAGACAACTTTGAGACTTCCTTTGGCGTCCGGTTAGATGCTCAGCAGACCCGCCTTGATGATATATACCGGTGGCAGGAGCACTTCTTCGGCCATTTCCCGTATCCTCTGGAGCACGGTCCGGATGGTCCACCCAAGCCATCCCACTAGTGAGGACCCTCTCTTCTCCTTCTCCACATTACTATCTTTGCTTTCATTTTCACTTTGAGGGCAAAGTGATCTTCAAGTATGGTGGAGAGAAAACTATCTTGCATGTATAGTTTATTTGTGTGTTTGTTTTGAGTATTCTAGTATGTAATTGTTGTTGAAAATTCAGTAAAAAAAAAAGCCAAAGAAATTGAGGAAAAGGCAAGAAAATCCTTGGATAAACCGAAAACCCGAAAGGACGGTTTAGGCAAAAAGAAGGTAGTCCGACCAACTCTAGGTTGATGCAAAAATGGACTTGAGGGATGTGAGGATTTGGTGAGATCATTATGAAAAGAAGAAGAGTGGCAAGGTGAAAACCCAAAAGGGCTCCTTGGCAAAATGAGCGGCACCGAGTGTAGGTTCTCCTTCCAACGTTGGTGGCATAAGAAGGGGAGTCGTAAGAAGGTTGTCCGGGTAGGTCACTCTTGGAGCAATAAGGATGGTAGTTTCTCACCTTTTCTCATTTTCTCTCTTTTCTCACTTTCTTTTCTTGGCTTTTCTCTTGATTTCCTCATCTTGTCTTCTACACCATGCTTCCTGAGACTTTTTGTTTGTTGAACTGTTGATATGTTGTTTACTCGGGATGAGTAAAGAGTCTAAGTATGGGGGATTTTGATATGTGATGGAATCACTATCAATTAGGTTAGTTTTTAGCGTCTTTTTAGTGTCTTAGAGTCGGTTTGTGTTACTAATATCTTGATCCAGATGAAGAAGTCCAAATGAAACAAAAGAAGATATTAGCAAGACTTGGGAGTTGAAGAACATTCACGAAGACATGTTTCTGGTGCCACACCGCCCCCGCGGAGCAGTGTCATCGCCCATGCGGTGACATTTCACTCCGGAACGCAGCATGCGCCTTCACCAGCGCCCGGAACAAGCTTGTCACCGCCCCTACGGCAGCCTCCGACCGCCCTTGCGGTGACTCACCCTGAAGAAGCAAAGCCGGCACCCTTGCGCCTCTACCTGCGGACCGGCCTGCGGACCTATGAAGTCGAAGAGCTAGTGTCACCGCCCCTGCGGTGACATTGGGCCGCCCCTGTGGCTTGTCCTCTGAAACAACACGAAGTTGAAGATTCAGACATTCAAGGAGCATTAAAGACCCGCCCTTGCGGGATTGCCAGGCTGTCCCAGCGGCCACAAAGAAGATCGAGCATTTTGGCCTAAAGGTGACTGTTTAGGACGGCCAATTTACTCCCATTTAGTGTATTTTGTAGTATAAATAGAGTCTTGGCTGATTGTTAGAATCATCCATCATTTTCCCACAAAAGCTCTATTTTTCTTATCTCCAAGTTGTAATGAGTTTCTAAGTTTCCTTGCTACATTGAGTTATTTTGAAGTTGCATTGCTGCTTGGTTGTAAGTATTTATTAATATAAGTTTATCCAGTCAATATGTGTTATATTCCTTGTGCTTTAACTCATGTTTGCATGTTTCTTACCACTTAGATTGATCACCTTAAGTGTCTAATTGCATGCAAAGTACTAGGATTAATTGATTCCGGGTTCGGGTCCTTAATCTAGTACTAGCCCTTTAGGTAAAAGATGGTTGCAATTACTTAAAGGAAAAGGAATATAACTATAAAGAAAAGTTTAACGGTGGTATTCATTTCTTTATATCTCTTTGTCTTTGTTGGATACTAAACTTGTGCTTTGATCTTGTAGGTTTACGGATCACTAATCTTGTTAAGTTGTGTTGATGTCGGTTGACTCAACACATATCTAAGATCAAAACGAGAACATTGATGAATAACTAGTAAAAAGAACCAACCAAGTAGTGTGCATGCTAAGACACAACCTAGTATAGCTTTTCATTATATTATCACTATCTTTTGCTTATCTTTATATGTTTTGTCTTACTTCGTTACAATCCAAAGCCCCCCCCCCGGTTACAATTCAATTATTAAATCTATTCAAAACTTGGCGAGACTCTCTTGGGATCGACCCTTACTTACACTATACAAATCGGTTAGTGTAATGTCAGGTAATTAACTTTGACTTAAGCTAAAAGACAACGACCATAGGTTTTTAGCCTCGTCAGGCTCAAAGGAAAGGAAATTAGTGTAGTTTGCCATAACATCCTTTATATGATTGCGCTCCAAAAACAAAAGAAGGAATCAAAAACTTTGTAGAAGAAAGAATGAAGGGAAAGCAAAGGACATTCAAATTCGATCGAAAGATATTGTAGATAGTACATACCTAGACTCCTAAAGACGACGAACTTCAATCAAGGGTTTCTACACGAAGATTAGGCACATTGAACTGCAAATTTGGAAGAAAACAAAAGTTTAGGATAAATTTATTTTCAATTCGACAAAAACTGAATCAAGAATATGAGCAATATGTAACACCCCGTTTATTAGGCTCGTTTTCGATATTTATTTTTTCCCTATTTTTTTATCGATATTTTAATAACTTCAATATTTTACGGGTATTTTCACGTTGTAAATTAATTTTTATGATTTTATATATTTTACATTTGTATATATCTTCCATAATTTATTTTATGGAAAGTTCGGAATTTTTCCGATTTGAAAATCCCGTTCCAAACTCTTTGATCGAGTTATTATATTCCTCTTTTTCCTATTTTCTTATCGTTGGATTTTATCTTGGGTGATTGCCATTTGCCGCCCTAGCCTACACCAGTCTACCCTGCTTGTGATGTCTATCCGACCCTTGATGATTCCCCTATGTTCCTTGCCCTCTCTCACGTAAGCCTTCCCATCCATCACTCTTAGTACCCTCCTTCTCTATGTCTCACACAGTCACCTAACCCTCTGAGCCCTCAACCCTCCCTTTCCTCTGTTGTCTTCCACGCCAAGCAGCCCTTCACATTTGACACTCATCTGGAGCTGCAACAAACCAGATTTGAACAACCTAGAAAGCCAACTGTGCGCTTGCCGGAGTCGGACTAGGAGGAGCGAGCTCTTGCCTCTATACCTCCAACCTTGCTTGCACTGCCACCATCTTGCCTTTCACTGCCTCACCACCACCTCGATCCAAATCCAATAGTCTCGTCTCTGTGCCGGGTTTGAGCCGTCACCGAAAGGGACCAGAGCAACCACACAACCGTCACATTCACTCTGGAGTCGGGTTGTCTTCGAACCAGACTGGGAGACCCTGCCACATGCGTGCTTGCCATTGGAGCCTGCAACCAAGTCAAACCAGGGGCCTTCGTCTCCGGTACTACCTCTCCCTAGCAGAGTCGTCGCCGCTCCGCTCAACCGCCTTCTCTTTGCCGGAGAATCTAATGTTGTCACCTTACCTCTCCCCTGCGCCATCACCTCACCCGCCGGAGACTAGCAGCGCCGCCAAGGAAGACCTCCAGTGTTGCCTTCCCCCGCCTTAACGAATCCACAACCTTATCTATCGGGTGAAATTATATTTGGTCATAATTAAAACTTGTGCCCATAATTGATAATTGCAGTTTTGTACCTAGATTTGGAAATATAACATTTATGCCCTTGCTGATTTATAGAATTACAGATTTGGCCCAAGGTTTAATTCGGAAAATGGCCTAATTAAGTTTCTTGAGTTCCTAGTTGCACGGAAAATTTGATTGCGGATTGTGACCCATGTTTATAAAATTACATAAATCGCCCCGGAAAGTGTTTTATTGTATGTTTTTAACCTTGGTTTTGAAAGAGGGTTTTTCCTTATATATATATATATATTAAATCTTCCGTTAAAATTTAGTGTATAAGCTAAATTTGCTTAACTTTGGTGTTAGGTTCGGAAGCACCACGAAAAAGGCCAACGAATCCATGCTCGACATCCGTAGATCGTCTTCCACCTTTGACCTCGTGTGAGTACCTTCTTCCTCGTTCTAGTTATGTTTAGTAGTATCATGCTACGTTGGATCTGACATAACTTAGGGTGAATGCCAAGTAGTGGCTTTGAACCTTAGGTGAGTGTTTGAGGATTGTGGAATATTAGCTAACGTTTTTATACCGATTGTTGTGCCTTTCACCTTGATTCTAATGCTTTGAATATTAGCTAACGTTTTTATACCGATTGTTGTAGATTGCCTTGCATGTTAGGAACGCGGACGAGAGATCCAAAATTAGTGGGCAGCCGAGGTTCCTTACATTTTAGGAGTAGGTTTTGGTTGGAGTCGAGTTTGTATATTGTTCATGTATATTGTATGGCGCATGTGTGGCAACGGCCTTTGGTGTTGTATTTTGACTGAAGTCTTTTGTTTGTACGCTTTTGGGTTTCATTACATTGCATAAAAATGTATTTTGTTTTGGCCTTTATTTGTGTCTTGTTGCAAGATTTGGTGAAATTGTTGTCAGGCTAAGGGTCGGGACCCACTGTGAGATCTCGCCCACAGCATCTCGAGTCCCGCGGAATCGGGGTGTTACACAATAGACCGAGAAAGAGGGAGAGGGATTGTAGAAGAAGTATGAGAGGGAAGAGCCTTGGTTGTCGGTGGCGGCGGGTAAGAAGAAAACACTCTTTGTTGATTCGAATTACAAAATGAAGACCGTCGGATTGTTGTCCTCTGATAACGATTAAGATGAAAAATGACCGGTGGATGCACATATCACATAATGAAAAAACATTGTCTAAGGCTCTGAGCGGTCGAGACAACAATTCTTTGATGAAGCATAACACGTTACTAGAGACGTGTACCCTAACACAACCTTCCCTAAACGCGTGTAATGTTTAAGTAAAAAGGAAAGTAAAACGGTAAACACAAGAAAACTTAAAAAGGGTAAATGACATTCTTGTAATTACTAGAAAATAAGAGGGGTAAAACCATCCACGTACTATTGTAGTGAGCGACGCTCACTTATAATATATATAAGATAAGATATATCCTAACATAACTAGAACATATCCTAAAATAAATATAGGCTAAAATAAACAAAACAAATATCAACAAGATTCATTAATTAGAGTTTCCAAAGATAAATTATATCTCTAATCTTCAAGACCATGAATAAGGCCGGCATGCATATCTTGTGTAGGGCAATGACCTTTCAATAATTAACTCGGAAACCCTTGGATCACTTGCGGTTTATAGGAATTTTCTTTTGATTGAGTTCTAATACCATTGACTTCTTAAGTATGATGTCCCTCTAGGACAATCTTTGTTCCTGAAACATAAACTCAAAGACACACTAGAATGTTCAATTGGGATTTTACAATCATTAAAACATATGGAGTACTTAGGCAACTCCAAAAATAAGAAGTCCTTGTGATGCATGATCATCTTTGGACCTAGCTCGATTTGAGACCATGATTATGGAGGCTAGAAAACATGGAGTAAAAATCACTTCAAGAAGGAGAAGAGGAAGAATTAAGATCATCCATAGAAAGAAGAGAGTTAAGGAGAATAATCTTAGAAGAATGATCCAGACCACGCATGGAAGGATGTATGCATGAGAGGAAAGTTCGTACGCATAGTTTAAGAAGAATGGGATGTGCATAAGGGAAGAGAAGAGAGATCCAAGTGGATGAAAATTGGATCTAATTTGATATTATTTTAGCTTTTAATTAGATCTTTCAGTATGCTTCAAGGATCTAGGAAGACTTGATGCAAGATGATTGCTCGGTTGAGGATGAATGAAAGATGAATCCGGAGTGATAAGATCTTGAAAATGGTGTAGAGATGGAGATGATGTAGGTTGGGTACATTCCCTCCTTTCTTTGTGAAACTCCACCTTGATTATATAGTTGTACAGGTGTTGATGATGAAAGACTTAAAACATAAATGAAGTAGTTTTATACACTAACAATTTATTGATTATATATCGAGTTTCTTGGTTTGGTTTGGTGGTTTGTATTGAATCAATGCAGGTTTTGAAAGACACTTCAAAGGACCTTGGAAGACCTTGAAATCGGATGCAAGGAAAGACTAGGAGTTTAGAGTGTTTAAAAGACGGAGGCCTTGAAATTCATTTCAAGGGAACAAAGAAGTCAAGGTTGCACGCTAGAGGAATTCAAATCACTAAAGAAGACCTTCTAGGAAAGAATTGCTCAACAAGAAGATATGATTGAAAGAAGATCTCAACCGGCCAATAAAGATCTTACAAAGATACTCAACCGAAAGCACAAAGATTATCTCCTCTGGAATTTGACATCATTACAACAAATACGAGAAGATGAAGGAGCCGAGAGATCAACGTGTTCTCAAGAGATGAAGATCCACAACGTCTATCTCATCTCAACCAAGAAGCGATCTTCATGGAGAAGAAGAATCATCTTCAAACGGTCATCTTTCCAACGGTTAGAAGACCTCTCCATAGAACGCTATAAATGAAGATGGTGATTGAAGAACAAGAACATAAGCTTACACGGAAACATCAATAGTCTTCAAGCGATCTAAAACATCTTCATTTGATCAAATAGTTTTTTCTTTCTCTCTTTCTCTAAAAAGCATTATCCCCTAGAGAGAGATAAAACTCGAGAGCTCCATTGGTATATCTAAAGAGTGTTATACTCAAGTGTGTGTTACTCTGCGAAGTAACTAGGCTATTATAGCAAGGTGAAGAGTTGGAGCTAGATCGTAGCATTGGCTACAATAAGAGAAGAAGGGATTTCTTCTAGTTTGTATCTAGGACTCTTTGAAGCTGATAATAGATAGTTAGATCCTGAGGCTATACCCTAGGACGGAGAGTAGGCTATATGAGCCGAACTTCGTAAACATATCCTCGTGTTGATCTTTTACATTCCGCATTTTATCTTGCTTCATTGTGACTAACTTTGTTTTGCAGGAGTACAAAGTCAAGGCCCTTGAAAGTTGTTTCAAAGCCCTTGAAATCAAAGTGTATCACAAAGAGCTCAGAACGATATCAAAACCCTTGAAATTGGTTTCAAGGCCTTGAGATTGGTTTTGCAAAAAGTTCTCATACTTTATTTAATCCCCCCTTCTAGAGTATCTTTTATCCTTTTTATTCACCTACCGGTTCTTCAATTGGTATCAGAGCTAGACTCACGAATATTGATTTAACCATCAGTGAGACTGATCATGAATCCTGTAGGTGATGGAGGATTTGCTCAAGGAAGATCCTCATCTCGACCACCACTCTTTTGTGGCAACAACTTTGCCCATTGGAGAGCACTCATGCGTATGTTCATTATTGATCATGACATGGAACTATGAAGCATAATTTAGAATGGCCCCAAAGTCTCAACTACGACGGTTGAAGGTGTCCAAGTCCCAAAGAAGGAAGCTGACTTGGACAATGTGTCAAAGAACTACAAAGCTATGAACTTACTCTACTGGGGATTAGATGCCAACGAATTAAACCGCATCTCATCATGCAAGAGTGCAAAGGAAATATGGGACAAACTCGTTGTCACTTAGGAAGGAACAAGTCAAGTCAAGGAAAAAAAGATTAGCATCTTCCTCAGACAATACGAGCTATTCAAGATGAATCCAAATGAACCAGTCAAAGAAATGTTCACAAGATTCACTGAGATCGTGAACAACCTAGACTCACTAGGATAGCTCTTCATAAATGAAGAAAAAGTTAGGAAGGTTCTAAGGAGCTTACCTAAAGCCAAGTGGGGACCAAAGATGACTGCTATCGAAGAAGCTCAAAATCTCTCAACTCTTCCTCTTGATGACCTCCTTGGAAAACTCATCACACATGAAATGGTTCTTGGTGAAGAAGATGGAGAGCTCTCATCCAACACTAAGAATCTAGCATTAAAATTAAGAAAGGATGAATTACTATTAGAAGAGGAAGATAGTGATGATGATGATGATGAAGAAGATGCAATTGCCATGATCTCTAAGGGTTTCGCCAGAATTCTCAAGATAAAGAAACAATCTGGCAAACAATAGAGAATATTAACGAACATCAAAACCCCGAGGTAAGTTTTCTAACTCTAACAAGAAAACTAGAGTGCTAACTTGTTTTGAATGTGGTGAAATAGATCATCTTGTGAAGGATTGTCCACAAAAGAAGAGGACCAACTTCAAGAAAAATGATCGAAAGAAGAAAGCTATGGTAGCTTCATGGAGTGATTCAAAATCCTCAAATTAATCAGAAGACGAAAAAGAACAAGCAAGCCTATGTCTCATGGCCGATCATGAAGAACATTCAAATCTCTATGTTGAGAATGTAGTAAGTACTATTATGTCTCAACCTGAATCTGACTTGAAACAATTCCTTAAAGACATTATTATATGTGACAAGGAACATAGAATAAGGATAAATTCTCTAAAACAAAAGCTTCTTGAACAAGAAAAACAACTAAGTGAGATGTCTCTGGAGATTGAAAATCTTAACACGGAAAATGTAGACTTTGATGACAATATGAAGGCCTTGGAATCGGAAAATGCGATTCTCAAGGACAACCTCTCCTCTCTTCATCGAAATTATATCGATCTAGAGAAAGAGAAAGTTGATCTAACTTTAGCATGTCAAGATCAGAAGGCAGCACTTGTTAAATTTACTCGTTCAAAAGCTAATGTTGAAAGAATGATGGGTGAACAACAGTCTTCACTTAACAAAATGGTATAGGTTATCATAGGAGCTTTTCTAGAAAACCAACTACCACTTTTGTCAAAGCCAAAGGAAGTATTCATATGTCCACTTGCTTCTACTGTTGTAAAAAGGGTCATGTGAAATCTACATGTTCATATAGAAGAAATGACCCTTATATTATTAGAAACACCTATCCTTTATCTTTAAGGAAACATATCAAACAAATCTGGGTTCCTAAAGGTACTAGACCACCAAACATGATCGAACCTGAATATGAACCAAAATATGCCATTTGGTCGACCCGGAAAGGTTGATGTTTGCTGTTTTGCAGGATATCACCAAGGTAAAGGAGCATAAATGGATATTAGATAGTGGTTGCTCAAGACACATGAGTGGAAAAAGCTCACTATTGTCGGATTTAAAGAAGCAATCATCTGGAACCATTACGTTTGGTGATAGAGGAAAGTGTGACATTATTGGCATTGGTAAAATATGTTATAATTCATCTAACTTCATTGATGATGTATATACAGTTGACGGTTTGAAGTATAATCTGCTTAGCATCTTTCAAATATATGATAAGGGCAACAAAGTATTGTTTGATTCAGAAAAATGTGAACTTCATGACAAAATGACGGGTGACATTGTACTTACTGCTCCTAGACGTAACAATGTTTATTCTATGAGTACTAACCAAGTTCCAGGAACTAAGCTAAAATGTCTAAAGGCCTTGACTGATGATCCAAGGCTTTGGCTAGAAGACTTGGTCATGTAAGTATGCACACAATGCAGAAACTACTCTCAAAAGATTTGGTACGTGGCTTGCCAAACCTAAATTTCAAGGTAGATGAACTATGTAAAGCTTGTACATAAGGTAAACAAACAAGAGGTTCATTCAAACCTAAGAAAGTTGTAAGTTCTTCTCGACCCATTGAACTCTTACATATGGATCTTTGTGGACCTATGTGTGTCAAATCTCCCAGAGGCAAGCAGTACATCCTTGTTATTGTGGATGATTTCTCTTGTTTCACATGGATTTCTTTCCTACGAGAAAAATCTGAAGCATTGTTTGAGTTTTAAAAATTATGTAAGGAGTTACAAACTTTGAAAAACCTACCTATCGTTTCTATAAGAAGTGATCATGGTAAAGAATTTGATCAACTAAAGTTTGATTTGTTTTGTGCAAAATATGGTATTTCACATAACTTTTCAGCTCCTAGAACTCCTCAACAGAATGGAGTTGTGGAACGTAAGAACCGCACTCTTGAGGATATGTCTAGGACTATGCTTTTAGAAAATGGTTTGCCAAAAAGTTTTTGGGCAAAAGCAGTAAACACTGCTAATTACATTTTGAATAGATGTTTAATTCGCCCTATTTTGAAAAAGACTCCTTATGAACTCTTTAAAGGAAGGAAACCAAATATTTCATATTTCAAACCCTTTGGATGTACTTGTTTTGTTCATAACAATGGAAAAGATAACTTTGGAAAATTTGATGCACGTAGTGATGAAGCTATATTTATTAGATATGCTTCAAATAGCAAAGCTTATCTTGTTTATAACAAACGTACCAAAATTGTTGAGGAAAGTATCCATGTTATTTTTTATGAAAGCAATGATGGTACTTTAAATGAAAGTTTTGCAGATCTAAATCTGAATCAACGAGAAGGTCACATTTTGGATGAAGATGAAGATCCTAAAGATCAAGAAAAGAATATACAAGAAAAGATTCAAGATACGGAAGAAAACCCTCAAGACCTTGAAACACATCTTCAAGACCATGAAACAAAAAACTACGATGTCAGAACTCCGTTTCAAGGGCTTGAAACCCAACTTCAAGGCCTTGAAATAGGAACCAAAGGCAATACATCAACGGTACCTGAATCTAGTCAAGCATATGAGGCTCAACCTTTAGGATCTGCTCCATCTTACAAACGAAGAAAATTTCAACACTCTTCATACCATCCACAAGAGAATGTGATTTCAGATCCAAACCCAGGAGTTCATTCTCGATCTAAAGTAAACAATCTATGTGCTTTCTCTGCGTTCGTGTCTCTTATCGAGCCAAAGAACTACGTTCAAGCTCTTCAAGAACCCGACTGGATCATTGTCATGCAAAACGAACTAAATGAGTTTGAGAGAAACAAGGTTTGTGTAATATCCGGAATTTTATTCCGTTTAATCCCGTAGCAAACCGGATTTCGATCCGTTGATCCTTATATGTCTGCCTAGATGGACACAATATCTCACAATTTTATCATTTTATGTAACCTCACTACACATAAAATGATAAGATTTTTATAGCAAACCTAATCCACCAAACCCTAATTTATATTATGACATGTTCTTGACGAGACCAAGACGAGACCATGACGAGTTATGACGAGACCACGACAAGATCATGACAAAGCCATGCATGGGCTTGACAAAGCCATGACATATTTTGACAAAGCCTTGACAAAACTCAGCCCACTTTGCCTCTTGTTTTCAGCCCACCTTTTGTACTTACCTTGTCCAGCCCTTGGCTTTGTCCCTTGCTGGCGGATTGGACCAGCCCAACAGTGAAGCGCCAACCCACTAGTGAGAGACCTTGTTGCAGCCCGGAGTAACACCAGCCTCTTCTCGTGATGCTGAAGAGATGCCTCGTCTTCATGTTACGCTAAGATCGTGATGCGCAAATGGGTTTTAAATTTATAACTCGAACTAAATCCTAACTACCTAGCGAAACCCGCAGTGTACGGGACGTTTGTAGAAGGGTTAGTATTCCGAGGTCGAACACAAAGACTAAGGTAAAATTGATTCGATTTGTGATTGAGTTTAGTAAGGATCTAGGTTGAAAGAAAAGAAGAAATAAAGAAATGAAAATCTCAAATGTTTTTAGTTGGTTTTTTGGTGATCAATCAAAGATCACAATTTATGCAAAGTAAACAATCAAACTAAACTAAGAATCAACACAAATAAACAAGCTAAACAAGATAATGATCAAGGAAAGAAAAGACGGATTCTAGGGGTTGGAAGTTCCGGTTATGGCATAGGACTCAAGTTATCTATTCATTTCTTGGATTAACTATGATATGTTGGGATTAAGCATTTCTAGATTGGGATCAATTACCGGGTAGGTCTCATGGTCCAACTAGTCCACTCCTAAGGTCTCATCACCGGTTAAGTCTCTAAGATCCTAGGGATAAGAATTCTAAACAAACCGGATTGTTAGCTAGGGATCTAACCTATCCTTACCGGGTAAGTCTTGGAAAGGGAAGTCCTAAACAACTATCCTAGCACACTTAATCCAATGGCGGCTTATTAGGCTCACCACTACCTAAGGGTTGTTATCTTTGGAATCTAAGAGTAAGGATTACCGGGTAAGTCTCTCCTAACACTTAGTTACTAACACTAGGTCACCCTAGGGTAGATTAAACTCAACAAACACTTAGGATTTCAACATTCTATAGATCTAAGACAAGATCCATCGGGTCAGGGAAAATCACGGTTTGTTCTACCTAAACCACGGCCGTGGTCAGACAAGAACTACCCGTGATTTCTAACAACAGCTACGTTCATAAACACAAGTCATCCAAGGGTATATCTAAGTCCGTCCTATCATAGCCCTAGCCATAACCATCCTTTCCTTACCCTAGAACCACATCAATTTAGCCTATAACGTTCATAGTAGAAATCGAAACAAACAAACATAAAATCATAACATCCATTGCAAATGATGAAGGAAAAGAGATGAACAAGTGAACTTAAAACAAAACCAAGCTGAAAATAGAATTAGAGTAACTCACAATCCTTCCAAAAGAAGGTTCAATGATTCATACAACTCTTAGAAATAGAATCCGGAATTCTTCACTACAAAAATCTATCAAGGTGTGGCAATGGTGTGTGTGTTCTTCTTCTCCTCTTCAATGGAGCTCTTCTTCTTCTCTTTGACACTTTCCTTCCTAGAAAAACTTCTTGTTGAGAGAATATTTTTGTTAGAGAGAAATGGATAATGGATCAGCTGCTCCAGGATCCGTCTCACAGCCCATGAAGGACCACTTTTATAACAAACTTGCATGAGCTGGCCATGAGAGTCGTGGCACAGCTGTCACAAGAATCTGGCAAAATCCACGGGTGATTCCACGGCCGTGGAGTGTCAGAGAACCGTGATTCTGTGCAGAAACTTCGCCTTGGATCATTAAGCTGTGATTTGGTGCATGGCTTGTGTTGGCAAGGCTCCATGAGTCCTCCTTAGCCTTTAGCTTGTGTCCTAATGAGTCCGAGGGTGTGTCATCTAGATGAACGATCCTCAAACGCATCGTTTTAGCTCCTAAATCTCCCGAAATACCTATAAAACACGCACAAGTCCGTGTAGACGTCTATCTCGGCAAAATACATGAATTGAGTGCAAAACGTCGTGAACTAGTGCTAGACCATGCATGAATGAGTGAGAAATTTATCTATATGTTACGCTAAAACTAAGTCATAAATCGTGTTATCACTTCACGTTCCCTAAAATTACGCTACCTTGCAACCTCCACCTCCCCATCTTCACGTCTAGATGCAAGCCTGGAGTCCACGTACAGCAGTTGAGATCCCGCATAGAATGGTAAGTGTAGCAACCCTGACCGTCTTTCCTTCCCAGCCAGATTGGCTCCTTCTCAGCCTGGCGGATTGGACCGTCTATCCTCACTTTCACACTTCCGCAACCCTAGCCGACGACAGTAGCCTCCTCCAGTGTCAAGCGCAGAAGCAGTGAGTATTAATAGCAGCCAAGTGATGCATCTACACGAGGACATCTCTCTTCGACCCTTCCTGCACCAACAGTGTAAACATGAGGTAAGTCTGTGTGCCCTCCTCTCCGTCCTTTCAACAAAGGCGTACCCTGACTAGTGGCCTCGACAGCAAGCGAAGAGAGGCTTCCCTTCAGACTGGCACGCAACAGAGGTCTGTTCTTGACTCTTCATCAAGGATCGGGCCTGTTGTAGCTTTTTGAACCTCCTACAGGTTGCCCCGGAGCCTGGCTTTCTACACTCAACAACGTCCATCGTAGGTGAGCCTTGTTTTCCCTCACTCGCTCCCTTGCTTCCCTACATGCTAATAGACTACATGAATGCACAGAAGCCTTGATTGCCTAGTCCTTGTCGCAGTTGGCAAACAGCTTCACCCTCCTGCTATCAACACTTATGGAGGAACAATTGAGTGTTGGTAAGTTTTGTCAACTCTCTCTACTCTTTGACAATCAGTAGCTTCCTAGATCCACTTGCCTGACCTCGTTCTGGATACCTACAAAAGGTCCTATCTACAATAGTTCAACACCAAGACCGTCCCTGCTTTCTTCCAGCGACTTATCATACCAAGGATCTCTACTGTGAACTCGGAACACCATCACTTCGGTTACGGGCCAACAACAAAAGAACTAGGCGTGCCATCCCTGGAGTCGGTAAGCCTATGTTGTGTGTACTATTGTTGCTGCCATGTTGTGTATAACGTAGTGTAGGAGGGCCTTGGCCCCAAAAACTTATGTTGTGTGTTAGGCAGCCTTAGGGTAACCTTGTAGAATGGATGTCATTAGGTTTCGAACCTTGGTTGTGAGAGAATAAAGAGTTGGGCCAGAATAGCTAGCAGTGGGAATCGAACTGAAGATCTCATGCACTCACATATTTTCAGATTTTGTAGTGTGCATATAAACTGACTAGTTGGGGGATAATTTTCGATACGTTAGAGAGATAATCTACCGTTCAATTTTTTAGTATGACATAGAAGGATATATATAGTTCAACATACCAGAAGTTGAGATCGATCCAACGGTCGGATCTGGATCTATAGGAGCTCAAAGTAGGCTAGTTGAGCTGTTTGGGAAAGAACACTGAAATTGACTAAGTATAAAATTCTGGTTTTTAGAACCGACTTTGGAGAATTTTGTAGAAGTGATGGTTGAACAGTTTTAAGAAATTCTTGCTCCTATGAATAGATTACATATCGTAGATGACCTAAGAAATTATTTTGGAATTTTTATAAATTTATTCGAGCTTCATATTTGAAGCCAAAGTTGGACCTTAATGATCTTTCGGAAAATAGAAAAATGGGTAAATTGCCGGTTTGTAACCAAACTCATCTTTAAGAGTTAGAATATGACTTTTTAGTCTCAAATAAGAGTTTAGGCATGAATTATGGAATTTTTGGAAGTTTCGAGACCGAGGGTAAAATAGTCATTTTACCATAAATTGGTACTGTAGTAAATTCTGTTCTAATATGATCTTCTATTTTAGGAGTCTTAGACTTCTAATTACCTAAAAAGTGTGCTGACACACTTGCCTCCTTGGACAGGCTACTGAATTCCTACAATTACAGATCAATTTTCGATTTTGAGAGTCGAGATCTATTTCAGGTAAGTCCTTTGGGCTTACTTAGCTAGCTGTCAGATATGAGTGTGAATGATGATAGTGGTGTGTGAATGATGTGTGCACTAGTGTATTTCATAGTAATCATCGACCGACTTGCATATCTAGCCTAAGAGTAACGGATCTCTTAGCTTAGGAGGCATTTCCTCCTTCATTGTTTGGATCAATTCCGAGGATCTCTTGGTCATTCTTATCTCCCCATACTCCTCCAACTTCCTTTTGTTGGAGAGTATCTCTTTCAAGAACTTGCCATATGCCGGCATTCCTAAGATAGCATCCATGAACGGAATGTTAATATGCAATTTAGACATTAGTTCAAGGAACTTACCAAAATGATTGTCCAAGCGAGCTCTTGCTCGTGATTGAGGGAACGGTAATGGTGGCTTGTATGGAGGCGGTGCCACATAGATTGGCTCTACATCCTTGCTCTTGCCTCCATCTTCTTGCAACTTTCCCTCTTCTACCACTACTTGCTTTCCCTTAGCATTGTCCTTGGGCAAAGGATCTTTCATACTCAGCCCACTCCTCGTTGTAATAGCCAACACTTGGCCTCTTGGGTTGTCTTCGGTTCTTCCGGGAAGCTTTTCCGGATCTCTATGGGCTTCACCCGCTTTTTGGAACACTTGCGCTTCCAAGACTTTTTGGGCTTTAGAGATTGAAGTCACGGTGCTCTCAAGACCACTCAACCTTCCAAGCAATTGCTCAAACATTATTTCGGTTCTATCCTTTTGAGGTTGAGTAAATCCGGGTGGAGGTTCTTGTGAAGCTCTTGGTGGTGGAGTTGTGCTTGTGGAAGTGGGAGGGTTCAAGGCTCCATCCGGGTTAGAGTAAGAAAATCCGGGATGGTTGTGGTTGGGCCGGTAATTGTTGAATTGCCGGTTGTTGTTGAAGTTCCTTGGGCCTTGATAATTGTTGAAGTTGCCCCTTACCATATAATTCACATCCTCCTCCTTGGAAGACAAGTTGGCTTGTGGAAGCACTTGAGGAGTTGCTTGGTTCTTCAAAGTTGTAGCACACAACTCCCTCAAGGACTTCAATTCATTGTTGATGGCGTCAAGCTTGAAATTGCTCATGGTGACTTCACTCACCTCATATGCTCCCGCCTTTCTCCCTTCACTCTTCCTATGGGAGTATTTCTCAATCACTAGAGCTTGCTTCTCCACAAACTCCCAAGCCTCATCTACATGCTTCTCCATAAAAGTTCCACCGGAAAGAGATTGGAGCTTGAATTGGCTATCTTCATCAAGTCCTTTGAAGTAGATCTCCAATAGCTCAATTTTCGGTATGCCATGGTGTGGACAATCAAGGAGAAGATCTTTGAACCTCTCCCAAGACTTGAATAAACTCTCTCTATCCTTCATCACGAAGGCATTGATCTTCCCTCTTAACTCGGTAGTCTTGGAAGGTGCGAAGAACTTAGTCAAAAACTCGGTTGTCATCTCCTCCCAGGTACCAACTCGCCCTTGTGGAATAGATTGATACCAAGCTAAGGCTTTATCCTTAAGAGAGAAGGAAAAAGCCCTAAGCTTATGGTTGTTGCTCTCCAATCTTGGCGGTCTAAGAGTCTCCATCAAGATCTCATAATTCATCAAGTGTTGATGAAGAGACTCTCCTTCCATCCTCCAAATTGATTATGCCGGATCATTTGTAGAACTTGAGGGCGGAGCTCATAGTTGTGGGTTGCGGGATCTCCTAAGTTCACACCCGGTCGGTGTGCTCTTTGTGCCGGATCCATACGTCTCCCTAGGGTTTGTGGCTCCTCAAATGCAATGGGAACAACCCTAACATTAGCCGCCGGTTGCGGTTGTACCACCGGTGGTGGAGGAGGTGGAGGTTGTTGACGATTAAGCTCCCCTTGTACAAGGGCTTGCCTAATCTCATCAATCTCCCTCCTAGTTGCTTCTTGCCTCTCATTGGCAAGTCTCCTTTCTTCCTCCAAGAGCTCATCTCTTAGCCTTATTTGCTCTAAGGCTTCATCCAATTCAGCTTGGAGATCTCTTCCGGCCATCTCTTTTCCCTTTTTAATACTCTTGGATCTAGATCTAAGGGTTTTCTCCGGTTCGGGATCGAATGGAGCTAAATCCTTGCCACGAGATCTTCACATACACCTAAAGAGTAAGAGATGTCCTGAAAAGCAAAAACATACACCAAAGAGAGATCAAAAGCAACAAGAAAGATCTACACTAATAACAATCACAAAATAGACTCAATCTAGACCTAGTCCCCGGCAACGGCGCCAAAAACCTGTTCACGCTAGGATGTAGCACAAAAAGAAGCTTTACATTTATAACTCGAACTAAATCCTAAACTACCTAGCGAAACCCGCAGTGTACGGGACGTTTGTAGTAGGGATAGTATTCCGAGGTCAAACACAAAGACTAAGGTGAGATTGATTCAATTAGTGATTAAGTCTAGTGAAGATCTAGATAAAGAAAAGAGAAAGAAACAAAGAAATGAAAAATCTCAATGTTTTTGGTTGATTTTTGGTGATCAATCAAAGATCACAATTCATGCAAAGTGAACAATCAACTAAGCTAACAATTCAATTCGAACAAACAAGCTAAAAACGAGATATAGATCAAAGAAAAGAAAGACGGATTCTAGGGGTTAGAAGTTCCGGTTATGGCATAGGACTCAAGTTATCATTCTCTCCTTGGATTAACTATGTTATGTGTTGGGGTTAAGTGTTTCTAGATTGGGATTAATTACCGGGTAGGTCTCATGATCCACTAGTCCATTCCTAAGGTCTCATTACCGGGTAAGTCTCTAAGATCCTAAGGATAGGAATTCTACACAAACCGGATTGTTACCTAGAGATCTAACCTATCCTTACCCGGTAAGTCTCGGAAGGGTTAGTTCTAAACAACCATCCTAGCACACTAAATCCAATGGCGGCTTATGAGGCTCACCACTACCTAAGGTTTGTCATCTTTGATATCTAAGAGCAAGGATTACCGGATAAGTCTCTCCCAACACTTAGTTGCTAACACTAGGTCACCCTAGGATAGATTTAACTCAACAAACACTTAGGATTTCAACATTCTAACAATCTAAGGCTAGATCCATCGAATCAGGTAAGATCACGGTTTGTTCTATCTTTCCACGGCCGTGGTTTGGCAAGAACTACCCGTGATTCCTAACAGCGCTACGTTTATGCACACAAGTCATCCAAGGGAAATCTAAGTCCATCCTATCATAGTCCTAGCCATAACCATCCTTTCCTCACCCTAGAACCACATCTATTTAGCCTACAACGTTCATAATAGAAATCGAAATAAACAAACATAAAATCATGACATCCATTTGCAAGATGATGAAGGAAAAGAGATGAACAAGTGAACTAAACAAAACCAAGCTGAAAATAGAATTAGAGTAACTCACAATCCTTCTTAAAGAAGGTTCAAATGGTTCATACAACTCTAGAAATAGAATCCGGAATTCTTCTCTACAAAAACTATCAAGGTGTGGTAATGGTGTGTGTTCTTCTTCTCCTCTTCAATGGAGCTCTTCTTCTTCCTTTTTGACACTTTCCTTCCTAGAAAGACTTCTTGTTGAGAGTATTTTTGATTGGAGGATTTTTGATAATGGAGAGCTGCTCCAAGATGCTCCTCTCAGCCAATGAAGGACCACTTTTATAACAAATTTTGCATGAGCTGGCCATGAGAGTCGTGGCACAGCTGTCACAAGAATCTGGCAAAATCCACGGGTAGAATCACGGCCGTGGTTTGTGCCAGTGAACCGTGATTTGCTCCAGAAACTTCGCCTTGGATCATTAAGACGTGATCTGGTGCATGGCTTGTGTTGGCAAGGTTCCATGAGTCCTTCTTAGGTTCTAGTTTGTATCCTAATGAGTCCGAGGGTGTGTCATCTTGATGAACGATTCTCAAATGCATCATTTTAGCTCCTAAATCTCCAAAAATACCTATAAAACACGCACAAGTCCGTGTAGACGTCTATCTCGACAAAATATATGAATTGAGTGCAGAACGTCGTGAACTAATGCTAAACCATGCATGAATAAGTGAGAAATCTATCTAAATGACTACTTAAACCTAGCTCATAAATCGTGTTATCATGTGCCAGCATGTTGAGTGTTTATTTTCTTCTTCTGTGTGTTTGTGCTATTTATCTTTCTACTTATTTTTGATTAGTTAGCTAACGGTTTATCCGTGTTGTAGACTTTGTAGAGATAAATAGTTGCAGAGAGATTCGGGACGGATGGTCAGCCGGGTCCACATACTCATTAGATGGGGACGGGGGAGTCTTCCATACGACATGCATGTTATGTATCTATATATATGTTTGTAAGGCTGTCATATGTGTACATTCATACCATAAAAATATTATATTTTGAAAATTTTTTTAAATACATTTGTGCCTTGTTGTAAGATCCTAGTAAAGTTGTTGTTAAACCAAGGTCAGGACCCATTGTGAGGTTCTAACCAGTAGCTCCCCGAGTTCCAAGAACTTGGGGTGTTACAACATGGTATCAGAGCTCTAGGTAGGCAGTAATGGCACTTGGAATCTTCTAAAAGAGTGAATGTATAAAGTAACTAGAACCCGAAAGGGGTCTAAGACTTTCAAAACGGATTTACGTTTTTACACACGTGCATAGTCGGGTTGTTGGGTTAGTAGTACGTCGGACCACCATCGTTCTCCGTGAATCTCTGCAACTTAGAATGATAGGTGAGTTAGTATATAGACTTATATCGATAGGTTTTAGTGTAAGATTATATATAGGTGTATGTGTAGCATGTTAGTATCCTATAGGATGCCTTATATCCTTTAGTGGTGACATCATGAAGCAATTATTGCCTCATGATAAATCAGTAACGGGCTTGAAGAGTTTTCAACACGCGATAATGGTTTCAGACCTAGGATTGAGTATTATCCTTTGACGGACGTCGTGGTGACCTTGTAAATCATCCGAAGAACGGGTGGGCAAAGAAGTAAAGATGTTGAAATAATTTTCACCACAAGTACAACCCGATAAGAAAGAAATTCCCGAGTCAGCTCAAACAGAAGGAATAGGAAGTCATGCAAGAGACTTGGTCGTATAAAGCCGAGAGATAAATTAGGAGAACCATGCAAGAGACGACAAGAGATCGGATTAGAGATAACAATAAGGGAACAAGAATCATATAGAATGGAGTACAACCAAGAATTTCGGAGTAAAGGACGTTACAATCAAGGCGGACGCCGCCATATGCAAGCATGGACATGAGAGTACAAAGGAGATAGGGTGTTGACCCAGTTGTGAGAAATTAAAGAGTACAAAGATAGAGAGTGAGTTTAATGACGAGAAATAAATTCTGTAACCATGTGGAGTCCTTCAAGGATACGAGAATATGGAATGAAACTTTGACATAAGTATCAAAGAAACTAGAAGTCTAAAACTGAGACAACGAATTTCTATAAAGGTAGCAGGATCAAAACAACACCAATCAAGGGGAAGAATGTGGAAAAGTGATTTTGGTGGGCTAGAGAGAGTCCATAATAACTTCTCATTCACCTAAAGGTTTAAGTTACCAACATTGACGGTCATATTAGAGAACCGCAAGCAAACGATGAACAAAGTAAGAAGAATCGTGAAGACACGCTTACGAGTTATTGTGGAAGCCTTGATAAACCCCTTTACGACAGATGAATGCTAGGACTAGACTCAGAAGAGTATAGTGATCCCATAAGAGAACAAGAGAAGTGCAGACTTGGAAGGAGCTAAAGGTGTATTAACAAAGAAACTGGAGGAGATAGATTTTCACCAAGTATATCAAACTTCAAAAGAGATAGAAGAACAATAAATCCATGATCTTATAAAAGGTTAAATACGGACTAGTTGGTAATAACTGAGACATAACACGTGCAGGTCAACTAGTGGTAACCGGTTGGCAGATAAGGAGAATAACTATAGACTTATGGAAGAATTTTATAGACATCTGGGGGCCCTTCAAGAGATCAATGACGACAAAGGGGAAACTAAATCGATAAAAGTGCGAGTACCCTTACTAGTAACATGGAGTGAGTTCGAGCCTGTAGCTCTAATTAAGAACTTAAGAAGAAGAACTAGACGGCCATGAATGACCCTGTTATGTCATTTGAGTCCAAGGGAATTGTGTGAGTGATTTACTACCTACTGGCTAGGAAAGAATACATATCACAACCAGTAGAGATGTGATAACGTGATTTATGACGTGAGTATAGGCATACAATTAGATAGTTTTTCCCATTATTCATGCACGGTTTTGGCATTAGTTAACGGCGTTTACACTCGTTTCATGCATAATTCTAGAATAGACGTCTACACGAGCCTTTGTCGGTGTTGTAGGTAATTCGGGGATCTATTGGACAGTAATCGATACATTCGAGGGGCAAGCCTCATGGTGGTACACGTCCAAAGCTTTGAAGGAGCATAATTGGAGCAACAAAGGACACAAAGACCACTATTGGTGCAAGCAATGGAGCAACTCATGGCTAGACGATCATAGCATGCTTCTGCTGAAGAAAATCGGACCCACTGCCAGGAAAATCGGCCGATTTATTCCTCTGGGTCGATTTTTCTGCCTTTGACAGCTTAAGCCACGTGTCCCACGATCTCTTGATCCGGCCTTGCTCTTGGTGGAGAATATAAGTGGTCCTGCAAGATGTTGCTGAGCATCTCTCCTCTCCCACATTCTCTCATTCACTGCTCATTGGATTGGAGGCTAGACTTGGAGAAGAAGAAAAACTCTCTCAATTTGGAGGAGGAAGAAGAACACAAAGCCTTGAGTGATATTGAGTCTTTGAGTGATTTTAAGTGATTTTTGGAGTCTTGGATTTAAGAACTATAGCAAGGAGTGTTAGGAACGTTTTGGAACTTCATTTGAAGGGTTGTAAGTCTACTAAAACTCAGATTCAGCTGAGATTTATTGTTTTTACTTGATTATCTTTCATCATCCATCTATGAGAACCATATATGCTTGTATGATGATTTTGGATCTTGATATGCATATTATTGGCTAGTTTATTGTGATTCTGGAGTGATGGATTGATGGTTATGGCTAGGATGATGATAGGATGGACTTATATGTTAGTTTAGGATGATTTTTATGCACGAAATCTAACCTAGGAAGGAAAATCGGGCTGTTCATCATGCCAGATCGGCCGATTTATATAAGATCCACCCGATTTTCTTCTCTGTTGATCTTTAATTGATGAATCTGTATGTTAGGGTGTTAGGTTGTTGAAATCCTAGTGTTTATTAAGCTTAATTTAGCTTAGGATCACCTAATGCTATCAACCTAAGTGAGGGAAGAGATCTACCCGATGATTTCCGATCTTAGATACCTAAGATGATGAATTCTAGGTAGTAGTGAGCCTCATAAGCCTCTATTGGATCGAGTGTGCTAGGATTGTTGCTTAAGACTTCCCTATTCCGAGACTTACCCGGTAAAGAGTGGGTTGCCCCTTAAGTAGTGTCCGGTTTGTGTAGAATTTCCTACTTTAACCCCTTGAGACCTACCCGGTAATAGGAGTTTGATGCGGGACTAGTGAAGTAAGAGACCTACCCGGTAATTGCTTCCATTAGTGAAACACCCTTTCCAAACACCTCAGCTTGTCCTTAGAATCCTTAGAACCTTGAGTCCAATGCCATAACCGGAAATCTTGACCTCTAGAATCCATTTCTCTCTTTTTGATCACATATTTGAGTTTGTGTTACTTGTTTGTTTTGCTAGCTTGAGTTGTTAGTTTGATCTATTACTTTGCATGAATTGTGATCTTGATTGATCATCTAAAAACCAAATCAAAAACATCGAGATTTTCGTTTCTTTATTTCTTTCTTCTTTCTTAGACTAGCTCTACACTATCATATGCTCACTTGTTGATTCGATTTCACCTTAGTCTTCGAGTTCGACCTCGGAATACTATCCCTACTACAAACGTCCCGTACACTGCGGGTTCGCTAGGAGTTAGGAGAAATATAACGAGTATAAATTTAAGGCTTTTGCGCATCTATTCCTAGACGTAACAAGATGGATTGTAAAAGAAGAACTGGTGGAGTAAGAAGTATATAATTTTGATAAGGTTCTATGTCAATTGATGGCATGAATTATATACCATTATATTCATGCATATTGTAGAAGATTGTCTCAGTTTGTCTTGCATTTAGAGAGATTTTGTGTGCCTTTTATGTTCTATTCAACCATTTGTCGGAAATAGAGGTCTACACGAGTTTTTGATGAATTATAGGTAAATGGAGTGAAATTGGAAGCAAAAGTGGAGCAAGGAGCATCTAAGGACGTTAGAGAAGCTAAAGAAGTCTTGGAGGGATCACAAAGAGCTAAGGAGTTGCATAGGAGAAGCATAGAAGACGAGCCAAAAGAAGATCACTTTCTGTTGAAGAAAATCGTGCCATTATACATATAAATCGGACGATTTTCTTCTCTAGAAATCGAACGGTTTTGTGTATAAATCGACTAGGCTGATTTCCTTTGTTTTTCGGCCAAATGATAAGACGACACAAAGCCCAATTCTTTTGTGCTAGAGGAGAGTTTTGCCAAACGGCCCATTAGCAAGAAACTATAGGTTGGAACCCTGGGAACAAAAACGGGACGTCCGCAGTGGGAAATCTTTACGCGTTTGAGAGAGATTGAAGATTCTTGGAGAAGGATTGAAGGACTTTAGCCAGAAAGTCAATCTTGATCATTGTTTGTGAGATTTCTTTGTCCATTGAAGTAATTGTGGTTTTTGAACACGAATTTGAGTTACTTAAGAGATACATTGATCAGTTTCGAGGATTGTTTACAGATTTGAAGGTTATTGAGTTTTTATTCAAGATTCGGTTTTATTTGCGATATTTCACTCAATCTTTAATTTGATTTGATTTTGAAAATGGTTGGCTAAAACCATTGTGATTCTGGGGAGAATAGTTGATGATTGAGGCTTAGATGATGATAGACTGAACTCATTTACACATTAGGACCCTGGGAGTTTAGATTTTAGTTTTGCGATAACAGGAAAATCGGTGTGTTCTTGAGTAAATCGGCCGATTTAGTGATGAACAGCCCGATTTATTCTTCTGACGAACTTTAATTGAATTAATCTTTAACCAAAACTAATCCTTGCCTAAATCCCAACATTGATTAACCTTTTTAACCTCTAATTGAATGTATGAAGAGACTTCAAACTTAATTCTACATTTAATAGATTAAGGTTACAAGATTTGGGTAATAGAGAGACTCAACATCCTTTATTAAGATTTTAAATGTGCTTTCTATTCTTTACTCTGGAGAGTCATATCCTGGGGTTTTAGATAGTTAGTTTGAACATAATTCTTGTCTTTAGATCTTTCTATATTGCAGCCTCAACAACCCTTATAGAGAGAACCTTTAGATTAGATATATAGGGTTCGGAACTTCACCGTACGATACCTACCTTTGAACACATAATCTTGGCAATATAAACTCTGTCCTTATATCTATAGAAGTGTCTTGAATCAAAAGCCGAAATCGGATACTTGAATCCTTGGAATCATTTTACCCTTATTTGATCACAAAAGCTTTTTGCATTTTCGCTAGATAATTGAAATTGAATTTACTCTCACCAAATCCCTGAGTTCGACTCTGGAATTCTTACCTCACTACAGATGATCCGTACACTGCGGGTTCGCTTTGCTTTGAGTTCTAGATATAAATTTAAGACTTTGACGCACACACTTTTTGAGCGAACATCAATCCAGACAGAGGATGCGTAGCATTCCATACTAGATAAACCGCTAGTGGATGAAAGTTAAGGTCATGAGAATCCTGTAGAATTGCTTACAACCTATAGTGGAAGACCTAGAAAGGACCATTGATGTCAGATGGACGACACAGTTGGACTCGAGAAATGGAGTTAGCTCACGGAAGAACTGGAAGTTTGTAATGTAGAACGATCTAAAGGAGTATAAAGGGATGAACTCGAGTAAGTAGTGCTCACCAAGAAATTCAACGGCAAAAGAGGTATGAGAAAAGTAATACGGAAAATTGAGATAAGTTCATTATAGACTGAACGACGTCAACCGAGGACGTGCAAGTGTTGTTTGGTACTAACGAGTTATGTGTCGTCAAGAGGAGATAATTATGACTGTGGATCTATGGAGTAGCTTTACCGACGCCTTAGAGGATTTCCTCAAGTAGGTATTGACAACCTCCTTTGATTAACTAAAGGTATGAAGAGAATTGTGTTAGAGATTTCTTACTGGATGGTTAAGATCAAACTCCGGTTGAGTCAGAGAGTTTGGATCCGTGTTAGAAGAATTCCAAAGTAAATGGAAGAGGTCGTCTCCCAACCGTTATCTTAGTTCCTTATGGCAAGTAAGGAAGGTACTTGGTACTTCATCCGGATAGGACTTATGGTGTAATTGAGAGGAAGAGTT
Source organism: Fagopyrum homotropicum (assembly GCA_033239125.1). Taxonomy (NCBI): domain Eukaryota; kingdom Viridiplantae; phylum Streptophyta; class Magnoliopsida; order Caryophyllales; family Polygonaceae; genus Fagopyrum; species Fagopyrum homotropicum. The sequence continues at coordinate 106,900,590 of BSWB01000002.1, forward strand.
TTGGGGTCAATCATTTTGGACTCACGGAAATTGTCCTTATGATTAACGGGTGACAACATAATTATCAAAGTAGCACAGCGGAAGCGTGATTGGTCCTAACCCACAATAAGAAACTTGAGAGTGCAGAAAATGACGTGTCGAGTTTAAGATGATGATAATTGGTGAAATGCATTTCGTTTAGAAAGAACGTGAAATAGACTACGTGGAGTGATAGGAAATTTTGTAGAGGGAATGTATCACCATCTAGATAGACGAGAAAGTATGTGCACAAAGAAGTATAGAATGAGAGTGGTACCCCATTATGGATCCAAGTGAAGCATGCCGACCTCGCCACATGACGGCAGACAAGTAAATTTGGAATTTAATACCTAGCAGGGTACTTTAGAATGAGTTTCTTGATGGAATGAGAAAGGAAGTAACGATGTAATAAAGGTATTGTGTAGGGCCTGCACTAACAAGCTCAAGGTGAGTAACTATCAAGCTGAATCGAAAGACAGATAAGAAAAAGAAGCTATGAGAGTGTACTTACAAACCAGTACCCGTACATATAGAAAGCATAATCTCAAAGAGTAGAGTATAAGGAGAATTTTATATCGGAACGGAGTCGAGTTGCGTTTTGAGTCAGAGGGATATTATAGGGCACAGTGAAATGTTAACAACTATTGAGTAGTGTGAGCAAATAACGATGATGTGAGATCACCTTGTACCTAATACCGACATTCCGGACATATTTTATGTCACTCAAGACCTTGGAAAATATGAGAGAAGCCTAAGGTGGAGCTAACAATATATTAGGGATCCATAAATATTATAATAATGCCAAGGGAATGCAGATGATGACCAATGGATTTTTGTCTCAAGTGCTAGACCAAAAAAGGGTAAAGGTGATGATTCCTTACCCGAGGAATAAATTTGACCGAGTCATATTAAAAGACAAGACCAAGTGGTTCGTGATACAAAAAGCATTAGGCACTTGGTAAAGTGCTGGAGGAGGTCCAAGATCTTTGGCCTGAGCATGTAGTCAAGTAAACATAACGAAGAGAAGAAGGTTGACTAGATTATTTTTGTACGGTCATCAAAGGATCTGGAGGTGAGTTGCAAAATGCAACCACTGGAGGCTGTAAAGTGGTTTATAAGTGATTGATGGACTAGTAATCCTCACCCTATTGGAGAGTGTAACCCCAGTTCTCTACGGATTCAGTTAGAGGGATACATAATAGACAAAAGTTAGGACATCAGCTTAGAGGATCGGGCAATTGAGCCGGATGATACCGGTGTGATATCTGATAACCACTCTAGAACGTGGTAGCAGGCACTTGTGAGGTCTGTACATGAAAAGATTTCAGAGTTAGTGGTTTTATGAAAAGCCGACGAGGCTACCTAGGACACTATGGATAGTATGAGACATAACCTTTCAGAGATCTTTGTGGAGATAGTTGTAATCTAGGGAGTGACGAGTTAGGGCTTAGCCCTATATCTGTGTTATATTGTTTGACTACTTGTTTATGTCATGCTTGAGTGCTTAGTCAGGATGTGTGTTATTGGTGACCTTGATGTGCGGGATACTTATATGTGGAAACGATGAGTATGGTGCGGTAACAAGTAGATACCCTGGATTCGTACCTTGAGGGCTGTGTTCGCCACTTAGCGTGCGTGCAAATAAGCTTTAATTATAAAACTAGAAATCAAGCAAGCGAACCCGCAGTGTACGGATCGATATAGTTAAGCAAGAATTCTAGAGTATCGAACACAGGGATTTGGGGGGTTAAATCCAGTTATAGATTATCAAGCAAGTAAATGTATGAAGCTTTTTAAATTATTGGGAAAACAACAATCCTAAAGATCCAGGAATCCAGCTGTGGCAATCGATTCAAGATATACTAAAGATATAAGGACAGAGTTGAGATATGCAAAGGTATACGAATGTAAGATAATCGTACGGTGAAGTTCCAAAAACCCTATATGACCTACCTAAAAGACACTTTCTATAAAGGTTGTTGAGGCTTCAATATAGAAAGGTTCTAAAGGCAAGAATTAACATCAAACACCCAAACTTGTAATCCAAGGACCAAGACTAACTAAACCGATTAAGGTTGTGACACTCACAATCGAGGTAGAGGTTGTTGAGGCTTCACTACCACCTAGAAAAGGCAAGCCAAGACTAAGTTAAAGCAAATCTTTAACTTTGGATTAAAGTAAAAGCAAGTTCGTAAACTGACACAAAATTACGGGTAGTTCTTGAGTTCCACGGCCGTGGAAGCTCAAGAACAGACCGTGGATTAGGTTTGTCGACGATTCTCTCTAACTCTCAGGGTCCAATCTGTTTACGATCTATCTATCATCATCTAAGCCACAACTATCAACCCTTCACCTTAGAATTGTTAAAGGGATTTAGCCAACAACAGTCATATTGATATCAAATTCAAGATTTAAAAGAATGAAAGATGAAAACTTCCGAAAACCTTCAATAACTTTCAAGTCAATCTCAAATCCACAAATCAAGAACAATAACGTCAATAGATTCGGAATAATGCAAACAATCACAAATCTTAGATAAGAAGGAAGAACGGGATGTCAATCCGTCTTCAAATCAAACCTAAATGAGAAGCGAAATCTTCTCACGAACAATCTTCCGAATCTTCAATCTTCCGTCAATCCGGAAATCTCACTAGCAACGCGCAAATCTCTCAATCACAATCTCCGCAAGATGTGAAATTAGGGCAATTCCAAGGTGTAAGCGGAAATGCGTCTAAGCGTAAGCGAAGGTGACGGAATCTCTCTTCGTCCGTCCTTTTATAGTGTAAGATAAAATATTGGCCCGGCCCGATAGCGTAGAAGATCGTGGCTTAAAGTATGGCGTAAAAGATCGCCAAGATCACGGTCGTGGAAGGGTTCCACGACCGTAATTTAGAGCGTGGAAACTGTCACGGTTTGACACAATCCTTCCACGGCCGTAGAAGTTGCTGGAATGAATCACGCTTCCCTTGCCAAGGTTCCACGGCCGTGGACTTGAACGTGGAATGTAGTACGGCCGTATTTTAGAGCGTGGTTTAGGGCAAAACCGTGATTCTTCCTTTCCTCGTGCATATTCTTCAAGCTAGCACATTCCTTAGCTTCTAGAGATGTCCTCAATCCTTGGACATGCTCAATCAAACTCCATTCTCGCACAATCCGTTCGGAAATAGCTCTTAATTGCCTACAATCAACATAAAGCTTGTGTAGATCTCTATATCGACATTATAGACAAACTAGCTCACAAATGCATCAATGCTTAATCAATGACTATCAATATGGGTGAAATACACTTAGAAAACGTGCCTAAAATATCACAATATTTCATGCTAACAAATAACCCCATACTTGCCACTTGCTTGTCCCTAAGCAAGGTATTTCAAAAGCTTTAAAACACAAGTTAGGATGAAATATGTGTACCTTCTCAAAGCAAAACTTCTTTTGGATGAATGTGTCTTCTAATCAATAGATCATTCTCAAATCTTGCTTCATTCGTTTATAAGACTTTCATACACTTAATCAAAGAGTAAAGAGTAAAGAAAGCTCATGAATTAATCAAACTTCCATGTAAACATCATAACCTTCAAACATTATCAAAATCAATCATAAAAAACTTCAATTTAGATCACCAAGTCATATAACATTCTTTTGATCTTAAGGACTTTCAAACAAGGTCTAGAATGTGGAAAGGGAAGGAAAACTTTAAGGAATGTGGTGCATGAATCCGGGAAAGTGGATAACTACTCTTTGCTTCTTCTCTTGCGGTTTCCACAGCACTTTCAACTTGGAGCTTCGCTCTCTTCTTTTCATTTTTCGACTTTACTTTTGGAGTTATGGATAGAGGTGCACAAAAACCGAAGCCTAGGAGATTGGCGTTTCTCAATTTTTATGAGATGCCTCAAACCCTTAGCGCACATACCATAATCCGCTAGGAATATCGCTCAATCCGACTTTGGCAAGATACAAACACCCGGCTATGTGAATGGTGCCGAGTTACTCATCATCATGATTGACTTCCCCAAACCTACAATTTCTTTCTATTCTTTTGATTGCAAATAATTGCTTTCAAGGCCCTCCCACATCAAACATGCCAATATCAATCAACTCCTCCAAATTCCCGGATAGGTAAAGGATGTCATTATTTCAATGAGGGGCTAAATGATCAAAGAAAGAAGAAAGAAAATCGAATTGCCTTAATCATCTCAACAAGAAGTATAAGAACTTATAGTGTGATTTCAACCTTATTTTCTCAGTATGATTTAAGTAACATTCATCACATTATGGAATTTGCAAAAGAGGTATAATCAACTCATTCAATTTCTTTTCAATTCACTATTCGTTTAAGCATGCAATTGTCATCAAACTCAATTCACAAGTAGTGATTATCATAGAAATCATCTCTATCCTTAGAAGCACAAAATTTTCAAAATTTTTCAATTTTTATGGGTTTTTCAAACTCTTTTTCATGCAATGCAATGATGAAACGTGTAACAATATAATGAAACATGCAAGATAGTCTCAATAGAAGCAATCAAAGTGAGTAAGAGTTATTACAAACTTTTAGTCACACCCCACCCCATACTTGGAACAAACATTGTCCCTAATGTTCAAATAAAAGAAAAAGAAGAAAAGAAAGAAAGAAAAAGAACTCACAAAATGGCGGTGGAGCGGCTAAACTGTCGGTCCTCAAGGTCGTCACTGCGGTGGAGGTGGGAATGGAGAGAAGCTAGGATCGTAGTACCACCCGAACTGTTGGCGGTAGACGTCTCTCATCATATGGTCAAGGTCATCCATACATCCATCTCTAGCGTCAGCTCGGATCTCCAAAGCTCCCACCCTATCAGAAAGGCTGGTAGCCCACTCTGGCATCTACTCATACCAACCTAGAGGCTGGCTGTACCACCCCGGTGCATCTGACGGTGCTGGTGCTGGTGGCGGCGGTGCCTATGCAGACCATGGAGGTGGAGCTCCGTACCATGCAGAAGGGGTCTCCATCCAAGTGGGTCTCACGCTCACGCTGGCGCGGCGAGAAGATGATCCTGAAGCTTTGGCGGGACGTGGAGAACGTCTAGGCATGTCAGGAGCTATGTCCGGCTGATCCGGAAACGTGCCAAAATCCTGCTCATCTCCTCCTCCTCCTCCCTCATACCGGTCTCTCATCTCCTCCTCCTCAACTACAGGTGGTGGTGGAACATATGGAGGGGCTACAATCCTGTTCGCATGCATAGCAGCGAACGTCTCCTTCCAGTTATGGCGTCCAGCCATAATGGAATACTCTGGGAGCCACTCAATGCCCCTCCCCGTCCAGCTCTCCCATGGCATAGCTGCGTAAGGTGGACCTCTATGGGTGGGGAAGATGAGACCTCTAGTCATAAAGGCCTGGAGTCCTAGGGGTACAGTAGGAATGCGTGTGCAGGCGGAGAAATCTACCCCTAATGTCCTAGCAAGGTGGGTGACTATCCTACCATATCCAATGTTGCCAGCCCTCTTGTTCTTTAGCTTGCTCATGGTAGCAGCTAAGAGGGTGGCGCAGTCAGCAGGGCGTCCATATAGCATGGAGTAGAGAAGGAAGAGCTCATCCGTCTTGATTTTCTGAGGTGTCTCCGTCCTAGGGAAGAGACACTCAGAAAGCACCCGGTGAGCAATCTTCAAGGCTAAGTGATACATCAACTTAGCCTTTGTATCAGCTGGTTGCCAGCGGTCCTCGCTGGCATAGATCATGGCTACCTCCTCCCAGAAATCCTTGGCGTAAACGCCGCTGGGGAAACGACCATTGAAGGTCTCTTGGAACCCAAAGAAGGTTCCAAACTCCCGGATGGAGAAATCATAGTTTCTTTCCATCAGACGGAAAGAAATTGTCCTATCAACATGGTTGTGCTCAAAAGACGTCACAACCTCTCTAGTAATCTCCTCGTAAGCGTCCTCTCGGATAGCCGAAAAGACGAAAAGACTGGCTCTATCCAAGAGCCAAGTAAGGTCATCTATGATATGTAGAGGAGCTAAATCCTCCAACAGTAGGTACGTCGGTCCTATAACAGCCCTCTTATGGATCCTCTCTAAGGCGTCGAGATGATCCTCGTGAATGGTGGGTACCCTAGGGCTAGGAGGTGATGGTGATGAAGGTGATGATGGAGGTGAAGGGGATGAAGGTGGTGGTGCTCTAGAGGATGAAGAGGAAGAGGGGTTGCCCTTCCTCTTTTTATTCTTATCCTTCTCTTTGTTCTTGTCCTTATTTCTCCCGGACACTCTCCTTACAAAATCCATTTCTGGCAGAAACCACGGTCTGTTCTTGGTGTTCCACGGCCGTGGAAGTGACAGAGACCGTGGTTTTGTTCGTACTTTCGCAAAACTCAGCAATTAATCACCAAACTCAGCAGTCAATCAGTCCTATACTAATTTCTTCCAATTTCAATCAGTTCTCCTACAAATGCTAGCAAAAACGAAGCCGAATTGACAACGATAGAGAAAGAACCAAAAACCTAGGGTTTCGGATTTTAGAATCCGAATTGTGCTTTCTCCAGTGGTTTGCCGCTCGATTTGTTGCTTGGATCTCGTTGGTGATCGGATTTGCTTCGATTTTGATCAAATAATCGTTAAAAACGATTAACGATTGAGGATTTGAGGGTAGAGGGAGAAATCGGCGATTTTTGGGCGTAATTTTTGGTGTTGTGGTGTGTTTTTGTGAAGAACGTGGTTTATATAGTGGCCGGCAAAATTTTTAAAAACCACGGTCTATCGGGGGGTTCCACGGCCGTGGAAATGTACGGAACCGTGGTTTTGGTGATTTTTCAAAGGCTTTTGGAAATTACGGTCATTGTAGCTGTCACGGCCGTCGTTTAGGCCGTGGAACTCTCTGTAATGCTCCAAAGTCCAAGTTTCGTCACTTTTCTTCAAAATTACTCTTCCCCTTTCCTTTTCCACTGATCCTACATCCAAAAACACGAACATACCGGAAGGAATCGAAGGCAAAACAAAGCAAAAACGTCTAAGCTAAGCTAAACTATGAATCAAAAACAAAAATGACAATGCAATACCTTGGGTTGCCTCCCAAGAAGCGCTTTGTTTAAGGTCCGTAGCTAGACCATATTCGCACTTATTCGAGTGCGGTGGGCGCGAACTCTTCAGCTTGGAGTTCCGGCGTATACTTCTTGAGTCGTTGACCGTTCACCTTAAAGCTTCCGGCGTATACTTCTTGAGTCGTTGACCGTTCACCTTAAGGCAAGCCAAGACTAAGTTAAAGCAAATCTTTAACTTTGGATTAAAGTAAAAGCAAGTTCGTAAACTGACACAAAATTACGGGTAGTTCTTGAGTTCCACGGCCGTGGAAGCTCAAGAACAGACCGTGGATTAGGTTTGTCGACGATTCTCTCTAACTCTCAGGGTCCAATCTGTTTACGATCGATCTATCATCATCTAAGCCACAACTATCAACCCTTCACCTTAGAATTGTTAAAGGGTTTTAGCCAACAACAGTCATATTGATATCAAATTCAAGATTTAAAAGAATGAAAGATGAAAACTTCCGAAAACCTTCAATAACTTTCAAGTCAATCTCAAATCCACAAATCAAGAACAATAACGTCAATAGATTCGGAATAATGCAAACAATCACAAATCTTAGATAAGAAGGAAGAACGGGATGTCAATCCGTCTTCAAATCAAACCTAAATGAGAAGCGAAATCTTCTCACGAACAATCTTCCGAATCTTCAATCTTCCGTCAATCCGGAAATCTCACTAGCAACGCGCAAATCTCTCAATCACAATCTCCGCAAGATGTGAAATTAGGGCAATTCCAAGGTGTAAGCGGAAATGCGTCTAAGCGTAAGCGAAGGTGACGGAATCTCTCTTCGTCCGTCCTTTTATAGTGTAAGATAAAATATTGGCCCGGCCCGATAGCATAGAAGATCGTGGCTTAAAGTATGGCGTAAAAGATCTCCAAGATCACGGTCGTGGAAGGGTTCCACGACCGTAATTTAGAGCGTGGAAACTGTCACGGTTTGACACAATCCTTCCACGGCCGTAGAAGTTGCTGGAATGAATCACGCTTCCCTTGCCAAGGTTCCACGGCCGTGGACTTGAACGTGGAATGTAGTACGGCCGTATTTTAGAGCGTGGTTTAGGGCAAAACCGTGATTCTTCCTTTCCTCGTGCATATTCTTCAAGCTAGCACATTCCTTAGCTTCTAGAGATGTCCTCAATCCTTGGACATGCTCAATCAAACTCCATTCTCGCACAATCCGTTCGGAAATAGCTCTTAATTGCCTAAAATCAACATAAAGCTTGTGTAGATCTCTATATCGACATTATAGACAAACTAGCTCACAAATGCATCAATGCTTAATCAATGACTATCAATATGGATGAAATACACTTAGAAAACGTGCCTAAAATATCACAATATTTCATGCTAACAGGCTGACCTTATGAATGGCGTATTTTAAGTTTCGGGGCGAAACTTATTCTTAGGAGGGATTGATGTAATACCCGAAAATATTTCTTCCGGCTATTTCAGAACACAAATTAGAACTCAACCGTTTGTGACCTCTTTCCGGCACTTTAGTTCTTTTGTATGGACTCCGACATTACGAGTCTTCTTTTAACTTTCGGGATGAAACTTATTTTAAGGGGGTACTGATGTAATATCCGGAATTTTTATTCCGTTTAATCCCGTAGCAAACCGGATTTCGATCCGTTGATCCTTATATGTCTACCTAGACGGACATAATATCTCACAATTTTATCATTTTATGTAACCTCGCTACACATAAAATGATAAGGTTTTTATAGCAAACCCTAATCCACCAAACCCTAATTTATATTATGACATGTTCTTGACCAGACCAAGACGAGACCATGACGAGTTATGATGAGACCACGACAAGATCATGACAAAGCCATGCATGGGCTTGACAAAGCCATGACATATTTTGACAAAGCCTTGACAAAACTCAGCCCACTTTGCCTCTTGTTTCAGCCCACCTCTTGTACTTACCTTGTCAAGCCCTTGGCTTTGTCCATTGCTGGCGGATTGGACCAGCCCAACAGTGAAGCGCCAACCCCCTAGTGAGAGACCTTGTTGCAGCCTGGAGTCCACGTTCCCTAAAATCACGCTACCTTGCAACCTCCACCTCCCCATCTTCACGTCTAGATGCAAGCCTGGAGTCCACGTACAACAGTTGAGATCCCGCCTAGAATGGTAAGTGTAGCAACCCTGACCGTCTTTCCTTCCCAACCAGATTGGCTCCTTCTCAGCCTGGCAGATTGGACCGTCTTTCCTCACTTTCACACTTCCGCAACCCTAGCCGACGACAGTAGCCTCCTCCAGTGTCAATCGCAGAAGCAGTGAGTATTAATAGCAGCCAAGTGATGCATCTGCACGAGGACATCTCTCTTCGACCCTTCCTGCACCAGCAGTGGAAACATGAGGTAAGTCTATGTGCCCTCCTCTCCGTCCTTTCAACAAAGGCGTACCCTGACTAGTGGCCTCGACAGCAAGCGAAGAGAGGCTTCCCTTCAGATTGGCACGCAGCAGAGGTGTATTCTTGACTCTTCATCAAGGATCGGGCCTGTTGTAGCTTTTTGAACCTCCTACAGGTTGCCCCGGAGCCTGGCTTTCTACACTCAACAACGTCCATCGTAGGTGAGCCTTGTTTTCCCTCACTCGCTCCCTTGCTTCCCTACATGCTAATAGACTACATGAATGCACAGAAGCCTTGATTGCCTAGTCCTTGTCGCAGTTGGCAAGCAGCTTCACCCTCCTGCTATCAACACTTACGGAGCAATAATTGAGTGTTGGTAAGTTCTGTCAACTCTCTCTACTCTTTGACAATCAGTAGCTTCCTCGATCCACTTGCCTGACCTCGTTTTGGATACCTACAAAAGGTCCTATCTACATCAGTTCAACACCAAGACCCTCCCTGCTTTCTTCCAGTGACTTAGCATACCAAGGATCTCTACTGTGAACTCGGAACACCATCACTTCGGTTACGGGCCAGCAACAAAAGAACTAGGCGTGCCATCCCTGGAGTCGGTAAGCCTATGTTGTGTGTACTGTTGTTGCTGCCATGTTGTGTATAACGTAGTGTAGGAGGGCCTTGGCCCCAAAAACTTATGTTGTGTGTTAGGCAGCCTTAGGGTAATCTTGTAGAATGGATGTCAGTAGGTTTCGAACCTTGGTTGTGAGAGAATAAAGAGTTGGGCCAGAATAGCTAGCTGTGGGAATCGAACTGAAGATCTCATGCACTCACATATTTCCAGATTTTGTAGTGTGCATATAAACTGACTAGTTGGAGGATAATTTTCGATACGTTAGAGAGATAATCTACCGTTCAATTTTTTAGTATGACATAGAAGGATATATATATATATATAGTTCAACATACTAGAAGTTGAGATCGATCCAACGGTCGGATCTCGATCTATAGGAGCTCAAAGTAGGCTAGTTGAGCTGTTTGGGAAAGAACACTGAAATTGACTAAGTATAAAATTTTGGTTTTTAGAACCGACTTTGGAGAATTTTGTAGAAGTGATGGTTGAACAGTTTTAATAAATTCTTGCTCCTATGAATAGATTACATATCGTAGATGACCTAAGAAATTATTTTGGAATTTTATAAATTTATTCGAGCTTCATATTTGAAGCCAAAGTTGGACCTTAATGATCTTTCGGAAAATAGAAAAATGGGTAAATTGCCGGTTTGTAACCAAACTCATCTTTAAGAGTTAGAATATGACTTTTTAGTCTCAAATAAGAGTTTAGGCATGAATTATGGAATTTTTGGAAGTTTCAAGACCGAGGGTAAAATAGTCATTTTACCATAAATTGGTATTGTATTAAATTATATTCTAATATGATCTTCTATTTTAGGAGTCTTAGACTTCTAATTACCTAAAAAGTGTGCTGACACACTTGCCTCCTTGGACAGGCTATTGAATTCCTACAGTTACAGATCAATTTTTGATTTTGAGAGTCGAGATCTATTTCAGGTAAGTCCTTTGGGCTTACTTAGCTAGCTGTCAAATATGAGTGTGAATGATGATAGTGGTGTATGAATGATGTGTGCACTAGTATATTTCATAGTAATCATCGACCGACTTGCATATCTAGCCTAAGAGTAGCGGGCGGTAGCATTCTGCTCAGTTAGCCCGAGGGCGCTGGGGGTTTCCTTCGGGACTAGTCCATACTTGGTTTGCGGGAACGCCACCGGTGGAGGTGGACCAAACCATCACCAGTTGGATAAGGAACGGGGGCGAGAATCTTAAGATTTCTCGTGCTACAACTTTTAAAACCGGATAAAGTGAATCACATAAGTTATCAAATAATAACCGGATTGTGTGCCAGCATGTTGAGTGTTTATTTTCTTCTTCTGTGTGTTTGTGCTATTTATCTTTCTACTTATTTTTGATTAGTTAGCTAACGGTTTATCTGTGTTGTAGACTTTGTAGAGATAAATAGTTGCATAGAGATTTGGGACGGATGGTCAGCCGGGTCCACGTACTCATTAGATGAGGGCGGGGGAGTCTTCCATACGACATGCATGTTATGTATCTCTATATATGTTTGTAAGGCTGTCACATGTTTACATTCATACCATAAAAATATTATATTTTGAAAATTGTTTTAAATACATTTGTGCCTTGTTGTAAGATCCTAGTAAAGTTGTTGTTAAACCAAGGTCATGACCCATTGTGAGGTTCTAACCAGTAGCTCCCCGAGTTCCAAGAACTTGGGGTGTTACAGTTTGAACTCTTACTACAAGACCAAAGCATTAATCCGTCATCAACACAAAATGGGTCTTTCGAAATAAGTTGGATGAAAGTGGCAGAGTCATACGAAATAAAGCACGACTTGTAGCACAAGGCTATAGAAGGTATTGATTATGAGGAGACTTTTTCTCCAGTTGCCAGGTTAGAAGCCATACGTATGCTACTTGCATTTGCATCTTTCATGAGCATAAAACTTTTTCAAATGGATGTAAAATGTGTTTTTTTAAATGGCTACTTAGAAGAAGAAGTCTACGTTGCTCAACCTCCTGGTTTTGAAAATGATGAATTTTCAGATCATATTTTTAAATTAGACAAAGCTTTATACGGTCTTAAGCAAGCTCCTCGAGCTTGGTATGAAAGATTGTCTAAATATCTTCTTGAAAGCAATTTTAAAAGAGACTTGATTGATAAAACATTGTTTATCAAAACTAGAGGCAACGACATTCTAGTAGTACAAATCTATGTTGATGATATATTATTCGGTGCTACTAATGATTCCCTTTGCAAGGAATTTTCAGATATTATGTGCAGGGAATTTGAGATGAGCTTAATGGGAGAGCTAAATTTCTTTCTTGGACTTCAAGTTAAACAAGCAAAGAAAGGAATTTTTCTCAATCAAAGCAAGTATACTAAAGACTTGTTTAAAAAGTATAAAATGGATCAATCTAAGGTTGCAAAGACTCCTATGAGTTCAACAATTTCGCTAGATCATGACAAGAATGGCAAAAGTGTAGTACAAAAGGAGTATCGAGGTATGATTGGTTCATTGTTGTATCTAACTGCTAGTCGTTCTGACATTATGTTTAGTGTGTGCATGTGTGCAAGATTTCAAGCTGATCCTAAAGAGTCACACTTGATTGTTGTGAAAAGAATTTTTCGGTATCTAAATGGCACTAAGGATCTAGGGTTATGGTACCCACGTCAAAGCTCGTTTCACCTTGTTGGCTATTCAGATGCAGACTTTGCAGGTTATAAGGTCGATAGGAAAAGCACTTCTGGATGTTGCCAATTCTTAGGGTCATCCCTGATCAGCTGGCACTCTAAGAAGCAAAATTTTGTCGCCCTATCCACAGCCGAAGCTGAATATATAGCTGCAGGAGCCTGTTGTGCACAAATTCTATGGATTGCTCAACAACTTCGTGATCTTGGCTTTGATTTGAAAGATATTCCTATAAAATGTGATAATACGAGTGTTATTTCTATAACCAAAAATCTTGTGCAGCATTCAAGGACTAAGCATATCGATGTAAGACATCACTTCATACGTGATCATGTTGAGAAAGGTGATGTTTTGATCTCTTTTATATATTCTAACTTGCAGCTTGCAGATATCTTTACCAAGCCTCTTCCTGAAGAGCAATTTAATTTTATTAGATTGGAGCTTGGTATGTTGAACAAGGAAGCATTAACGTAGGGGAGTAAATCATTTTATTTTCTCCTTCGTATGCAGCTCAGTTATTGTTTTCAAGGGCCTTGAAAAGTAATTCAAGGGCCTTGAAACAAGATTCAAGGGTAAATTAAGATATACGGATCTATTTAAGAATTAATATCTTTTAGATATTTCAATTCTTAAATTGTTTTTAAGGTTTCATTCGTTTAAGGATTGAAAAAGATTTGTTGAGTTTTTATTGGAAATTTTTCTTTGGTCTTTAAAAAGCTTGATTTTCTCGAAATCTTGTTATTATTCGCACTCTTTGAAAAGGCCACAATCTTCTATCTTTTTCATTTTTCTCATTCACAGAAACCCTTTTCCATAAACCCCTTGTTTTCTCTCTCAACATCACCCATGGCTCCCAGAAGCAAGAAATCGGCTCCTCAAGCTCCCAAAAAGAAATCTGTTCAGAGCTCCTCAATTGCAAAAGAAGAAATACTTTCTGAGGGTTTGGACATTTCTCAGACGACTGGTCTTCCCACATCTTGGTTAATCAATTTTCAAGCCTCAAGATCTTGGCTTGATGGTTTTCACAATCGACCACTTTGTATGTGTGATCTGGTGGATACTGCATTTCTTGAAACTCTTCAGATCCCATGCGTTAACAAGCTCAAGAGTTCGATAGTTTGGAAAATCTTAAACCCTGGAGATTTCGCTTTTCCAAGGCCCACGAGCATGTTCTATGTCAATCTCTTCACGAAATGGGACAAAGGAATTATCACTCTTGAATCTTCAGTGAAAGGTACCCCAATTTTGCTCACTTCTTCTGTTTTAAGTGAGATTTTTGGAATTCCTACAGATATTGTTTTCAATCATCCCTCACGATCAAAGAGTGTTCAAAAGTGGGGTACCTCATGTTGAGCCAACTACCTTATGGAAATTTGCTGCCCAAGATCTTTGATTATTTCAAAATTGATACATCCTCTGAAGATCGACAGTCAATTCCTAGCAAGATTGATGAGACCTGCTTAGAACGACTATGTATTGAGAAGACTCTTCCAGGCACATGGACTTTAAAAGGGAAAGGAGCTATTCCAATTCTAACTCAAGAAGCTCCAACATCTTCTACTCCTACTCCCGAAATCCGGTTAGAAGGTTGTGAGAAAGAACTATATCTGAATCGTGAACAGTCTGATTTCCAGTTTGACACTAAGAGAAGAATGGATGCCAATAATGAACTGCTATCTACCATAAATGCTAAAGTCAATGAAATGTATTTTATGAATGCTCTTACTCTGACCACTATGGGAAGGATTCTACCAATGACTGAAGATATAGCTCAACATACTCAAGAGAAAGTGGAAAATGTGCTGATGAATTGCAAATAACGTGTACAGAATAAATCTATTTTGTATCCAACTCATGTTGAGCCAACTATTTTGCCAGTAATCGAATATGAGATGGTTAAGAAACGAAGAGTTGAAGAAAAGAGACGACGCTTAGCAGCTGAAATGGATGATTGGAGCCACAAGAAGTCTTCATCTAAGGGAAAAATGAGGTTCTATGAGGAGGATTGACTTTGATGTTTGAGGGAACTTGCTTGTTTTTGTGCTTTTGTGAAAGTACTTTTTCTGGGTTGTAACGCTTTAAAACTCCCTTGCTTTGACTATCTTTCTCCCTTGTTGAAAGACAAAGAGGAGAAATAAATGTGATCCGACAATTTTCGATATTCTGCATTCTGCATTTTAAGTTAGTTTGATATTCATATATGCATTGCTAACTTTACAATGCGAATACGAAACATTTGTGTTGTCTTCCATCAAGGGGGAGATTGAAACTCCACCTTGATTATATAGTTGTACAGGTGTTGATCATGGAAGACTTAAAATACAAATGAAGTAGTTTTATACACTAACAATTTATTGATTATATATCGAGTTGCTTGGTTTGGTTTGATGGTTTGTATTGAATAAATGTAGGTTTTAAAAGACACTTCAAAGGACTTTGGAAGACCTTGAAATCGGATGCAAGGAAAGATAAGGAGTTTAGAGTGTTTAAAAGACGGAGGCTTTGAAATTCATTTCAAGGGAACAAAGAAGTCAAGGCTGCACGCTAGAGGAATTCAAATCACTAAAGAAGATCTTCTAGGAAAGATTTGCTCAACAAGAAGATATGATCGAACGAAGATCTCAACCGACCAATAAAGATCTTACAAAGATCCTCAACCGAAAGCACAAAGATTCTCTCCTTTGGAATTTGATATCATCACAACAAATACGAGAAAATTAAGTAGCCGAGATATCAACGTGTTCTCAAGAGATGAAGATCCACAACGTCTATCTCATCTCAACCAAGAAGCGATCTTCTTGGAGAAGAAGAAATCATCTTCAAACGGTCATCTTTCCAACGGCTAGAAGACCTCTCCATAGAACGCTATAAATGAAGATGGTGATTGAAGAACAAGAACATAAGCTTACACGGAAACATCAATAGTCTTCAAGCGATCCAAAACATCTTCATTTGATCAAATAGTTTTTTCATTCTCTCTTTCTCTAAAAAGCATTATCCCCTAGAGAGAGATAAAACTCGAGAGCTTCATTGGTATATCTAAATAGTGTTATACTCGAGTATGTGTTACTCAGCGAAGTAACTAGGCTATTTTAGCAAGGTGAAGAGTTGGAGCTAGATCGTAGCATTGGCTACAGTGAGAGAAGAAGGGGATTTCTTCTAGTTTGTATCTAGGACTCTTTGAAGCTGATAATAGATAGTTAGATCCTAAGGCTATACCCTGGGACGGAGAGTAGGCTATTTGAGCCAAACTTCGTAAACATATCCTCGTGTCGATCTTTTCATTCCGCATTTGATCTTGCTTTATTGTGACTAACTTTGTTTTGTAGGAATACAAAGTCAAGGTCCTTGAAAGTTGTTTCAAAGCCCTTGAAATCAAAGTGTATCACAAAGAGCTTAGATCGACATCAAGACCCTTGAAATTGGTTTCAAATCCTTGAGATTGGTTTTGCAAAAAGTTCTCATACTCTATTGAACACCCCCCCCCCCCTCTAGAGTATCTTTTATCTTGTTTATTCACCTACCTGTTCTTCACTATGGATATGATACACCAAATGCGAAAGTGGAATATTGAAGACTCTCGAGATACAAAACATGATGAGTGTAACACTTTTTAGGCTTTAGATTCATGAATTTCATACCTCTTTCACCATCTCATACATCTCTATTCACATGGAAAGCATTAACTTTTTATATTTCAGCATCTACTTTGGTTTGTTTTGTAACGCCTCGTTCTTTTGGGTGCGTTCCGTTTTTATTTCTCCCAATTTTCGATTCGTTCGTAACACGAGTTTTCTTTTTATTATTATTTAAAAATATTTTTTCTACATAAAAATATCTTTCCGGGTATTTTTTTGTTTTGGTGTACATATACGTATTTCCGTATTTATATTTTGGTTTACTCTTGAAAAGGATCGGAAAGTTATCCCGATTCAAAAATCATGTTCGGCATGTTTAAATGAGTCTATCCTTTTATTATTTATTTTCTTCTTTAATTATTTCTTTTCTTTTTTCTTTGGTTTTTGTTCTCTTTTTCTTCTCTTCAGTCTCACTCTCCTTTGGCTGGTGAGCAGCACCCCGTTCCACGCCTCACTCCCGTCCTTTGGACCTCTGCAAGGCCGACCCCTCGCTTCACTCAACCGACCCCTCGACCCCCTCTATTTCTCTTGTCCCTATGACACAGCAGCCAACCCTTTTCCCCCTCTGCATCACGCCAGCCCCAACCATTCTCTCCCTCTGCTTGTTTTCTCAGCACAACAACCCCCTCTCACTCCTTACCTTTCTTCTATCGCTTAGCCTCCTGCATGCTGTAATTCGCTGGTGAAGGATCCCAGCAGCCACCGGAGACGCCGCCGCTTCACTATGCCGGAGACGGGATCTGCAGCCACCTCTCTCGTTTCCCCTTCTCTCTGATTCTCGCCTGTCGCCGGAGGCCACCCGTACAAAGCCTTGGACCACCATTCGCCGCCGCTCCTTCCTCTTCCTGCACCAATACCGGCCACCTTCCCTTCCTCCGCTTGTGCAAGCCGCCGGATCCCATTCTCCTTTTTATTTCATCTATCGCGTTCAATAGGAAGTGAAGAAGAAGCTGCTTCGGCTATTGTAATTTGGACCCCTCTATTTCCTATTAATTACCATTTTGGCCCTGTTGTTTATTTACATACTTTACCCAGTTTTTATTAGAATGTATATATTATGCCACTACTTTTATATAATTGCAAAATTTGGCCAAAGTCTTATTTTCAGAATATGGTCGAGTTTCGGGAGTTGCATTGTTACCAGAAAAAGTTGTTTTTGAATTTTGATCCATGGTTATAAATTGTTTTGAACACCCCGGAAAATGTTTTGCGAGTTTTAATCTTGTTTTGAAAGCGGAGTTTCCTTATATTTTTTAATGCGTTAATCTTCCTTTCAAAATTAACGTTTACGCTGAAGCGCCCCGATAAAGGCCAACAAATCCGTTCTCAATGTCCGTAGATCGTCTTCCACCTTGGACCGTGTGTGAGTACCTTCTCCCTTGTTTAGTTATGATAGTAGTAGATCATGCTAGGTGGATCTAGCATAACTTAGAGTGAATGTCAAGTAATGGCTTTGGACCTTAGGAAAGTTTGAGGATTTCGGATTTCGTCTTAAGCATGAGTTGTTGTTGATATCTTTTGAGATCGTGAGGACTAGAAGTTGTTAGCCTAGCACGTTATGATTTATGATCTTGCAAGATTGTTGGTACGGGAAGTCTAAGGACTTCTAGCATGTGAGGGAGATGATGATTGTGTGCCTTGTTTGTTCAGGCATTGAGTGTCTTCCTACGAGAAGCTGAGTGCGAGATTTATTTGGTTTAGCTTGGGACGAGGTAAGTCTTCGGACTTACTTATCTTGTATTCTATGTATTAGATTCATTGCGTGTTTGGTGGTGTGTTTTTTATCACTTTTGTTATAACATATAAACCGGTAATAGGACCACCGACCTTTATATATTATTTTGGCCCAAGTGTATGATAAAGGGCGGTGATAACTTGCCTGGCTCCCGCGAGAGCTAGGAGGTTCTTGGCGACTATCCCGTGCTGGTAGACGGTCGGATGTATCAGTACCATTCCATGCCGGTAAGTAGGGACCTAGGTGAGTTTTGGGGATTCTCGTGTCACAAACCTAAGTTGAATTAGAACGGAATACAACTTAATAAATAAAGATAATAAATCGGACTTGTTTGTTGAGCATGATTATATGATTTGATGATGTATGAGCATGTATGTGCCTTCACCTTATTACTAATGCTAAGAATTAAGCTAATGGTTTTAAACAACTTGTGTAGATGCCCCGCGGGTTAGGGACGCCGTCGAGTGAGGTGGAGGAGTGCACATCCGTGGGTCGCCGTATATTATAGGACGGAGGCGTTTTTGGAATTATTCTGATTATGTTTGGTTTTATGGTTTTGGATGTATGGTTTCGAATTTATGTTTTGGGGTTTGTGTCGTTTTGAGGACTCGGCTGAGTTTCCACCTTGTATCTTTACATTTCAGTTTCTCGCATAGATTATAAATGGTTTGAGTTTTGCCTTTATTTGTGCCGTGTTGGTTGTTGTCAAGCTAAGTGTAACACCCCGAATCCGCGGGACTCGGGATGCTACGGGTTGGGACCTCACAATGGGTCCCGACCCTTAGCTTGACAACAATTTCACCGGATCTTGCAACAAGGCACAAATAAAGGCCAAAACCGAAATACATTTTAATGCAGTAAAATGAAAAACCCGAAAGAATACAAGAAAGGACTTCAGCCGAAAATACAACCCCAAAGACTAAACGCCATACATCATACAATAAATACAATACTCAAACTCGACTTCACCCAAAACCAAATCCTAAAATGTATGGAACCCCGGCTACCCACTCTTCCGGATCTCTCGGCCGCAATCCTAACCTGCAATGCAATCTACAACAGTCGGTATAAAACCGTTCATATTCGAAGCATTAGAATCAAGGGGAAAGGCACAAACACAAGTAAATCATCATAAACACACAACATTCTCAAAGCACACAATTCCGGTTTATTATCTTTTTATTATTAAGTCATATCCTGTTCTAATTCAACTTATTTTTAAGACACGAAACCACCGTGGTCCGGCCTCGGTCCCTACTTACCGGCATGGAATGGTGCGGATGCCTTCGACTGTCTAACCAGCACGGGCTAGTCGCCAAAAACCTGCTAGACTCTCGCAAGAGCTAGGCAGATGATGTCACCGCCCGTTATCAATCACATGGGCCAAAATAATATAAGGCCGGTGGTCCTATTACCGGTTCAGTTGTTATAAACGATAAGGAATAAACACACACCACCAAACACACATCAATGTTAATACAAGGAATACGAGCTAAGTAAGTCCGGAGGCTTACCTCGTCCAATAGATAATCCCGCTATATCCCGCTCTCAGCTTCCCGCAGGAAGACACTCAACGCTTGTCAAAAGGCACACGATTAACAACTCTCTCATATGCTAGAAGTCCTTAGACTTCTAGTCCCAACGATCTCGCAAGATCATAAACCATAACTATGCTAGGATAACAAACTCCTAGTCCTCCCGATCTCACAAGGTCATAACCATCACAACATAGGCTAGGATACTCTCGTTCTAGTCTCCACAATCTCAACAATCATACAACCTCAAACCTTATATCCTCTCAAGCTCAACACACAACTTAAATCCATAACAAACTCACAAGATAGCATCAACCCTTAAGCCTTAGAACATTCCACAAACCTCAACCACTCACCTAAGGTTCCGAGCCACTACTTGCATTCACTCTAAGTTATGCTAGATCCAACCTAGCATGCTACTAATACTAAACATAACTAAATCGAGTAAGATCATAAGCTCAGGGAGAGGATACTCACATGACGTCAAAAGACGGAAGACTATCTAAGGATGTCGAGAAAGGATTCATTGGCCTTTATCGGGGCGCTTCCGGGCCTAACACCAAACT
Source organism: Fagopyrum homotropicum (assembly GCA_033239125.1). Taxonomy (NCBI): domain Eukaryota; kingdom Viridiplantae; phylum Streptophyta; class Magnoliopsida; order Caryophyllales; family Polygonaceae; genus Fagopyrum; species Fagopyrum homotropicum. Next base: position 106,920,783 of record BSWB01000002.1, read on the forward strand.
AAACAAATTTAGCTTATACGCTAAATTTGAACGGAATATATAACGTATATAAATCTAAGGTAAAACTCATTTTCAAAAGCCGACGCAAAAATCCCCTAATTACCCTTCTGGGGCAAAAGTACAATCTAGAAACTTGGTCGTAAAACCGTGATTAAAACCTTGAGCCGTAAACCGAAATAAATCCAACAAGGGCACAATATATAGTATAAATAAATATAAGAATAACCCCGCAATTAAAATCCAAGGTTAAAAACCGCTAACACATTTTCCGGGACAATTCATACAATTTCATAAATATGGGTGATATTCTGCAATTAAATTTTCTCGGCCAAATCTGTAATAAAATCCAGTGGGGGCATAATTGCAGAAAATATAAATCTGGACCATAAATGCAAAACAAAAATATGGGTTACAAACTGTAATATCATTAAAAGGGTGGGGTCCGATCTCAAAGTACAAAATAGGGTTCTCAACCCTTCTGCTGAAAACAAAGAGAGGCTACGGACGTTACTATCCGGCGGCTGGGATGCTCTGGGGATCCAACGGTGAGGCGCAACGCAGGGAACTCCGAGAGGGTGGCGAGGGCTTTGTCCGACGGCGGTAGTGGCGAGGGCAAAGGGCATGGGCTTCTCCGGCGTACAACCGGAACCTTACCAGACAAAGGTAAGGCGGTGCATTCTCCTCGGTGGTCGTGGCTGCAAAGAGTGGGTCAAGAGAGAGGAGAGGCCGGCCGAAAGTGGCAGTTGTTGTTGCCTGGGAGTGCAGAGACGTCAACGGAGGAGACAAAGGAGTTTGAGACTTCTGTTGCGCCTGGTTGCGGAACATTTCGACAAGTGTTTCCGGCTAGAGGGGATGGTGAGGTTGTTGGTGGCTGCAGAAAACAGAGGTGGGGGGAGAAGAGCGAGATCAGTTGAGGTCTCGTAGAGGGTTACTCAGATTAGAGCCGCACCAAAGGTAGTTGCACCAGCGGTAGTTGCACCCAAGCCGGGTATGGAGGTTGCTAGGGCTAGAGACCAGTCGAGGTCTCCTAGACCAGATTCATGGTTGAAGGCTTTCAACCAACAACATGTACCCTACTTTGACGGGAAGATAGGGTTAGAGGTTGAGCATTAGATTGGGCACGTGGAGTCGGCATTAGAGGCGATCCGTTGCCCAGAGGAGAGGCAGGTGGAGATAGTCCACACTTTTTTAGAGAGTAGACCCAGTATTGGTGGAGGACGGTCAACAGAGGTGTGACCAGGATGGATCAACTGCTGAGCCTCGTTAGAGAGACCTTTTGCCTGGATTCACTACGGAGGGACAAAGTCCAGGATTTCTTGGAGGCAGGATTCGAGGATGTCCCAGTCATCGAGGCGATTAGACGGTTTCGGGCAGAGTTAGCATTGTTGGGACCCGTTGCACCTCCGACGGACCAGCATGTCTATCTCTTTTCTAGGAGACTGAGGGACTCCACTCGTGCTTACTTGGCGGGATTTCGTTATGATTCATCTACGAGAGGGACCACCCTAGGTATAGGAGGGCAGCACAGTCCGGAGGACCGGACAAGAGACAAAGGACCATACCAGCTAGAACAGGGGCAAGAGTGGCAGGACAGGGACGTAGTCATACTCAAGGACGTCCCGGTCCTCAACAGTCGATGCTGGCGTTCATTCGGGAGCGCCAGTGCTTCAGTTGCGGAGAGTTTGGACACGTGAGGAATGCGTGTAAGAGACCATTGGTGACCTGTTTCACTTGTGGGCAGGTGGGTCACCGGGCCACCTTTTGCCGCCAGGGCAAGGCCCAGTCATAGCAGGGTTCTTCATCTGCTACCAGCGCAGGTGGGGGACAGAGGTCACCTTAGTTTTCGGCTCAGGGATTTCAGTAGAGGGGTCAGAGCCACACTCGTACACAGAGATCAGCCTAGGGACAAGGCCGAGGTAGAGGCCGTGGTGGGGGTAACCAGGAGACCAGAGGAACATAGGCCAAGGTGTTTGAGTTGAGGAGTGGGGTTGATCCAGCAGCGCCGGCAGCTACAATTACTATTCAGATTCATGGTCTTCCAGTTCGAGTTTTATTTGATACGAGTGTCACACACTCTTTTATATCCAATGATTGTGTAGCTAGGTTGTCCTTTTGTGGAGTTACCCGATGGGGGTAGGGTTAGTGGTACCCGAGAGGTACACGGTTGTCCCATACGTTTGGGAAATTGTGATTGGTTAGCCGACTTCTATGTCATGCACTTGGTGCATGAAGAAGTCATCCTTGGGATGGACTAGATGGACCGTCATCGAGCCGTGTTGGACATCAACTGGAGGACCGTAACGGTTACCACGGAGACGGGACATGAGGTGATTTTCCGAGATTAGGACCTCGGGAAGGCCGGTACAGTCATTAGCGCGGTCCAAGCCGCAAGACTTATCGGGAAGAGATGCGAGGCCTTCTGGTGCTATGCCATGAAGGAGGAGACGGGACCATCGCGGGAGGAGATTCCCGTAACATGTGAGTTTGAGGATGTCTTCGGGGAGCCACCTGGATTACCACCGTAGAGGAGCGTTGATTTTGCTATTGAGTTGGAGCCCGGTACAAGGCCGATCTCCAAGGCTCCATACCGCATGGCGCCGATCGAGATGTTGGAGCTGAAGAAGCAATTCGAGGAGTTAGCCGAGAAGGGTTTCATACACCCGAGCGTTTCCCCTTGGGGTGCACCGGTGCTCTTTGTCAAGAAGAAGGACGGATCTTTAAGACTATGCATTTATTACTGGGAGTTGAACAAAGTCACCATCAAGAACAAGTACCCTCTACCGCGCATTGATGGTTTGCTAGACCAGTTGCAAGGAGCCTCCGTGTTTTCATGTCTCGACTTGAGGGCAGGATATCACCAGCTGAGGGTGAGAGAGGAGAACGTGTCGAAGACAGCATTCAGGACGAGATACGGCCATTATGAGTTTGTCGTGATGCCATTCGGGCTCACGAATGTACCCGCCGTCTTCATAGAGTTGATGAACGGCATCTTCATCGAATTCTTGGACCTGTTTGTGGTAGTGTTCATAGATGACATCTTAGTATATTCTCGGAGTAAAGAGGAGCATGTGGGACACTTGAGGCCGGTGCTTTGAGTCCTTCAGGATAGGGAGCTTTACGCTAAGCTCTCTAAGTGCGAGTTTTGGATGTCCGAGGTGGCATTCCTAGGTCATATAGTTTCTGCCGAGGGTGTCATGGTTGACCCGGCGAAGATAGAGACCGTTTATTCATGGCCGCCTCTTAAGACGGTCAAGGAGGTGCGCAGTTTCTTGGGCTTAGCGGGATACTACCGCCGATTTGTTGAGGGTTTCTTCATGATTGCACGGCCACTTACTTTCTTGTTGAGGAAGTCTACCAGGTTTTTCTAGTCCGAGCCTTGTCAGCGTAGCTTTGAGGAGCTGAAGAGAAGGTTGACCTCCGCTCGCGTTTAAGCCCAGCTTGAGGGGCGTAGAGGATTTTGTAGTGTATAGTGACGCCTCCAAGCTAGGCTTGGGGTGCGTTTTGATGTAGAGGGGTAGGGTTATTGCGTACGCTTCTCGACAGCTGAAGTTGTACGAGGATAATTATCCCACCCATGATCTTGAGCTAGTGGCAGTGATTCATGCCCTGAAGATCTGGCGACATTACTTGTATGGGGCCACGTGCCAGATCTTCACAGACAATAAGAGTTTGAAGTATATATTCACTAAACGGGAGTTGAATAACCGCTAGAGGAGATGGTCAGAGCTGATTAAGGATTTTGACTTGGAGATTTTGTACCATCCGGGGAAGGCGAACATAGTCGCCGATGCTTTGAGTAGGAGGACTCCTCGAGAGGAGGTGGTAGCTCGGCTTACGGTTTAGGCTCAGTTGCAGAGGGATTTGATGGAGTTAGAGATGGATATCCGGTTCCCGGATACGGATTGTCACTTGTCCGAATTAGAGGTATTACCTGACTTGTTTGGAGAGATCCGACAGAAGCAGGAAGGATGTCCCATTTTGACAAGGATTCGGGACAGGATGGTCCGAGGAGAGGCACCGCAGTTTATCACAAGAGTAGACGGGTTGTTGAGACGTCAGGGACGTATTTGTGTAACGTCAGACCCAGAGTTGAGATAGCGGATTTTGCAAGAGGCAGATTCTACTCCTTACTTGGTGCATCTAGGCACGAGTAAGATGTACTAGGATATCAGGAGGTCTTATTGGTGGGGCGGGCTTAAGGCCGATGTAGCTAGATATGAGGCCAGATGTGCGACCTACCAGCAGGTCAAGATCGAGCACTAGAGACACGGGGGAGAGCTTCACCCACTACCTGTGCCGTAGTGAAAGTGGGAGGATATATCCATGGACTTCATTACCGGTTTGAGACCGAGTAAGAGCTTTGATGCAATATGGGTAGTAGTGAATCGGTTGACGAAGACCGCACGTTTCATCCTTATTCGGGAGACGTGGCCGGTGAGTCGTCTAGCTGAGGAGTTTGCCCGTCAGATTGTGAGGTTACATGGAGTTCCGAGGACTATCATCTCGGATAGGGACGGACGTTTTACCTCGAGGTTCTGGCAATAGGTGCACGTCACCCTAGGTTCGAGTCTTCATTTCCCCACCGCATATCATCCACATACCAACGGCCAATCCGACCCGGATTATTTAGATCTTAGAGGACATGTTGTGGGCATGTGTGCTAGATTGGGGGCAGGTATGACAAGACCACCTTTCATTGGTGGAGTTTTCATATAATAACAGTTGGCACGCATCGATTGGGATGGCACCGTATGAGGCGTTGTATGGACGGAGATGCCGCACTCCCTTGTGTTGGGATGAGCTGGGCAATTCTACCGTTGTAGCTCCAGAACAGGTACAGGATGACATGGCTAGGGTTGCTTTGATCCGAGAGAGGATGTTGGATGCGCAAAGCCATTACAGGTCGTGTGCGATAGGAGGCGTAGGCCACTCGAGTTCAGGGTAGGGGCTCAGGTGTGGTTGAGGGTATCACCGACACGAAGCGTCATGCGATTCGGCATTAAGGGGAAGTTAAGCCCCCAATATGTCGGTCCATTCGAGATTTTGGAGAGAGTCGGAGAGGTGGCGTACAGATTAGCGTTTCCACCGAGGTTGGAGGGTATCTACCCCGGTGTTTCATGTATCTCAGCTGAGAGAGTACATACATGACCCGAGGCACGTCATTAGCCACGAGGACCTAGTGGTAGAGCCGGACCATACTTTCGCGGAGCATCCGATAGCGGTTTTGGAGCGTAGTACCGCCTTCGTTCGAAGGAGATACCGATGCTGAGAGTGTAGTGGTCGAGGCAAGGAGCCGACGAGGCTACTTGGGAAACGGAGGATAGTGTCCGGAGGAACTATCCCGAGTTTTACACAGATTTAGTGACATCTATAGGACCGTCGGGTTAGTGCAGAGATCTTTTCTTAGTTGTACTTATGTGATTCGTGGCATGACATGATGTGTGTGTTTCTTATGAGTATGTCTTGCGAGTCTTGATGCTTTCGTATGAGTAGACTTTGGATTAGAGGGACGTAGTTACCACGTTATAGTATTCCAAGAGGGTATCGAGACGAGTTTGTTTGAGAGTTCCGCGTTTAGCAAGTTTCGGGTCGAAACTTTTTTTTAGGAGGACCTGTTGTAACGCCCCGTTCTTTTGGGTGCGTTCCGTTTTTATTTCCCCCTACTTTCGATTCATTCGTAGCACGAGTTTTCTTTTTATTATTATTTAAAAAAAAATTGACATAAAAATATCTTTCCGGGTATTTTATTGTTTTGATGTACATACCGTATTTATATTTTGATTTACTCTCGAAAAGAATCGGAAAGTTATCCCGTTTCGAAAATCCCGTTCGGCATGTTTAAATGAGTCTATCCTTTTATTATTTCTTTTCTTCTTCAATTATTTCTTTCTTTTTTCTTTGGTTTTTGTTTTCTTTTTCTTCTCTTCAGTCTCTCTCTCTAGGCATGTCCACGGGTCGGACCCGCCGGGTCATGGGTCCGGGGAGGGTGACCTGGACCTGGACCCGGACCCGTGTATCTGGCCGACCCGCCGGGTCGGCGACCCGCTGGGTCACGGGTCAGACCCGGCGGGTCGACGGTCGGCCACGTAAGATTAAAAAAAAAATTGTAAATAAACTTTAAAAAATTAGAAAATAAATATAACATAAAAATTGAACTTAAACTTAAAAAAGGAGAAGAAAATAAACTAATAAAAAATAGGACTTAAATTTAAAAAAGAATTTTATAAACTAATAAATAGAGGACTTAAACTTAGAAAAATTGGACTTAAACTTAACTTAAGTTTAAGTCCAATTTTTCTAAGTTTAAGTCCTCTATTTATTAGTTTATAAAATTCTTTTTTAAACTTAAGTTACTTAAGTTTAAGTAATTAAGTCTTAAACTTTTTTTTAAAAAAAAGGGAAGAATTGGGCTTGAACCGGAATCCCGGTTGCCTACGTATCCTCTCGGGGAGGAGGAATCAAAGCCCACGTAGTTCTCTTACCTTTGTTTATATCCCCGATTGGCCCTTACCTTAGTCGGACTCTCCCGCCGATACATCCGATGGCGTTTGTTGTCGCTCGTCGTCATCTTCGTCGCCTTCCTCCGCCGAGAGGTTGTTCTTTTGTGTTCGCATTTCTGCTTTCCTCCAATCGGCTAGGAGGACTTGTGCCTCCAACGTCTCGGGCAACATGTTTGATCTCATCGGATCGAGCACCTTTCCACTCCGGCTAAAGGTTTGCTCAACCGCTACCGTTGAGGCGGGAACGGCGAGAATTTGTTCTGCGATCCTTGAGAAGGTAGGGAGCCTCATTCTTTCCGGTCGGCTCCACCATTCTAATATGTTGAAATCCTCCTCTTCTTCATCATTGGCAAACTCAAAAGAAATGGTTAGATATTCGTCGAGTTCCGAGTTGGAACTCGACGTGGTTTTTGCCCTTTTCGGACCAAACAAATCTCTAGCCATTGATTTAAATTTAGATGAACTTGAAGATGAAGAGCGAGGAGGGGGTTGAGAAGATTGACCTCGATCGGAAACACGATATTGAACCAATAATTCATCAAATAATTTTCTAACATTACCAATTATGGTAGAAACATGACAATCGGGATGTTGTTCTAAACTTAAAAATTCATAATAACTTTCTAAAAATTGTTTTAAACCATCCATTTTACGTCTAGGGTCTAACACAAATGCAACAAGAAAAACATCGGGAATGGTTGTATAATAAGCTAACCATTTACTTCGCATTGAATAAATAGCTTGTGAAATATTTTCAATTAAAAGACCTTGTTGAATTGCAAATGCAATATTTATTGCTACATAACAAAATATGTTTGAAGTTGGTGTATAAACATAACTAAAAGTGTTAGTAGCATCATAAAAATATTTGAAAACCTCCATTACATCTCTTGCTAAAACCCAAGATTCACCGAAAACAAAATCACCGTCAATATGCTGTGTGGCAAAACTACATAAAAGTTCTCGATATTCATATGATTCGTAAATCATTTTGTAAGTAGAGTTCCATCTTGTACAAACATCTTTTGGAAATTTTTTAGGATAAACGTTATTTTGTTTACAATATGCATACCATTTACTACGTACACTTTTTTAGACCAAAGTTCATTAAGAATATTTCGAATAGGTTGTACTAAATCTCCAACATATGCTAAACCGTCTTGAACACACAAGTTTAAAATATGAGCGGCACACCTAATGTGAAAAAATTTACCTCCAATCGTCGGCTTACAATAGTTGGTTAAATCTCTAATGGAAGCCGTGTTAGCGGAGGCGTTATCAAAACCGATTGAAAAAACTCGTGAAACTAATCTATATTCTTCCAAAACATTTGCAATCAAACGGGTAATGTTTTGGGCGGTGTGTAGTTCGTTGAAAACTCGTAATGCTAAAACTCTTTTGTTTAAAATCCAAAATTTATCAACAAAATGACAAGTAATACCCATATATGAATTTTTTTGAAAACCGTCGGTCCAAATATCACTACAAATAGAAACTTGAATATCACCGTTGTCCATAAAATATTTAATCAATTCTTCTTTACGAATTTTATATTTATGCATCATTTTTCTTTTAGCGGTTTGGCGAGAAATCGGTTTATATGCGGGTTGAGCATGATTTTGCATCCAATTATTAAAACCAACATTTTGTGCAAAACTAAATGCTAAAGAATCTACGGCAACATTTCCGAAAATGCATCCATAGAAGAAGAATGATCATATGTAAATAGAGAAGGAGGTTGGTTAGAAGTAGATGCGTACCCGGTAAGCTGTGTTTGCCCTCGTGCTAATCCCATTTTCTCGGGATGCTTGTTCCGGATATGCCTCTTGTAGTTCCCGTAGCCTTCTCCCTTTTTGTGCTTGTATTGTGTCGCACAAAAATTGCATTTGGCATAGAAAACTCCATTGGCATCGGGAGCACCCTTTGTAAACCAAAATCGGAAGACCGCCGCCGTTAGTTGAGTGTTGTTCAACGGCGGCTCCTCCGGCTCCGGCTCCTCCGTGAATTGGGTCTCGGATCCTTGGGTGTTGAGGAAAGTAGGTGATACCGTGATATCCTCCTCCTCGAAGATCTCGTGATCTCCACTTAATAAGTCTCGCCTTAAATCCGAACCGGTTGGAGGACCGCTAACGGAATGCCGTTCTCGAATAAAACCTTCGCCGGATGAAGGACCGGCACCGCTAACGGAACGTCTTCCTCGGCTAGACATTTTTTTTGAATAATAGAATGTAGTAGTAAGAGTGGTAAAATGAAAAATAAGAGAATGAGAATATGAGATTAGGAGAGTAATTGAATGTAAGAGTTGGAAATTATGGAGAGATTGAGAGAGTGAATAGATGATTGAATGATGAGAATTGGTGTGAGATGATATGAATTGAGTTTGGGGTATTTATAGAATTGTTTTTAGGTTAGATTTATTAAACTAAATTGTTTTTTTTTTCATCAAACTAGCCGTTGTAACGGCTACCCAACGGCTATATAGCCGTTCGGATTTTTTTTTTAAAAAAAAGTAGCCGTTACGGGTCGAGGGGTGACCCGTGAACCGTGGACATGCTTATCTCTCTCCTTTGGCTGGTGAGCAGCACCCCGTTCCACGCCTCACTCCCATCCTTTGGACCTCTGCAAGGCCGGCCCCTCGCTTCACTCACCCGACCCCTCGACCCCCTCTGTTCCTCCTGTCCCTATGACACAGCAACCAACCCTTTTCCCCCTCTACATCACACCAGCCCCAACCATTCTCTCCCTCTGCTTATTTTCTCAACACAACAACCCCCTCTCACTCCTTATCTTTCTTCTATCGCTTAGCCTCCTGCAGGCCGTAATTTGCTGGTTAAATAGCCCAGCAACCACCGGAGACGCCGCCGCTTCGCTGTGCCGGAGACAGGATTTACAGTCGCCTCTCCCTCTTCCCCTTCTCTTTGATTCTCGCTTGTTGCCAGAGGCCGCCCGTACAGAGCCTTGGACCGCCGTGCATCGCCTCTCCTTCCTCCGCCTGCACCGACGCCGGCCACCTTCCCTTCCTCCGCCTGCGCAAGCCACCGGATCCCTTTCCCCTTTTTGTTTCATCTGTCGTGTTCAACAGGAAATGAAGAAGAAGCTGCTTGGGCTATTGTAATTTGGACCCCTCTATTTCCTATTAAGACCATTTTAGCCATGTTGTTTATTTACATACTTTATCCAGTTTTTATAAGAGTATATACTTTATGTCACTGCTTATATATAATTGTAGAATTTGGCCAAAGTCTTTTTTTCGGAATATGGATGAGTTTCGGGAGTTGCATTGTTACCGAAAAAAGTTGTTTTCAAATTTTGATCCATGGTTATAAATTGTTTTGAACACCACGGAAATTGTTTTGTGAGTTTTACCCTTGTTTTGAAAGCGGAGTTTCCTTACATTTTTAAATCTGTTAATCTTCCTTTCAAAATTAGCGTTTAAGCTAATTTTGCTTAGTGTTGGTCTTAGGTCCGGAAGCGCCCGATAAAGGCCAACGAATTCGTTCTCGACGTCCGTAGATCGTCTTCCACCTTGGACCGTGTGTGAGTACATTCTCCCTTGTTTAGTTATGATAGTAGTAGTAGTAGGTCATGCTAGGTGGATCTAGCATTACTTGGAGTGAATGCCAAGTAATGGCTTTGGACCTTAGGAAAGTTTTAGGATTTCGGATTTGTTCTTAAGCATGAGTTGTTGTTGATATCTTTTGAGATCGTGAGGACTAGGAGTTGTTAGCCTAGCACGTTATGATTTATGATCTTGCGAGATTGTTGGTACGGGAAGTCTAAGGACTTCTAGCATGTGAGGGAGATGATGATTGTGTGCCTTGTTTGTTCAGGCATTGAGTGTCTTCCTACGGGAAGTTGAGTGCGAGATTTATTTGGTTTATCTTGGGACGAGGTAAGTCTTCGGACTTACTTAGCTTGTATTCTATGTATTAGATTCATTGTGTGTTCGGTAGTGTGTGTTTTATCGCTTTCGTTATAACATATAAACAGGTAATAGGACCACCGACCTTTATATATTATTTTGGCCCAAGTGTATGAATATTGGCGGTGACAACTTGCCTGGCTCCCGTGAGAGCTAGGAGGTTCTTGGCAACTATCCCGTGCTGGTAGACGGTCGGATGCATCAGTACCATTTCATGCCTGTAAGTAGGGACCGAGGTGAGTTTCGGGGATTCTCGTGTCACAAACCTAAGTTGAATGAGAACGGGATACGACTTAGAAAAATTAAAAATAATAAACCGGACTTGTTTGTTGAGCATGATTATGTGATTTGAAGATGTATGAGTGTGTATGTGCCTTCACCTTGTTTCTAATGCTTAGAATTGAGCTAACGGTTTTAAACCGCTTGTGTAGATGCCCCGCAGGTTAGAGACGTCGTTGAGTGAGGTGGAGGAGTGGACAGCCGAGGGTCGCCGTACATTATAGGACGGGGGCTTTTGGGATTATTCTGATTATGTTTGGTTTTATGGTTTTGGATGTTTCGGATTTATGTTTTGGGGTTTGTGTCGTTTTGAGGACTCGGCTGAGTTTCCACCTTGTATCTTTACATTTTAGTTTCTCGCATGCATTATAAACGATTTGAGTTTTGCCTTTATTAGTGTCATGTTGGAAAGGTCCGGTGAAATTGTTGTCAGGCTAAGGGTCGGGACCCATTGTGAGGTCTCGCCCGTAGCATTCCGATATCCCGCGGATGCGGGGTGTTACATGTTTCGTGTTTCTGGCATCTAAGACCAATTATGGTGCATAATGGTATGAATATACCATAACACTAGGATTCAATCTTCCCTGGAGTCAGATAATACAAGGAAAATCATGATTGAGTTAAGATTGAAGAATTCAAGTGAAAACCATTATAGATGGATGCCATTTTATGAAGGTCTTTCAAAGACTCCCAATTTCGACCATCTTCCCTTTGGATTTGGACAATCTTGTCAACTGCAAGTAAACTTTTGAAAGAGATTCAAAAGTAGTACCCATGGGTCATGTAATTTCAACTAGATCAATGGGAAAATTAGTTTTATTGAGTTATCGAAGAAGTTGTCGGAACAAAAAACATTAATGCCAGGCTTACGCCCACCTTACGAGCAAGTTACGACCGTATGGTTCCCGTAAGGAGGCCGTATCGCATATCGCCGATTAGAAAATTAAAAATCTTTGATTGTAACTTTGGAAGGTTATATTTTGTGTAACCCTACACTCCGAAAGTTGTCTATATATATAGATATTATTATGTCAGTCGTAGGTTAGATACGTTGATTCATCTAGAAGTAGGCATCACTCAAATTTCTCCTTATCATAGTCGCGAAGTAGTTGTTTGATTTGCTTTGAAGGTTTTCCTTCTTGGAACCACACAATTGTGAGTTTATGTCTTTCTTGATTCTATATATTGTTTTTGTTTTATATCTAATCATGTCTGGCTAAATTCCTTATGATCTAAAGATTGAATGATCTCTATAATGATTTAGTTTATTGTTTCCACATATATTTTTTTGAATTGAGATTATGATATTTTTTTATTTTCAAAGTGCTTCATTCTACCTTTTATTTACATTCGAAAAAAATGGTGTTTATAATTAGTTTAGATAAAACAAGTAAAGAGCCAAAAGTAAAGTTTGTTTTATTGGATTTATTGAAAAGAATTTGGTTTTTACAAAACTAGTTTGTCAAAGTTTTTAGGACTTCTAACTATCGTAGAAAGGTCCGGTTTTTGTACATTTTTCTAATTAAAAAGCCAAAGTGAAAGTTGTTTTTGGTCTTTTCTGAACTTCTAAGTGTTTAATGTGATTTCCTATACTTGTCAAACCGCTGAATTGAGAGTTACACGAGTTGAAAAACACGGTATTTGTCTATCTATGTCAAAAGCTATTTTAGGTGATGACATGTAATTATCACATATCAATTTTGATGAGTTATATATACACGAGATGAAAAGCACGGTTTTTGTCTATATAAGAATGTTATTGCACAATAAATACAAACCTTTTTTAGAAGACTTTGTAATGCTCAATGAAATTGATAATCAATTGACTAACAATAATTATTAAAGAAAGATAATGCTCCAATAGTTACTATACAAGATGGTTGTTTGTTTTGGCAATTAACAAGTCAATATTGTTTTACGTGTTGCGATAATAATTGTGAAAAGAAACCGTACGAAAATTTGCTTAACAACTTTTTACATTAGTTGAAATATCAATTGTAAGTATCACATTTCAAATACTTATTACAAGAAATATTTTGCACAATAAATGCAAAAGAAAATTTGGAGACTTTTTAATGTTCAATGAAAATAATAAAATATATAATATAAACAACCTTCTATCTTATACGAAAACATATAAAGAAAGTTTTTGCCTAATGTCAAAAATCTTGGGGGTAAATGTTCGATAAAAAAAATGAAAGGATGTGTAGAAAGGAAGTGTGCCTAACAATTTTCAAAAATATTTGGGAGTAAATACTTATAACTTATATTATTTTGGGTGATAAGCTTCTTATATCGTGTGTGTGTGTATATATATATATATATAGATCGAACTATTTACCCTATACACTTTATAGAAATAATAATTTCATATTTTGGGTGATATGCTTCTAAGTAAAACGGTATATATGTAACGTCCCGTTTATTGGGTGCGCTTTTTATATTTATTTTCCTACTTTTATCGATATTTTTATTAGTAAATATTTTATGGGAATAGTTTCTATATGAAAAACTATATTTTTACGGGTATATATTTTGTAGATATTTTTTCCGTATATTATTTTACGAAAATAATTTAATAAAAATAAAACTTTGATGGCAGCTCTAATTGATTGTTGACCGTCTATTTTACACGTGTTGATAATACATTATTTACTTGTTGATATAACAAAGAAAATTGGGACTTTTTTATTATTGACAATCCATTTTACATTGGGTGAAAATACATTTTACACTTGTTGACGATAAAAAAAATTTATGAAAATACAATTGTTGCCAATACATTTTACCATTATTGACTGTCAATTTTACATTTGCATTGTCAACAAGTGTTGGCAAACAACTTATTGACAATCAAAAAAAATTATATATATTATTTAATAAGTGGTTAGAAACAATAAAAAATTGAAAATTTAGTGGTTAAGTCTTCAAAATCATAATCAACTAGGTTAGTTAAAAAAACTCACCCTAATTAATATATATATATATATATATATATATATATATATATATATATATATAATTATAGCATTTATTTTATTATTTTGTTATAACCTATCTTTTGCAATACATGCACTTGCACATCTTTTTTATAATTCAGGAATGATTTGTCTAACTTAGTCAACTTTTCACACACTTTGAGCCTCTATGTAATCACGGTCAGCTAAAATAATCTAGCAGTTACCGAATTTAAAATACGCCCATAATCTAAGGCATGTGTAGTAAAATCAGATTATTGTTGTGATTGTGGTTGTAAACGAATGTTTTTTTTACATTTGTTGTTTATAAAAAAAATTCTTGTATATGTATTTCATTAAATGGTTCAATTTAGTTTCGATTTTGATTAAAGATCAAAATACCATCATATTATTTACAAGTGAAATTTGTTCGTTTTGTGAGCCATTAGTTTCTCTTCACAAAGGTTGAACTACAACCCTACTTCTAGAGGGGTAAGAATAAGTCCAAAACCGAACCGAACCTAAAACTAATTTTTGTGAAAACAAGAACCAAACCTAAAAAGTAGGTTTGATTTCGGTATGGACCTAAAATCGATTTGTGATGATATATGGCCCGAAAACTGAATCTATAAGGATTGGTTTAGGTTTTGGACCTAAAAACACATTTACAAAATATCGCACCGGAAGAGAAAATATAAAATAAAGAATCTAGCTTGTACAAAGATGACATTCCAAATTTGAGAAGAATTATAGATCCAACAAGTGATTAAAGAAAATTAAATTAAACGGCAAGGAACCAAAATTAATAAAATAATATAAGCCTCATTTTCATTTCTGAACTTGATTAACTTCACATGTTACAGATCGTTAAATTTTAATGTGGTTAAGAGGGTTATGAGAGAGTAAGAGGGGAACCAAAATGTTGAGGGCCAATAAGAAGAAGTATGGTTGCGATTAGCACCGACAATGACCTGAGATGGAGGAGTAGCACACCACTAAATAGTGGATGGATAGTGAGTCGAGTTTTCTAGTGTGAATAGGTAATGTTATAGAGTAATAGTGGAATAATTTATGTTATATGTGTCATGTATCTAATCGGAGTTGTGGTTAGGGGTGAAATGCCACTCGAATCCAGAGCTAGCTGGTTCTCCCCGAAATGCGTTGAGGCCCAGCAGTTGACTGGACATTTAGGGGTAAAGCACTGATTCGGTGCGGGTCGCGAAACTATGAATTTAGTTTTAGAGAAGAACTGAAGGGTTTAATTTGGTTTACTCTCGCCAATGACGTTGGAAGATAAAGAGTCACAAAGAGTTAAGGGGATATTAGGCTAAATGGTTTGAAGGTGCCGGGGTCTTACTAGCTTAAAGGCTTTGAGTACATCTATAGGTGTAAATTAAATCGATTCAAATTGGTTTAAACCGGGGGAAAAAAATCGGTTTTAGACCAAATTTAACCTAAAACCGATAATCAATAAATCTTGGACAACAAACCGAACCTCTTATAAACGGTTTAGGTTCAGTTTGGACCGAAGTCGTCGGGTTCGGTTCCATAAACCGAACCGATTATAGTCATCCTTACCTACTTCAACCCTACTTCGATTCAACAAGCATATCTTGATCTCCAAATTTGTAGATCTTGCTCCTCGAAGCTTGCTGAATGATGAGAATTACGTTTAGGGTTGTTGAGGCGATGTTTGTCGTCCCATACGAAAGGAAGAAATTCGTTGCGCAATCCAGATTTTGATGGCAGAGGAGAGGCAAGTCTATTACGGGAGGTTAGAGCTTGGAAAGTTGGAGAGGAGAAAATTTCTCAATGGCGAAGGAGAGACATTAATTTTGATTTCTCTCCTGATTTCCAGATTTTATTTATTTCTCCCTTGATTTCCATATTTCTCTTCACAACACCCCTGAACTTCAGAGAAAGAGGAAGGAAGAAGAGGGTATATCAGATCTAAACTACAAATCTCCCAAAACCTCATCGAGATTTCAAAATTATGGTTTTCAAATCCTTTGCAAGCCTATCTTGAACCCATTGTAAACCCAAACTAAACACCGTCAAATTATTGAAAACGAGACGTTTAAAGACTTGATCTTCTTCATGTATTCAAATGCGCTAGTATCCACTTCAGCTTCTCTCAGTGATGCTTCTACCATGAACATAATTGCGAAACGCAACTTATCCACCTTCTTACCTTTCCCCTTGAGCACGCCCATGAGCTCCTTTCTATCAATAGTTCCTCGCACCATCATATCATACTCTTTTTTGGCATAAGAATCAAGAGCCCGCTCTATAATTTCCCCTAAAAGAACAGTAGCAATGTTGGTGTGTTTATCAATCACTCACTTCCTCTCTCCTGTCCTCTTATTCATTTCAGCAACATCGCGTTTATACTTGTTCAACCGATTCTCGATTTCAACTGCAACCTCAGGAAACTCCAATTGCCCATTTGCCGCCCAAAAAGAGTCAAAACTTACTAACTCATATGCTTTTGTTCCACCCTTCTCTCCCTGCACATTCAACCTATTCAATTTCAACCCAAGCACATCATGAACCAGAGGTTTATACCTAAAATCATGCTGAATACCAACAGCTAACTCAAAATTCCTATCAAATATACACAAAATGGGCCTCTGGAATGAGCTACAGAAACTTCCACCTTCAGTAAACAGATTGTTCTTATTATTAGTCAAAAGATGGTCTCTCAGCTTCTGATCCAACGCAGAAGCCACCATCTCAGCGGGGCCGCCCCGGGGAACCCGAATGATTGGAACCACAGCAAGAGTAGCCAGTACGCAGAACAATCCTCCAACAATCCTTTCAACAATCCCCTCTACCTCCCTATTCCCAGCTGAGGGATCATTCAATTGGACAACACAATTCTTATCCGCAAGTGAAAATAAACTGTCCTCTTGGGCTATAAACTCCAAATACTGATCATGTACCTTAGACATCCGATGAATTAAATCCGATCTCAGCGTATCACATGCGAGATCTTCAAGCAGCGGGCGGGGGATTGAAGAGGAGAAGTTAAGGTGGAACAAATGGTAGAGGGATGTACTGGCGTCAGCGGCGATGCGGCGGACATTCTCCGGCGTAGGGCGGACGAAACAGACTGCGGGAACGTCGGATACAGGCTTGCGATCCTTGTCGATGAGGAAGTAGAGTGTAACCCCGTGCTTTCGAAGGTCCTTGACGTGGATGAGGGGGGAGAGAATGTCTTGGCAGAATTTGTCATAGATCAGGATCTTATAAACCTCCTCGTTCGCCATCCGAGTTCACCGGCTGGTTAAGATTCAGCATCCGGATTATGCACTCTGTGTAACCGTTCCAGCCAACAAATTCAAGAATATTGAGAATCTATAAATCTAAAAATGATACTGATTGTTCCGGAAGTTTCGATCCTAGCATAGCAGAGGAGGATCAAAAGTGGGAGTTTGGTAGAATTACCTGTCTCCTTCTTCCGCAAATCGAGAGACATTTTTCCTTGGGGAAAGAAGATTGTTTGCTTAGCTCGGGAACGAATTTACGTATACTTCTCTACTACTCCATTGCGATGATGGATGGAGAGTTGGACTTGATTGAAGCTTTCTTTCTTTTGCGAGTCCGAGCGGACAGCGTTCGTGGGTCGGAGATTAGATTGAAACGGTGTCGTTTGGACAACTTTGTTCAATATATTTTATTTTTCTTTATAAAGGACATTTGTTCAGTCTATATACAAACCCGCAAATAGTTTGGGAAGGGGTTTAGGGTTTCTACTTTCTACGGTTCGTAAGAGGAAGAAGGCAGGCGAAAAGATGAGTCGAAGCTTGGGAATTCCGGTGAAGTTGATGCATGAAGCCGCTGGGCACATTGTGACGGTGGAGCTCAAGAGCGGAGAGTTGTACCGGGGCTCCATGATAGAGTGCGAAGACAACTGGAACTGCCAGCTTGAGAACATCACCTACACTTCTAAGGTTCCTCCATTCTCTATTTCGTATCAATTCGTATTCTATTTGCCTATCTTGTTTGGGTAATTTATGTGAGATTTTTATGTAGTGTTAGAGCGAATCTTAAATCTTAGCTGGGCTAGGGTTCATAGCTCCTACATTTGGCGGAATTTTTTATGAAATTGAGAGCGGGTGTATAAACTTCTATCGGAAATTCAAGTTTAGATTTGTAGTAAATGGAATACCGGAACTTGTAAAGGTGCCAATTAGGTGCTGGTAATCTTCCCATTGTATAGTGTCTAGGCTTCTGTCTCTCATCCTCTTGCCTGTGATCCATGGCATGAGCTCTCCTATGTTAGTTATTAACGTCTAATGATGAATTCCCCCTTCAAGATGGCATCATGTAAGTTAAATGCCAGCTTATACTTCAATATAAGCAGATAATGCACTTGCCCTTTACAGGATCAATTGAACTGTTTCTTGCCTGGCAACTCTCAACATATTGGTTCTTCTCTGTACCTTTCTTTCCCATGCACTTCAGTGGCTTTACCTGATCTGCTCCCTTGTAAGAACCAAATTTGTTGGAAGAACCAAGAGACTGTTGTTAATGTAATACAGAAAGCAGATGCTTATAGATGATCCTGTTAGAAATTAGTTTGCTCTTAAGATTCTAAAATTACATTTCTACCATCTAGAAGCACTAGTTGCTGAACATGAAATTGTGTTGTTTGATTTACAGGATGGGAAAGTCTCTCAACTTGAGCATGTGTTTATCAGAGGCAGCAGGGTCAGGTAATGTGTAACTACATAACTTAACCACCCACCATTGAGAAGCTACAAATAACCATAGCTGTGCATGAGATTAATTGGGAACTTCTCTTTTGCCCTCTCAGGTTTATGATCATACCTGATATGCTGAAGAATGCTCCAATGTTCAAGCGTCTGGATGCTAGAATAAAGGTACCCTGTATCTTTGTTTAAAATGCGTCATTTTTAGCACATGTTGCCTGTTTTGACTCTTTATGGATTTTTGCAGGGTAAGAGCACATCACTGGGTGTTGGGCGTGGTCGTGCTGTTGCCATGCGAGGAAAAGTAAGCCTTGTTTCTACAAGTCATCCTTTTATGGCATTACTCTCCAGTCTCTTCATAGCATTACTTCTTTTCTTTTCTTTTTTTTTTTTTTTTTTTTACTACATATATTGCACACGCTCTCGAGTCTCTTTCATGGCATTACTTTCTTTTTCTCCCATCTGTAGGCACCGGGGGCAGGACGTGGTGGACCGGGAGGTAGAGGAGCTGTGCCGCCCATTCGGAGGTAAACTTGCATGGTGTGGTGTGTGATTACAATGCTAGCTCTGGAGCCAAAAAGTTGCATACCTTGGTGATAGTTTTAGATGCACCCGCACTTGATTGCAATGTTTGTATGAAGATCGTTATCTTGGGTTGTAGTTTGGCTTTTGTCTACAAACATATATTAGCAATTTGCTATGACCTTTGCCTGAAGATGATTGTAAGAAGTGAGAAGTTTTACCTCGGATACGGATATGTTCGCTGAACAAGCCCTTGATTTGAATCAGGCATAGCCCATCTATTTTTTCAGTTTCTTTTCGTTTGGTATTTGTCGTAGAGGACATTGTGTTCTGTCAGATTCACCGGTGGCGTGGATCTTATAAAGAACCTTATAAACAACCCTCTCGATATTCACTAATTGAGATCACATGTTTTGAACCGAAAACAGTTCATAAACTAATCATCAAACGAATAATAGTTTCGTTCGAGAGCGAAATTTACTTGTCGAAACCAGTGAGTACTAGATGCAGTATTAATTTCATTTCATCAAAGATGTGGTTGAAATTCTCATTACAAACCGATCGTGAAGACGAGCTGGGTGGACGGGGGGGACTAATGCTCGGCATACTTCAAAAACAAGAGGCCGGTGTTTCTTTTCCTGTCATAACACAATTCCATGGATCCTACTTCTGAGTGACAAAATTGACAACTCCGGAAAACCCTCACTTATGGAGCTGCCTACTCTGCTACTGCTGCACTGAAACTTGATGATTCACGTGCAAAACATTATCCAACATTTTAACTGTGCTTAGTGTTGCTACATTTATGCAGCATTAAATTCTTAAAGCACCAAGCTTATCACCTCCATATCTACTTCTCAAGGTGTTGAAGGTTTTCGCGCTTCACCTATTCTTTCGTAAGCCATCTGCGTCCGTGGACTTTAAACCCACCATAGCTTTGATCAATGCTACTTTCACCACCACTGTCGGCATTTGTGTATCCTGATTTCCCGCGCTGTCTCCTTCCTCTTGAGCTCCCGCTATCACTCATGCTCCCATTCAAGAGTGGATCATCTATTCCCCGAATGTGGGGTGGAATAGGAGATATGCAACTATCATCCTTCGTTCTCTTACTTTTATCCTTCTTAATGTTCTCAGAAATCTTATGCAGTTTCAGATTGAATTTCGTAAATCCCTTCTCCACAGGTTCTACAGCTTGGTTGACTACAAACTTGACATCTTTTACAATCTGAAAATACAGGGAGGATAAACATATGATTAGTTTGCTCCATAGCAATCTACTATGATATAGAAAATAAAGAAATTCCAGTAATCATTGAAATAAACGGATTAAATTTCACAGGGTTTTCGGAAAGATAATTAGACAATGAAGTTGTGAAACTTTTTTGAGATTCATGTAGCGTTGCAATGTAAAATCAGGCGTTTGTCTTAAACTGCAAAAGAAGCCTTTTTATAGTTCATGCATAATAAGGTATAAGGAGCACATACATATCCGCCACCACCTAGGACGATATCACGGACACTTTCACCAATCGTCATACTGCTCCTGACATCCAAATCAGGCTGAGGAAGGCGTAGCTTTGTTGGCCGCTCACTATCCCGGATCTCCTCGGGATCAAAAGGATTGTCAGCTGCTACGTAATCTCCAAGAACAGCGACAGCCCCTGGAAAGCGATCTCCCATTAACTCATATGGCTTTGAAGGAAAAACATACAAGTGAACAACTGAAGCAATCCCCATCTGTGCTGGTTGGACAGAAAAGGCACGTTAATCTTGACAGCAACAGTAACTTTCAGACAAGAAAAAAATGACGAAAGAAATCAATATTTGGCTCATTCTTGCATTTAGAAAAACTTTGTTGGGGAAGTTATATTCTCATGTAAAGTACGTATACAGGGTGATTTTTTCTATACAATTTAGGATGGAAACATATGTAGCTGGGAGATATGCACAACAAAAAAATGACAGCTTCAAGAAAGGAATGCACCAAGATGAGATTAGTAATGAACCCTGTTAAATGGGTGATTTTTGTTTCTTTATACACCAACTTCATCAATTTTCTACTCAATTTCAATCTTGCACTGAACAAACACTCATCTGTGCTTGAGAAAACAACATCTGCACACTTTTGATGATATTTGCAAGAATCAACCATCAAATCAATCTATTATCTCGTACAAAGTTGTGAAATAAATATGACCAAACGAATTGCTTAAGCTAGGAAATGAAATAGCACCTACCTCTATACAAATGATGAAGTCTTGAACACTTGATTTAAGTTGCAATGCTAGAGCCAATGGACTCTTAAACAGTCCAAGATCATACAGGATTGCAATTCCAACCCCTTGCCACCATGTTAGAAATACAATGGATTTGAAAGTCAGAAATTTGGCAAGTGGCTTTATATGTTGCAATTCATCCTTTGCAACAGTATAGAACTGCACGAGGCAATACAATGCCCAAGACTGACTAAAGTTTAGGATCACTGCGATGTAAATATACCTACACAAACAAAATTAGTGTAATTAAGTCATACAAGTCTAGGAAACTCTATCGTCGGAACATGGAATACATGTGTCTTGCATCTAAAATGAAAAACAATTTACTCTATTCAGAAATTAAGATGGAGGGGATAGTGGCCTACCCACAGGTCAATTTGAAATCCCCTTCACAGTACACACCATATGCTTGAAGTATGACAGCCAAAATTGCGGTCAGTGTCTTAATAACCATCTGCAGAAGAACGACTGTTTAACCTTCTCATACAAAGGTGAAAGAGGATTAAAAAAGGATAAAGTCAATTTATTTTATAACATACATATTGAATGATTCCAATCTTGATAACTTGGTACAACCACTGACCAAGTTTCCATGGTTTGAAAAATAAGTTCATTGGAAAAGGATGCTTTACAACTCCTTTTTCAGAACTGTGTTCCAAGAGAGGAGTCTTTGAAGCAAGACTCCCTTGCCTCTCCATGAACTCAATTGTCCTCTCCTCACCACCTATAGAAGGAGAACAACATAATGAGGGATGAACGAAAATAAACTTGTTATTATTTGTATTCCATACACTGTTAACACAAGCTGATCAAGATATTTCCTAGTTTATAGTCTAACATATATGCCTTCCAAAAGAATGACAAATAGCTGCAATTAAATTTGCTAGTAAAATTTCAAATACATAGTGATCACATGGTAGCATAGAAAAGTTACCTAAACAAGCCACAAGATATCTTCCAAAGCAATACATGGCGAAAGATTCATAACAATCACGCATTATTTCAATATCTACACTAATTGATGGGTGGATCAATGAAATAATCTGCAAAGAGAGGGAGAGATTACGTTAGCGCAAATGCATGCAGCACATAGTTCACTATTGACAATGATCCAATGGGACAGTTTTCCAAATATGATGCATTATATTTTCAGAACCCTTTTCATAGGTTTTGCTTTGGTTCTGATTGATCATAATATTTTCAACTTACTGATTCAATTGAGTAACACGGAACCATCAGGATAACTCCAATCAAAAACTTTTGCTCCTGAAATAGATACAACAAAGAACAATTGTCTGAATAATTTCACCTTAAATTTAGAGAAATCTATAAGCACGAATTCAAGCTACAAATAAATGAAGGGAGTGCATAGAAAGCCCAACCTCCGGGTCCCTGTAAGCTGATATGTGCTTGTAGAGAAGATAAAGAGAAAGGCCAAGGGTCAAAACGACTGAGGCGCTAGCTATAATCACTGCCCATGACGGCGCTGTGTAATCCGAGCTAAAAAGATGGGAACCAATGGTGATCCTCATCAGATAGAATGTTGCTTTTCAGGTCTCCTGGTTCTAACTGATGAACAAACGATTAATAGCCCTACCAATTATCGCCCCTCTAGTTGGGTTCACCGGTTCGAATCTCACCTAACCACACCCACACAGACACATCGGAACGATCTGTCAGTCAACTAAATACAGATTAATCGAAATATTGACCGACCACTGGAAATTTAATCTAGATGATTCAACAAATTTGTGCAATAATAGTCTATGAATTGAAATTAGTGTTCTGTCAAGGAATGGAAGCCAAATAAGTAGAATTGTACTTACAGGTAGCTTAGGTGTTAGAAGCCTTGGAGAAAGAGAAAGAGAGTAGTGAGAGAATGCAAAGGTGATCCGGAAAATCGAAGAGCAGCGTCACGGTCTGCTTTGAGGTGGTCAATTTCCCACCGGGGAGATGGTGAGGATGCGCAGGTGGAGTTGCAGAAGCAGCGAGAGAGACGAGGATGTAGGGAGAGTAGAGTCACCAAATATCAAAATGAAGCGGAAGATCCGATCCAATGTCATTTCAAAAATGGCAAGAGTAAGTACGTCAACAAATCGTAAGCTTTGTAGCTTTTAAAACTGATACTTAAAGATGGGTAGTGTTTAATTATCCGACATAAAGTCCCAACATAAAAACAAAAGTTAGAAAATAATAGAATTTTTTTCTCAAATTGAATGGGATCTTCAATTTGATTTTCTAAAGTCGTAAACTCACCGTGATAAAATTCACAAATACACGACGGATTTAAAAATCGTAGTCGTCATGACTACATTCTGGACCTACATCATGGACCCGTGACCCGTAGCCGTCACAACCTTCGTTCAAAGTCAAAAGACGAAGCACGAGACGTGACGAAGACGACGAAATTCTCAATCCCACACTTCCACACTCGAAATCAAATGGATCAAGGTGGCGACAGAGGACGCCCGTTCCAAAAGCGGAAACATACCCTGACTGAGGTAAGTGTTTACGAGTTTAAGGTTTTTGGATTTTCGGTTTCGGAATCTTAAATCTCTATGATTTTGCGTTTGTTTGAATGGTGCTTGTTTAGGTTAAATTTGAGTATATTAGGTTAGATTTGAGGAAGAAATCGAAGAAGTTGTACAAAAACCGTTGTGGAATCCATCACCAAGGTTGTTTGTGAAGAAGAGGAACAATGGCGTCACGGTCACGAGTTCCGATCCGTGGTGACAATGTTTACAATGCATTATGCCGGTTTTGTATTAAACTAAATTAAATTAAACCGAACTATATTAAATTAAATTAAATTAAAATTAAATAAGTTGTACTGATTAAAAATAAATAAATTAAAATTAATTATATCTATCAAACAAAGTTAAATTAAATTTAAATATATTTGAAATGTAATTAGATTAAACTTAATAAATATAATATTAATTAAATTAAATTTAGTTTTAGTAAAATGTTTGAATGTAATTATATTAAACTGAACAAGTATAATTAATTAAAACCAATTAAATTGTATTTAAATAATTAAAACCAATTAAATTGTATTTAATTATTAAAATAAATTAGTATTAGTATTAAATATAATTACGTAATGTCTAACTACTATAGATATTAGAGGGTATGGAGAGATGGAGGCGTCCTACGACATCCGTTCGGAGAGACAAAGTGCGGGCGACCGACAGTAGTTCTCAGGTTGCTGGCCCGGCGGCAGAACCACCATCATCACCACAACTGTCAGTGAGGCCGTGTACATCAGAGTCATCCTCCGTTGTTCGTATGGATGTATTACCGGAGCCGACATACGCGATAAAGTCCGAGGGGGAGGTATATGTTATTTTAGGTGGTTGGTGGTGGAAAGTTATTTCCACTAACAGTGAACGGTACCGGCGTCACATGGCTATTGATCCTATGTGCATCTCCTACCCTAATGAAGAGGAGACTTTTATGCACATTTTTCGTGATTGCATGTTTGTTCCCTAGAAATCATCTTGAGTCTTTCCATCGAATGGAATAGGGAGATTATTTTTTGAGAATCTGACTATTACATCGGCCTTGGGCTCGCAAGTTTGATGGAACGTCCTTTTCTATACGACCCTTTGGTGGCTATGGAAATGGAGGAACTCGAAAGCCTTTCGGAATACCGATGAGGTTAGAGATAAGGTGCAGTTTGGGCAAGATATGAGGTGACAAAGTGCTCCTTGCAATGAGATATTCTCTTGGGAGTCCCACCGAGAACTGATGTATTGGTACGGTGAAAAAGTCCTCTGCGGTCTTGGGTGAAGTTGAACATTGACGAGACGTCTAGAGGGTCTCTTGGTATGACAACTGTCGGTGTTGTCATCAAAGATGACTTTGGTGAATGGTGTGTAGGTGTGGCGACAAATATCAGGTTTGGCATTGCTCTTACTGTGGAACTCTAGGATATTATCGCAAGTCTTGAGCTTGCTTGGGAGGAAGGCTTTCACCAAGTACTGGCGGAGGTGGACTCCACTATGGTAATACAACTCATTACTAATGGTGTGAATCACACTCACCCTCTCTTCATCATGGTGTTACAGTGCTAAGGCTTCCCATCCGTGATTGGATTATCTAATTCGGTCATATTTTTCAAGAAGGTAATTAGGTTGTGGTTTTCACTAGCCAACTTTGCTTTCTCTCTTCCTTTAGGTTCTCGTAAGCTTGAAAATCATCCTCTTTGTTCGAGGATTGTTATTTTTGATGACTTAAGGGGTGTTTGTTTCCTTCGCTTAATATGTTTGTAATTCAGTTTTATATATCATAAGCGTTGAGGCGGAGAGACGTTCTTTCCTTTTCACCATAAAAAAATATTTAACATCAATATAAGATATTTGTCCATCAAAATCTATTTTTTGATCCTATGTAATTGATGAATTAGTGATCAAATCTAGTTAGTTTTAAACCTAATACTCTTAACATGTAGATTAATATAAAAATCATTGGTACCATAACACAAAAAATAGATGTCAAATATTTTTCTTCACCACAAATGTGAAACGAGAATAGTTGACCATAACTACTCAATTTGCTAGAAATGATACACTTATGAAATAATGTAAAATTAGCAAATCAGTTCACCTATAAAAATGCCGATGACTAATCACTGCAATAACTAATTAACTACATAGTTTAATTTTCATATCACCTAAAAACTCGCTCATTATAAAATATCTTATTGATAAATTCCTACAATGTACTGGCTACAAAATAACATAAAATAAAATAAATGTTGTGTTTCAATAAAAGTTGATTTTGAGTAAGGAACCGTAATTTTATATCTTTGAAATGGACTAATACAAATGAGACCATGTGGAAATTATTTATTTTAAGGAAATGCAACATGTTGGACCCGTGGGGCAAGGTAATTTCCATGGAAGAAGAAGGTGGGGTGTAAGAACATAATTAGCACAAGGAATTTGGCGCTTAGTGTGTGGTCAAGTCCACCTTTGAGCCAGCCATGTGTGGAGAATTGGTCATAAATCCGCTTTACAAGAAAGCCCTTTCTCCCTCTGCTCTTTCCAATTTGAGGTTCTCTTCGGCTCCGTTTGTCTGTTTTCATTAAGCAGAGATAGTTTATGAGAGCTACAGACACTAAGTAAAAAAACAGATGGGTAATTGCTTGCGTTCTACTTCATCATCTCTTACTTCAACTCCTGCCACCACTGCTGATATCGCTTCAGGTACTGTTTACATATCACAATTTCAACTTTCCTTGATTATTTTCAGTGGTGGGTTTTACTTTTGGAGCAAGACTTTTTGGGTTCCATAATTTGTATGAACTCTTTTATGATGTGGGTTTTATACTATGAAAATTCTCATATAGGCTTGTGTGATGTGGGTTTTATACTTGATCTTCCAAAAATGTATCAGTAAAGTTTGAAATGATGAACAGGTATAAGTGAAACTACAAGCACAAGCAATACTACATGTTCTAAAACCAGCAATTTCTCTAGTAAAAGCCTTTTTTCTATGGCGAGTAGCAGCGGAGATGAGAGTTACCCAGATGGGCGTATCCTGGCCACCCCCAATTTAAGGAGGTTTATTAGTTTCCAAGAACTCAGGGCTGCAACTAGAAATTTCAAGGCTGATACCCTCTTGGGCGAGGGAGGTTTTGGTAAAGTATACAAAGGTTGGCTTGACGACAAAAGGAGCGCTGGCGGCACCTTTGTCGCCATAAAAAAGCTTAATTCTGAGAGTAGGCAAGGTTTTGAAGAGTGGCAGGTATCATCACATTTTGCAATAATACTCTACAATTGAAGAACATATTGTGTTTCTTAAGAACAATATGCCTAGCTGTGGAGTTAGGGTATGAGTTATGACTTGTAATTATATTTGGTGCAGACTGAGGTTGATTTCTTGGGAAGGCTCTCACATCCTAATTTAGTGAAGTTGTTGGGATATTGCTTAGAGGATTCAGAGCTTCTCCTTGTTTACGAGTTCATGCAGCGGGGGAGCTTAGAAAACCACTTATTTGGAAGTAACAATTCTGCAACCAGCCAGCACATTTAACACAAGTAATCACTCGTGATTGATGTTAACACTCTCCTTTATTGCTCTTGTAGGGGGCTCTGCGGTCCAACCCCTCCCATGGGAACTCAGGATGAAAATCGCAATAGGAGTTGCTCGAGGGTTTGATTTCTTGCACGCATCAGATGATCGTGTCATTTTTAGAGATATGAAGGCTGCAAACATTCTCCTGGACGGGGTTAGCTCCAATTGATCGATCTCACTTGTTGATGAATTCCTCAATACAAAATGTACTAAAAAAACAACTCTGGACCTGTTTGTGCAATTACTGTGTTCAGGTCTACAATGCGAAAATCTCGGACTTTGGGTTGGCGAAATTGGGACCTTCCTCTAGCCAGTCACATATTACAACGAGGATCATGGGGAGTTACGGGTATGCTGCACCCGAGTACGTAGCCACAGGTAAAACCTTACTCCTTTAGGTAGATCATTGTTTCCACAAAGTTAAGGACCTGAGTTGAGCGTGATTTGAATAACAGGTCACTTGTATGTAAAGAGTGATGTATACGGATTCGGGGTGGTGCTGGTGGAGCTTCTAACAGGCTTACGGGCCCTTGACACGAGCCGCCCAAATGGGCAACAAAGTCTTGTTGATTGGATCAAGCCTTACTTGTCGGATAAGAGGAAACTGAAGAACAAAATGGATTCAAGGCTGGAGGGTAAATACCCATCAAAGGCTGCCTTAGAGACAGCGAAGCTCGCACTCACCTGTCTAGGCGAGGAGCCGAGGAGCAGGCCTTCCATGAAGGAAGCCTTGGAAGTGCTAGAGAAAATCCAAGAGGATAGCGAGGGAGGAAAAGAACCGAGAAAGAAGCACACAAGGCAAACGCCAGTGCCTAACCACAAGCTTGGCCGAGGACGCTGAAGCTTTTTTGGTGGGCTAAAATGTTGTTTTTTCTAGGTAGCTTCATGTGGTTTCAGATGTATCAACTCTCTCTTCCTGCTTATACTTTTTTTTTTTTTTTTATCATGAAAAGTGATTTGATGTAGTAAATGAAATATGAAAGAAAAATAAAAATCAAAACAGTAACAATATAGCATTATTGAGCAATTCAGGAATATAAAAATTGAATAATCTCTCTCATTTACCTCAACGACAACAAATATTCTGGCTTTCTCCGTGTTAATGAGGAAGTAAGAGATGGAGAAGAAACACAAAAAAAGTTGAACAGATTACATCTATGAGAAGAACTGAGATTGAAAGTCATGAATACATGCCCACATTTAAGAACACGGAGGAAGTAAGTGGTTCATTTTATTTTCACTCTAGTTTACCATTACCATCATTCAATCCAGCAGGTGTGCGTAGTATAGAAAAATAGAGATTCTGGTGAGAAAAGCAGATTCAGCGTCTGCTTTTAACAAATTTTTTTACATATACAATATATGATAAATTAAAAATAGAGAAAATTACCGGAAATCACCCGTTAAATAAGTCATATTGCAACTAACCACCAGCTATATCACTATTTACCGGAAACCACCCGTTAAACATACTCCGTTACCAAAACACCACCACGTGTCAGTTTCACGTCAATATCCGTCTTGTGGGCCCCATTTTATAATAAAATAAGATTTTCTTTCTTTTTTCAGTTTTTCTATTTTAAACTTGTAATTGTTTAATTTTCTTTCAATAATAAATAATTAGAACTAAATTAAAGGGTATGTTTAACGATTAAAACCGCCTCACATTACTACTCTTACTCAACCACCCTCTATCACTTTGATTTGGACGAAGAAGAGACTCTTCTCCAAGTTTTAGTTTGCGAAGAACTTTGGTTTGAGATGGTTCGAACAAAGAATGGAAGATCGCGCTCAAGGGAAGCGACAGAATCAGGTATGTAGCTTCTCTTCTCCAGCCCTAATGAGTAATGTCGTATTTAACTCCTTACTTCTGTGTAACTTCTACTTGATTGAAGTAGTTTTGCATCGTGTGTGTAATTTCGCTTTGATTGAAGCCCTAAATTTGCATCTTCTGAGTGTATCTTTCTCCATTGTTGCATCTGTGTAATTTGGCTTTGATTGAAGAAATTTTGCATATTCTGAATAAATTGCCTTTGATTGAAGTAATTTCACCTCCGTTGGTGATGTTGCATCTGTGT
This sequence comes from Fagopyrum homotropicum, assembly GCA_033239125.1. Classification (NCBI taxonomy): domain Eukaryota; kingdom Viridiplantae; phylum Streptophyta; class Magnoliopsida; order Caryophyllales; family Polygonaceae; genus Fagopyrum; species Fagopyrum homotropicum. The sequence goes on from BSWB01000002.1 coordinate 106,950,116, forward strand.
TGTCTTCTTTTGAGTTTTTTTCCTGTCACTTTAAGGCATCTTAAATGGTATGGCAGAATGTAGGGTCATTGACTGAGCTTTTTTGTACACTAGTGATGTGGAAGAATCTGTAAAAGGAAAGTGAATTGAATTAGGGCTTTTATATTGTTTATACAAGGTGATTCATGTTTGTCTGTAGGGCCACTTCTTATTTGTTTAATGGCAAAGTTGACTGAATTAGGAAACATGTGAATGTTATTTAATTAGGGCTTTTCTTATTGTTTTTCCAAGGCTGAATGTCAGTTTGAGGGTTATGTATGATGGACAATTTTACACATGGCATGATGATTAGATATTTTATAGGAAATCTAAAATTTATTTGTACCCAAATGTTGATCCTGATTTACTGTCCAAAATTGTGTTAGAGACAATGTTAGGGTTGTTGGAATTGCAAGAGATATGGTATTTTAAACCAGGTCAAACCATACATAATGGGTTAACATTTGTGAGAGATGGCAGTGACATTTTGAAAATGGTTGGCTGTATTGGGAGTGATAAACTGGTCCACCTGTATGTTATTTAAGGTGATGAGCCTAGCCCATATTATTTATTTGAGACCCCAAGGCCCAAAAGATAACCTCAACCAACATAGCTCATCCCTAAACTGCCCATTGAGCCTAATATCTAATGCTAGAACCCCTATATCTAATGTCATAACCCTAGTCAAGGATGCTTCTTGTGAAGTACCAATTGAAACATATTACTCAGATGAAGAAGGTTTGGAAGAAGGTTCATAAGAAGGTTCAAAAGATAGGGAAGAGGTGTTAGGTGAGGAGTCTTCTTCTTCAGGTGAAGAATTCACTTTCAAAGACAGTGAAGATGAAGATGATGAATTGTTTGAGAATAATATTGATCCCACTGTTGGTGATGTTGGTGATGTAGCTAAAGAAGTTGGCGTGGATGAGGTTTCTATTGATGAGAAATCACTAGATTCTGATGATTTGCACAGTGTGACAGATTCTGATGGTAAATCATCTTTAAGGTATCCTGAGTTTAATCCAATTAAAGATTTCAAGAGAAAAATATGTTTAGTTGTGGGGATGAGATTTGGGTCTAATGATATATTTAGGAAAGCATTAAGGCGGTATGCTATAGAGAATGGGGTGATTATTACTGTTTGCATAATGATAAAAACAAAGTCTTTGTATACTTAAAAATAAGTGTGATTGTCCTATGAAGCATGCTAGAAAAGTGTGTAAGTGTGGAAAGACTTTCTGTAAGTTCAAGGCTTGTGCTAGGAAAATGGGAAAAGATGGTACATTTCAGCTTAAGAGTTTTAACCCTAAGCATGAGTGTGGATGGCAACATGGAAACACTAAGATAACCTTAATGTGGTTAGTTGACAAATACCTTGAGCATTATAGAGCTGATCCAGAATGGAAATTGAAAGGGTTTATAGCTGCAGTGAAAAGAGATCATCGAATTCTGATCAAATATAACCAGGCTTGGAGAGCTAGGTTTAGGGCAATGTTAATGACACAAGGAGATGCTAGATTACAGTATGGTAGGGTTTGGGATTATGTTGCAACTGTCAAGAAGTACAATGAAGGAAGCTCTATGTTTGTGAAAGTTTGTCTAGATGATCCAGAAAAGCCCTTATTCCAAAGGTTGTATATATGTCCTTTGATGCTTGCAAGAGAGGGTTTATGTTGGGTTGCAGACCAATCATAGGTATTGATGGGTGCCATTTAAGAGGGGCTTACACCAGGACATGTTTTGGTAGCAGTTGGAAAAGATGGGAATGACAATTCTTTCCAATTGCTTTTACTGTTGTTGAAGCAAAAAGAAAGGAAACATGGAGTTGGTTTATTGAGATTCTGATGAGAGATGTTGGGGAAAGCAATCCCACATTTATCTCAAATAGACAAATGGTGAGTGTGATTGTCTGGCTTATATATTTTCATTTAAGTTTAATGTTTTCACATTTCTTCCTTTTATTTTTACGTAATTGCAGGGTTTAATTGAGGCTCTTCATGAGGTTGTTCCAACAACTAACACTAGAGTATGTGTTAGGCATCTATACAATAATTTCAAGCAAAGATTTCATGGGAAGAGTTTTAAGGATGCTATATGGTATGCTGCAAGAGCAACAACTGTTGTTGATTTCAACTATGCAATAAATGAGGTGAAAGAATTAGATGCTGATGCTTGGACATACCTTATGGAAGCAAACCCTACAACTTGGTCTAAGCATGGATTCAAATCATACACCAAGTCAAATATGTTACTCAATAATGTGTGTGAGAGCTTCAATTCTTTCATACTTCAAGCAAGGGAGAAGCCTATTCTGTCAATGTGTGAGTCTATTAGAAGGCAGTTGATGAGAAGATTTGTCACCAAAAAAAAGAAATAATCAAGTATGAAGGGAAGTATACACCAAAAGCTATGAAGAAGATAGAGTTTGAAATGGAAGAAGATGTGAAGGCTTGTACACCTATTTGGGGTGGTGGAGATATGTTTGAAGTTGATCATGTGGATAGGACCTTTATTGTTGATTTGGCTCAGAAAACTTGTGGGACTTGACTGGAATACTATGCCCACATGCCATGTGCTGTATTGCAAACTACAGAAGGAAGTTGGATGATTTTGTGCACTCTTACTACACAAGGGAGATTTACATGAGGGCATATGACAGTATAGTTCACCCTCAACCTGGAGAATCAGAATGGGAATGCACTAGTTACCTAAAGTCAGGTCCACCAAAGTACATTGCACAACCTGGGAGGCCTAAGAAGGTTAGGAGAAAGTCAATGGGAGAAGATCCACCAAGCAGGGTTCGATCTGGCAAGGTGAAGTGCTCAAACTATGGAGGAGAAGGGCACTACAAAAACAGGTGTAAAAACCCACCTAAAGCACCACCACCACCAAAACATGTGAATCATGTTTGGAGGCTAAGGAACCCTAACACTGTGGAGGTTGGCTCTCAGAAAAGAAAATACACAAAGAGGGTAACCTTCTTTTAAAGCTCTCAATTGCTCTTCAAAATTTTTGATCAACCTAATTTGGAATATGTTTTCTTGCAGCCTAAACAGAGCTTTGTTATGAGCATATTAGGAGGACAAGATGTAGGAACACAATGCTCAACTGCACCTGGAGGGAGTTCATCAAGTCAAGGTTCAGAACAAGCGTCAACTCAAGATTTAGAAGGGCCATAAAATATGTTTTCTTAGTCTTTTGTACTGTTAGCCTTTTGTACTGTTATGAATCTGTTAGTCTTTTGTACTATTATGGTTGTCTTAGCCTTTGGTATTGTCTAACTCAGTTACAATATTGCCAATGTGTTGGCCTTTTGTACTGTCATGGCTATTGTCAATGTTATGAATGTCTTATGAATGGTTTCTAAGGCACTGTCAAGGTTTCATGGTTATTTGATGAAGATGATGAATTGTCAAGGTTTTTATGTACTGTCAACCTTCTTATATGTATTGTCAAGGTTTCATGGTTATTTGATGAAGATGAAGATGATAAATTGTCATGGTTATTTGATGAAGATGATGAATTGTCAAGCCTTTTATACTGTCATGGTTTTATGTACAGTCAACCTTCTTATATGTACTGTCAAGGTTTCATGGTCATTGTACAGAATTTCATGGTTATTTGATTACACTGTCAAGGTATGAATTTCATGGTTATTTGATTACACTATCAATGTGTGAGTCTATTAGTGTAGCCTCTGTCAATCTGAGGGACAACATTTGACAATCTGTCAAGGTATGAATTTCATGGTCATTTGATTACATTATCAGTCAAGGTTTCATGGTTATTTGATTGCATAAACCTTGACAATCTGTACATAAAATATCATGGTTATTTGACAGCAAACCTTGATAGATTACAATGTAGCCTCTGTCAAACTGAGGGACAATAATTGACAATCTGTACATAAAAATCTTGACAACAATTGATGAAAAAAGATCATAAACATAACCTTGACAATCTGAGAGACATCAAAGCTACTAAAACCTTCACAATTGCTCATAAGACCTTAAATTGCTATTAAACAATTGCTCATAAATAAGGATCAAACAACTACTCATTCATTAATTTGTAAACAGTCATATTACATGAACCAAGCTACTAAAATCTTGACAACCGACCTTAATGACAACAACTAAAAGATCATCAAATATTTTACAACCTTACAACTTCACAACAACTACCAAACACAATATCATACACAACAAGCCAATAATTGTCATCATCAAACGACTATCATGTTCATTCTTCAACTTTCTCACAAAATTATCATTTTCCAACCTGCATTGCTCATTCTCCATCTCCAGCTCAGATATCAACTTGTTTTTAGAAGCAAGCTCTTCAAGCATCTTCCCAATATTCTCTTGTTCAACTCTTCTTGATTGTCTCAACTCCATGTTAGCAGCATTCAGTTCTTCCTTCTCCCTCACCAACTGTTGGATAACATATGTCGATCTTGGAGTAAGGAACACAAGCTGATTCAGTGAGGCGCAGGGGCGGCTCACCAAAGGCGCAGGGGCGGCTCACAGGCAGGCGCAGGGGTGGTTGTCTGTGCAGAATGTTGGCCCCGACTTCTCTTCGATCCCTTTCTCGACTCTCTGCACGTCTTCAACATACCACAGTAACATATACACATATATACACATATATGATCATCAAAAGGCTAGGAAAGGGCCCACACAAGCTCATCTTGTGATCCTAAGCTAGAAGGAAGAAGAAAGAAGCAAGGAAGAAGGAAGGAAGGAAGAGAGATGAAGAAGAAGAGCTTACAACACAAGCCCTAAGCTGCAACTATGGAGCATCAGCACGTCTATCACCTCAACACAACACCAACAACCTTCAGCAACACCCTCAAGATCAACCACAACCAAAACCACACTCAAACTCTCAAGAACACTCTCACAAGATCAAAGAGGAATCAAGAGGAGAAGATGAAGGAGAAGAAGAACCTAAGGATGAAGCTGGAGCTGAAAAGAGGTAATGAAACCCCTCATCTGAAGCTAAGGGAGGCTTATAAGAGAAGCCAGCCGCAAAGCACAAGTCAAGAGTCAACGAAAGCGGATGCACTCATACAGAGCCGCAGGGGCGGCTAGCCTAAGGCGTAGGGGAGCCTAGCCGCTGGGGCGCCCCAGATGGTGCGCAGGGGCGGCCAGCAGGGTCAAGACAAGGCACACTATAACTCAACTAGGCTCCAAAGACTAAGGCTCTTACACTGAGCACGTACACAAACCAGAAATGAGCATACTAGAAACATAACTCTAATGCATACCAGGAAAGGCTACTACTAGAAACTCTTATCATTCAAATATAATTCAGAATACCAAAGACATAACTTTAATACATACCGGAAAAAAGATAATACCTTTCCCATTATTGCATAGCCTTTGCTTGATTGTCCAAAAGCAAAGAACACATATTTGAATTTGTTTTCTTCATCCAACTCCAATGCTACCAGAGTATTCGGATTAACCTCTTGCAATCGATGTAAGTACACTGTCACACCCTTGTAGTTCTCTTCATATGTTCCTCTTATATTGTCCTTCACGGCCTCTTGTGCCATCCAACATTTCCAATAACTAGCTTCTAAAAATGCTAATTTCTGAAGACACCAATAATTGTCTTAGGATCGGGGAATTTATGTGTATTAGCATACCTGAAAATTGAATATACAATAGCATTTTCATCAATTCATACCTGAAACAAGCAAAACAATATACAATTTAAGATCATATGTGATTAGTTCTTCGTGTATGGAATGAACAAGTGTGCTCTTTGGTATACTTTGTTAGTGTACACACTTTCGATTTCTGAATTTCTGAGAACTATACACGCCACATACAATCTTTATCTAGACATCGGGCAAGAGCAATGTAATATCCGGAAATTTTTATTCCATTCCTTTCCGAACCAAACCGGATTTCGATCTGTTAACCTTTTCTCATTCTACCTAATTGTAACACCCCAAATCCGCGGGACTCGAGGCGCTACGAGTTAGGACCTCACAATGGGTCCCGACCCTTAGCTTGACAACAATTTCACTGGACCTTTCCAACATGCACAAATAAAGGCAAAACCGAAATTCCTTTTACTGCAAATGATATGAAACCCGAAGGAAAACAACAAAAGACTTCAGCCGAGATACAACAAAAAAACCGAACGCGAAATACACGAAGGACAAAACACAACTCAACTCCAACCAAAAACCCTTCCTAAAATGTACGGACACCGGCTGCCCACTCTTCTCGGCCGCATTCCTAACCTGCAAGGCAATCTACAACAATCGGTATAAAACAGTTAGCTCATATTCGAAGCATTAGAATCAATGGGAAAGACACATACACAAGTAATCTTATCACAAGAATACAACATACATAAAGCACACCAATCCGGTTTATTATTTTTGTTATTATTAGGTCGTATCCCGTTCTAAATCAACTTAGGTTGTGACACGAGAGTCACCGAAACTCGCATCGGTCCCTACTTACCGGCATGGAATGGTATTGATGCATCCGACCGTCTACCAACACGAGATAGTCGCCAAGAACATCCTAGCTCTCGCGGGAGCTAGGCAAGTTGTCACCGCTCGTTATCATACACTTGGGCAAAAATAATACAAAGGTCGGTAATCCTAATTCCGGTTTAGTTGTTATAAACAATAAACAATAAACACACACCACCAAACACACATCAATGCTAATACAAGGAATACGAGCTAAGTAAGTCCGGAGACTTACCTCGTCACCACACTCAACTCACGACACTCTGGCTTCCTTAGGGAGGAAGCCCATAACCTGCTCACAAGAAGATAACTATATCAACAACAACCCACTCACAATAGAAGTCTTAGACTTCTATACAAATGATCTACGCAAGACCATTTGACTCTAAATTCTAGAACCGCATCCTAGAATCCCTCATGCTCACATCACACTCAACATAAGCTAGTAATCCTAAGACTTCTAGACCCTCAGATCTCGCAAGATCATAGCTCAGAACGCAACTAGGATAATATGCCTAGTCCAAACAAACCCAACGTTAACAACACCATGCTAGGATAAGCATATCCTAACCCATAAACTCAACAACCATATACTTCAATTCTCAAACCTCACAAGCCTCACAAAGTGACATCAACACCTTAAGTCATAAAACATTTCACAATCCTCAAACACTCACCTAAGGTCCATAACCACTACTTGGTATTCACTCTAAGTTATGCTACATTATCCAACCTAGCATGATACTAATACTAAACATAATTAAATCGAGGGAAAGGTAACTCACACGATGCCGAAAAGGCGGAAGACGATGGATGGATATCGAACTTGGACTCGTTAGACCATTGTCGGGGTCGTTTCCGAACCTAACACCAAACTAAACAAGTTTAGCTTTAAAGTCTAAACTTAGTCATCATATATACAATACATATGGTATAAGAATAACACTGTAATTGAAATCCGAGTTTAAAAATGACAAATACATTTTTAGGGCAAATATAAGAATTTCATAAACTTGGGTCATTTCCGTAAATAAAACATTGGGCATTTTCTGTACATATACAAACAGGGGCACTTCTACAACTATAATAAAGTTGGGTCAATTTTGCAATTATAAAAATATGGGTCCATCCAGTAATTATACCAAATTAGGGGGGCGATTTAAATTAACCCTAAAGGGTTTTCTTAAGACGCGCTTCCAAGCTTGCTGGGGAAGGAGAACGCAGTATCGGCGGTGGTGGCTCCTGCAGGGCTCCGGAGGACGATGGTGGCTCCCTGCTCCGGCGTTGGCGACTCCAAGCTTCGGTCTCGGAAATGGTGAGGATGATGGTGCTGATAGATGAACGAAGCAGATGGAGACCGAGTGGAGGCGGCAAGGTTCTCCTCCGACGAAGATGTTTGCGCAGGGGACCAGATTCCTCTATCCTTGTTCTCCGATTCCGGTGGTAGCAGATGGCGACGACAAGCTTCCTCCGGCGACTGCAGACCTGGGTGAAGTTGCAGGGACACGAGGAGGTTGGTGGTTGCAGCTAGATGGAGGCTCGAGAAACAGAGGAGGGTAGAAGGTGGATCCGGTTGGACTTCCCGGTGGCAGGGCACAACGACGGCGGTCCGATAGTGGTGTTTGCTCGACAGAGGGGGAGAGTTAGATGGTTGAGAGGCTGCAGCTGTTGAGAGTTGAGAGATATGAGTGAAGATACACAGGTGTCTGGCCGAGCCCTTGGCGGCGGATCCCGACTCCGACGATGGCTCGAGTTGCCTCTCACTAGCGGCGCTAAAGGTGGTCGAAACGGGCTGGTTTGTGCCCTTATTCAACTAGTTGTGGTTAGCCATTGGATGAGTGAGGGGCTTGAAGGTTAAGAATAAAGAGCAGAGCTGAGGCGAGGAGAAGAGAATATCAGGCTGGAGAAGTGAGATGGAGAGAGGGAGATAGGGTTGTGAGGTTGCCGAGAAGCAGAGGTCGGGTAGGGAGGTCGAGTAGGTGTAGCCACAAGCTAGACCGAGTTGGGGCTGGGTACACGCAAGGAGCCTACTCGTATAAATATTGTTTACGATATATAAATTACTTCCATAAAATTTTCTTGATAATAATATAATGATATAAATACGGATTTTATATATATATATATATATATATATATATATATATATATATACATATATACATATATATATATATATATATATATATATATATATATACACACATATATATATATATATATACATATACATATATATATATATATATATACACATATATATATATATATACATACATACATATATATATATATATATCAAATCTCGTAAAATTCAAATTACGACGTAAAATACTCGGAAAATATATTTAGGCTATTAAAATATCAATAAATATACGGAAAGATACTTATCGAGAACACACCCAAAAATTGGGCGTTACATTAGATCCCCTAAAAACAAGTTTCGTCCCGAAACTTGCTATGCGTCGAACTTCTCGGTCCCTAAGGCCGAGGTATGAACTCTCAAACTAAGAAGGCTTAAACCTTCTAATATAAACACATCATCTACTCAAACTACCACCGCAAGATATATTAGGTCATAAAGTACATTCCCGTGAAGGGCGCAAACTACACATAACATCACACATGACATAACTCAACCAAGGAAAGAACTAGGTCTGACCCGTTGATCCTATCGATGCTACTAGCTCAACATAAACTCAACCAAATATACTATCATCTGTCTCCCAAGTATCCTCATCGGCTCCTCGTCTCCACTAGATCATCACAACGTACCACACGTCTCGAGTACTGTATGTACTCCCTTGACTGATGCACATGAAACACCGGGTTATCACCCTCTACTCTCGGCGGCCACACCAACCGTAAACCACTTTCCCAACTCGTGCTAAGATCTCAAAAAGGTCCGCTATATCGGAAACTGAACTTCCTTCTCGGGTCCTTCTTAATGCAGCATTTCTATTTTGTTTCTCTTCGATTTCCTCTTAACACATAAGGTCAAACTTCTTAATTGGTCCCACTAACCAAACGTTGATGTTACATCTTCTCAATCTTGTTGTAAGTTCCAAGTAATGAAGGAAGTAATTTACTTCACACCGCTTCTACTAACGAGACACATATGCTGTTACTCTTACATTGTTCTTGAATACTCAATCAAGACTTCGTCTAGAAGAATCGCTTGTACACTTCAAACCCATCATACCTCGAGGCAATCTCCAAAAAATTGCACCACTTAATCTCCTCTTAACTCTCGACAACTCCATTGTCAATTTTTGTCTCACTCAATGCTTCATTGCCATCCGGAGTAGGTTATAGTTGATGTTACTTGGAAAATCTCTCCACAAATCCGGTAATGACCAACACGACCAAGGTAACCTCTTTCACATCCTTTAGGGGTTGTCATCCTTAGACAACTTGTCATACCACTTATCTCTTCTTTGAGAGTAGACCAAAATATCTTATCTGGGGCATTAGTAAGCCCATATGGAATCACTACAACTCGTAGTGACCATGGTTTGTCCGGAATCCTGTATTACAATGTCCAGTCTTGAATTCTCAATTGGTGACAATCAGACCTTAAATAAATTTTAAAAGAGACTACTGACCCTTGCAACTGATCGAGTAAATCATCTATCCGTGGTGAGGGATACTTGTTCTTCATTGTTATCTTATTCAGCTCACGGTAATCGATGTACAACAGAGATAACCGTCTCACTTTTTGCAAATTGGGGTTCTCCATAACAACTTCAAATCAAGAATTCAAGATAATGTATGGTGCTCTTTATGGCATTTCGCTAATTTTAATGAAATCTTATCACTAAGTTCTTGCAATTTTTCCTTCACTTGCTTCCACAACTCATGTCCCTGCACAAATGTTGTTTCACACGGCACCTTAGACATCGGAATTAAATCACGCTCGACCTTAGTGGAAAATTCCACATTTTGACGTATTGGAATCCGTGATATCTCAGGTTTCATCTTTTCTCTTCTATTCACATATCGTAATAACCGAGACAATCTTGTCTTATCACTTTACAAGTGATCATGATACTAATTATCTACCCCGAGTTGTTGGGGTGACGTCCTTTAAACACGTGTATTGTTCCATCTTTAGCTACAATGTTTACCGTCCTCTTTCAGAGATCCTTCATCTCTTGAACTCAAGAGACTTGCTCGAGTCTTCTAACTCTTGTAGCCTTATTTAAGTAATCCTATAATTAATCTCATCCTCCCTCTTTGATGACATGATTGTAAAAATCTTCTAAGGTTTCTCACTTATGTGCAGCCATAAGGGTCCAAACTACAAGACTTAACCGTGGTTCAAACAATTGACCTTATCTTCTTCACTTTCCATGGCATCCTAACATATGGAAGGAGCTCTTCGATTCTACATCATTTTTCACCATAGACATCCTTTCTTCAAGTAGGCGTAGAAATTTACACTTCACTTTCTTATGTAACGTCAAACGACCGCAGAGGCTTTAACCTCAACCTTTCATGTACTCCTTGTACATCTCATATCGATATCAAACTTCAAAACATCAGTCTTCTCTTACTCTTGTTGGTCACCTTATGCATCTCTCGATATTCCTTAAACAACTTCACAACCGTACCCGTATCCCCGTGAAAAATGCTAGAAGAAATTCCCCATCCAAAACCACTGAAATATCAAACTAATTACATCTCCAGGTACTAACATCATAAACTCTAAGCTTCTAGTGTTGCCCTAATCTAGGTTCCTCGTTTCACGTCATAGCCACTATGGCTTCGCTACACGAGTAACAAAAACCTTGACTTAGCTTGGCTCTTGAAAACATGACATCCATAACCTTAGAACAAACATATCCTACCTTTCCTTATATATTCCATCTTTCCGCACAACAACTATAGAAGACTCATCATCCTCTTCGTCCTTCCAATTTGCTTTACCTTGATCCGTGTCATTTCTCTATATAACCACCCCCACGACCTAAGAAGGTCGTACCAGATCATTACAATCCCTCCACAAGATACGTTACCATCACTTATTGGAATCGATAAGATGTTACTTGATTAAAACGTTTATGGTTCCGTTAATACACCTCCTATTACTGACATCCAACCACCACGAATGTTCCAGTTCTTGTTCCCCTTCTTCATGATCTCACATCATGGGTTACTATTCCCTCCTACAGTCACCAATATACAACTCGCACAAGTGCGTTCTTGGTGGTCAACGAGTAGCTTATAGCTGACTTTCTCCAAGTTCAACCGCTCACCATTCTTCTACCCTCCATGTTACCCTACTCTTAAAGGCTACCCTCTCGGGGTACTCTACCTTAAACTTCACTTGCTCATATCACTCTTCACAAACTTTATTAACTCTTTCTACACCCTACGCTTCCTTCCACTTCTGTAAGATAACTATAGCTTTCTCTACTCTTTGGTGTCATATGACCTACTTTCATAGGTTTACCGCTCTTCATGATGTCTTGCAAAAGCACTTCTCAAATATTTTGACCTTAATTAGCATATATCGCGTTCCTCTTGGTTGGTATTTTTAGTCTTTCGATCAAAGCTCCTTGTTTTATCTTTCAAATGCTTGAGATCATCATCAACACACACTTTCTCCTTCTTAGCGTTTCTTAGCCTTATCATCATAACGGTAAACGGTCAACTCCACGTGAATCCCTACCATGCCCTTCTTCTCATAAATCTCGTAATGTTGACACTTCACGTATTGGTACCTTTTAAGCTTAATTTACGGTATCTTAAATCTTCTGCAAATAGTTCAATCAGCTTTCTCATCTCGTTTCCAATGCTTAGGAGCGCCTAGGCAACTTGCCTTAATTGGATCGCCACTTTTGTAATCCTATCCACTTAATCCACTTCATCCTTTATCGGCACGACACTCGGAGTGCCCCCTTAAGTTGCTACCTCTAGTTTGCTTCATTGTTGTTCAATTGTTGCTTCTTTGGAACCACTACCACATCTTCATGCTATTTCCTTTACTTGTATTGTTTCCATCTCGGTTTCGCTTAAGTCGTCTCGGATTTTCCTTCCACTTGTTCGTCCTTAGGTTATGTCATCTCTAATCCTCCTTTTCGACATCCTTATAAAGGGATGCGAGAAACGTCATGATATTCGTCCGAATGTAAAGCTCAAACTCAATACTTGAGCTTATTCCTCCTCGTATGAACGCTATCCCATGCCAACAATATTGTCCTAAAGGTGATGATATCTTACTATCATCTTTTCTATAAGGTCCTACATCTCGATATGCTACTATATATATATACACACATATATATATATACATATATATATATATATACATATATATATATATATATATATACATATATATATATATATAATAAGAATACGTATATAAGTCCTATGTCCATATTACTACTAATATAACACATCCAACATTCCATCCACAATATAAGGTCCCAAAACATATAACCGTCCACATATATAACATAACACATATATCCAGCTCATCATGCAACATTCAATCACAAAGATACACATCAATTCTATCATGCATAACTACAAACCTCATATCGATATCAATATATACATATATATCAAAATCAAATAAGCTAAGCTGCCGAGATCTGCGGAAGGAGTGGTGGTCCGTACATTCTACCCCGACTCATGCATGTGATTTTGAAAACGAAAAAATCATTTTAAACTTAGAACCCTTGAGGGTTCTATTTCCCTCTATTCGGCCTTTAGAAGATTGTGAGTGCCATTGTTGTCAACCTAGGGCTCTGATACCACTTTTGTAACACCCTGACTTCCCGGGACTCAGGGCACTGCGAATTAGGACCTCATAATGGGTCCCGACCCTTAGCTTGACAACAATTTCACCGGACCTTTCCAACATGGCACAAATAAAGGCAAAACCGAAATTCCTTTTAATGCAAATGATAAAAACCCGATGGAAAACAACAAAAGATTTCAGCCGAGATACAACACAAAAACCGAATGCTAAATACACGGCATACAAAACACAACAATCGAAGGACAAAACACAACTAAACTCCAACCAAAAACCCTTACTAAAATGTACGGAACCCGGCTGCCCACTCTTCCGGATCTCTCGGCCGCATTCCTAACCTGCAAGGAAATTTACAACAATCGGTATAAAACCGTTAGCTCATATTCGAAGCATTAGAATCAATGGGAAAGGCACATACACAAGTAATCTCATCACAAGCATACAACATATATAAAGAACACCAATCCGGTTTATTATCTTTGTTATTATTAGGTCGTATCACGTTCTAATTCAACTTAGGTTGTGACACGAGAGTCACCGAAACTCGCCTCGGTCGCTACTTACCGGCATGGAATGATACTGATGCATCCGACCGTCTACCAGCACGGAATAGTCGCCGAGAACCTCCTAGCTCTCGCGGGAGCTAGGCAAGTTGTCACCGCCCGTTATCATACACTTTGGCCAAAATAATATAAAGTTTGGTAATCCTAATTCCGGTTTAGTTGTTACAAACAATAAACAATAAACACACACCACCAAACATACATCAATGCTAATACAAGGAATACGAGCTAAGTAAGTCCGGAGACTTACCTCGTCATCACACTCAACTCACGACACTATGGCTTCCTTATGGAGGAAGCCCATAACCTGCTCACAAGAAGATAACTATATCAACAACAACCCACTCACAATAGAAGTCTTAGACTTCTATACAAATGATCTACGCAAGACCATTTGACTCTCAATTCTAGGACCGCATCCTAAAATCCCTCATACTCACATCACACTCAATAAAAGCTAGAAGTCCTAAAACTTTTAAACCCTCGGATCTCGCAAGATCATAGCTCACAACGCAACTAGGATAACATGCCTAGTCCAAACAAACTCAATGGTAACAACACCATGCTAGGATAAGCATATCCTAACCCATAAACTCAACAACCATATACTCCAATTCTCAAACCTCACAAGCCTCACAAAGTGACATCAACACCTTAAGTCATAAAACATTTCACAATCCTCAAACACTCACCTAAGGTCCATAACCACTACTTGGTATTCACTCTAAGATATGCTAGATTATCCAACCTAGTATGATACTAATACTAAACATAACTAAATCGAGGGAGAGGTAACTCACACGATGCCGAAAAGGCGGAAGATGATGGATGGATGTCGAACTTGGACTCGTTAGACCATTGTCGGGGTCGTTTCCGAACCTAACATCAAACTAATCAAGTTTAGCTTTAAAGGCTAAACTTGGTCATCATATATATATATATATATATATATATATATATATATATATATATATATATATATATATATATATATATATATAATACATATGCTATAAGAATAACCCCGTAATTGAAATCCGAGTTTAAAAATGACAAATACATTTTTAGGGCAAATATAAGCATTTCATAAACTTGGGTAATTTTCTGTAAATAAAACATTGGGCATTTTTTGTAAATATACAAATAGGGGCACTTCTTCAACTTCACAAAAGTTGGGTCAATTTTGCAATTATAAAAATATGGGTACATCTAGTAATTATACCAAATTAGGGGGGCGATTTGAATTAACCCTAAAGGGTTTTCTTAAGACGCGCTTCCAAGCTTGCTGGGGAAGGAGAACGCAACATCGGTGGCGGTGGCTCCTGCAGGGCTCCGGAGGATGATGGTGGCTCCCTGCTCCGGTGTTGGCGACTCCAAGCTTCGGTCTCCGTCAATGGTGAGGACGATGGTGCCGGTATATGAACCTTCCTCCGGCGACTGCAGACTTGGGTGAAGTTGCAGGGACACGAGGAGGCTGGTGGTTGCAGCTGGATGGAGGCTCGAGAAATATAGGAGGGTAGAAGGTGAATCCGGTTGGACTTCTGTTGGCAGGGCACAATGACGGCGGTCCGATAGTGGTGTTCGCTCGATAGAGGGGGAGAGTGAGATGGTTGAGAGGCTGCAGCTGCTGAGGGTCGAGAGATATGAGTGAAGATGCACAAGTGTCTGGCAGAGCCCTTGGCGGCGGATCCCGACTCCGACGATGGCTCGAGTCGCCTCTCACTAGCGGCGCTAAAGGTGGTCGAAACGGGCTGGTTTGTGCTTGATGACATGAATTATTACCTATTTTTAGGCATGTATTTATATAGATTTTCCTTTAATTTTTGCATGCATAGACATACATTCATAACATTTATGGTTATATTTACCTACTTTGCAAGAATAGAGGTCTACACAGAGTTTTATTGCATTTGTAGGTAATTTGGCGAATTATGGAGCAAAAATGGCACATTTAAGGATTAAGCCTTGAAGCGGGACAGAAAGGAGCATAAAAGGAATTTAGGACGCGCCAAACTATCTTATGATACCGTCTGACGCGCCAAGGTATCTTCTGATACCGTCTGACGCGCCAAAGTATCTTCTGATACCGTCGGACGCGGTCCAAAGTATTTTCTGACGCGGCCCAAAGTATTCTCTAATACCGTCTGACGTGCCAAAGTATTTTCTGATACCTTATGACGCGGCCCAGAGTATCTTCTGATACCAGCGGATTCGACTTCTTTTCAACCCAAAATATTTAGGGTTTTATCCCTAGATTGATCCCTACATATATTCGATGGCCTTCAACATTGAAAGGCGGACTTGGAGCCCCGACGTTAGGGGGAAGTTAAGGAACTTCAGCTTACACGTGCTTAGGGTTGCATTGGACGTCCGAAGATTTGCACTTGAAAACGGTG
Source organism: Fagopyrum homotropicum (assembly GCA_033239125.1). Lineage (NCBI taxonomy): Eukaryota > Viridiplantae > Streptophyta > Magnoliopsida > Caryophyllales > Polygonaceae > Fagopyrum > Fagopyrum homotropicum. The sequence goes on from BSWB01000002.1 coordinate 106,966,358, forward strand.
ATTCACAAGGGTTGAAGAATTGGAAGTTGCTTCCGGCAGAAGTTACGCCTTTTGTGCTTATGTTTGATTAGAAGACGGATTGACACCCCGTTCTTCGTTCTTATCAAGGATTGTTATTGGTTTGTGTTTATTCCAAATCTGAATTACATTATTCCTCTTGTGTGTGGATTTGAGATTGATTTAAGTTTTATTGAAGGTTTTCGAAGGTTTTCATCTTTCATTCTTCTTAAACTTGATTTTGATATTATAATGACAGTTATTGGCTAAAACCCTTTAGCAATTCTGAGGTGAAGGGTTAATAGTTGTGGCTTAGATGATGATAGATCGATCGTAAACATATTGGACCCTGAGAGTTAGAGAGATTTCGCCGACGAACCAAAATCACGGTCTGTTCTTGAGGTTCCACAGCCGTGGAACTCAAGATCTGTCCGTAATTTGTACCAGTCTATGGACCTTGCTTTTACTTTGATCCAAGGTTAAAGATTAGCTTTAATCTAGTCTTGTCTTGTCCTTTTCTAGGTAGTAGTGAAGCCTCAACAACCTCTACTTCGATTTCGAGTGTCACAACCTTAATCGGTTTTTAGTTAGTCTTGATCCTTGGGTTACAAGTTTGGATATTTGAGATTAATTCTTCTCTTTAAATCCTTTCTTTACTGAAGCCTCAACAACCTTTATAGAGAGTATCTTTAGATAAGTCATATAAAGCCTTTGAACTTCACCGTACATTGCTTTACCTTAGCATACCTTTGCAACTCTTAACTCTGTCCTTAGTTCTTTAGTATATCTTGAATCGATTGTCACAATTAGACACCTGGATCTTTAGGGTTGCTATTTTCCCAATATATTTGCAAAGCTTTATTTTTTTACTTGCTTGACAACTTTACAACTGAATTTGTTCCCCCCAAATCCCTGTGTTCGATACTTTGGAATTCTTGCTTAACTACGTCGATCCGTACACTACGGGTTCGCTTGCTTGATTCTAGTTTTATAAATTTAAGACTTATTTGCACGCACGCTAAGTGGCGAACAAGTTTTTGGCGCCGTTGCCGGGGATTTGGTTTAGGCCGAATTCGGTTTTCGGTTGTCGAGCTTGGGAGCTTTTGCTTTTTCTTTTAATCTTTTGGTATGAGCTCTTGAGTTTTCAGATTTTCCAATGGATGGAAGCAGCTTTGTAACGGCGAGGAACGAAATATGGAGCCTCAGAGCTGAACTTAATGAATCTTTGGAGCAGCACATGCTTAGGAACATATCCTTGGAAAGAGAGAGATGGAGAAAGAAAGAGATAGCTAAATGGAAGGAATATAGATATTTGCTGGATTATTTTTCATTTTTTTCAGTGAACAAAATGAAATAGAGGAAGCTATTATGAAGGAGCTTGAAATTTGGGAGGATCTTTATACCGCTTGCTAGGTGTACGAACAACCTCCTGAATATCAACTTGAATCGAAGATCAAGCAATCAATAAAGGATCTCGATGACCGTGAAAGAAAATTGATCCTGGCTGAAATTACTCGACTGGAGGAGAAGTGCGACGAAGAACTCCAAGTTTTGAGCATTCCTCCTATCGAACCTGAAGCTCCTTTTGAAATCCTCATTGAAGAAGAGGAAGAAGTGGAGAACCTTGGCCAAATTACTGAAACTGTGGCCAAGGTTGAAGAGGATCCAGCTGAGTTGGGAGATATTTCATGTGTGGATCATCATCCCAACATGAAACTTGTCCCAAGCCTTGAAGAACTTTACAAGGTACATTCTCTCACTCACTTTGAAAATCCTATCAAAATTTCTGATTTTTTCAGGAATGCACCGGAGAGTTGGAGGTCTCTTCCAAAAGAACCTCCTAAGGTAAAGATGAAACCTCCATTAAAATTGTTGAAAGAAGATGCTCTTTGGACTACAAGGAGTGGAGTTAGCAAGCACTTCACCGTTAAGGCGATGAAGTGTCTTTTATTCAAGTATGGGGTCATTCACATGACGAAGACCATACATCATCCCCAAGCTGGAGATGGAGAAGCTAAGAGGATTCTCGAGAAACTGATTTCTCGATCTAGGAAAGGATGGGACGCAAGGCTGAATTATGTCCCATTAAAGCATAGGAAAGCTAGGAGGATTCCGGTGAGAATCAAACCGTACAAGCTTGTACGTGGGAGATCTTACCACTTGCCAGTGAAATTAGGAACCAGAGATTTCTTGGAAGAGCTCTATGATGAATTTGAAGAGCAATCCAAGATGTTCAAGGTGCATTGAGTCATCTATGGAGATAGGTCCAGCTAGCGACGTTAAACCAAGCGCTTTTTGGGAGACAACCCAAGTTAATGCATTCTTCCTTTTTGTTTTTCTTTTTTCTTAGATTAGAGTAGATGTTTTTGTTTGTTTTTCTTCGATACTTTCCGGTATGTTTGTGTTTTTGGATGTCAGGAATAAGGAATAAGCAAGAGAAGATGAGAAAAGTCGAAAAGAATGACGAAACTTGGATTTTTGGCACAATCAGAAAGTTCCACGACCTAAACCACGACCGTGGTTATGCATTAAGTCGTGGAAAGTGATTTTGGAGAGCAACAGAAAGTTTCACGGCCAAAACCACGGCCGTGGAAATTCCCGACCGAATTTTTTTTTTTTTTCGGAAAAATTTTCGGCGGAAAGACGTTCCCCTTCTTCGTTCTTTGACACCGTTTGGAGTATTCAAAACTTCCTATTGAGCTTATATAGATTCCCACCACCACCGTTCAATGATGATTCGCCTTGCCTGATTCACCATCTTACATTGTGAGTATCCTTTTCCATCTTTTCTTTTCTTCACATTGGGGACAATGTGAGTTTTAAGTATGGGGTGGAGGTATTTGCAATATCGTTTGCATGTTTTATGTCTTGCATCATATGATTTTGAAAATTTTGAAAAATTTTAAAAATTTTTGTGCTTCTAGAATGGATATGATCTCTATGATGAACATTGTTTTGTGAAATAACTATGATGATTTTGATATGCTTGAATTGATTTATGACATATGTGGGATTTGAATACTTTGATAGAACTTCATGCATGTTTGATAATTCGCTTTCATTCTAAATCATGTTGAGTGTTGAAGGTTGAAACCGCATATAAGTTCTTACACTTCTTATTGAAATGATTAAGGCACTTCGATTTTCTTGCTTCTTTCTTTGATCATTTAGCCCCTCATTGAAATAATAGCCTCCCTTACCTATCCGGAAATTTGGAGGAGTTGAGTTTTGGCATGTTTGATGTGGGAGGGCCATGAAAGCAAAATTTTGCATTCAAAGAATAGAAAGAAATTGTAGGTTTGGGGAAGTCAATCATGATGATGAGTAACTCGGCACCATTCACATAGCCGGGTGTTTGTGTCTTGCCAAAGTCGGATTGAGCGATATTCCTAACGGATTATGGTATGTGCATCAAGGGTTTGAGGCATCTCGAATTTGAGAAATGCCAATCTCCTAGGCTTCGGTTTTTGTGCACCGCTGTCCATATTTCCAAAAGTAAAGTCGAAAAATAATGTGAAAAAGAAAAGAGCAAAGCTCTAAGTTGATGGTGTTGCAAAATCAAAAGAAAAAGTAAAAGAGTTGGGTTATTCCTTTTCCCGGATTCATGCACCACATCCCTTATAAGTTTCCCTCCTTTCCGCATTCTAGACTTTTGTTTGAAAGACCTTAAGATCTTTGTGTATGTTGTTTGGCTTTGTGGTCTAAATTGGATTCCTCATGATTGATTTTGATATATTGCAAGTTATGATGCATGTTATGATTTTCTTACAAAGTGTGATTATCCTTTTCATGATGTAATTCCTTTTGATCATATGATGATTATCATTAGTTATGAAGCAATTCATTGAGGGTGATCTATGAATAGAAGCACAACCAAAATATTGTGGTTTTTCTTTATTTTTACATATTCATAATCCATATCATCTTGTATTTTAAGTTTGAACCTTGCTTGGGGACAAGCAAGAGGCAAGTATGGGGTATTTTGATGACATGAATTATGACCTATTTTTAGGCATGTATTTATATATATTTCCCTTAATTTTTGCATGTATAGACATACATTTATGGCATTTATGGTTATATTTACCTACTTTGCAAGAATAGAGGTCTACATAGAGTTTTATTGCATTTGTAGGTAATTTGGCGAATTATGGAGCAAAAATGGCACATTTAAGGATTAAGCCTTGAAGCAGGACAAAAAGGAGCATAAAAGGAATTTAGGACGCGCCAAAGTATCTTATGATACGGTCTGACGCTCTAAAGTATCTTCTGATACCGTCTGACGCGCCAAAGTATCTTCTGATACCGTCAGACGCGGCCCAAAGTATTCTCTGATACCGTCTGACACGCCAAAGTATTTTCTGATACCTTATGACGCGGCCCAGAGTATTTTCTGATACCAGCGGATTCGACTTCTTTTCAACCCAAAATATTTAGGGTTTTATCCCTAGATTGTTCCCTACATATATTCGATAGCCTTCAACATTCAAAGGCGGACTTGGAGCCCCGACGTTAGGGGGAAGTTGAGGAACTTCAGCTTACACGTGCTTAGGGTTGCATTGGACGTCCGAAGATTTGCACTTGAAAACGGTGATTCACGTGGGTTGAAGAATTGGAAGTTGCTTGCGGCGGAAGTTACGCCTTTTGTGCTTAGGTTTGATTAGAAGACGGATTGACATCCCGTACTTCGTTCTTATCAAGGATTGTTATTGGTTTGTGTTTATTACAAATCTGAATTACATTATTCCTATTGTGTATGGATTTGAGATTGATTTAAGTTTTATTGAATGTTTTCGAAGGTTTTCATCTTTCATTCTTCTTAAACTTGATTTTGATATTATAATGACAGTTATTGGCTAAAACCCTTTAGCAATTCTAAGGTACAGGGTTAATAGTTGTGGCTTAGATGATGATAGATCGATCGTAAACAGATTGGACCCTGAGAGTTAGAGAGATTTCGCCGACGAACCAAAATCACGGTCTGTTCTTGAGGTTCCACGGCCGTGGAACTCAAGATCTGCCCGTAATTTGTACCAGTCTACGGACCTTGCTTTTACTTTGATCCAAGGTTAAAGATTAGCTTTAATCTAGTCTTGGCTTGTCCTTTTCTAGGTAGTAGTGAAGCCTCAACAACCTCTACTTCGATTTCGAGTGTCACAACCTTAATTGGTTTAGTTAGTCTTGATCCTTGGGTTATAAGTTTGGATATTTGAGATTAATTCTTGTCTTTAAATCCTTTCTATACTGAAGCCTCAACAACCTTTATAGAGAGTATCTTTAGATAAGTCATATAAAGCCTTGGAACTTCACCGTACATTGCTTTACCTTAGCATACCTTTGCAACTCTTAACTCTGTCCTTAGTTCTTTAGTATATCTTGAATCGATTGCCACAATTAGACACCTGGATCTTTAGGGTTGCTGTTTTCCCAATATATTTGCAAAGCTTTATTCTTTTACTTGCTTGACAACTTTACAACTGAATTTGTTCCCCCTAAATCCATGTGTTCGATACTCTGGAATTCTTGCTTAACTACGTCGATCCGTACACTACGGGTTCGCTTGCTTGATTCTAGTTTTATAAATTTAAGACTTATTTGCACGCACGCTAAGTGGCGAACATTGCCCTTAATCGACTAGTTGTGGTTAGCCACTGGATGAGTGAGGGGCTTGAAGGTTAAGAACAGAGAGTAGGGCTGAGGCGAGGAGAAGAGAATATCAGGCTGGAGAAGTGAGATGGATAGAGGGAGATAGGGAGATAGGGCTGTGAGTTAAGAACCGGTAGGTGAAATAAATTAGGTAAAAGATACTCTGGAAGGGGGGGTTGAATAGAGTATGAAAACTTTTCGCAAAAACCAAATCTCAAGGCCTTGAAACTCCTTTCAAGGGCTTGATGTTAATATGTGCTCTTAGTGAAACTTTGATTTCAAGGACTTTGAAACAACTTTCAAGAGCCTTGACTTCGTGCTCCTGCAAAAACGAAGTTAGTCACAATAGTAAAATATAGTGCGGAATGTAAAAGATTGACACGAGGATATGTTTACAAAGTTCGGCTCTAAATAGCCTACTCTCCGTCCCAAGGTATAGCCTTAGGATCTAACTATCTATTATCAGCTTCAAAGAGTCCTAGATACAAACTAGAAGAAATCCCCTTCTTCTCTCACTGTAGCCAATGCTACGATCTAGCTCCAACTCTCAACCTAGCTATAATAGCCTAGTTAATTCGTAGAGTAACACACACTCTAGTAGAACAGTATTTAGATTTTCCATTAAAGCTCTTGTGTTTTCTCTCTCTCTAAGGGGATAAAGCTTTTACGTAAATGAGAGAAAGAAAAACAACGAATGAAGATGTTTAGGTTGCTTGAAGGCGTAAAGATGTTTTCCGTGTATGCTTGTGTGTCTTTCTTCTTCGACCATCATCTTCATTTATACTCTTCTATAGAGAGGTCTTCTAGCCGTTGGAGAGATGACCGTTTGAAGATGAATCTTCTTCTCCATGAAGATCGTTTCTTGTTTCGAGATAAGATAGACGTTGCAAATCTTCAACTCCTGAAAACACGTTGAGTCCTTAGCTCCTTGACCATTAGGAGGTGAGCTCTCCGAGCTCTACATTCCGGCAGATCCTTTCGTACCGAGGAGACCACTAGTGGCCATTGTGGAGAGGCATGCTGCCAGCTCCAGCCGGGCCCATCAGGAGGAGCACCTGCCCATCCCAGATGACGAGGAGATTCCCACGGCGGCACTAGAGGAGGACCCGGCCCTTGCGAGCCTTCAGGCTCAGATGGCGGCTATGACGACCCAGCACCGGACATGGCAGTCCGATTACCAGCGGACTATGCTGGAGCAACAGTAGAGTTGGCAGACCAGTTTTGCCACCTTCATGACCTCACACTTCGACCAGAGGCAAGAGGCTTGACAGGCAGCCCAACAGCAGCAGCTAGAGGCTCAGCAGCTAGCTTGGCAGGCCAGTTTTGAGACCTCTTTTGGTCGCCGGATGTCTGCCCAGCAGGACCGTATTGATGACATCTACAGCCGGCAGGAGCACTTCTTCCGCCACTTCCCTTACCCACTGGAGGAGGGTCCGGGTGGTCCATCTGGTCCATCCCGCATTTATTTTTGACTCATTTCCACTTTGAGGACAAAGTGTACTTCAAGTATGGGGGAGGGACATATCATTGCTTGTACAGTTCATTGAGTTGTTTTAGAATTTGTGTTTGCATTGTTAAATTCAGTTTGATATTTAAAAAAAAAAAAGTGAAAAAAGGCATGGAAATCCTTGGATAAACCGAAAACCCGAAAGGGCGGTTTAGGTACAAAGAAGGTAGTCCGACCAACCTTAGGTTGGTGCAAAATTGGACTTGAGGGATGTGAGTTTAAGTGAGAAAAGAAGAAGAGTGGCAAGGTAAAAACCCGAAAGGGCGCCTTGGCAAATTGAGCGACACCGAGTGTAGGTTTCTGTTCCGGCGTTTTGGCGACATAAGAAGGGTAGTCATAAGGGGTTGTCCGGGTAGGCCACTCTTGGAGCGATAAGGATGGTAGTAATTCTTTTTCTCACATTTCTTTTCCTTCTTTCTTTCTTGGCTTTTCTCTTGTTTTCCATTATCTTTCTGCTTACTCTTGCTTCCTGAGGCCTTTGAGTCTAGTTGATGTCATTTATTTTTACTCGGGACGAGTAAAAGGTCTAAGTATGAGGGAGTTTGATAGGTGATGGAATCACTATCATTTAGGGTAGTTTTTAGAGTCTTTTTATTGCATTAGTGTCGGTTTATGCTACTAACTCCTTGGTCCAGAAGAAGAAGATCAAAAGAAGCTAAAGAAGGAGTTATAAGCAATTAGGAGTGAAGATCGATCATGAAGCAAAGCTTCTGTTGCCTCACCGCCCAGCGGATCCTTGCAGCCGCCCCTGCGGGTGACGTCTTACTTCGGAGCGCTCCCTGCGCTTTCACCAGCGCCAACCATGAAGCGTGTCACTGCCCTTGCGCCACTCCTTGGTGCCCCTGCGGTGTCCTCCACTGATGAAACAAAGACCAACTCCCCTGTGCCTTCCACTGAGCCACTCCTTGCCGCCCCTGCGGTTTAACACCAAAAGCTTTACTCCGGCTGTTTACACCACCTTTATGGCATTTAAGGTGGCTGTTTTGGGCCGGCCATTTACTCCTATTTAGTGTCTTTTGTAGTATAAATAGTCATTGGTTGATTGCTAGAATCATCCATCTTATCATCTAGTTAGTCAACAAATTATCCAATTAGATTGTCTTGCTTCCTTGTAATGAGTTGCTAACTCCCTTGCTACATTGGGTTGGTTTGAAGCTGCATTGTTACCTTGGTTGTAAGTTCTTTTTAATCTAAGTTTTCATTCAGTAATACTTTGTGTTTCCTTGATCTCCATTGTCTAAATTGCATGTTTACTATTGCTTGAGATTGATCACCTTAGGTTCTAAAGTGCATGTAAACAACTAGGATTAATAGGTTCCGGGTTCGGGTCTTTAATGTAGTAGCAACTTTAAGTAATGACGGGTTGTGATTACTTGAGGAAAAGGAACACAAATATAAAGATAAGTTTAACGGTTTTAATCTTCTCTTTATATCCCTTTGTCTTTATTTGAAAGCTAACTTGTTATTTGTTCTTGTAGGTTTACGGAACTTTAACCTGTTAAGTTGTGTTGATGCCGGTTGGCTCAACACATATATATGATCGAGACGGGAGATTACTTGAAAACTTGTAAAAGGAACTCACCAAAGTAGCAATTGCATGCCTAGAATCAACCTGGTGTAGATTTTTCCATTATTGTCTTACTTGTCGCATTAATCGTTTTCATAAGTTTTAGTGCATCAATTCAACCAACCCCCCCCCCCTTTTGTGTCACTTGTCACTATAATCGATAATTGCATCTAAAACACCTTAACTCTCTTGGGTTCGACCCTTACTTAATCACTATACTTGTTCTTAGTGCTAAGTCGGGATTTACTTTTGATTGGGTATATACGACCATAGAAATTCCTTCGGTCAATAACTCCAAGGCCTTTGAAAGAGTCCCTTTGTAAACACTATCTTCCATATCCTTAAGTTATACTTCAAGGCCCTTGACATTTGATAATACTTGCACTGAATTCAAACCTACCAAGCATCTAGAGAATATAATCAATACATTGTTTAGTATACCCAACTACTACATTTGTGTTTAAGTCTTCCATCATCAACACCTGTAAACATTATAAACAAGGTGGAGTTTTCAATCTCCCCCTTGATGGAAGACAACACAAATGTTTTGTCGTACCTGCATTTGTTAGTTTAGCAATGCATATGAAAATCAAAACTAAACATGCAGAATGAAGTATATCAAAATGTCGGATCATCATTTCTCCCCCTTTGTCTTTCAACAAGGGAGAAATAACAGTCAAAGCACGGGAGTTTTAAATCCGATTACAGACCCAAAAAGAGAGTATTTTCACAAACCACAAAAAAAAGATTTTCAAAAAACCAGTCATGCTCAATTCTCCTCATAGAACTTCCTCTTTCCTTTGGATGAAGATTTCTTATAGCACCAATCATCCATTTCAGCTGCCAAACGTCTTCTATTTTCTTCAGCTCTTCTCTACTTAACTACTTCATACTTAACCGTTGGCAAAAACATTGGCTCAACATGAGTTGGATACAAAATTGATTTATTCTGTACATGCCTTTTGCAATTTATCAGCACATTCTCAACTTTCTCTTGAGTATGTTAGGCTACATCTTCAGGTATGGGCAAGATGCTTCCCATTGTAGTCAGTGTAAGAGCATTCATCAAATACATTTCATTGACTTTAGTATTGATGGTAGCTAGAAACTCAAAATTTGTATCTATTCTTCTCTTTGTGTCAAACTGAAAATCAGATAATTCACGATTAAGACAAGCTATTTCTTTTTCACAACCTTCTAACCTGATGTCTGGAGTAGGAGAAGATTTAGCTTCTTCAGTTGGATTTTGAGTAGTTACTTTTCCTTTTAAGGTCCATGTTCCTGCAAGAGTTTTCTCAATCCCTAGACGTTCTAAGCAGTTCTCGTCAATTTTGCCATAAATAGACTGTCTTTCTTCAGAGGATGTGTCAATTTTGTAATAATCAAAGACCTTAGGTAGCAAATTTCCATAAGGCATAGGAATAGGTCTCTTAGAATTGAAAGAATGCATCATATGGTTGAGAATCATATTAGGCACATCTATGTCCAAATCAGACATAAGCAAATGAATTAATTCCAGAGATTGATCAGTCAGCAGCTCTCTTGAGTTTGCACGAGGAACAACACATCGAACTAGTATAGTAAACACTATTTTAGCCTCTAAGGTTAGATATGTATGAGTAAGTTGATGTGAGGTTGAATTCGGAACTAGAAATTTCTCCTTAGCAATATGAACACTCTCTGATCTTAAAGGATGGTTGAATACAATATCTGTAGGAATTCCAAAAATCTCACTTAAAATAGAAGGAGTGAGTGAAATCGGAGTACCTTTAACTGAAGATTCAAGAGTGATACATCCTTTGTCCCTTTTTGTGGTGAGATTAACATAAAACAGTCTCGTGAGTCGTGGAAAAGCAAAATCTCCAAGATTTAGAACTTTCTAGATAATTGAACTCTTTAGTTTGTCTATGCAGGGAATCTTAAGATTGTCGATAAAATCAGTGTCCACCAGATCACACATACAGAGGGGTCGATTGTGAAACCCATCAAGTCTAGATCTAGAAGTTTGAAAATTAACGAACCATGATAAGGGAAGACCGGTTGTCTGAGATGTATCCAGATCCTAAGAAGATTTTTCTTCTTTAGCAATTGAGGGACTCTGAACGAGTTTCTTTTTGGGAGCTTGAGGAGCAGATCTCTTGCTTTTGGGTGCCATGAGGGAAGTTTGAGAGAGAAATCAAGGGTTTTGAAATAGGTTTTCTTGTGAAAGAATGAAAAAGATAAAAAAAAGTAGGTCCTTTTTAACAGGGAAATAACAAGATCTTGAGAAAATCAAGCTTTTAAAGACCTAACAACAAATCTTTTTCAAAATTTCAAACAAAAGATTTATAAAAAAATATTTTAAGAATTGAAATATCTAAAAGATATTAATTCTTAAAAGATCCGTAAATTTAATATACCCTATGAAATATGTTTCAAGGCCCCTTGAATTTGATTTCAAGGCCCTTGAAAACATCAATTGGGCTGCATGCGTAGGAACAATTAAACTCGTTTACTCACCCTACGTTAATGATTCCTTTTTCAACATACCAAGCTCCAATCTATTAAAATTAGATTGTTCCTCAGGAAGAGGCTTGATAAAGATATCGGCAAGCTGCAAGTTAGTTGAGATAAAAGAGATCGAAACATCATCTTTCTCAACATGATCACGTATGAAGTGATACCTCACATCAATATGCTTAGTCCTTGAATGCTGCACAAGATTTTTGGTTATATAAATAGCACTAGTATTATCACATTTTATAGGAATACCTTTCAAGTCAAAGCCAAGATCCCGAAGTTGTTGAGCAATCCAAAGAATTTGTGCAGAACAGGCTCCTGCAGCTATATATTCAGCTTCAGCTGTGGATAGGGCAACAGAGTTTTGCTTCTTAGAGTGCCAACTAATTAGGGATGACCCTAATAATTGGCAACATCCAGAAATACCATTTCTATCGACCTTATAACCTGCAAAGTCTGCATCTGAATAGCCAACAAGATGAAACGAGCTTTGACGTAGGTATCATAACCCTAGATCCTTAGTGCCATTGAGATACCGAAAAATTCTTTTCACAACTATCAAGTGTGACTCTTTAGGATCAGCTTGAAATCTTACACACATGCACACGCTAAACATAATGTCAGGACGACTAGCAGTTAGATACAACAATGAACCGATCATACCTCGATACTCCTTTTGTACTACAATTTTGCCATTCTTGTCATGATCTAGCGAAAGTGTTGAACTCATCGGAGTCTTTGCAATCATAGATTGATCCATTTTGTACTTCTTAAGCAAGTCTTTAGTATACTTGCTTTGATTGAGAAAAATTCCTTTCTTTGCTTGTGTAACTTGAAGTCCAAGAAAGAAATTTAGCTCTCCCATTAAGCTCATTTTAAATTTCCTGCACATAATATCTGAAAATTCCTTGCAGAGGGAATCATTAGTAGCACCGAATAATATAACATCAACATAGATTTGCACTACTAGAATGTCATTGCCTCTAGTTTTGATAAACAATGTTTTATCAATCAAACCTCTTTTGAAATTGTTTTCAAGAAGATATCTAGATAATCTTTCATACCAAGCTCGAGGAGCTTGCTTAAGACCGTAAAGAGCTTTATCTAGTTTAAAAACATGATCTGGAAATTCATCATTTTCAAAACCAGGAGGTTGAGCAACGTAGACTTCTTATTCTAGGAAGCCGTTTAGAAAAGCACATTTTACATCCATTTGAAAAGGTTTTATGCTCATGAAAGATACAAATGCAAGTAGCATACGTATGGCTTCTAACCTGGCAACTGGAGCAAAAGTCTCCTCATAATCAATACCTTCTCCTTGTGCTACAATTGTGCTTTATTTTGTATGACTTTGCCACTTTCATCCAATTTGTTTCAAAAGACCCATTTCGTTCCAATAACTGATTGATGTTTTGGTCTTGAAGTAAGAGTCCATACCTTGTTCCTCTCAAATTCATTCAATTCATTTTGCATGGCAATGATCCAATCAGGTTCTTGAAGAGCTTGAACGTAGTTCTTTGGCTCGACAAGCGATACAAAAGTGGAGAAGGCACATAGATTGTTGACTTTAGATCTAGTTTGAACTCCAATATTTGGATATGAGATCACATTCTCTTGTGGATGATATGAGGAGTGTTGAACTTTTCTTCTTTTGACAAATGGAGCAGATCCAGAAGGTTGAGCTTCATATGTTTGACTAGATTCAGGTACTGTTGCTATATTACCTGTTGATCAATTATCAAGGCCTTGAAGTTGGGTTTCAAGCCCTTGAAGCGGAGTTCTGTTATCACAGTTTCCTGTTTCAAGGTCTTGAAGGTGTGTTTCAAGGTCTTGAGGGTTTTCTTCGGTATCTTGAATCTTTTCCTGCATATTCTTGTCTTGATCTTTAGGATCTTCCTCTTCATCCGAATTATGATCTTCTCTTTGATTTAGATTTAGATCTGCAAAACACTCACTCAAAGTACCATCATTGCTTTCATAAAAAATAATATGAATGCTTTCCTCAACAATTTTGGTATGTTTGTTGTGGACACGATAAGCTTTGCTATTTGAAGCATATCTAATTAATATAGCTTCATCACTACGTGCATCAAATTTCCCAAGATTATCTTTGACATTGTTATGAACAAAACAAGTACATCCAAAGGGTTTGAAATATGAAATATTTGGTTTTCTTCTTTTAAAGAGTTCATAAGGAGTCTTTTTCAAAATAGGACGAATTAAACATCTATTCAAAATATAATTTGCAGTGTTTACTGCTTCAGCCCAAAAACTTTTTGGTAAATTGTTTTCTAAAAGCATTGTCCTAGACATATCCTCAAGAGTGCGGTTCTTACGTTCCACAACTCCATTTTATTGAGGAGTTCTAGGAGCTGAAAAATTATGTGAAATGCCATATTTTGCACAAAACAAATCAAACTTCAGTTGATCAAATTCTCTACCATGATCACTTCTTATAGAAACAATTGGTAGGTTTTTCAAAGTTTGTAACTCCTTACACAATTTTGAAAACTCAAATAAAGCTTCAGATTTTTCTCGTAGAAAAGAAATCCATATGAAACGAGAGAAATCATCTACTATAACAAGGATGTATTGCTTGCCCCTGGGAGATTTGACATGCATAGGTCTACAAAGATCCATGTGTAAAAGTTCAATGGGTCGAGAAGAACTTACAACTTTCTTAGGTTTGAATGAACCTCTTGTTTGTTTACCTTGTATACATGCCTTACATAGATCATTAACCTTGAAATTTAGGTTTGGCAAACCACGTACCAAACCTTTTGTAAGTAGCTTCTGCATGGTGTGCATGCTTACGTGACCAAGTCTTCTATGCCAAAGCCTTGGATCATCAGTTAAGGCCTTTAGACATTTTAGCTTAGTTCCCGAAACTTGGTTACAACTCATAGAATAAACATTATTACATCTAGGAGCAGTAAGAAACACTTCACCTGTCTTTTTGTCTTGAACCTCACATTTATCTGAATCGAACATGACTTTATTGCCAATTATGTCACACTTTTCTTTATCACCAAGAGTAATGGTTCCAAATGATTGCTTCTTTAAATATGAGAATAAAGAGCTTTTTCCACTCATGTGTCTTGAGCAACCACTATCTAATATCCATTTGTGCTCTTTTACCTTGATAATATCCTGCAAAACAGCAAACATCAACCTTTCCGGGTCGACCAAATGGCATATTTTGGTTCATACTCAAGTTCGATCATGTTTGGTGGTCTAGTACCTTTAGGAACCCAGATTTGTTTGACCTGTTTCCTTAAACATAAAGGATAGGTAATTCTAATGATATAAGGATCATTTATTCTATAAGGACATGTAGATTTAACATGACCTTTTTACAAGAGTAAAAGCAAGTAGGCATATGAATGCTTCCTTTGGCCTTGACAAAAGTGGTGGTAGGTTTTCTAGGAAAGCTCCTATGATAACCTATACCATTTTTGTTAAGGGAGGACATAATTGTACTTACCACATTGTCACATATGATAATATCTTTAAGGAATTGTTTTAGATCAATTTCAGGTTGAGACATAATTGTACTTATCACATTGTCAACATATAGATTTGAATCTTCTTCATGATCGGCCATAAGACACAAATTTGCTTGTTCTTTTTCGTCTTCTGATTCATTTGTTGATTCTGAATCACTCCATGAAGCAACCATAGCTTTCTTATTTCGATCATTTTTCTTGAAGTTGGTCCTCTTCTTTTATGGACAATCCTTCACAAGATGATCTGTTTCACCACATTCAAAACAAGTCAGTACTCTAGTTTTCTTATTAGAGTTAGAAAGCTTACCTCGGGGGTTTGATGCTCGTGGATATTCTCTATTAGCAGATTGTTTCTTAATCTTGAAAATTCTTGCGAGACCCTTAGAGGTCATGGCAAGTGCATCTTCTTCTTCTTCTTCGTCATCACTATCCTCTTCATCAGATGGTAATTCATCTCTTTTTGATTTTAATGTCAAATTCTTGGAGTTGGATGGAAGTTCTCCATCTTCTTCACCAAGAATCATTTCATGTGTGATGAGTTTTCCAAGAACGTCATCAAGAGGAAGAGTTGTGAGATTCTGAGCTTCTTCAATAGCAGTCATATTTGGTCCCCACCTAGCTTTAGGTAGGCTCCTTAGAACCTTCCTAACTTTTTCTTCATTTGTGAAGATCTTTCCTAGTAAGTCCAAGTTGTTTACGATCTCAGTGAATCTGGTGAACATTTCTTTGGCTGTTTCATTTGGATTCATCTTGAAAAGCTCGTATTGTCTAAAGAAGATGCTAATCTTTGTTTCTCTGACTTGACTTGTTCCTTCGTAAGTGACAACAAGCTTGTCCCATATTTCTATAGCACTCTTGCATGATGAGATGCGGTTGAATTCATTTGCATCTAATTCACAGTATAGTAGATTCATTGCTTTGTAATTCTTTGACACACTGTCCAGGTCAGCTTGTGTGAAGTCATCTTCCTTCTTTGAAACTTGGACACCTTCAACCATTGTCATTGGAACTTTAGGTCCATTTTGAATGATGATCCAAAGCTCCATGTCCTGGTCAATAATGAACATACACATGAGTGCTCTCCAGTGAGCAAAGTTGTTGCAACAGAAGAGTGGTGGTCGAGATGAGGATCTTCCTTGAGCAAATCCACCATCACCTACAGGATTCATGATTAGTCTCACTGATGTTTAAATCAATAAACGTGAGTCTAGCTCTGATACCAATTGAAGAACCGGTAGGTGAAATAAATAAGGTAAAAGATACTCTAGAAGGGGGGGGGGTTGAATAGAGTATGGGAACTTTTCGGAAACCAAATCTCAAAGCCTTGAAACTCCTTTCAAGGGCCTTGATGTAAATCTATGCTCTTAGTGAAACTTTGATTTCAAGGACTTTGAAACAACTTTCAAAAGCCTTGACTTCGTGCTCCTGCAAAAACAAAGCTAGTCACAATAGTAAAATATATTGCGGAATGTAAAAGATTGACACGAGGATATGTTTACGAAGTTCGGCTCTAAATAGCCTACTCTCCGTCCCAGGGTATAGCCTTATGAAATAACTATCTATTATCAGCTTCAATGAGTTCTAGATACAAACTAGAAGAATTCTCCTTCTTCTCTCACTGTAGCCAATGCTACGATCTAGCTCCAACTCTCAACCTAGCTATAATAGCCTAGTTACTTCGCAGAGTAACACACACTCTAGTAGAACACTATTTAGATCTTCCAATGAAGCTCTTGTGTTTTCTCTCTCTAAGAGGATAAAGCTTTTGCGTAAATGAGAGAAAGAAAAACAACGAATGAAGATGTTTAGGTTGCTTGAAGACGTAAAGATGTTTTCTGTATGCTTGTGTGTCTTTCTTCTTCGACCATCATCTCCATTTATACTCTTCTATGGAGATGTCTTCTAGCCGTTGGAGAGATGACCATTTGAAGATGAATCTTCTTCTCCATGAAGATCGTTTCTTATTTCGAGATAAGGTAGACGTTGCAAAATACTCGGAAAATATATTTAGGCTATTAAAATATCAGTAAATATACGGAAAGATACTTATCGAGAACACACCCAAAATTTGGGTGTTACACTAATGTTGCACACTATCATAAATTTTATCATTTATGTAATTTTAATTCACATAAAATGATGAATTTTACATCAAACCCTAATATATATATATATATATATATATATATATATATATATATATATATATATATATGTCATCTACATATATTGACAAAGCCCATGACAACATTTGACAAGGGCTTGCCAAACCTTGCTTCCAGCCCACGCCATGAAGAACACATCCAGCAGGCCCATTTGCTTCCTAGATCCAGCCCAAACCGCATCCTTTCCCTTTAACGACGGTTACATGAGTAGGTTGTTCCTCCTTCCTCTCAGTTTCACGTCCAGATTCACGTACAGAAGTCAAAAAACTTCTTTCCTTCCCAGCTAGATCGTGTCTTTCATTCACACTCTCAAATTGGTTGCCTTCCCTTCTCATAACCCGTTGGTACGCTCTCACCTTCACCCTTTTACAACCCTAGCCGACGATAGCAGCCTTCCTCGTGTGCCAAGAGTGGAAGTAGCAAGTAGGACTTCCGTCTGCGTGCACTCAGACGAACGAATCTGAACCACTCATCCGTCCAGTCGGCTTCTAAGAGACAACATACAGGTAGCCTAGAAACCTCTTATTTTGGCCATAGATGCAGAAGTATCTTACCTTAATTCATTCCGTCTTTCTCTGTGTCTCCTTGATCGCTCCATAGTCTTGAATTCCCTGTGTTGTTTGTTGTCACGTAGATTAGAAGAGGTGACGCCCCAGTTGCTTCGAGGTACACTAGCCCAGCCAAAAACAAGGACCAAATCTTGCCTAAAATAGTAAGTGAAGCAACTTTGGGAGCCCTCTGTGTATGTGTAACTGAAGGGGTTGACCCACGTATATATGTGTGTGTGTCGATGTCAATAGGGCTCGAGCAGAAAATCTGTGCTCATCAGATTGTTGGGGGAAGTGGAGGCTGCAAAGGCTCAAACCTGAGGCGTGAAGGGGACTCCAGAAACGAGTTAGCCAGGGGTGAGAATCGAAAATGAGATCCAATGCATTATTCCTGAGTTTTGTTTTTCCAGAAACTAGGTGTTTTAGTCGTCTTTGAGCCTTTGTTTCGACAAGTTAGACTCGTCTTTTACCGTCCAATGTTTAGTATGACATAGAGGGAGATGCATAGTATGATTTATTAAAAGTTTAGGCCGATCCAACAATCGGATCTAGATCTACGAGAGTGCAAAGTAGACTGGTTAGATAGTTTGAGAATCTATAAATTTTGGCTAAGTATGGGATTACTTGGTATTGGAACCAACTTTAGAGATTTATGTAGGAGTTGTGGTTGATTGTTTTTGAGAAATCTTTGCTCTTATGTGTAGTATGCATATCATAGAAGACTTAGATATATTTCTTGGGATTTTTATATTTTTATTGGAGCCTCGTATTTTAATCCAAAGTTGGATCCTGGTGACTTTTTCTCGAAAGTCAAGAAAGTAGAAATCTTCCAAGTTTTATCCAAACTTCCTCGTAAGAGTTAGAGGGTGGTTTTGTGTTTCAAAGGTTAGTTTAAAACTTTGTTGTAGAACTTTCTAGAGTTTTGAGACTAGGGGTAAAATGGTCATTTTACTTTAGGAAGTTATTTTAGTAAGTTCTCTTATGATGGAATTGTATATCTTAGAAGTTATAGACTTCTAAGAAAGTAGGATACATTATTGACCCACTTGCCTTTTATAACAGGCGGTTGAGTTTCTACGGTTGCAGACCGAGTTGAGATTTCGAGAGATAAGATTTAATTTAGGTAAGTCCTTGACACTTACTTAGCTAGTTTCTAGATGTTAGTTGAATGATGATAGTGGTGTTGTGTTGCGTTTTAATAATTATAACATGCCTAGGACGACCTTTATTATTTTATTGCCCAAGTGTATGTATAACGGGCGGTGACATCACTGTGCAGCTCTGACATGAGACTGGGAGGTTCTCTATACCCAGACCATACTGATACAAGGTGAGGTGCATCGGATCCATTCTTGATGGTTATACGGGGGCGGAGGCGAGGTTTGGGAATCCCTCGTGTCACAAAATAAGTATCATTAGTAAGAGTGAATGACCTAAAAAAGATAATAAAATTAAATTCTCTAAAAGTATGATGCGTGTTTAGTTTTGCTTTTTGTGTGTTTGTGCTATTTTTCATTTGTGTAGCGTTTATATAGCTAGCTAACGGTTGATTTATTTTGCTGTTTAGATATACCACAGGTTCGAGAAGCAATTGAGTGATCCGAAAGTACCGTACTCCCTAGAATGGGGTTGGGTTTATATTGATGTTTCCTTTATAGTATGATGTCAGTTAGAACTTTAATATCTTAAGTACTTGTTGGCAGTTAGACATATGTTGTTACATTCATAACACTTAAACCATCACTTTCTGAATTTCGGTTTTCTTTATTTGTGTCTCGTTGTAAGATCCTAGTAAAATTGTTGTCAAACTGAGGTCGGGACCCATTGTGAGGTTCTAACCCGTAACTCCCCGAGTTTTGAAAATTTGGGGTGTTACAACTTGGTATCAGAGCTCTAGGTTGGTAACAATGACACTTGAAATCTTCTAAAGGACCGAATAAGTAAATAAACAGAACCCGAGAAGGGTCTGAACTTATCAATGAAACTTTTGGTTTTCAAAATACATGCATGAGTCGGGATGGGATAAAAAGTACGGATGACCACTTCTACGACCGCGGATCTCAGTATGCTTAATATGGATTTAGGATCTTGCCCTCATTTGACTTATTAGCTAGAATATAATTGTAGTTGTTATCACTCGTGCAGATGGCACGTACTAGGGCTACACCAACTACTAGTCGAGGTAGAGGTCGTCCACCTCTTCCTCCAGGTAGACAGGGTAGGGGTGATAGGACTCCTGCTGTTAGAGGACATGGTGGTGGAGGTAGACCTCTAATGGTGCGAGGTCAGGGTCGATCTCCTTGAGAGGATCCACCAACAGCGAGCATGCTAGATTTTGGAGTGGAAGAGGTGGCTGAGAGTATGGTTCCCGAGGTTGGGAATTCGACTGGATCAAGACGCGTCTCTATTGGGGCATGATAACATGTATTATAGTCTATATTTTGGGATTGGTTTGGACGTTTTATCTTCATAAATCTGCATGTATGGATGTATATTCTTTGATCATATTGTTGTTTTGTCTACCTTTGCAGGAATCGAGGTCTACACTTAGTTTTGGTGTAATTGTAGGGAAAATGGCACGTCTTGGACCAATATGGAGCTAATGAAGTTAAGGAGTCATTGGAGCTACATTCTGGAGTATTGAGGAGTTATAAGAAGATCTCAAGAAGCATGAAAATGATTTGGAAGATTGATTTTGGACCAGATTCGAGATGATTTACATTCAGCTGAGACTCACCTCGGTCAGCTACAGTACCACCTCGACCGAGATGATCTTGAGGAGCGTCTGGACCGAGGCGAACTGATGAGGGGACAACGAGATCTTTATTTTTGGCTGAGATCCTCTATTTTTAGAAAGTGAATATCGTATATTTTTGGCTGGATTTCTGGAAGGACGATAATATTTTTGGCTAAAATCCTCTATTTTCTTAGTTTGGTTTGGTTTTGTTGTCTTTTTTGATTGTGATTGAGGAACGCTGATTGTTTGTTTGATTTTTTATTCAGTTATTGGGACCTTTATGTTAAGGTTTTCTTGTTTGAATATTGATTCATTTCTCATATATTTGATTATTGTTATCATGATGATTGTTGGCTAAGTTTTTTAAGCGATTCTAGGGTGATTGACTGAAAGTTGTGGGAAAGACGATGATAGAATGATCTTAACCCAATGGACCCTGAAAGCTCGAGCCTTTACCTTAATCTAGAACACCTCGGTCAGTCATTGAACATCTCGGCCGGGATGTAATATTACTGAACGAGGTGAACCTTTCCTGATCCTTATCTGAGTTGAAGTTCCTGTTTGCCAAATCCTATCCTTGTTATACCTTTCCTGGTTCAAAGCAAGCCTAGGATGAGACTTACCCGGTGATTCCTTTGTTTGTTTACCCAATATCATGAGTGTAGGTAATAAAGGTTTATCCTTTATTGGGGTTTGAGTGTGCCTTCATCCCATCTTTGAGAGTTAGCCTGAGACTTACCCGATAAAGGTTGATTCTATCCCCTTGGGTGGTGTGTTGGTTTGAGATTATAGTTCCTTTCCTTAGTACCTTGAGACTTACCCGGTGATAGGATCTTTGGTTTGGGATAGTGAGTAGTGAGACTTACCCGGTGATCTATTCCCATCTTAGAAACACCTTCCCTTTGCAAACCTCAGCTTTGTCCACGTTATCTTTTGAGATCTTGAGTCTGAACCACAACTAGATGCTTTAATCTCTAGAATCCGCATTCCCTTTATGTGACTTTTATATCATCTTTGATTGCTTTAATTTGCTGCTTGTGGTTATTTGTCAACCTGAATTACTAATCTTTGTTTCACCATAGTCCTTGTGATCGACCCTTGGAATTCTTGCTTTGATTACAATTGATTTGTACACTGTGGGTTTGCATATTGTTCAAGCATACTTCTTGGGTTATAAATATTAAAGCTTGCACACACCTTTTGGAAAGAATAGGTCATCTAAGTACAGAGAGTACAAAGAGTACGTCTAGCGTATGGAGGAAGCTTCCATGACAGAGGGACTTGCCCCGGCACCTCCAGTACCGGCAAGGTCAGCTCAGCTGTCACAGATAGTAACTCATGCATCAGTTGTGCCTGAGAGGAGAGTTGAGGTTGATAGGGCTCATGCTGAGGCTAGAGCACTGAGGCCAGATGAATGGTTGAAGGAATTCAACACCTTGAAAGTCCCACAATTTGAGGGAGAGATAGGGTTGGAGGTGAAGCACTAGATAGGGCACGTTGAGACCGCACTAGAGTCGATACGTTGCCCAGAGGATCGACAGGTGGAGTTAGTACAGACCTTGTTCTAAGAGCAGGCACATTACTGGTGGAGGACCATTCGTAGCCGAGTCACTAGCTGGGATCAGATGAGGAGAATTATCAGAGAGAGGTACTCCTGCCTCGCTGAGGAGAGAGAAGTTTCAGGATTTCATTGAAGCGGGGTTTAAGGATGTTCCTGTTGTAGTGGTAGTCAAGAAGTTTCAAGCAGAGTTGACACTACTTGGTCCAGTTGCACCTCCGGAAGAGCAGCACATGTACCTCTTCTCCCGGAGATTGAGAGAGAGCACTCGTTCATATCTGGCAAGATTTTGTTATGAGTCTTTGGTAGATTATCAAAACAGAGCTTCTACCTATGAGAGAGACAGACCATGCCCTAGGAGAGTTGCTCACTCAAATAGGCCGGATAAACGGCAGAGGATAGGATATGTTAGTGGCAGTATGGGAGTATCTGGTTATGGGCGAGGACAGACTCAGGGACGGCATAGTCACACCGCCACAGTCCAAACTCCAGCTAGGGGGTCGAATGTTATAACTGTAGCAGTTACGGACACGTCCAATCGAATTTTACGAAGCCGCCAGTGACCTGCTTTGAGTGCGGCAAGTCTGGACATAGAGTTGTATTTTGCCGCCACGGCAAGGCTCCGTCTCAGCAGGGTTCTTCCCCTACAAGTATATCGAGGAGTGGATAGAGGCTTCTACAATACCGAGCTCCAAGTCAGCAGCAGCAGTATCGATCTCTAGGTCAGTAGCAACAGTATCACGCTCCAGGACATCCTTCCTCACAAAGCTCTATGCAGGGATCCGGTCGTGGCAGGGGACGTGGTAGTGCGGCTGATACCAAGGGAGCCCTGACACGAATGTTTGAGTTGAGGAGTACTGATCAGCCAGAAGCATCGACGACCACAATTACTATCTGGATTCATGACTTACCCGTACAAGTTTTGTTTGATACGTGTACTACGCACTCCTTTATATCTGATGCATGTGTAGATAGGTTGTCCTTAGCTGCTGTAGAGGGGATACCGTTTGTGATAGGATTTCTTAATGGGAGTAAGATCATAGGATCCCGAGAGATTTATGATTGCCCAATTCATTTGGGAGATCGGGACTGGCTGGTGAAATTCCTATTCATGCCCTTAGCACATGAGGATGTGATCTTAGGGATAGATTGGATGACGAGACATTGAGAGGTCTTAAACATTGGCAGGAGGACCGTGACTGTTGCCACTGAGGAGGATCACTGAGAGATATTCCGAGGTTGGGACCTTGGAAAGTCCGGAACAGTTATTAGTGTAGTGAGAGCCGCAAGACTGATAGCACAGGGTTGTGAGGCCTTCTGGTGTTATGTCATGAAGGAACGCAAGGGTTTGATAGTAGAGGAGATACCGGTAGTTTGCGAGTTTGCAGAGGTGTTCAACGACGATCTTCCAGGGTTACCTCCACAGAGGAGCGTGGACTTTAGCATTGAGCTAGAGCCGGGCATGAGACCGATCTCGAAGGCCCCATACTGCATGGTACCGATAGAGCCGCTTGAGCTGAAGAAGTAGTTAGAGGAATTAGCAAAGAAGGGCTTCATACGTGTTTCTCCCTAGGGAGCGCCGGTATTGTTTGTGAGGAAGAAGGATGGATCGATGAGGCTATGCATCGATTACAAAGAGTTGAACAAAGTTACAATTAAGAACAAGTATCCGCTGCCTCGCATTGATGATCTGCTGGACTAGTTGCACGGAGCATCAGTGTTTTCCCGGATCGACTTGAGATCAGGTTATCACCAGTTGAGGGTGAGAGATCAGGACATACCTAAGATGGTATTCTGGACTAGGTATGGCCATTATGAGTTTATAGTGATGCCATTCGGGCTCACTAATGCACCAGTGGTATTCGGGGAGTTGATGAACGGGATTCTCATCGACTTCTTAGACTAGTTTGTAGTGGTCTTCATTGACGACATTCTAGTTTACTCTAGGAGTCGTGAGGAGCATGTCGGACACTTGAGGATAGTGTTACAGATTCTACAGGATAGGGAGCTTTATGCTAAGTTGTCCAAGTGTGAGTTTTGGATGTTAGAGTTGGCCTTCCGAGGCCATGTAGTGACTGGTGAGGGGATTAAGGTCGATCAGGCAAAGATCGAGTCAGTGTCTTCTTGGCAACCTCCGAAGAATGTTAAGGAGGTTAGTAGGTTTCATGGTTTGGCAGGCTACTACCGCCGGTTCGTGGAAGGGTTCTCCCTAATTGCCCGACCACATACCTGTGTTTTGAGGAAGACTACTCGATTCGTTTGGTCCGAGTCGTGTCAGCGGAGCATTGAGGAGCTGAAAGAAGAGATTGACGTCTGCTCCGATTTTAGCACAGCCTGAAAGTGTAGATGACTTTGTGGTATACAATGCCGCATCCAAGCTGGGCTTGGGGTGTGTCTTGATGTAGAGGGGTAAGGTCATAGCATATGCATCTCGGCAGCTAAAGACGTATGAGGAGAACTACCCCAAACACGACCTAGATTTAGATGCAGTAGTCCATGCCCTTAAGATCTGGTGTCACTATCTCTATGGGGCGACATGTTAGATCTTCACAGACCATAAGAGTCTGAAATACATATTCACTCAACGAGAGTTGAATAACCGCAAAGGAGGTGGCTAGAGTTGATCAAGGATTTAAACCTTGAGATTCTATACCACCCAGGGAATGTGAATATTGTTGCTGATGCTTTGAGTCGTAAGACGCCTCGGGAGAAGGCGATAGCCCGATTGACGGTACAAGCCGTAGTTGTAGAGGGATTTGGCTTGGTTAGAGGTAGAGATTCATTTCCCAGATACAGACTGTCATCTGGCTACCTTGGAGTTACTACCTGATATGTTGGGAGAGATCCTACAGAAGCAGGAGATCTATCTAACTTTGACTAGGATCCGAGATAAGATGTCTCGAGACGAGGCAACCTAGTTCACTATTGGTGCTGATGGAGTGATGACACGTCAGGACCGTATTTGTGTACCATCAGATAGCGAGCTAAGACAGAGGATACTAGGTGAGGCTCACGCTACCCCATATTCAGTACATCCCGGAGTGAGTAAGATGTACAAGGACGTGAGACGTTCCTTCTAGTGAGGTGGTTTGAAGCCCGGCGTGGCTCGGTATGTAACTCAGTGTGTGACCTGCCAGCCGGTCAAGATTGAGCATCTCTGGAGGAGAGCTCCACCCACTGTTAGTGCCCTAGTGGAAGTAGAAGGACATCTCTATGGATTTCGTCGCAGGATTGAGACTCAACAGAGGTTTTGATGCTATTTGGGTAGTGGTAGACCGTCTGACGAAGACCGCACGTTTCATTCCAATCAAGGAAACGTGGCCGGTGATTCGTCTAGCTGAGGAGTTCACTAGACACATTTTGAGACTCCAAGGTACCGAGGACTATCGTTTCCGATAGAGACGAACGTTTCACCTCGAGATTTTGGTAGTAGATACATACTACTTTGGGGACGAGTCTCCACTTTACCACTACTTACCACCCACAGACTGATGGTCTATCTGCGAGGACCATCCAGACGTTAGAGAACTTGATGCGGGCCTGTGTACTAAATTGGGAACATGTATGGCCAGATCATCTCCCCTTGTAGAGTTTTCATATAATAACAGTTGGCACGCGTCTATTATGATGACTCCTTATTAGGCTTTGTATGGGCGGAGATGCCGTACACCGTTATGCTAGGATGATCCTAGCAGAGCGGATGCTACTAGCTCCATAGCAGATACAAGACAACATTGCTCCGATCACCCTGGTCCGAGAGCGGATGTTAGCAGCTCAAAGTTGTAAGAAATCCTACGCCGACAAGAGGCATCGACCTTTGGAGTTTAAAATAGGTGCACAGGTGTGGTTGAGAGTGTCACCGACGAGAGGCGTCCGGCATTTCGGCATTAAGGGGAAGATGAGTCCCTCATATGTCGGACCTTTTGAGATCTTGGAGAGAGTCGGAGAGGTTGCCTACCGGCTATCACTACCAGCGAGACTAGAGGGAGTCCACCCGGTCTTCTATGTATATAAGTTGAGCGAGTATATTCCGGACCCGAGGCACGTCATCAACCATGAGGACTTGATAGTGGAGCCATATCACACTTTTGTGGAGTACCCATTAGCCATCCTAGAGCGCAGTACTAGACGTATGCGGTCCAAGGAGATACCGATGTTGAGGATCCAGTGGTCTAGACGAGGAGCGGATGAGGCCACCTGGCAGACAGAGGAGAGCATTAGACGTAGTTATCCCGAGTTCTTTGCGGAGTTAGCCGCTACTTCTATACCAACGAGTTAGTGTCCGGAGGTAGTTCTGTGTGACTTTTATGATTATACATTGGATTGAGTGATCGTGTTTTTATGTGTTGCCTGATTATGATGATTGAGTAATTCTTACATGTTAGGGAGTGGGAATTAAAAATTAGTAGAAATCGAGTTAAATACTTTTAATTATAGAATTCATGTGAATAATGCCTTATTCTAAGTTTCGGGACGAAACTTATTTTAAGGGGGTACTAATGTAATATCCGAAAATTTTTATTCCATTCCTTTCCGAACCAAACCGGATTTCGATCCGTTAACCTTTTCTCATTCTACCTAATGTTGCACACTATCATAAATTTTATCATTTTATAAAATTTTAATTCACATAAAATGATGAATTTTATGTCAAACCCTAATATATATGTATATCTACATATTGACAAAGCCCATGACAACATTTGACAAGGATTTGCCAAACCTTGCTTCCAGCCCACGCCATGAAGAACATATCCAGCAAGCCCGTTTGCTTCCTAGATCCAACCCAGACCACCTCATCTCCCTTCAGCGAGAGTTACATGAGCATGCTGCTCCTCCTTCCTCTCAGTTTCACGTCCAGATTCACGTACAAAAGTCCAAAAATTTCTTTCCTTCCCACCCGGATCGTGTCTTTCATTCACGCTATCAAATTGGTTGCTTTCCCTTCTCAAAACCCACAGGTACACTCTCACCTTCACCCTTCTACAACCCTAGCCGACGACAGTAGCCTTCCTCGTGTGCCAAGAGTAGAAGCAGCAAGTAGGACTTCCGTCTGCCTGCACTCAGAAGAACGAATCTGAACCACTCATCCATTCAGTCGGCTTCCAAGAGACAACATGCATGTAGCCTAGAAACCTCTTCTTTTGGCCATAAATGCAGAAGTATCTTACCCTAATTCATGCCATCTTTCTTTGTGTCTCCTTGATCGCTTCACAGTCTTGAATTCCCTGTGTTGTCCGTTGTCACGTAGATCAGAAGAGGCGACGCCCAGTTTCTTCAAGGTACACTAGCCTAGCCAAAAACAAGGACCGAATCCTGCCCAAAATAGTAAGTGAAGAAACTTTAGGAGCCCTTTGTGTATGTGTAATTGAAGGGGTTGACCCATGAATATATGTGTGTGTGTCGATGTCAATAGGGCTCGAGGGGAAGATCTGTGCTCACCAGATTGTTGGGGGAAGTGGAGGCTGCAAAGGTTCAAACCTTATGCGAGTAGGGGACTCTAGAAACGAGTTAGACAGGGGTGAGAATCGAAAATGAGATCCCATGCTTTATTCCTTAGTTTTGTTTTTCCAGAAACTAGGTGTTTCAGTCATCTTTGAGCCTTTGTCTCGACAAGTTAGACTCATATTTTACCGTTCAATTTTTAGTATGACATAGAGGAAGATGCATAGTATGATTTATTAAAAGTTTAGGCCGATCCAAAGGTCGGATATGGATCTACGAGAGTGCAAAGTAGATGACTGAAGGTATTTCTATGGTCGTCTATACCCAATCAAAAGTAAATCCCGACTTAGCACTAAGGACAAGTATAGTGGTTAAGTAAGGGTCGAACCCAAGAGAGTTAAGGTGTTTTAGATGCAATTATCGATTATAGTAACAAGTAACAAGGGGGGGGTTGGTTGAATTGATGCACACAAAAACTTATGAAAACGATTAAAGCGACAAGTAAGACAAATGATGGGTGAATCTACACTAGTTTGATTCTAAGCATGCCATTGCTACTTTGGTGAGTTCCTTTTACAAGTTTTTAAGTAATCTCCCGCATCGATCATATATATGTGTTGAGCCAACCGGCATCAACACAACTTAACAAGTTAGTGTTCCGTAAACCTACTAGAACAGAATACAAGTTAGCTTTCAAACAAAGAGTAAAGGATATAAAGAGAAGATTAAAACCGTTAAACTTATCTTTATATTTGTGTTCCTTTTCTTTAAGTAATTACAACCCGTTATTACTTAAAGTTGCTACTAGATTAAAGACCCAAACCCGGAACCTATTAATCCTAGTTATTTGCATGCACTTTAGAACCTAAGGTGATCAATCTCAAGGAATAGTAAACATGCAATTAGACAATGGAGATCAAGGAAACACAAAGCATTACTGAATGAAAACTTATATTAAAAAGAACTTACAACCAAATTAACAACGCAGCTTCAAACCAACCCAATATAGCAAGGGAGTTAGCAACTCATTACATAGGAAGTAAGATAATCTAAGTGGATAATTTGTTGGCTAACAAGATTGGATTATTCTAGCAATCAACCAAGGACTATTTATACTACAAAAGACACTAAATAGGAGTAAATGGCCGGCCTAAAACAGCCACCTTTAATGCCATAAAGGAGGTGTAAACAGCCGGAGTAAAGCTTCTGACGTTAAATCGCAGGGGCGGCCTTCAGTTCCTCAAGGGCGGTGAAGGCAAAAACGCTTGATCTTCTTCATGGCCCCAGGGGCGGCTAGGCAATTCCGCTGGGGCGGTGAGGCAACAGAAGCTTTGCTTCGTGAACGATATTCACTCCTAAGTGCTTATAACTCCTTCCTTAGCTTCTTGTAGTCTTCTTCTTCTGGACCAAGGAGTTAGTAGCATAAACCGACACAAGAAAAGCCAAGAAAGAAAGACGGAAAAGAGAGGAAATGTGAGAAAAAGGGAGAAACTACCATCCTTATTGCTCCAAGAGTGGCCTACCCGGACAACCTCCTTATGACTCCCCTTCTTATGTCGCCAAACGCCGGAAGGGAAACCTACACTCGGCGTCGCTCATTTTGCCAAGGGTCCCTTTCGGGTTTTCACCTTGCCACTCTTCTTCGTTTGATGATCTCACTTTAACTCACATCCCTCAAGTTCAATTTTGCACCAACATAAGGTTGGTCGGACTACCTTCTTTTTGCCTAAACCGCCCTTTCGGGTTTTCGATTTATCCAAGGATTTTCATGCCTTTTCTCATTTTTTTTGGATTTTTCTTTTTTTTTTTTTGTGAATTTCAATCTGAATTCAAATGCAAGACAACTTAAAACAAAACAACTCAAAAACTCAAATGAATTGTACAAGCAATGATGATGTCCCTCCCCCATACTTGAAGATCACTTTGCCCTCAAAGTGGAAATGAGTCAAAGATAAATGTGGGAAAGGGAGGAGAAATGTACCCCTCAGTGGGATGGTTCGGATGGACCACCAGGACCCTCCTCCGGTGGGTAAGAGAAATGGCGGAAGAAGTGCTCCTGCCAGCGATAGATGTCATCTATGCGGTCCTGCTGAGCCGTCATCCGGCGGCCAAAGGAGGATTCAAAGCTGGCCTGCCAAGCCAGTTGTTGGGCCTCCAGTTGCTGCTGCTGGGCCGCCTGTCAGGCCTCCTGCCTTTGATCGAAATGGGAGGTCATGGAGGCGGCAAAGCTCGTCTTCCAGCTCTGCTGCTGCTCCAGCATAGTCTTCTGGTAGTCGGACTGCCAACTCCGATGCTGTGTGGTCATAGCCGCCATCTGAGCCTGAAGGCTCGCAAGGGCCGGGTCCTCCTCTGGTGCCACAGTGGGCATCTCCTCGTCATTTGGGATGGGCAGGTGCTCCTCCTAATGAGCCCGGCTGGAGCTAGCGGCATGCCTCTCCATAATGGCCACTAGTGGCCTCCTCGGCACAAAGGGGTCTGCAGGAATGTAGAGCTCGGAGAGCTCATCTCCTAATGGTAGAGGCCGAGGGAGATAAGTGAGGTGGCTCCCATCTTCAAGGGAGATCCAAAATAGGTTCTCCCCGTCCCGCCGGAGGAGCTTGCACCTCCTGAGCATCCCCTCAGTGTAAAGAGGAGCCTCCAGCCCGTCTTCTAGCTCGGACAGGTCCATCACCTGTGAGGTGATCAAGGAGATCACCCTACCACCGACAATGTCCCTCGGCTCGTCCCTCCTAATCCGCTTCAAAGCGGCAAGGAAAAGGGACGGCCAATCCATCACCTTCTCGATCTGTGGAAGGCAGGAGTAGAGTAGTGGGAGGTCCTTGAGGGCGACCTTGTTTTCCTCTTTGTGTCCACAGAAGACACTCATGAGGATCTTTGAGATGAGCCTCAAGGTGGGGTGAGTGAGTTTGTTGGAGTACTCACCCCCAAGATGGAATTTTGACCCGGTAGCTGCCTGCCAAAACTCACATAGGTCCGGGGTCAAGACTGGATCCCACCAGTTTTTAGAGGGGTTTAGAGTCACTCCGAAGGCCTCCTGTAGATCGTTGTAATCAAGTGTGTATTTCACCTTGTTGAACTTGAAGGTGAGGCCGATACACACATGATCTTCCTTCTCCATTGTGAAAGTGGAGATGAACTGTCTGTTGAGCTCGGGATATGTTGGAGCACTCCTATGTAGGAAATCTCCGAGCCCAGTATTTGCCAAAAAAGATTGCATGCTCTCCAGCATGCCTAGTTTCTCCAAAGTAGGAATATGCAAAAATCGAGTTGCATACACAACTCGATCCTACACAATCCTGTAACGCTCCTTCTCTGCTTCGGTCATCTTGTATTTCCTTGGTGCTTCCATTTTTGAAGATGATTGAAGCAAACGATTAGTAAATGTCGAAACAGGGAAAAGAAATCGACCTTTCTGATGTGATTTTTGCAAGGGCGGCTGTAGCAGGCGCAGGGGCGGTAAGGCGCAGGTGCGGGTGCTTGCAGGCGCAGGTGCTTGCATGCGCAGGGGCGGGAGAAGTGCAGAGGCGATTTCTGGGTTGCGATAGAAGTGGTGTTGCTGAGGCCGCTCCGGTGACTTCCTTGGTGGTTTAGTCATCCCCGACGGTGTAGCAGGAGTGGAATGTTTGAAGTGGGTGAGGATGAGGGTTGTAGGAATGTGAGAGAGTAAGGGGGTAGTGGGAGAGGGTGACGCAGGGGCGTCGCGTTTGGTGACTGGTTGTTGGAGGCGGTGCAGGGGCGTCGACGAGGTGATTGGTGAGCAAGAGGGCACAGGAGCGTGAGTGTGGTGTGAGGGAGTAGGGTTTTGAGGGTTCGTGTGTTTGGTGAAGAAGGTTGGTGGGTGGTGTGTGGTAGGTGTAGGTATTTTCGAGATCCACTTTTTTTTCTTTTCTAGGTAAACCCGCAGGGGCGGGAGATTGTCGCCGCGGGGGCGGTGACAAGGGAGAGGGGTCACGTAGGCTCAGCGCCGGGGGCGGCGCCCAGGATGCGTGTCAAAGATGGCCGCCGCAGGGGCGTAGGGATGTCACCGCGGGGGCGGTAACAAGCATGTCGCAGGCGCAGACCCATCGCCGGGGGCGTCACTGGGCATGAGTGTCACGGCAGGGGAGGGGGCACAGAGCCGCAGGGGCGGTTTCTTGACAGAGGCTCCTCTTCTTATTCCTTCGGGTTGCCTCCCGAGAAGCGCCTTTGTTTTACGTCGTTGGCTCGACGTAAGATCTCTACTTCTCTGATTGTGCTTCCTCCAGCACCATCTCGTCAATCGGATCGTTCTTGACTCCTTCAAGGTAAAGGTTTAGCCTTTGTCCGTTCACCTTGAACACCTTGTGCGTTTGGGGATCATAGAGATCAACAACTCCGTGTCCATCTCGAACGCAACTTACCTACAAAGAGTTTCAAACGTGACTGAAAGAGAAGTACCTTATTACCTACCTTGAAGTCCTTTCGGAGAATGTTCCGGTCATGCCATGCTTTGGTCTTTTCTTTGTATGTGGTAGCATGGTCATATGCATCTAGCCTCAATTCCTCCAACTCTTGCAATTGGAGCTTTCGGAATTCTCCCACTTCCTCTATGTTCATGTTGCACTTCTTCACCGCCCACCAAGCCTTGTGCTCTAGCTCCACCGGTAGGTGACAAGCTTTCCCAAACACGAGCCTAAAAAGAGACATCCCGATAGGAGTTTTGTAGGCCGTCCGATATGCCCATAGGGCGTCATTTAGCCTTGCACTCCAATCCTTCCGTCCGGAAGAAACCGTGTTTTCAAGGATGGTCTTTATTTCCCGGTTGGATACCTCAGCTTGGCCGTTTGTTTGTGGATGATAAGCTGTTGATACACTTTGGTGGACGTGGTACTTCTTATGGAGAGCCGTGATCGTCTTGTTGTAGAAATGGGTACCCCTATCACTAATTAAGGCTTTTGGAATTCCAAATCTTGCAAAGATATTTTCCTTAAAAAAAGCTGCAACTACTTTTGAATCATCAGTTTTGGTGGCCTTTACTTCCACCCATTTGGAAACATAGTCCACCGCAAGCAAAATATATGTGTTCCCGAATGAAATAGGGAACGGCCCCATGAAATCAATTCTCCAAACGTCAAATATTTCACAAAATATAAGAGAGGATTTGGTCATTTCATGTCTCTTTGAAAGATTTCCTACTCTTTGGCATTTATCACACACTTTGCAAAACGCAAAAGCGTCTCGAAAAATGTGTGGCCAAAAGAAACCGGCATCCAAAACTTTTCTTGTAGTTTTGTTTGCCCCAAAGTTCCCTCCATATGCTATAGAATGACAGAAAGTTAGGACAGATTGTACCTCATTGTCCGGAATACAACGTCAGATCACTTGGTCACTATAATGCTTCCAATGGTAAGGATCGTCCCAAACGTAGTGTCGAGCTTCAGCCTTTACCTTCTCTCGTTGTGCCTTGGTGAAGTTTGGAGGATACTCCTTCCTGACAATGAAGTTCACAATGTAGAAAACCAAGGCTTAAAAGATTGGAGCTTAAAACAAACCTCTGTCGACAATTCCACAGGGGCGCCTAGATTGAGCCACAGGGGCGGCTGGCCACAGGGGCGGCTGGTGTGAGGCACGGGGGCGGTTACACAACACAGAGTTGTGTAAAATGTATCGTCTGGTAAACTTCCAGCTATCTCTCTTCCTTTTCCTGGATCTTCCTCCTCTTGCACTAGTCTGCTCAAATGATCGGCCACCAGGTTCTCAGCCCCCTTCTTGTCCCTTATCTCTAGGTTAAACTCACTTAGAAGGAGCACCAATCGGATCAATCGTGGCTTTGGCTCCTTCTTCGCCATGAGGTACCTAAGAGCTGCATGGTCAGTGAAGATAATTACATTTACCCCAAGTAGGTATTGCCTGAATTTCTCAAGGGCAAAAACCACCGCCAACATTTCCTTCTCGGTGGTAGAGTAATTCCTTTGCGCTCCATTGAGTGTCATAGACGCATAATGGATCACATGAGAAGCCCTTCCATCTTTTTTTCCTAAGGCGGCTCCAACGGCGTAGTCACTGGCGTCACACATGATTTCAAAAGGTTTCTCCCAATCCGAGGAACGGATGATTGGTGCGGTGGTAAGACATGCCTTCAAAGTGTCGAAAGCTTTCTTGCAATCCTCATCCACTATGAAAGTGACGTCTTTCTTGAGCAACTCACATAGGGGTGCCGATATATTTGAAAAATCTTTGATGAAACGTCGATAGAAACCTGCATGACCAAGAAAAGATCGGATTTCCCGAACATTAGTAGGATAAGGTAAATTTTGAATTACATCAACCTTTGCCCTATCTACCTCTATCCCTTTTGAGGATATTACATATCCTAGCACAATTCTTTGTTTGACCATGAAATGACATTTTTCCGAATTAAGAACCAAATTGGTTTCAACACATTATTCAAGAACAAGTTTCAAATGTCTTAAACATGCGTCAAAACTATCTCCATGGACGGTAAAATCATCCATAAAGACTTCAATGAAATTTTATATATATTCGGAGAAAATACTTATCATGCACTGTTGGAAGGTGTTGGGTGCGTTGCAAAGTCCAAATAGCATTCTGCGGTATGCAAAAGTGCCAAATGAGCAAGTGAACGTCGTCTTTTCTTGATCTTCTGGTGCGATGGCTATTTGGATATAGCCCGAATATCCATCCAGGAAACAGTAGTACTGATGACCTGCAAGACGTTCCAACATTTGATCGATAAAAGGTAATGGGAAATGGTCTTTTCGTGTTACCTTATTGAGCTTGCGGTAGTCAATGCAAACTCTCCATCCGGTTTGTGTTTTGCTCGGGACCATCTCTCCATGTTGATTTTCCACCATGGTAATGCCTCCCTTCTTTGGAACTACTTGGGTTGGGCTAACCCTAGTGCTATCCGAGATAGGAAAGATCATATCTGCTTGGAGGAGCTTCAACACTTCCTTTTTGACCACATCCATCATCGGTGGATTCAACCTCCTTTGAGGTTGCCTAGAGGGTTTGGCTTCGTCCTCAAGTAAAATCCTATGCATGCAAGTTGAAGGGCTTATCCCTTTGATGTCCGCAATGGTCCATCCAAGGGCCGTCTTGTGCTCTTTTAGTACCTTCACCAACTTGTCTTCTTGACCGGTAGTCAACTTGTTGGAGATGATCACCGGCAAGGTATTGTGTTCTCCAAGGAAAACGTACTTGAGGTGTGACGGAAGGTCCTTCAATTCTATTTCAGGTGCCTGCACTATAGACGGAACAAGCTTCTCGCTTGGGGTTAGTAAAGTGGGCCCAATGGCCAAATTGGAGATAGGTACCCTTTTATGCCCATCTAATTGGGCTAGGACCTCTTTCATGCTGGATGTTAATACATAACCCGATTTGAAACCATCAATGTCATGCTCAATCACATTTTTCAATTCATCAACATCAGAGTTATCAAAAACATCTTGCACAAAAGGTTCAACAATGTCAATAGCACATAAAGAATGATCATCACTAGGAAATCTCATTGAATCATAGATGTCAAATTCCACTACTTCTCCATCAAACTCCATGGTCAATTTGCCACTAACATAATCAATTTTAGT
This sequence comes from Fagopyrum homotropicum, assembly GCA_033239125.1. Classification (NCBI taxonomy): domain Eukaryota; kingdom Viridiplantae; phylum Streptophyta; class Magnoliopsida; order Caryophyllales; family Polygonaceae; genus Fagopyrum; species Fagopyrum homotropicum. Next base: position 107,001,101 of record BSWB01000002.1, read on the forward strand.
CCTAGCAGTTTTCAGAAATGACCTACCTAACAAAATGGGTGCAGCATGTGAATCATTTTCCATATCCATGACAAAGAAATCAGCAGGAAATATTAGGTTGTCTACCATTACTAACACATCTTCAATTATCCCTTTCGGGTACACATTAGATCTATCAGCAAGTTATACTACAATCCTAGTTTCCATTAATGGCCCAAGGCCAAGTGATTTGTAAATCGAATATGGTAAAACATTGATAGAAGCACCAAGATCAAGCATTGCTTTGTCAGAGCGGGTTTCCCCTATAACACAAGGAATGCTTACCATAACCGGATCGTTGCACTTCTTGGGCATTCTCCGTTGGAAAACAACCGACACATGCTCACTTACTTGTACTTTTTGTTTGCCGTTCAGCTTCTGATTCCTCTTGATAGTGCAAAGTTCCTTCAAAAAACGAGCATACTTCGGAATACTTTTCACCAACTTGAGGAGGGGAATGTTTACCTCGCATTTGGAAAAAGTCTCAAAAAGGTCCTTGTCCTTAATGATTCTTTTCTCCTTCAGAGCCTCAGGAAAAAGAGCTGGTGGTTTCTCAGAGTATAGTGGCGGAAAATTAGGCCGGACGTAAGTATCCCTCTCAACAGAACCTTCTGTTGTGTTTTCCGCAGGGGCGTCAACTTGTATGCGCAGGGGCGGCTCAGGGGTTGTTACCGCAGGGGCGGGGACATCCAGCCGCAGGGGCGTCGCCTGCTCTCTGCTGGGCACAGTTGCAACCGCAGGGGCGGCTATGGGTGCGGTAAAATTGACAGAAGGTTTACTTTGTGGTTCTTTTGCTGGTTTTTGTTGGATTTGCTTCCCACTCCTTAATGTTAAGGCACTAACATTCTCCTTGGGGCTTATAAACGTCTGGGAAGGCAATCCTCCGGAAAGTCTTGATTCGGTCCTTGAAATGGCTTCTGCCATTTGACCAACCTGTTTTTCAAGGTTCTTGATGCTAGATTCTGTTGTTTGGACATGAGTAGCAAAGTGTTTAGTCAAAACCTGCAACATATCTTCAGTTGATTGATACTTACCTTGACGGGGCTGCTGTTGTTGGTTTTGTTGATCCCTCCAACGAAAGTTTTGTTGGTCACGCCAGTTTGGCATGAAATTCTGTGCATAGGGATCGTTCCTAGGCCTTTGCTGCTATGGTTGTCCATAACTCATTGCGTTCACCTCAGCATCGTCATCCTAGACTTGTGGACACATGTCCGTTGGATGATATGGGTCAGCACAAACTCCACAAGCCTTGAGCTGCTGTGGGGTTCCCATAAGTGTTAGTCTCTTCACCATTTCCTTCAACTCCGCGAGCTCGGTGGAAATCTCGCTCTTCCCGGAACTCACAGCATGAACTCCTTTCTTGGACGGGGTCCTTCCAAAGTTCCGAGTACCTTCCGCTAGTTCCTGTATCTTTTCCAAAGCAAGATCAGGAGTAGAGTTAAGAATATTACCTCCGCAAGCTGCATCGACGATCCTCCTTTCATTATCTAGCAAGCCATTGTACAAGTACAAGACTAGATCTTGAGTTGAATATCCATGAAAAGGACAGCTAGATCGGAGGCGTGCAAACCTTTCGAAGTACTCGTAGAGAGTTTCGTTCGCCTCTTGCTCGATGTTGCTTATAGCTTTCTTCAAGCTATTGGCCTTCTTGGCTGGAAAGTATTTCTCCAAAAATGCCTTGTGAAGGTTTTCCCAAGTGCCGATGCTCCCGGATGGAAGGTGGTAATACCAATCATCCGCGGAATCTTTGAGTGTGAAGCCAAATGCCCTCATCTTGATTTGTTCTTCGGTAATGTTGGCCGGCTTCATGCCCATACACACGGTATGGAACTTCCCAAGGTGTTTGATGGGGTCTTCACCACTTAGCCCATGAAAGGATGGAAGCAAGTGAATGAGGCCCGGCTTGAGCTCAAAATTGACTCCTTCTCCTAATGCCGGTATAGTGACCGCAAGGGGGTTTTGAGCCAAGGTGGGCTGCGTGAGTTGACGAAGTGTACGGTCAGCCATCTCTTGTTGAAGTTGTTGTCTTCGTTGCCGGATGTGCGTCCTCTCTATTTCTGGATCAAAAGAAGCAAAGCCGGAGTTAGTAGCATGGGTTTGAACCATAAAAATGGTTCAAACCAAGAATCAATAATAACAATAAAACACTAAAACACCCCGGCAACGGCGCCAAAATTTGACTGAAGGTATTTCTATGGTCGTCTATACCCAATCAAAAGTAAATCCCGACTTAGCACTAAGCACAAGTATAGTGGTTAAGTAAGGGACGAACCAAGAGAGTTAAGGTGTTTTGGATGCAATTATCGATTATAGTAACAAGTAACAAAGGGGGGGTTGGTTGAATTGATGCACACAAAAACTTATGAAAACGATTAAAGCGACAAGTAAGACAAATGATGGGTGAATCTACACTAGGTTGATTCTAAGCATGCAATTGCTACTTTGGTGAGTTCCTTTTACAAGTTTTCAAGTAGTCTCCCGCCTCGATCATATATATGTGTTGAGCCAACCGGCATCAACACAACTTAACAGGTAAGTGTTCCGTAAACCTACAAGAACAGAAAACAAGTTAGCTTTCAAACAAAGACTAAGGGATATAAAGAGAAGATTAAAACCGTTAAACTTATCTTTATATTTGTGTTCCTTTGCTTTAAGTAATTACAACCCGTTATTACTTAAAGTTGCTACTAGATTAAAGACCCGAACCCGGAACCTATTAATCCTAGTTATTTGCATGCACTTTAGAACCTAAGGTGATCAATCTCAAGCAATAGTAAACATGCAACTAGACAATGGAGATCAAGGAAACACAAAGCATTACTGAATGAAAATTTATATTAAAAAGAACTTACAACCAAAGTAACAACGCAGCTTCAAACCAACCCAATGTAGCAAGGGAGTTAGCAACTCGTTATAAAGGAAGTAAGATAATCTAAGTGGATAATTTGTTGGCTAACAAGATTGGATCATTCTAGCAATCAACCAAGGACTATTTATACTACAAAAGACACTAAATGGGAGTAAATGGCCAGCCTAAAACAGCCACCTTTAATGCCATAAAGGTGGTGTAAACAGCCGGAGTAAAGCTTCTAACGTTAAACCGCAGGGGCGGCTTTCAGTTCCGCAGGGGCGGTGAAGGTAAAAACGCTTGATCTTCTTCATGGCCGCAGGGGTGGCTAGGAAATTCTACTGGGGCGGATCTTCAATGCTCTTCAAATGTCTGACCCTTTGACTTCCTGATGTTTCTGATGCCAAGCCGCCGGGGCGTACCTATGTTAACGCAGGGGCGGTGACACAGCCTCTTCGTCTTCCAGCTCCCAAGTTGAGGCGCAAGCAGTGGCGCAGTGGAAGGCTTAGGGGAGCTGGTCTTCGTTTCTTCAAGGCAAGTCACCGCAGGGGCGCCAACGAGTGGCGCAGGGGCGGTGACACACTTCATGGCCAGATGATAGCATGAATTATTGTCTATATTTTGGGGCCTGTTTAGACGTTTTATCTTCAATAATCTGCATGTTTGTATATATATTATGTGATTATATTGTCGTTTCATCTACCTTTGCGGGAATCGAGGTCTACACCAAGTTTCGTTGTAATCGTAGGTAAAATGGCACGTTTTGCATCAAAAAGGAGCAAAAGGAGCTAAGGAGTCATTGGAGCTACATTCAAGAGCTTAAGGAAGAATCCAGGAATCATGGAATTGGATTAGAGATTCACTTTGGACCAGATTTGAGAGATTTCACATTCAGTTGTGATTCACCTCGGTTGACTACAGAGTCACCTCGACCGAGGTGATCCAGAGGAGCCGACTCGACCGAGGCGAACACCTTGGACGCGGCAAGGATATTTTATTTTTGGCTGAGATCTTTTATTTTTGGAAGGAGGATCTTATCTTTTTAGGCTGGATTTTTGGAAGGAAGAAGATAAGTTAGCCCATATATTTTACCTATTTTTATGGGAAGAGATCTTTCTAAGATATCTTATCTTTGAAGAGTAATTTTCCTATAAAAAGGGTCGAATTTCCCACAAATCCGACATCCGCTATCACCCGGAACATCCCGCATACCACAGATAACCTACTTATACACCGCTTAGGGCTGGAAGATTTGAAGAACCTTTTTGAAGGTTGAAGGAAGATTGAAGGAAGGAAGTTTATAGCTTTTATAGCTTGTGAAGGGTTTTGTAAGATTCCCTTATATTTCCTTTGTTGTCGCTTGTCTTGTTGGATTTTGATCCAAGGAACGCTTGTTTGATAATTGATTCAGTTATTGAAGCCTTTCTCTTAAGGTTTTCTTGTTCAATTATTCTCTTTCTTCCAATATATTTGATTATTACTTTCATGATTATGAGTGGCTAATTTCCTTGTGTGATTCTAGGGTGATTGGCTGAAGGTTGTGGGAAAAACAATGATAGAATAATCTTAATCACAGTAGGACCCTGAAAGTTCGAGTCTTTATCCTTAACCCTAAGGCATCTCGCTCAGTCGATGAACATCTCGGCCGGGGTGGAATTCTTCTGACCGAGGTGACTTATCTGATCCGAAATTGAGAGTTAAGTGTTAGAGTTTGCCAAATCCTACCCTTATTACACCTTTCATGGTTCAATGCAAGCCTAAGATGAGACTTACCCGGTAATTCCTTTGTTTGTTTACCTAAGATCATAAGTGTAGGTAATAAAGGTTTATCCTTTATTGGGGTTTGAGTGTGCTTTCATTCCATCTTTGTGAGTTAACCTGAGACTTACCCAGTAAAGGTTGATTCTATTCCCTTAGTTGGTGTGTTAGTTTGAGGTTGTAGTTCTTTACCTTGATTCCTTGAGACTTACCCGGTAATAGGAGTTATGGTTTGGGATTAGTGAGTAGTGAGACTTACCCGGTGATCTATTCCACTTTAGAAACACCTTCCCTTCGCAATTATCTCAGCTTTGTCCGCTTATCTTTAGATCTTGAGTTGGAACCACAACTAAATGCTTTAATCCCTAGAATTGCATATTTCCTTAATTGACTTTTTATCATCCTTGATTGTTTTAATTGCTTTTGTGGTTAGTAATTACATAGCTTACCTATTCCGACTCTGTTTCACTAAGTCCCTGTGATCGACCCCTGGAATTCCTTGCTTTTTACTACGATTGACCCGTACACTGCGGGTTCGCATCCTTGTTTTAAGATTACATCTAGGGTTATAAATTTAAAGCTTGCACACACCGTTTGGAGCGAACAAGTTTTTGGCGCCGTTGTCGGGGACTTGGTCTAGACCGAGCCGGTTGCGGTACGCTTTTGGGGCACTTGCCCCCGTTTCTACTAACCACTCTACTTGAGTGACTTTCGCAGGATCTTTTTCTTAGGTTTATACGAAGAACCCGCGCTGGGAAGGAAATCGTTCCTTACGATCCCAAACCAGAAAAGACATACAAACGACGCTTGAGAGAAGCGAAGATGGCCGACCAAGACAATCGCGATCTTGAGGCCGAATTGAAGGAGGCGTTAGAACAACTACGCCTCAGCAGAGAAGAACTGAGGCTGGAGAAAGAAGAAACTCGCACCAGGACTGAAGCGATCGAAGCAGATATGGCAGCTTTACGAGACCAGTATCTACCTCGACCGAACCCAGATCCTCGACCGAGGCAGGATCCAGTTCCAGACCCTCGACCGAGGCAGGTCCCAGTACCTGTTGCCCCGGCCGATGTACTTCCACCTCGGATACCAGTCCGAGGCGCTCTTTTTGCAGGAATCCCGCAAACCCTAGGGCAAAGGATGGACCCCAATCAACAACTGAGGCGTCTTGGAGTTAACCTAGGAGATCCGGCGGACCATGACTACGAACTTCGACCGCAAGTTCTTTCCATGATTCGCCAATGCCAGTTTGGAGGGCTAGAGAAGGAATCTCCGCATCAACATCTACAAAACTATGAGATCTTGATGGAGACCTTGAGACCTTCAAGAATAGAAAACAACAATTACAAGCTAAGACCTTTTTACTTTTCTTTAAAAGATAGAGCTCTTACTTGGTATCAATCTCTTCCTCCAAGAAAAATCAGTACTTGGGAGGAGATGACTACGGAATTCTTGACTAAATTCTTTCCCCCTCTAAAACCGCTGAAATGAGAGGGAAGATTAATGCATTCATCATGAAGGACAAGGAGAGCTTGTCCAAGTCACGGGAGAGATTTAAGGATATTCTTTTGGATTGCCCACATCATGGGATTCCAAAGATAGAGTTGTTGGAGATATACTTCAAGGGACTGGACGGAAGCACCCAGTTCAACCTTCAACTACTATCTGCCGGCACGTTCATGGACATGCCGATTGACGAAGCTTGGGAGTTCATAGAGAAGCAAGCTTTGCACATGGAGAAATACTCCCACCAAGGTGCTGAAGGTGGAGTTAAAAGAGTCAACTTTCAAGAGGAGCCATCAAACACTAATCAGCTCATCTCTTTGAAGAATGATGTGAAACAATTAAAAGAACTCTTAGTTGCTCAAACCAAGAAGGAAGATCAAGGATCAAGGAACAACAATGGATACCGTAACAACAACAACGGTTCCCGGAACAACAACTACAACAACAATAGAGGATCCAATAGCAATAATTGGAGGGCAAACAACCAAAATTCGGGTAACCCTTGCTCTAACTCTAACTCGAATGTTTCCTTTAATCCTTTCCTCTCTTCCTCTCCTTCTCCATCTACTCCATTAAAGAGCCAGGAGCCTGGATCAAGCCCATCCCAGCCGGAGAAGAAAGATGCGGTGTTGGAGGCTATCTTGATCAAGCTTAGTGCTATGGAGACATCCATGACTTCATTTTCGAAGGCCCAAAAAGCCTTTGAACAACAACTTGCTAGTAGGGCGAATGAAACGCCAAGAGATCCAGGGAAGCTTCCAGCAAGAACGGAAAGCAACCCTAAGGGCCAGATTATGGCCATAACGACGAGGAGTGGACTGAAGACTGCAGATCCAGTGCCTCGGTCGATGCCAGCACAGACGAAGACTACCTCGGTCCAGGTGCAGTCGAAGAACACTTCGACCGAGATGCCAACCGAGGTGGAGCCACAGAAAGCGGAGGATAAAACTGAAGTTTATATTCCACCTCCTGCATATAAACCACCACTTCCATTCCCCCAATCAAGGGCCAGAGCAAATCTAGACAAGCACTTTGGTAAGTTCCTTGACTTGATGAATAAACTACACATTAACATTCCTTTCCTTGATGCTATTCTAGGGATGTCCGCCCATGGGAAGTTCTTGAAAGAGATTCTATCAAGGAAGAGGAAGCTGGAAGACTTTGGTGAAGTAAGGATGATATCTAAATCCTCGGAGCTTATTCAAATCATGAAGGAGAAGATGCCACCCAAGTTGAGAGATCCCGGCTCATTTTACATTCCCATTCAAGTTGGGGATGTCACTTGTGAAGCCTTATGTGATCTAGGAGCCAGCGTGAGCATCATTCCGCTGGAGCTATGTGTTAAGATCGGACTTGGAGAGCCCAAGCCGGTTAAGATAAGGTTATACATGGCGGACCGCTCCATCACCCATCCCTTGGGCATTTTGGAAGACGTTCCAATTAAGTTAGGTAACTTCTATTTATCTATAGACTTTGTTGTACTTGATATTCCCGCAGATTATCCCGTTCCTATCATTCTCGGGAGGCCATTTCTAGCAACTTCGGGTTGCAATGTGGATTGTAAGAACGCCAAGCTGAAATTCAACATTGGCGGAGACGAAGTGAAATTCGCATTACTTGCGGCCATGAAGGGAGAGCATCTAGGAGATGATATCTTCAACATCTATGATGAAGAAGAATCAAGGGAATTGGTAAGCTCTATCCTTACTAAAGATCTACTTGAGAAAGTTATTTATTTTAGTTTAATGGAGGAAGGTATAGATGCTTCTTGTGATGCAGATATACGGAGCCTAAAGGCGCTGGAAGAAGATCCAGGAGCTAAAATTGAGAAACTAATCCAGGAGACGAAGATCTCCAATTTCGGTTCCAGTTACAGTACATCGACCGAGGCACTATCTAGACCAAGCGAGGCGACTGAAGAACATCTCGGTCAACGCCTCTACGCCTCGACCGAGGTCGAAGGCGAGACGATTTCAACTGAGACTTCCGAAAGTCCAGTTTCTGGATCTACTCCACTGGAAGGAGGAAGCAAGGATCCCCCTCAGAAAGCACCCCCAGTTGTGGAGCTTAAACAACTCCCTAGTCACTTGAGGTATGTCTTTCTCGGACCGGATTCTACTTATCCCGTAATCGTTAGTGCTTCCCTCTCCGAATTTGAATTATCTAAACTAATGCATATCCTGAGAAAGCATCAAAAGGCTTTGGGTTATACTATAGATGATCTTATTGGCATTAAGCCTTCTTTCTGCATGCATAGCATTCTAATGGAGGACGATCATAAGACTTCACGGGAACCTCAAAGACGGTTAAATCCGATCATGAAAGAGGTTGTGAAGAAAGAAATTCTTAAGTTGTTGGATGCATGTATCATATATCCTATCTCGGACAGTAAATGGGTTAGCCCAGTACATGTAGTTCCGAAGAAAGGAGGGATGACCGTTGTGACAAATAAGAACAACGAGTTAATCCCGACTAGGACTGTCACGGGCTGGAGGGTTTGCATTGATTATAGGAAGCTGAACACGGCCACTCGGAAGGACCATTTTCCACTTCCCTTCATTGATCAAATGCTCGAACGGTTGGCCCAACATTCACACTTTTGCTATTTAGACGGCTATAGTGGTTTCTTCCAGATTCCTATCCATCCGGATGATCAGGAGAAGACCACTTCCACTTGTCCGTGGGGGATATTCGCTTATAGGAGGATGCCATTTGGATTATGCAATGCACCCGCTACCTTCCAGCGATGCATGATGGCTATCTTTTCCGAGTATATAGAGGAGATCATGGAGGTATTTATGGATGATTTTTCAGTATATGGTTCCTCTTTTGATGATTGCCTATCTAACCTTTCTCTAGTGCTACAAAGGTGTGAGGACACTATTCTTGTCTTAAATTGGGAGAAGTGTCATTTTATGGTTAATGAAGGCATTGTGCTAGGACACCTCGTTTCTAATCGAGGTATTGAGGTCGATCGCGCTAAGATCGAGACTATTGAGAAACTCCCTCCCCCTTGTTTTGTTAAAGGTGTGAGGAGTTTTCTCGGGCATGCAAGTTTCTACAGGAGATTCATCAAGGACTTCTCTAAGATTTCTAAACCTCTAACTAACCTCTTGAATAAAGATGTTGTTTTTGAGTTTTCGCAGGAGTCTCTTGATGCATTTTACGGGATTAAGGAAGCGTTGATCTCCGCTCCCATTATCCAACCTCCGGATTGGACCTTGCCCTTTGAGATCATGTGTGATGCTAGTGATGTAGCCGTAGGAGCGGTGCTTGGACAAAAGAAGGACGGCCGGACCACCGCCATTTACTATACTAGCAAGACGCTAGATGAAGCCCAGCGCAACAACGCCACCACCGAGAAGGAGCTATTGGCGGTTGTATATGCTTTCGAGAAATTTCGTTCTTACTTAGTAGGAGCGAAAGTCATTGTCTACACCGACCATGCAGCCATCCGTTACTTGCTTGCTAAGAAAGATGCCAAGCCACGACTTATTCGATGGATTCTCTTGCTTCAAGAGTTTGACCTAGAGATCCGCGATAATAAGGGATCCGAAAATTCTGTTATGGATCACCTCAGTTGGCTACCTCCATCTTCCCGCGAGAAGGACGACCCACCCATAGACGATTCATTCCCCGATGAGCACTTGCACTTGTTGGAGTGTTTGATAGACTTACTTATCTCACCCCATGATGAAGGTGAAGTATGGGGTGAGGGCACCTCTCATCACGCATAGAGACGCCGTACGGTCCAGCTAGCGACCTTAAACCAAGCGCTTCTTGGGAGGCAACCCAAGGTATTGCTTTCTTTTCCGTTTTTCTAGTCTAGCTTAGATAGTTTGCTTTTGCTTTGTTTTGTTTTGTTTTGGCGTCCTAGACAGACAACAGGTGACATCTAAGGAAGGAATACAACCCAGGAGCACAACTGGAAGGACAGAAGTTCGAAAATTTGAGAAGACGGAGTTTGACTGAGACACATTTTCGGTTGCTGTCACAGCACCTCGACCGAGATGATTCTTGAGCAACCGAGGCGACTAGGGTTTCTGAAGATCCACCTCGGTCCGTACCACCTCGGTCCAGTTCCAGAAAAGGGTATAAAAGGGGGCTGAGATTTCTCTCTCCTCCCTTTACCCCTTCTCGACCGCGGCGTAGATCTCACCTCGCTCTTCCGTTCTTCGCTCGTTTTCGACGATTCTCGCTTCCACACTGCAAGAAAAGAGTAGAGGATCGTGTTGCAAGTACCAATCTGCAGAAAGAACGAGCCAAATCGACCGAATCGGGGTAAAAATCGAAAAAACCTACCTTTTAAATCTCCACTGTTTTCCCTCGTTCTGGGCTTTGGTTGCCCCTACATTTGTTGAGAAACAGATTAAGTACCCCATAGGAACCTGTGGTAGTGATTTTGGGGGAAAAGAACTGGAATTTTGAGGAAATCAATCGCACAGTTTTTCGCCTCGGTCCAGTCGGCCTGCGCCTCGGCCGAGGTGTTCTTGAGACTTGTCAGAGCAACCGAGGTGACCTGACATATTACAAAGAGATGAGTTCTGACAGGCAGTTGGTCCTGAGGGACAGATCTTCTCTTCTCCTTCTTCTCCTTCTTCCTCTCGACGTACTAGACCGGTGATCCACGAGAGACACCAGATCGATTATGACCGCATAGCGGCCCGTCCTGTGATTGCACCTCGCTTCCTGGACATATCTGCCTTTGATTGCCTCCATGTCGATGACGACTTGAGGCGTATGATTTCTGTTGTGGGGCTAGAGCAGTTCATTGAGATCAGAGCCCCGGCCTACTTAGAGCCTACCCTGGAGTTTGTTAGCTCCTTCACTGGTGGGATATCTTTAGCTTCCCCGCCCCGACTATTGCTGACTTTCCCTCCCGAGCTGTAGCTAGGGAGTTCTGGGGACAGATCGCTCACGTGGTTGAGCATGCAGACAGATGGCGACCTGGAGACTCCAGGGAGCGGATTATATTTCATCTTGCTTTTAGATTGGCCCACAGGATATTCAGCGAGACCCTTCTGGCGCGTACTGAGACGCCCCAGAAGGTCAGACAGGGGGAGCTTCTGAGCTTGTACTGCATGGTGACTGGAGGGATCCCAGACTTTGGTTTGATGCTGGCAGAGGATCTGCATAGGATCAAGGCCAAGGCGAAGGGCGACATCTGCTGCGGGGGCATTGTGACTCATATAGCGAGTTACATGGATATGGACCTCAGTGCTTGTACCATGGTGGCGGCTGCCAAGCCGCTTGGACTTCAGGAGATGATTACTCGGAGGATACTGGTTCCCTGAGGGCTTACTACGCCATATGTGGCGATGCCATGGGAGCCGACTGCACTGCAGGGGATCAGATGGTCAGCTCAATTCTCAGTATTCGATCCACATTACCGGCAGACTGCGTGGATCCCATTTATAGAGGATGCTAGAGAGGCAACAGCTGCACCAGCTGAGGAGGAGGATGTTGCTGAGGATGATGATGATGATGATGTTGCTGAGGATGGTGGTGCTCCTATGGATACAGGCACGGATACTGCTGGGACGAGTGCGCCGGTCATTGATTTAGATGATGACGAGACTGAGACCGAGCCGGCTGCAGCACCAGCACGTCCCGCTAGGCGTAGGGTACGCCGACAGAGGGATCGAGATGCTCACCGTCGGATCGATGACCTCACCGAGCAGATGATAGACTCCTATGCGGCCATGACTGTAGACATCCAGGAGAGATTTGCCGACCAGCGCCGAGAGATCGACAGCTGGACTCATCAGATGCTAGAGGGACAACACTATCAGAGACGAATGGCTAAGATTCAGTTTCAGCATGTCATGGGCTATCCATTTGACCCATCTCAGTATCCGTACGTGCCACCACCACCACCACCGGATCGGGATTATTGAGAGCTTGCAGGATTTTCTTTCTTTATTTATTATGTAGCTCATCTATGTCCGGTGAGTATTTTATTTCTTTAGACTTATTTGACCCATTGGGACAATGTGTCCTAAGTATGGGGTATGCGGATGTACTTTTATGACTTATGTGTTTGTATGACTCGACTTTATCAGATATTTATGCTTTATTTTGCTTTATGTGCTTATCTGAGAATACATGCATGCATACAGGTTATTTGTTTGAAAAAAACGTCAAAAACTGGTATAAAAATTTTTTTGACCTCGACCGAAGCGATTCTGGCCAAACGAGGTACTTCACCTCGGTTGACTTAGAACACCTCGACCGAGGTGGTTTAACTGAAAGTTTTCGAAAACGATTTTTGTGCTTCTTATCTGGATATGATCTCAGTGAAGAATTTAATTGTTGATTGGTTTTGAAATCTTTATATGTTTGAAAGGTTTTATAATATGTTTAAGTTGCTAAATGCTTTGTTTGAAATTTGTGGCATGTTTAATACTTTGTTTTTATCCAAATTATGTTGAATTTGAAGGTTGACACCACATTATGAGTTCTCTCACTTTCTTCTTGGGAAGACCAAGGCAATTCATTCTCCTCTCTTCTTCTTCTTGATCATGCTTAGCCCCTCACATATATAGTTGCCTCCCTTTACCTATCCGGGAATTTGGAAGCAAGCAAGTGAAAAGCAAGTGAAGGAAAAGTTGAGAAGTTGGCTGGAAGTGAAAGTGTTAGAAAGTAATAAATAGGTTTGGGGAAGTCAATCATGATGATGAGTAACTTGGCACCATTCACATAGCCGGGTGTTTGTGTCTTGCCAAAGTCGGATTGAGTGATATTCCTAACGGGTCATGGTATTTGCATCAAGGGTTTGAGGCATCTCGAGAAATTGATGATTGCTGATCTCCTAGGATTCGGTTATTGTGCACCTTTGTCCATGCATCCCAAAAAGTAAAGTAAAAAGTAAATAAGCAAAGCTTATTGGTGGAAGATGTTGAAGTTCAGAAGGAAGTGAAGTAAAGATCATTTTCCCGGATTCTAGCACCACATTACCTTATATACATCCCTACCCTACACGTTTCTTGACCTTTCTTTTGGGAAGCCCTTGAGACCTCGAGCTTATTGATTGACTTAGTGGTTTAAACTGGATTATACATGATTAATTTTGATAATTATGATTTATTATGCATTCTATGATTTTATGCAAAGATGAACAACTTTCTTATATTTATAAAATGTTTTAAGCATATTTTGATTTTAAATTCCATGAAGTATTCTCTTAGAGTGATCTATGATTGTAGCACACCATTAAAATGTTTTGAAAAACTTTTTCATTGATCTTTAGGACTAATAATCCATTCTATCTTGTATTTTATATTCGGAACTTGCTTGGGGACAAGCAAGGGCTAAGTATGGGGTATTTTTATAGCATGAATTATTGTCTATATTTTGGGGCCTATTTAGACGTTTTATCTTCAATAATTTGCATGTTTGTATATATATTATGTGATTATATTGTCGTTTCATCTACCTTTGCGGGAATCGAGGTCTACATCAAGTTTCGTTGTAATCGTAAGTAAAATGGCACGTTTTGCATCAAAAAGGAGCAAAAGGAGCTAAGGAGTCATTGGAGCTACATTTAGGAGCTTAAGGAAGAATCCAAGAATCATGGAATTGGATTAGAGATTCACTTTGGACCAGATTTGAGAGATTTCACATTCAGTTGTGATTCACCTCGGTTGACTACAGAGTCACCTCGACCGAGGTGATCCAGAGGAGCCGACTCGACCGAGGCGAACACCTTAGACGCGGCAAGGATATTTTATTTTTGGCTGAGATCTTTTATTTTTGGAAGGAGGATCTTATCTTTTTAGGCTGGATTTCTGGAAGAAAGAAGATAAGTTAGCCCATATATTTTACCTATTTTTATGGGAAGAGATCTTTCTAAGATATCTTATCTTTGGAGAGTAATTTTCCTATAAAAAGGGTCGGATTTCCCACAAATCCGACATCCACTATCACCCGGAACATCCCGCATACCACAAATAACCTGCTTATACACCGCTTAGGGCTAGAAGATTTGAAGAACCTTTTTGAAGGTTGAAGGAAGATTGAAGGAAGGAAGTTTATAGCTTTTATAGCTTGTGAAGGGTTTTGTAAGATTCCCTTAGATTCCCTTTGTTGTCGCTTGTCTTGTTGGATTTTGATCCAAGGAACGCTTGTTTGATAATTGATTCAGTTATTGAAGCCTTTCTCTTAAGGTTTTCTTGTTCAATTATTCTCTTTCTTCCCATATATTTGATTATTACTTTCATGATGATGAGTGGCTAATTTCCTTGTATGATTCTAGGGTGATTGGCTGAAGGTTGCGGAAAAAACAATGATAGAATAATCTTAATCACAGTAGGACCCTGAAAGTTCGAATCTTTATCCTTAACCCTAAGGCATCTCGCTCAGTCGATGAACATCTCGGCCGGGGTGGAATTCTTCTGACCGAGGTGACTTATCTAATCCGAAATTGAGAGTTAAGTGTTAGAGTTTGCCAAATCCTACCCTTATTACACCTTTCATGGTTCAATGCAAGTCTAGGATGAGACTTACCCGGTAATTCCTTTGTTTGTTTACCTAAGATCATAAGTGTAGGTAATAAAGGTTTATCCTTTATTAGGGTTTGAGTGTGCTTTCATTCCATCTTTGTGAGTTAACCTGAGACTTACCCGGTAAAGGTTGATTCTATTCCCTTAGTTGGTGTGTTAGTTTGAGGTTGTAGTTCTTTACCTTGATTCCTTGAGACTTACCCGGTAATAGGAATTATGGTTTGGGATTAGTGAGTAGTGAGACTTACCCGGTGATCTATTCCACTTTAGAAACACCTTCCCTTCGCAATTATCTCAGCTTTGTCCGCTTATCTTTAGATCTTGAGTTGGAACCACAACTAAATGCTTTAATCCCTAGAATTGCATATTTCCTTAATTGACTTTTTATCATCCTTGATTGTTTTAATTGCTTTTGTGGTTAGTAATTACATAGCTTACCTATTCCGACTCTGTTTCACTAAGTCCCTGTGATCGACCCCTGGAATTCCTTGCTTTTTACTACGATTGACCCGTACACTGCGGGTTCGCATCCTTGTTTTAAGCTTACATCTAGGGTTATAAATTTAAAGCTTGCACACACCGTTTGGAGCGAACACCGGCGCTAGTGAAGGCGCAGGGAACGCTTCGGTGTAAGGCGTCACCCGCAAGGGCGGGGACAAGGGTCCGCTGGGGCGGTGAGGCAACAGAAACTTTGCTTCGTGAACGATCTTCACTCCTAAGTGCTTATAACTCCTGTCTTAGCTTCTTTTAGTCTTCTTCTTCTGGACCAAGGAGTTAGTAGCATAAACCGACACAAATGCAATAAAAAGACTCTAAAAACTATCCTAAATGATAGTGATTCCATCACCTATCAGTAGACTAGTTAGATAGTTTGAGAATCTGTAAATTTTGGCTAAGTATGGATTTACTAGGTATTGGAACTAATTTTGGAGATTTATGTAGGAGTTGTGGCTGATCGTTTTTGAAAAATCTTTGCTATTATGTGTAGTATGCATGTCATAGAAGACTTAGATATATTTCTTAGGATTTTTATATTTTTATTTGAGCCTCGTAATTTAATCCAAAGTTGGATCCTGGTGACTTTTCTCAAAAGTCAAGAAAGTAGAAATCTTCTAGGTTTTATCAAACTTCCTTGTGAGAGTTAGAGGGTGGTTTTGTGTTCCAAAGGTTAGTTTGAAACTTTGTTGTAGAACTTTCTAGAGTTTCGGGACTAGGGGTAAAATTGTTATTTTACCTTAGGAAGGTATTTTAGTAAGCTCTCTTATGATGGGATTGTATATCTTTGAAGTTATAGACTTCTAAGAAAGTAGGATATATTATTGAGCCACTTGCCTTTTAAAACAGGCGGTTGAGTTTCTACGGTTGCAGACCGAGTTGAGATTTCGAGAGTTGAGATTTAATTCAGGTAAGTCCTTGACACTTACTTAGCTAGTTTCTAGATGTTAGTTGAATGATGATAGTGGTGTTGTCTTGGGTTTTAATAATTATAACATGCCTAGGACGACCTTTATTATTTTATGGCCCAAGTGTATGTATAACTGGCGGTGACATCACTGCCCAGCTCTGACATGAGACTGGGAGGTTCTCTATACCCAGACCATACAGGTACAAGGTGAGGTGCATCGGATCCATTCCTAATGGTTACACGGGGGCGAAGGCGAGGTTTGGGAATCCCTCGTGTTACAAAATAAGTATCATTAGTAAGAGTGAATGACCTAAATAAAGATAATAAAAATGAATTCTTTGAAAGCATGATGTGTGTTTAGTTTTGCTTTGTGTGTGTGTGTGCTATTTTTCATTTGTCTAACGTTTAGATAGCTAGCTAACGGTTCATTTATTTTGTTGTTTAGATTTACCACAGGTTAGAGCTGCAACTAAGTGATCCGGAAGTAGTGGTTAGTCGGGTCTCCGTACTCCCTAAAATGGGGTTGGGTTTATATTGATGTTTCCTTTATAGTATGATGTCAGTTAGACTTTTAATATCTTAAGTACTTGTTGGTTGTTAGATGTATGTTGTTACATTCATAACACATAAACCATCACTTTCTGAATTTCGGTTTTCTTTATTTGTGTTTTGTCGTAAGATCCTAGTAAAGTTGTTGTCAAACTGAGGTCGGGACCCATTGTAAGGTTCTAACCCGTAAGTCCCCGAGTTCTGAAAGGGGTGTTACAAGCAGCAAGCTTGATAGATTATGTTATTTTGTATTGTGTACATTCAACAACAGCATGCAAACACAATGCATTTTTCACTGCGGCTATTTTTTGAACTTTTGACCAACCTCAAGACCCCATTTAGTTGCTTCAGCTTCAACATGAGTGATTGCATAACTATTCATTGTTTCTATTTTATGTACAGTAGGAGCGGCAACAATCGCAATACATGGACGATATTCATTAACTTCTTCAATTTTGGTATAAGATTTTTAGACTTTAATTTCACACAAATTGGCGCACTCCAATATACTTGAGTCGTTTGATTAGTTTCAACAAAGTCCACGAAAGCTTCTACCGTCTCTATATCAAACGGTTGTAATGCTTCATTTATGGTATTCTTGTACGTAAGTTCAACATCGTGCATCGTCTCATCTACTTAAAAACGTTTTGCAATCAACATCCGTATTTCTGGTAGGCTAACAAGATCTCTTACAGTAATGGGTTAGCTTGCTACCTTATCTCCCATATATCTCCATATAATTACCACAAATTTCCATTCTCCTCCACAATAAACGACGATTTGTATAGGAGTCATGCCTAACAAGTATTGTAAATGCCAGAAAAATATACAATAAGTATACCATAACTTAGAAGAATGCACAACACCACAAATAGAGCATGTTACATACCATAAATGATCATACCAAAAATGCTAGAAAAAGGTATACAAACTAGAAATTCACATACCAAAAGCATAATTAACAAACAATACTAGAAACACAATTATCAAACAATACTAGAAACCCAATTATCATACCAGAAAAGGGATGATACCATAAACTGAGTATGTATACAAACCAGAAACACAATTAACAAACAATACTAGAAACACAATTATCAAACAAATACTAGAAAAAGGATGATACTAGAATGATACCAAAAACATTATTATGCAAAAATAATTCACATACCAGAAATACAATTATCAAACAATACCAGAAACACAACTCTCATTCATACCATAAAAAGGATGATACCATAAACTTTATTATTCAAATATAATTCACATACCAGAAACACAATTATCAAACAATACCAAAAATACGACTCTCATTCATACCAGAAAAAGGATTATACCATAAACACAACTCTGGTATTGTTTGATGATGCACACTACCTAAAACTAAAAACATAACTTTCATTCATACATACCAGAAAAAGGATAATATACTTTATTTCTCATTCATACCAGAATCACAACTCTCGTTCATACCAGAAACACAACTCTCATTCATAACAGATTAAATAAAATTCAAAGATAATGTACAACACCTAAAACTGAAAACATAACACTCATTCATACCAAAAGCATAATAGTCATTCATACTAGAATCAAATAATACCAAAATTGAGCACGTCTCATACCATAATTACAAGAATGGCACCAAAATTACAAGATGGTTAACATAATACCGGAATAAAATAGAAAAAGATAGCGAGAGAGAGTAGAAGATGGCGAGAGAGATGCCTGGTTATTTATGGTGTGTCTGTTGTGGTGAATAACAATGGAGATTTTCTGGTATGAATTTCTATTGATTTCAATACTCGATTGTGATGGAGATTGCTAGATCGATGGCGATTGCGAGAGAGAATAGAGAAAAAAATTGTGATAGCCGGAGAAGAAGAAGATTGGGAGATCGAGAGTAGAAGAACGACGAGGGATTTGGTTTCCAATTTCATCGTAAAGGCCAAGAGAGAGGAATGTTACCCGATTGTGTTTCCTTTTGCACAATAAATTTTTTGGGGTATATTTACTAAATGGATTTATGGTAGTGGCCTACTTTATAGATGGAAAACTGAAAAAGGCCCCGTTACCAAATTTCGCCAATGTTTTTTATATTTAATAACTAGTTGGTATCTTAATAACATTGAACCCCAACATTAAAAATTATCTAAAATGATAAATTTTATTCATATCATACATATTTTTATAATGTTTGTTAAATCTATGTGATCAAAACTAATACGATACAATAAATTTAGTTACTACTCCAAAAAGTCGAGAAAAATAGCATCCTCTTAATATGACATTCGGATTCTAATTCATCCATTCGATTTTCTCTTTTCATTGAATACAATTTATAATTTTTTATTTGAATATCAAATTATATATATCACATATTTTATCTTTATTTGTATGTATTCATGTCACATTTTTCTTAAATACAATCGTTGATAATCTATCATCGGATTTGGAAAATATGCACTAAAATATTCAACCAAATAGAAATTAAAATTTTAATGAAAAAATCATAAACAAAGGGTTTCACTTCTAGTTGCACTTGAAAGGCATTAAGGGAGCTTACCCTTTCTTCGTCACAAGTTATTCGGCTCTTGGAGCAAGAGTACTAGGAATTCGTCCATTACAATAGACAACATATGAGAATCGGGATTTATCATATGGTTGCTTCTTTGACAAATTTAAGAGGATCAAGGGACATATTAAAAAAAGCATGGGTTTGGAATTATAACAATACGGTTAATCTATACATAAGAAAAAAAAATACATATATTGAAACATGAAAGCAGGATCAAGGGACTTATTTATGAGTCCGTAATGATTCCAAAAAAATCATGATTAAGGGTATATTATTATTCTGTTTTCGTTTTCGGATTCACTACCAAACGAGGACTTAAAGTTTTAACCTGGAATTTTAATCAAATTTATTTAGTAATTAAAATATCTGATATGATACTATCTTAACACTTGAAGAGGTATTATGGGTAAGTGTTTTGTATAATGATATTTAAAAAATGAAGGGTTCATTATACTTATTAAATTAAGGGCAATTATTTTTGAAAAACTATAGTAGTAACTAGGCTTTTTAATGTTTCAATTAAGGAAATATACCCCAACCTTTTGTATTTATTCTCAAACTCTACACACTCTTCTCTCAAGGGGTATATTTACTAAACACAAAACTAGAAAAAGCCTAGTAAACCAAATTATTTCTTAAAATTAAAGGCTAGATAACCTAAACTAAAAAATTATATGAATTTTGTAGAATGGACTACGATTAAAACTTAGAGAAAATCGGCTACAAATAATACATATGTGGAGTAAGATTCTAAACTATATTAGTTATATTATAATGCATGAAGTATTTAACTCATAAATACTTTCATATTTGATTATAAAATAATTGTTTAAAAGTATTTAATAGAGAAAATTGTAAGGTTTTTAAGTATAAATAAATAAAAGAGTGTATGTAATGAAAATAAATTGTGCCCATAACGAGAGTCGAAGAATAAGGTTGTGTTTAGTTAAGGTTTCTAGGAGGATTTTTCAATTTGTGATTAGGTGTTTATTTTGAGATTCTAAAATTAGATCATGGTTGAAGATAACAATTTAAAAATTTTATAAATGTAAATTTTGGAATCTATTTGAAGAATATTTAAGAAAATTGTTGTTAGATTTGGGTCTTTGTTTACTTATATATATCCTCTAGCCATATCTAAAGAAAGAGAAATCTTTTGTAAAATGCAATTCAAAGAATTGAAATGGCTTCTCAACTTGCAAATCTCACTATAATGGCTTGAGTCGAAGGAATAACATTGTAATGGCTTGAATTCTTCACCATCTCTAATATAAATGTAAATGTAATGGCCTGAATTCTTCATCATCTTTCCATGTTTGTAATCAATTTATTTATCCCAGTCTTTTTTCATTCATCGCAAAAAAGACGATCTAGTAAATTTAGGATTTCATGAAGGTTGTTAAGTGTTTTCTCCTTCTTTGCTTTCATTTGAGATTTTTCCTTTTTTGGCTCGATTTGTAGAAGAGAGGAGATGACTGAAAACTCCACAGTCAACACTAGCAAGCTTGAATCACACCAAGGATAACATGGGGAGAATTTGAGTAGTAGAAGCTCTAAAAGATCAAAGTTTGGGAATATAATGTTTGAGAATGAGGTTGGAATTGTGCAAGAGAATGTTGAATTTTTTTTGTTGATATAGCACAATGAGATAGATGAATAAGATGAATTTGAGAGGCATTTTGGTGTTTTATTCAAATCAAAACTAATTCAAAACCATTTAACTAAACACGCACAATACAATTTTTTTTTATAAATCCCAAAACTTGTTTATAACTACAACCACAACACCGATTCTTATTTTACTAATGCTTGCTATTGTGGGTACCGAACTTTTGAACTGGAAACAAATTCACATTGGTAGCTATACTCCTCGCAAAGGGCATGTCTCGAAGTCATCCGCTTGCTAGTTTGGTCTTTAGATGCCAAGAATTCTTAAAAAGGAACCGGACTATCTAGCACTGTCACGTCTTCCATGAAGCGAACAATGTTGCGGACTTTCTAACTTCCCTCACTTTTAGTTTTCCAACTAGTTATCATGTATTGATTGACCCTCTCGAGGGTGCTATTAATTGGATTAACCATGATGTAATGGGTCAGACTATTCCGTTTTGATGTGTCGGAGATCACTAGCTCTCCGTCTCAACAAAAATAATTGAAAGTAGTATTGTGTGTTATTTATACCCTCTCATATTGCGAGAATTTTGTATTTTTATATGCAAAAAACGTTTCGTGTTGAACAATTTCTTAAATGTGATCCATCTTAACCGTCTGAAAACACGTATATAAAAATTTATATGAACAAAACTTAAGATTTACAAAACCAATACAAAATAAAAAGAGTAAATTACCGGAAACCACCCGCTAAATAGACCATATTGCAAATAACCACCCGCTCTATCACTATTTACCGGAAACCACCATGTACAGATACTCCGTTACCAAAAAACCACTAGGTGTCAGTATCCCGTCAAATATCCGTCTTGTGAACTCCACTTTATAATAAAATAATATTTTTTCTTCTTTTTCTGTTTTTCTATTTTTAAGTTGGATTTATTTCTTTTTTTCTTTCATTAATAATATTTAAAAATCAAATAATAGATATATTATTCATCAATTACTGATTATAACTCCCTTAAACCCTAAATTGAAAAAATAAACCCTAAATTGAAAAAATAAACCCTAAATTGAAAAAAGAAAGGGTGATGAATCCAGTGGAAGAGCAGCTTCCGCCACGCCACAGCCCCACCGCATCTCCACAAGCTGCGCCCGTCATCCCGATGAGCACTTCACCGGTTTTTGTCCTTCCTGTCTTTGCGAGCGTTTATCGGTTCTAGATCAGTCCGCTTCTTCTTCCTCTACTATCTCTGCCGGTCGCAAATCCGCCTCCTCCGCCATCAAATCCATCTTCCAAGGCTCCAACGCCGGGGTAAGAACGTCATTTCATACTAGACCGGGGTCGTTTCTTCCCGAGCTGAGACGAACGAAGTCGTTCTCCGGTGGGAAGAACGACGGTGGCATCGGATTCACCGGCATTTTCGAGTCGCAGAGGAAATCGTGTGACGTTAGGGCGAGGAACACGCTTCATTCTCTCTTCAACAGGACGCTGCTTCATCTTCTTCTAGGGTTGTACTTGGAGCCGGCGCAGGAACCAAACAGGTAGAAGGTAAATTTAATAATTCTAACGGTTTTGTGATAGAATTCAACGAGGAAGACGAGCAGGAGCAAGAAATTGTCTTCGAAGAAGAAGAGGAAGAAGAGCCTTGTGAGAATTTGGGGAGCTGTGAAATTGAAGAGGTTGAAGAGGCGTTTACTTCAAACAACCGCATTAGTAAATAATATATTTATTATTTGATTTTTAAATATTATTAATGAAAGAAAAAAAATCCAACTTAAAAATAGAAAAACAGAAAAAGAAGAAAAAAAATATTATTTTTATTATAAAGTGGGGTCCACAAGACGGATATTTGAACTGACACTTGATTGTTTTTTGGTAACGGAATATCTTTATAGGGTGATTTTCGATAAATAGTGATAGAGCGGGTGTTTATTTGCAATATAACCTATTTAACGGTGGTTTTCGGTAATTTTTTCAAATAAAAATCTACCTTTCGTTCCGCACAAAATTATTTTCACCCAGATAGTATACTATAAAATTAGATCGCGCTTTCTAAATTTTGTGTCGGTGCTTTTCTTTGTAAAAGTCGATTTTCCATTATAAAATTTATTTCTGACAAATAAGGAAAAATAAAAAGAAGGAAAAGTGAACACTGGACTGACTCTAGGAGAGAAAAGGGTGCAGTGGAGGAGAGACACGGAGCGTTGTAGGAAAATGCAGTTTGCGATGCTAACGAACACTCTCTTCACTTCCTTTTGATTCCAACTCTCTCTATCGCCATGGAAGTACTACATCCAAGAAGTAGAGCTTCAGGTTCCGCGTTTCTCATACTCCTCTTCGTTACGCTGGTACAAATTTCGATCTCATTCTTAAATCTTTCTTTTGATCAAATTCCACTCCAATACCGTTTTGTCTTCTATCGTTCTATTCTCGCCTCACTTTGCGATTTCTGCTCTCAGTATTCGTTTTCAAGTGTTGCCGAATTTGAGGTTCTGGACTGTAGAATTTTGTGACTGATCCATTTTGTGCTCGTTTCATTCTGTCAACGTCTGGGTTTGTTAATTGAGGGGAAGAAAACTTGGCATTTCGGATAAGATCACAGTTTATGCAATTTTCTTGTGGTGTTCTTGATTTGCTGCTATTCAATCTTGTTACAACTTGCCAAATTAAGAATATGTGTCTAGATTATACTGGATTTGTTGTAAGTTGGAAAATTGTGGAGCGCTAGGTTTTAAGAATTAATTCGGTAAATCTCGAAGGATCTTGATAGTTTTTTACTGAAGCTTTCGATTATGTGCAATACAACGATAAAGAGGTATGGTTGTGCTGCTGGGCTGATCAAAATTCAAATCTGTGTCTATGAAGAGAGAGATCTTCTGTTGATGGTAACTATAGACTGTTTTTCATTTGTATATGATACTGCACTTAGTGAAGCTCATGCAGCTCACTGGCTGATACACTCATCACTCTTTTAATGAGCTAGTGTAATTTGTTTGGCCTGAAAAAGTGGGTGGCTACCCTAATTCTTTTTCTTCTCTTTCACATGGTGAAATTCCCAGTTCTACTCCTTTCGAGTGTTGCTCTGCATTGATGGAGGCATACCGAATCTGCATATCAGATTCTTTAAGCAATAACTTTTTCTGCCACTTAGCCTTTAGTAGTGTAGCAGTAGTATCGCTGTTAGTGTTTTCTCACCTTTCATCTTTTCTTGAACAGATGACTCTACATATTACTTTCACTAGAGCGGAGCTGACAAATCTGCAAAAAATGTAAGGCCTTAAGAGCGGAATGGATCTATCCCTTTTCATTTTCTATCTAACTTTGAACCATTTCATAACTCCTGCTCTTGAATTCATTCATCTATTTCAGTTTGTTTTCCTGAGGACTTTCTGTTATCTTATAGATTCCCGTTTCCTTTCACAGTCAAAAGAAACTTGGTCGATATGAGCATCTATATGATTGTGAGCAATGTGTCAAAAGAAAGGTATGTTTCCTTCATCTTCCCCTCCATCAGCATATGAGCAACAATTTGTGGTGTGTAAAATATTGAGTACAAGTCTGCCATAATTCTAGTCTTGGATCTGAGTGTTCCTGTAAATAAATGTTTATCCATAAGCAAATCAAATACTGGAGATGGTATATCATCTTTCCCTCAATTAGCATATGAGCATCAATTGGTGACCCATTGATCAAATGTTCATCTTCTTATCTGCTAGCTATTAGTTAAAAAATGCTGAGTTCTGACAATAATGTAGGAAGCGAGATGATATTCCATTATACAGTAGAATGATGTTAAAAACTCAATAATGAAAATGACAAAAGAACGAAATCTGGAGCATGTATCATGCACCCCTCAGCCAAGGAGGAAACTCAATCTGTAAATCAATTTAAGTCTGAACCATTAGTTCATTACACATGCAGCTGCGTCCTTTTATAAATAACCAACTGTTAATTTAATTTGAAGATCTAATAACTAAAATTTAGGATAATGGGAAGCATGGAGAAATGGACTGCATAATGGAGATTTAATTCTGATATGGAAAATTAAAGAAACTAACTAGAAAATGAGAAAAAAGGAATATAAAATTAATCACTTGAGATTGTATCAGATGATTAACCCCTTTATTGAGTTTAATGTTATTTCTCATTGGTCTCTTTGGTATAAGTTATTCTATAAATAAGCATAGCTACTCTCGTCATATTCATTTAATTAAATCTGAACAGGATGCCCTGGTAAATACTACTGAAGGATTTGGCAATCATCCACATGACAAGGTATGCTGTCATTGTTCAGCTACATCTCATGCATTCATATAGCAGTGCTTATTCTGTTCATATTCAATGCAGGATATTGACATCATCGTGACATATAGTGACCCTTCTGGTGCTATTCGGGTTAGTTCTGTGAGAGCTAGAGATCTATCTGCTTCTTGGGTATGGAAAGACCCTCTTGATGAAGATCATCACCAGATGAAGAGTTCCCAGGTACATATGTCAGTGTGAGGATTTACTAGTTAGTCTATTTAAGTGATGATTGTTTCTACATACATCCTAATAGAATATAGTTTTTCTGGCTTTGTCTTTTGAAATTACCTAGAACACAAAGTCTTACCCTGCTTCATGTAACCAATTTTTCCTGGTGGTTGACATGGAAATTGGCAATAAGTTCTGGAAGATATTGACGGCTTAACTTTCTGAATCACAGACACTTAGGGATTCATTACAACCACCTGGGAGATATGATGAGATGTCGAAGCATTCATCTGTAGAAGACCACACTGTACAAAGTGTGATTACCCGTACAACATTGTATCCTACAAATCCAGTCAAGCGCTTGAGACAGGTATATTCCTAACTGTTTCTTTCCTTTCTTCCTGGCTAGCAACTCCATCCTACTTATCAGTTTGTCTCTTTGACGAAATTATTATGGTAAACCTACATTTTTTGTTCAGAAATTGCGATGGCAAAGAAGGCAACTTCGGGCAGCAGAACTCCTCAAAGAAGACAAGGCGGTGGACGAAAATATGGAATTAACTGCCATTGAACGTTCAGAATCACTAGATACCACTGTCAAGGGTAAATATAGCATTTGGAGGAGAGACTATGAGAATCCAAATTCTGACTCTACTGTAAAACTAATGCGTGATCAAGTCATAATGGCGAAGGTTTATGCCAGCATAGCAAAAGTGAAAAGTGAAACAGTTTTGTATGATTCCCTTCTCAAACACGCTAAGGATAACCTGCATGCAATTGGGGAAGCAAATCTTGACGCTGAGCTCCAGCTGAGGTAAATCTGCTTTTTCCTTGCTGTATAGCTTTGGCCATTAACATAATCTATATTAGGTTTATGAATGTGCTCTAACGATAAAGGGTGTAAATTGCTTCTGTTTACAGTGCACTTGTGCAAGCAAAGAAAATGGGTCATATGCTGTCAGTAGCAAAAGATAAACTGTATGATTGCGTTGTATTGGCAAGAAAGTTGAGGGCCATGATTCAAGTAAGTGAAGACAATGTAAATGCCGAGAGGAAGAAAAGTGCATTCTTAATTCAGCTGGCTGCTAAAACAGTGCCAAGACCATTGCATTGCCTTCCTCAATTGCTTACTGCAAATTACTTCTTGGAGGGTTATCAACACAAAAACGCTTATCACAAAGATAAGCTTGAAGACCCCTCCCTATACCACTATGCTATTTTTTCTGATAATGTTCTTGCAGCATCTGTAGTAGTCAACTCTACAGCATTGAATGCAAATGAGCCTGAGAAGCACGTGTTCCACATTGTGACAGACAAGCTCAATTTCGCAGCCATGAAAATGTGGTTTCTTATCAATCCCCCTGGGAATGGGACAGTGGAAATTATGAACATTGATGATTTCAAATGGTTAAATTCCTCTTACTGCATCGTTCTTCGACAGCTTGAGTCTGCTCGTATGCAGGAATACTACTTTAAGGTGAACAACCCGTCCACCCTGTCTGCCGGAACTGACAACCTCAAGTACAGGAACCCAAAATATTTGTCAATGTTAAATCATCTGAGGTTCTATCTTCCTGAAGTATATCCCAAGCTCGACAAGATCCTTTTTCTGGACGATGATATAGTTGTTCAAAAGGACCTGACCCCACTTTGGTCTGTTGATATGAAAGGGATGGTGAATGGTGCTGTTGAGACCTGTAAAGAGAGCTTCCATAGATTCGACAAGTATCTCAATTTCTCTAATCCTTTAATATCTGAAAACTTTGATCCTAATGCATGTGGTTGGGCATTTGGGATGAACATGTTTGACCTGAAGCAGTGGCAGGCGCGGAACATCACAGGGATATATCATCGCTGGCAAGAACTGGTAAAATTACATCCCTGACTTTCCCTACTCTTTGTTGCAAATAAGAATTTCTTCTCAACAGATTTTGTTGATTCATCTGTTGCGCAGAACGAGGAGCGGACTCTATGGAAACTAGGCACATTGCCACCAGGGCTGATCACATTCTACAACCTGACCTACCCGATGCCAAGGAAATGGCACGTCTTGGGGCTGGGGTATGACCCTGCGCTTAACCAGACTGAAATAGAGACTGCTGCTGTTGTCCACTACAACGGCAACTATAAGCCATGGTTGGATCTTGCAATAGCTAAATACAAGTCTTATTGGTCCAGATACGTAATGTTTGATAGCCCTTACCTTCAACTCTGCAAGATCAGTGAATAACGTCACCGGCATGCTGTGGCGAACCATAGACAAATTATACAGAACTACACAGATTCATCCCCACCCGCCTTACTCTTCTGATCTTTTTTTCCTTTCTTGGTCTCCATTATATCTTTCTTGATATATTTTTCCACAGTTATAATCTTCAATATTCTTTTGTAAAACATAAAAACTGTTAAGTACTTCACTCTCACCTAACCAGGTTGGCAGAACCTACTCCGGTTTTGATAACCTTTTTGTAGTTTTAGTCAGAGTAATTCAATTTTGTGAACTAGTAACCAACCAGTTGACTCATCCAGCTTTTTGGATTAATATTAGAAAATCTTGGCTTGTATAGTTGTACGGTACTCGAGTTGCTTTGAGTCAGATGAACAGGTGTTTGAAAGGATTTTGGAGAGTTTTTGTAGTCCCAAGTAAAATTGATCCAATAAAATGGTAAAAGTATGTAAAATGTTTCAATGGGAATGGGATGATAAGAGTGAGCTTATCATTTGTAACGTGGCATTATAAAAGAAATGCATTACAGTTTTAGGTGGGCAAATAATGAAGCGCCTTGCAAACTTTTCTTCGCTTCATTCTAAGCTCCCCGACTGGCCTTGGAGGCTCAAACAGAGTTTGTCAAATGGCAATTGGACAGAAGCCTTTTCCCATTTCATTGCAATGAGAAGAAGTGGGTGTCAGCTCACAGATCCTTCTCTGTTCCCTGCCTTGATGAAAGCTTCTTCAAATATCTCCTTCGCACATGGAGCGTCCGTGCATGCTTGCTCACTCAAGCAAGGCTTTGAACATTTCACCTCCGTGGGTAACTCCACCGTCGGCTTTTACCTGAAATGGGGATCCATGGCTACTGCTGTTTCGGTATTCCAAGGAATCAGAAGCAGAGACTCGGTCTCCTGGAACACAATCGTTCATGGGTACCTTCATCATGGTGATTATGAGCAAGGCTTGTGCTTTTTTATGCAAGGTAGACTTGAAGGGTTTGAACCAAATGTTGCAACTTTAGTTCTTCTTGTTCAAGCGGTACGGAATCTCGGTACATTCTTTCAAGGACAACAGCTTCATGGATACATGATGAAGAGCGGGCTGTGGGGTCATGGTTCTCTTCAGAATGTGATGCTTGGCAAGTACTGCGATGTTGACGTGGTGGCCGCACGCCAGTTATTCGATGAAATGCATCACAGAGATGTGATTTCATGGAGTATCATGATTGGTGGGCTTGTACAGGCGGAAGAACCCATGATAGCCTTGGAGGTGTTCACGAACATGGTGAGTGAGGCCTCTGTTGACCCAGATGGGCTTACTTTGGTGAGTGCAATCAATGCCTGCTCAGCGGTAGGAAATATTGACCTGGGAACATCCATTCATGGGTTTGTTACTTCTAGAGGCTTCGACAATGATATATTCGTCCACAACTGTTTGATTGATATGTACTCAAAATGTGGTGATACACATTCTGCTTCTAGGGTGTTCCATGAGATGCCAATCAAGAACAGTATTTCTTGGAATTCCATTATAACTGGATTTGTGCACAATGATATGCATTCTGAAGCTGTAGAATTGTTCAGGTCTATGAGGATGGATGGAGTCGAGGAGGATGAGGTGACCTTGACTAGTCTTCTTCAGACCTGCAAGGACACCTTCGAGCCACGGCAGTGCAAGTTGCTTCACGCCCGACTGGTCCGGAGAGGTTTCGGATCAAACCAACTGCTATTAAACTCTCTCATTGATGCTTATGCAAAGTGCAACTTGATCCAGCTTTCTCGAAATGTTTTCAATCTTTTAAAGAACAAAAACATGGTTTCCTGGGGCACCATGATTGCAGGATATGGTCACTGTGGCCAACCAGAAGAAGCCATGGCTATATTTAATAAGATGATCCAATCAGGAGACTCTCCAAACGCAGTAATCACCCTAAATCTTGTTGAAGCCTCAGGATCAGCAGCAGAACTAGGTAGAGTCAAATGGGCCCATGGGATTGCCACCAGGGGAGGTTTATCCTCAGAGGTAGCAATCGGAACAGCCATTGTCGAAACATACTCAAAATGCGGAGCCATAGAGCACGCTAGGAGGGCCTTCAACCACATACGTCACAAGAACATCATGTCATGGAGTGCCATGATCGGGGCGTATGGGATGAATGGACGGGCCCACGAATCGTTAGCCCTTTTCTCTGAATTGAAGCAGCAGGGCATGAAACCAAACCAAGTCACCACCCTCTCGGTTCTGTCTGCTTGTAGCCATGGAGGGCTAGTCACCCAAGGGCTTTCCCTCTTCAAAGAGATGGTCGAAGAGCACCACATCAAACCAGAGGCCCCACACTACGCTTGCTTGGTTGACCTGCTGAGCCGAGCAGGGTGGCTAGAGGCTGCACAGGAACTGATTGAGCTGATGCCGGACCACTTGAAAAGCACGGGAGGGAGCCTATGGGCGGCACTCTTGAGCGGGTGCAGGAGGTTCAGGAACACAGAGATTGGGGAAAGAGTGGTTGATAGGCTCCTCGAGCTGGAGCCATTGAGCTCCGGAGGGTACATGCTGGCAACAGGGGTGCACGCGGCTGGTGGATCATGGGGAGGGGTAGTGAGGATGAGGAGGCTGGTGAGGGAGAGGGGAGTTAAGGTGGTGGCTGGTTGCAGCTTTGTGTATGTTGATGGCAGAGGGGTTAAGTTTGTTGCTGGAGATAATTCTAGCCCACAAGTTGCTCAATGCTGTGCCATGATTCTGGGTTTGCATACATGTATAACAATTGACCAAAAGCTGGATCTAGCTTTCATTGAATGAGAAGTAAGCATCAACCCTTTTCAACATATATGCCTCTCCTTTATTCTAGCTATTAAACTAGTATATTAACATTCATTATCATTGCCAATCTAATTTTAGTTCACTCTTCCATCCAGTCACAGTGTCACACAACATTTAGCTCTCTGAAAAGCTTACATTCATAATTCATAAACCAAAACACTCGCATCTGAAAATAAGGCTGGCCCTGGAAGCTCAGGAATCGCCACTGCTTATTTCATGGACAGAGAGTTTGACAGTGTGGCTCCCAGATGATCTCTGTATGTCTATGCACTCTTCAAGATCATCATCACAGGTTAAAAGAACCCACTCTTTGTCATCATCTAAGTACTTGATATACATCTTACTTATATCTCCTATATTGAATCGCCTAGCTATTTCGCATTGCAAATCTCCAAAGCCTGTGAATGGTGTGACTGTAAGGCGGATCATTTCCTCTCTAAATGTTGCTTTAACTTTGCAAAGAACCCCGTCCCTCTGTGACCGAGATCTTTCTAGAATCACAGGCGACTTGTGATAAAGTAACGGTAAATCTTCTTCAAGTCGTGCCCTCTTTGGCGGTCTAGTTGGATCTTGTGAAGTTGAAGTATCTCCACTTCCACATGCATTCGAAGTTAGTCCTCCGGTTGATGATGATGTCTGACTGGAAGAAGTGGTTTCGAAAGAACTTTCTTCAGAACTGGTATTTTCTGGTACAACATTAAGCCCGTGTGACTGATCATTGTTCTTTGCAGCTGTTGGGCTAAGTTGCGGGAAGTCCGAGTAGAAAGACGAGAGAGGAATGGAAGTTTTTGTTCCTTGGAAGGAGTCGATCACATGCTGTAGTTTCCTTAAAGAGTGATCCACCTTCTTTATCTTCCTCGATGGCCAACGGTTGATTCCATATTGTCTGCAAATCCTTTTCAGAGTCGTTGGGCAAACTGCAAAATGTTGTAGGAGTTGTGGATGAGTAAGTGCAAATGTTTTATGTTCAAGTTGAAAAGGTGAAGATAGATGCTTACCACCCATGCTTTTGGCTGCATCTTTGAGGCTCCCAGCAAAGTATTGCCTGAGTACTTGAAAGCTTATGGTTTTCTGTGACTTGGTCTTCCTTTTCTTACCTGCTTTTTGCGCCCCTAAAGGAAGATCACTTCCAAATGATGAGCCAGCCAAATCCGGATTCTCATCAAGTATTTGCCCTCTTTGTAACTCTGCATGGGTGTCACTCCATTGAGTTGTCACCTTGAATTCTTCTCTCAGATCCTTTCCGAATTCAAATGAGACCTTCTGCGATTCATCCTCCTTCCCTTCTGAGTAGAATGACAGCTCCTTTCCAGTAAACGTAGTATCTTGTTGAGTCTCCTTACCTGAGAGGAAGCAGAAACTACTTGAACCTTGAACCATCGTGGTCAAAGAATCCATGATTTTGCAATGGAAAGTCAAGCCGGGTTCCTGGCAATCTGTTGGCAAGAAGAATTCAAGCACATAGCTCTCACATGCGCCGTATAAATGTTGAAGATGTATTGCAACAGCTCCACCAAGTCCAAAAATCTTGGCATGGTGACAAAGGGGATACTCCGCCTTTCTACACGCCGTAACATCAATGGCATAGCAGGGAAGGTTTGTCATTAAAGCCTTTCCAACAACACCCTGACCTCCCAAAAGTTGTTGCTCTAAACAAGCCTCGTGAAAACCGGATATCCGTTGGTCATTCAAACAACAGGCTGAGTCTATGATGGAGGCACGAGTGTGCTTGCCGGAATGCCAATCTCTTCTCTGTTGTGTATAAGGAGCCCATGTCTGACCTAGAGGCAATCCGTGTTTTTCGCAGACGGTTCTTATGATATGTAAAATCTCAGAATGGACAGCAGCTTGAGTGTGAGGTGCATTTCTATCCTGATAAACAAGAAGTATGTATAAAAAAAAACAATCATATCCTGAAACAAACAGATTAATGGATGGGCTTACGATTTGTGAAGTTGTTAGGCCAACGGACTGCAGAGCTGTGCAGACGGCTAGAGCCTCAGTCCGGTAAGTGATCTTCTGTGCAGTGGTGACAATCTCAAGTACAGCCAAGAGAGAGTCGTTGTGAAAGACAGGAAGAGCAATGGAGCCGCGAATATGGCACATCTGCGCGTGGTTTAGACGTGGGTATTCATCTTGGCTGAAGAGCTGAACATCTGGGGTCCACTCCGGCGCCCTTGCGAGGAAGACCCGTCCAGGCAAGCTGAGGTCCTCCTTGGAGCCCTGGTCAGCTGAGAATTTGTAATTCTCGGAAAGACGTCTGTAATTTGCGAGAGAAGAGGAAGCGGGATGATAGGAATATGGGTGATCTGCTGTTGTTAGGAAATTGTTGATGCCTTTCTTTAGCGGCATCCAAATCTGAATGAGTGAAGATGTGTCTCTGGTCAATGATTGGAAGTGATAAATCGCTGTCGTCAACCTCTCCTTGAGAGAAGCCGAGGAGCTGATTATAAGCAGAGGGTGGGAGCTATGATTAGGAAAATGAAGATTAAATTAAAGCATTTAAGCACCAAACGAGGATTTTTCTTCATCGTCCTCAATAACGATGATTGGAGGCCAATTATACACACAGAAATGCAAAAGCAATGGAAGCAACCCGTAAATGTGTAGTTAGCAGAGAGGAGAGAGGGGGTGACTTACATGGGAAGTTCTGACATGAAAATTACAAAGCAATTGATTCCAATCGGTTTTTGTTATAGAGGAGAGGATGGTGGTGACAATTTAAATTGATGATGGAGAAGGAGTAGTGGTGACTGTAAATTAAGGATTCCTTCCACACCGATTCAACATATGCTCAACTTTTATGTCTCTAACTGTTTACTGCTATTTACGGGAGAGAGACGGAGAAGATGCCGTGTTTGTCAATTATCATTCATCAGAGACTCCGACAGAGAGGTCACTCCTTTGAATTACTAAAAAGCTAGAGTAACAAGATTTATTTTTACTAATGAAAAAAACAAAATCATTCTAATGACGTTGAATCAAAAACAAAACCCTCCAAATATAAAAAATATTAATTAAAAAAAAAAAAAAGTAGGATTCGAGAAAATGGGGTTGAGCAAAAAAGTGTATGAACAAATAAAATGAAGATAAATGTGATTTACAATATATTTACGACTATAGAATATTGGTTGTTAGTCCTTTGAAAAAGAAAAAGAATATTACAAAAAATAAAAAAATAAAAAAATAGAAATATTTGGGATTAGGGGTCGTGTAACCCCTAAATCAAAGTGTCTTTCAGGATAAATGGGGAGCCATGCGGTGTACGCTTCGCCGCATCTCGACCATGCTGACGTCAACTCACTTTTACCAATTAATCATTCTTTATTCTTTTTAAAAATTCAAGTCTATTCTTACATATCCGTTTGTTGCTTTCTGGGAAACAAAACAATACTACCACCATTCTTATATTAATCATTTTATTTCATCACTAAATTTTCCATTGCAATTTCATTATAAAATAAAATATGTTTTCTTTAAAATTAGAACAAGTCGGTGTTTTCTTTAAAATTCAAGATGATATATATATATATTCATCTTGAGCTCTTCGTCATCAAGAGAAGGTTAAGTAGCTGGATTTGTATATGATGTGAAAGAAAGATTCATAAGACGAGGAAATAAATTATTGATGCGCAACATAATTGGCCCAAATGAGTACTTAGACGGGTCATCCCACTTGGTAATCAACACAAGAAGCCGCATTTGAGACAAAGCTTTCCTCTGTGTGCTACTGGTGACCACCAAAAGCTTGGCCACATCGATGCCCCTTTTTCTTTGGGGAGGAAGGTAGTTATATTCAACTCAATTGCTTACATTGCATATCGAGGCTAGCTTCACATCGTACCAAGAAACTCCAACTTCAAACCCTCACTGTCTTTTCTTAACACTCCTGCTAAAAACATTCATATATAAACAATTGAGGATAAGCAGCATCTCTCACCAAGCAGACACCACTCCAAGGCTATATATATATATATATATATATATATATATATATATATATATATATATATATATATATATATATATATATATATATATATATATATTATCAAAGCTGGCACCACAAAGACAAAAGTGTAAACTGAGTATGACAGTTTAATGCAAAAACTACATCTTAGGATGTAAAATGACCCGCCTTAAACCACACCTACTTGGCCCTTGTCTTCAACTAACTCAGCTCAAGTACGACTTAGCAACAAATCCAAATTGTCTTCGGCTGGGGAACTCACACCCATCTGTTTTTGCTCAAGCAAGAACGTTTTGGTGATCAAGTTACAAAACAAGTACACAAATTGGACCGAATCATTGCAAGGAATAGGGTATGTGATCTTCTTATATGTCTCCAACGGCATATTAGAATCAACCAGACCAATGATCGGGATTTCCAACCGGGCAGCCTCCTTGATCACTGAAGACTTCCTTGCAGTATCCATTATCACCAAACAATCAGGCGCTTGAGTGGGACCAAAGATAATCTTCTTATTTCTCGACTTGAACTTCTTAGGACTCGAGCTGTTGGTAAGGAACCCACAGAGACGCCAATACTGTGACTTACTAGAGGATCCCAGGCCAATCTTCTGGGTCATTTGATCAACAATTTCATCATACAAAGGGTTGGTGTTAACAAATAGAAATCTGCCTTTTTGACGGACCAGGTTGCCAATGAAATCACAAGCATTCCGGAGGCAGATAAGAGTTTTATCAGAATCAATGATAGTCATGCCGTTTCTGCTTCCATAAGTAAAGACCTTGAAGTGGTGGGTGGCACCTCGCCGCCCCAAGTGAGCATTTGTGCTTAGGAGTTTCTGGATTAGTACTGAGTGGATTGTCATTGTCTCATACCTAAGTCATGTTTGCAATCACCAAAGCACAAAATCAGCACATGTCTCATACCTGAGTTTCTGGATTAGTTTCTGGGTGGCACCTTGCCCTTTGAATTCACGAGGGTTGGAATATATAATAAACTCCCAGACTCGGGCTTCCGCTACAATTTGAACCGACGGATGATAGTAGAATTGTACAAAAATTTTGAAAAACAAAATTGAACAAGCTAGGCGTATTGACAGAACTAGAGTAACACGACTTGACAGATGTTATAAATTCCTACATGACAACATTTGCAAAATCCAAAATGATGCAAATTTTAAACAATTAGACAGACAAATTTGAATAAGCTACCACGATTGATAGAATGTCACTATGAAACTTCAAATACGAAAGAAATTTCCACATGAATACCTTTGCAAAATCCAAAATGATGCTAGGGCATTCAAAGATTATTCTCACGCATACAGATTTAAACAGAAGATGACCCCCAATAAAAGAAAACATCGAGATGAGCAAAACTGAGGAATAAAAATGGAGAGGACGTGGAATCAGAGAGAATGGAAGAAACGTACGGAAGAATGGTGGAGGAACGACGATAAAGCGGCGGCGAAGAAGCAAACGAGCAAGGCAGGTGCACTAAGGAATCGCTGAGCCAATGAAAGACTGAATTACCCACGGGTTCTACAAGACCCAGCCCTGACCCGTCAAAAATATAATCCTATCTTACCTATCTATATGTTACTATGTAATATGTATGATTCTAATTTTGAAATTAATGTTGTTTTTCATTAATGAATTCTCTTAAGAATAACTAAAAAAAATGTCTCTCATACATCAAGATCTCAGTTAATTTCAACCCACAGAAAGTATAAGTCCATTTACAAACTATGTAAATTATGAGTTCTATCACTCCAACCTTTAATCCAATCCGTTATGATATCGATATATAAAATAAACCCAATAAAAATACAAACAATATTGTAGGTCATAAAATAAACTTCATAAAATTCATAAATACTTTTATATAAAAAATCAGAAGATGTACGCATACCGTAATAATATGCGTTTAATATTAATATTATTTTGAATAATAAAATTATTTGTCTTTAAATAAAAAAAATTCGAATAGATATTAGATGATATTTATAGGTCGAAAAAGTGGATACAAAACATTAAAGAGTTGTTCAGGTAAGGCCCCTTTCTTCGGGTAAGGCTGTAAGGCACGCTAGGAAGATGACACGTAGACATAGGTCCGGTTTGGCGGTTTGGTTTGTGAACCGGCCCAAACCGGCGGTTTAGGTTTGCCGGTTTGGCCAAACCGTAGGTTATAAGTTTAGGTAACGGCTATGTGGCCCACAACGGCTATAAATACCCTACAATTCTTCCATTTATCTCACACCAACATTCTTATCTATCTACTACTACTTTCACTCTCAATCTCGATCTCGTATTCTCGTATTCTCGATTGCTCAATCAAGTGAAATGGAAAACCCGGGTTACCCAAGCGACTACGACTTCACTCCGAGTCCCGCTTTCTTTCCTAGCACCCAAGAAAGTGAGACTCAAATGCCGGATTCGGAAATGCCACAAGTCCCACAAGGTCAAGGTGAAGGGCCTTTCCGACAAGCCCCTCCACCGAAAATGCTCACATCCGACATATTCACGAAGCATTACAAGAAGGGTCCGGTGGTGGACTATTATTGTCAAGTCTCGTGCAACTATTGTCCGAAGATGTACAAGTGGAAGGCGAATGGCGGATACGGGACTTTACAAACCCACATGCAAAAGTATCATTCCGAGCAGCTCGGAATATCACGGGGACAAACTCAATTGTTCCACGGGTTTGCATCCTCTTCCTCTCAATCTTCTTTATTTATTTATAATCATGTTGATGAATCTTTAGGATTAGCCGATTTAATTGCATCTCAAGCTTTTCCATTTTCTTATGTGGAATATGAAAGTCTAAGAGAATATAACACTACTTATCTTCAACCGGCTTTAAACCAACTTCTCGTAAACAAATTTCCAAATTAATTTCTAAATCTTATGACCAAAAGAATAAAAAAATTCTTACGATTTTACAATCATTTTCGCATCAAGTTTTAATTTGTAGTGATATTTGGAGTACTTTATCACAAAAATATTTTTACATGGGCATTACTTTACATTTTATTGATAATGATATGTTTTTGCATAAATTTGTTATGACATTTATTTTAATGAAAGACATAGTGCCGCCAACATTGCAAATTTAATAAGAACGGTTTTACAAGAATTTAATTTACAAAATCGAGTTTTTTCATACTCATTTGATAATGCTTCCGCTAAAACCCGCGCCATAAACGGTTTGGTGGAGAATGCGGGACAACTTATAAAAACTCCTTTTACTCACCAAAGATGTGCATGTCATATTTTAAATTTATGTGTTCAAGATGGCCTAAAAGTTTTACATGAAATGTTAGAGCCTA
Organism: Fagopyrum homotropicum; assembly: GCA_033239125.1. Classification (NCBI taxonomy): domain Eukaryota; kingdom Viridiplantae; phylum Streptophyta; class Magnoliopsida; order Caryophyllales; family Polygonaceae; genus Fagopyrum; species Fagopyrum homotropicum. The sequence goes on from BSWB01000002.1 coordinate 107,038,679, forward strand.
TAACTGAAGTAATTTAACATAATTGGCATTCAACCGATTTAAGAAAAAAATGGAGATCAACTTTTTAGAAAATAATGTTCCTCCGATTGCTTTTCCTAAGGATATTGGAACTCGTTGGAACTCAACCAATAAACTACTTAGTCAAGCTCTTCGTTATAAAGATGTTTTACAATCATTTTCCTCACAATATATTTCTTGATCTATTTTAGATGATGAAAATATTTGGCAAAATTGTTATGTTATTTGTAGTGTTTTAAAAGTTTATAGTGATTCAACTAATATGTTGAGTTATGTTTATGTTCCCACTTCTTGTAGATTTTTAGAAATAGCCATAAATATTGCCGAGACTTTACAAACCGGTTTAGGTTATGAATCACTTGTAGATTCTACAACCGAAATGAAAATAAAATGGCTAAATTTTATAAAGAAATTCCCCTAGTTTATCTTATTGCCTCCGTTTTCGATCCTAGACTTAAAATTGATGGTATTACCGAATCGTTAAATGCCTATTATGAATGTTTAGGTTTATCTTGTACTATGAACGTTAATTCTATTACTCTTCATGTTCGTCTTGAAATTGGTAAATTGCTTCCTTTATTGAAACAAGTGCTAGTGCTTCTACCCAAACGACTCCCCCACCCTCTTCTTCATCGTCTTCTATTCTTTCTAAAGCTAAACAAATTTTAGCTAAAAGAACAAAAACACCAAGACATTCATCCGCAAGTACGGAATTTGAAGATTATCTATCATCTTGTTTTAGTTTTGATGGTGAAAGTGATAGTTTTCAAGTTTTAGATTATTGCAAGAAGATGGCCCCGAAGTATCCAACATTAAGATTGTGCAACCAATTATGGCCGTGCCCGCATCAACGGTGGTCGTGAAACAAGCTTTTAGTCAATGAGGGAACATGCTAAGTTACAAGAGGAGTCAATGGAAGCCCGACAAATTGGAGGTTCAAGTATGTGTTCAAGATTGGATAAGGGCGGAGAAGCAGAAACAACGGAATGCACTGGTTTATGACTCAAAATCGGGTTCCAACTCCGATGATCCGGCCACCACTTTCGAATCCGAGGTGCAAAGGTAAGGGGGTAACGAAAACAACTTGGAAGTCCGAAAAAAGGTAAGCAAAAGTAAGAGAACTACGTAGGCTTTGATTCCTCTTAAATCCCAAGAGGATACGTAGGCAACCGAGAAACCGGTTCAAGGCCTCTTTTGTTTTTTCAATTAGTAATTTAATTAAGATACAAAAAAAGAGAGACCAAACTCGGTTTATTATAAATAAATGAAATTACTAACTTAAAAAAAGAGAGAGTATGTTCTCGTTTTTTAATGTTAATAATTTGATTTAGTTAGTAATTTTATTTACTTAGTAATTTTATTAAAAGACTAATGGTGCTAATGTAATAAAAAAATCCAATGTACAAAAATCTACATACTTAGTAATTCGTTAACTTAGTGATTTAATTCATCTACAATAAAACGAGTTTGCTTTCTTTTATTTTAGTTATTAATTTTATTTACTTAGTAATTCTATTAAAATGCTAATGTAATAAAAAAATTTCAATGTATAAAAACATAGTTATGTAAAATTCCAATCTACAAAACTTTACTAATATATAAGGGTAATTTTGGTAACTAAGCCTTTTTCAAAAACTATAGTAGGCTTTTTAATGTTTCAATTAAGTAAATATATCCCAACCTTTTGTATTTATTCTCAAACTCTACATACTCTTCTCTCAAGGGGTACATTTACTAAACACAAAACTAGAAAAAGCCTAGTAAACCAAATTGTTTCAATGGTATAATAAATTTAAAATGTACAAAAATTTACTAATGTATAATTTTATTATTAATTTACTAATGTAAATTTCCAATCTACAAAACTTTACTAATGTAAAATAAATTTAAAATGTACAAAAAATAATTAATGTATAATTTTATTATTAATTTACTAATGTAAGTTTCCAACTACAAAACTTCACTAATGTAAAATAAATTTAAAATGTACAAAAAATAACTAATGTATAATTTTATTATTAATTTACTTAATAAGTAGTTTTATTTATTTAATAATTATATTTTATAACTAAAATAAGTTAAATAACTAATACTTATATTTTTTTTTAAAAAAAAAATCATGTGCCAAACCGCCAAACCGCCGGTTTAGGTTTTAACCTAAACCGGCGGTTTCTGTGTAGCAGGTTTAGGTTTGCGACCCATGTCTAATGCCACGTGTCCAAATTTTTTTTTTCCCCAGAAACGAATGAAAATGATGTTGCAAAACTTATAAAGGGATAGTGCATAACTTATGAAAGGATAGTTCATGAATTATAATAGAATAGTTCATAACGGTAATGCGGTAAGCCGTCAAGGTAGCCTAGGAAGGTGACACATGTCCAATTTTTTGGCCCCCTATTCCTTCCAACAACGAATTAAAATGATAATGCAGAACTTATAAAGGGATAATGCATAACTTATAAAATGATAGTTCATGAACTATAATAGAATAGTTCATAACATATAAACGATTAATTTATAAATAATTATAGTTTTTTTTATACATAGGTAAAAAAAATTAGGCAGATTAGTTTTCTAGAAATCGATCGGCCTAAGGCATCCTTGCGGATGAGGTCTTGAATATCTTCCGGAATGGCATTAACATCCATCTTGAAATTGTGTCCATGCATGGCAATCTTGTCCGCGACCGTGTTGATTTCCCTGAAGACATGTTGCTCTCTAAAGTAGGAGCATCCCGAGATTGTATTGGAGATATCAGTGATGATCATATCTTGTTCCCATGGGGGTTTCCATATTTGATTTATCGAATTAATGAGCATCAGGTTATCTCCTTCTATCTTGATGGATGCAATTCGTAGCTCCTTGGCCTTTTGAAGGCCCTCCCGCAAAGCAAAGGCTTCTGCTTCCAACAATGAATCGGCATCGCAACGACCGCTTCCTACATCAATAGGAACGGCACATTGGTTTTTGATGATGTAACAAAAAAAAATTGATTCGTTGAGTTTTGTGAGGCATCAAATTTGAGTTTTAGGTTTCCATTCTCTGGGCATTTCCATTTTATATTTTTCATTTTCCTTCTTTGTTTTCTAATTGTTGTATCGTTGTTGCTTGTTTTCTTGTTCGCCCGTTCCCATGCAGATACTTGATCTAGTGCTATTGCTCTAATATTTTGCGGGGTCATTTTTTGTTGAAGATGATCTGATTCCTAGCCAACCACATGTTCCACCATACGACAACAAGAAGTCTCAATTCATCACTTGTTACTTTTCCTTTGAGATCGTTAAGGACCTCTGCAATCCCCTGGCTATCCAGGTCATAGTTCAGTAGAATGGTTGTAATTTTTTGTTCATCAACTGTAGTAACCATAAAAGGACACTGGAAGAATGTTCGCTCAAAAGTGTGTGCGTCAAAGTCTTAAATTTATATCTAGAACTTATGCAATAGCGAACCCGCAATGTACGGATCAACTGTAGTAAGACAAGAAATTCCAGAGTCGAACTCAGGGATTTGGTGAAAATAAAATCGATTTCAAAATATCTGGCAAAGTGCAAAAGCTTTTGTAATTATAAAGGAGACAAATGATTCCAAGGATTCAAGTATCCGACTACGGCTTTCGATTCAAGACACTTCTAAAGATCAAAGGACAGAGTTGGCGTTGCTAAGGTTATGTGTTTCGAAGGAAGGAGAAATCGTACGGTGAAGTTCCAGCACTCACTTATCCCAACTTAAAAGCTCTCAACCCAAAGGATGTTGAGTCTCATCAAGAAGAGTACTCAAAGGAAGGATTAACGCTCAAACTAATCACCCAAACCCAAGGATATGACTCTCGAAGGTAAAGATGGAAAGCACACTCAAACCTTAATAGAGGATGTTGAGTCTCTCTTTTACCCGAATCTTGCAAACTTTGGCTACCAAGTGTAGAATCAATGATGAAGTCTCTTCTTACACTTGGATAGGGGTTAGAAAGGTTAGGCAAGGGTAGGATTTAGGCAAGGTTTAACTTTGGTTAAAGGATAAAGCAATTAAAGAACGTCAGAAGGAAAACTCGGGCTGTTCTTGATAAAATCGGCCGATTTACTCAAGACCAGGTCGATTTTCTGGTGTCGCAAAGTTAAATCTCAACTTTCAGGGTCCAAATGGTTAAATGAGTTCAGCCTATCATCATCTAAGCCTCAATTATCAACTATTCTCCCCAAAATGACAAGGTTTTTAGCCAACCATTTTCATATTCAAATCAAAATCAAGATTGAATGAAGAAAACCAATTAAATCTCAAACTTTGCATAAAAACCAAAGAATCTCCAAATCTGTAATCAAACCTTTAAATCTTTCAAAGAATCTCTCAAAGCACTCAACAATGTGTTCACAAATCACAAGAATCAAAAAGAAAACAAAATATCTCATAAACTTCCTTGAATCTTGACTTCTTGTTTCTTTCCTTCAATCCTCTCTCCAAGAACCTTTGATTCTGTAAAATCTTGTAAATCTTCCACGCTCGAACCCCCGATTTTTGTTGCTAGGGTTCCAAAGTATACTTTCTCACTAATGGGCTTCTTGGCATATCACTTCTCAAGCTCACAAGTGATGGGCTTTTAATCGTAATATTTTTTTGACGATTAATGAAGAAAATCGTTCGATTAAAGGCAATAGAAACCGTCCGATTTTTGCACATGAAAATCGTCCGATTTTTAGCCTAAACCACCCAATTTTTGACAACAGAAAGTGCCTTGACTTGTTTCCTTCCTTCCTTGTATGACCCTTTTACGCACTTTCTTTGCTCTTCATGACTCCCCCAAGGTTCCTTAAGCTTCCTTATTGACCTTAGCTACTCCTTGCTCTACTTTTGCTTCCAACTCCATCGAATTTACCAATAATTCAACCAAAACTCGTGTAGACCTCTATTTCCCAAATATAAATGAAATAAATCTTACGGGTACACAAATCTCTCCGAATACAAGGGAAATTGAGGTAAAACCTCTACAATATGCATGATTATAATGACATATAATCCATGTCATCAAAATACCCCATACTTGCCTCTTGATTGTCCCCTAGTAAGGTTTAAATCTAAAATACAAGATGCCATGAATGATATGATACGAAAAACTCAAAAACTTTTTGAAAAGTGCTTCTTCTTTTGGATCACCCTCAAAGTAATGCTTCAAGACATAGGAATACAAAATATGCATCAATAATAATCACATCATGAACAAACCATCGATTCTTGCTCAAAGACACAAATAAAAGACATGATAAAGATGTAAAGATAATCAAAGTCAAACAAATCTAAGCCATGAAGCCTTAAACGTGTGCACAAAGGTCTCAAGGTCTTCCAATCAAGAAAAGGTCCAAGAAACGTGTTAAAGGTGGGAAATATTTTAAGGTAATGTGATGCTAATCCGGGAAAGAGAAACAACACAACAAGAATTTTAAGAACACAACTTCACCACACATGCTTTGCATGTAAAATTTTTGCTTTTCTTTTACTTTACTTTTTGAGAGTATGGACAACGGTGCACAAAAATCGAAGCCTAGGAGATCAGCGTTTCTCAATTTCGAGATGCCTCAAACCCTTGATGCACATACCATATCCCGGTAGGACTTGTCGTTCAATCGGACTTTGGCAAGAAACAAACATCCGGCTGTGTGAATGGTGCCGAGTTACTCATCCTCATGTTCAACGTCCCCAAACCTAATATTTGCTAAACTTTCACTTAACACTTTCACAATGGCCCTCCCACATCAAACAAGCCTTACATAACCACTTATCCTAATTCCCGGATGGTCAAAAGGAGGTCAAATATTTTATTGAGGAGCTAGCATGAACAAGATGTGAAAAAGAAAAGAAGCGAATTGCCTTGGTCATTCCTATATGATGTAAAAGAACTTATAATATAGCTTTGATCATTATTTTATTCTCCTATTAAGACATCAAGATCATATGAATCATACATGTATTCAAGTAAGAAAATCAAATTCATTCATGTTATCATTAAAACCTCAACATAGCTAAGTCATCTTTTTGCCTTTTCCAAATCACAATCATCATCATAGAGGTCATTTCCATCATAAGAAGCACTAAATTTTTTGAAAAACTCGCAAATTTTGTATGAAAGCAGGCAATGTGAACGTCATAATGGAAAGCGAATAGTGCAAGATTTATTACAAACTAAGTCATCAAGTGCAAAGTACATAAATTGCGAAAAAGATGAAAGAGATTGTAAGTACCCCCCACCCCATACTTAACCTTCACATTATCCCCAATGTGAGAAGTCAAGCATAAGATGGAGAAAAATACTTACAATGTAAAATGAAGTGGAATCTCAATCCTCAACCGGCGGTGGTGGTGGATATGGATACCTCGGAGCTCCGTGGTGATAGATTGTACCAAAGGTGTGGTAGTACATGTCCCTCATCTGTCCATCATAGGAGGAATGCCGTGCCTTTGTCTCCTGACGGTACTCTGTGAACTGAGTGTCCAGGGCTGTGTAGTCGGTGTGAAGAGCCTGATAATCGGAACGAAGATCCTGATAATCAGTGTGTAAACTCTGAATGCTAGAAATCAATGCTCCAATCTGTCGGTGGAGTCTAGATCTGCGTCCGCGTCCTCTCCCACGGCTGCGTGCATGAGCAAAGGAATGAAGGGGAGCCTGCATCTCATCCTCGGTCTCCTCTGTACCTCTACTCATCCTGCTAGGTCCAGTGCCATGTGTGTCAGTATCCATAGCATCTGTAGCATGGCCGCTGTAAGTGTCACTCTCGAACTCTAGCATGGATCCCTGGTATGTTGCAGCTCCGTCCTCATAGTCCTTCTCCTCCTCATCATCCTCTCCATCCTCATCATCATCATAATAAGTGATCGGAGGGGCCATCTCATCAAATAAATGCTCAAAGCTCTCTTTTCAGTTTATCCTGTTCCGAATAGTGTATTCAGACTTTCACTCAATATCAGCCGGCTTCCTGGATTGCGTCTTTGCCTATGGCATGGACACCTATAAAGCTCCCATACCTCTAGGAATCAAGACCTGTCAAGCAACTAATCTTTGTGAGCCAAGAGGATGGGCACCCTCAGCCAAGATGCAATCTGAGAAGTCAAGCTCCAACGCCTTCGCCACATGAGTGACAAGGCCTCCGACACAAATATCTCCCTTCGACTTGTTGGCTATCTTCCCAAGATAGTCGGCAAGCATAGTAATGGTGTCCGGAATAGTGCCGGTGGTCATACAATGAAGGAGATAGAGCTCATCCTCCTTTAGCTTTTGTGGTGTCTCTGTTCTTACAAATAGAGACTCACTAAGGATCCGGTGAGCTATCTTGAAAGAGAGATTGTAGATGCTTTTCTCCTTTGAGTTTCCCGGTCTCCACTTATCTCCTCCCGCTTCCCCAACGGAGATACTCTACCAAAAATGCACTAGCGCTCTTACCTCGTGGAAATGTGCCTGCAGAAGATGAGGGGAAACCAAACAAATCTCCAAAAGCAGGAATAGACATAGCATGATCCTCATTCATGAGCTGGAAAGAAACTCTCCAATCTCTAGGGTCATGCTCAAAGGTACTAAGGAACTCAGAGTAATCTCGGTGTAAGCATCCTCCCGAATGAGTGCAAACTGACTCAGCCCTATCTTATCCAGCATCATGTCAATGCCCTCTCTGACAAACAGCGCATCCAAGTTATCTAATACAATGTAGCGAGGAGGGGTAAAAGGCCAATCTAAGAGACGTTCATATCTCTTCTTGTGTTTGGAAAGGGGAAGAGGAAGGTTTGGTTTAGCTAGAGAAGGTGGTGGTGGTGGGGGAGGTGCCTTAGAAGAAGAACCTTTCTTCTTGTTTGCATTTCTGGTGATTCTCTTTAAGGTCTCCATTCTCCTTAAAAAAATCGACCCGTTCTTAGTGAAAATCGACCGATTTTTCTTGGCTGGTCCAATTTTTCTCACGATTTCAACACAAATCGCAAATCTGTAAAGTTCTAATCAATGCAACACCACACACAGCTTCCTAGGGTTGTTTCTAAGCAAAGCCCTCAATCAAACTCAACAATCTAACAACTCTGAGGCAAGATTCAAAATCGAACGAAATGCTTAGGTTTTGGATCGAAAAACCTGGATTCTGGATGAATGAGTGGTTTGCCAAGCTTGCTGATGCTAGATCCTTCTTCCTTGTCGAAAAACCTTCAGTTTAGACTTAAGAATCACTCAAAATGGGTACAATTTGAGGAGATGGGAGGGTTGGCGATTTTCGGCTCTTTGGAGTGAAGGAGGAACGAAAAAATGTTAAGTGTTGAATGAAGAATGGAGTGGAGAAGGCTTTATATAGGCCGGCCAAAATATGAAGGAAATCGGCCAATTTTCAAGGCGATTTATTCATCGGGCCGATTTTTCATCTCTTTCACACATCAATAAGGGAAATCGACCGATTTTTCCTGGATGTGTCAATTTTTCTTTCTGTTGCCAAAAATCGACTTGCTCTGTAGCCTGAATCGATCGAGTTACTTATGGTAAGTTGATTTATTCCCTTCTTTTCCTTGAAAAGTGTGTTTGATCCAATTCATGTCAAGTTTCTCCATCAATGCCTCAAGATTGCACCTAGTTCCTGCAATCTATGACACAAACAAACCGAGAGCGCATCGAGGAACAAACAAAGCAAAAACAAAAGCAAACAAGCAACTATCCTAAGCTATTCTAAGGTGAAAAGAAAAGTAAAGAACTACACTACCATGGGTTGCCTCCCAAGAAGCGCTTGATTTAACCTTACTAGCTGGACGTGTTCTTTTGATGATCAATGGAGGAGAATAGGAGCTATCTCCTCAACCGGGACTTCCGGTGTATACTTCTTCAATCGCTGGCCGTTCACTTTGAAATTTCCGCTTTGTTCACCCCATACTTAACTACACCATGAGGGAAAACACATTTAATAACAAAAGGTCCTGTCCAATGGGATTTAAGCTTACCTAGAAAGAGTCAAAGTCTTGAGCTGAATAGAAGAACTAGATCTCCTTCTTTCAAGTCCTTTGGGATGATATGCTTATCATGTCACCACTTCGTTCTTTCCTTGTAGATCCTTGCGTTCTCGTACGCATTCAGGCGGATCTCCTCTAGTTTGTTGATGTCCAACAACTGCTTTTCTCCGGCTTCTTTCATGCTGAAGTTGAGCCACTTGACGGCCCAATATGCTTTATGCTCTAGCTCTACAGGAAGGTGACAAGACTTCCTATACACAAGGTTGTATGGTGTTGTTCCTATGGGTGTCTTAAAAGTGGTCTTGTACGCCCATAATGCATCATCAAGTTTCATTGCCCAGTCCTTTCTTGTTCTAGAGACAATCTTCTCTAGAATTCCTTTGATCTCCCTGTTGGATATCTCAAATTGTCCGCTTGTTTGCGGATGGTATGGTGTGGAAATCTTATGGGTTACCCCATACTTAGCTATTAGAGCCTCAAATCGACGGGTTGTGAAGTGCGTTCCTCCATCACTAATGATGGTTAGGGGAGTCCCGAACCTTGGGAAGATCGTTCTTTTGAAGAACTTCACCACTACCATTGCATCATTAGTTGGAGAAGCGATTGCTTCTACCCACTTGAGACATAGTCTACAGCTAGAAGTATGTATTGGTTTCCACAAGATGATGGGAATGGTCCCATGAAGTCCACTCCCCATACGTCGAATATCTCTACTTCTTGGATGTTGTTGAGGGGCATCTCATTCCTCCTTGAAGTATTACATGTCCTTTGACAAGCATCACAAACAACAACATAGTTCTGCACATCTTTAAATAAGGTAGGCCAAAAGAAGCCAGATTGGAGTACCTTAGCACATGTCTTGTCGGAACTAGCATGTCCTCCATAAGGTAAAGAATGGCAATGGCGGATAATGCTTTCCGCTTCATCTTCCGGAATGCATCTTCTGAACATACTATCGGGACTTCTCTTGAAGAGTAGAGGTTCATTCCAATAGAAGTGTCGGACGTCTCTAAAGAATTTCTTCCTTTGAGCATATGAAAGTCCGGGTAGGAGTTTCTGACAAACAAGGTAATTGACAATATCAGCAAACCATGGGTCATTACCTTATGAGATTTGTTATAGACATTCTTCAATCTCGTGTAGCTGCTCGTCGAGGAATGAGTCGTCAATAGGGAGCTCATCCATCTCGTCAGTGAGGTGTAGGAGGCGGCTAAGGTGATCGGCGACTAAGTTCTCCGAGCCTTTCTTGTCACGGATCTCTAGATCGAATTCTTGTAGAAGCAAGATCCATCTTTGGAGTCTAAGCTTTGCATCCTTCTTTGTGAATAGGTAACGGATTGCTGAATGATCCGTGTAGACTATCACTTTCGCACCTACAAGATAGGAACGAAAATTTTCAAATGCATAAACAACAACAAGAAGCTCCTTCTCCGTGGTAGCGTAATTCAGTTCAGCTTCGTCTAACGTCTTGCTAGCGTAGTAGATGGCGTGGGTACGACCATCTTTCTTCTGTCCAAGTACAGCTCCTATGCCTACATCACTTGCGTCGCACATGATCTCAAAAGGAAGTGTCCAATCGGGTGGTTGGATGATAGGAGCTAAAATCAAAGCTTCCTTGAACCTGCAAAAGGCATCTAAACATTCTTTCAAAAACTCGAAAGTTATGTCCTTCATCAAAAGATTAGTCAAAGGTTTTGAAATCTTAGAAAAATCCTTTATGAACCTTCTATAGAAACCTGCATGTCTCAAAAAGCTTCTAACTCCTTTCACTGAAGATGGAGGAGGTAGTTTCTCTATAGTTTCAATATTAGCTCTATCAACTTTAATTCCTCTATTAGAAATCAAATTGCCTAACACGATTCCTTCGATAACCATAAAATGACACTTCTCCTAGTTCAAGACTAGGTTAGTGTCTTCGCATCTCTAAAGAACAAGGGAAAGGTTAGAGAGACAATTATCAAAGGAAGAACCATATACCGAAAAGTCGTTCATGAATACTTCCATGATATTCTCTAGATATTCTGAAAAGATTGCCATCATACACCTTTGGAAGGTGGCTGGAGCGTTGCATAAACCGAATGACATCCTTCTATAGGGAAGCGTACCCCATGGGCACGTGAAAGTTGTCTTTTCTTGATCGTCCGGATGATTGGGAATCTGCAAGAAACCACTGTATCCATCTAGATAACAAAAGTAAGAGTGTTGGGCTAACCTTTCCAACATTTGGTCAATGAAAGGGAGGGGAAAATGGTCCTTCCTTGTGGTGACATTCAGTTTACGGTAATCGATGCACATTCTCCATCCCGTAACTGTCCTTGTAGGAATGAGTTCGTTGTTCTTGTTAGCAACAACGGTTATGCCTCCCTTCTTTGGAACCACTTGTACGGGGCTCACCCACTTGCTATCAGAAACAGGGAAGATGATACCTACATCAAGTAACTTAAGGATTTCTTTCTGAACGACCTCTTTCATGATCGGATTTAACCGTCGTTGAGGTTGACGTGAAGGTTTGTAATCCTCTTCCATCAAGATCTTATGCATGCAAAGAGAAGGTTTAATTCCTACTAAATCATCAATGGTATAGCCTAGGGCTTTCCTATGCTGTTTCAGAACATTCATAAGCTTCTCAAGTTCATCATCACTCAAGTTTGCACTAACTATAACAGGATATGTTGAGTTAGGCCCAACGGATGCATACCTTAGATGTGTAGGGAGTGGTTTCAACTCCAATGAGGGTGGTTCTTTGGTTGATGATTCCTGATCATGGAGTGTGATTGGAGAAGCCTCTGAAGGTGGAGGAAGTGTGCTACTACAGTTAAGAATACTTGCAATTGAGTTTGTAGAAGTCGGAGAAATTGCCGAAAAATCGACCTCCCCTGACGCAAATCGGTCGATCTCTGATCCGAATTTTCTTTCTGTTGTCAAAAATCGACTTGCATTATAAGAAATCGGTCGATTTTCTTTGTGTAGGTCGATTTTTTCAGCTTCTTCCGGAGCTCTTTTCAGTTCTTCAAATCTTGCTTCCGGCTCTTCCTCTGCATCTTTTAATGCTCGAATCTCATCATTATAGTCATGTTCCACTCCTTCTTCAATGATACTCATGCTAAGAACCTTTTGAAGTGGATCTTTAATCAAGATTGAACTCACCACTTCTCTAGACTCTTCTTCATCGAAGATTTTAAAAAACATCTTCCCTTACAACTGGCACTTTGATCAAGGAGGAGAGTACAGATTCCACTTTCTCTTCCCCTATATTGAATGATAGCTGCCCATTCTTGCAATCAACCATACAACCGGAGGTTGCAAGGAATGGTCTCCCAAGTATGATGGGAACTGGATAATCTGCAAGAATATCAAGGACGACAAAATCTATACGAACGTAAAACTTACCAAGTTTCACGGGAATGTTCTCTATGATTCCAACATGTCTAGTTATGGAACGATTAACTATGTAGAGTGTCATCTTCACCGGTCTAGGCTCTCCTAGACCAACTGCCTAGCACAAAGCAAGTGGCATGATGCTTACGCTTGCTCCAAGATCACAAAGTGCATCATATGTCACTTCTCCTAAGGTAATGAGTATGCAAAATGATCCTGGATTACACAACTTGGGTGGCATGTTCTCCGTCATAGTTTTGATAAGTTCGGATGACTCCGTACTCATCTTAACTTCACCAGAATCTTCCAGTTTCCTCATGTTAGAGAGGATCTCCTGTAGGAACATTCCATAAGCTGGCATACGTAAATTGCATCCATAAAAGGTATATTAATGCGCAGCTTGCTCATTAGATCAATAAACTTACCGAAGTGTTTATCTAGACGCGCTCTTGCTCTAGATTGGGAAAAAGGTAAAGGTGGTTTGTAAGTGGGAGGAGGAACATAGACATCTTCCTTCTCTTTTTCTTTTTTCCTTTTCTTTTTTAGCGGTGGCTTCAACTACTTTGGGTTGTGGATCGGTGGTTGTTACACCACTTCTAGTAGTAATCGTCATTACTCGCCCCTTTGGGTTGTCCTCCGTCTTTCCGGGATGCTTCCCTTTGTAACAACCGGTTTTATTTGGAGTATTTGAGAGCTCCAATAAATAAAGTTGCAGTTGAGAGAAATGATCGAGACATCGGATATGTCTTAGATGTGAAATAATATAAAAAGACGAAACGGATAAAAGAGTCGCTATTCCGATTCTTAGCGGTTAAGAAATATGGCTTAGGAATGCCCATTTTACGAGATAGTTATGGAATATTTATCCCGATAATAGTCCGGATTTTATATTCCAATTTCGTAAAGTTTGGAGACCGAAAAATACAACCGCAATTCAATTAAATAGTTCGGATAAACATTATATATATATGAGCTGTACTTCACAAATGCAAATGAATTGCATATTACAGCGGAAGTTTCAAATATATATATTAAAAGCTAATGAAATGAAAAGAGGCGGTGCAAATATATATATAGTATGTACAGAGGAGAACACCCTCTAACGTGAGAACATGAGAACAGATTCGTAATTATTATCAGTTTTGTTACGAATATGTCATATCGTTTAATGTATTATTCGTAGTTATTGTTGGTTGAGTGGATTATTCGTAGTTATTGTTGGATTCCTAATTATTATTATTCGTAATTATTATTATTTTTGATATCTACTCTAAATCTCAACCCTTAATACTCACATCCAACGGTGTACGATTGTTCTCATGTTCTCACGTTAGAGGGTGTTCTCATGGGAACCACACCCTATATATATATATATATATGTGAGCTGTACTTCACAAATGCAAATGAATTGCATATTACAGCGGAAGTTTGAAATATATATATTAAAAGTTAATGAAATGAAAAGAGGCGGTGCAAATATATATATAGTATGTACAGAGGAGAAGCCGGCTATCACTTCCACTTTACAATTCCATTTCAGTTTACAGAGCGAACAAGCGAGAGCAACCGTACGAACATTTTAACCCATCTTCAACCTTCCATAATTCGTCCATCTTCGATCCATTTTCAGATCCGTTTGTATCAACGAGTCCCTTATTTTGCTCTCTTCAACGTGGTGCCAAGCTATTTCCCGATTGATAGCTTTTTGGTAAAGCTTCCGTTTACCGCTATCGGAACGCCGATGGACTACCTCAAGTCATCAAACGTAAGGTTTTATACCGCGCTCTTACTCCCCGTATCGCTAGGGGTATGGATCTTCTTCCGGTTCGTATATCGGGTTAGTAACGAATAAGTTATGAATTTATTTGTTTTCCATATTGCGGGTTAGTATAAATTGACCTTAAGTTGGTTAAAATGGATAATTGGAATTTCCATTATGCTCGTTACATTACTCTGGTAATTATGGGATTTTAGTTGGTGATGATATCATGAGTTGGATTTATGCCCTGATGTGGCTTTTAGGTTTAGCATGTTATTCGAGGTTATAGGATGTATATGATCCCTATGGATCCCTTTGGGTCTAGGTGTGACCCTTTGTTTGATAAGAGATGTGACATCTCTTTATCCCTTGTCTATAGGCTGTGTTGTTCCTCCAGTGTTTAGGTGATCCAGTTATGGTTGAGCTTTATACGAGGTTGAGGTAAGTCCGTAGGACTTACTTAGCTGCCATCCTTATATTGGGTGTTTGCATGAGTGGTGTGTGTCTTATATGTTTGCTATGATAGCATGTGATGTCGTATTTACCGACCTATGTTTTATTGATTGCCCCACTGCGTGGCTGTGATAACCTTTCTCTTTCATCCCGCCGTGGAGGCTGAGAGGTTCTCTGATGTCAGGCCATACCGGTTTACAGGAAGGGAGCAATCCACTCCCATAGGGTACACGGATTGTGTGACCGATACTAGTACGGCTGGCTAGCAGGCTCAGAGGCGAGGATGTATCGGTCCTCGTGTCACCTAGTTTCATATATATTATATCTATACGGTTTGAGTGAATGACCATTATATTGAGATGAATAAATGGGTAAATAAGTGAAAGCATGCTGATATGTTTATCTTTCCCTATGTGTGATTGCGCTTATGCATTACTCTATATATGTGTATGGATAGCTAATGGTTATTACCATGTTGTAGATGCCCTACACGATAGGCATGCTGCTGGGTGATCTAGTAGAGTGGCAGGCCGAGGACGTCTCGTACATAGGTTGTTGTGGGCTTTTGGGTTTGTTTATCTTTTCCCTCATGTGTGAGGTTGGTCTTTTGTTACCTCCTGCGTGAGGTGTGATGTTTGTACTCGGCTATGTTGTCTTACCTTTTGAGATGTACAATTTTATACAGTTTTATGTATTTGTTTTCATATCTGTCAGTGCCATGTTGTAAGGTCCCTAGGGTCAGGATCCATTGTGAGATCCTAACCCAATGTGGCACTCCGAGTCCCGCGGATTCGGGGTGTTACAGAGTTGGTATCAGAGCCCAAGTTGACAACAATGGCATTTGCTACCTGCAATGAGGTCTGATAGGTAAAATAAACAGAACCCACATGGGATCTGACGTTTTTAAAGGTTTTGGTTTTAAAGGTAGTCTTGGGTTAGATGTATGAGAAGTCGCCACTCCTGCTATGGATCTCTGTAGTATAGATATGATATGATATGTATATATGTTTGATAGTTTATGTATGTGTTGTGTTGCGTATATATATATATATATATATATATATATATATATATATATATATATATATATATATATATATACTTATGGCCTACATAGAGCCTTATAAGTTAGGTGTGCATACCCCGTAGATGGCTCGGACTAAAGCTACTGCCGCTTTGGGAAGAGGTAGAGGTAGACCACCCCATCCTCTGGGTGTGGTAGGTGAGGGACCAGTTCCTGCTGTTGACCCACTAGTGGTGGAGGAGATACATGAGGAGGTTGCAGAGAGCGTCGTCCCAGAGACGAGGAGCAGTGTATCTGTGAGACATCATTCACACCGAGCTCAATCTGATGACGCTGACCGTGTCTCCATGGGAGGACCGGAGTTCAGAGAGTACCTCCGACGTTTTGAGGAGGATATTAGGGCTGACAGGCGAGCCCCAGATTTACCAGTACCTGAGGGATCTTCTGAGAGATCCCAGGGAGCGACCCGGGTGCCAGCTGCACCTACACGTGTGGTGGATCCAGTTCGAGCCCCAGTGGAGACCAGAGGGCCTCAACCAGATGCCTGGTTGAAGGCATTTCACCAGCAGGGAGTGCCACACTTCTCAGGAGAGATAGGGTTAGAGACTAAGGTGTGGATTGGACATGTAGACTCAGCCTTGGAGTCTATTAGATTTCCTGAGTACAGACAGATAGAGCTAGTTCAGTCTCTATTTCGTGACCTCGCACACCAGTGGTAGAGGACTATCCGGACTAGAGCTACCAGTTTTGACCTCATGAGACGCATGATTAGAGAGCAGTTCTGCCATGCCTCACTGAGGAGGGAGAAGCTGTAGGATTTTGTGGAGGCCGGCTTTGAGGATGTGCCTATTACTGACGCCATCCGCTGTTTCTAGACCGAGTTAGCTTTGTTGGGTCCAGCTGCACCTTCTGAGGACCAACATATGTATCTGTTCTCTCGTCGTCTGAGAGAGAGTACCCGTTCATACATGGCGGGATTCCATTGAGAGTCCCTAGCTGATTACCAGGACCGGGCTTCAGCTTTTGAGCGAGAGCGAGCCAGTCAGAGAAGAGCTTCTCAGATGGGACGGTCTGAGAAGAGGCAGCGCATTCGGCAGACTAGTGGAGCTGGAGGATCATATGGATTTAGACGAGATAAGAGGCGTCAAAGTTACCCCTCATCTGCACAGACTGCAGATAAGGGACGTCATTACAACTGTGGAGACCTTGACCATCTGAAGCTAGCTTGTCCCAGACCAGTTGTGACTTGTTTTACCTGTGGCCGACAGGGACATCGAGCTGCCTTTTGTAGGCAGGGAGGAGTAGCATCCCAGCAGGGTTCTTCCCTTGCCAGTGTAGCAGGAGGTGGTCAGAGGACACCTCAACAGCAGATACAGGGACAGCAGAGGGATCTAGAGCGTCCATCTACTCAGGGTTCTGCTTCAGGATCGAGTAGAGATAGAGGTAGAGATATTGGCACTAGTGATGCCAAAGGAGCCCGAGGGCAAGCTTTTGAGTTGAGGAGTGCAGAGGATCCACCTGCACCGGCTGCTACATGTACCATTTTACTTCATGGTTTACCTGTTAGAGTTTTGTTTGATACTGGTGCTACGTATTCCTTTATTTCTGATACTTGTATTGAGCGTCTGAGTTTAGCTACCATAGAGGGGATACCCTTTACTATAGGGTTACCTGATGGTAGTTGGGTCAGAGGTACCCGTGAGATACGTAGTTGTCCCCTTCGATTAGGGACTCGTGTTTTACTTGTTGACTTCTTAGTCATGCCATTGATGCATGAAGAAGTCATATTTGGTATGGACTGGATGCGTAGACACCATGCAGTTTTGGATATTGGTAGGCGGACTGTTACAGTCTCTACTGAGGTTGGACAGATTGAGGTCAATAGGGGTTGGGACCTTGGGAAGATAGGTTCGGTTATTAGTGCCGTCCGAGCAGCTAGGTTGATTGCACAAGGTTGTGATGCCTCCTGGTGCTACGCCATGAAGGATGGAGAGAGTCCAGCTCTGGAGGATATTCCAGTAGTCTGCGAGTTTACAGATGTGTTTGCTGAGCCGTCGAGTTTGCCGCCTCAGCGGAGTGTGGACTTCAGCATAGAGTTAGAGCCTGGCACGCGACCCATCTCGAAGGCCCCCTACCGTATGGCACCTGTCGAGATGTTGGAGCTGAAGAAGCAACTCGAGGAGTTGGCTGAGAAGGGCTTCATACGCCCTAGTATTTCACCATGGGGTGCACCTATCCTCTTCGCGCGGAAGAAGGACGGATCTCTGAGGTTATGCATAGATTAAAGAGAGTTGAACAAGGTGACCGTCAAGAACAGGTATCCATTGCCTCGTATTGACGATCTACTTGATCAGCTTCAGGGAGCTACAGTTTTCTCCCGGATTGATTTACGCTCAGGATATCACCAGTTGAAAGTGAGAGAGCAGGACGTTGTTAGCATGAATTATTGTGATATTTTAGGCACGTTTTCTAAGCGTATTTGATTCATATTGATAGTCATTGATTGAGCATTGATGCATTTGTGAGCTAGTTTATCTATAATATCGATATAGAGATCTACACAAGCTTTATGTTGATTATAGGTGATTGAGAGCTATTTCCGAACGGAATTGAGCAAGGACGAGTTTGATTGAGTATGTCCATGGATTGAGGGCATTTCTAGGAGCTAAGGGAATGCCAACTTGAGGAATGCACGAGGCTAGGGAAGAATCACGTTCTTGCCCTAAACCACACTCTAAAATACGGCCGTACTACTTTCCACGTTCAAGTCCACGGCCGTGGAACCATGGCTAGGGAAGCGTGGTCCATTCCAGTAACTTCTACGGCCGTGGAGAAGATGCTTCAAACCGTGTTGATTTCCACGCTCTAAATTACGGCCGTGGAACCCTTCCACGACCGTGATCTTGGCGATCTTTTTCGCCATACTTTAAGCCACGATCTCCTACGCAATTGGGCCGGGCCGATATTTTATCTTACACTATAAAAGGACGGACGAAGGGAGATTCCGTCACCTCTGCTTAGACCTTGCTTTACACATACACTTGCGCTTGGAATTGCCCTAATTTCGCATTTGGCGGAGATTTGTTTGAGAGATTTTTGGCGCATTGCTATTGGCGATTTCCGGATTGACGGAAGATCGAAGATTCGGAAGATTGTTCGCAAGGAGATTTCGCTTCTTGCTTAGGTTTGATTTAGAAGACGGATTGACATCCCGTTCTTCCTTCTTATCTAAGATTGTGTTTGTTTGTTCTATTCCGAATCTAGTGACGATATTTGTTCTTGATTGTGACTTTGAGATTGGTTTGAAGTTTATTGAAGGTTTTCGGAAGTTTTCATCTTTCAATCTTTTAATTCTTGAATTTGATATCAATATGACTATTGTTGGCTAAAAACCCTTAACAATTCTAAGGTGAAGGGTTGATAGTTGTGGCTTAGATAATGATAGATCGTTCGTAAACAGATTGGATCCTGAGAGTTAGAGAGTATCGCCAACAACCATAATCCACGGTCTGTTCTTGAGCTTCCACGGCCGTGGAACTCAAGAACTACCCGTAATTTTGTGTTAGTTTACGAACTTGCTTCTACTTTAATCCAAAGTTAAAGATTTGCTTTAACTTAGTTTTGGCTTGCCTTTTCTAGGTGGTAGTGAAGCCTCAACAACCTCTACCTCGATTGTGAGTGTCACAACCTTAATCGATTTAGTTTGTCTTGATCCTTGGATTACAAGTTTGGGTATTTGACATTAATTCTCATCTTTAGAACCTTTCTATATTGAAGCCTCAACAACCTTTATAGAGAGTGTCTTGTAGGTGAGTCATATAAGGTTTTTGGAACTTCACCGTACGATTACCTTACATTAGCATACCTTTGCATATCTTAACTCTGTCCTTATATCATTAGTATATCTTGAATTGATTGCCACAGCTGGATACTTGGATCTTTAGGATTGTTGTTTTCCCAATAATTCGAAAAGCTCTTATAATTATTTGCTTGATAATCTACAATTGAATTTGTTCCCCCCAAATCCCTGTGTTCGATACTCTGGAATTCTTGCTTAACTATATCGATCCGTACACTGCGGGTTCGCTTGCTTGATTTCTAGTTTTATAAATTTAAAGCTTATTTGCACGCACGCTAAGTGGCGAACAAACGTACATAGGACGGCATTTCGTACCCATTATGGACACTACGAGTTTGTAGTGATGCCATTTGGGCTGACAAATGCCCCAACAGTCTTTATGGAGTTGATGAACAGTATATTCATCAACTTCCTTGATCAGTTTATGGTGGTCTTTATTGATGATATTTTAGTGTACTCTCGTAGTAGAGAGGAGCATGCCGGTCATCTGAGGACGGTTCTGCAGATTTTGAGGGATAGAGAGCTGTATGCTAAGCTCTCTAAGTGTGAGTTCTGGATGTTTGAGGTTGCTTTTCTTGGACACATCGTCTCCGCCGATGGGGTTATGGTTGACCCGGCAAAGATCGAGTCTGTTGCTGCATGGACGACACCGACGAACGTCAAGGAAGTGCGTAGCTTTCTTGGCCTAGCCGGTTACTATAGACGCTTTGTGGAGGGTTTTTCTGTGATTGCCCGTCCACTGACGAGTCTTCTGAGGAAGACTACCACGTTTGCGTGGACCGACCAGTGTGCTCAGAGCTTTGAGGAGTTGAAGAGGCGTTTGACTTCTGCTCCTGTCCTGGCACAGCTAGAGGGATCTGATGATTTTGTGGTCTACGGTGATGCATCCAAGCTAGGCTTGGGATGTGTGTTGATGCAGAGAGGTAGAGTGATTGCATATGCGTCTCGACAGTTGAAGACGTATGAGGAGAACTACCCGACTCATGATCTGGAGTTGGCAGCGGTAGTGCATGCTTTGAAGATCTGGAGACATTACCTGTATGGTGCTACATGTCAGATCTTCACAGACTATAAGAGTCTGAAGTATATTTTCACGCAACGGGAGTTGAACAACCGCCAGCGTCAATGGCTTGAGTTGATAAAGGACTTTGACCTTGAGATTTTGTATCATCCTGGAAAGGCAAACGTGGTTGCTGACGTCTTGAGCAGGAAGACGCCTCGAGAGAAGGCGATTGCGAGATTGACTGTACAATCTCAACTTCAGAGGAATCTAGCTTGGCTAGAGATGGACATCCAGTTTCCGGATGAGGATGCCCAGTTGTATACCTTAGAGGTTTTACCTGGTTTGTTGGATGAGATCCAACAGAAGCAGGGGACCTGCCCGACCTTGATGAGGATCAGGGAGAGGATGTTTCGTGGAGAGGTGCCACAATTTTCCATTGGAGCTGATGGAGTGATGAGATAACATGATCGCATTTGTGTTCCTGCTGATGCAGAGTTGAGACAGAGGATCTTACAGGAGGCTTACTGTACACCTTACTCTGTACATCCCGGTACAATTTAGATGT
This sequence comes from Fagopyrum homotropicum, assembly GCA_033239125.1. Taxonomy (NCBI): domain Eukaryota; kingdom Viridiplantae; phylum Streptophyta; class Magnoliopsida; order Caryophyllales; family Polygonaceae; genus Fagopyrum; species Fagopyrum homotropicum. The sequence goes on from BSWB01000002.1 coordinate 107,059,693, forward strand.
ACCATGATGTGAGATGTTCAAATTGGTAGGGAGGGCTGAAGCCCGATGTAGCCAGATTCGTGGCTCAGTGTGCGACCTGTCAGCAGGTCAAGATAGAGCATTGCAGACCTGGAGGTGAGCTCCATCCATTGCCAGTACCGCAGTGGAAGTGGGAGGATGTCTCCATGGATTTTGTGACTGCTTTGAGACCCAGTAGGAGTTTTGATGCCATTTGGGTTATTGTTGATAGGCTGACGAAGACGGCACGTTTCATCCCTATCAGAGAGACGTGGCCGGTGAGTAGATTGGCTGAGGAGTACACTAGACAGATAGTGAGACTCCATGGTGTACCGAGGACGATCGTCTCTGATGGAGATGGACGATTCACCTCGAGGTTTTGGCAGCAGATTTAGACTACTTTGGGGACGAGTCTACATTTCACAACTGCGTTTCACCCCCAAACTGACGGACAGTCAAAGAGGACCATTCAGACTTTAGAGGATATGTTGTGAGCTTGTGTGTTGGATTGGGGACAAGGATGGTCTGATTACATTCCACTTGTTGAGTTCTCATACAACAATAGCTGGCATGCATCTATTGGGATGGCTCCCTATGAGGCACTGTATGGATGTAGGTTCCGTACACCTTTATGTTGGGATGAGCCTAGCAGTGTCAGCGGGATAGCGCCAGAGCAGATTCATGATGATATGGCTCGGGTAGCACTGATTAGAGAGAGGATGCTGGCTGCACAGAGTCGCCAGAAGTTATATACAGACAAGAGGCGTCTGCCTCTAAAGTTCAGAGTAGGAGCTCATGCCTGGTTGAGAGTATCCCCGATGCGTGGCGTCAGACGTTTTGGCATAAAGGGGAAGTTGAGTCCCCGATATGTTGGTCCTTTTGAGATTCTGGACAGAGTTGGGAGTGCAGCCTATAGATTAGCTTTGCCTCCGAGATTAGAGGGTGTTCACCCTGTGTTCCATGTGTCTCAGCTGAGAGAGTACATACCAGATCCGCGGCACATTGTGAGTTATGATGATTTGGTGGTGGAGCCAGACCACACCTTTGTTGAGCATCCTATTGCAGTCTTAGAGCGAGGTGTGAGACGCCTGCATTCTAAGGACATTCCTATGATGAGGATACAGTGGTCTAGACGTGGACCTGAGGAGGCTACATGGGAGACTGAGGATAGTATCCAGAGGAACTATCCAGAGTTTTATGCTGAGATAGATGCATCTAGGGTCGACGAGTAGATCTTAGTGCTATCTTGGTGAGTATGTGATTATGTGCTTATGTGCTTACATGCCTTGATGTGCTTATTCCATGCTAGCTATGTTATGCTTTATGATCTTGTTAGATCTTGTTGTGCTAGTATGATGTATGTTTATAGCTGGAGATGGTTCTTTCCTCCATGCTATTTGAGTGTGATTAGGATTCAGCTGGAGATGGTTCTTTCCTCCATGCTACTTTGATGGACATAGTTCAGTGGAGATGTGATTCCTCCATACGATGTATATATTTATGGTTGGCTAGAGACATGCTTCCTCTATGCCCTATGATGTGGTATAGCGAGAGATGTGATTCCTCTCTACCTTGGGTAGCGTTATGGCCCTGCTATCTGGAGTGGATGATTCCTCCATGTTGATATTTGAGGTTATAGATTTGTTATAGGTTGTGACCTTTTTGAACGGAGACGTGATACCTCCGATAGAGTGAGTGTTATACCTCGGCATATGGGTCCGAGAGGATTTCGGTTGTTCAAGTTTCGAGACGAAACTTGTTTTTAGGGGGAGATGATGTAACAACCGGTGTTATTTGGAGTATTTGAGAGCTCCAATAAATAAAGTTGTAGTTGAGAGAAATGATCGGGACATCGGATATATCTTAGATATGAAATAATATAAAAAGACAAAACGGATAAAAGAGGCACTATTCCGATTCTTAGCGGTTAAGAAATGTGGCTTAGGAATGCCCATTTTACGAGATAGTTATGGAATATTTATCCCGATAATATTCCGGATTTTATATTCCAATGTAAAGTTTGGAGACCGAAAAATACAACCGCAATTCTATTAAATAGTTCGGATAAACATTGTATATATATATATATATATATATATATGTGAGCTGTACTTCACAAATGCAAATGAATTGCATGTTATAGAGGAAGTTTCAAATATATATATTAAAAGCTAATGAAATAAAAAGAGGCGGTGCAAATATATATATAGTATGTACAGAGGAGAAGCCGGCTATCACTTCCACTTTACAATTCCATTTCAGTTTACAGAGCGAACAAGCGAGAGCAACCGTACGAACATTTTAACCCACTTCTAGTAGTAATCGTCATTACTCGCCCCTTTGGGTTGTCCTCCGTCTTTCCGGGATGCTTCCCTTTGTAACAACCGGTTTTATTTGGAGTATTTGAGAGCTCCAATAAATAAAGTTGCAGTTGAGAGAAATGATCTAGACATCGGATATGTCTTAGATGTGAAATAATATAAAAAGGCGAAACGGATAAAAGAGTCGCTATTCCGATTCTTAGCGGTTAAGAAATGTGGCTTAGGAATGCCCATTTTACGAGATAGTTATGGAATATTTATCCCGATAATATTCCGGATTTTATATTCCAATTTCGTAAAGTTTGGAGACCGAAAAATACAACCGCAATTCAATTAAATAGTTCGGATAAACATTATATATATATATATATATATATATATATATATATATATATATATATATATATATATATATATATATATATATATGTGTGTGTGTGTGAGCTGTACTTCACAAATGCAAATGAATTGGATATTACAGCGGAAGTTTCAAATATATATATTAAAAGCTAATGAAATGAAAAGAGGCGGTGCAAATATATATATAGTATGTACAGAGGAGAAGCCGGCTATCACTTCCACTTTACAATTCCATTTCAGTTTACAGAGCGAACAAGCGAGAGCAACCGTACGAACATTTTAACCCATCTTCAACCTTCCATAATTCGTCCATCTTCGATCCATTTTCAGATCCGTTTGTATCAACGAGTCCCTTATCTTGCTCTCTTCAACGTGGTGCCAAGATATTTCCAGATTGATAGCTTTTTGGTAAAGCTTCCGTTTACCGCTATCGGAACGCCGACGGACTACCGCAAGTCATCAAACGTAAGGTTTTATACCGCGCTCTTACTCCCCGTATCGCTAGGGGTCTGGATCTTCTTCTGGTTCGTATATCGGGTTAGTAACGAATAAGTTATGAATTTATTCGTTTTCCATATTGCGGGTTAGTATAAATTGACCTTAAGTTGGTTAAAATGGATAATTGGAATTTCCATTATGCTCGTTACATTACTCTGGTAATTATGGGATTTTAGTTGGTGATGATATCATGAGTTGGATTTATGCCCTGATGTGGCTTTTAGGTTTAGCATGTTATTCGAGGTTATAGGATGTATGTGATCCCTATGGATCCCTTTGGGTCTAGGTGTGACCCTTTGTTTGATAAGAGATGTGACATCTCTTTATGCCTTGTCTATAGGCTGTGTTGTTCCTCTAGTGTTTAGGTGATCCAGTTGTGGTTGAGCTTTATACGAGGTTGAGGTAAGTCCGTAGGACTTACTTAGCTGCCATCCTTATATTGGGTGTTTGCATGAGTGGTGTGTGTCTTATATGTTTGCTATGATAGCATGTGATGTCGTATTTACCGACCTATGTTTTATTGATTGCCCCACTGCATGGCTGTGATAACTTTTCCCTTTCATCCCGCCGTGGAGGCTGGGAGGTTCTCTGATGTCAGGCCAGACCGGTTTACAGGAAGGGAACAATCCACTCCCATAGGGTACACGGATTGTGTGACCGATACTAGTACGGCTGGCTAGCAGGCTCAGAGGCGAGGATGTATCGGTCCTCGTGTCACCTAGTTTCATATATATTATATCTATACGGTTTGAGTGAATGACCATTATATTGAGATGAATAAATGGGTAAATGAGTGAAAGCATGCTGATATGTTTATCTTTCCCTATGTGTGATTGCGCATATGCATTACTCTATATATGTGTATGGATAGCTAATGGTTATTACCATGTTGTAAATGCCCTACAGGATAGGCATGCTGCTGGGTGATCTAGTAGAGTGGCAGGCCGAGGACGTCTCGTACATAGGTTGTTGTGGGCTTTTGGGTTTGTTTATCTTTTCCCTCATGTGTGAGGTTGGTCTTTTGTTACCTCGTGCGTGAGGTGTGATGTTTGTACTCGGCTATGTTGTCTTACCTTTTGAGATGTACAATTTTATACAGTTTTATGTATTTGTTTTCATATCTGTCAGTGCCATGTTGTAAGGTCCCTAGGGTCAGGATCCATTGTGAGATCCTAACCCAATGTGGCACTCCGAGTCCCGCGGATTCGGGGTGTTACAGAGTTGGTATCAGAGCCCAGGTTGACAACAATGGCACTTGCTACCTGCAATGAGGTTTGATAGGTAAAATAAACAGAACCCACATGGGATCTGGCATTTTGAAAGGTTTTGGTTTTAAAGGTAGTCTTGGGTTAGATGTACGAGAAGTCGCCACTCCTGCTATGGATCTCTGCAGTATAGATATGATATGACATGTATATATGTTTGATAGTTTATGTATGTGTTGTATTGCGTATATATATATATATATATATATATATATATATATATATATATATATATATATACTTATGGCCTACATAGAGCCTTATAAGTTAGGTGTGCATACCCCGTAGATGGCTCGGACTAGAGCTACTCCCGCTTTGGGTAGAGGTAGAGGTAGACCACCCCATCCTCTGGGTGTGGTAGGTGAGGGACCAGTTCCCGCTGCTGACCCACCAGTGGTGGAGGAGATACATGAGGAGGTTGCAGAGAGCGTCTTCCCAAAGACGAGGAGCAGTGTATCTGTGAGACATCATTCAAATCGAGCTCAATCTGATGACGCTAACCGTGTCTCCATGGGAGGACCGAAGTTCAGAGAGTACCTCCGACGTTATGAGGAGGATATTAGGGCTGGCAGGCGAGCCCCAGATTTACCAGTACCTGAGGGATATTCTGAGAGATCCTAGGGAGCGACCCGGGTGCCAGCTGCACCTACACGTGTGGTGGATCCAGTTCGAGCCCCAGTGGAGACCAGAGGGCCTCAACTAGATGCCTGGTTGAAGGCATTTCACCAGCAGGGAGTGCCACACTTCTCAGGAGAGATAGGGTTAGAGATTGAGGTGTGGATTGGGCATGTAGACTTAGCCTTGGAGTCTATTAGATTTCTTGAGGACAGACGGATAAAGCTAGTTCAGTCTCTATTCCGTGACCTCGCACACCAGTGGTGGAGGACTATCCGGACTAGAGCTACCAGTTATGACCACATGAGACGCATGATTAGAGAGCAGTTCTGCCATGCCTCACTGAGGAGGGAGAAGCTGCAGGATTTTGTGGAGGCCGGCTTTGAGGATGTGCCTATTACTGACGCCATCCGCCGTTTCTAGACCGAGTTAGCTTTGTTGGGTCCAGCTGCACCTTCTAAGGACCAACATGTGTATCTGTTCTCTCGTCGTCTGAGAGAGAGCACCCGTTCATACATGGCGGGATTCCATTGAGAGTCCAAAGCTGATTACCAGGACCGGGCTTCAGCTTTTCAGCGAGAGCGAGCCAGTCAGAGAAGAGCTTCTCAGATAGGACGGTCTGAGAAGAGGCATCGCATTGGGCAGACTAGTGGAGCTGGAGGATCATATGGATTTAGACGAGATCAGAGGCGTCAAAGTTACCCCTCATCTGCACAGACTGCAGATAAGGGACGTCATTACAACTGTGGAGACCCTGACCATCTAAAGCCAGCTTGTCCCAGACCAGTTGTGACTTGTTTTACCTGTGGCCGACAGGGACATCGAGCTGCCTTTTGTGGGCAGGGAGGAGTAGCACCCCAGCAGGGTTCTTCCCTTGATAGTGTAGCAGGAGGTGGTCAGAGGACACCTCAACAGCAGATACAGGGACATCAGAGATTCCTAGAGCGTCCATCTACTCAGGGTTCTGCTCCAGGACCGAGTAGAGGTAGAGGTAGAGATATTGGCACTAGTGATGCCAAAGGAGCCCGAGGGCGAGCTTTTGAGTTGAGGAGTGCAGAGGATCCACCTGCACCGATGGGGTTAGGGTTGACCCGGCGAAGATCGAGTCTGTTGCTGCATGGACGACACCGACGAACGTCAAGGAAGTGCGTAGCTTTCTTGGCCTAGCCAGTTACTATAGACGCTTTGTGGAGGGGTTTTCTGTGATTGCCCGTCCACTGTCGAGTCTTCTGAGGAAGACTACCACGTTTGCATGGACCGACCAGTGTGCTCAAAGCTTTGAGGAGTTGAAGAGGCGTTTGACTTTTGCTCTTGTCCTGGCACAACCAGAGGGATTTGATGATTTTGTGGTCTACAGTGATGCATCCAAGCTAGGCTTGGGATGTGTGTTGATGCAGAGAGGTAGAGTGATTGCATATGCGTCTCGACAGTTGAAGACGTATGAGGAGAACTACCCGACTCATGATCTGGAGTTGGCAGCGGTAGTGCATGCTTTGAAGATCTGGAGACATTACCTGAATGGTGCTACATGTCAGATCTTCACAGACCATAAGAGTCTGAAGTATATTTTCACGCAATGGGAGTTGAACAACCGCCAACGTCGATGGCTTGGGACTTTGACCTTGAGATTTTGTATCATCCTGGAAAGGCAAACGTGGTTGCTGACGTCTTGAGCAGGAAGACGCCTCGAGAGAAGGCGATTGCGAGATTGACTGTACAGCCTCACCTTCAGAGAGATCTAGCTTGGCTAGAGATGGACATCCAGTTTCCGGATGAGGATGCACAGTTGTATGCCTTAGAATTTTACCTGGTCTGTTGGATGAGATCCAACAGAAGCAGGGGACCTGCCCGACCTTGATGAGGATCAGGGAGAGGATGTTTCGTGGAGAGGCACCACAGTTTTCCATTGGAGCTGATGGAGTGATGAGATGACATGATCGCATTTGTGTTCCTGCTGATGTGGAGTTGAGACAGAGGATCTTACAGGAGGCTTACTGTACACCTTACTTTGTACATCCCGGTACAATTTAGATGTACCATGATGTGAGATGTTCAAATTGGTAGGGAGGGCTGAAGCCCGATGTAGCCAGATTCGTGGCTCAGTGTGCGACCTGTCAGCAGGTCAAGATAGAGCAGTGAAGACCTGGAGGTGAGCTCCATCCACTACCAGTACCGCAGTGGAAGTGGGAGGATGTCTCCATGGATTTCGTGACTGCTTTGAGACCCAGTAGGAGTTTTGATGCCATTTGGGTTATTGTTGATAGGCTGACGAAGACGGCACGTTTCATCCCTATCAAAGAGACGTGGCCGGTGAGTAGATTGGCTAAGGAGCACACTAGACAGATAGTGAGACTCCATGGTGTACCGAGGACGATCGTCTCTGATGGAGATGGACGATTCACCTCGAGGTTTTGGCAGCAGATTCAGACTTCTTTGGGGATGAGTCTACATTTCATGACTGCGTTTCACCCCTAGACTGACAGACAGTCAGAGAGGACCATTCAGACTTTAGAGGATATGTTGCGAGCTTGTGTGTTGGATTGGGGACAGGGATGGTCTGATTACCTTCCACTTGTTGAGTTCTCATACAACAATAGCTGGCATGCATCTATTGGGATGGCTCCCTATGAGGCATTGTATGGATGTAGGTGCCGTACACCTTTATGTTGGGATGAGCCTAGCAGTGTAAGCGGGATAGCGCTAGAGCAGATTCATGATGATATGGCTCGGGTAGCACTGATTAGAGAGAGGATGCTGGCTGCACAGAGTCGCTTGAAGTCATATGCAGACAAGAGGCGTCTGCCTCTAGAGTTCAGAGTAGGAGCTCATGTCTAGTTGAGAGTATCCCCGACACATGGCGTCAGACGTTTTGGAATAAAGAGGAAGTTGAGTCCCCGATATGTCGGTCCTTTTGAGATTCTGGACAGAGTTGGGAGAGCAGCCTATAGATTAGCTTTGTCTCCGAGATTAGAGGGTGTTCACCCTGTGTTCCATGTGTCTCAGCTGATAGAGTACATACCAGATCAGCGGCACATTGTGAGTTATGATGATTTGGTGGTGGAGCCAGACCACACCTTTGCTGAGCATCCTATTGCAGTCTTAGAGCGATGTGTGAGACGCCTGCGTTCTAAGGACATTCCTATGATGAGGATACAGTGGTCTAGACGTGGACCTGAGGAGGCGACATGGGAGACTGAGGATAGTATCCAGAGGAACTATCCAGAGTTTTATGCTGAGATAGATGCATCTAGGGTCGACGAGTAGATCTTAGTGCTATCTTGGTGAGTATGTGATTATGTGCTTATGTGCTTACATGCCTTGATGTGCTTATTCCATGCTAGCTATGTTATGCTTTATGATCTTGTTAGATCTTGTTGTGCTAGTATGATGTATGTTTATAGCTGGAGATGGTTCTTTCCTCCATGCTATTTGAGTGTAATTAGGATTCAGCTGGAGATGGTTCTTTCCACCATGCTACTTTGATGGACATAGTTCAGTGGAGATGTGATTCCTCCATACGATGTATATATTTATGGTTGGCTAGAGACGTGCTTCCTCTATGCCCTATGATGTGGTATAGCGAGAGATGTGATTCCTCTCTGCCTTGGGTAGCGTTATGGCCCTGCTATCTGGAGTGGATGATTCCTCCATGTTGATGTTTGAGGTTATAGATTTGTTATAGGTTGTGACCTTTTTGAACGGAGATGTGATACCTCTGATAGAGTGAGTGTTATACCTCGGCATATGGGTCCGAGAGGATTTGGGTTGTTCAAGTTTCGGGACGAAACTTGTTTTTAGGGGGAGATGATGTAACAACCGGTGTTATTTGGAGTATTTGAGAGCTCCAATAAATAAAGTTGCAGTTGAGAGAAATGATCGGGACATCGGATATGTCTTAGATATGAAATAATATAAAAAGACGAAACGGATAAAAGAGTCACTATTCCGATTCTTAGCGGTTAAGAAATGTGGCTTAGGAATGCCCATTTTACGAGATAGTTATGGAATATTTATCCCGATAATATTCCGGATTTTATATTCCAATTTTGTAAAGTTTGGAGACCGAAAAATACAACCGCAATTCAATTAAATAGTTCGGATAAACATTGTATATATATATATATGTGAGCTGTACTTCACAAATGCAAATGAATTGCATATTACAGCGGAAGTTTCAAATATATATATTAAAAGCTAATGAAATGAAAAGAGGCGGTGCAAATATATATATAGTATGTACAGAGGAGAAGCCGGCTATCACTTCCACTTTACAATTCCATTTCAGTTTACAAAGCGAACAAGCGAGAGCAGCCGTACGAACATTTTAACCCATCTTTAAACTTCCATAATTCGTCCATCTTCGATCCATTTTCAGATCCGTTTGTATCAACAAGTCCCTTATCTTGCTCTCTTCAACGTGGTGCCAAGCTATTTCCCGATTGATAGCTTTTTGGTAAAGCTTCCGTTTACCGCTATCGGAACGCCGACGGACTACCGCAAGTCATCAAACGTAAGGTTTTATACCGCACTCTTACTCCCCGTATCGCTAGGGGTCTGGATCTTCTTCCAGTTCGTATATCGGGTTAGTAACGAATAAGTTATGAATTTATTCGTTTTCCATATTGCGGGTTAGTATAAATTGACCTTAAGTTGGTTAAAATGGATAATTGGAATTTCCATTATGCTCGTTACATTACTCTGGTAATTATGGGATTTTAGTTGGTGATGATATCATGAGATGGATTTATGCCTTGATGTGGCTTTTAGGTTTAGCATGTTATTCGAGGTTATAGGATGTATATGATCCCTATGGATCCCTTTGGGTCTAGGTGTGACCCTTTGTTTGATAAGAGATGTGACATCTCTTTATGCCTTGTCTATAGGCTGTGTTGTTCCTCTAGTGTTTAGGTGATCCAGTTGTGGTTGAGCTTTATACGAGGTTGAGGTAAGTCCGTAGGACTTACTTAGCTGCCATCCTTATATTGGGTGTTTGCATGAGTGGTGTGTGTCTTATATGTTTGCTATGATAGCATGTGATGTCGTATTTACCGACCTATGTTTTCTTGATTGGCCCACTGTGTGGCTGTGATAACCTTTCCCTTTCATCCCGCCGTGGAGGCTGGGAGGTTCTCTGATGTCAGGCCAGAATGGTTTACAGGAAGGGAGCAATCCACTCCCATAGGGTACACATATTGTGTGACCGATACTAGTATGGCTGGCTAGCAGGCTCAGAGGCGAGGATGTATCGGTCCTCGTGTCACCTAGTTTCATATATATTATATCTATACGGTTTGAGTGAATGACCATTATATTGAGATGAATAAATGGGTAAATGAGTGAAAACATGCTGATATGTTTATCTTTCCCTATGTGTGATTGCTCTTATGCATTACTCTATATATGTGTATGGATAGCTAATGGTTATTACCATGTTGTAGATGCCCTACAGGATAGGTATGCTGCTGGGTGATCTAGTAGAGTGGCAGGCCGAGGACGTCTCGTACATAGGTTGTTGTGGGCTTTTGGGTTTGTTTATCTTTTCCTTCCTGTGTGAGGTTGGTCTTTTATTACCTCCTGCGTGAGGTGTGATGTTTGTACTCGGCTATGTTGTCTTACCTTTTGAGACGTACAATTTTATACAGTTTTATGTATTTGTTTTCATATCTGTCAGTGCCATGTTGTAAGGTCCCTAGGGTCAGGATCCATTGTGAGATCCTAACCCAATGTGGCACTCCGAGTCCCGCGGATTCGGGGTGTTACAGAGTTGGTATCAGAGCCCAGGTTGACAACAATGGCACTTGCTACCTGCAATGAGGTCTGATAGGTAAAATAAACAGAACCCACATGGGATCTGACGTTTTTAAAGGTTTTGGTTTTAAAGGTAGTCTTGGGTTAGATGTACGAGAAGTCGCCACTCCTACTATGGATTTCTACAGTATAGATATGATATGATATGTATATATGTTTGATAGTTTATGTATGTGTTGTGTTGCGTATATATATATATATACTTATGGCCTACATAGAGCCTTATAAGTTAGGTGTGCATACCCCGCAGATGGCTCGGACTAGAGCTACTGCCGCTTTGGGTAGAGGTAGAGTTAGACCACCCCATCCTCTAGGTGTGGTAGGTGAGGGACCAGTTCCCGCTACTGACCCACCAGTGGTGGAGGAGATCCATGAGGAGGTTGCAGAGAGCGTCATCCCAGAGACGAGGAGTAGTGTATCTGTGAGACATCATTCACATCGAGCTCAATCCGATGACGCTGACCGTGTCTCCATGGGAGGACCGGAGTTCAGAGAGTACCTCCGACGTTTTGAGGAGGATATTAGGGCTGGAAGGCGAGCCCCAGATTTACCAGTACCTGAGGGATCTTCTGAGAGATCCCAGGGAGCGACCCGGGTGCCAACTGTACCTACACGTGTGGTGGATCCAGTTCGAGCCCCAGTGGAGACCAGAGGGCCTCAACCAGATGCCTGGTTGAAGGCATTTCACCAGCAGGGAGTGCCACACTTCTTAGGAGAGATAGGGTTAGAGACTGAGGTGTGGATTGGGCATGTAGACTCAGCCTTAGAGTATATTAGATTTCCTGAGGATAGACGGATAGAGCTAGTTCAGTCTCTATTCATTGACCTCGCACACCAGTGGTGGAGGACTATCCGGACTAGAGCTACCAGTTATGACCACATGAGACGCATGATTAGAGAGCAGTTCTGCCATGCCTCACTGAGGAGGGAGAAGTTGCAGGATTTTATGGAGGCCAGCTTTGAGGATGTGCCTATTACTGACGCCATCCGCCGTTTCTAGACCGAGTTAGCTTTGTTGGGTCTAGCTGCACCTTCTGAGGACCAACATGTGTATCTGTTCTCTCGTCGTCTGAGAGAGAGAACCCGTTCATACATGGCGGGATTCCATTGAGAGTCCCTAGCTGATTACCAGGACCGGGCTTCAGCTTTTGAGCGAGAGCGAGCCAGTCAGAGAAGAGCTTCTCAGATGGGACGGTCTGAGAAGAGGCAGCGCATTGGGTAGACCAGTGGAGCTGGAGGATCATATGGATTTAGACGAGATCAGAGGCGTCAAAGTTACCCCTCATCTGCACAGACTGCAGATAAGGGACGTCATTACAACTGTGGAGACCCTGACCATTTGAAGCCAGCTTGTCCTAGAACAGTTGTGACTTGTTTTACCTGTGGCCGACAGGGACAACGAGCTGCCTTTTGTAGGCAGGGAGGAGTAGCATCCCAGCAGGGTTCTTCCCTTGCTAGTGTAGCAGGAGTTGGTCAGAGGACACCTCAGCAGCAGATACAGGGACAACAGAGGGTCCTAGAGCGTTCATCTACTCAGGGTTCTGCTCCAGGACCGAGTAGAGGTAGAGGTAGAGATATTGGCACTAGTGATGCCAGAGGAGCCCGAGGGCGAGCTTTTGAGTTGAGGAGTGCAGAGGATCCACCTGCACCGGCTGCTACAGGTACCATTTTACTTCATGGTTTACCTGTTAGAGTTTTGTTTGATACTGGTGCTACGTATTCCTTTATTTCGGATACTTGTGTTGAGCGTCTGAGTTTAGCTACCATAGAGGGGATACCCTTTACTATAGGGTTACCTGATGGTAGTCGGGTCAGAGGTACCCATGAGATACGTAGTTGTCCCCTTCGTTTAGGGACTCGTGTTTTACTTGTTGACTTCTTAGTCATGCCATTGATTCATGAAGAAGTCATATTTGGTATGGACTGGATGCGTAGACACCATGCAGTTTTGGATGTTGGTAGGCGGACTGTTACAGTCTCTACCGAGGTTGGACAGATTGAGGTCAATAGGTGTTGGGACCTTGGGAAGACAAGTTTGGTTATTAGTGCCGTCCGAGCAGCTAGGTTGATTGCACAGGGTTGTGATGCCTCCTGGTGCTACGCCATGAAGGATGGAGAGAGTCCAGCTCTGGAGGATATTCCAGTAGTCTGCGAGTTTACAGATGTGTTTGCTGAGTAGTCGAGTTTGCCGCCTCAGCGGAGTGTGGACTTCAGCATAGAGTTAGTGCCTGGCACGCGACCCATCTCGAAGACCCCATACCGTATGGCACCTGTCGAGATGTTGGAGCTGAAGAAGCAACTCGAGGAGTTGGCTGAGAAGGGCTTCATACGCCCTAGTGTTTCACCATGGGGTGCACCTATCCTCTTCGCGCGGAAGAAGGACGGATCTCTTAGGTTATGCATAGATTAAAGAGAGTTGAACAAGGTGACCGTCAAGAACAGGTATCCATTGCCTCGTATTGACGATCTACTTGATCAGCTTCAGGGAGCTACAGTTTTCTCCCGGATTGATTTACGCTCAGGATATCACCAGTTGAGAGTGAGAGAGTAGGACGTACATAGGACGGCATTTCGTACCCATTATGGACACTACGAGTTTGTAATGATGCCATTTGGGCTGACAAATGCCCCAACAGTCTTTATGGAGTTGATGAACAGTATATTCATCGACTTCCTTGATCAGTTTATGGTGGTCTTTATTGATGATATTTTAGTGTACTCTCGTAGTAGAGAGGAGCATGCCGGTCATCTGAGGACGGTTCTGCAGATTTTGAGGGATAGAGAGCTGTATGTTAAGCTCTCTAAGTGCGAGTTCTGGATGTTTGAGGTTGCTTTCCTTGGACACATCGTCTCCGCCGATGGGGTTATGGTTGACCCGGCGAAGATTGAGTCTGTTGCTGCATGGACGACACCGACGAACGTCAAGGAAGTGCGTAGCTTTCTTGGCCTAGCCGGTTACTATAGACGCTTTGTGGAGGGTTTTTCTGTGATTGCCCGTCCACTGACTAGTCTTCTGAGGAAGACTACCACGTTTGTGTGGACCGACCAGTGTGCTGAGAGCTTTGAGGAGTTGAAGAGGCGTTTGACTTCTGCTCCTGTCCTGGCACAGCCAGAGGGATCTGATGATTTTGTGGTCTACAGTGATGCATCCAAGCTAGGATTGGGATGTGTGTTGATGCAGCAGCGGTAGTGCATGCTTTGAAGATCTGGAGACATTACCTGTATGGTGCTACATGTCAGATCTTCACACACCATAAGAGTCTGAAGTATATTTTCACGCAACGGGAGTTGAACAACCGCCAGCGTCGATGGCTTGAGTTGATCAAGGAATTTGACCTTGAGATTTTGTATCATCCTGGAAAGGCGAACGTGGTTGCTGACGTCTTGAGCAGGAAGACGTATTGAGAGAAGGCGATTGCGAGATTGATTGTACAGCCTCAGCTTCAGAGGGATCTAGCTTGGCTAGAGATGGACATCCAGTTTCCTGATGAGGATGCCCAGTTGTATGCCTTAGAGGTTTTACCTGGTCTGTTGGATGAGATCCAACAGAAGCAGGGGACCCGCCCGACCTTGATGAGGATCAGGGAGAGGATGTTTCGTGGAGAGGTGCCACAATTTTCCATTGGAGCTGATGGAGTGATGAGATGACATGATCGCATTAGTGTTCCTGCTGATGCGGAGTTGAGACAGAGGATCTTACATGAGGCTTACTGTACACCTTACTCTGTACATCCCGGTACAATTTAGATGTACCATGATGTGAGATGTTCAAATTGGTAGGGAGGGCTGAAGCCCGATGTAGCCAGATTCGTGGCTCAGTGTGCGACGTGTCACCAGGTCAAGATAGAGCATTGGAGACCTGGAGGTGAGCTCCATCCACTGCTAGTACCGCAGTGGAAGTGGGAGGATGTCTCCATGGATTTCGTGACTGCTTTGAGACCTAGTAGGAGTTTTGATGCCATTTGGGTTATTGTTGATAGGCTGACGAAGACGGCACGTTTCATCCCTATCAGAGAGACGTGGCCGGTGAGTAGATTGGCTGAGGAGTACACTAGACAGATAGTGAGACTCCATGGTATATCGAGGACGATCGTCTCTGATCGAGATGGACGATTCACCTCGAGGTTTTGGCAGCAGATTCAGACTGCTTTGTGGACGAGTCTACATTTCACGACTGCGTTTCACCCCCAGACTGACGGACAGTCAGAGAGGACCATTCAGACTTTAGAGGATATGTTGCGAGCTTGTGTGTTGGATTGGGGACAGGGATTGTCTGATTACCTTCCACTTGTTGAGTTCTCATACAACAATAGCTGGCATGCATCTATTGGGATGGCTCCCTATGAGGCACTGTATGGACGTTGGTGTCGTACACCTTTATGTTGGGATGAGCTTAGTAGTGTCAGCGGTATAGCGCTAGAGCAGATTCATGATGATATGGCTCGGGTAGCACTGATTAGAGAGAGGATGCTAGCTGCACAGAGTCGCCAGAAGTCATATGCAGATTGTTCAGAGTAGGAGGTCATGTCTGGTTGAGAGTATCCCCGACGCGTGGCGTCCGACGTTTTGGCATAAAGGGGAAGTTGAGTCCCTGATATGTCGGTCCTTTTGAGATTCTGGACAGAGTTGGGAGAGCAGCCTATAGATTAGCTTTGCCTCCGAGATTAGAGGGTGTTCACCCTGTGTTCCATGTGTCTCAGCTGAGAGAGTACATACTAGATCAGCGGCACATTGTGAGTTATGATGATTTGGTGGTGGAGCCAGACCACACCTTTGCTGAGCATCCTATTGCAGTCTTAGAGCGAGGTGTGAGACGCCTGTGTTCTAAGGACATTCCTATGATGAGGATACAGTGGTCTAGACGTGGACCTGAGGAGGCTACATGGGAGACTGAGGATAGTATCCAGAGGAACTATCCAGAGTTTTATGCTGAGATAGATGCATCTAGGGTCGACGAGTAGGTCTTAGTGCTATCTTGGTGAGTATGTGATTATGTGCTTATGTTCTTACATGCCTTGATGTGCTTATTCCATGCTAGCTATGTTATGCTTTATGACCTTGTTAGATCTTCTTGTGCTAGTATGATGTATGTTTATAGCTGGAGATGGTTCTTTCCTCCATGCTATTTGAGTGTGATTAGGATTCAACTGGAGATGGTTCTTTCCTCCATGCTACTTTGATGGACATAGTTCAGTGGAGACGTTCTTCCTCTATGCCCTATGATGTGGTATAGCGAGAGATGTGATTCCTCTCTGCCTTTGGTAGCGTGTTGGCCCTGCTATCTGGAGTGGATGATTCCTCCATGTTGGTGTTTGAGGTTATAGATTTGTTATAGGTTGTGACCTTTTTGAACGGAGATGTGATACCTTTGATTGAGTGAGTGTTATACCTCGGCATATGGGTCCGAGAGGATTTGGGTTGTTCAAGTTTCGGGACGAAACTTGTTTTTAGGGGGAGATGATGTAACAACCGGTGTTATTTGGAGTATTTGAGAGCTCCAATAAATAAAGTTGCAGTTGAGAGAAATGATCGGGACATCGGATATGTCTTAGATGTGAAATAATATAAAAAGACGAAACGGATAAAAGAGTCGCTATTCCGATTCTTAGCGGTTAAGAAATGTGGCTTAGGAATGCCCAATTTACGAGATAGTTATGGAATATTTATCCCGATAATATTCCGGATTTTATATTCCAATTTCGTAAAGTTTGGAGACCGAAAAATACAACCGCAATTCAATTAAATAGTTCGGATAAACATTATATATATATGTATATATATATATATGTGAGCTGTACTTCACAAATGCAAATGAATTGCATATTACAGCGGAAGTTTCAAATATATATATTAAAAGCTAATGAAATGAAAAGAGGCGGTGCAAATATATATATAGTATGTACAGAGGAGAAGCCGGCTATCACTTCCACTTTACAATTCCATTTCAGTTTACAGAGCGAACAAGCGAGAGCAACCGTACGAACATTTTAACCCATCTTCAACCTTCCATAATTCGTCCATCTTCGATCCATTTTCAGATCCGTTTGTATCAACGAGTCCCTTATCTTGCTCTCTTCAACGTGGTGCCAAGCTATTTCCCGATTGATAGCTTTTTGGTAAAGCTTCTGTTTACCGCTATCGGAACGCCGACGGACTACCGCAAGTCACCAAACGTAAGGTTTTATACCGCGCTCTTACTCCCCGTATCGCTAGGGGTCTAGATCTTCTTCCGGTTCGTATATCAGGTTAGTAACGAATAAGTTATGAATTTATTCGTTTTTCATATTGCGGGTTAGTATAAATTGACCTTAAGTTGGTTAAAATGGATAATTGAAATTTCCATTATGCTCGTTACATTATTCTGGTAATTTTGGGGTTTTAGTTGGTAGTGATATCATGAGTTGGATTTATGCCCTGATGTGGCTTTTAGGTTTAGCATGTTAGTCGAGGTTATAGGATGTATATGATCCCTATGGATCCCTTTGGGTCTAGGTGTGACCCTTTGTTTGATAAGAGATGTGACATCTCTTTATGCCTTGTCTATAGGCTGTGTTGTTCCTCCAGTGTTGAGGTGATCCAGTTGTGGTTGAGCTTTATACGAGATTGAGGTAAGTCCGTAGGACTTACTTAGCTGCCATCCTTTTATTGGGTGTTTGCATGAGTGGTGTGTGTCTTATATGTTTGCTATGATAGCATGTGATGTCGTATTTACCGACCTATGTTTTATTGATTGCCCCACTGTGTGGCTATGATAACCTTTCCCTTTCATCCCGCCGTGGAGTTTGGAAGGTTCTCTGATGTCAGGCCAGACCGGTTTACAGGAAGGGGGCAATCCACTCCCATAGGGTACACGGATTGTGTGATCAATACTAGTACGGCTGGCTAGCAGGCTCAGAGGCGAGGATGTATCGGTCCTCGTGTCACCTAGTTTCATATATATTATATCTATACGGTTTGAGTGAATGACCATTATATTGAGATGAATAAATGGGTAAATGAGTGAAAGCATGCTGATATGTTTATCTTTCCCTATGTGTGATTGCGCTTATGCATTACTCTATATATGTGTATGGATAGCTAATGGTTATTACCATGTTGTAAATGCCCTACAAGATAGGCATGCTGCTGGGTGATCTAGTAGAGTGGTAGGCCGAGGACGTCTCGTAGATAGGTTGTTGTGGGCTTTTGGGTTTGTTTATCTTTTCCTTCTTGTGTGAGGTTGGTCTTTTGTTACCTCCAGTGTGAGGTGTGATGTTTGTACTCGGCTATGTTGTCTTACCTTTTGAGATGTACAGTTTTATACAGTTTTATGTATTTGTTTTCATATCTGTCAGTGCCATGTTGTAAGGTCCAGTGAACTTGTTGTCAGGCTAGGGTCAGGATCCATTGTGAGATCCTAACCCAATGTGGCACTCCGAGTCCCACGGATTCGGGGTGTTACACCCTTGATCTCAAGGAACTTCTCCGGCCTTGTTAAATACTTGATTCTCTAAAGCTTTTTGTTCTTTATCAATCGAAGTAATGTGACTTTCCATTCCTTGGAGCTTCCCCAAGATGTTCTCCATCATGACATCGAACCTGTCCTTCTCCGGCTTGCTCGAGTCATTCGATGTTTGACCTTGTCTTTTCAAAGGAGTAGAAGAAGATGGAGATGTTAGTGCATTTTCAGCATGCTAATAGGGATTACTAGGGTTTTGTTGGTTGAATCTCCAATTGTGTTGGAGTTCCTGTTGTTGTTGTTCCAGTTATTATTTCGGTAGTTGTTCATATTGCCTTGATTATTGTCCCTTCCTAGGTAGCCAGCATCTTGCTTCTTCGTTCTTTGAAGGCTAGATTTTATGACTTCTTTCGACTCCTTGATCTCGTTGTTGAGGGAAAATAGTTGAGTTTGAGCAGCTTGAGTTAACTTTGCTCCTGGATCTCCTGAATTCCGATTCCCACCATCAATTTTCCTATGGGAGTACTTCTCAATTACTTGGGCTTGCTTCTCAATGAAGTCTCAAGCATCATCTTCTCTCATATCCATAAATGTACAACAAGAAAGAGATTGAAGTTTGAATTGTGTCTCCACATCCAATCCCTTGTAGTAGATCTCCAACAATTCCAGCTTTGAAATGCCATGGTGTGTGTAACACCCCAAGTTTTGGGAACTCGAAGCGCTACGGGCTAGGACCACACAATGGGTCCTGACCCTCAGAGTAGCAACAGCAAACGGATCTTACAACAAGGAACAGACGAATGAAAACCAAAACTCAATATAAAACCAAAGGTTTAAACAAAAGCAAACGTAAAAGATTCGCAGCCGAGTTCAAAACAAAAGGGAAAACAACAACAGAAACATAAACCCGATCCCGTCCTATAATGTACGGGAACCCCGGCTGACCACCACATCCGGACCACTCAGCAACATCCTGAACCTGCGAAAAGTCTACAACGACGGTATAAACAGTTAGCTAACATCCTAGGTATAAGCAAGAGTGTACAGGCACAAACACAGATAATGTAAAATAAACATATAGCATGCTTGCACTCAACCGGTTATTATCTTTCATTAAGTCATTCTTTACTAATTCAACTTCTTTTGTCACACGAGAATCCTTTCGAAACTCGCCTTGGTCCCCTCTTCCGGCAATGGAACGGTGCAGATGCCTCCGACCGTCTAACCAGCACGGGCCAGTCGCCGAGAACCTCCTAGCTCCCGCAAGAGCTAAGCAGATGATGTGACCGTCCGTTATAATACAGTTGGGCCAATTAAGGTTATTAGGGTGAATCTTAGTCCGGTTATCCGTTATAACATTTATAAACAACACAAACAAGCCAATACAATCCAACTAATACGCGGAATGAAGCTAAGTAAGTCCAAGGGACTTACCTCATATGAAGGTAACTCAAAGCTCAATAATAACAACTCAAGAATACTCAAGAGAGCTCAGTTTCCCTCAGGAAGGGAGCAAAGAAAGCCTGTGCGAACAAGCAACACGGATCAGGAACGAAACGGTTGTTAGAAGTCTATGACTTCTAGTCTCAAAGATCACTAAGAGATCTACGCATGCTAAGGGCTCAACCCTAGTCTTACAGCACTCACAGGAGATCAACAACATCCAAAAGATGTAAGGAAAGGAACGAGGAAAGCAAGAAAGGAAGTAACTCACAAGAACGGGAGTTACTGTAGAGGAAACCGCAGGGGCGGCTGGACAGAGGCGCAGGGGCGGCTAGACAGAGGCGCATGGGCGGCGGCGTGACAGAAAGCGTTGTCGGCTTTCTTCTTCGACAGAACTCGCAGTAAGGGCAACCAAAGCTCGAAGCTTTGGCTCCAACACGTCAAGATTCAACTCCAAAGAGCCTGAGAACAACGATACATCAACAACGAGAAGCAAATAAGAATTAAGGTTCAAACTTGATTCTTGGAGAAGAAGAAAAGGAGAGAAGAAGAAGAAAACGAAAGGAAGGAAGCATGCTGCAGTACAAGAACGTAAGAAGGAACAAAGTATGAAGAACTTACATGTTTAACAAGGTCGCACGAGGCAAAGGACGGCTGCAGCTCTCTAGGGTTTGAAGACGGTAGCAAGAAAGGGGAAAAAGGAGGAAAAAGAGGGAATATATAGGGAAGGGTTGGAACGATAAAAGGAAGGGACGTCTAGGGTTAGGAGAATAGAAGGAGGACGGGCTAAAAAGCCCAAGGATGGAAAAAGATAGGAGAAGACGAAGATAAAACAACCCGTAGACGGGCTGGGCCGAGCCGCGACCGCGGCAGCGAGGTTGAGCCGCGCTTGCGGCTCCCCTTCACCGCGGGGGCGGTAAAGGCAAAAACCTGGGATCTTACATCAGATCCTCGTAAGAAGAAGTTTCGTCCCGAAACTTACAAAATCCTAACGATCACAACAACACACAGAAACAGAACTGAACTCATATATTTCCACTCGGGGCACGTAACTCAAAACGTCAAACAAAAGCATACGCCACGCAACAAGAGAAAAACCAACCAACTGACTATGCTAAAGGTGCATCCATCCCAGCGCAAAACTCCGGATAGTACCTCGCATCGACCACTGAAACTTCATCATCGGTATGTCCTTCGAACGCAAGCGTCTCGTACAACGCTCTAAAACAACGTGTGGTCTGGCTCGATCACTAGATCCTCGTGACCGACGGTGTGTCTCGGGTCCGGTATGTACTCCCGTAACTGAGACACATGGAAGACGGGGTGAACACCCTCAAGTCTAGGTAGCAAAGCCAGACGGTATCCTGCCTCTCCAACTTGCTCAAGAATCTCGAACGATCCGACGTATCTGGCTTAGCTTCCCCTTGACACCAAAAACGTTTGACGCCTCGTGTCGGGGATACTCTCAACCAAACCTGAGCTCCAACCCTGAACTCTAGAGGTCTGCGCCTCTTATGTGCATAAGACTTCTGTCGACTCTGCACTACTAATATCCACTCGCGGATTACTGCTACACGAACCATGTCATCCTGTATTTGTTCAGGTACTACTCCGCTAGCACTACTCGGCTCATCCCAACATAACGGTGTACGACATCTCTGTCCATATAAAGCCTCATAAGGAGTCATCCTGATTGATACGTGGCAACTGTTGTTGTATGAAAACTTCACTAAGGGAAGGTGATCTGACCACACCTGTCCCCAACCTAGCACGCAGGCTCTCAACATCTCCTCCAGAGTCTAGATGGTCCGTTCGGACTGACCATCAGTCTGAGGATGATAAGCAGTCGTGAACTACATACTCGTACCTAGGACGACATGAACTTGCTGCCAAAACCTCGAAGTGAACCGTCCGTCTCTATTCGAGACAAAAGTCCTAGGTACCCCGTGAAGTCTCACTAATATCTTGTGAACTCCTCTGTCAATCGACTCACCGGCCACGTTTCCTTGATCGGAATAAAACGTGCGGTCTTCGTCAGTCGATCTGCTATCACCCAGATAGCGTCAAAGACTCGACTCGGTTTCAAACCGGTAACGAAATCCATAGAGATGTCTTCCCACTTCCACTTAGGGACAGGAAGTGGGTGTATGATGCTCGATCTTGACCTGCTGACAGACCGCACATTGAGCTACATATCTCTTGACGTCTGGCTTAAGACCTCCCTACCAGAAAGAGCGTTTGATGCCCTGATACAACTTACTCGCACCAGGGTGCACTGAGTAAGGTGAAGAATGAGCCTCTTGAAGGATCTTCTGTCTCAACTCTCGATCTGCAGGCACACAAACACGCTTCTGGCGTCTCAGAACTCCATCAGCGCCAACTGCAACTACGGTGCCTCTCCTCGAGACATCGAGTCTCGGATCTGTGTCAAAGTTGGGCAACATTCCTGCTTCTGTCGGATTTCGGCCAACAGATTAGGTACTATCTCCAAGGTGGACAAATGGCTGTCGGAATCCGGGAAGTGGATATCCATCTCTAGCCATGTCAGGTCTAGTTGTAACTGTGGCGGAGCTGTCACCCTAGCAATCGCCATCTCTCGGGGAGTCTTTCTACTAAAGGTATCTGCTACCACATTACCTTTTCCGGGTGGTATAAGATCTTTAAGATTAAAATCCTTGATCAACTCCAACCACCTGCATTGGCGTTCATTCAACTCCCACTAAGTGAATAAGTACTTCAGACTCTTGGGGTCTGTGAATATCTGACACGTAGCTCCGTACATATAATGCCTCCAAATTTTCAAAGCATGAACAACAATAGCCAACTCTCGGTCATGGGTAGGGTAATTCTCCTCGTACGTCTTCAGCTGTCTAGATGCGTAAGCAATCACCTTGCTCCTCTGCATCAAAACACATCCCAAGCCCAGCTTGGATGCATCGCTGTAAACCACAAAATCCTCAATGCCCTCTGGCTGAGCTAGGATAGGAGAAGAGGTCAACCTCTTCTTCAACTCCTCCAAGCTCTACAGGCACGACTCAGACCATACGAACCTCGTCGACTTCCGCAACAAGGAAGTGAGCGGTCGGGTGATAACTGAAAAGCCCTCCACAAAACGCCAGTAGTAGCCCGTCAATCCTAAGAAGCTACGTACCTCCTTGACGTTCTTAAGTGGCAGCCAAGATGCTACTGACTCGATCTTCGCCGGAACTACCTTGATCCCTTCAGCTGAAACAACGTAACCAAGGAATGCTACCTCGGACATCCAAATCTCGCACTTAGAGAGCTTGGCGTAAAGCTCTCTGTCCTGTAAGACCTGAAGAACAATACTCAAGTGTTCAGCGTGCTCGTCTTTGCCGCGAGAGTAAACCAGAATGTCGTCGATGAAGACAACTACAAACTGGTCTAGGAAGTCGATGAATATGCTGTTCATCAACTCCATGAAGACTACGGGCGCGTTTATAAGCCGGAATGGCATCACCACAAACTCGTAGTGTCCATATCTGGTCCGAAAAGCTGTCATAGCTATGTCTTGCTCTCTCACCCTCAGCTGGTGATATCCAGATCTCAAATCGATCCAAGAAAATACTTAAGCTCCATGTAGCTGATCCAAAAGATCGTCGATACGGGGCAATGGGTACTTGTTCTTGATCGTCACCTTGTTCAATTCTCGGTAGTCGATAGATAACCTCATTGACCCGTCTTTCTACCTGACGAAGAGAACTGGTGCGCCCCAAGGAGATACACTAGGGTAGATGAAGCCCTTCCCTGCTAACTTCTCGAGCTGCTTCTTCAACTCAAGCATCTCGATAGGCGCCATACGATAAGGAGCTTGAGAGATTGGTCTCATACCGGGCTCTAGCTCAATGCCAAAGTCTACACTCCTCTTGTGGAGGTAAACCTGATGGCTCTCCAAAAACGTCAACAAACTCGCAAGCTACTGGAATCTCCTCCAAAGCTAGACTCGTACTATCCTTCATGGCATAGCACCAAAAAGCCTCGTAACCCTGACTGATAACTCTTGCAGCTCGCACTGCATTGATGACTGTACCAATCTTTCTGAGATCCCATCCTCGGAAAATCTCAACATGGCTTGTCTCTGTAGTTACTGTCACAGTCCTCCTGCCGATGTCCAGAACTGCTCGATATCGGTCCATTCAAACCATGCCCATAATAACTTCCTCATGTACTAAGTACATGACGAAGAAATCAGCTGGCCAATCACGACCTCCCAATCTAATAGGGCAATCGTGAACCTCTGGTGTACCTCAAAACTTACCCCCATCGGGTAATTCTATGAAGAAGGGTCTACCGTCTACACTAACTAAGGCCAAACTATCTACGCAAGCATCGGATATAAAAGAATGCGTAGCACCGGTATCGAAAAGAACTCTGACAAGAAAACCATTAATATGAATGGTACCTGTAATTGTTGGCGTTGTCGGCTCTAAAACAATCTTCAACTCATATACTCTAGCTGATGCATCTCTGGTGTCAGGCGTACCATCTCCTCGTCTTCTGCTCTGACGGTAGAACGCAACTCTATGTCTAGACATGCCACAAGAAAAGCAAGTCACTGCAGGCTTCTCACAATCTGCTCGGATGTGTCCGACACCTCCGTAGTAATGGCACTGTCGTCCTCTGTTGGAACTCCGTATCGTCTGCTGGATCCCAAAGTGACCTGTTGTCTGAACATGCTCGAATCTTGATGCTCCAGCTCTAACACTGGATGATCCAGTCTTTTGCCTCTTCATAAGGCCTTCTGCCTGAAGATCTCTCCTGAAATTTGGTCGCTTCCTGAGCATACTTCTTATTGACTCCAACGCTGAATCCATGTGGTCTAGCCAAGGCTCAACTTCCGAACTTGCTCCCTCTTGAGCTCTGACGTTCTCAACTACTCTCACGGGTATTGGTGGTGCTGGTGCAGGTCCTCTAGTCTTGATAGCTTCTTCAACTCTTTGCACGTAATCGCGATATGCAAATACTTCGATGGTAACTTGACCGGACTCGATTGTTCGTGCTCTTGGTGCTCCGGACTTCTCGATAGTCTTGTTCCCTGCTTCGAGAACACCTCTCTCAACAACTTCTTCAACGAATGCCTCAGCGATAGGCGGATCAGCAATTGGGGCTTGGCCCCGACCTCTAGCTAGTGGAGGTCCTTTTGCACGTTCTCGTCCACGAACGGCAGGTGGAAGGGGTGGTCGACCCCTTCCTCACCCTATAGCAGATGTAGCTCTAGTACGAGTCATTCGCTATAAGGATAGATATATAAGACTATATATATAGATATAAGGTCACGCTACAACTAAAGCAGAAAACCAAGAAAAGCACATATAAAGGCCAACATATAAGAACTACACTACTGAGATCTGCGGAGGTAGTGGTGGTCGCCCGTACATCTATCCCAGACCAACGGTTTAAAACAAAAAACCCCCTTTTGAAAACGTTAGACCCCTTGCGGATTCTATTTATTTATCCATCCGACCTGTAGAAGATTTCGAGTGTCATTGTTGTCAACCTAGAGCTCTGATACCTTATTGTAACACCCCGAGTTTTGGGAAATCGAAGCACTACGGGCTAGGACCGCACAATAGGTCCTGACCCTCAGAGTAGCAACAACAAACGGATCTTACAACAAGGCACAGACGAATGAAAACCAAAACTCAATATAAAACCAAAGGTTTAAATAAAAGAAAACGTAAAAGATTCGCAGCCGAGTTCAAAACAAAAGGGAACACAATAACAGAAACATAAACCCGATCCCGTCCTATAATGTACGAGAACCCCGGCTGACCACCACATCCGGATCACTCAGCAGCATCTTGAATCTGCGAAAAGTCTACAACGACGGTATAAACCGTTAGCTAACATCCTAGGTATAAGCAAGAGTGTAAAGGTACAAACACACATAAGGTAAAATAAACATATAGCATGCTTGCACTCAACCGGTTATTATCTTTCATTAAGTCATTCTTTACTAATTCAACTTCTTTTGTCACACGAGAATCCTTTCGAAACTCGCCTCGGTCCCCTCTTCCGGCAATGGAACGGTGCGGATGCCTCCAACCGTCTAACCAGCACGGGCCAGTCGCCGAGAACCTCCTAGCTCCCGCAAGAGCTAAGCAGATGATGTGACCGCCCGTTATAATACACTTGGGCCAATTAAGGTTATAAGGGTGAATCTTAGTCCGGTTATCCGTTATAACATGAATAAACAATACAAGAGAGCTCAGTTTCCCTCAGGAAAGGAGCAAGGAAAGCCTGTGCGAACAAGCAACACGGATCAGGAACGAAACGGTTACTAGAAGTCTATGACTTCTAGTCTCAAAGATCTCTAAGAGATCTACGCATGCTAAGGGCTCAACCCTAGTCTTACAGCACTCACAGGAGATCAACAACATCCAAATGATATAAGGAAAGGAACGAGGAAAGAAAGGAAGGAAGTAACTCACAAGAACGGGAGTTACTATAGAGAAAACCGCAGGGGCAGCTGGATAGAGGCGCAGGGGCGGCTCTGTGCAGGCGCAAGGGCGGCGGCATGAAGGAAAGCGCTGTCGGCTTTCTTCTTCGACAGAACACGCAGCAAGGGTAACCAAAGCTCAAACCTTTGACTCCAACACGTCAAGACTCAACTCCAAAGGGCCTGAGAACAACGATACATCAACAACGAGAAGCCAATAAGAATTAAGGTTCAAACTTGATTCTTGGAGAAGAAGAAAAGGAGAGAAGAAGAAGAAAACGAAAGGAAGGAAGCATGCTGCAGTACAAGAACGTAAGAAGGAACAAAGGATGAAGAACTAACATGTTCAACAAGGTCGCACGAGGGAAAGGACGGCTGCAGCTCTCTAGGGTTTGAAGACGATAGCAAGAAAGGGGAAAAAGGAGGAAAAAGAGGGAATATATAGGGAAGGGTTGGAAGGATAGAAGGAAGGGACGTCTAGGGTTAGGAGGATAGAAGGAGGACGGGCCAAAAAGCCCAAGGATGGAAAAAGATAGGAGAAGACGAAGATAAAACAACCCGTAGACAGGCTGGGCCTAGTCGCACCTGCGGCTGGGCCGTGCCGCGACCGCGGCAGCGAGGTTGAGCCGTGCCTACAGCTCCCCTTCACCGCGGGGCCGGTAAAGGCAAAAACCTGGGATCTTACAGTGTGGGCAATCCAATAGAAGATCTTGAAACCTTTCCCAAGATTTAAACAAACTTTTGTTAGGTTTCATAGAAAAAGCATTTGTCTTACCTCTCAATTCCGCCGTTTTGGATGGTGGAAAGAACTTGGTGAGGAATTCCGAAGTTAAGTCCTCCCATGTATTGAGTTTTGCAGCCGGAAGAGCTTGATACCTAGCTAAGGCTTTGTCCTTCGAAGAGAAGAAGAACGGTCTCAACTTTTAGTTGTTGTTGTTAACCTTTTCAGGTTTCAAAGTTTCCATGAGAATCTCAAAATTTTGGAAGTGTTGATGCGAAGATTTAGCTTCCGTTCCACCAAACTGATTTTGGCGGATCATAGTAATGACTTGTGGACGCATCCCAAAGTCATGATCATCTTGCTCTCCAAGATTCACACCTAGACGGCGTGGTTGTTGAATTGGGTCCATTTGTTGCCCAAGGGTTCGTGGTTCAACCACAACATTAGCAGCTCTCGCCTCTCTAGCATGAGGGCGAGGATCAACATAGGCTCAAGGATTTACCGGTTGTATCTCCTCCAAGTCCGGCATGTCATCATCATCGGATGATTCAGCTCTAGATGCTTTATCCTTCTTTTTCTTAGCGTCATTTCTCTCCAATTTCATGTCTAGAATCATAGCCTTAAGCTCATCTATCTGAATTTGATTACGCTCTTGTTCTTCCAAACGAGCTTTTTCACTCAATTTGAGTTGAGCTCGAGTTTCATCTAACTCCTCTTGGATGTTCCTCTCATTATTTTCAGCCATCTTTTTCTCTCTTAGCTTTCTCTTCAAAGTTTTCTCTAATTCGGGATCAAAAGGAACGAGATATTTGGTGGATCTAGAGCTTCACATATACCTAAAGATTCGGCAAAAATCACTCAAGTAGACAGGTCAAATCACAAGAGAAAAAGCTCCCAATCTAGACAACCGATAAACCGAATTTGGTCTAGACCAAATCTTCGGCAACGGTGCCAAAAACTTGTTCGCTCAAAAGTGTGTGCGTCAAAGTCTTAAATTTATATCTAGAACTTATGCAAAAGCGAACCTGCAGTATACGGATTAGCTGTAGTAAGCAAGAAATTCCAGAGTCGAACTCAGAGATTTGGTGAGAATAAAATCGATTTCAACTCGAGGAGTGGTTTGTCGCTTATCCATTTGTCTTTCCAAAATTTGATCGTGTCTCCATCTCCTACTCGCCATCTAAGTCCTTTGTCAAAATACTCTTTTAATTTTATTAGTTTCTTCCATTGCCATGATGTGTTTGAGCCACACTGATAATTCCAGAGGCAAGATCCTTTAAAGTATTTTTCTTCAACAATTTTAACCCATATATTTTCCGGTTCCGCCATGATTTTCCAAAGAAGTTTCATTTGTAATGCTTTGTTCATATCTTCTGCTTTCCTAATTCTTGTTCCTCCGAGGGACCTTGGTTTACAAAATTTGTCCCAACTGATTAGTGGGTGGAAATTGGTCCCTTATTCCAAAAGAAATTTCTATTTAGTTGGTCTAGTTCAAGGTGAATACTTGTTGGTAACATAAATGCTTGCATTAAGTAGCTTGGTTTGGCTTTAAGATTAGCTTTTATTAATGTAATTCTTCCTTCTTGTGACAGGGACGACGTTTTCCACCTGGTAAGTTGTTGTTTGGTTTTAATGATGACAGAATTGAAAATTTCTTTATTAACGCGCCCATTGATAATAGGGCATCCTAGGTATTGTTCAAGATTGGTTGTGACATTAATACCTAAATGACCTTGGATTTGTCTTTTATTACTTTGATCAATGTTTGCGGTTCTTTGAAACGCAGATTTATGATAGTTGATGATTTGTCCTGAGATATCAATATAATCCTTAGGAGCCGATAGAATCTTATTGCTTGCTTGTTCAGTTGTCTTAGCAAAAGATTATAATATCATCAGCAAAAGTTAAGAACGGTATTCTTGTCCCGTTTTTTGTGATAGGGAATCCGACTGATTTAGGATAGTCGTTTGATAGTTTTTGTATGTTTCTGGCAAGATCCTCCGCACAAAGATTGAACAGGAGGGGAGAAAGAGGGTCGCCTTGGCGGAGACCTCTTTGCGGCATGAAAATGTTAGTGGGGGAATCATTGATTAAAATGGAAAAGAAGACTATAATGATACACTCTTGGATCCAATTCCGAAATTTGTCTCCAAAACCGAATTTTTCTAATACTGCTTTTAAGAAAGCTCATTCTACCTTGTCATAAGCTTTTTCCATGTCCAGCTTTATAGCCATATACACGTCTTTTCCTTTTTTTTGACTTAAATCCATGAAAAATTTTGTGTGCGATAAGCACATTGTCGTGGATTGCTCTATTTTTAATGAAGACACTTTGAAGTGGATGAATCAATTTAGGGAGGACTACACTCAGTCTCTTTGCAATAATTTTGTACACAGTTGATACTAGACTTATAGGCCTGTAATGGGAAGTTATTGTTGGATTATCCGTTTTTGGAAGTAAGGCAATAAAAGTATGATTGGTTTGTCTCAATATTTTTCTGGTTCTATAAAAACTCTTTACTTCCCTAATAACTTCTAACCCAACAATGTGTCGGTATTTTTGATAGAAACCAGCTGGCATCCCATCAAGTCTTGGGGATTTGTCACTACCGATATCGAAGAGGGCATCCTTGATTTCTTTAATAGAGAAAGGCGCTGATCGATTTGCGTTCTCAGTTGAAGATATTTCTGATTGAATAACTTCTAGTTGATTTTGAAGTTTATTTAAGTCTATTCTTGATGCTGTAAAACGGGTCTTATAGTCTTTTAAGAATTCATCATTAATATAATTCTCTTTAGATAGCACCAAACCATCGTTTTTAGTAATGGTTGTAATGATTTTTTTTATTTCTTCTCCCCGTAGCTTTCCTATGATGGAATTTGGTATTCTTATCTCCTAGTTGTAGGTTTCTCGTTTTAGCTCTTTGCATCCAATACTTATGTTGGTAGTCCACTAGGCACTCCCTTTTCCTGGTTAGAGTGTTACTTTTATCATTTTTAGATTGGTCAAATAGCGCAAAGCTTTGTTTTTGGAGTGTTTCTAGTTCATCATCGACGTTTTGTAGTTGTTTGTGAATATTATTTGAATTTATCCCGGTTCTATTGTTTTAGTTTTTGTTTGAGTAGTTTTGTCTTCTTTGCAAGATTGAACATGTGCGTGCTTGTAAATTGTGTTCTTCAGACTTGTTTAATTAGTTCTCACAATCTTGTCTTTGCATCCACATTGGTTCAAATCTAAATGGTTTATTCTTAGATTTTGAGTGCGTGTTTTGCACACTGATGGAGATCATACAATGATCAGAGTCCGTAAAAGCATGGTTTCTTGTGTGAACCCCAGGATATTCCTGAATGATATCCAGAGAAGTCATCACCCTATCTAATTTTTATACGTATTATCATCACCATCTTTCTTCTTTTTCCACTTGAAAACATTTCCTTTAGTGGGAAGATCTCGTAAGTTGTACTGGTGGGATAGTTGTTGTAATCTAACAAACTTGTTAATAGCGAGAGGCGCCCCCCCTTCTTGTCAGCTGGTTCCAGTAGCTCGTTGTAATCCTCAATAACTATCATTGGATGCTAATGGTATTCATTTCTCCCACAAGTTGTGTCCAAAACTCGTTTTTCATTTGCTCATTAGGGGGAGCATAAATGAAGAAAATCATGGATTCGAAATTAGTGTGAATATTTGTATGTTTATCCATAAGGTATCTGTCGGAAGATTTAATAATCTCGATTTTTTCGCCCTTAAGTTGATATTCTTTCCATAATAGGCACAAATCCCCCTGCGTACCCCATTGTTGGAATGAACAAAATTCTATCAAAACTTGCGGTTTTCCATACAATTTCATTTGGTTCATCCTTAGCTTTTGTTTCAGCCAACATAATCATTTGAATGTGTTCGTTTTTACATGTGATATTTGTAACACTCCGAATCCGCGGGACTCGGAGTGCCACATTGGGCTAGGATCACACAATGGATCCTGACCCTAGCTTGACAACAAGTTCACTGGACCTTACAACATGGCACTGACAGATATAAAAACAAATACATAAAACTGTATAAAACTGTACAACCCAAAAGATAAGACATCATAGCCGAGTAAGAAACATAATACCCTCACACAGGAGGCAACGAAAGACCATCCTCACGCATGAGGGAAAGATAACAGACTCAAAAGCCCACACATCCTAATGTACGAGACGTCCTCAGCCTGCCACTCTGCTAGATCACCCAACAGCATGCCTATCTTGTAGGGCATCTACAACAGCGTAATAAACCATTAGCTATCCATACACATATATAGAGTAATACATAAGCACAATCACGCATAAGGAAAGATAAACATATCAGCATGCTTTCACTCATTTACCCATTTATTCATCTCAATATGATGGTCATTCACTCAAATCGTATAGATATAATATATACAAAACTATGTGACACGAGGACCGATACATTCTCGCCTCTGAGCCTGCTAGCCATCCGTACTAGTATCGGTCACACAATCCGTGTACCCTATGGGAGTGGATTGCGCCCTTCCTATAAACCGGTCTAGCCTGACATCAGAGAACCTCCCAGACTCCACGGCGGGATGAAAGGGAAAGGTTATCACTGCCACGCAGTGGGGCAATCAATAAAACATAGGTCGTTAAATACGACATCATAAGCTATCATAGCAAACATACAAAGCACACATCACTCATGCAAACACCCAATATAAGGATGGTAGCTAAGTAAGTCCTACGGACTTACCTCAACCTCGATCACAACTCAACCAAGATCACCTCTACACTGGAGGGATAGCACAACCTATAAACAAGGCATAAGGAGATATATCAGACTCCTAACCACATAAGGGTCACACCTAGACCCAAAGGGATCCAAAGGATCAACCTCAACCTCACTCATAACCTAACGATCCTCAGAAGCCATACTAGGCATAAACCGATCATAACATCATCAAAACTCAACCTCACACATCTAGCATGATCTTAAACCCTCATACTAGGAAAGGAGGGAGCAATGGCACCCTAAGGAAGGCCTAGAAGCAACACACACCTGCAAACCGAAGGAAACACCAAGCTGGTGCAGTTAGGCGCAGGGGCGGCTCTGTGGTGGCACAGGGGCAGTGCACAGGCCGGCGCAGGGGCGGCTACAAGGCAGGCGCAGGGGCGGCTGGTGTGCAGAGGACACCACTCCAGCTCTTTCTTCACTTCTACTCTCGTTCCTTTACTTCTCTTCACTCCAACATCAACATATTAACATAACATACACATATATACATCATCATAAGCCAAACCATGGCTAAACAAGAACCAATCCTGAGGAAAGCTAAACTAAGCTAATGAAAGGAAGAAAAGAAGAAGAGAAGAAGAAAGAAGGTATAGAAGCCATGGAAGCTTACCAAAGCTCTCCAGGAAGTCACACAACAACAACAACACCCTCAAGCTGGCTCCATAAGGCACAACAACACCATCCTCAAGAAAGCCCAAGCAAAAGCTTCTCAAAACTCACACAAACTCAAGAAAGATCAACCAAGGATCCAAGGGAGAAGAAGAAGAAGAGAGGAGAAGTACGTAAGGAGAGAGAGAGAGAGAGATCTGAAAGTAAAAAACCCTCATCAAAGAGGAGAAGAAGAAGTATAAATAGGACGGTAAAAGGGTAAAACACGAGTCAAAACAGTAAAAGAAGACGGCTGCAGCACACAGAGCCGCAGGGGCGGACCAGGTAAGGCGCAGGGGCGCCCCCTGGGTCACGCAGGGGCGGCTCAGGCATAAACCTGGCCCCTCTGCTCCCTCTCTCAGCTTCTCAACAACTAGGCTCTTACAATATTGATGTTAGTCCAAAAATTCTTTTTCTTCGTACCCCTACAATTCCAAAATGTGATCTTCATTTAAACCTTTTAACTACCAGCGGGTGTTTGAATCCCTTTGTTCCAAACTTAATCTCAGTTTTCTCCATTATTCCGATACTTTACTTCATTATAATGAGGAAGATGAAATTCATCCAAAAGTTCTTATAACAACATCTCTTTTGTTTATTAGTAGTATATAAGATCGGACGTGTTTTTTCCAAGTCAGACCTTACTGATGAAGACATAACGTACGCTTTGTTATTAATGAAATTCGAATTAAGGCCATCAGAATATAAGGGGCATTCCGGATATACAGAAATTGTGAATCTGCGGAGATAGATATCCGGATACCAATGTAGTTGATCTATGTTAATCAATGTAGTTCCTTTATTCTTTTTGGTAGTTTGCAAGTAAGCCACCATATGATTGTTTCTGCACACATCAAAAAAATTGGTAGGGTACAAAATTGGTGTTACACACCCAGTTGTTCATAATAGCTTTGAGATTCATTATTCTATCCTCACAGTTGTTCATAACAGCTTTGAGATTCCTTATTCTATCCTCACATGTTGCTCTTCCTCTAGTTCTAATCACAACAAATCCTTCATTTTCCTTTGACATCTTCCAATTGTCGAGTTTGTTCATTTTCTGCACATGTTTTGCCTAGATGAAATTGATAAATCCAATTAGAGGAAATTTGGTCTTTACTTGTTCTTTGAGTTCTATGGGACAATCATTACAGCTAAGTTTGGCTCTGCAGTAAGCAAAAAACAAACTATACCAAGTGCAATAACATAAGATAAATTCATTCATAAACATCCACTGCACATATAAAAACCTTTTAAATAAAAGCTTAGGAATTTTGTACATTGAGCTGATTTGTAATAAAAAAGCATTGTAATTCATCAAGGGTTGACATTTGTAATCTATAGTTTGAGTTTGTCTAACAAGAGGTAAACTATTGTTTATCCATACCTCCCCATTACTAACGCAAAAGAAAAATGAGCCTGTACAGCACAAAGACGCGGCGCAGACAACAAAGGGCCAGCATATAGATAACATCAAATAAACAAAGAAATGTCTTAGTCTAGTTAGTTAAAAATTGGTCTCTAATTATGCACTAAAATCTATCAGCCAAGCATTATTGTTAATCTTGGGTCTGCAAACATCATCCATTAAGAAAAAGCAAGTGCAGTAACAATAGACAAATTCATAAAAAAGCTCCACAAGATGATTCAGACATACAACATTAACACAGAAAAGATCATCCGCACTTTGTTCATAACTTCTGAAAATTTGGAGAGAGAGCTCCAAAGTACCATTGATGTTGTTCTTTGGTTGATTTTCATTATTCTTAGTTGACTATTGTTCTACGCTTTCAGAATTCTGCTTGTTTTGTTGTTGAGAGAAGGTGACAAGACAAATTGCTTCTTTAAAGTACTTATTTAGCTCACTAATTTTGTGTTTTGGGTGGAGAAAGAGAGTATACAGTAGCTTGTGAGAATAGTTTTCAGATTTTAAAGCTAGCATCAATACATTTTCTCTACTTTTTTCTAAGCTGTTCAGAAACATGTATTTGAATGTAGATCTAGGATTTGTGAGGAAGGTAAGATGGATACCTTTTTGGTCGATTGATAGAGACTAATGCTCTAACTATGCCAAAACGTCCATCGTCTTATGGAAGATCAACACCAGTATCTCTCCTTGAAACCCCATATGCGTTCTTTGCCTTGAAAGAAGTTGCTTCAACTTCTTCAACCCAAAATCAATTCGAAAAGGTTTACCTTGCTCAGCCTTAACATTGCGGCCTTTTTTAACTCGTCGAGGAAGACTCAAAGGTCCTTCACTACGGATGCTTGCTTGAAGCCCATTGGGTTGCCTTTTTATCTTCCTCCATCTTCTCTTTTTTCAAGGCCAAAACTACCAGCCTTTCCATCTTCAAAACTTCAGCTTCATGGCTTGAATCAACATTATTTTTGCAAATCCTTTTGGGACGATCGAGTGAAAATCTTTAGATCTGTCAATGGTTGAGTTTTTCAGGCATTCGGTGGGTTGAGGTTGGTGTTGTTGAGGTGAAAGAGGATTGGCGGCCATTAGGGTTTTCAGGCATTAAGTGGGTTAAAGTTTAACAAGTTATATAAATAATTATAGTTAAAAGTATCCAGAATATATTTTCTTAAGAAAAATAATTTTGGACACGTGTCAACCTCTTAGATGGCCGCACAACCTTATCACAATTAACAGCCTTACATGAACAACACCCCAAAACGTTATTCTACAAATATATAATTTTAGAGTTACGAAATAATTCTGCGGTTAAAAAATTTTTCTAAATTAAAATTTAGTAATTAAAAGAGTTTTTTTTTTATGAACATTTGTAAAACAAACAATATATGATATCTGGGTTTGATTTGGTTCGATTTGGGGAGTTTAATATAAATTTATAACAAACATTATTTCAAACTAATAGAAGTATGTTATGTAAATGAAAATTGGATCGAATATATGAGATCTTTGAATTCGTCAATTTTTTTGGAGAAAAGTAAATAACTCGGATATCCGAAAGGTAAATTACATAATATAAATACAAAAAAGTGATTTGCACATATATATTTGAAAATAATGTGTCTTGCAAGAAAATCGATTAAACGAACTACATGATTTTCAATTTCAAAGGAATTTGAATTTTTTTTTTCAATTTTTCCAATAAAATGGAATTGTAGGTAATAAAAAAAAAAATTTATACATTGTATTCATATATATATATATATATATATATAGAGAGAGAGAGAGTTTGGCTCGCATGTAAACAGCCCTTATAGTGTTCAATGAGAACACACGTTAACCATAGGATTGCTTTGATCTAATGGTCTTAATTAAACCAAATTTTAGGGAATATTTTACTCCACTCTCCAATTAAAGAGGGTGCATTACACTCTCCATAATAATTATAGTCAAATATAGTAGTTAGAGATTCTCTCCCTAATTGTTATTATTCTAATCTCCACATTTAAATCCAAATCTTGTTTTCAACGTAAATTCATATTGCACTTTTTTTCATTTCTCAATTCATCATTTACCATAATTGATATCAACAACATTTCTAAATCAATTCAATTATCATCTTCATTCTTCTAGTTAATATTGTACAAAAGTATTCGTCTGTGTTCATGAAAATATTTGTCAATATACTATTAAGAATTCATTCATGATACCAATATTACTCGTTCATGTCCAACAAATTTTAGTCGATTATTGATAACTGAAATTAATAGTTAGTGGTACATAAATTATTTATTTATATAGTGAAAAATATACGATCATAATTTGAAGAGACCAATGTTTCAATCTCCGGACAATTCGCGAACATATACGTATACGAAGATATTCGACCATATTACTTAAAATATTCGTTAGTGTTACTAAATATATTCGTACATATGATATAATATATTCGTTGCAAAATTTAGTTATTCAATTGTTTCCAATAAGTTGTCGCACATACACGGACAAACCACCACAAATCGCCGGATAAAAGACATATAACCACCGAATATTTACAACATTTAGTGTCGAATAAAAACTAAAGTACAATAATTCATGTATTTGACAATGAAATAACAAATTTTGTTCATCATATCGAAGAAGGTTTCAAGCACCACAAAAACATATTGAATCTTAATCTAAGCAAAATCAACGTCCTTCTCATTTTGCTAAATACATTAACATACATCAACGAATAAAAACTCAATAAACAGTGAATACAAATCCAATAGCACATGCTTCTCTTGTACTGTTGAGGATGAGGACAACCATGGATTCCGGTTGGTCTGCAATGATGGCAAATTTGAAGTCGTACAAGAAGATTGTTGATTGTTACGCTCAAGATATGTGTGATATGTGTACACAATAAGCTTTAAATTTATACTCGTTATATTTATCCTAACTCCTAGCGAACCTGCAGTGTACGGGACGTTTGTAGTAGGGATAGTATTCCGAGGTCGAACACAAAGACTAAGGTGAAATCGAGTCAAACAATGGTTATAGATAGTGTAAATCTAGGCTAAGACAAGATGAGGAACAAAGAAAATGGGAAAACTCAATGTTTTGGAGGTTTTTGTGGTGATCAAACAAAGATCACAAAGCAAGAAAGGTAATAAAACAACTAACAACTTAAGCTAGCAAAAGAACAAGTAACACAAAGTACAAAGTATATGATCAAGAGAGAGAAGTGGATTCTAGAGGTCAAGATTTCCGGTTATGGCATTGGACTCAAGGTTCTAAGGATTCTAAGGACAAGCTGCGGTGTTGGGGAAAGAATGTTTCACTAATGGAAGCGATTACCGGGTAGGTCTCTCACTTCATTAACCCCGCATCAAACTCCTATTACCGGGTAGGTCTCAAGGGGTTAGAATAAGGAATTCTACACAAACTAGGTACTACTCAAGGGTAAACCCTCTCCTTACCGGGTAAGTCTCGGAATAGGGAAATCTCAAGCAATAATCCTAGCACACTCGATCCAATAGCGGCTTATGAGGCTCACTACTACCTAGAATTCATCTTCTATGGTATCTAAGATCGGAAATCATCGGGTAGATCTCTTCCCTCACTTAGGTTGATAGCATTAGGTGATCCTAAGCTAAATTAGGCTTAATAAACACTAGGATTTAACAACCTAACACCCCAATCATACAGATTCATTAATTAAAGAGCAACAGAAGAATAAATCGGGCTGTTCTACACTAAATCGGCCGATCTATCATGAAGAACAGGGCGATTTTTCTAACTGGTTTGGGTTTCGTGCATACAAATCATCCAAAATTAACATATAAGTCCATTCTATCATCACCCTAGCCATAGCCATCAATCCATCACTCTAGAATCACAATAAACTAGCCAATAATATGCATACCAAGATCCAAAATCATCAAACAAGCATACATGGTGTTCATAGATGGATAATGAAAGATAAACAAGCAAAATCAATAAATCCCAGCTAAATCTAAGTTGTAGCAAGACTTACAAACTCTTAAATGAAGATTCAAAACGTTCCTAACAACCCTTGCAATAGTTCTTCAATCCAAGATTACAAAAATCACTCAAAAGTCACTCAAAACTCTTAAAATGGTGTTCTTTTTCTTCCTTCAATCCTTGAGAGCTTTTCTTCTCCTCCAATCTTTTCCCCCCAAATTGTGAGCTGTGAATGAGAGTGTGGGAGAGGAGAGATCCTCAGCAACAACCTGCAGGACCACTTATATTCTCCACCAAGAGCAAGGCCGGACAAGAGATCGTGGGACACGTGGCTTAAGATGTCAAAGGCCCAAAAATCGACCTAGCTAATTAAATCGGCCGAGTTAGCTGCTAGTTGGTCCGATTTTCTTCAGCAGAATCATGCTATGATCGTCTAGCCATGAGTTGCTCCATTTCTTGCACCAATAGTGGTCTTTGTGTCCTTTGTTGCTCCAATTATGCTCCTCCAAAGCTTTGGATGTGTACCATCATGAGGCTTGGCCCTTTAATGTATCGGTTAATGTCCAAAAGACCCCCGAAATACCTACAAAGCAACGCACAAGTCCGTGTAGACGTCTATCTCGACAAAATACGTGATTTGAGTGCAAACGTCGCGAATTTGTGCTAAACCATGCATGAATGAGTGATAAATCTATCTAAATGATTACCTAAACCTAAGTCATAAATCGTGTTATCAAAAATACCCCATACTTAAGGTTTGCTCGTCCCCGAGCAAATTCCCAACTATAGACTAAGAGATGACATGATTTATGTATGCAGGAAAATGGCAAAATCTTTTTGGAGTTGTGCTTCTAATATTGGATCACCTTCATAGTCATGTTTCATGGCAATGGACAAGCAATTATGCATCAAATAAATGAAAGCATGGAAAGACAATTACACTTAACTTGATAGCATGCAATGAAGTGTAAAGATGAAGAAGTCAAGATGATCATGAGCATATCCAATCTAAATCACTTAGTCTTACACATATGCAAGTAGGTCATAAGGACTTGTGAAATAGAAGGCCAAGAAACGTTGTGATTAGGCGGGAATTTTCTAGGCTATGTGATGCTAATCCGGGAAAGGAACTAAACAACCACAACTTCACATTTCTTTTCCACTTCCCTCAAGTGTATATTTTTCTTCATTTTCTTTTCTTTCTTTCTTTTATTTTTGAGACGATGGCATTGGTGTACAAAAGCCGAAACCTTGGTGATTAGCCATCCTCGTGCTTTTTCTATTTTTTCGAGGTGCATCCACACCGGGCACACATACCAAAGCTCGTTAGGACTATCGGTTTATTTGACTTTGGCAAGGCACCAACACCCGATTATGTGAAGTGTACCGAGTTACTTGTCATTTAAACTAACGTCCCCAAACCTATGTTTTTGGCTACACTTTTGCAACAATTTCAGCACTTCGTT
The DNA here is from genome assembly GCA_033239125.1 of Fagopyrum homotropicum. Classification (NCBI taxonomy): domain Eukaryota; kingdom Viridiplantae; phylum Streptophyta; class Magnoliopsida; order Caryophyllales; family Polygonaceae; genus Fagopyrum; species Fagopyrum homotropicum. The sequence goes on from BSWB01000002.1 coordinate 107,098,908, forward strand.
CACATCATTCTTTCATTAACAACTTTACCCCACACTTGCTTTTCACACACATCAACACACTATCATGCTCCTATTCCCGGATGGGTCAAAAGAGGTCAAGTTTTTCATCAATTGAGGTGCTCAAACAATATGATCAAGATGAGAAGTAGAGAAAAATGAATTGCCTTAATCACTCCTAATTGATGTGCAAGAACTAGCATGCAATTTCGACTTTCAATCCTCAATTAAATCAAGGCAAGCATCATAATCACAAGTCATTCATGGAAATCAAGATAAGTATTTCAAGTCCACATATGCATCATCAATTTAACACATAAGGCCATCCATAGCCAATCCACAAGACAAGATTCATCATTAGGGTCATATCCAAGCCTTAGAAGCACTAAAAAATTTTAAAATTTTCTAAATTTTTTGGATTTTTCGGAATATGTATGTACAATGCAAGACATAATGAAACATGTGACAAAATTAAACTATCCTAGATGCTAATCATGCAAATGATCATGAAAACCCCACCCCATACTTAGAAACACATTGTCCCCAATGTGGAAACTAAATAAAGAAGTGAAAGAGAGTCCTCACAATGTAAAATTGGTGATGCTTTGGTATTTCGGTTCACATTGAATGATGATGGTGGATGATCGATCAAGGATGGTAGAGAGCTCTTGATGTTCATTATGATGTCGGAACCCGCGCTTGGCACCGCAAACCGTCCAAGTTCCACGTCCGCTCCACCCATGCTTGATTGAGATCATCACTTTCCTTTATACAGAGGAAAAATCGCCCATTAGCCCAGGAAAATCGGCCGATTTACCCGATGAACAGGCCGATTTTTCTGGGTGCCTTCCTCCTCGTCCATGTGCTTGGATCTTGTACCTTCAACTGGTCCATGAGGATTTCACATGACCTCCAACATCTCGTCACACACGACAACAACAAGATCTAGCACCCAAAAACACAAAAGAAAAACAAAGCACACCAAGAGTGAGATTAAACAAAAGCAAGAAAAAGAAAGGGAAAAATATGTACCAATGGGTTGCCTCCCATTAAGCGCTTCTTTAAGGTCATTAGCTTGACCAAATTTAGGAGCGTTTCAATCAAGGTGAAGCGGGGCAATCACTTCCACCGGGGCTTCCGGGATGTACTTCTTCAATCGATGCCCATTCACCTTGAAGTTACCACAATGATCTCCTCCTATCTCTACCGCTCCATGAGGAAAAACTTTCTTCACCATATATGGCCCCGTCCATCTTGATTTGAGCTTTCCGGGGAAAAGCCGCAGCCTTGAGTTGAAGAGAAGGACAAGGTCTCCTTCACTCAACTCTTTCGGGATGATCCTCTTATCATGCCATCGCTTGGTTCGCTCCTTGTAGATCCGGGCATTCTCATAAGCATCCAACCGGATCTCCTCAAGGGCGTTTATATCAAGCAACCTCTTCTCTCCCGCCTCCTTGAGGTCAAAATTTAGCCACTTAATGGCCCAATAAGCTCTATGCTCCATCTCTACCGGAAGGTGGCAAGATTTGCCATAGACCAACTTGTAAGGAGTGGTGCCAATTGGCGTTTTGAAGGCGGTCCTATAAGCCTACAAGGCATCATCGAGCTTCATAGCCCAATCTTTTCTCGTCCTTGAGACCGTCTTCTCGAGAATTCCCTTTATCTCCCGGTTGGAGATCTCCACTTGGCCACTAGTTTGGGGATGGTAAGGTGTTGCCACCTTATGAGTCACCCCATACTTAGCCAAAAGTGCCCCAAAGTTCCTATTGGTGAAGTGCTTCCCTCCATCACTTATGATCACCCTTGGTGTTCCAAACCTAGGAAAGATCACTCGGTTGAAGAACCGCACCACAACCTTGGCGTCATTTGTAGGAGAGGCGATTGCCTCCACCCATCTCGAAACATAGTCAACCGCCAATAGGATTTAGAGGTTGCCACATGAAGAAGGGAATGGTCCCATGAAGTCCACACCCCACACATCAAATATCTCTACCTCTTGTATGTTGTTCAAGGGCATCTCGTTCCTCCTTGAGATGTTGCCCGTCTTTTGGCAAGCATCACAAGCTACCACAAAGCTTTGCACATCCTTGAACAAGCTTGGCCAAAAGAAGCCCGATTGCAACACTTTAACACATGTCTTGTGTGAGCTAGCATGCCCTCCACATGGCAAGGAATGACAATGGCGGATCACACTCTCTACTTCATCCTCCGGTATGCATCTTCTAAACATTCCATCCGGTCCTCTTTTGAACAAAAGTGGCTCGCTCCAATAGTAATGCCTCACATCTTTGAAGAACTTCTTCCTTTGGGCATATGTCAAACCGGGAGGCACTTCCTCACACACTAGGTGGTTCACAATGTCGGCAAACCATGGCTCACTTCCTCTAGACACTTGGAACAAGCATTCCTCCACCATTTGCAATTGCTCATCCCGGAATGAGTCATCAATCGGGATGTCCTCTCTTCCAAGCTCCAATGGTGGGAGTCTACTAAGGTGATCCGCCACGGAGTTCTCGGATCCTTTCTTGTCCCGGATTTCCAAGTCAAACTCTTGAAGAAGAAGGATCCACCGAATCAACCTAGGCTTGGCATCCTTCTTGGTAAGTAGATAACGGATCGCAGCATGATCCGTGTAGACTATGACCTTCGCTCCAACAAGATATGAGCGGAACTTCTCAAATGCATACACAACCGCTAGCAACTCTTTCTCGGTGGTAGCATAATTGAGTTGGGCATCATCTAGCATCTTGCTAGCATAATAAATGGCATGAGTTCGCCCATCTTTCCTTTGCCCCAAAACAGCCCCAACGGCCACATCGCTTGCATCACACATGATTTCAAAAGGTAAACTCCAATCCGGAGGTTGCATGATAGGTGCTGAGATCAAGGCGTTCTTCAACCTACAAAAAGCCTCAAGGCAATCTTTGGAGAAAACAAATTCAACATCCTTCATTAGTAGGTTAGTAAGGGGCTTAGAAATTTTAGAGAAGTCTTGAATAAACCTCCGGTAAAAACCGGCATGCCCTAGAAAGCTCCTTACCCCTTTCACCGAGGTAGGTGGTGGCAACTTCTCTATTGTCTCAATCTTGGCCCTATCAACCTCAATGCCACGGTTAGACACCAAGTGTCCTAACACAATACCTTCACTTACCATGAAGTGGCATTTTTCCCAATTCAAGACAAGATTTGTCTCCTCACATCTTTGCAATACTAATGACAAGTTAGCCAAGCAATCATCAAAGGAAGAACCATAAACAGAGAAATCATCCATGAACACTTCCATGATATTTTCAATGTATTCCGAAAAGATGGCCATCATACACCTTTGGAAGGTGGCGGGTGCATTACACAACCCAAATGGCATTCTCCTATATGCAAAAGTACCCCATGGACATGTAAAGGTTGTTTTCTCTTGGTCATTGGGGTGGATAGGGATTTGGAAGAATCCGCTATACCCATCTAGGTAGCAAAAATGAGAGAGTTGAGCTAACCTCTCTAGCATTTGGTCAATAAAGGGAAGGGGAAAGTGATCTTTCCTAGAAGCCATGTTCAACTTCCTATAGTCAATACACATCCTCCACCCCGTAACCGTCCTAGTTAGAATTAGTTCATTGTTCTCATTGGTCACTACGGTCATCCCACCCTTCTTAGGTACTACATGAACGGGACTAACCCACTTACTATCCGAGATAGGGTAGATAATTCCCGCATCTAGCAACTTAATGATTTCCTTTTTGACTACTTCTTTCATTATGGGATTCAATCTTCTTTGATGTTCAATAGAGGGTTTATGATTATCTTCCATCATTATCCTATGCATGCACAAAGAAGGTTTGATGCCAACAAGATCATCAATGGTGTATCCTATTGCCTTTCTATGCAGTTTCAATTCATTCAACAATCTATTAAGCTCATCATCATTCAAAGATGCATTCACAATCACCGGATAAGTAGAATTTGAACCGAGGAAAGCATACTTTAAATGAGAAGGAAGAGGTTTAAGATCAAGTTGAGGAGGACCTTTTTCGGTTGGAGACGATCCATACAATGTAGGTTGAGGTGATTGCAAAGCCATGGAAGCCTCCTTAAAGTCCCTTGATGATTGCTCACACTCAAGTGGTTGATGCTGAAAAGACTCAGGAAAATCGGCCCAGGAGGAAAAATCGGACGATTTTTCTGGCAGTGGGTCGATCTGAGTTTCTGTTTTTGCAAAACTGGCTGAAATTTCAGCACAAGGACAAAAATCGGCCGATTTTGCCCAGACAGGCCGATTTTTCTGGCAGTTTTTCTCTTCTTCTAGCACTTCAAATCCAACACTTGGTAGCTCGTCCAATGCATTCAAGGCCTTGATTACTTCATTGCTACTCTCCTCAACTCCTTCTTCCATCAAGCTTGAGCTAAGAACTCTCTCAAACGGATCCTTGAGCAAGATTGAGCTCACAACCTCTCTAGACTCCTCTTCTTCAACTATGTTGAATACATCCTCATCAAGGGTTGGTCCTTTCATCATTGTGGACAGCTTGAACTTGATGTTTTCTTCTCCAATGTTGAAGGAGAGGGTTCCATTCTTGCAATCTACTAGACACCCGGAAGTAGCTAGGAAAGGTCTCCCCAAGATGATAGGAACCGGATAGTCCGCCGAGATGTCCAAAACAACAAAGTCTATGGGCACATAGAACTTCCCTAGTTGCACCGGAATGTCTTCCAAGATCCCAACCGGATGAGTGATTGAGCGGTCCGCCATGTAAAGGGTCATCTTGACCAGCTTTGGCTCTCCTAGCCCAACCTTGTTGCAAAGTGCAAGCGGGATGATGCTTACACTTGCCCCAAGATCACATAAGGCGTCATACTTCACTTCTCCTACTCCGATTAGCACACAAAAGGATCCCGGATCCCTTAGCTTAGGAGGCATCTCCTCCTTCATCGTTTGAATCAACTCCGAGGATCTCTTTGTCATCCTTATCTCCCCATACTCTTCCAACTTCCTTTTGTTGGAGAGTATTTCCTTCAAGAACTTGCCATATGCCGGCATTCCTAATATAGCATCCATGAACGGAATGTTAATATGCAATTTAGACATTAGTTCAAGGAACTTACCAAAGTGATTGTCCAAGCGAGCTCTTGCTCGTGATTGAGGGAACGGTAGTGGTGGCTTATATGGAGGCGGTGCCACATAGGTTGGCTCTACATCCTTGCTCTTGCCTCCATCTCCTTGCAAAGTCTCTTCTTCATTCACCACTTGCTTCCCTTTAGTATTCTCCTTGGGCAAAGGATCCTTCATGCTTAACCCACTCCTTGTTGTAATAGCCAACACATGGCCTCTTGGGTTTTCTTCGGTTCTTCCGGGAAGCTTTCCCGGATCTCTATGTGCTTCACCCGCCTTTTGGAACACTTGTGCTTCCAAAACCTTTTGAGCCTTGGAAATTGAAATCACGGTGCTCTCAAGACCACTCAACCTTCCAAGCAATTGCTCAAACATCATTTCGGTTCTATCTTTTGGAGGTTGAGTAAATCCGGGTGAAGGTTCTTGTGAAGCTTTTGGTGGTGGAGTTGTGCTTGTGGAAGCGGGAGGGTTCAAGGCTCCATCCAGGTTAGAGTAGGAAAACCCAGGATGGTTATGGTTGGGCCGGTAATTGTTGAATTTCCGGTTGTTGTTGAAGTTCCTTGGGCCTTGGTAGTTGTTGTAGTTGCCCCTTTCCATATAGTTCACATCCTCCTCCTTGGAAGATAAGTTAGCTTGTGGAAGCACTTGAGGAGTTGCTTGATTCTTCAAAGTTGTAGCACATAACTCCCTCAAGGACTTCAACTCATTGTTGATGGCGTCAAGCTTGAAATTGCTCATGGTGACCTCACTCACCTCATATGCTCCAGCCTTTCTCCCTTCACTCTTCCTATGGGAGTATTTCTCAATCACTAGAGCTTGTTTCTCTACAAACTCCCAAGCATCATCCACATGCTTCTCCATGAAAGTCCCACCGGAAAAAGATTGAAGCTTGAATTGGCTATCTTCATCAAGTCCCTTGAAGTAGATCTCCAACAGCTCAATTTTCGGTATGCCATGGTGTGGACAATCTAGGAGAAGGTCTTTGAATCTCTCCCAAGACTTGAACAAGCTCTCTCTATCCTTCATCACGAAGGCATTGATCTTCCCTCTTAATTCGGTAGTCTTGGAAGGTGGGAAGAACTTAGTCAAAAACTCGGTTGTCATCTCCTCCCAAGTACCAACTCGCCCTTGTGGAATAGATTGATACCAAGCTAAGGCTTTGTCCTTAAGAGAGAAGGAAAATGCCCTAAGCTTATGGTTGTTGCTCTCCAGTCTTGGCGGTCTAAGAGTCTCCATCAAAATCTCATAGTTCATCAAGTGTTGATGAGGGGACTCTCCTTCCATCCCTCCAAATTGATTATGCCGGGTCATTTGTAGAACTTGAGGGCGGAGCTCGTAGTTGTGGGCTGCGGGATCTCCTAAGTTCACACCCGGACGATGTGCTCTTTGTGCCGGATCCATACGTCTCCCCAAAGTTTGTGGCTCTTCGATAGCAATGGGTACAACCCTAACATTCGCCGCCGGCTGCGGTTGTGGTGGTGGAGGAGGTGGAGGTTGTTGACGATTAAGCTATCCTTGAACAAGGGCTTGCCTAATCTCATCAATCTCCCTCCTAGTTGCCTCTTGCCTCTCATTTGCAAGTCTCCTCTCTTCCTCCAATAGCTCATCTCTTAGCCTCATTTGCTCTAAGGCTTCATCCAATTCAGCTTGGAGGTCTCTTCCGGCCATCTCTTTCCCCTTTTTAATGCTATTGGATCTATATCTAAGGGTTTTCTCCGGTTCGGGATCGAATGGAGCTAAATCCTTGCCACGAGATCTTCGCATGCACCTAAAGAGTAAGTGATGTCCTGAAAAGAAAAGACACACACCAAAGAGAGATCAAAAGCAACAAGAAAGATCTACACTATAAACAATCACAAAATGACTCAATCTAGACCTAGTCCCCGGCAACGGCGCCAAAAACTTGTTACGCTCAGGATATGTGTGATATGTGTACGCAATAAGCTTTAAATTTATACTCGTTATATTTATCCTAACTCCTAGCGAACCCGCAGTGTACGGGACGTTTGTAGTAGGGATAGTATTCCGAGGTCGAACACAAAGACTAAGGTGAAATCGAGTCAAACAATGGTTATAGATAGTGTAAATCTAGGCTAAGACAAGATGAGGAACAAAGAAAATGGGAAAACTCAATGTTTTGGAGGTTTTTGTGGTGATCAAACAAAGATCACAAAGCAAGAAAGGTAATAAAACAACTAACAACTTAAGCTAGCAAAAGAACAAGTAACACAAAGTACAAAGTATATGATCAAGAGAGAGAAGTGGATTCTAGAGGTCAAGATTTCCGGTTATGGCATTGGACTCAAGGTTCTAAGGATTCTAAGGACAAGCTGCGGTGTTGGGGAAAGAATGTTTCACTAATGGAAGCGATTACCGGGTAGGTCTCTCACTTCACTAACCCCGCATCAAACTCCTATTACCGGGTAGGTCTCAAGGGGTTAGAATAAGGAATTCTACACAAACTAGGTACTACTCAAGGGTAAACCCTCTCCTTACCGGGTAAGTCTCGGAATAGGGAAATCTCAAGCAATAATCCTAGCACACTCGATCCAATAGCGGCTTATGAGGCTCACTACTACCTAGAATTCATCTTCTATGGTATCTAAGATCGGAAATCATCGGGTAGATCTCTTCCCTCACTTAGGTTGATAGCATTAGGTGATCTTAAGCTAAATTAGGCTTAATAAACACTAGGATTTAACAACCTAACACCCCAATCATACAGATTCATTAATTAAAGAGCAACAGAAGAATAAATCGGGCTGTTCTACACTAAATCGGCCGATCTATCATGAAGAACAGGGCGATTTTTCTAACTGGTTTGGGTTTCGTGCATACAAATCATCCAAAATTAACATATAAGTCCATTCTATCATCACCCTAGCCATAACCATCAATCCATCACTCTAGAATCACAATAAACTAGCCAATAATATGCATACCAAGATCCAAAATCATCAAACAAGCATACATGGTATTCATAGATGGATAATGAAAGATAAACAAGCAAAATCAATAAATCCCAGCTAAATCTAAGTTGTAGCAAGACTTACAAACTCTTAAATGAAGATTCAAAACTTTCCTAACAACCCTTGCAATAGTTCTTCAATCCAAGATTACAAAAATCACTCAAAAGTCACTCAAAACTCTTAAAATGGTGTTCTTTTTCTTCCTTCAATCCTTGAGAGCTTTTCTTCTCCTCCAATCTTTTCCCCCCAAATTGATGAGCTGTGAATGAGAGTGTGGGAGAGGAGAGATCCTCAGCAACAACCTGCAGGACCACTTATATTCTCCACCAAGAGCAAGGCCGGACAAGAGATCGTGGGACACGTGGCTTAAGCTGTCAAAGGCCCAAAAATCGACCTAGCTAATTAAATCGGCCGATTTAGCTGCTAGTTGGTCCGATTTTCTTCAGCAGAATCATGCTATGATCGTCTAGCCATGAGTTGCTCCATTTCTTGCACCAATAGTGGTCTTTGTGTCCTTTGTTGCTCCAATTATGCTCCTCCAAAGCTTTGGATGTGTACCATCATGAGGCTTGGCCCTTTAATGTATCGGTTAATGTCCAAAAGACCCCCGAAATACCTACAAAGCAACGCACAAGTCCGTGTAGACGTCTATCTCGACAAAATACGTGATTTGAGTGCAAACGTCGCGAATTTGTGCTAAACCATGCATGAATGAGTGATAAATCTATCTAAATGATTACCTAAACCTAAGTCATAAATCGTGTTATCATTGATGGTAATGATGTAATATCGACACGGACTACGAGGATGAAGGAAAACGCGGCTTTTGAATAGCCTCGAGCGAAATTGATGGTGAGCGAGACGAAATTGGTCTCATAGACGGTTGAGTCGCGATGCACGAGACTGAAGGAATGTTGAAAGGGTACCTGAGGCATTCGAGGGAGAGCCGTTGCGAGTTCAAGTCCGGATCTGCGAGAAAAACCGGCTGGTCAAATCTGGTATGGAGACGACGGTGGTGCCTTCATTGGACGAACGACAACAACCCTAATCATCGTTGAATTGCCCTTGCTCGCCATTGTAGTCATTTCACAAATAATCGGTTATTGAACGATGATAGAAGATGGAAGATTTGAATGAGAGATTTTAGGGCAATATAAGGTAACAAATCTTTTTATATATAATAATGGAGCAAATTAAGTGAAAATTGATTTTCACGTGCAGCCAATTCCCCACTCTCATTCTAATTTGTTTTATTTTTATTTTTTTTCCCTATTTATTATGGTTAATCTTGACCATCTATTACTCTAATCTTACGGATTAGATTTGTTCTCATTGTACACTATAAGGGTTGTTTACATGAGAGTATGATTCTATATATACATATATATATATATATATATATATATATATATATATATATATATATATATATATATTAGTTCAAGCGAGGAGAGAGCTTGTAGATAGGAATTAGGAGGGATGTAAGCCATTAGATGAATTTAAATCAAGAGCTCTCACACGCTCATCATTAATTGCATTTTTGTAAATTGACTTAGAATCTGGAAAAATACCCTTACGTTCAAAATAGTCATCGTTGTTCATACTTTTATATGTCATTGTTCATGTTTTTATACATCGGTGTTCATAATATTTTTATTCATCAAAGTGTCATGTCCATTTATTCTTTTGTGTTCATTTTATAATGCATAGATGTTCATTTACAGTATATAACCACATAAAATAAAAAAAACTCATCAGAAAACGTTAAAAGATGATCATAATATGTTATGTATGTATCAAAGTTATAGATAAGTCATTTGTGTTCATACTTTTATACATCATTGTTCATGTTTTTATTCGTCAGTATTCATACTTTTTTATGTCATTGTTCTTGTAAATATTATAAACTATTTTTCTATAAGGCATTTTGCCAAACAGTTTGCGTGCACACTAAAAGGAGCATATAGATTATTCAATTGGAGCTATTAGACCAACTCAACATATGTATATACATGTATTTTCTCAATCAAACTTATCATGCACAAAATGATTCAAACAAATTTGATTTCCAACACAAACATCAATCATAATGAAACCTAAACTTTAATAATGGAAATCTAAACAACGAGAGTAAAATTCGAAAAAACAAAACCTGAATCGTCTTGTATTCTTTTTTATTTCACATTTTTTTATGTAATCGATCTCTGGATATTATAATCACGATTAGTTTAAAAAAAATGAATATCATATTATAAACACCATAACTGTAAAAAAAAATGAATACATACTTGTAAAAAAATGAACATCATATTTTATTAACACGATTTGAAAGAATAGCATAATTTTCAAAAAAAAATCCGAAAAAATGTTTTTAAAAAAACACAAAAATAAACAATTAATGTTAAAAAATGAACCGTTAGTGTTGGGAAAAATGAACATTTATTTATAAAATATGAACAATACTTATAAAAATATGAACACCAATTTTTATTTACAAAAAGAAAATCTGGAAAAAAAAACGGTGATGTGGCATGCCACATGTCACCACCCCGACTCTCCTTATTTCTATCTACAACGGTCCTCCTCACCGGAACCGGACCCTATATATATATATATATATATATATATATATATATATATATATATATATATATATATATATATATATATATATATATATATATATATATATATATATATATATATATATATATATAACTGATAAAACAAAAATATAATTGAGCTAGCAACTTTAATGAGATAATTACTTAACAACTTTGATGAGATAAGATCGAAATTATCGATTTTATTAGAATAACTTAGAATGACATATGTGATTATCAAAAAAAAGTATTTAATAATTTCTTATTTAAAATTAATTTGGTCGTTGCGTGAAACCCCCGATGACATGTGGCTAAAAAGTTTAACAACAATACATAATATAATAAATAAAATAAAAATTAAACTAATTTGTTATGTTAACAAAAATACTTTTATTATTATTTTCAATTTGTTTATCTTATTTATATATCGTTAAACAAAAAGTCTATTTACCAAATATAAAGTGTATAATTATAAAATTTTTTCTTAAATAAAAATCGACAAATAAATGAGAAAGTACTACATAGGGTGCGTTTGGTGAACGAGTTTATTGTGAGATGAAATTGAAGTTGAAGTTGAAGTTGAGGTTGAAGTTGAGGTTGAAGTTGAAGATGAAAAATGAGATTGAAGATGAATGTGATGAAATAAATATAGTTAGTTTGGTAGGAAGAGAATTATTGTGGGTATGAAGACGGTAAAATTACGAAAAAAAGATACGTGATAAAAAAAAATTAAAATATTGTAGTATTTGTATTTGATGGCATTGAACATGTCTTTAACAATAAGAAATATATACCCACTCAAAATCATAATTCAAAGTAATATAACACTTAACTAAAATAAAACAGAGTAAAACAAAAGTCCCACGTAATTAGGAGAAAATCATTGGCTCCCTAATTAGGATAAATTCACTAGTTTAAAATCAATTGAGAGTCTATACTTCAAATTTGAAGAGAATGTGACGAAAAGCGATGAATATCGAACGAATTTGCGAGCTTCATGCAAGTCGAAGTGAAAGTAAGACAATGATTTTGAAGATTGAAGATTGGATTTACAATTCCATCGAAGTGAAGGCAAGCTCCTGGATTTACAATTTTAGGGATTACAGCCTCATCCTATGCAAAAGTGGTGTGTGTGTGGATCCACTTGTCGATTTTAGATCCACTTGTCGATTTGTTTGGATCCGAATCGAATTAAAAAAAGGAGAGTGTGAGGAAGTAGTGAAGAGACAAAGCTTGATATGAGTAGGGATGAGAAAAAGGAGAGTGTGAGGAAGTAGTGAAGAGACAAGGCATTATAGAACCAAGATGAGGATCGACGAATTAGAATAAGGGAATTTAAGAAATTGCTTACCGGAGGGTTCTTCACATATTGATTTTAGGGATAGAAAAGTTAATTCCCTAGCCTTCATCCCCTTAAGCTTGTGGGTAGAGGTTGAAGATTTTCAATAAATTTTTATACCCTTCAATCGATTAATACCCAACTTCATCCTCATTGCTCTCAACCGAACACTAAAAAGCAAGTTTAGAAAAAATTCATACACTTCAATCGGATAAAACCATGATGCCAAACGGAGCCATAAAATGGCTCGAGACTTTGTCAATATAGTACAGGGTTACTATTGGGGCGGACATCTTGCTAACACATGCGGAGTCCACCCTCGCGCCAAGAAGGAGGCGCAGGCGGAGTCTGCCTGCGCCTGGCTTTGTGCGGAGGCGAATTGCGCGTGCCTGCACCTCCTTCTTGGCGTTACTCGTCCAAAAAGATCCGTTAGAGAGCCGTTGGAAAGTAGTCGTTGGAAACTAGCCATTGTAAATTTACGAGCCTATGTATTACATGCCAAATCATTTTACTATTCACATCCGAAATCACTACAACATAAAGAAACAAATCCGTTAAAATGTCGACGTTTTCCGACGAAGGCGATGTAGAATCCGATGGTGAAAGCTGTATTATGCCGTTCGAAGTTGATAAATATAGTGACCCGGAAGAACTTCTCGCACAACTTGAAGTAAGTGTACAAACTCATTTATATTTTACTTTTAGACAATATTAGAATAGAGAATCGGAATTGTAGAATTAGTCGGAATAACTTTAGACAATGTTAGAATAGAGAATCGGAATTGTAGAATTAGTCGGAATAGCTTTAGACAATGTTAGAATAGAGAATCAAAATCGTATAATTAGTCGGAATAGATTTAGACAACGTTAGAATAGAGAATCGGAATTGCAGAATTGTCGGATAGTTTTAGACGTGTTAGAATAGCAAATCAGAATTGTTGAATTAGTCGAATTAGTTTTACTCATTTAAGAATATAATATGTTTATTTTAGATATAATACTCTATCTTATTTTCTTTAGGATCTTATGGAATTTTCTCGTGCAATCGGTACCGACTATTCGTCAAAATTTGAGATCCGTAGATATTTTGCGGATAGAGAAAACTTATTGGGTTGGGCTCGGTATGTGGCAAACTCAATGAATATGGTGTTGGTCATTAAAAAATCATGGTTGGTTAGAAGGGGTTTTTATATCTTACAATTGGCATGTGATAGACACGGAGGACCTAGAAAAGAGAAAGACGTTGATCCCGATCATGTTCCAAGTTCTAGCCGGGAAAAAAACTTGAAGAAGTGTATGTGTTTGTTTCAACTTGAGGGAACGCAAATTGGAGAGGCAAAATGGACAGTGATGGTTGTATGTGGAATCCACAACCACGTAATTCTCTCGGTGTTAAGGGGTCATGCATATGCAGGACTAGAGGTGTCAAACGGGGCCAACGGGTCGGGTTCGGGTCGGGTCACAACAAGCTCGGGTTGAAACGGGTCGGGTCAAAAAAAGGCTTGGTTCATAACCGGATTGGTTCGGGTGGGGTCGGTTTGGGCCGGGTATCGATTATTCGGGTTATAACGGGTTATCGGGTAGCCCCGGTTCTCGGGTCATAACGAGTCGGTTTAGCTCGGTTCTAGATAGCGGTGTCAAACGGGGTCAACGGGTCAGTTCGGGTCGGTCACAACAAGCTCGGGTTCAAACGGGTCGGGTCAAAACAATCCCTCTCTTTTTAGCGGTTTGTTTCGGGTCGGGTCGGTTTGGATCGGGTATCACTTGTTCGGGTTCAAATGGGCCGGGTCAAAACAATCTCTCTTTTTAACGGTTTGTTTTGGTTCAAGTCGGTTTAGATCGGGTATCAATTTAGGTTAATACCGGTTTGGATCATGTTCAATTAATTTGATTATGATCAATAACCGGCATATCGTTAATATAATTTTATATCAATCAACTATTACGTTTAAGTAAACTAGTGGGAAACACTATATATATATATATATATATATATATATATATATATATATTATTTGATACTTTATTTGAAAGTAACATTTTATTCGAATGTAACTATTTATCACTTTTCATGAAATCGGATAATAATCCGTGGATAATTGGTTGATCTATTTGATCCAAATTATAAAATATTGTATTTGAAAACGATTTTAGTCAGATCGGATAATTATCCGTGAATACTTGGGTGATTTGTTTGATCGGAATGATTTTAGCATGATCCATTTAATTAAAAATGACTATAATCGGATCTGGATATCCGACTGATCCATTTGATCCATGTATCTAATGTGACTGATCCATTTGATCGATACACCTAATGTGACATATCCATTTAATCCATATATTTTTTTTCATATTTTGTTTGTTATAAAGTGTACAATAAAATATAATATATTATAGTTAATTAGTCACATAACTTAATTCAAATGAAAGTGAAAACCGTATAATTGATACAATTTTTTTTAAAGAAACTTATTTTTAAGACATCTTTTCTCCAACAAGGTCAAAAATTAATACTTCAAAAATGTCGTCATATATACTTATACAATTATACTATGTATTATGTAATATATATATATATATATATATATATATATATTTTAATACTTGTATAGGAAATAGAAAATTAAAGTTGGAAAATAATTCTGATAAGTAATTAGTAAACTATAAGTTAAAATTAAAATTTATTTTAATGAGTTAAAAACATTATTACCATACATTTATCGTGTCGGAGTTGCAGAATGTCATGATAGACTTATAGTTATAGTATGGAATATGTAATATGTATTTATGTATATATAGACAATATAATGAATAAAAAAAATATCTTTAAAGTTCCAATTCTTAAAAATTATAGTATGAATTATGTATTTATGTGAAAAACGATTTTAGTCGTTTGAATAATTATCCGCAAATATTTGAATGATTTGTTAATCGAAATGATCTTTAACTAGATTTGGATATCGAACTTATAGAATGGGTTATGTAATATGTATTTAATATGTTATTATAGACTTATAATATAAACTTATAGTATGGATTATGCCATTATATACTTATCGGGTTACTTCAGGTCGGGTTCCTTCGGGCCAGGTTAATTCGGGTCGGGTTACTTTGGGCTATCGGGTTACTTTGAGCTACCGGGTCAATTTGGGTCGGGTTACTTTGGGCCGGGTTATATCGGGTCGGGTTATTTCGGGCTATCGGGTCACTCGGGTCGGGCCACTTCGGGCTATCGGGTTACTTCGGGTCGGGTTATTCGGGTAATCGGGTCATTCGGGCCGGGTTACTTCGGGTCATTTACTAATTCGGGTTAAATCGGTTTCAAGCGGGTCGATTCCGGGCATTCTGTTTTTTCAAAATTTTCGGGGCCAGGTCGGGTTCGGATTCGGGTTCATCGGGTCGGGTTCACGGGTCGGGTCAACTTTTGACAGCTCTATGCAGGACGCTTGACTACCAAGTAGAGCCGAAAGATGGAGGGTGAATTGGGTTCCGGCTTAAAACCGAGAAATATTTAAAGTCCGTGAAATTAGAGGATCTTGACAATGTCACCTCCATCCGGCAAGTTTACAACACCGGTTTGAAGATTAGAATGGAACAAGCTGAAGAAAGATGATCATTACAAAAAAGCACTTCATAATAAGTTGCTGGTTAATTCGAAGATAAATGAGGGGTGCAACACTTTATACATTGACGGAACGTGGATATTATGTGATCACCAGGAGAAGTCCGACTCCGATGAGGTGGTTGATTTCTTTATCTCACATCCTGATTCGAGGCATTTGCTCAGTATGTTTTCCTATGTTATTGTGATGGACTCGACATATAAGAGCAACAAGTAAGTTTCAAGGCACATTTTTACTTTATTTCCTACACTCATTCATCTTTTCCTATAAAATTTGAACTTAATCGTTGCTTTGTATTACTTCTAGATACAATATGCCATTGTTGGAGATCGTATGCATCACTAGTGTTACTCCCCAAATCCGTAGGACTCGGGGTGCTACGGGCTAGGATCTCACAATGGATCCTGACCCTAGCCTGACAACAAATTCAATGGATCTTACAACAAGGCACAAATAAATATAAACCATATCCATAAAACAATAAAGATATATATCAAAACATATACAAAACCACAACCAAGTACAAAACGGCAACATCATACATATGTATACACAAACATCCCCAAATAAAACCCATACGCGTCCTAATGTACGGAAGCCCTCGGCTGATCACCCCACCGGATCAGTCTGCAGTCCTCCTATCATGCAAAGCATCTACAACACGGTATAAAATCGTTAGCTAATAGTTCATGAATAAGAATAAAAGTAATAACACATAACCACATCATCATATGCAATGCTCACACAATATCCATATATTATCTTCATTACGTTATACCATTACTAATTCAACTTATTTTGTGACACGAAGAGCACCCAGAACCTCGCCTCTGTCCCCTTTCACCACACAGGTTTGGAATAGGTGATCAATCTTCACCTCCTGGTGGACTGGTCGTAGAGAACCCCCTTCGCTCTCGACGAGCTTAGACAAGTTGCCACCGCTCGGTTATAATACACTTGGGCCAATTAATAAACATATAGGGTCGTCCTAGTCCGGTTAGGTTATCAGTGCAACATTCATATGCACAAACACCACTATCACGATCACTCAAACTCATAAACGCCAGCTAAGTAATCCCGAAGGACTTACTTGTCACAAGGTAGTCCTATACAACCTTGGTCGCATTTTTCCCTTGAGGAAACGATCAGTGACTGTATAAACAAGACATACAATATCAAACGTTGGTCAAGGCTAGGAGATTCCACCTCCTGGACCCCAAGATCATACCAGATCACAAGCCATAAACTAAACCTCGATAACTCAACACAACTCACAAATGCCTAAGGTATTTCTCACCATACAACATCATCAACCTCAACATAACAACACTGACAATAACATATGGGAAAGGAAGGACACATACCACACTTGGTATGTCCTGGACAAAGACGCACCTGCGGAAACAAAAAGGCGCATGAGCGGTGACAAGCCGCGACTGCGGTGATTCACAACCGCAAGGCGGCACTGGCAGGGCGCGGGAGCAGCTAACACAACACAGGGAGATCTTCTGCTTTCCTTCGATTTCTCGTTCGACCTACTCCTCTTATAAGGTGCCACAGGCAACCAACAACATATACACATACACATACACATCGTCAATGTCCAGGAGGTCGTGCACAAGATCAACTTGTGGGAATTCATCACTAAGGAAGAAGGAGGAGGAAAGAAGGAAAAAAGAAAGGAGGAGAGAGAAGGGAAGCTTACCACTGTTGAACAGGCTAGGAAGCAACGTCTCACACTCTCCTCTATAGCCCAATCACAGCACAACCTCATCATCATTATATCAGCCATCAACATACAACAAAACTTCACAAAGCTTCACTTGAAGAATTCCAAAGAAGAACCAAGAGAAGAAGAGAAGGAAATGAAGAGAACGTGAGGAGATGAGGTCTGGAGAAGGAGATGGAAAACCCTCATCAGAAGAGAGGTAAAGAAACTTAAAAGGGAAGCAAACGGAAAATAAAGACAGTCAAAGAAGGCGGCACCCGACATCAAAACCAAGGGGGTGGGTTATTAATGCCGCGGGGACGGCACCGCACCTGCGGCATAGCTGAGGCGTAGGGGCGGGGTCATTATAAGACTAAGGACATTACATCAGATACTCCTAAAAACAAGTTTTGTCCCAAAACTTGAACAAAATCCAAATCCTCTCGGACCCATATGTTGAGGTATACAACTCTCACTATCGGATGTATCACATCTCCGCTCATAAGGTATCAATCTCTACACCTCTATAACCTCAAAGCACAAGCATGGAAGAATCATCCACTCCAGTAACATAATCAAGATTAATATCCAACGGCATAGAGGAAAATCATCTCTAGCCAACCTATAACTACAACACAATATCATGGAGGAAAATCATCTCTAGCCAAATCATAATCACATCTCAAGGGCATGGAGGAAAACCATCTCCAGCCAAACCATACTCATAATGCAAGGGCGTGGAGGAAAGCCATCTCTAGCCAAACTAAACTCGTATCACAATAGCATGGAGGAAAACCATCTCCAACTAAGCTGAGGAAGAACCATCTCCAGCTTTAACCACAACTCATGATAGCATACAAGATCTAACAAGATCGTACAACACACATCATAGCTAGCACAAAAACATATCAAAACACATAAACACATACTCACCAAGATGACACTTAGATCTACTCATCGATCCTACAGGTGCATTTGTAGAACCGGTAGGTGATATAAATAAGATAAATAATACTCTAGAAAGGGGGGTTGAATAGAATATGGGAACTTTTAGCAAACCAAATCTCAAGGCCTTGAAACTCCTTTCAAGGGCCTTGATGTCAATCTATGCTACTAGTGAAACTTTGATTTCAAGGGCTTTGAAACTCTATTTCAAGGGCCTTGACTTCTTGCTCCTGCAAAACAAAGTTAGTCACAGTAAAGTATATATGGTGCGGAATTGAAAAGATTGACACGAGGATATGTTTACGAAGTTCGGCTCTAAATAGCCTACTCTCCGTCCCAGGGTATATCCGTAGGATCTAACTATCTATTATCATCTTCAAAGAGTCCTAGATACAAACTAGAAGAAATTCCCTTCTTCTCTCACTTGTAGCCAATGCTACGATCTAGCTCCAACTCTTAACCTAGCTATAATAGCCTTGTTACTTCACAGAGTAACACACTCTAGTATAACACTATTTAGATCTTCCAATGGAGCTCTAGTGTTTTCTCTCTCTAAGGGGATAAAGCTTTTGCGTGAAATGAGAGAAAGAAAAACAACGACTGAAGATGATTAGGTTACTTAAGGATGCAAAGATGTTTTCCGGTATGAGCTTGTCTTGCTTCTTCGACCATCATCTTCATTTATATCTTCTATGGAAAGATATTCTAGCCGTTGTAGAGATGATCGTTTGAAGATCAATCTTCTTTTCCAAGAAGATCGTAAGGTAGACGTTGCAAGTCTTCAGTCCCTGCGAACACGTTGAGTCTTTTACTCCTTGATCTTCTTGTCTTTCTGTTGGATAAGAGAGAAGATATTTTTGCCGTTTTGTTTTAGAAAATCGTCTAGAAAAGATTCTCTATTCTTCGGTTGAGATCTTCCTGCGGTTGACAAAATCCTTGGTTGATGAGATCTTCTTGTTACAAAATCTTCATCGAAGATCTTCAATTTATTTGAGTCCTTGTTCCGTGCAGCTTAGAGTCCAAGGCCCTTGATCTTGTCCTTTTAAATTTGTTCTTGAATCCAACTTCAAGGCCCTTGACATGTATATATACAACCTTCACTGAATTCAAACCAACCAAATATCTAGAAATTTAATCAAGTATATTGTTAGTATATCCAACTGCTATATTTGTGTGAAGTCTTCCATCATCGACACCTGTAAACCATTTCAATCAAGGTGGAGTTTTCAATCTCCCCCTTGATGGAAGACAACACAAATTTTCGTACCTGCATTTGTTAGTTTAGCAATGCATATGAAAACCTCAAAACTAAAAATACAGAATACAGTATATCGAACATGTCGGATCATATTTCTTCCCCTTTGTCTTTCAATAAGGAAGAAAAAGTTGTCAAACCAGGAAGTCTTAAAATCAATTACAAACCCAAAAACCAATTGTATTTTCAACCCATAGAGAAAAAACCAGTTAGCTTTAAAATTCCTCATAAAACTTCCTCTTTCCTTTAGATGAAGTTTTCTTATAACGCCAATCATCCATTTCAGCTGCCAAACGTCTTCTCTTTTCTTCAGCTCTTCTCTGTTTAATTACTTCATACTCAACTTTGGGCAAGAGCATTGGCTCTTCATGAGTTGGGTACAAAATTGATTTATTCTAGACACGCCTTTCACAATTCATCAGCATATTCTCAACATGCTCTTGAGTATGTTGAGCTACATCTTCAAGTATGGGAAAAATACTTTCCATTGTAGTTAGTGTAAGAGCATTCATCAAATACATCTCATTGACTTTAGCATTAATGATAGCCAGCAACTCGAAATTTGTATCCATTCTCCTTTTGGTGTCAAACTGAAAATCAGCCAATTCACGTTGAGACAAGTTATTTCGTTTTCGCAACCCTCTAACCTGATTTCTGGAGTAGAAGAGGATTTAACTTCTTCATTTGGATTTTGAGTAACTCCTTTTCCTTTTAAAGTCCATGTTCCTGCAAGAGTTTTCTCAATCCCCAGACGTTCTAAGCAATTCTCATCAATTTTGTTGTTAATAGACAGTCTTTCCTCAGAGGATGTATCAATTCTGTAGTAATCAAAGACCTTAGGCAACAAATTTCCAAAAGACAAAGGAATAGATCTCTTGGAGTTAACAGAATGCAGCATATGGTTGAGAATCATATTAGGCACATCTATGGCCACATCACACATAAGTAAATGAATTAATTCCAGAGATTGATCAGTCAACAACTCTCTTGAGTTTGCACGAGGAACTACACATCGAACCAGTATGGTGAACACTATTTTAGCCTCTAAAGTCAGAGAAGTATGAGTGAGTTGACGTGAGTTTGAATTTGGAATCAGAAAATTCTCCTTAGCAATACGAACACTCTCTAATCTTGAAGGATAGTTGAATACTACATCTGTAGGAATTCCTAAAATTTCACTGAGAATAGAAGAAGTGAGTGAAATTGGAGTACCTTTGACTGAAGATTCAAGATTAATACACCCTTTGTCCCTTTTTGTGGTGAGATTAACATAGAATAGTCTCGTGAGCCCTGGAAAAGCAAAATCTCCAGGGTTTAAAACCTTCCAGATAATTGAACTCTTCAGCTTGTCTATGCATGGTATCTTGAGGGTATCGAGAAAGTCAATATCCACCAAATCACACATACAGAGCGGTCGATTGTGAAAACCATCAAGCCAAGATCCGGAAGCTTGAAAATTAATGAACCATGATGAGGGAAGACCAGTAATCTGAGATGCATCCAGCTCTTCAGAAGGTTTTTCTTCTTTAGCGATTGAAGAATTCTGAACAACTTTCTTGTTGGAAGATGGAGGAGCAGATCTCTTGCTTCTGGGTGCCATGAGGAAAGTTTGAGAGAGAAATCAAAAAATTTTGAAATAGGGTTTCTTGTGAAAGGATAAAATGATGAGAAAGTAGGTCCTTTTTATCAGGGATATGACAAAATCTTTGAGAAAATCAGGCTTTTAAAACAAAAATCAAAGTTGTGTCAAATAAAAGGTTTTTAAAAAAAATATTTTAAGAATTAAAATATCTAAAAAATATTAACTCTTAAATGATTTGTAAAGTCAATTTACCCTTTTACTATGTTTCAAGGCCCCTTGAATTTGATTTCAAGGCCCTTGAAATCATCAATTGGGCTGCATGCGTAGGATGATTAAAAACTCGTTTACTCCCCCTACGTTAATGCTTCCTTGTGCAACATACCAAGCTCCAATCTAATAAAATTAAATTGTTCCTCAGGAAGAGGCTTGGTAAAGATATCTGCAAGTTGCAAGTTAGTTGAGATAAAAGAAATTGAAACATCACCTTTTCTTAACATGATCACGTATGAAGTGATGCCTTACATCAATATGCTTAGTCCTTGAATGCTGCACAAGATTTTTGGTTATAGAAACAGCACTAGTATTATCACATCTTATAGGAATACCTCTTAAGTCAAAACCAACGCCACGAAGTTGTTGAGCAATCCAAAGAATTTGAGCACAACAAGCTCCTGCAACTATGTATTCAGCTTCAGCTGTGGATAGGGCAAAAATATTTTGCTTCTTGGAGTGCCAACTGATTAGGGATGACCCTAAGAATTGACAACATCCAGAGGTACTTTTTCTATCAACCTTATAACCTGCAAAATCTGCATCTGAATAGCCAACAAGATGAAACGAGCTTTGACGTGGGCACCGTAACCCTAGATCCTTAGGGCCATTGAGATACCGAAAAATTCTTTTCACATCTATCAAGTGAGACTCTTTAGGATCAGCTTGAAATCTTGCACACATGCACACGCTAAACATAATGTCAGGATGACTAACAGTTAGATACAACAATGAACCGATCATACCTCGATACTCCTTTTGTACTACACTTTTGCCGTTCTTGTCATGATCTAGCGAAAGTGTTGAACTCATAGGAGTCTTTGCAACCTTAGATTGATCCATTTTGTACTTTTTAAGCAAGTCTTTAGTATACTTGCTTTGATTGAGGAAAATTCCTTTCTTTGCTTGTGTAACTTGAAGTCCAAGAAAGAAATTTAACTCTCCCATTAAGCTCATCTCAAATTCCCTGCACATAATATCTGAAAATTCCTTGCAGATGGAATCATTAGTAGCACCGAATAATATATCATCAACATAGATTTGTACTACTAAAATGTCGTTGCCTCTAGTTTTGATAAACAATGTTTTATCAATCAAACCTCTTTTGAAATTGTTTTCAAGAAGATATTTAGACAATCTTTCATACCAAACTCGAGGAGCTTGCTTAAGACTGTAAAGATCTTTATCTAATTCAAAAACATGATCCGGAAATTCATCATTTTTAAAACCAGGACGTTGAGCAACGTAGACTTCTTCTTTTTTTAAGAAGCTATTTAGAAAAGCACATTTTACATCCATTTGAAAAAGTTTTATGCTCATGAAAGATGCAAATGCAAGTGACATACGTATGGATTCTAACCTGGCAATAGGAGAAAAAGTCTCCTCATAATCAATACCTTCTTCTTGGTTATAGCCTTGTGCTACAAGTCGTGTTTTGTTTCGTATGACTTTTCCACTTTCATCCAATTTGTTTTGAAAGACCCATTTCGTGTCAATAACTGATTGATGCTTTGGTCTTGAAGTAAGAGTCCATACCTTGTTCCTATCAAATTCATTTAATTCATTTTGCATGGCAATGATCCAGTCTGGTTCTTGAAGAGCTTGAATGTAGTTCTTTGGCTCGACAAGTGATACTAAAGCGGAGAAGGCACAAAGATTATTTACTTTAGATCTAGTTTGAACTCCAGCATTTGGATCTGAGATCACATTCTCTTGTGGATGATATGAGGAGTGTTGAACTTTTTTCTTTTGACAGATGATGTAGTTCCAAAAGGTTGAGTTGTATATGTTTGACTCGATTCAGGTACCGTTTGTGTATTACCTGTTGTTCCAATCTCAAGGCCTTGAAGTTGGGTTTCAAGCCCTTGAAGTGGAGTTCTGTTGTCACAGTTTCCAATTTCAAGGTCTTGAAGGTGTGTTTCAAGGTCTTGAGGGTTTTCTTTGGTATCTTGAATCTTTTCCTGCATATTCTTTTCTTGACCTTTAGGATCTCCCTCTTCATCTGAAATGTGATCTTCTCTTTGATTCAGATTTAAATCTGCAAAACTCTCACTCAAAATACCATCATTGCTTTCATCAAAAATAATATGAATACTTTCCTCAACAACTTTGGTACGTTTGTTATATACTCGATAAGCTTTGCTATTTGAAGCATATCCAATGAATATAGCTTCATTACTACGTGCATCAAATTTCCCAAGATTGTCCTTTCCATTGTTGTGAACAAAACAAGTACATCCAAAAGGTTTGAAGTATGAAATATTTGGTTTTCTTACTTTAAAGAGTTCATAAGGAGTCTTTTTCAAAATAGGGTGAATTAAACAACTATTTAGAATATAATTTGCAGTGTTCACTGCTTCAGCCCAAACACTTTTTGGCAAATTATTTTCTAAAAGCATTGTCCTAGACATATCCTCAAGAGTGCGGTTCTTGCGTTCCACAACTCCATTTTGTTGAGGAGTTCTAGGAGATGAAAAGTTATGAGAAATACCATATTTTGCACAAAACAAATCGAACTTTAGTTGATCAAATTTTCTACCATGATCACTTCTTATAGAAACGATTGGTAGGTTTTTCAAACTTTGTAACTCCTTACACAATTTTGAAAACTCACATAAAGCTTCAGATTTTTCTCGTAGAAAAAATATCCATGTAAAACGAGAGAACTCATATACAATAACAAGGATATATTGTTTACCTCCGGGAGATTTGACACGCATAGGTCCACAAAGATCCATATGTAAAAGTTCAGTAGGTCGAGAAGTACTTACAGCTTTCTTAGGTTTGAATGAACCTCTTGTTTGTTTACCTTGTGTACATGCCTTACATATGTCATTAACCTTGAAGTTTAGGTTTGGCAAACCACGTACCAAATCTTTTGTAAGTAGCTTCTGCATGGTGTGCATGCTTACGAGGCCAAGTCTTCTATGCCAAAGCCTTGGATCATCAATCAAGGCCTTTAGACATTTTAGCTTAGTTCCTGCAACTCGGTTAGTACTCAAAGAATAAACATTATTACACCTAAGAGCAGTAAGCAATACTTCTCCCGTCTTTATATCTTGAACTTCACATTTTCTGAATCAAACATGACTTTATTACCTTTATCACAAATTTGAGAAATACTTAGCAGATTATATTTCAAGCCATCAACTAAATAAACATCATCAATAAAGTTGGATGAATTATAGAAAATTTTACCAATGTCAATTATGTCACACTTTCCTTTATCACCAAGGGTAATAGTTCCAGATGATTCCTTCTTTAAATCTGAGAATAAAGAACTCTTTCCACTCATGTGTCTTGAGCAACCACTATCTAATATCCATTCGTGCTCCTTTACCTTGGTGATATCCTGCAAAACAACAAACATCAACCTTTCCGGGTCGACCAAATGACATATTTTGGTTCATACTCAGGTTCGATCATGTTTGGTGGTCTAGTACCTTTAGGAACCCAGATTTGTTTGACCTGTTTCCTTAAACATAAAGGATAGGTATTTCTGATGATAAAAGGATCATTTCTTCTATAAGAACATGTAGATTTAACATGACCCTTTTTACAGCAATAGAAACATGTAGGCATATGAATGCTTCCTTTGGCCGTAACAAAAGTGGTGGTAGGTTTTCTAGGAAAGCTCCTATGATACCCTATACCATTTTTGTTAAGTGAAGATTGTTTTTCACCCATCATTCTTTCCAGATTAGCTTTTGAACGAGTGAACTTAATGAGTGATGCCTTCTGGTCTTGACACATTAAAGTCAAATCAACTTTCTCTTTATCTAGATCGATATAGTTTTGATGTAGAGAAGAGAGGTTGTCCTTGAGAATCAGGTTTTCTGATTCCAAGGCCTTGATATTGTCATCAAGTTCTTCCTTTTCTGTGTTAAGATTTTCAATCTCTAGAGACATTTCACTCAATTGTTTGTCTTGTTCATGAAGCTTTTCTTTGAAAGAATTTATCCTTATTCTATGTTCCTTATCACTTAAGATAATATTCTTAAGGAATTGTTTAAGGTCAATCTCAAGTTGAGACAAAATTGTACTTACCATATTGTCGATGTATAGATTTGAGTTATCTTCATGATCGGCCATAAGACACAAGTTTGCTTGTTCTTGTTCATCTTCTGATTCATTTGTCGATTCTGAATCATTCCATGAAGCAACCATAGCTTTCTTCTTTCGATCATTCTTTTTGAAGTTGGTCCTCTTCTTTTGTGGACATTCCTTCACCAAATGATCTGTTTTACCATATTCAAAGCAAGTCAGTACTTTCGTTTCCTTATTAGAGTTAGGAAACTTACCTCGGGGTTTTGATGCTCGTGGAAATTCTCGGTTTGCAGATTGTTTCTTTATCTTGAGAATTCGTGCTAGACCTTTAGAGATCATGGCGAGAGCATCTTCTTCATTATCATCATCACTATTTTCTTCATCAGAAGGTAACTCATCTCTTTTGGATTTTAATGCCAAATTCTTGGAGTTGGATGAGAGTTCTCCATCTTCTTCACCAAGAATCATTTCATGTGTGATGAGGTTTCCAAGTAGATCATCAAGAGGAAGAGTAGTGAGATTTTGAGCTTCTTCAACAACAGTCATCTTTGGTCCCCACTTGGCTTTAGGTAAGCTTCTTAGAACCTTTCTCACTTTTTCTTCATTTGTGAAGGTTTTTCCAGTGAGTCTATATTGTTCACGATCTAAGTGAATCTAGTGAACATTTCTTTGGCTGGTTCATTTGGATTCATCTTGAACAGCTCGTATTGTCTGAGAAAGATGCTAATCTTTGTTTCCTTGACTTGACTTGTTCCTTCGTAAGTGAGAACAAGCTTGTCCCATATTTCTTTTGCACTTTTGCATGATGAGATGCGGTTGAATTCATTAGCATCTAATCCACAGTAAAGTAGATTTATTGCCTTGTAATTCTTTGACACAATGTCCAGGTCAACCTGTGTGAAGTCTGATTCCTCCTTCGGGACTTGGACGCCTTCAACCGTTGTCATTGGAACTTTTCGTCCATTTTGAATAATGCTCCAAAGCTCCATATCCTGGTCAATCATGAACATACGCATAAGTGATCTTCAATGAGCGAAGTTGTTGCCACAGAAGAGTGGTGGTCGAGATGAGGATCTTCCTTGAGAAAATCCACCATAACCTACAGGATTCATGATTAGTCTCACTTATGTTTAAATCAATAAACGTGAGTCTAGCTCTGATACCAATTGTAGAACCGGTAGGTGATATAAATAAGATAAATAATACTCTAGAAGGGGGATTGAATAGAATATAGGAACTTTTCGCAAACCAAATCTCAAGGCCTTGAAACTCCTTTCAAGGGCCTTGATGTCAATCTGTGCTGCTAGTGAAACTTTGATTTCAAGGGCTTTGAAACTCTATTTCAAGGGCCTTGACTTCTTGCTCCTGCAAAACAAAGTTAGTCATAGTAAAGTATATATGGTGCGGAATTGAAAAGATTGACACGAGAATATGTTTACGAAGTTCGGCTTTAAATAGCCTACTCTCCGTCCCAAGGTATATCCGTAGGATCTAACTATCTATTATCAGCTTCAAAGAGTCCTAGATACAAACTAGAAGAAATTCCCTTCTTCTCTCACTTGTAGCCAATGCTACGATCTAGCTCCAACTCTTAACCTAGCTATAATAGCCTAGTTACTTCACAGAGTAACACACTCTAGTATAACACTATTTAGATCTTCCAATGGAGCTATAGTGTTTTCTCTCTCTAAAGGGATAAAGCTTTTGCGTGAAATGAGAGAAAGAAAAACAATGACTAAAGATTATTAGATTACTTGAGGATGCAAAGATGTTTTCCGGTATGAGCTTGTCTCGCATCTTCTTCGACCATCATCTTCATTTATATCTTCTATGGAAAGATCTTCTAGCCATTGTCGAGATGACCGTTTGAAGATCAATCTTCTTTTTCATGAAGATCGTAAGGTAGATGTTGCAAGTCTTCAGTCCCTACGAACACGTTGAGTCTTTTACTTCTTGATCTTCTCGTCTTTCTGTTGGATAAGAGAGAAGATATTTTTTGCCGTTTTGTTTTAAAAAATCTTCTAGAAAAGATTCTCTGTTCTTCGGTTGAGATCTTCCTTCGGTTGATAAAATCCTTAGTTAATGAGATCTTCTTGTTACAGAATCTTCAACGAAGATCTTCAATTTATTTGAGTCCTTGTTCCGTGCAGCTTAGAGTCCAAGGCCCATGATCTTGTCCTTTTGAATTTGTTCTTGAATCCAACTTCAAGGCCCTTGACATGTAGATATACAACCTGCACTGAATTCAAACCAACAAAATATCTAGAAATATAATCAAGTACATTATTAGTATATCCAACTGCTATATTTGTGTGAAGTATTCCATCATCAACACTTGCAAACCATTTCAATCAAGGTGGAGTTTTAAGCATCTATCTCGGCATAACACTCTAGATAGTTCCTCTGGATGCTAGTCTCTATCTCCCATGTAGCCTCATCAGGTCCTCGTCTCGACCCATGTATCCTCAACATAGGAATGTCCTTCGAACGTAGGCGTCTCACATCCTGTTCTAGGACTGCCACTGGATGCTCAACAAACGTGTGGTCTGGCTCGACCACCAAATCATCATAACTGACAATGTGTCTTGGATCTGGTATGTACTCCCTCAGCTAAGATACATGAGACACAGGGTGAACATCCTCTAACCTTGGAGGTAAAGCAAGTTTGTACGCTGCTCTCCCAACTCGATCTAGAATCTCAAAAGGTCCGACATATCGGGGACTCAACTTCCCCTTTTTGGATGTTGAGAGATTTAAAGGTATTTGAAATAAAATAACTAACAACTAATAAGATCTCGACTGGATCTTGTGGATCTCGACAGAAATAAATCTTGATTGGGATCTCGGGAGAGATTTGGTTCTTAGGGTCGAGATTTTGGCCTGCTTGCTTAACTCTCTCGTTAGCAACATTTCTTGGCTCCTTGATCATCTTCACTCTTGTAGGGTCCTTCCACAATATACACCAATGTCACTAAAGAAGACTTAGACACGAGTAGAGTCTCTTTAGATGTGCATGTTGTCAATAAGCTAGCAACCTCTTTTTGGATGG
The DNA here is from genome assembly GCA_033239125.1 of Fagopyrum homotropicum. NCBI lineage: Eukaryota > Viridiplantae > Streptophyta > Magnoliopsida > Caryophyllales > Polygonaceae > Fagopyrum > Fagopyrum homotropicum. The sequence goes on from BSWB01000002.1 coordinate 107,127,402, forward strand.
AATTTGCTCTTGATCGAGTGATAGATCCTTACATGTCATGTCTTGATATAGCCTCCTTCTTGTTCAATGTCTTTGCTCTAGCTCTAGTGATTGGTTCTTGTATAGTTGGTGTTGGGGATGGTTCCTCATCATATTTCACATTGGGGACAATCTAATTTTTAAGTACGGGGTGGGGTATTTGCATTATTTTTGCATGTTTATTTTCACTGCATTGCATTTAGATAGTTAGTTTTCATTTCTTGTCACATGTTTATTTCTTGCATTCTTATTATATGTGAGTGAGTGTGTGTATGTGTGTGTATGTGTGAAATTGTGCTTCTAAGATTGATATGACTCCTATGATGAAGACTTGTGTGTGGATTGGTCTAGGATGAATATTTTGAGCTTAATTTGACTAATGACATACATGAGATTTGATTACTTTGCTAGAATTTGTGTGAAAAATGTGAATTTGCTTTTGTCTAGGCTTAATTTAGTTATGATTTTCTAAACTACATTACAAGTTCTTGCACATTGCATATGGATGATTAAGGCATTGCACTTTATTCTATTTCCTTATCTTGGTCATGCATTTTTTTCCTCAAAAATTGAAAAATATGGCCTCCTTTGACCCATCCGGGAATTAGGATATGTGTTGATTTGAGTGGTTTATTGAAAACAATTGTGGGGTGAAGGTTATGAAGGAGTTTGAATAAAAAAAATGAAAAAGAAATGTGATTAAATGTTGAAAAAAGAGTGAATTGGGACATTGGCTATGAAGATGAGTAACTCGGTGTTTTCACATAATCAGGTGTAACTTTGCCAAAGTCGGATTAACTAGTGTCCCAACGAGGCATTGGTGTGTGCACCCGGTGTGAGGCCCCTTAGAAAACTCTTGAGACTTTCTAATCACCAAGGTTTTGCCTATTGTGCATCAATGTCTTTCCCTCCAAAAAACCTAAAAGAGAAAATCTCTTGAGCATATAAGCAAAAGGTGGATGTTGACCGGAATTCCAATTGTATAGTACTCCTATTCTCGGATTAACACCACATTACCTAAGATCATCCTACCTCTATCATGTTTTTCGGCCCTTCTTCTTGCTAAGACCTTAGGATCTATGTGCACAAGTGTTTGACTTAGTAGTCTAGATTTGATTTCCTCATGATAAGCTTAGACACCTTGAACTTGATTTGATAAAACTTGAATTCCGATGCAAAGTGTGATTATCCTTTTCGTGCCAACTTTGTTTGACCTTGACGTGATATCCCCTTGGCCATGAAAACAACACTTTGAGGGTGATATATGACCAGCATCACTAAGCAAAATATTGTCTTTTTCCTTTGTTTTCACATGCATAAATCGTGTCATCCTTTGTCTTAGGTTTGATTCTTGCTTGGGAAGAAGCAAGAACAAATATGGGATATTTGATAAAATGATTAATACAATAGTTTAGGCATGCATTGAGGTAGATTTTTCACTTTTGTTTGGTATGAATAAGCCTAAGTTTGTGTCATTTACACTTAACATTGTTCACTTTGCAAGTATAGATGTCTACACACGCTTTGGTTGGTTTTTCAAGTAAAATGGTGAAATTCGGGCCTAAACGACAAGACTTGAGGATCAAACCTCGGAGTGGAGCATGCCAAGAGCTCGGGAGAGACACATAAGAAGGTCAAGGAAAAGCCCACAAGTGAGGAGGCAAGGAAACATATTGAGAAAAAGAGCAAATGATGACTTTTTGAGAAATCTCGGGTGAGCAAAAGTAAATCTCGGCCGTGATAGGAATTCAGGATTAAATGCATCCGAGATTGCAAAAGTCAAGAGTAATCTCGTTGACTATCTTGGGCCGAGATTTAGGACATGAAGGCCGAGGTTTACAGAAGCCAAAGACCAACACAGATAGTTCCCCAATCTCGACCCCGATTTTGCCCTGATGTCGGCCCGAGATTGACAACAGATGGGCCGAGATTCCTCTAGATCTGCAACAACCGACAACTTTTCATTAACTTTTCATACCCGACCCTTTCTTTTTAGACCCTAACTAGTTTATAACTCACACCTTGTGCGGGTATATTTATGTAACACCTCAAATCCACAGGACTTGGAATGCTACATTGGGCTAGGATCTCACAATGGATCCTGACCCTAGCCTGACAACAAGTTCACTGGATCTTACAACAAGGCACAAGTAGAGTAAAACCAAATACATAAAAGCTGTAATGATACATCAAAAGTGTTTACAAACACAAAGCGAGTACAAAACATCAAACAAAAACATTTGATACAAAAGATCCCAACCCACGCATCCTAATGTACAGAAGTCCTCGCCTGGTCACACCATCTGGCTCACTCTACAGTCTTCCTAACCTGCAGATCAACTACAACACGGTATACACCATTAGCTACAACAATAGATAAGCATGAAGGTAATAGCACAAACACACATAAACATCTCATACATGCAATGCCACACACATTCATTTATTATCTTTTATTACGTTATTCCATTACTAATTCAACTTCTTTTGTAACATGAGGAGCCTCAAGAACCCCGTCCCATCCAACGTAACCTAGGATTTTTGCATGAGGGTGATCGTCACTCGTCCCCTCCTGTGAGATCATCTTCAGGGCACCTCCTCCTAACCAGTAGGCGGAGACCGGTGGTTACCGCCCGTTATAATACACTTGGGCCATTTAAATGTAATAAATGGTCATCCTAGTCCGGTTTAGGTTATAAATGCACAATCATATGAACACACACAACCATCACAATCACACAAATCCATAACTGAATGCTAAGTAAGTCATATGGACTTACCTCATATACTCGTATCCAATACCACGTCACAGCTTCCCCTTGGGGAAGAAACCAACGCCTGTAATGGCAAGGCACACAACATCATACACTGCAAGGGTTAGGAGACTCGTTTCCATAACCATAACCAACCTACAACCTCAATCTAAACCCCAAGATCACAACAAGCTCACAGATGCCTACAACATAACCTCAACATCAACAAAAGTGCCTAAGGCACAACTCCAACATACAACACATCCTAACCACACTAGCCTAGCTACCAACTAAGCCAAGGCCAAAGGAAAGGAAGGAAGGAAGACATACCAACAAGGTATGCACCAACAGAAGCAAGAGCACAAGGCTGATCCAGTGAGGCGCAGGGGTGGTTGGAGTCAGACGCAGGGGTGGCGAACTGTGCAGAGAGTTGGTCCCGGCTTCTCTTCGATCCCTTTCTCGACTTTCTTCACTTCTTCAATAAACCACAGCAACATATACACATATATACACATATATGATCATCAACCATCCAGGAAAAGATCCAACACAAGCCTAGCTTGTGATCTTAACCTAAAAAGTAAGAAAGAAGCAAGAAAGAAGGAAGGAAGGAAGAGGGATGAAGGAGAAGTGCTTACCACAGCAAGCCCTAAGCTGCACCTATGGAGCATCAGCACGTCTATCACCTCAACACAACACCAACAATCTTCCGCAACATCCTCAAGAGCATCCAAGGCCAAAGCCACACTCAAACTCACAAGATCCCACTCACAAGAGCAAGAAGAGGTCAAAGAAGATCAAAGGGAAAGAAAGAAGAAGAAGAAGAACGTGAGGAGGAAAAGAGAAGCAGAAGAGAGGTAGGAAACCCCTCTTCTGAAGCTAAGGCATGGCTTATAAGAGAAGCCAGCCGCAAAGCACAAATCAAGAGTCAACGAAAGCGGATGCACCATCATAGAACCGCAAGGGCGGCTAGCCCAAGGCGCAGGGGCGCCTAGCCGCTGGGGCGGCCCAGGTGGTGCGCAGGGGCGGCTATCAGGGGTCAAGGCAAGGCTCACTAAGGCTCAGCAAGACTCCTAAGCTTCAAAGACTAAGGCTCTTACATAACACCCTCCTAAAAACAAGTTTCGTCCCGAAACTTGCAAAATCCCAAAGCATCTCAGACCCATAAGACGAGGTAAACTCTCTCCTCAAGAACATCAGGTCATAACCAATAACATTCTATATCCTCAACACAACATGGAGGAATCACAACTCCAGCACAACAACTCTACAAAAGACCTAGAGGAAGATCATCTCTAGCCAAACACTAACCACATCACACTGGCATGCAGGAAAGCCGTCTCCAGCCACAACGTACACATATCACTACTATGCGGAGGAAAACCATCTCCACTCACACTACGTCCATCAAAGGTAGCATGGAGGAAAGAATCATCTCCAGCTAATCCTAACACACATACCATAGCATGGAGGAAAGAACCATCTCCAGCTATACCTATCTCGTACTAGCAACCAAGATCTAACAGATCATATGCACATATCACAACTAGCACGAAAACACGGCATATCACATAAGCACATAACATGATGTTCGTCTCAAAGTGTGCGTGCAAATAAGTTTTAAATTATAAAACTGAAATCAAAGCAAGCGAACCCGCAGTATACGGGTCGGCGTAGTAAAGCAAGAATTCCAGAGTATCGAACTCAAGGATTTGGGGGATCAAATTCAGTTCACAAATTATCGAGCAAATAAAGTATAGAAGCTTTGTAAATATTGGGAAAAAAACAATCCTAAAGATCCAAGTATCCAATTGTGGCAATCGATTCAAGATATTCTATAGATATAAGGACAAAGTCGAGATTGCAAAGGTATAACTAATGTAATGTTATGTACGGTGAAGTTCCAAAACCCTATGTAACTCACCCAAGGACACTCTCTATAAAGGTTGTTGAGGCTGCAATATAGAAAGGATCTAAAGACAAGGATTAATCTCAAATACTCATGCCCAAACCCAAGGAATCAAAGATAAACTAAACGGTTAAGGTTGTGACACTCGAAACCGAAATAGAGGATGTTGAGTCTCACTACTACCTAGAAAAGGTAAGTCAATGCTAGGTTAAAGAAAATCTTTAACTTTGGATTAAAGAAAAAGAAAAGGTCGTAAAACAGGGAAAATTACGGCTAGATCTTGAGATTCCACGGCCGTGGAACTCAAGAACAGACCGTGGTTTAGGGTGTCGATGATGTTTCTCATACTCTCAGGGTCCAATCAACTTACGATCGATATATCATCATCTAAGCCACAACTATCAACCCTTCACCTTAGAATTGCTAAAGGGTTTTAGCCAATAACCATCATCATTGAATCAAATATGAAGTTTAAAAGAGAAAAAGGTCAAAACCCTCGAAATCTCAATAAACAATCAAAGTCAATCTCAAATCCGAATAATAAAGTATTGTGTTCAATGAATTCAGAATAGGGAATAGAAATCCTCACAACAATCTTAAAGAACAATGAAGAACGGGATGTCAATCCGTCTCCAAATGCAAACCCTAAGATAATCTCGAAGTACACAATCTTCAAATCACGTCTTTCTCGGGATCTTCCCTAAGCAATGATTCCAAAATGCGCTGGATGCAAGACGTCCTCAACTTCTCCCTAACGTCGGGGCTCCAAGTCTCGGGGTTGTCATCGTCCGCCCTTCAATGTTGAAGGCTATCGAATATTTGTAGGGATAAAATCTAGGGTTTAAAGACAAAACCCTAAATATTTGGGATGAAAAGAAGTCGAGCCCGCTGGTATCAGAAAATACTCTGGGCCATGTCAGAAGGTATCAGAAAATACTTTGGTGCGTCAGTCGGTATCAGAAAATACTTTGGCGCGTTAGACGGTATCAGAGAATACTTTGGCGCATGAGACGGTATCAGAAGATACTTGGGCGCGTCCTAGCTTCCTTTTATGCTCCTTTTTGTCCCTCTTCAAGGTTTGATCTTTAAATATGTCATTTTTGGTCCCTAATTCGCCAATTTACCTACAAATGCAATAAAACTTTGTGTAGACCTCTATTCTTGCAAAGTAGTTGTATATAACCATAAATGTGATGAATGTATGTCTATGTATGCAAAATAAAGGGAAAATCTATATAAATACATGCCTAAAAATATGTCTTAATTCATGTCATCAAAATACCCCATACTTGCCTCTTGATTGTCCCTAAGCAAGGTTCAAACTTAAGATACAAGATGATATGGATTATGAATATGCAAAAACAAAGAAAAACCACAATATTTTGGTTGTGCTTCTATTCATCGATCACCCTCAAAGAATTGCTTCATAGATAATAACAATAATCATATGGTCAAAAGGAATTATATCATGGAAAGGATAATCACACTTTGCAAGAAAATCATAACATGCATCATAACTCGCAATATATCAAAATCAATCATGAGAAATCCAATTTAGACCACAAAGCCAAACAACAATTCAAAGATCTTAAGGTCTTTCAAGTAAAGGTCAAGAAACGTGAATAGGTGGGACTTTCATAAGGTAATGTGGTGCAAAAATCCGGGAAAAAGGAACAATACAACACAACTTTTTCTTTAACAACTTGAATCAACCACCAATTAGAGTTTTGCTCTCCCTTTTCAGCACAAAATTCTTTTTCGACTTTACTTTTTGGAAGTATGGACAGCGGTGCACAAAAACCGAAGCCTAGGAGATCGGCATTTCTCAATTTTGAGATGCCTCAAACCCTTGATGCACATACCATAATCCGTTAGGAATATCGTTCAATCCAACTTTGACAAGACACAAACACCCGGCTATGTGAATGGTGCCGAGTTACTCATCATCATGATTGACTTCCCCAAACCTATTTTCTATACTTTGAATACACAATTTTCTCTTTCATGGCCCTCCCACATCAAACATGCCAAAATTACACTCTTCCTAATTCCCGGATAGGTAAAGGAGGCAAAAATTTCATTGAAGGGCTAAATGAATAAAGAAGAAGCAAGAAAAATCGAGGTGCCTTAATCATTTCAAAAAGATGCGCAAGAACTTATAATGCGGTTTCAACCTTCAATACTCAACATGATTTAGAATGAAAGAAAATTATCATTCATGCATGAAATTCTAACAAAGTATTTAAATCCCAAATATGTCATAAATCAATTCAAACATATAAAAATTATCATAGCTATACTACAAAACAAAATTTATCATAGAGATCATATCCATCATAGAAGCATAAAAATTTTAAAAATTTTAAAAATTTTCAACATCAAAAAGTGCAAGACATAAAACATGCAAATTGTATTGCAAATTCCTCCACCCCATACTTAAAACTCACATTGTCCCCAATGTGAAGAAAAGAAAAGATGGAAAAGAATACTCACAATGTAAGATGATGAATCCTTCATCGTGTGATGGTGGTGGGAATCTATTGAAGCTCAATAGGGAATTTTGAATATTCCAATCGGTGTTGAAAAATGAAGAAAGGGAACGTCTTTCCGCCGAATATTTTTCCGAAAAAAAAAAATAATTTTTCCACGGCCTATCGGGAATTTTTATGGCCGTGGTTTTTGGCGTGGAACTTTCTGTTGCTCTCGACATAGCATTGCACGGTCCAAAATACCATTCTACGGCCGTGAAACTGTACGGACACCCGTGGAATCCTCTGACGTTCGCCAAAAATCCAAGTTTCGTCATTCTTTCGGCTTTTCCTCCCTTCTTTTGCTCATTCCTTATTCCTGACATCCAAAAACACAAACATATCGGAAGGTATCGAAGAAAAACAAACAAAAACAACTACTCTAACCTAATCTAAGAAAAAGAAAAGGGGAAAAGGATGCATTACCTTGGGTTGCCTCCCAAGAAGCGCTTAGTTTAACGTCGCTAGCTGGACCTATCTCCATAGATGACTCAATGTACCTTGAACATCTTGGATTGCTCATCAAACTCATCATAAAATTCCTCAAAAAAAGTTCCGGTTCCTAATTTTACCGGTAAGTGGTAAGATCTCCTACGTACAAGCTTGTACGGTTTGATTCTTACCAGAATCCTCCTAGCTTTCCTATGCTTTAATGGGACATAATTCAGCGTTGCGTCCCATCCTTTCCTAGACCAAGAAATAAGTTTTTCGAGAATCCTCCTAGCTTCCTCATCTCCAGCTTGGGGATGATGAATGGTCTTCGTCATGTGAATGACCCCATAATTGAACAAAAGACACTTCATCGCCTTAACGGTGAAGTGCTTGCTAACTCCACTCCTTGTAGTCCAAGGAGCATCTTCTTTCAGCAATTTTAATGGAGGTTTCATCTTCACCTTAGGAGGTTCTTTTGGAAGAGACCTCCAACTCTTCGGTGCATTCCTGAAAAAATTAGAAATTTTAATAGGAATTTCAAAGGAAGTAAGAGAATGTACCTGTAAAGTTCTTCAAGGCTTGGGACAAGTTTCATGTTAGGATGATGATCCACACATGAAATATCTTCCAACTCAGCTGGATCCTCTTCAACCTTCGCCAAAGTTTCAGTAATTTGGCTAAGGTTCTCCACTTCCTCCTCTTCTCCAATGAGGACTTCAAGAGGAGTTTCAAATTCGAGCGGAGGAACGCTCGAAACTTGTAGTTCTTCCTTGCTAGATAAATGCTTTTCCAAGGCTTTTTGATCTTTTGAAATGGCATTCAATATGTCTTACATCTTGTCCAACACTTTTAGTATCTTTTCCAGCATCATCTGTGTCCCATCCTCGGATGGTTGTTGTGGAGGCTGCACTTGAGGAGGTTGCCCATAAAACGTATGAGGGGGATTAAGTTCATCCCAATATGTAAGCTCATCCTCAATGGCTTCCTCTCTTTCTCTTTCGTTGCTAACACAATAATAGGCATACTTCTCCTCCAAATATTCATAATGGTCCGCCTTAACACATTGCCAAGCTGGATCAAATGCAGGTTCATAGCTCCATGCAGCCATTGGTGAACCTGAAAACTCAAAAACTCATACTAAAAAGATTAAAAGCAAAAAGCTCTCAAGCCCGACAACGGAAAACCGAATTTGGCTTAGACCAAATCCCCGGCAACGGCGCCAAAAACTTGTTCTTTGGCTAAACTCTGTTCCTTTGCCAGAACGAGAACTTCGTATGTACCTAAAGAACACAAACCTGCAAGAACACTCAAGCATAAAGATTAATAGCAAAAGCAAGAATAGTCCCCGGAAATGGCGCCAAAAACTTGTTCGCCTCAAAGCGTGCGTGCAAATAAGTTTTAATTATAAAACTAAAATAAAAGCAAGCGAACCCGCATTTTATGGATCGGCGTAAATTAGCAAGTATTCCAGAGTATCGAACTCAGGGATTTGGTGAAACAAAATAAGTTTCCAGTAATCGAGCAATCAAAAGTGTAGAAGCTTTGCAAATATTGGGGAAAATAGCAACCCTAAAAATCCGGATATCAAATTGTGGCAATCGATTCAAGATATACTATATATATAAATACAGAGTTGAGAATTACAAAGGTATACTAAAGTAAGGTAATGTACGGTGAAGTTCCAAAACCCTATGTCTAACTAAAAGACTCTCTCTATAAAGGTTGTTGAGGCTGCAGTATAGAAAGGATCTAAAGGTAAGAATTAATCTCAAATACCCATGCCCAAACCCAAGGAATCAAAGATAAACTAAAACATTTTGCCTTTTTGGTGAGTGCATGCACTCACCAAAAAGGCAGTAAGATCTACTCGTGGATCGTACTAGTGCATCTAACTCAGCATAAAACTCTGGATAGTTCCTCTGGATACTATCCTTTGTCTCCCAGGTAGCCTCATTTGGTCCTCGTCTCGACCACTGTATCCTCATCATAGAAATGTCCTTCGAATGCAGGCGTCTCACACCTCGCTCTAGGACTGCAATAGGGTGCTCTGCAAACGTATGGTCCGGCTCAACCACTAGATCATCATAACTCACGATGTGCCTTGGATCTAGTATGTACTCCCTCAACTAAGACACATGAAATACTGGATGAACACCCTCTAACCTCGGAGGCAATGCTAACCTGTAGGCTGCTCGCCAAACTATATCCAGTATCTCAAAAAGACCGACATATCGGAGAATCAACTTCCCCTTTATGCCAAAATGTCTGACGCCTCGTGTCGGAGATACTCTCAACCAGACATGAGATCCTACCCTGAACTCTAGAGGGCGACGCCTCTTGTCTGCATACGACTTCTGGCGACTCTGTGCAGCCAATATCCTCTCTCTGATCAGCACTACTCGAGCCATATCATCTTGAATCTGCTCTGGCGATATCCCACTGATACTTCTAGGCTCATCCTAGCATAAAGGTGTACGGCACCTACGTCCATACAGTGCCTCATAAGCGGCCATCCCTATAGATGCATGCCAACTGTTGTTGTATGAGAACTCAATGAGTGGGAGGTAATCGGACCATCTCTGTCCCCAATCCAACACACAGTCTCACAGCATATCCTCTAAGGTCTGGATGGTCCTCTCTGACTGACCATTTGTCTGGGTGAAACGCAGTCATGAAGTGTAGACTCGTCCCCAAAGTAGTCTAAATCAGCTGCCAGAATCTGGAGGTGAATCGTCCATCACGATAAAAAACGATCGTCCTCGGTACCCCATGGAGTCTCACTACCTGTCTAGTGTACTCCTCGGCTAATCTGCTCACTGGCCACGTCTCTCTGATGGGAATGAAACGTGCCGTCTTCGTCAGTCTATCAACGATCACCCAGATGGCATCAAAACCCCTATTGGTCATCAACCCAGTCACAAAATCCATGGAAACGTCCTCCCACTTCCACTACAGCACTGGCAGTGGATGGAGCTCACCTCCAGGCCTGAAATGCTCTATCTTGACCTGTTGAGAGGTCGCACACTGAGCCACAATTTGGCTACGTCGGGCTTCAGCCCTCCCCACCAATATGAGTGTCTCACATCATGGTACATCTTACTCGTACCAAGGTGTACTGAGTAAGGTGTACATTTTCCTGTAAAATCCGTTGTCTCAGCACTGCATCAGCAGGTACACAAATGCGATCATGGCGCCTCATAACTCCATCTGCTCCAATAGAGAACGGTGGTGCCTCTCCACGAGACATCCTCTCTCTAATCCTCGTCAGGGTCGGGCAGGTCCCCTGCTTCTGTTGGATCTCATCCAACAGACCAGGTAGAACCTCTAATGCAAACAACTGGGCATCCTCATCACGAAACTGAATGTCCATCTCTAGCCAGGCTAGATCTCTCTCAAGCTGAGGCTGTACAGTAAGTCTGGCAATCGCCTTCTCTCGAGGCGTCTTCCTGCTCAAGGCGTTAGCTACTACATTTGTAATACCCAAAAAATTTAAACTCCGTTTAATAACGGATTAAATCGGATTTCGATCCGCCAACCTTAATTCCTTTAAATAAAAGAAACGAAATTAAATTCTACCATTTTATGTGACTTTGTTTCACATAAAATGATAACTGGTAACTCGTAAATAATCCCGTACATAATTCCGTAATTTTATTAGTTTCGGGCTATTAGTGAGTATTCCTTCAACTGAGTTGTTTTATGGGAAGGTAGGCCCAATTTCTGGCCCAAAAAGCTCTCAGCCGGCCAAACTTCATACCATTACCCTAATCTCCTCATTAACTAAAGTTTAACCTAATCTAACCTTAAAAACCTAATCGACTAATTCACATATACGGTTGCCGCTGCACATGAGCTTAATTCCGAGACCAACACCAACTCTCCTACGACCGACTGCAACCCTCCTAGCCGATCTCTCTCTCGACGCCAGTACCTACACATCACCGGCAACCAGACGCGCACAACATCACGGTTCTCCTTGCCCAGGCTGCGTCTGCCTTCTTTAGCGAACCGGTGACACTGTCGAGGTGAGTCCGTTGTTGCAGCGCTTTCCTTCTTCTCGCTACTGCAGGCTAACATGATGTACTATACTTCTGTAGTACAGCAAAGAGGAGAGCGACTGAAGGCGGTACTTCCCAATTAACTAACCGCAAGAGACTATTTCAACTTCAACATCCGTTCTAGACCACACCGCCATCGACTGGGAACAACGCAGCACCACGAGCAGCCAGCACCGGAATTCTCGACCTTCTCCGGCAGTAATTAGGTGAGCAAACCGTCGCCCTTTACCTCTCTTCTTTTCCCTCTGGTTTGCAAGTAATAATGGCGCTGGGGATGGTCTGTACTTGACTGCACCGAGTGCAGTGTGTGCTGGAATTTATACAGCAGGCCAATACGCTGTGGTTACGAGTCCCATGACTAGGAGTCCAGATCGGTTCAGCCTGCTACCGGTAAGCTCTCCCTGTGCTCTTGTTTTTCGGTCCTACTAGTGTAGTGAACAATAGGTGGCTTTAGATCCAAGTTTTCTTTATCCAGGATGGTTGGGGGTGAGAATCGAACTCAGGATCACCTAGAAACCTTATTGAAATGTTGTGTAGTGCACCGAAACTGACTAGTTGGGAGTTAGATTTCGATACCTTAGAATGACGATCCACTATTCAATTTTTGATATTTGGTAGATAGAAACACCTAGTTTACTGTGTTAAAAATCGGGAGAAAGTTAACGGTCGGATTAGGACCTATAGAGACACAAAGTAAGGCAGTGGGGTTGTTTTACAGCGTAGAGAAATTTTGGCTAAGTATGGATTTTCAGGATGTCTATTTTTGTTTGTTTCAACCTTAAGGATTTATATGGGAATAATGGCTGGATATTTTAAAGAGGTTTTGACCTTATAAGTAGCATCTATATGATAGAGGAGCTAGAGTTTTGATTCGGAAATTTTTATACTTTTACTGAACCTCTTATCTTAAGTATAAAGTGCGGACCTTAGCAACCCGTTTGAAATTCTAGAACCTTGTTAGCCTTTTAATCTCTAGTAAATCAACCTTGAGAACTGGATTCTGGAATTAAGTTCCAAAAGAAGATATTTGATTGAATGATAGACTTTTGAGAGTTTCCGGTATCAGGGGTAAAAGAGTCTTTTACCTTAAGAGAGTTGTACTTTCGTAAGTTCTCATCAAGAGACTTTACCTCTTAGAAAATTATAACTTCTAAGAGTAGGGGATATGATTTTTATCCACATGCCTTGTTGGCAGGCGTTTGAGTTATCACGGGTACGGACCGAGTTGAGATTTGTGAGCGTGATCTTTGATTGAGGTAAGTCCTTGCGACTTACTTAGCTAATTTCTGGATATTAGTTGGGTGATAATGGTTGTGTGTGTGCAATGTGTGTGAAAATAATAATAACAACTTGTTAGGACGACCGTTGTTATTATGGTTTAAGGCTCAAGTGTAATATAACGGGCCATGACATTACTGCCCAGCTGTGACAGGAGACTGGGAGGTTCTCTATATCCAGATCAGGCAGGTACAAGGTGAGATGCATCGGATCCATTCCTGATGGTTACACGGGGGTGGAGGCGAGGTTTGGGAATCCCTCGTGTCACAAAATAAGTATCATTAGTAAGAGTGAATGACTTAAATGAAGATAATAAATAGACTTGTGTGAAAGTATGATGGGTGTTTATTATTGCTATGTATGTGTGTGCTATGATTATTCTCCTAATGTTTAGATAACTAGCTAATGGTTGTTTTGTCGCGTTTTTAGATTTACCGCATGTTAGAACAGCAGCTGAGTGATCCGGAAATAGTGGTCAGCCGGGTCTCCGTACTCCTTAGAGTGGGGGTTTGGGTTGTTACTTTGTCGTTCTTTCCTTTTGTTAAAACAGTTAGTCTTTTCCTTTGTTTAAAAACTATAGGCTGCTAGACCTTGTTGTATTCATTCCTTTAAAAATACTATTTCATGAATTTCGGTTTTTCTTATTTGTGTCTTGTTGCAAGATCCTAGTAATATTATTTTCAAACTAAGGTCGGGACCCATTGTGAGGTCCTAACCAGTAACGCTCCGAGTTCTAAAAATTTGGGGTGTTACAACATGGTATCAGAGCTCTACGTTGGCAACAATGGCACTTGAAATCTTCTGAAAGACCGAATAAGTACTTGAACAAGAACCCGAAAGGGATCTGAGTTTTAAAAGGAATTTTTGGTTTTCAAATGCATGCATAGTCTGGTTGGGAATGGAAATGTACGGCTGACCACCACTACTACCGCGGATCTCAGTATGCTTAGTATGGGCTCTAGGATTTACTTTAGTTGGACTTATTAGCTAGTTTATAACTTTAGTTGTTATCACTCGTGCAGATGGCACGTACTAGAGCTACACTAGCTACTGGTCGAGGTAGAGGTCGTCCACCTCTCCCTCCAGTGGACAGGGTAGGGGCGATAGGACTCCTATAGTTAGGGGATGCGGCCATGGAGGTAGACCTCCATTAGCACGAGGTAGAGGTCGAGCTTCTCGAGAGGATCCACCCGCAGGAATCATCCCAGATGCTGGAGCGGAGGAGGTGGCTGAGAGTGTAGGTCCTGAGGTCAGGAATGAGACCGTTGCTAGGTCTGGAGCACAGGGAGCACGTTCGACTGAGTCTGGACGTGTTTCTATTGGAGAATCTGAGTACAGAGAGTACAGAGCATACGTCGAGCGTATGGAGGAGGCTACCAGAGCAGAGCGACTTACCCAGGTACCGGCTAGATCAGTTCAGATGACACAGGGAGTGCCCCAGGTTCCGGCTAGATCAGTTCAGATGACACAGGGAGTGCCCCAAATACCGGCTAGGTCAGTTCAGGTGACACAAGGAGTGCCCCAGATGCAGGCTGCACCTGAGAGGAGAGTGGAGGTTGTCAGAGCTCCTGCTGGATCTAGAGCACCGAGACTGGACGAGTAGTTGAAGGCTTTCAACTCTCAGAAGGTCCCCTCATTCAGTGGAGAGATAGGGTTAGAGGTAGAGCACTGGATTGGACACGTCGAGACTGTACTGGAGGCGATACGTTGCCCAGAGGATCGACAGGTAGAGTTGGTGCAGACATGTTTCACAGAGGATGTTCATTCCTAGTGGCGGACCATTCGTAGCCGAGTCACCGATTGGGAGCAGATGAGGAGCATTGTTAGAGACAGATATTGCCTTGTCTCGTTGAGGCGGGAGAGGTTTCAGGACTTCATTGAGGCAGGATTCGAGGACACTCCGATTGGAGGACATTCCGATTGTTGATGCCGTCAAGAAGTTCCAGAAGGAGCTGGCACTACTTGGACCAGCTACACCTCTAGAGGAGCAGAATGAGTACCTCTTTTCACGGAGATTGAGAGAGAGCACTCGTTCCTATCTGGCAGGATTTTGCTGCGAGACTTTGTCAGACTATCAAGATAGGGCGTCTGCATATGAGAGAGATAGGCCAGTCTAGAGACGAGCTGCTCAGTCAGACAGGCCGGATAAGCGGTAGAGGACAGGATATGCTAGTGGCAGTACAAGAGTAGCTGTTTTTAGACAGGGACAGACTCAGGGGCGACATAGCCATACCGCTACAGTTCAGGCTTCAGTTGGGGGTTCACAGTGCCACAATTGTAGTGGCTATGGACACATCCGATTGAACTGCACGAAGTCGTTAGTGACCTGCTTCTAGTGCGGCAAGGTTGGACATAGAGCTGTATTTTGCCGACAGGGCAAGGCTCCATCTCAGCAGGGTTCTTCCACTGTAGGTCTATCAGGGAGTGTACAGAGGCCGTCACAGTACCGAGCTCCGAGTCAGTAGCAGCAGTACCCATCCCCAGGCCAGCAACAGTCTTACAAGGCTCCAGGACACCCATCTTCACAGAGCTCTATGCAAGGATCAGGTCAGGGCAGAGAACGTGGCAGTGTAGCTGATACCAAAGGAGCTCAAGCACGAGTGTTTGAGCTGAGGAGTGTTGATCAGCCAGAGGCACCGACTGCCACAGGTACGATCCAGATCTATGACTTACCCGTACGAGTTTTATTTGATACGGGTGCTACGCACTCCTTCATATCTGATACATGCGTAGATAGGTTGTCCTTAGCTACTATAGAGGGGATACCTTTTATGATAGGCTTACCAGACGGGAGTAAGGTAAGAGGGACTCGAGAGATCTATGGATGTCCCATTCGCATGGGAGATCGAGATTGGCTAGTAGACTTTCTAGGTATGCCCTTAGCTCATGAGGATGTGATTTTGGGGATAGACTGGATGACGAGACATGGGGCGGTCTTAGATATTGGTAGGAGAACAGTGATTATTGCCACTGAGGCAGGTCATAGAGTGATATTCCGAGGTTGGGACCTCGGGAAGTCCGGCACTGTTATCAGCGTAGTGAGAGCAGCGAGACTGATAGCACAGGGTTGCGAGGCCTTCAGGTGTTATGCCATGAAGGAATGCAAGAGCCTAGCAATAGAGGAGATACCAGTTATATGCGAGTTTACAGAGCTGTTCAGTGATGACCTGCCAGGACTACCCCCACAGAGGAGCGTTGACTTCAGCATTGAGTTAGAGCCGGGCACGAGACCAATCTCGAAGGCCCCATACCGTATGGCACCGATAGAGCTGCTTGAGTTGAAGAAGCAGTTAGAGGAGTTAGCAGAGAAGGGCTTCATACGCCCTAGTGTGTCTCCTTGGGGACGCGCCAGTATTGCCTTTGAGGAAGAAGGACGGATCGATGCGGCTATGCATAGACTACAAAGAGTTGAACAAAGTCACCATCAAGAATAAGTATCCACTGCCGTGTATAGATGATCTGTTGGACCAGTTGCATGGGGCATCCGTGTTCTCGAGGATAGACTTGAGATCAGGTTATCACCAGCTGAGGGTGAGAGATCAGGACATACCTAAGACGGCATTCCGGACTAGCTATGATCATTATGAGTTCGTAGTGATGCCATTTGGACTCACTAATGCACCAGCAGTGTTCATGGAGTTGATGAATGGGATATTCATCGACTTTTTAGACCAGTTTGTAGTGGTCTTCATTGACGACATCCTAATTTACTCTAGGAGTCAAGAGGAGCATGCCGGACACTTGAGGACAGTATTGCAGATTTTGCAGGATAGCCAGCTGTATGCTAAGCTATCCAAGTGTGAGTTTTGGATGTCAGAGGTGGCTTTCCTAGGCCACGTGGTGACTGCTGAGGGTATTAAAGTCGATCCAGCGAAGATCGAGTCAGTATCTTCTTGGCAACCTCCTAAGAACGTTAAGGAGGTTCGCAGCTTTCTAGGTTTGGCAGGTTATTACCGCCGGTTTGTGGAAGGGTTCTCCCTGATTGCCCGACCACTTACTTGCCTTTTGAGGAAGACTACTCGGTTTGTCTTGTCTGAGCCGTGTCAGCAGAGTTTTGAGGAGCTGAAGAGGAGACTGACGTCTGCTCCGATTTTAGCACAACCTGAGGTTACCGATGACTCTGTGGTATACAGTGACGCATCCAAGCAAGGCTTGGGGTGTGTTTTGATGCAAAGGGGTAAGGTCATAGCCTATGCGTCTCGGCAGTTGAAGACGTATAAGGATAACTACCCCACACATGATCTAGAGTTGGTTACAGTAGTCGATGCTCTTAAGATCTGGCGTTACTATCTCTATGGGGCGACATGTCAGATCTTCACAGACCATAAGAGTCTGAAGTATATATTCACTCAGCGGGAGTTGAATAACCGCCAAAGGCGGTGGTTAGAGTTGATCAAGGACTTCGACCTTGAGATTCTCAACCACCCCGGAAAGGCGAATGAAGTAGCTGATGCTTTGAGCCGGAAGACGCCTAGGGAGAGGGCGATAGCCCGATTGACGGTACAGCCACGGTTGCAGAGGGATTTGGCTTGGTTAGAGATAGAGATTCAGTTTCCCGATTCAGATCGCCAGTTGGCTACCTTGGAGTTACTTCCTGATCTGTTGGATGAGATTCGACAGAAGCAAGAGACTTGCCCGACTTTGACCAGGATCCGAGACAGGATGTCTTGAGATGAGGCCCCACATTTCCCTATTGGTGCCGATGGAGTGATGAGACGTCAGGACCCCGTTTGTGTGCCGTCAGACAATGAGTTGAGACAGAGGATACTAGGTGAGGCTCATGCTACCCCATATTCAGTACATCCTGGAGCGAGTAAGATGTACAAGGATGTGAGACGGTCCTTCTGGTGGGGTGGTTTGAAGCCCGACGTGGCTCGGTATGTAGCTCAGTGTGCGACCTGCCAGTAGGTCAAGATTGAGCATCGTAGGTCCGGAGGAGAGCTCCACCCACTTCCAGTACCACAGTGGAAGTGGGAGGATATATCTATGGATTTTGTCACATGATTGAGACTTAGCAGAGGTTTTGATGCTATTTGGGTAGTGGTAGACCGTCTGACGAAGACCGCACGTTTCATTCCTATTAAGAAAATGTGGCCGGTAAGTCGTCTAGCTGAGGAGTTCACCAGGCACATTGTGAGATTTCATGGAGTACCGAGGACTATCGTCTCCGATAGAGATGGGCGTTTCACCTCGAGGTTTTGGCAGCAGGTACATACTGCTTTGGGGACGAGTCTCCACTTTACCACTGCTTATCACCCACAGATTGACGGGCAGTCTGAGAGGACCATCCAGACATTGGAGGACATGCTGCGGGCTTGTGTACTAGATTGGGGACAGGTATGGCCAGATCATCTCCCACTAGTAGAGTTTTCGTATAATAACAGCTGGCACGCATCTATTGGGATGGCACCTTATGAGGCTTTGTACGGACGGAGATGTCGCACACCATTGTGTTGGGATGAGCCTAGTAGAGCTGAAGGAGTAGCTCTAGATCAGATATAGGATGACATCGCTCGGATTTCCCTAGTCCGTGAGGGGATGTTAGCAGCTCAGAGTCGTCAGAAATCATACGCCGATAAAAGGCGTTGACCTTTGGAGTTTAGAGTGGGTGCTCAGGTGTGGTTGAGAGTGTCACCGACGAGAGGAGTCAGACGTTTCGGCATTAAGGGGAAGTTGAGTCCCCGATATGTCGGACCTTTTGAGATCTTGGAGAGAGTTGGAGAGGTGGCCTACAAATTAGCACTACCGCCGAAACTAGAGGGTGTCCATCCGGTCTTCCATGTATCTCAGTTGAGAGAGTACATCCCGGATCCGAGACACGTTATCAGTCACGAGGATCTAACAGTTGAGCCCGATCATACATTTGTAGAGTACCCAGTAGCTGTCCTGGAGCGCAGTACCAGACGTCTGCAGTCCAAGGAGATACCTATGTTGAGGATCCAGTGGTCTAGACGAGGAGCCGATGAAACCACTTGGGAGACAGAGGAGAGTATTAGACGTAATTATCCTGAGTTTTTTGCGGGATTAGATGATACTTCTGTATCGACGAGTTAGTACTCGGATGTTGTGTTGTTTGACCTTTCATGTTTTCATATTGGATTGAGTGATTATGTTTTATGTGATGTGTGCCTGAGTAATGATTGAATAGTTGCATGGTAGAAAACGAAAATTTTTAAGACGCTAAGATATAAAAAGAAAGTCGTCTAATTAGGTACATCATTCTAAGTTTTGGGACGAAACTTCTTTTAAGAGGGCACTGATGTAATACCCGGAAAATTTAAACTCCGTTTAATAACGGATTAAATTGGATTTCGATCCGCCAACCTTAATTCCTTTAAATAAAAGAAACGAAATTAAATTCTATCATTTTATGTGACTTTGTTTCACATAAAATGATAACTGGTAACCCGTAAATATTCCCGTACATAATTCCGTAATTTTAACGGTTCCGGGCTATTAGTAAGTATTCCTTCACCTGAGTTGTTTTATGGGAAGGTAGGCCCAATTTCTGGCTCAAAAAGCTCCCATCCGGCCCAACTTCATACTATTACCCTAATCTCCTCATTAACTAAAGTTTAACCTAATCTAACCTTAATAACTTAATCGACTAATTCACATATACGGTTGCCGCTGCACATGAGCTTCATTCCGAGACCAACACCAACTCTCCTATGACCGACTGCAACCCTCCTAGCCGATCTCTCTCTCGACGCCAGTACCTGCACATCACCGACAACCAGACGCACACAGCAAGACGGTTCTCCCAGCCCAGGCTGCGTTTGCCTTCTTCGGCGAACCGGTGACAATGTCGAGGTGAGTCCGTTGTTGCAGCGCTTTCCTTCCTCTCGCTACTGCAGGCTAACATCGTGTACTATTCTTCCGTAGTACAACAAAGAGGAGAGCGACTGGAGGTGGTACTTCCCAATTAACTAACCGCAAGAGACTGTTTCAACTTCAACATCCGTTCCAGACCACACCTCCATCGACTGGGAACAACGCAGCACCGCGAGCAGCCAGCACCGGAATTCTCGACCTTCTCCGGTAGCAATTAGGTGGGCAAACCGTCGCCCTTTACCTATCTTCTTTCCCCTCTGGTTTGCAAGTAATAAAGGCGTTGGGGATGGTTTGTACTTGATAGCACCGAGTGCAGTGTGTGCTGGAATTTAGATAGCAGGCCAATACGTTGTGGTTACGAGTCCAACGACTATGAGTCTAGATCGGTTCAGCCTGCTACCGGTAAGCTCTCCCAGTGCTCTTGTTTTTACGGTCCTACTAGTGCAGTGAACAATAGGTAGATTTAGATCCAAGTTTTCTTCATCCAGAATGGCTGGGGGTGAGAATCGAACTCAGGATCACCTAGAAACCTTGTTGAAATGTTGTGTAGTGCACCGAAACTGACTAGTTGGGAGTTAGATTTCGATACCTTAGAATGACGATCCACCGTTCAATTTTTGATATTTGATAGATAGAAACACCTAGTTTACTGTGTTAAAAATCGGGAGAAAGTTAACGGTTGGATTAGGACCTATAGAGACACAAAGTAAGGTAGTGGGGCTGTTTTACAGCGTAGAGAAATTTTGGCTAACTATGGATTTCCGGGATGTCTATTTTTGTTTTTTTCAACCTTAAGGATTTATGTGGGAATAATGGCTGGATATTTTAGAGAGGTTTTGACCTTATAAGTAGCATCTATATGATAGAGAACCTAGAGTTTTAATTCGGAAATTTTTATACTTTTATTGAACCTCTTATCTTAAGTATAAAGTGCGGACCATAGCAACCCATTTGAAATTCTAGAACCTTGTTAGCCTTTTAATCTCTAGTAAATCAACCTTGAGAACTGGATTCTGGAATTAAGTTCCAAAAGAAGATATTTGATTGAATGATAGACTTTTGAGAGTTTCCGGTATCAGGGGTAAAAGAGTCTTTTACCTTAAGAGAGTTGTACTTTCGTAAGTTCTCATCATGAGACTTTACCTCTTAGAAAATTATAACTTCTAAGACTAGGGGATATGATTTTTATCAACATGCCTTGTTCGCAGGCGTTTGAGTTATCACGGGTACGGGCCGAGTTGAGATTTGTGAGCGTGATCTTTGATTGAGGTAAGTCCTTGCGACTTACTTAGCCAGTTTCTGGATATTAGTTGGGTATTAATGGTTGTGTGTGTGCAATGTGTGTGAAAATAATAATAACAACTTGTTAGGACGACCGTTGTTATTATGGTTTAAGGTCCAAGTGTATTATAACGGGCCGTGACATCACTGCTCACCTCTGACAGGAGACTGGGAGTTCTCTATACCCAGACCAGGCAAGTACAAGGTGAGATGCATCGGATCCATTCCTGATGGTTACACGGGGGCGGAGGCGAGGTTTGGGAATCCCTCGTGTCACAAAATAAGTATCAGTAGTAAATGTGACTGACTTAAATGAAGATAATAAATGGACTTGTGTGAAAGCATGATGGGTGTTTGATATTGCTATGTGTGTGTGTGTGCTATTATTATTCTCCTAATGTTTAGATAACTAGCTAATGGTTGTTTTGTTGCGTTTTTAGATTTACCGTAAGTTAGAACAGTAGTTGAGTGATCCGGAAGTAGTGGTCAGCCGGGTCTTCGTACTCCTTAGAGTGGGGGTTTGGGTTGTTACTTTGTCGTTCTTTCCTTTTGCTAAGACAGTTAGTCTTTTCCTTTGTTTAAGAATTATAGGCTGCTAGACCTTGTTGCATTCATTCCTTTAAAAATACTGTTTCATGAATTTTGGTTTTTCTTATTTGTGTCTTGTTGCAAGATCCTAGTAATATTGTTGTCAATCTAAGGTCGGGACCCATTGTGAGGTCCTAACTGTTCGCCCCTAAACGTGCGTGCAAATAAGCTTTAAATTTATAAAACTAGAATCAAGCAAGCGAACCCGCAGTGTACGGATCGGCGTAGATTAACAAGTATTCCAGAGTATCGAACACAGGGATTTGGGGAGAATAAATTCGATCGTAGGTTATCAAGCAAGTGAATATAAGAGCTTTGCAAATTATTGGGAAAACAACAATCCTAAAGATCCAAGTATCCAGTTGTGGCAATCGATTCAAGATATACTTAATGATATAAGGACAGAGTTGAGATGTGCAAAGGTATACTAATGTAAGGTAATCGTACGGTGAAGTTCCAAAAACCTTATATGACTCACCTACAAGACACTCTCTATACAGGTTGTTGAGGCTTCAATATAGAAAGGATCAAAAGGCAAGAATTAATATCAAATACCCAAACTTGTAATCCAAGGATCAAGACTAACTAAATCGATTACGGTTGTGACACTCACAATCGAGGTAGAGGTTGTTGAGGCTTCACTACCACCTAGAAAAGGCAAGCCTAAACTAAGTTAAAGCAAATCTTTAACTTTGGATTAAAGTAAAAGCAGGTTCGTAAACTTAAGGGAAATTACGGTTAGTTCTTGAGGTTCCACGGCCGTGGACTTCAAGAACATACCGTAATTTAAGGTTGTCGACGATTCTTTCTAACTCTCAGGGTCCAATCTGTTTACGATCGATCTATCATCATCTAAGCCACAACTATCAACCCTTCACCTTAGAATTGTTAAGGGTTTTTAGCCAACAATCATCACTATAATATCAAATTCAAAGATTAAAAGATTGAAAGATGAAAGCTTCCGAAAACTTCTAATAAACTTCAAACCAATCTCAAAGTCACAATCAAGAACGAATATTGTCAATAGATTCAGAATAAAGCAACAAACACAATCTTAGGAAAGAAGGAAGAACGGAATGTCAATCCGTCTTCTAAATCAAACCTAAACAAGAAGAGAAATCTTCTTGCAACAATCTTCCAAAAACTTCGATCTTCCGTCAATCCGGAAATCTCAACAGCAATCTCCACCAAAAGTGCGAGATTAGGGCAACTCTAAGGAAGAGGGCAAAATACGTCTTTTTGCAAGAATCGCCAAAATCTCCAAGTCGCAATGTCGTAAGTGTAACACAAGGTCTAAAGCGAGGTCGCAAATGCGTCTCCGCGGGGGTAGGCGAGGATGACGGAATCTCCCTTCGTCCGTCTTTTTATAGGGCAAGATAAAATATCGGTCCGGCCCAATCTTCAAAAGATCATGGCTTCAAAATGTGGCGAAAAAGATCGGCAAGATCACGGTCGTGGAAGGTTCCACGACCGTAGTTTAGAGCGTGGGAATCAACACGGTTTGAACCATGGATTCCACGACCGTAAAAGCTCCTGGAATGAATCACGCTTCTCCTGCAGGGTTCCACGGCCGTGGAACTGAACGTGGTTTGTAGTACGGCCGTATTTTAGAGCGTGGTTTAGGGTAAGAACGTGATTCTTCCCTAGCCTCGTGCATTCCTGAAGTTGACACTCATATTGCTCCTAAGAATGTCCTCAATCCATGGACACACTCAATCAACTCATCTTTGC
Organism: Fagopyrum homotropicum; assembly: GCA_033239125.1. Lineage (NCBI taxonomy): Eukaryota > Viridiplantae > Streptophyta > Magnoliopsida > Caryophyllales > Polygonaceae > Fagopyrum > Fagopyrum homotropicum. Next base: position 107,150,812 of record BSWB01000002.1, read on the forward strand.
TCGATTCTGTTCGGAAATGGCTCTCAATCACCTATAAGCAATATAAAGCTAGTGTAGACATCCATATCGACAATATAGGCAAACTAGCTCACAAATGCAACAATGCTAAATCAAAGACTATCAATACGAATCAAAAACACTTAGAAAACGTGCCTAAAATATCACAATATTTCATGCTAACACTAACCAGTAACGCTTCAAGTTTTGAGAATTCGGGGTGTTACAACATTCGCCTTGCCAGGATGATAATAAGTCCTTGATCAACTCAAGTCATCGACGCTGGCGGTTATTCAAATCCCGCTGCGTGAAAATGTACTTTAGACCCTTATGGTCTGTGAAGATCTGGCAGGTGGCACCATACAAGTAATGTCTCCGGATCTTCAAAGCATGAATTACCGCTGCCAACTCCAGATCATGAGTCGGGTAATTCTCCTCATACATCTTCAGCTGTCGAGATGCATATGCAATCACTCTGCCTGTCTACATCAACACACATCCCAAGCCTAGCTTGCATGCATCACTATAGACTACAAAATCAGCAGAACCCTCTAGCTGTGCCAAGACGGCAGCAGAAGTCAAACGCCTCTTCAACTCCTCAAAACTCTGAGCACACTGATCAGTCCATACAAATCTAGTAGTCTTCCTCAGAAGACACGTCAGTGGACGGGCAATCACAGAAAATCCCTCCACAAAGCGTCTATAATAACCGGCTAAGCCAAGAAAGCTACGCACTTCCTTGACGTTTGTTGGTGTCGTCCATGCAGCAACAAACTCGATCTTTGCCGGGTCCACCATAATCCCGTCGGCGGAGACGATATATCCAAGGAAAGCAACCTCAGACATCCAAAACTCACACTTAGAGAGCTTGGCATACAGCTCTCTATCTCTCAAAATCTGTAAAACCGTCCTCAAGTGCCCAGCATGCTCCTCTCTGCTACGAAAGTACACCAGAATGTCATCAATGAAGCCCACCACAAACTGATCCAGGAAGTCGATGAAGATATTGTTCATCAACTCCATAAAAATTGTTGGGGAATTCGTCAGCCCGAATGGCATCACTACAAACTCGTAGTGTCCATAACGGGTACGAAATGGTGTCCTATGAACGTCCTGCTCTCTCACCCTCAGCTGGTGATATCCTGAACGCAAGTCGATCCTGAAGAAGACTGTCGCTCCCTACAGCTGATCAAGCAGATCATCAATACGAGGTAGTGGATACCTGTTCTTGATGGTCACCTTGTTCAGCTCTGTGTAATCTATACACAGTCTCAACGATCCGTCCTTCTTCCGCACAAAGAGGACAGGCGCACCCCATGATGAAACGCTTGGGCGTATAAAGCCCTTCTCAGCCAACTCCTCGAGTTGCTTCTTCAGCTCCAACATCTCGACAGGTGGTATACGGTATGGGGCCTTCGAGATGGGTCTCGTGCCAGGCTCCAAGTCAATGTCAAAATCTACGCTCCTTTGAGGTGGCAGGCTAGATGGCTCTGCAAATACGTCTGTAAACTCACAGACCATTGGTATGTCCTCCAAATCCGGACCCTTCCCATCCTTCATGGTGTAGCACCAGAAGGCATCACATACATGTGCAATCAGTCTAGTTGCTCGTACTGCACTGATGACAGATCATGTCTTCCCAAGGTCCCAACCCCGGAAGAGCTCTATCGGACCTAAGTCGGTAGAGACTGTAACAGTCCTCTTACCCACATCTAACACCACACGGTGTCTACACATCCAATCCATACCTAATATGACTTCTTCATGCATCAGGGACATGACTATGAAGTCAACAAGTAATACACGAGTCTCTAAGCGTAGGGGACAACTATGTATCTCCTGGGTACCTCTAACCCTACTACCATCAGGTAACCCTATAGTAAAGGGTGCTATAATAGTCAAAAATCGAAGATGACCTAATCGAGAATTTTAAGGAATTAATTCCGTTTTAACACGAGATACCTCTCGAGGTAACCTGCTCCTAGATTATATTACACCCCAGTGTTATTTGGAGCATTTGGGAGCTTCAATTAATAAAAATACAGTTGAGAGAAATGATCAGGACATCGGACATGTCCTAGATATGAAAAAACATGGAAAGGCAAAATGGCCAAAAGAGTTGCTATTTCGTTTCTTAGCGGCTAAGAAAGACGGCTTAGGAATACGCGTTTTTCGAGACAATTGCGGAATAATTATCCATACAATATTCCAGATTTATTATTCCAATTTCAAGAAGTTTGGAGAAGGGGGCTTAAACCGCTTTCGGATCGGTGAAAGGATAATTATCGACTCCGCTAAAGGATAATTATCGTCTTCGCTATAAATAGCAGAAATAACGTTTATTAATTCATTTCCTTTCACGTTTCCTCGTAAAAGCTTTGATTTCTCTCAACCTTCAAACTCATATCTACTCTTCGTTTCTAATCCGATTTCAAATCCGTTTGAGTTTTTGGATTCCTCTCTTCATTCTCTTCATTTTGGTACCGAGTTTCTACATTTCCGAGCAAGGGAAGGCCTGGTCGAGCATATGTGATACTATGGAGGTTCCGTCACTCAGATACTAGTGAATTTGCTGGTATCCGAGCGTAGCCTGCGTCGTTGTGATTCTGAATCTTCTTTCGGATCGTCAATCGGATTAGTAACGAATAAGTTATGAATTTATTCATTTTTCGTATTGCGTTTTGCCCTAAATTGACCTTAGGCTTGCCAAAATGGATAATTGGAAATTCCATTATGCTCGTAAAGCGTGCGTGCAAATAAGTTTTAAATTTATAAAACTAGAATAAAAGCAAGCGAACCCGCAGTGTACAGATCGGCATAGATTAGCAAGTATTCTAGAGTATCGATCTCAGGGAATTGGTGAAACAAAATCAGTTTCAAGTAATCGAGCAATAAAAGTATAGAAGCTTTGCAAATATTGGGGAAAACAGCAACCCTAAAGATCCAAGTATCAAATTGTGGCAATCGATTCAAGATATACTATATATATAAGGAGAGAGTTGAGAATTTCAAAAGTATACTAAAGTAAGGTAATGTACGGTGAAGTTCCAAAACTCTATATGTCTAACCGAAAGACTCTCTCTATAAAGGTTGTTGAGGCTGCAGTATAGAAAGGATCTAAAGGTAATAATTAATCTCAAATACCCATGCCTAAACCCAAGGAATCAAAGATAAGCTAAAACGGTTAAGGTTATGACACTCGAAACCGAAATAGAGGATGTTGAGTCTCACTACTACCTAGAAAAGGCAAGGCAAGGCTAGGTTAAAGCAAATCTTTAACTTTGGATTAAAACAAAAGAAAAGTTCGTAAACTAGGGAAAATCACGGCTAGATCTTAAGAACCACGGCCGTGGAAACCAAGAACAACCCGTGATTTAGGGTGTCGACGATATTTCTCACACTCTCAGGGTTCAATCAATTTACGATCGATCTATCATCATCTAAGCCACAACTATCAACACTTCACCTTAGAATTGCTAAAGGGTTTTAGCCAACAATCATTGTCATGATATCAATATTCAAATTAAGAATAATAAAAGATGAAAACCCTCGAAAACTCAAATAAAACTCAAAGTCAATCTCGAAATCCAAACACAAAAGTAATATGTTTATGAATCTAGAAGAATAGGAACAGAAACCCTCACAAAGATCTAGAGAAGTCACAAAGAACGGGATGTCAAACCGTCCTTCAATGAAAACCCTAAAATATCTCACAAAGTACACAATCTCCAAAAATACGTCTTCCACGAATCTCCAATCCTTAAGGTTTTAAGGTCGTCTCTAAAACTCTAAGCGGAACTCTAAACAGCGGTAAAGCAAAGCTAAGCACGGATCCCGGAAACTCTTTTCTCAAGCCTTTTTATAGGGCGAGGTAGGGTTACGAGAAAGCCCAATGACGTGGCTGACGTGGAAAAATATGACACGTCACAGAATCACCAAAATCACGGCCAAGAACAACTTTCCACGGCCGTGGTTTAGGGCGTGGAACCAGATTACGGTGCCATATGATTTCTACGACCGTAATTTAGACCGTGTAACTCTCTGGAGTGCTCCAAACTCACGTCCACTTTCATGTTGCCAAATCTACGACCGTAATTTAGGGCGTGGACTTCAAATTCCTCTTCCACGGCCGTAATTGAGGGTGTGGTTCTTCCAAATCCTTGTTTTTGCCTTAGTTTCGTGACCTCCTTCATCCATGCTCCTTCCTTAGCCTCTCCAATGCATCTCCTTGTCCTCGAACATGATCAAATACTCCTTATCTTCCTTATTTTGCTCTAATCCAAGCTGTGTTCACCTAAAAACACAATGAAGCTAGTGTAGATCTCTATATCGACAAAGTGGGTGAACTAGCTCACAATTGCTTCAAACACATATCTAAGAACACTATAAAGAGGGAAAAACAATTAAAACAAGTGCCTAAAATATAGTCATATTTCATGCTAACAAAATACCCCATACTTGCCACTTGCTTGTCCTCAAGCAAGGTTTTTAAAAGCTTAGAACATAAGGTAGAATGAAATATGAATGCAAAACAAAACAAAACAATCTTTTTGGTTGGTGTGCTTCTAGTCAATAGATCATCCTCAAACCTTGCTTCATTCATCCTTGAAAACGCTCATATCCATAAACCAAAATATGCAAAACAAAGAAACTTCATAAATTGCAAATACTTCAAGACAAACATCATAACCTTCAAGCATTGTCAAAATCAAGCATGTGAGACTTCAATTTAGATCACCAAGTCAAATAACACTCTTATGATCTCAAGGACTTTCAAATAAGGTCAAGAACGCGGAAAAAGATGGGAAACTTGTAAAGGAATGTGGTGTATGAATCCGGGAAGAAGGACAACACAAACTCTTTTCTTTTTACCATTTGAACTTCCACCAACTTAGAGCTTTGCTCTAGACTTTTTGCACATAATTTTTCGACTTTACTTTTGGAGTTATGGACAGCGGTGCACAATAACCGAAGCCTAGGAGATTGGCGTTTCTCAATTTCGAGATGCCTCAAACCCTTGATACACATACCATAATCCGTTAGGAATATCGCTCAATCCGACTTTGGCAAGACACAAACACCCGGCTATGTGAATGGTGCCAAGTTACTCATCTTCATGATTGACTTCCCCAAACCTAGAATTTTCCTACACATTGAAAACAATTGCTTTCATGGCCCTCCCACATCAAACATGTCAAATTCAACTCTTCCTAATTCCCGGATAGGTAAAGGAGGCAATTATTTCATTGAGGGGCTAAATGATCAAAGAAAGAAGTAAGAAAATCGAGGTGCCTTAATCATTTCATAACGAAGTATAAGAACTTATATTGTGATTTCAACCTTTGTTTCTCAAAAATTATTTAGATAAAACCTTCACATTATGAAATTTGCAAGAAAGGATAAACAAAATACTCAATTTCCTCACAATTCATAATTTAATTCAAGCATACAATTGTAATCAAAAACTCATTCCACAAGTAGTTTTCATCATAGAAATCATCTCTAATCTTAGAAGCACAAATATTTTCAAAATTTTCAAATTTTTATGGGTTTTTCAAAGTCTTTTTCATGCAATGCAATAATGAAACGTGTGACAATGAAAGGAAACATGCAAGTGTTCATAGAATCATCAAAGCAAAGTAAGTAGTTATTACAAACTATAGTCACACCCCACCCCATACTTGAAACATACATTGTCCTCAATGTTCAAAAGAAATAAAGAAAACAAAACAAAACAAAGAAACTCACTAGATGGTGGTGGGGCGGCTCAATCCAGCGGTCAATCATCTCATGTCATCACTGGGAAGGCGGTGGAGGATACGGAAAGAACTCCGAGCTAAAAGGCCGCCCAAACTGCTGGCGGTAGACGTCTCTCATCATGAGATCATGCTCCTGACTCCGAGTGTCCTGAGTCTCCTAGCGGATCTCTAGATCTCCTACCCTCCTCGAAAGATCGGTGGCCCATGCCGGTAGCTGCTCTTACCAAGCTGGTGGTTGTCCGTACTATGCTGGTGCGTCCTGAGGAGTCGGTGCCGCTGGTGCCTGTTCGTACCATGGAGGAGGAGCTCCATCCATGATGGCTGCTCTCCATACCAAGCTGGAGGGGCATCCATCCAAGTCGGCCTCTCATTCACGCTAGCCCGGCGAGAGGAAGAGGAACCGGAAGGTCTAGAAGGGTGGGGAGAACGTCTAGGAGGATCGCGAAACTGCGCCGGCAGATCCGGAAACGTACAAAAGTCATGCTCATCACTTCCTTCCTCATGATCATCACCTCCTCTCATCCCCTCATCATCATCCCCAGCTGGGATATCATCTGGTACATAAGGAGGGGCTACTAGTCTATTCGCATGCATAGTTGTGAATGTCGCCTTCCAGTTATGGCGTCCGGCCATAATGGAGTACTCGGGAAGCCATGGGATAACTCTACCACTTCTCTCCTCCCATGGCATGGTTGCGGTAGGTGGAGCTTGGTGGCGATGAAAGATAAGACCTCTAGTCATGAGACTATTGAGACCCAAGGGTCTCGCCGCTATCCTAGTGCAAGCGGAATAGTCTATCCCGAGCTGCGTGGCTATGTGGGTAATTATGCCTACATATCCTATGTTCCCGGCTCTCTTATTTTTCAGTTTGCTCATGGTGGAGGCTAGGAGAGTGGCACAATCTGCGGATCTACCGGTAAGCATGCAATAGAGGAGGAAAAGCTCATCGGTCTTGATCTTTTGTTGGGTCTCGGTCCTAGGGAAGAGACACTCGGAAAGAATCCTATGAGCTATCTTCAAGGCTAGATGGTAAATGAGCTTAGCCTTGGTTTCGGCCGGTTGCCAACGATTCTCACTAGCATATATCATAGTTATATCCTCCCAAAAGTCCATAGCGTATACTCCGCTAGGAAACCTCCCATTGAAACTCTCATGGAACCCAAAGAAGGCTCCAAACTGAATAATCGAGACCTCGTAGTCTTGCTCCATGAGTCTAAAAGAAACGGTTCGGTTCATGTGACTATGCTCGAAGGAGGTGACAAACTCCCTAGTAATCTCCTCATAAGCATCCGCAGCTGCGGTGAAGAGGGATGCCCTTGCTGTGAAGAGGGCCGCCCCCGCGGCCAGCCGCCCTTGCGGCTGTGAGATCCGCCCCTACGGATTCGTGCGACAGATCGCGCCGAACTGTTTTCGTCGTTTTATCTTTCTTCCATAGATAGAATACCCGATATTCTATCTTATGGGCCGGTTTCCTTTTTTTCTTTCTAACCCTAGACGCCCTTTCCGTCTAGCGTTCCAACCCTCCCAATATATTCTCTTCCTTCTCTCCTTTTTCCCGTTCCTTACTATCGTCTTCAAACCCTAGAGAGTTGTAGTCGTCCTTGCTTCTTACAATCCCGTTGAACGTGTAAGTGCATCTTTTCTGGTTCTTCCTCACGTTCCTTTAGTGCAGCATGCCTTCCCTTCTGTTTTGGTTTCTTCCTTTCGTTCTTTCTTTCCTTCTTCTCCAAGGATCAAGCATGAGCCCTGATTCTTGTGGAGTGTTCCTTTGTTGACCCTTCATTGTTCTCAAGCTCTTTGGAGTGGAGTCTCGGTGTGTTGAAACCAAAGGTTCGAGCTTTGGTTGCCCCTGCTGTGAGATTTGTCAAAGAGAAGCCCGACAGTAGCTTCTGACGAAGATCCGCCCCTGCGCCTGCACAGAGCCGCCCCTGTGCCTCTGTCACAGCCGCCCCTGCGTCTGCACAGAGACGCCCCTACGCCTCTGTTCAGCCGCCCCTGCACATTTGTCTAACCGCCCCTGCGGTTTCTCTGTAGTGACTCATGTCTTTGGTGAATTGCTTCATTCCTTCCTTTCCTCGTTCCTTTCCTTGGTTCCTTATGGTCGTTCCTTGTTCCCCTGAGTTGTTGTAAGACTAAGGTTGAGCCCTTAGCATGTGTTGATCTCTTAGAGATCTTTGAGACTAGAAGTCATAGACTTCTGGCAACCGTTTTGTTCCTGATCCGTGTTGCTTGTTCGTACAGGCTTTCCTTGCTCCTTTCCTGAGGGAAACTGAGCTTTCTCTTGAGTTATTCCTGAGTTGTGTTGATCTTATGGTTACCTTCGAGTGAGGTAAGTCCCTTGGACTTACTTAGCTTTATTCCGCGTATTAGTTGGATTGTATTGGCTTGTTTGTGTTGTTATCATGTTTATAACGGATAATTGGAAATAGGATTCACCCTTTCATACCTTAACTGGCCCAAGTGTATTATAACCGGGCGGTGACCACTTGTCTAGTCCTACAGGAGACTAGAATGTGCTTTTGCAACCTAGGCCCGTAGGTAACGGATAGTACTGATCTATTCCTATTGGTAGACGGAAGCGGAGGCGAGTTTCGGGAGATTCTCGTGTGACAAAAGAAGTTGAATTAGTAATGGACAACCTTAATGAAAGATAATAACCGGTTGATGTATGAGCATGCTATGTGTTTTCTTTACCTTATGTGTGTTTGTGCCTTTACACTCTTGCTTATACCTAGAATGTTAGCTAACGGTTTATACCGTCATTGTAGATGTTCCGCGGGTTCAGGATGCTGTTGAGTGATCTGGACGGTGTGGTCAGCCGAGGTTCTCGTACATTATAGGATGGGATTGGGTTTTTATTTCGTTTGTTGTTTCCCTTTTGTTTTGACCCGGCTGTGGAGTTTTGTGTTTTCTTCTGTTTGAACCTTTGGTTTTATATTAAGTTTTGGTTTTCATTCGTATGTGCCTTGTTGTAAGATCCGTTGGTTGTTGCTACTCTGAGGGTCGGGACCCATTATGCGGTCCTATCCCGTAGCGCTTCAAGTTCCCAGAACTTGGGGTGTTACAATATGGTATCAGAGGTAGGTTGGTAATAATGGCACTCGAAATCTTCTAAAGTTCGGATGGATAAATAAATAGAACCCGCAAGGGGTCTCACGTATTCAAAAGGTTGTTTTGTTTTAACCTTTCGGTCTGGGATAGATGTACGGGCGACCACCACTACCTCCGCGGATCTTAGTAGTGTAGTTTCTTTTTTGTTGGCCTTTATGTGTGCTTTTTCTGGAGTTTTGCTTTAGCTGTAGTGTGGCCTTATATATATAGTCTTATATATTTATCCTTATAAAAGATGACGCGTACTAGAGCTACATCTGCTATGGGGCACGGAAGGGGTTGACTACCACTTTCACCTGCCGTCCGTGGACAAGGACGTGCAGGAAGACCTCCACTAGCTAGAGGTCGGGGCCAAGCCCCAATTGCTGATCCGCTCATCCCTGAGGCGTTTGCTGAAGAGGTTGCTGAAAGCATTTTTCCTGTGGCTAGAAATGAGACCGCAACTAGGTTTGGAGCACAGAAAGCGCCATTAACAAAGTCCGCATGAGTATCCATCAGAGCTTTTGCATTTCGCGACTATGTGTAGAGGGTTGAGGAGGCTATCAGGACTGGAGGACCAGCACCAGTGCCGCCAGTTCCTGCGAGATCATCTGAGGTTTCGCAGAGAGTTACACAAGTTGTTGCCCTGCCTGCTGGAGTTGCTGAGGTTATTAGAGCACCGGCTGAGGTAAAAGAGGCAAAGCCTGACAGTTGGTTGAAGGCTTTCGACCAGTTGAAGGTTCCCGTCTTCGTGGGAAGGACTGACTTGGAGGTGGAGCAATGGCTAGGACAGGTGGATTCTGCCATGGAGGCTATCGGTTGCCCTGAGGGACGTCGAGTCAACATAGCACAGACATTGCTGAAGGATCAGGCTCATTCTTGGTAAAGAACCATTCGTAGTAAGGTCACCAGTTATGAGCAGATGAAGATAGTGATCAGGGATCGCTATTGCCCTACAACCATGAGGAGAGACCGTTTTCAGGATTTCCTTGAGGGTGGATTCAAGGATTTGCCTATTGCTAAGATAATCCTCAAGTTTCAGGATGAGTTGGCGTTTCTAGGTCCGTCCACACCACCGGAGGATCAGCATGTTTACCTTTTCTCTCGGAGGTTGAGAAAATCGGCACGCTCTTATCTTACTGGTTTCCGTTGTGAGTCTTTGGCGGACTACCAAGATAGAGCTTCTGCTTATGAGAGAGACCGACCGGGTCAGAGGAGAGCTTCTCAGATATGAGGTCCTGAAAAGAGACAAAAGACTGGATCCGCCAGTGTTGGAGCTGGAGCAGCTAGTTTTGGGCGTAGTTAGACGCCTGGACGTTCTAGTTTCAAGCAGAGTTCTGATAGAGGACGACAGTGTCATAACTGCGGAGTAGCTGGACACATCCGAGCTGACTGCAAGAAGCCAGCAGTGACTTGCTTTTCTTGTGGCAAGCCCGGACACAAAGCTGCGTTTTGACGTCAGGGCAAAGCGCTATCTCAGCAGGGTTCTTCGCCTGCCAGTGTTGCTGGAGGAGGACAGAGATCTCAGTACCAGCAGCAACAGAGAGTTTCAGGTTCTGCCGCTCCTCAAGGTTCCACTCCGGGACAAGGGAGAGGTAGAGGACGTGTTGGTGGATCTACAGACACCAGAGAGGCACCAGCCCGGGTTTATGAGTTGAGGAGTGTTGTAGAGCCGACAGCGCCAGCGGCTACAGGTACCATTCACATTAATGGTTTTCTTGTTGGAGTTCTTTTCGATACTGGTGCTACGCATTCTTTTATACTTGATGCATGTGTAGATAGATTGGCCTTAGTTACTGTAGATGGTAGACCCTTGTTTATAGGATTACCCGATGGGCGTAAGATACGAGGTACACGAGAGGTTCGCGATTGCCGTATTTGATTGGGAGGTCGCGATTGGCAAGCTAACTTATTTGCCATGTACTTAGTACATGAAGAAGTTATTCTGAGTATGGATTGGATGGATCGACATCGAGCAGTTTTGGACATCGGCAAGAGGACAGTGACAGTAACTACAGATGCATGCCATGTTGAGATCTTCCGAGGATGGGATCTCGGGAAGACTGGTACAGTCATCAGTGCAGTACGAGCTGCAAGACTTATTAGTCAAGGATGCGATGCTTTTTGGTGCTATGCCATGAAGGATAGTACTAGTCCAGCTTTGGAGGAGATTCCAGTAGCTTGTGAGTTTGCTGACGCCTTTGGAGAGCCATCAGGTTTACCTCCACAACGGAGTGTAGACTTTGGAATTGATCTAAGCCCGGTACGAGACCGATCTCTAAGGCTCCTTACCGCATGGAGCCTATCGAGATGCTTGAGTTGAAGAAGCAGCTTGAGGAGTTAGCAGAGAAGGGCTTCATCCGCCCTAGTGTATCTCCTTAGGGTGTACCAGTTCTCTTCGTCAGGAAGAAAGATGGGTCAATGAGGTTATGTATTGATTACCGAGAGGTGAACAAGGTAACGATCAAGAACAAGTACCCATTGCCCCGTATCGATGATCTTTCGGATCAGCTGCATGGAGCTTTAGTGTTTTCGAGGATTGATCTGAGATCAGGATATCACCAGCTGAGGGTGAGAGAGCAGGACGTAGCCAAGACGGCATTTCGGACCAGATATGGACACTACGAGTTTGTAGTGATGCCATTTGGGCTTACGAATGCGCCCGCAGTCTTCATGGAGTTGATGAACAACATCTTCATCGACTTTCTAGACCAGATTGTAGTTGTCTTCATCGATGACATTCTGGTTTACTCCCGCAGTAGAGAGGAGCATTCTGGACACTTGAGGATTGTTCTTCAGGTCTTACAAGATAGAGAGCTCTACGACAAGCTCTCTAAGTGCGAGTTTTGGATGTCCGAGGTAGTATTCCTTAGTCTCATCGTTTCAGCTGAGGGGATCAAGGTAGATCCGGCGAAGATCGAGTCAGTAGCTTCTTGGCCGCCACCTAAGAATGTCAAGGAGGTTCGCAGCTTCTTAGGACTGGCAGGCTACTACAGGCGTTTTGTTGAGGGCTTTTCAGTTATCGCCCGACCGCTCACTTCCTTGCTGCGGAAGTCTACGAGGTTCGTATGGTCCGAGTCGTACCTGCAGAGCTTCGAGGAGCTGAAGAAGAGGTTGACCTCTGCTCCTATCCTAGCTCAGCCAGAGGACATTGAGGATTTTGTGGTTTACAGCGACGCCTCCAAGCTGGACTTGGGATGTGTTTTGATGCAGAGGGGAAAAGTGATCGCTTATGCGTCTTGACAGTTGAAGACGTACGAGGAGAATTACCCTACCCACGATCTTGAGTTAGCTGCTGTTGTTCATGCTTTGAAGATTTGGAGACACTATCTGTACGGAGCCACGTGTCAGATTTTCACAGACCATAAGAGTCTGAAGTACATATTCACTCAGCGGGAGTTGAATAACCGCCACCGCAGATGGTTAGAGTTGATCAAGGGCTTTGATCTTGAGATCTTATACCACCCGGGAAAGGCTAATGTGGTAGCAGATGCCCTCAATAGGAAGACTTCCCGGGAGATGGCGATCGCTAGGCTAACAGCTCAGCCACGGTTACAGCGAGATTTGGCATGGCTGAAGATGGATATCTACTTCCCATATTCCGACAACCAGTTGTCCACCTCGGAGATGGTACCTGATATGTTGGCCGAAATCCGACAGAAGCAAGAGAGTTGCCCAGCTTTGACACAGATCCGAGACCGGATGTCTCGAGGAGAGGCACCGCAGTTTGCAGTTGGTGCTGATGGAGTTTTGAGACGTCGGGAGCGTGTTTGTGTGCCTTCAGATCGAGATTTGAGACAGAATATCCTTCAGGAGGCTCACTCTTCACCTTACTCAGTACACCCTGGTACGAGTAAGATGTATCAGGATATCAGACGCTCTTACTAGTGGGGAGGTCTAAAGCCAGATGTGACGAGATATGTAGCTCAGTGTGCGACCTGTCAGCAGGTCAAGATCGAGCATCATAGACCAGGAGGCGAGCTACACCCACTCCCCGTCCCTCAGTGGAAGTGGGAAGACATCTCTATGGATTTTGTGACTGGTTTGAGACCGAGTCGTGGTTTTGATGCTATCTGGATCATTGTAGATCGACTGACGAAGACCGCACGTTTCATTCCGATTAAAGAAACGTGGCCGGTGAGTCGATTAGTAGAGGAGTTCACGAGACATATAGTGAGACTTCATGGAGACAATTGTCTCTGACAGAGACGGACGGTTCACATCGAGGTTCTGGCAGCAAGTTCATGTCGTCTTAGACACAAGTCTAAAGTTCACGAATGCCTATCATCCTCAGACAGATGGTCAGTCTGAGCAGACCATCCAGACTTTGGAGGACATGTTACGAGCCTGTGTGTTGGATTGGGGACAGGTGTGGCCAAATCACCTTCCCTTAGAGGAGTTTTCCTACAAAAACAGTTGGCACGCATCGATCGGGATGGCTCCTTATGAGGCTTTATATGGACAGAGATGTCGTACACTGCTGTGTTGGGACGAGCCTAGTAGTGCCAGCGGAGTAGCACCCAAGCAGATTCAGGATGACATGGCTTGAGTGGCAGTAATCCGAGAGCGGATGTTAGCAGCACAGAGTCGACAAAAGTCTTATGCTGATAAGAGGCGCAGACCTCTGGAGTTTAGAGTTGGAGCTCAGGTTTGGTAGAGAGTATCCCCAACACGAGGCGTCAGACGTTTCGGTGTCAAAGGGAAGTTGAGTCCCAGATATGTTGGACCATTCGAGATTCTTGAGCGAGAGGCAGCTTACAAACTTGCGTTGCCACCGAGACTCGAGGGTGTTCATCCAGTTTTCCATGTGTCTCAACTACGGGAGTACATATCTGACTCGAGACACATCGCCAGTCATGACGATCTAGTGATCGAGCCAGACCACACGTTCGTAGAGCACCCGGTGGCTGTGAGCGTAGTACGAGACGCTTGCGTTCGAAGGACATCCCGATGATGAAGATACAGTGGTCGATGCGAGGAGCTGATGAGGCGACTTGGGAGACAGAGGATAGTGTCCAGAGGAACTATCCGGAGTTTTACGCAGAGCTTGTTGCACCGTTAGCTTAGTATGCTGTTTGGTTTTCCCTTTGTTGCGCTGTGAACGCTTTTGTGTGACATTTTGTGTTACATGCCCCGAGTGGGAATATATGAGCTCAGTTCTGTTTTTGTGTGTTGTTGTGACCGTTTGGCTTTTGCAGGTTTCGGGACGAAACTTCTTTTTGGGGGATCTGATGTAAGATTCTAGGTTTTTTTGCCTTCACCGCCCCTGCGGTGAAGAGGGCCGCCCCCACGGTCAGCCGCCCTTGCGGATTCGTGTGACAGATCGCGCCGATCTATTTTCGTCGTTTTATCTTTCTTCCATAGATAGAATACCCGATATTGTATCTTATGGGCCGGTTTCCTTGTTTTCTTTCTACCCTAGACGCCCTTTCCGTCTAGCGTTCCAACCCTCCCTATATATTCTCTTCCTTCTCTCCTTTTTCCCGTTCCTTTCTATCGTCTTCAAACCCTAGAGAGCTGCAGCCGTCCTTGCTTCCTACAATCCCGTTGAACGTGTAAGTGCATCTTTTTTGGTTCTTCCTCACGTTCCTTTAGCGCTGCATGCCTTCCCTTCTGTTTTGATTTCTTCCTTTCGTTCTTTCTTTCCTTCTTCTCCAATGATCAAGCATGAGCCTTGATTCTTGTGGAGTGTTCCGTTGTTGACCCTTCGTTGTTCTCAGGCTCTCTGGAGTGGAGTCTCGACGTGTTGGAACCAAAGGTTCGAGCTTTGGTTGCCCCTGCTATGAGATCTGTCGAAGAGAAGCTTGACAGTAGCTTTTGACCAAGATCCGCCCCTGCGCCTGCACAGAGCCTCCCCTGTGCCTCTGTCACAGCCGCCACTGCGTCTGCACAGAGACGCCCCTGCGCCTCTGTTCAGCCGCCCCTGCGCATCTGTCTAACCGCCCCTACGGTTTCTCTGCAGTGACTCACGTCTTTGGTGAGTTGCTTCCTTCCTTCCTTCCTCCTTTACTCGTTCCTTTCCTTGGTTCCTTATGGTCGTTCCTTGTTCCCCTGAGTTGTTGTAAGACTAAGGTTGAGCCCTTAGCATGTGTTGATCTCTTAGAGATCTTTGAGACTAGAAGTCATAGACTTCTGGCAACCGTTTTGTTCCTGATCCGTGTTGCTTGTTTGTACAGGCTTTCCTTGCTCCTTTCCTGAGGGAAACTGAGCTTTCTCTTGAGTTATTCCTGAGTTGTGTTGATCTTATGGTTACCTTCGAGTGAGGTAAGTCCCTTGGACTTACTTAGCTTTATTTCGCGTATTAGTTGGATTGTATTGGCTTGTTTGTGTTGTTATCATGTTTATAACGGATAATTGGAAATAGGATTCACCCTTTCATACCTTAACTGGCCCAAGTGTATTATAACCGGGCGGTGACCACTTGTCTAGTCCTACAGGAGACTAGAATGTGCTTTTGCAACCTAGGCCCGTAGGTAACGGATAGTACTGATCTATTCCTATTGGTAGATGGAAGCGGAGGCGAGTTTCGGGAGATTCTCGTGTGACAAAAGAAGTTGAATTAGTAATGGACAACCTTAATGAAAGATAATAACCGGTTGATGTGTGAGCATGCTATGTGTTTTCTTTACCTTATGTGTGTTTGTGCCTGTACACTCTTGCTTATACCTAGAATGTTAGCTAACGGTTTATACCGTTATTGTAGATGTTCCGCAGGTTCAAGATGCTGTTGAGTGATCCGGACGGTGTGGTCAGCCGGGGTTCTCGTACATTATAGGACGGGATTGGGTTTTTGTTTTGTTTGTTGTTTCCCTTTTGTTTTGACCCGGCTGTGGAGCTTTTGTGTTTTCTTCTGTTTGAACCTTTGGTTTTATATTAAGTTTTGGTTTTCATTCGTCTGTGCCTTGTTGTAAGATCCTTGGTTGTTGCTACTCTGAGGGTCGGGACCCATTGTGCGGTCCTAGCCCGTAGCGCTTCAAGTTCCCAGAAGTTGGGGTGTTACAGTGTGGCTATGTGGGTAACTATGCCTCCATATCCTATGTTCCCGGCTCTCTTATTTTTCAGTTTGCTAATGGTGGAGGCTAGGAGAGTGGCACAATCGGCGGATCTACCGGTAAGCATGCAATAGAGGAGGAAAAGCTCATCGGTCTTGATCTTTTGTGGGGTCTCGGTCCTAGGGAAGAAACACTCGAAAAGAACCCTATGAGCTATCTTCAAGGCTAGATGGTAAATGAGCTTAGCCTTGGTGTCGGCCGGTTGCCAACGATCCTCACTAGCATATATCATAGCTATATCCTCCCAAAAGTCCTTAGTGTATACTCCGCTAGGAAACCTCCCATTGAAACTCTCTTGGAACCCAAAGAAGGCTCCAAACTGAATAATCGAGAACTCGTAGTCTTGCTCCATGAATCTAAAAGAAACGGTTCGGTTCATGTGACTATGCTCGAAGGAGGTGACAAACTCCCTAGTAATCTCCTCATAAGCATCCGCTTTAATAGCGGAGAAAACAATCAATCCGGCTCTATCCAAGAGCCAAGTCAAGTCATTCACAACGTTTAGAGGCTCAAGCTCCTTTAAGAGAAGGTATTGAGGACCTATGACCGGCCTCTTCTCGATCCTTTCTAAAGCATCAAGGTAATCCTCATGAATGGTTGGGATTCTAGGAGGTGGTGGTGATGGTGGTTGGTTAGGAGGGGGTTGGGAAGAGGAAGAACTATCTCCCTTTTGCTTCTTATTCCTGCTAGACTTTCTCCTTAACATTTTTCCTCTCGACAGTAAGAATCACGGCCTGTTCTTGCTTTTCCACGGCCGTGGAACCTACAAGGACCGTGGTTTCTCTCTGTTTCACTCAAATCTCAACAAATTCACACCAAACTCGGCAATCTCAGTCCTAGACTAATTCCAATTCCAATTCCAATCAGTTCTCCTAAATTCTTGCGAAGAAATTGAACCGAATTGACAAAGTAAAGAAAAGGGAGAAGAACCTAGGTTTTGGATCTTTCAAATCCAAATTCCTTCTGCTGAGTGGATTGTTCACTTGATTCGTTGCTTGGATCTTGTAGAGGATTGAAAATGCTTCACTTTAGGCCAAAGAATCGCTTGAATCGGAGTTCAAACGAAGAATTGCGAGTTGGGGAAGATTTTCGGTGATTAGGGCGTGGAAAGGGGCGTGGAATTTGGGTTTTGTGGTGTTTTTGTGAAGGAAGGTGGTTTATATAGTGCCCGTTATTTTTTTGAAAATCACGGTCACTCGGGGCAAACCACGGCCGTGGAAATGTACGGAGGCCGTGGTTTTGATGAATTTTTGCCTATTTTGGAGAATTACGGCCACCTGTTACTTCCACGACCGTGGTTTAGGGCGTGGAAGTCTCTGTTGTGTGCCAACATCTAAGTTTCGTCAATCCCTTCCAACTTTTGCATCTTTCCTTTGCTCAATCATTATTCCTACATCCAAAAACATAACATACCGGAGGTATCGAGGGAAAAATAAAGCAAAAACAACTAAACTAAACTACTCTAAGAAAGAAAAACATAAAGCGTAAGTGCAATACCTTGGGTTGCCTCCCAAGAAGCGTTCGTTTTGGGTCCGTAGCTAGACCATTCCTGTGTTTATTTGAGGGTAATCGGCGCGATTTTCTCAATCGGGAGCTCCAGTGAATACTTCTTAAGGCGTTGGCCTTTAACCTTAAAACTTCCGCTCTTTTCACTCCATACTTCAACTGCGACATGGGGAAAAACACGTTTGATTAGATAAGGTCCAATCCAACGAGATTTAAGCTTACCTAGAAAGAGACGAAGTCTCGAATTAAAGAGGAGAACTTGATCTCCTTCTTTGAGATCCTTTGAAATATATGCTTATCATGCCAACGCTTCGCCCTTTCTTTGTAGATCTTGGCATTTTCATAGGCGTTCAAGCGGAGTTCTTTGAGCTCAATAAGGTCTAAGAGGCGCTTCTTGCCCGCTTCCTTCATGCCGAAGTTCAACCACTTCACAGCCCAATACGCCTTGTGTTCTAACTCAACCGGGAGATGACAAGACTTCCCATACACAAGGTCGTAAGGTGTTGTACGCTCCTGGACCCATGGTCTTGGCCATCAGACTGGCCTGGATGGGCCGGCTGTCTCCTGGACCCACCACTCCTCGTAACTGGAACTACGCTCTCAACAACCTCCTCAGGAGCCTCCTTCACCACTGGTGGATCTGCAGCGGGAGCTGGTCCCTGTCCTATCCCTCATGGAGGAAGAGGTGGTGATGCGGGGATAAGCCGCAATTCCCGATCTAGATTGAAATTCCTTAACTGGGATAAAATTCGGGATGTTCTAGGAATAAATCGGTCGATTTATATGAAGAACAGGTCGATTTTTTTTGAAACTCAGAAAGCGGATTAGTGAACGATATGGAAAGAAAAGAAGATGAATATGGAATGATAAATAATTAATATAGGAAGATATGACTATTATAAGACTTGCAAAGAACCTTGAACTCGATGGATCAAAACCCTTAACAAAGAATTACCTTTCACCCTTCCTTCTTTAACCTTACACAAGCCTTCTAGATAAGACAAGCACAAGGAGGGACTAGTTTGACTTGTAGCACCAACCTTCAACAAGATTAACACACACAAGAACAACCTAGCATAGATTCACAACTTTTCAACCAAAAACTCTCCTTTTGATTGAATAGAAATGATAAAATGCAAACCCCGTGAGCGAAGTCACAAGTATCTCACAATAATGTGGAAAATATAATCACAACTCAACTCTACTAAACAATATCCCCCTCTAAGGCTATTTATAGGGAAGATTAAACCTACTAAAACTAGGAAAAACTAAAAAGATATGATCTATAAAATATATCTTTTGAAAAGATAATGTAGGAAAGATATCTTTTAAAAGATATAAAATATAAAATCTAAAAAGATATGATCTATAAAATATATCTTTTGAAAAGATAATCTAAGAAATATATCTTTTAAAAGATATAAAATATAAAATCTAAAAAGATATGATCTATACAATATATCTTTTGAAAAGATAATCTAGGAAAGATATCTTTTAAAAGATATAAAATATAAAATCTAAAAAGATAGAATCTAAATAATTCCTTAAGATAGTCTGAGAGATTTAAGCAATTATTACAAGATATGATTGCCAAAAGATAGAAGATCATGGCCGAATCTCTTGCAACTCGTTCCATTGAAGGAAATCGGACACGAAAATCGATCGAGTTTTCCTATAGGAAAATCGGTCGGTTTTTCTGGCAAATCGGTCGATTTTCTTCACCTGCCATGCAATCTTCCATTCCATCAATTCGCCCCATATTTGCAACTTGTAAGCGCTCCTTCCTTGAGCTTCTCTCGCTTCTAGATTAGTGACAGATCCATGTAGCGTAGGTGTTGATGCTATCAAGGATGGTCCCGCATCAGGTGGTCTACCTCTACCTCAGCCTGTAGTAGCAGTAGCTCTAGTTCGAGCCATCTGCGGGGTATGCACACCTAACGTATAAGGCTCTATATAGGCCATATGTATATATATATATAATGCTTAATAGTACATGCATACACATCATCACATCAGATATATCTATATATATATACTGTCGAGATCCTCAGATGGGTGACGACTTCTGTACATACTATCCCAAAATATCTATACTCGCTTTAAAACCAAAACCTTTGAAAAGTCAGACCCCATGTGGGTTCTGTTTATTTATCCAGTCTACCTTTATTGTAGATAACAAGTGTCATTGTTGTCAACCTAAGGCTCTGATACCAACTCTGTAACACCCCAAATCCACAGGACTTGGAATGCTACATTGGGCTAGGATCTCACAATGGATCCTGACCCTAACCTGACAACAAGTTCACTAGATCTTACAACAAGGCACAAGTAGAGTAAAACCAAATACATAAAAGCTATAATGATACATCAAAAGTGTTTACAAACACAAAGCCGGGTACAAAACATCAAATATAAACATCTGATACAAAAGATCCCAACCCACGCATCCTAATGTACAGAAGTCCTCGGCTGGTCATACCATCTGGCTCACTCTGTAGTCTTCCTAACCTGCAGATCAACTACAACACGGTATACACCGTTAGCTACAGCAATAGATAAGCATGAAGGTAATAGCACAAACACACATAAACATCTCATACATGCAATGCCACACACATTCATTTATTATCTTATATTACGTTATTCCATCACTAATTCAACTTCTTTTATAACACGAGGAGCCTCAAGAACCCCGTCCCATCCAACGTAACCCAGGAGTTTTGCATGGGGGTGATCGTCACTCGTCCTCTCCTGTGAGATCATCTTCTGGGCACCTCCTCCTAACCAGCAGGCGGAGACCGGTGGTTACCGCCCGTTATAGTACACTTGGGCCATTTAAATGTAATAAATGGTCATCCTAGTCCGATTTAGGTTATAAATGCACAATCATATGAACACACACAACCATCACAATCACACAAATCCATAACTGAACGCTAAGTAAGTCCTATGGACTTACCTCATATACTTGTATCCAATACCACGTCATAGCTTCCCCTTGGGGAAGAAACCAACGCCTGCAATAGTAAGGCACACAACATCATACATTGCAAGGGTTAGGAGACTCGTCTCCATAACCATAACCAACCTACAACCTCAATCTAAACCCCAAGATCATAACAAGCTCACAGATGCCTAAAGCATACCCTCAACATCAACACAAGTGCCTAAGGCACAACTCCAACATACAACACATCCTAACCACACTATCCTAGCTACCAACTAAGTGAAGGCCAAAGGAAAGGAAGGAAAGAAGACATACCAACAAGGTATGCACCAACAGAAGCAAGAGCACAAGGTTGATCCAGTGAGGCGCAGGGGCGGCTCACACACCTGACGCAGGGGCGGCTGGAGTCAGACGCAAGGGCGGCCAACTGTGTAGAGAGTTGGTCCCGACTTCTCTTCGATCCCTTTCTCGAATTTCTTCACTTCTTCAACATACTACAGCAACATATACACATATATACACATATATGATCATCAACCATCCAAGAAAAGATCCAACACAAGCCTAGCTTGTGATCCTAAGCTAGAAAGGAAGAAAGAAGCAAGAAAGAAGGAAGGAAGAGAGATGAAGGAGAAGAGCTTACCACAGCAAGCCCTAAGCTGCAACTATGGAGCATCAGCACGTCTATCACCTCAACACAACACCAACAACCTTCAGCAACATCCTCAAGAGCATCCAAGGCCAAAGCCACACTCAAACTCACAAGATCCCACTCACAAGAGCAAGAAGAGGTCAAAGAAGATCAAGGAGAAAGAAAGAAGAAGAAGAACGTGAGGAGGAAGAGAGAAGCTAAAGAGAGGTAGGAAACCCCTCATCTGAAGCTAAGGCATGGCTTATAAGAGAAGTCAGCCGCAAAGCACAAGTCAAGAGTCAACGAAAGCGGCTGCACCATCATAGAACCGCAGGGGCGGCTAACAGGGGTCAAGGCAAGGCTCACTAAGGCTCAACAAGACTCCTAAGCTCCAAAGACTAAGGCTCTTACAATTTATATATTAGATTTTTGAGTAATATGTCAAGAGCTTGTAGATATATGAACTAATGATATATTTACGAAATTATAATAGCCATTCAGTTGTTCTTACGATGATAAAATATTTGCGAATAAAAAAGTATTTTATTATTTAAACTTTAAATTAATTCTTATACAACATGCCACTTTTTTAAGGTTATAAATAAATTACCCTAATTCTTTCTACTTATGCCCATGCAATTAGTTTTGTCGCCAAAAAATTTAGACACTACAAATGAGTAAGATAATAAAAGTTTTTGAGGGAAGATTCAAATTTCAAATGTGAAAAATCAAATAATATTTAAGATTAGTAAAGTAATATTTGAGTAAGTTATAATTATGAAACTTCTAGTAAAAATTAGCTAAGATTTCTTAAAAAAGTTGCAATATCCTATATTATACAAAATTAATTTGGATATTTAACATTCAACCAAATTTACGCATATAATATAAAAATCGGAATCATAACAACCTGTTAAAATTTTATTGTTTTAGAAATAAAGATTTTATCGTTTTAGTAAAAAGGATTTTATGGTTTAATTATAATTTAGTAAAGAAAATATTGTGAGAAAAAACGTGAGGCCGCCACGTAAGAATTATTGTCGTCTGTTTTAATATAGGTATGTAGAATAGATTATTTCAAAAAATAAATTTTAATTTTTTTACTGTAGAAGATTTGTAAGAGATAACAAATACTTTATAATAATATGTTAATTGATTAGAGTATTTGTAAAATATTGACGTGATCAAAAACAAAATCACATTGTTATAACCGTAAGATACTAAATATGATGAGTTCAATTAGCATGATGAGATGGAAAAAAAATTCTATTTTGACTTAAAATATGTTTATTGGATAATGGCATAATTGTAATTAAAATATGGCAGAATTGTAAATATTTGCCAAAAAGTCCTAGGTGGCATGGCTAAGGGGTTGACATGTGGACTAAAAGGGTTATATTTTAATAGTATATATAGATATAAAGACAATTTTGTAGGTCATTTGTCATATTCTTCTTTTTAGCATTTTTCTGCACTTCCTTTCTTCTGCTCAATTGGTTTTAGACCTTCCATTAGAATAAAATTTTGTTCTTCATTTTCAGAATCCAATAGATTAGAGTTATTGTAGTTGTTTTGAGATTTTATTCTCCTCGTAAACTAAAGACTAGCCAATTGGATTTGGAGTTTGATTTCTCCTTGCATATTAATAATATGTTTTGTAAGTATTCTTCCCGTTCACTTGTTGCTTTCATTATGTATATTTGTTGGCTAGATTTTTAGTGATTCTAGGGTGAATAGTTGTTGGTTGTGGCATGAACGATAATTGATTAACTTGCATGTTAGATTGGTTGATAGATTGTGAAATCCTTGTGTTTATTGAGCTGAATATAGGCTAGGGTTTATCTAGACTAGAAATCAAGTTAGAATTGAGACTTATCCTAATATATTCTTCCTTGGATATTGATGAAGATGAACATTAGATAATAGAGGTGAAAACCCCTCTATTAGATGAAATATGTTAGTTTACTTTTTGAGCTAGGCTAAACCCGAGACGTATCCAGTAGAGGTTGACTTGATCCAAATAGAAAAACCAATTTGTGCTGAAATTCCATCCATATTATCTTAGATAGTTTAAATTGGAACTAAAAATATGAAACTTTATGAACACCAGCCTAAAAACTCAACCTCAAAATGCACCAAACGACTTTTATCATATTTATTTCATTCCCTCAACCTCAACCTCAACCTCAACCAACCCCAAACGTACAGACCCATAGTTTAACAAGGGGTTGATGGTACAAACAACGAGACATAAACCACCAAGTTGCAACTTGACATACATATTAAACTATGTTTGATAGTACAAGACGCTAAGCATGAGATCAAATAATGTATCACAATTACCAAACATACCACAGAATAATAGTAAGGGAAAATGTATGTACAACACTTAGTTAGGAACCAAAATAGATATAAAAATAAAACAGGCAGATTTTCTTGTTTGTTCGAAATGGAAAGGCAGAGTTTGTTTGTTGTGAAGCAGGCTGATAATGGTGGGGTTTCCAAGGAAGCAATGGAATGAGAGCTCACAATACTAAAAGTTGCAACTCTATCACAAACGTCAACTTGCTTTCTTAAAGTTTCAATCCGCATGCTCTATATGTTCCCCGCTCCAAGATAACTGATCAGGATCTAACAACGTTTCTCCTCTTCTCCCAGTGTCCTCCCTTTAATCAGAGTATGTTCCCACCAGACCAGATCTCTCATGGTAATTCTCACAAACTACCGAGAAGGCGCTCAACCGCTGCATGCACATTCCCACGTGTTGCCTGCAACGCCCTGATGTTTGCTTCCACATCTGAGAATCCCATGTCCTGAAGCTGCGAGAGTTGTGTTGCATAAAGCTCCTCTGGTGGCACTACAAAGAGCAGGGTTCATGTTTCCTCACTCAGCTTACAGTACACACACAATATTTAAATCAATGGAAGTACATCTAAAGGAGTTTTCACCGTTTGAATTCTCAGGGACGCCCATAGCACCACCCGTTCCCAGTCCCCCGAGCATACTCATTAACATGTCAAGATTCATGCTATTTGGGTTACCTGTAATTTGTAAATTGCCAGAATAGTCAGCCATAATATAATTCATCCAACTATAACAAAACGTACGTCAAGCAAAATGGATACCTGCAGCTCCACCCGTCTGGGATGGATCCCTGTTCAGCATTTTCAAAATGTAAGTGCATGCACAGCAGCAGGAAGATGCGGAATCTCAGAGGCTAACCAGTAAGTAACCACTGACTATGTGTTTTATATATATTTAATATGCAAAACATTCAAAGAACCCGAAGGCATCCAGTGGCCCTTATTATGCTGTCAGAAACATTGATCCATGAAAGCCAACTTTGATACAAAGGAAGATTTGAATGAAAAAGCTTGTGCAATGCATAAGAAAGCATTCACTGTGGCTTCCAGTGGGTAAAAAAATCAGATATTCAGATCCAACTTACTGGTTTGAACGGGGTTGGTTCAGTTGAGAGAGCAGGTTTTGCTGTAAAGATAACACTTGCTGCAGAAGAGACACGAATTCAATATTAGAGATCCGCTAATCATTGGAGTAATCAAATATTATCCATATACCCAAGACACCCAAAAAAACTCAAAATAGCATAGTTAAAGATAACACCAAGCAAAAAACTATGATACTAAATAGGCATAAAAGTAAAACACTCAACTATACCTGCATAATTTCAGGGGAACTGAACATACGAAGAAGCTCAGGATTTTGCATCATTTCTCGAAATTGTGGATTCGAGTCAGACATAGCCCGCAGTTGAGGACTTGAATTCAATATCTACAACAATATAAAATGTGATTAAGAATATAATTCATGTTCATACATCTCATTCTCTAAATGAATGCTCAACAGAAGTTACCTGATTCATATATTCTGGGTTTGAAAGGAGGCTTTGCATCATCTGTGACATGGCAGGATTCTGCAACACTTGATTAAACAGCGATGGATCTGGAGCTCCACCACCTGACAACATGCGCTCCAGGTCTGGGACACCACTACCTAAACCACCCAAACCACCTAATCCAGGTGGCCTTACATCTCCAGAAGAAGGAGATCTTGGAGCAGCATTTGTCGGAGTGCCCCCTGATATTGAAGAGTAAAAGGCATGAAGTTACAAATGAAGGTAGATATTATTACATGTAAGAACAGTTGGAAGGGTTTTTTTTTTGGTACCATAAGAACAGTTGAAGGGCTAGAGTTGTGATGTATTACTAAATTTGTGGAACTTGTCCCCATATTTGGCAAGAGGATACAGCATTTTTTTCAAATCTAGCAAAGAATTTATTGACAAAGGAACTCATTGGCACACCCTAGGAAAACTGAAGCAACAAAAAGCTTACCACTAGGACCCCAAGGGTTTGGGAGAGGGTTAGTATTTGGAGCAGCAACAGAATTAGAATCAGTGCCAGTTGTGGTTGAGTTGTTAGACCCGTCTCTCTGTTGCTGTCCTGCAGCTTGATTTCCCAAGAGAGCAGCAAATGGATTTGAGTTTAAATTGTTTCCAGTATCCCCTGACATTGTTGTTGCATTGAGAAAAGGTTCTTGTACATTCTCATACATGCGCCTGAGCATATTGAATCCTTCAGGCATGGATTCGATGTTACTCATAGCTCTATCAGTGTTGCGCATCATTTCACGCATGAGCTCTGGGTTCCTCGCAGTCTCCATTGTTTGTCTAAGAATGCTAGGGTCGTTGAGTACATGAGCAAGCTCAGGATTTCTATCAATGATCTCTCGCATTTGAGGATTGCTCATAATAAGGCTTCGAATCAAGTCAGGGTTGTTCATCAGGCTCTGCATAGCAGGCATGTTCATTATTTCTCTCATCATGTTCGGGTTTTGAGTCAGCTGCTGCTGCACCTGCTCAAATTCGGGGAAACCAGCTCCAAATAAACCAGACCCTCCATTGCCACCCAATCCACCCAGACCAAGTCCAGGGAAAAGAGGTGCGCCAAGCCCAGCACCACCTAACCCACTACCTTCATTTACAGAGGAAGTACGTGTAGCATTAGTAGTATTGGTAGTCCCGGTGTTTGTTGTGCCACTCCCAGGTGCAGTAGTTGTTGCAGAGGAAGTAAAACCACGGACCAGGTGAACAGTATGATCTGCTTGCAAACCTTCAGAGACAAGAAACAAGGTAAGGGTTCAAACTTCAAAGTAAGATTCAGTTATAACATTTATAGACACAATTTAGATATTTTCATCTATAGTGACTAGATGAATTACTAAACTATCTCAAAGAGGTTAATTCTGTGCGTGTGAGGTCAATAAGCAAATCAGGAGACGAAAACCATACAAAGTGATCACATATAGACCAACTGGAATGGACGAAAACTGGAAACAGCACCAGAATTTCTTAATGACACAGCATAGATGATAACTCACTTTAAGTAAATAACAAGGTTACAGTTCACCAACCACGACACACTGCCAAAAAGGAATGAGGCGATCTAGAATAAAACCCCAACATTTCTTATGCATCAACTTATAGTTCCTCAAGTTTCTATCATCAGAACTGCATTTAAGGAGTCGTCATGACATGCACCCAATGTAGGGAAGCCTTATTTAATGACTAAAGATACATTAATTAAAACTGCAAAATAGAGGGTGCCAGGGCAGGGAGTATCAACCACATCGCTGTTTAACAAAACCCTCATCATCTACGTCCGTTGTCCCCATCCTGACGGGTAATTCCCAACCCCCGTCTAGCTTCCTGCTTATTGTCTGGTACAGGTTTACCAGGGGTTTCCTAGTTGGATTATCTATTTATAAATTCACATGAATTAAATATATGAATTTAGTTGTGTAAATTACATAGTTAACTACAATCAAAAAAAAATTCAGGTTAATAAAAATCAATAATAAGTTAGTGAAACACTGAAAATCGCATTAAAAAACTGTAAACCATGATTAATTTTCCAGTTTAAATTCCCATTGAGGATCCTATGAAATTGCCCAATGACAGTGGAGCAGGGATCAGGTTGGGGACCATAGACCCCGGCCTCATCCAATTCCCCATGGGGAATACCGCTCAGCCCATTGACACCAATTGCAACACCATTGCACAAATGTTTTCGACAAACGGAAGTATAAATTACCATAATAATTGGATAAGAAGAAAAGCACACTCACTTTTTACCGTTAAATAATGACAGAAAGTAAATACTAATTTGCCCATCAGAGATTAAAAAATAAAGATACAATGAATTACCGTTCTAGAAAACTGAAGAATTTAATTGGCCAACACACACAAAATTGAAACAGCATATGCTGACATACTTTAGAAGAGCACTTCACTGTTCGTCAAACATAAACGAACAAACTCTTGCAATTACAGCAAATTTTACTTCAGAACCGACAAGTACTACAGCCCAATTTATTGACACAGACACCAATTAACCAAAAAGGTCATGAAGGTGCCAAATGTTGCAAAACAAGTTAGTGACAATGAAGAATGACAACCGCTTCAATTAGTACCCAGAACTGAAGACATCGGAAAATAATTAGTTGCAAACGACAAAGCAGCAACGGTAAAGCTGACAAGTACTACAACCCTAGTTATTGACACATAAACCAATTAACCATAAAGGTCATGAAGGTGCCAAATGTTGCAAAACAGGTTAGTGACGATGGAGAATAACAACCGCTTCAATTAGTACCCAGAACTAAAGACATCCGGAAAATAATCAGTTGCAAACGACAAAGCAGCAACGGTAAAGTTGAAAAATTTAGCCAGAGCTAGAGTTGTTGAAAAACAGAAAGCAATTAACAGTCACAAAATGTGAAATGTTGCAACCCGGGTTGGTTAGATGGGGTAACTAAAAGTTGAAACGCGTGGGGATGAAAGAACCGTATACGACAAAGCTTCCTCCAAATGTATCCAGAATTATATAGTGGAGTGACAAAGACAATCAACCCCAAAGAACAAACAACAAAGCTTTCCAAAAGAAGCTAATGTATACAAACAGATTCGTCCAGATGGAGGAAAACAGCATGATCAGCATGATTGATTATTCAATTAATCATTACACTTCAAAACCAGTGTTTTTTAAAACTCAGTTTTAGTCAAAACTTAAGAATTAGCAATTAGGTGAAACCCAGATAGGTAGTAGTGTGTCTCCTCGTTGCAATTGATAATTCAGATTAATCGTATCAACCAATTAATAACCCTTTTGATCGATAAGCGAAATCCATCAAGAGTAAACCAAATCATTGGCTCCAAAAGACAGCATTATGAAGCAATCGACCAACAATCAGCGCAATTTGACCCGACTTTCCGCAATTAATCAAACGGTTCACAAAACTGAAACCCTAGTATCGCACAAATCCCAAAGTAAATCAGATGAAATAAACGAAATCCGCAAAAAAACGACCAGATCGCATACCATAGCTCTCGAGAGTCTGATCGTCCTTCAAGATCCGGCCTTTGTAAATCAGGCGTTGTTGATCAGCCGGCACCTCGCAGTTCTGAGCCAAGAGAGACTTGAAGGCGGCAACGGTGGAGTCGAGCGGCGTCTGCACCGAAAACTTGGAGCCGTTGGAGCACCGGATGTTGACGGTAGGCAAGGCATCAGGCGGCGGAACCTCTACAGCATCGACGGCCGTCGTTTCTTTGGAATCTCCCTCTCCACCCATCCTTGTCTCCAAAAATACCAACCGATAGATGAATCAATTGCAAAAAAAAACAAAACCCTAGGCCGAGGCTGTTGAATTATTATAGTGGTGTGTACAAGATTAATCGAAAATGAATGAATGTGTGAGAAACGGGGAGAAAGAAAGAACAAGAAGAAGCGAAAGAAATGGGGGAATCGGAGATGAGAGAGAAAGAAGGGATGAGAAAAGGAGAAAATGGGAATAAATGAGGAAGAATTGTAGAACGTAATTAAGCAGAGGGAGGGTTTTCAGCATATTCCTAGAGGCCGCTACTTGTGACGGCCAGGTCGGTTACCCAATCACTTTTTGCCACATGTACCTCCCACACTGCTTTCTCCATTAAAATGATGTCATATATATAATTTCCATCCCAACAATAAAATGCTAAATTTTAATTACCAAATTCAACAATAAAATGGTACCATGTATCTCGTCTATAAAATTAGACAAGCTCGATATCAATTTGTCATGAAGAGTATGGTTCTAGTTCAATTGTTCCTAAAGAGCGGAAAATTCAACAAGCACTTGACTTGAATTTCATCAATTTGTCGTGTTGTCGTGGTTAACGAACATTAAGGTCTCATAAATGTCTTCTTCGTATATTGACAAAACAATCCGAAAGTGTGTGACAACGGTAACCATCTGCTTTTGTGAAACTAGGTAAACGACAATCGAGTATGCCTTTGTGGAGAGTGGAGGTCATATGCTTATATGAAATTAGGGTTTTTTGTGTTTGGAATTAATATTTGGTGTTTTAATTTAAGAGAACCGTTAATAGATTTATTTTTTAATTAAGATAAGTATTTTTCAATGGTGGATGGACCCTAAAATATAACAGCATACTAGCATAATAAGGGTATAGATGGTGATAACCTGATAAGAGGTGATTAACTAAAAATTAAAAAAGGGGTGGTTTTTTTTTTTTGATCAAGAAGGTAAGGTGCTCGACTACACCAAAAATGTTTGGTGTATCGAGAGGCCGACAACCGGCAAACAGGCAAACCGTCATGTGGAAGTGAAAACCAAGAGGGAAACCATACAATCACCACTAACAAAACCGGAAATGTGAGAAAGATCCAAAAAAGTCGGAACATCTGAACCCTGGGAGAAGATGTAGAACACTCGAGGTTGGCAAAATATGGAGAGAACACGGGATAGATGAACTAGCGCGGTGTCTCGTCACCGGAAAGTAGGATGATAGAAACCTTTTTTAGGGGATGCCATACCTCCTGCGGAAATGTGGATCCCACGACGTTGCCCCCACCTAGATGGAGGATCTTCGGAGACCTCGAGCACAACCACGATCAACACGATCAACAGGGGCATGTGACTACTGCATCTTCCAAGACAATCGTTTAGGCCACACTCGAGAAATATCTTCAAACAAGAAAGTCATCCCAAAATTTTTGGAAGGATTGAAAATCATCCCAAAACTTTTGGAAGGATTGTAACATTTTGTTCAAAAATAAAACGTAAATTCGTGTACAAATGATCATCAGTTGGCTGCTGTTGATTGTTGAAGGACAGTGAGCTTGTGTGCTCCTTCAAAAAATTCAACATCAGTTTGATCTTTGCTATGGGTAGTTTTTTTCAACTTATAGCAACAATTTTTTCTTCCTCCTTATAACTTCTCCTTCCTCCTTATAACTTCTCCTTGATATGGATTGGGTCCATTTATTCTACCGTGCTTATCATGGTTCATTGAGTACCCGTAAATACACCATGAAAAAGACTACAACTTACGAAATTAAAAACATCATTAAAAATTCACCTTATCATTCACCCTATTCTTTCTTTCCTCCTTTGTTTTTCTTGGACAGAGGCCTTTGTTCTCAAAACGTTGTTGGTGTTGCTAGCTTGTTGTTTCTCAACAAATTTAGTAACTTCATTTTTTCTGTTTGCAAGGTTTTTATTCCCTTCTCTAAAAGAAGGTTTTTGTTCATTCACGATGAAATTGTTTTGGTTGGTAGGAAGATAGTAAGAGGAAAAGGTGAATTGTAGATTGGGAAGTGAAAATGTTCCAGGTATTTAAAACTTCTCGTACGTGAGTAAGCCACCACGTCATTGTTTATGCACTCATCAACAAAATGGTAGACACAAAATTGGTGTTACACACCCAGTTATTCAAAACATCTTTGGGTTTTCTTGTTCTATCCTTAGACGTTGTTCTTCCTCTGGTTCTAATCACTACAGAACCTTCATTTTCCTTTGGTATCTTCCAATTGTTGAGTTTGTTCATGTTCTGCACATATGGGCTACTAATTACTTGGTTCTTCCTCCTCGCTTCTTTTGTTTACTTGTTGTTTGTGGTCTAGCTCCTTTATTTGAGCAGGATAACCACATTGGTCCACCTTCGTTTACAAAGCAAGAGCATAGGCTTTGTGTGTTAATCTTTATAGTTTTGTCGATTTCTCCAAGATCAATGACAACGCATGCCTTCTTCTCTCTTGTTTTTGGTTCCCAGATACTTTTGTTCAGATTCACAGTATTAGTAAAGGGGTGCATTCGGACAGTAAACCAAAGCCTCAAAAATGAGTGTATCGTACCTAAAGGAGTTTCTACCGTTATGAGAGAGGGCCGATGAAGAAGACAGGGAAAATGCGCAATGGATCTCAGTAGTGCCACATAGACAGATTCCGGAGTTCCTCGCCGCCACCAAGCCGGCCGTCCACTTAACACTTGCAATCTTTTCTTCTTGATAGAAGGGAACGGATGACTATCCCTTCTGATCCTCTTTCATTTACCAGACAAGAGGAAATAAACTCTTTGCTTTTATATGTGTTGATCTGCACCGGAGACTGAGAGAGGGAGTCTGCAGGTGTCTTTTTCTCCAGACGGAGATCCGTCGGTCTAAGGAGGGTGTTGTCGCTTTTCACCATAGCTGGGGAACTCAAGCTTGGGGAATTTTATGCAGATTGGTTGCAAGTAGAAAAGGAGATGGAAGATGAGTCCAAAATCGGTTCCGAATCGAAAGGTTTCTTTAGATCCGAGTCTTTAGATCTGAGTCTGCAGGTGTCTTTTTCTCCAGACGGAAATCCGTCGGCCTAATGAGGGCGTCGTCGCTTTTCACCATAGCTGGGGAACTCAAGTCTCAAGCTTGGGGATTTTATGCAGATTGGTTGCAAGTAGAAAAAGAGATGGAAGATGAGACCAAAATCGGTTCCGGATCAAAAGGTTTCTTTAGATCTAGTCTTTGTTGATGGTGTTTCTGAAGGATGTATCGGAGGTTTTGGGAATCTAGAGGATAAAGGAAACGGCGCGTACAGGCGCGTTCTTTAGGCTGTGGATTAGGGTTTTCTTTTTTAATAAAAAAAAGGGGTGGTTAAGTGAAGGTAAATAAGAGGTGCTTTTGTTTAGTGTAATCTGATTTTTTTTCTTGGTTTTCTTCTAATAGAATTTTTTTTTGTATTAATAAATTTTATATTTTTCATGCCTTTTATTTTGAAAAAAATTTATTCTCATACCTTTTTAAATATTTTTTTAATTGTCCACAAATTTCCTTACACAACTTAAAAACATAAGAAAGAAAAGTACAATTTTGAATTACTTTTAAATAGTTTTGCGATTGAAGTTTATGAATTTTCTTTCTTCTATGTCCTAGGCATGTCTTGTGACAACCTAATTTGTTATCTTATTGAATCTAAATCTAAAAAATGGTTGGTAGGTTTAGAAATGACTTGTAACATTTTATTAACATTTGGCACAAAATTGTCTTATGCATGTTGATTGTGAATTCAGATTGTTTCTATTCACATTTGGTACAAAAAAAAACGACTTGTAATTTTTCATATCTTGCTCATCAAGCATAATTTAATTATGTGATTCATAAACTTCATGCTACACAATTCACCAATAATTTCAAATTCTTGATTGAAAATGAGTAGAACAATTACTTTACACAAATTTGATGTGGTTTTTGTTCAATGCAATCTTAATTTTATGGGGTAATTTTGCCACTTCATCATCTTCATTGATGTGCACAAAAGGAGTATTCTAGACATTATCCAACAAAAACATTTTTATGTAGGATTTTTCGGTCAGAAAAGAAGCCGGATATGTCATATTATGCTTGTCATATTTTTTAATTTTCCAAATGGGAGAA
The DNA here is from genome assembly GCA_033239125.1 of Fagopyrum homotropicum. Lineage (NCBI taxonomy): Eukaryota > Viridiplantae > Streptophyta > Magnoliopsida > Caryophyllales > Polygonaceae > Fagopyrum > Fagopyrum homotropicum. Next base: position 107,183,564 of record BSWB01000002.1, read on the forward strand.
TGCATCACATGTGATAGGTTATAGTTGAAGCAAGCATGTGAATGGAAATATCTCTCGGAACGATGCACTAGTTACGACATATAGAGACGAGTTGTTTGAATATTTGAAGGGTGAGAGTAAGTATTTGAAGACTCATGTTTGAGGTTTGACTTTTTAAGAGAAAGGAAATCAAACTTAAAGAGTTCATGGGTATGTTTAAGGTTTTGTGAAAGTAGTTATCATTTTGTACTTGATTATATTAGTTTTACCTAAGATGTTGTTTAATATATGTAGTTTTATGAATCAAATAATATTAAATATATGCAATTTTTATAAGTGACGGTATGCTGTTAAATGCATGTAGTTTTTATGAATTAAGGTTGTTGGAACTATGTTATTACATATATGTATCTAAGGATTGTGATTATAAGTTGAGGGTCTTTGCATTCTGATGCGGGAGCATCCCAAGAGCAACCTAGAGGGCCATTGACAAGAGCTCAAGCAAAAAAGCTAGGCGAGATGCATGAGTTAGGGAAGGATATCCCTATCAAGCTCTGGCATCTTGTAGAAAATCCAGACATATATTCACATAACTCTCGCGTGTTGCAAACATCAATATTTAAGTACTTAGAACTATAAATCATGTAAACACAACTCTTGCATCTTGTTTAGATAAAAAAACTATGATAACATATACGATGATTGACAATTAAAAAGACATATTAACAAGCAATATCATAGATTCATCATACAAGTTGAGTATTCCTAAATCAGACTATGGAATTTAATGAGTTATAGCTTGCAAAAACGTAGATCGATAATGCCAAAATTGAGTAAAATTTTGAACCCTTATGATGGATAAAATATATCCGAAATCAAAAGAGATAAAGGGAAAGAAAGATGAGTTAGAATTTAATTCGTTGACAAATATTTCTTCTCAATCGACCCGATGTGTTACAGTGATCGACTTGATCCTTTGTAGAACGGTGTCATTAGATGAGTTGGTCACATGCTCCTCAACTGATTGGAAAATGGTCTAAGTCGACTTGATTTGTAAGTGATTGACTGATTTAGGGAGATCGGTTTGACTCAATGTGTTTCTTCTTCCTCAATCCAGTAGTAGTGTTATATTTGAAATTGCACATAGTTGACTCGATTCTTGAAGATGATCAATTGAACCTTTTTTTTTGTAGTAACGGTACTTCTTCTTCACTAAGATATATTTCTCTCGTTTCTCAATCGATTTAACCTTGACCTCTACTCTCTCAAAGAAGAAATTTAGTTAATTGTAGCCGTTATTTGTATTTGCTCCATAATTTTCTCAATTTGGTGCTAGAAATTTGGTAACGAAGACATCTCACAACTTTTCAGTCGACTCGATCAGAAGGGTAAGTTGGGTCGATCACTCATGCACGATTGAGTCGATAAGTAACCCGAGTCAGCTCGATCGAGTGCGATTTTCTACAACCTTTTCATGACTTCTTCACATCCTTAACTCGCATTAATTTTTCGCTTTAAGTACATGGCTGAAAAAACAATGATAAAAACCCGTCAGATTGAGTATTTATGTTTGTTTATCTAACTTTTCTATCAATGTGATCAATTTATCGTTTCTAACTCTAGAAAATTTAAAACACGTGTATTTCTTTGGTTTACGTGTTTTTTGAGCTACAGGTTTACGGAAGAAAAATGATTTTTTTTCTCGCTTCACTCTCTAAGGGAAAAATTGACTGCCACATACGGATAGTAGAAGAGAACAATTTCCATAACATGGCTGGAAAAAAATGATAACAACTTGGAAAAGAGTTGTTTGACCTCGACGAGAAAAACCCTACTTGCACCACTTGAATTTTATATGGATTTCAAGTTCTGGGTTTTGATATCATTTGATAACAACTACTATTATATTAAATATCTCCAGTAACCCCTTTATTAAGAGAATAAGTTGTACTAATTTGAGTCTTTGGACCACTAATTTTAGGTACTTTTGTGTACGCATGACCAAACTTGTATCCTATAAGCTACAAGATGTAATTACAAAATAATTTTTGCCAAAATATCGGAATAAAGTTAGGAAAAATAACCGAACTCTTTGTTGAAACCAAATGTGGGTGTTACAAATCTTTGGAAAACAAATTTGATGTCTTATAGGAACACAATTTGCCTATGAACTAATCCTAATTTACAACTTAAGCAAATATAAGCATGTCTTGATGACTAAAAATATAATATATGACGAAACCTTCCAAGTTCCAACATATTATGAACAATCTTAGTACTCACGTCTTGCTTACTATGAATATGATATAAGGGGAAAACTCTACTCGCTATGGGAAGAAAAAATTTATTTTTGAATGTATTACGTGCTCCCAGAAGTAAGAACTTTGGTTATACCTGTATATAAATAAAAAAAACCGATCAAACAAACAAGGGAAAAAAGCGGACCTTTTGTCCTTAGTCAAAGCAGGGAGAAATCAAGAAATAGGCGATTACTCAATACTCACCATCCGTCAAAAAACCTATATCTAGCAATACTCGGACCGGTAAAAACAAAAAGAACAATATACCTATCGAGAAAGCATCAAAAAAAAAGGAAAAATAATCAAAACCAATTTTATGGTAGGAACTACGGGCCTCTACCACCTAATGCAAAATAGTTTTCATGAATGAAGATTGCTTTCTGGAACTGTAGGGGTATCCAAAAAAAGAACTTTTAGATGGACATAAACTTAACATGCAAAAATGAACACACTCAAATGATAATTTAGCGGAAGCAAAAACAAGTATAGATCATGATGAAACTCAATGGAAAAACACAAGTTTTGACAAAATATACTTCATCCCGGCTATGAGATTTTCAGGAGGAATGTGTTTACTTTGGAAGGAATATCAATTGGAGGGTAAAAAAATTGAGATAATAAAAACAAACAGAGATTTTTAACTATTAAATATACATACCTCATAATAGCCTTTGAAATAACTATCTACTTCATCTACACACCACCAAACGAACAAAATATAAAATGAATTCTTGCTCCAACTGACAACATAAGTGAACTCAACGAGCAAACCAACCTTAGTTATTGGAGGTTATCAATTATTAGAATTCAACGACAAAAAAGGGGAGCTCCGCTTTCTTATTACAAACTAGATAGGCTACAACATTTTAAGACTTGGTGATAAAAACTCGAGATTTCACCACATAAAAGCTATTGAACGAAGGAATAAAACTATTATCGCCATGATTACTAAAACAAATGGCATAGTCTTATCAAAAGAAGATGATATCAACGAAGAAAATTTTTTTTAACGAGTTTCATTGTCGTTTTAAAGCTTCGGTAATAAATGAAAATGAGAACCATAAACTAATTTAACATTTCTATAAGAAATCTCGGGTCCAAAAATCTTGGGTGTGAGAAATCTCGGGTCCGGAAGGCATGAAGGCTGGTTTCTATCAGGGTATTGGCACATTGTTGGACCAACGGTAAATAGGTTGGTAAAAAGTTTCTATAGACCTAGCAAAATCCTTACACAAATTAACCACACATTTATAGCTCTTGCCCAAAAATAGAGAATCCAACCACTACTTCTCACTATAGACCAATCAGCGTATAAAATCATTGCTAAAATACTAGCAAAGCCGCTAAGCTCATTCCTCCCAAAACTAATCTATCCACTACAAAGCGCTTTTACTTAGAATAGAGCAATACATGATAATGTTCTCATTGCCCATGAACTCTTTCATGACTTTAGAACTAAGAAAGGAAAATAAGGTTTTATTGCTATCAAACTAGACATGGAAAATGCTTATGGTACAGTAGAATGAAAATTTCTTAAGGCGGTTCTCGAGAAATTTGGTTTTGGAGAAAGATTTAGAAAATGGATCGAATAGTCCATGTCCACATTCTTATATTCAATTCTAGTTAACGACTCCCAAACAACAATATTTTTCCCGCAAAGAGGTCTACGCCAAGGAGACCCATTACCACCGCTACGATTTAACTTGGGAGCGGAGGTACCAATTAACAACATGCAAAAAATGAGCAATGATAATCCAAAATCTATTGGTTTCCCAATTACAAGAAGCGGAACAATTATTCTGTTTTTAGCCTATCCGGACAATATTTTCATTTTTACAAAGACTTTTGCAGATGCAAAGCCCTAAAAAACTATTGTGCAGTATGTGGCCAAGTAATCAATTATCATAAACCGGCTTTCCAAACTACTACAAATGCCGATTCTACCAACAAAAGAAGAATCCAATCGCAACTAGGCATCATGGCCTCAAGAAACTTAGAACAATATCTCGGATGCCCAATAATCAACATAAGAGTGAGAAAAGATGTCTTTATTACCGTTATTCATAAATCAAAACATCAACTTACAAAATGAAAGCTTGATCTCTATCACAAGAGGGAAGAACAACCTTAATAAAGCCTTATCTCTATAACACCCGAAGTTTTGGGAACTCGAAGCGTTACGGGCTAGGACCTCACAATGGGTCCCGACCCTCAAAGTAGCAACGAAACAACGGATCTTACAACAAGGCACAGATGAATGAAAACCAAAACTCAGTATAAAACCAAAAGTTTAAACAAAAGGAAGCGTAAAAGACTCGCAGCCGAGTTCAAAACAAAAGGAAAAACAACAACATAAACATAAACCCGATCCCATCCTATAATGTACGGAAACCCCGGCTGAACACACCATTCGGATCACTCAGCAGCATCCTGAACCTGTGGAACATCTACAACATTGATATAAACCGTTAGCTAACATTCTACATATCAGAAAGACAGTAAAGACGCAAACACACATAAGGTAAAATAAACATATAGCATGCTCGCACTCAACCGGTCATTATCTTTCATTAAGTCAATCATTACTAATTCAACTTCTTTTGTCACACGAGAATCTCCTGAAACTTGCCTCCGCTTCCGTCTACCAATAGGAATAGATCAGTACTATCCGTTACCTACGGGTCTGGGTTGCAACAGCACATTCTAGTCTCTAGAAGAACTAGACAAGTGATCACCGCTCGGTTATCATACACTTGGGCCAATTAAGGTTATAAAGGATGAATCTTATTCCGGTTATCGTTATAACAAGAATAAACAACACAAACAAGCCGATACAATCCAACTAATATGCTGAATAAAGCTAAGTAACTCCAAGGCACTTACCTCACTCGAAGGTAATCTAAAAGCTCAGCAACAACTCAAAGAACAACTCAGTTTCCCTTAGGAAAGGAGTAAGGAAAGCCTGTTCACACAAGCATCACAAATCAGGAACAAAACGGTTGCTAGAAGTCTATAACTTCTAGTCTCAATGAACTCTAAGAGATCTCCACAAGCTAAGGACTCAACCTTAGTTTTACAACATACTCAGGGGGCAAGGAACTTCCATAAGAATCAAGGAAAGGAATGAGGAAAGCAATGAATGAAGCAACTCACAAGAACGAGAGTTACTGCAGAAGGAACCGCAAGGGCGGCGGAGCAAGGCGCAGGGGCGGTGCACTGATAGATTACACTGTCGGGTTTTTTTCTCGACAGAAACTCTCAACAAGGGATCCAGAGCCCGAATCTTTGATCCAACCACGTCAAGACTCAACCAAAAGTGCATGAGAACAACAATATATCAACAATGGGGATGCAAACAAGAATCAAGGTTCAAACTTGATTCTTGAAGAAGGAAGAACGAAAGAAGAAAAACGAAACAAAAGGATGGGTATGCAGCCACAACATGAACGTGATGAAGAGTAAGGGAGGAGGAACTTACACGTTCAGCAAGATCCCAAGAAGCAAGGCTGCAACACTCTAGGATTGAGGAAGACGTAAGCAAGAAACGGGAAAAAGAAGAAAAGACAAGAATGTATAGAAGAGGCAGGAAAGATAGATGGAAAGGAAGTTCTAGGGTTTAGAAGATCCAGGAAAGTCGTCCAAAGATAAGAAAACCGGATCTTCTAAGATAGGAAACAAGATAGAACCGAAAAGGAAAGAAGATCTTTGTGATCTGTGGCAATTCCGTAGAGGCGGATTGCCCGTGCCGTAGGGGAGGCCCCTTGTCACCGTGGGGGCGGTGAAGGCAAAAAACTAGGATCTTACATAAGATCCTCCTAAAAAGAAGTTTCGTCCCGAAACTTGCAACAACCCGAACGATCACATAACAACACAGAACGCTGAACACAACTCATATATTCCCACTCGGGGCACGTAACTCAAAACATCACAAAAGCATGCACAACGCAACAAAGGAAAAGGCAAACATAACAACTACGCTAAAGGTGCAACTACATCCGCATAGAACTCTGGATAGTTCCTCTAGATAGTATCCTTTGTCTCCCAAGTCGCCTCGTCAGCTCCTCCCATCGACCACTGAATCTTCATTATCGGTATGTGATGACATGAATTATATACCATTATAATCATGCATATTGTAGAGGTTTACCTTGATTTACCTTGCATTTAGAGAGAACTTGTGTACCTTTTAGGCTATATTCATTTATATTCCAAAAATAGAGGTCTACACGAGTTTTGCTTGAATTGTAGGTAAATTCAGTGGTTTTGGAAGCAAAAGTGGAGCAAGGAGCATCTAAGGCTATTAGGGAATCTAAAGGAGTCTTAGAGGAATCACAAAGAGCAAAGGAGTTGCGTAAAAGAGTCACAAAGGGAGGAAGGAAACAAGCCAAAAGACGAGCATTCTCTGTTGAAGAAAATCGTGCCATTTAACATATAAATCGGACGATTTTTATCCCTGAAAATCGAACAGTTTTGTATGTAAATCGGTTGACACGATTTATCTGTTTTTCGGCCCAATGGTAATGATGACTCAAAGCCCATCACTTTTAGGCTAGAGAAGTGTTTTGCCAAGCGGCCCATTAGCAAGTAACTATAGATTGGAACCCTAGGAATGAAAACGGGGGTTCCGCAGTGGGAAATCTTTATACGTTTGAGAGAGATTGAAGATTCTTGGAAGAGGATTGAAGCGATATTGTCGGGAAGTCAATCTTGATCATATTTGTGAGATTCCTTGTTTCCATTGCGATCTTTGTGGTTTTTGAATACATTTCTGAGTATATTGAGAGATACTTTGATTAGGTTTGAGATTGGTTTACAGATTTGAAAGTTATTGAGTTTTTATTCAAGATTCGGGTTTATTTGATTTATTCACTCAATCTTAATTTTGATTTGATTTTGAAAATGGTTGGCTAAAACCTTTGTGATTCCGGGGAGAATAGTTGATGATTGAGGGTTAGATGATGATAGACTGAACTCATTCAAACATTTGGACCCTGAGAGTTTAGATTTTAACTTTGCGACAACAGGAAAATCGACATGTTCTTGAATAAATCGTCCGATTTATCTATGAACAGCACGATTTATTCCCCTGACGATCTTTTATTGATTTATTCTTTAACCAAAGTTAATCCTTGCCTAAATCCCAACCTTGCTTAACCTTTTTAACCTCTATTTTAGTGTATGAAAATATTTCATCATTGATTCTACATTTAATAGATTAAGATTACAAGATTTGGGTAATAGAGAGACTCAACATCCTTTATTAAGGTTTTAAGTGTGCTTTCTATCTTTACTTTGGAGAGTCACATCCTGGAGTTTTGGATAATTAGTTTGAGTGTAATTCTTGTCCTTAGATCTTTCTATATTGCAGCCTCAACAACCCTTATAGAGAGAACCTTTGGATTAGACAATAGGTTTCGGAACTTCACCGTACGATATCTACCTTTGAAACACATAACCTTGGCAATATAAACTCTGTCCTTTGATAGAAGTGTCTTGAATCGAAAGCCGCAGTCGGATACTTGAATCCTTGGAATCATTCCCTCTTTATTTAATCACAAAAGCTTTTGCACTTTGTTAGATAATTGAAATCGATTTTATTCTCACCAAATCCCTGAGTTCGACTCTGGAATTTCTTGCCTTACTACAACTGATCCGTACACTGCGGGTTCGCTTTGCTTTGAGTTCTAGATATAAATTTAAGACTTGACGCACACACTTTTGAGCGAACAGTATGTCCTTCGAACGCAAGCGTCTCGTACTATGCTCTAAGACAACTACCGGATGATCAACGAACGTGTGGTCTGGCTTGACTACTAGATCCTCATGACTGACAATGTGTCTCGGGTCCGGTATGTACTCCCGTAACTAAGACACATGGAAGACGGGGTGAACACCCTCAAGCCTCGGTGGCAAAACAAGTCTGTATGATTTATATTTCCGCTAATATTTTTAAATATGTTAAAAAGGAACGAGGATCTCAAGGGATAAACCTTAACTTCCCCGTAATCCCAGTATTATATGTTTATTATTACATATCGTTAATTATACATTTTTACCTCATTATTTACATATTCGACACTTATTCATTTTTTATTGTTAAAAAGGAACGAGAATCTCAAAATCAAGGGATAAATCTTAACTTCCCTGAAGTTCCGGCATTATACCTTCATTATTTACATATCGTTAATTATATATTTTTTACCTCATTATTTACCTTGTTAAAAAAGGCCCAAGTGTTTCAAGATCAAAGGAAATACACTAGCATGCCCGAAGTTCTTGTATAAAAATTCTCTATTGTTATTTTAATTATCACTTTGTATCTAATTCTTAACTTATCCTAGATGATGAAACCCACTATACTTGCGAAAAAACTATTCTGACATATTTTGCTATTTCTCCTACCTTTTGTAGCGGTATGACCCATATACGGTGGGTTTCGAAGGCCCCAATGTTGTGATGCCAGAAGAAGAGTATTCAAATGTTTTTACAACGGACGAATGATGGTCTGACAGGGAACTTGGGATAGCTTGGGGTCATAGTCAAGTTCGGCTTGAAGACATGGTTCTCACAATTACTTGATCGTGGAAGTCCTCAAAGACGCGGAAGTACGAGATGGTTCACGTAGGGCGTGAACAAAATGGATTTAAGAGAGAAATAGAGAGTAGGGTTCTTGACGATAACGATCAACCAGTAAAAAAACGGGATTGCTCGTCCAAAAAGAGAAATTGCACGTTTATGTTGCATTGTTATGAAGCTGACAAGAACGTTCGGAGGCTGAAAGTTCACAATGGGGTCCATAACCACGGACTGATCAAGCACTTCGAGGGTCATGCGTATGCCAGAAGATTGTCAACCGCACAATATAGTGAGGTAGTTGGTCTCACTTTGGCAGGTTGCGGACCAAAAGCCGATAGTTGAAATCCTCAAGGCCCGATATGATGAAAATTCAACTTCGAGGTAACAAGAATACAATGCCTGGGCGAAATTTCAGCGGTCCAAGTTGGGAGGAGTATGAACCCCATGCAAGTACTCCTCAACATGTTGAGCATAGGAAAATACATCTATAGTTGGCGAACGACAAGCCAGGGAGTTTGCAAGACATTGCGTTCGCAAACCCTATTTCCTTGCTTTTGTGGAAGAAATTTTCATGTGTCATGATCATGGACACAACCTACAATACCAACACGTATGTGACGGTTATTTTGTGTTCTTGTAGGACATAGTGTTCAGACAACAACAAGAATACTAATAAATTACATACTCTTGTAGGTACGGTATATCCCTTCTAGAAATTGTAGGGAAAACATGTACGCAAAAAAACTTTCTCGTTGGGTTTGCATTCCTGATGACATGGTTATATACCATCATATTCATGCATTATATGAGTCTATCACTTCAGTTTTACATGAATTTAATGGAGTTTATATGACTTTTAGTTCATTTTCATATACATTCCGAGAATAGAGGTCTACACTCTTTTATTTATGAAATTGTAGGACAAATGGTGATGATGTGGTACAAAAAGTGGTGATGTGGCACGAAGAAGGAGTATGACATCATTGAGGATTAGGAGAGGAGCCAAAAGATATGAAAAGATATGAGAAAAGATCACAAGAGAAGATATAAGTTGTAACTAAAAGATATCACACGATCTGAAGCAAAAATCGGTTGATTACTTATAAAGATCGGTCGATCTACTTCACTGACAACTCGATTTTTATCTTGTATAAACCGATTGTTTATAGGATTGTAACCATAAGATCACGTCTCATATAGTATAAAAGGAGGACATCTCACACCTTCAGAATCATCCAATTTTCATTGAAGACTATTGAGTCATAGGATCCAAGGCGCTAAGGAGAGCATTCGAAGGGAAGATCGAAGGAAGTTCGGAAGTTCTAGTCCAAGAATAGAGTTCTTGGAGGTTTTTGTGAGTTTGATTCTATATTTTGTCATTGTGAACACGTTTTTGGAGTTTATTATTGAGTTTTCTTTGAGTTTTGAAAGATTGAAACATTGTGCATACGCTTTTGGTTTGATTTTATTCAAGATTCAAGTTTTCTCATCATTCTTCGCTTTCTTGAATTAATGTCTCTTTCGATTTTGATAATGTGTATTCTTGGCTAAAACCCTTGTGATTCTAGGGTGATTGGTTGAAGATTGAGTTGAGATGATGATAGAATGATTTTCATAAACAATTGGACCCTGAGAGTTGAGTTTAACCTTAACAAAAGCAAAAATCGGGGTGTTCTTTGTTCAGATCGGACGATCTCCTTTGATGAGCAACCCGATTTTCCTTCTGTCGTACCTATCTTGCCTTATACTTTAACCTTGGTTAAAGATTGCTTAAACCCTAGCCTTGTTGAACCTTTCTAACCTATATCCGAGTGTGTGAAGAGACTTACCCGGTGATTCCCGTTCTTGGTTGCCAACGATTACAAGTCCTAGGTAATAGAGGATTTAAACCCCTCTATTAAGGTTAAGTGTGCCATAAACCTTACCTTTGTGAGTTAACCTAATTTCCTTTGGGTTTGTGTTTGGTTTTGAGAATATCATCCTTCTTTTAGATCCTTTATCTTATCGAGACTGTTACGCTAAGATCGTGATGCGCAATTGGGTTTTAAATTTATAACTCGAATTAAATCCTAACTACCTAGCGAAACCCACAGTGTACGGGACGTTTGTAGAAGGGATAGTATTCCGAGGTCGAACACAAAGACTAAGGTGAAATTGATTCGAATTGTGATTGAGTTTAGTAAAGATCTAGGTTGAAAGAAAAGAAAGAAATAGAGAAAAGAAAATCTCAAATGTTTTTGGTTGGTTTTTGGTGATCAATCAAGATCACAATTCATGCAAAGTAAACAATCGACTTAAACTAAGAATCAACACAAATAAACAAGCTAAACAAGATAATGATCAAAGAAAGAAAAGACGGATTCTAGGGGTTGGAAGTTCCGGTTATGGCATAGGACTCAAGTTATCTATTCATTCCTTGGATTAACTATGATATGTTGGGATTAAGTGTTTCTGAATTGGGATCAATTACCGGGTAGGTCTCATGGTCCAACTAGTCCACTCCTAAGGTCTTATTACCGGGTAAGTCTCTAAGAACCTAAGGATAGGAATTCTACATAAACCGGATTGTTAATTAGGAGTCTAACCTATCCTTACCGGGTAAGTCTTGGAAAGGAAAGTCCTAAACAACTATCCTAGCACACCTAATCCAATGGCGGCTTATTAGGCTCGCCACTACCTAAGGTTTGTTATCTTGGAATCTAAGAGCAAGGATTACCGGGTAAGTCTCTCCTAACACTTAGTTACTACACTAGGTTACCCTAGGGTAGGTTAAACTCAACAAACACTTAGGATTTCAACATTCTATAGATCTAAGGCAAGATCCTTCGAACCAGGGAAAATCACGGTTTGTTCTACCTAAACCACGGCCGTGGTCAGACAAGAACTACCCGTGATTTCTAACAGTAGCTTCGTTCATTAACACAAGTCATCCAAGGGTAAATCTAAGTCCGTCCTATCATAGCCCTAGCCATAACCATCCTTTCTTTACCCTAGAACCACATCAATTTAGCCTACAACGTTCATAATAGAAATCGAAATAAACAAACATAAAATCATAACATCCATTGCAAGATAATAAAGGGAAAGAGATGGACAAGTGAACTAAAACAAAACCAAGCTGAAAATAGAATTAGAATAACTCACAATCCTTCCAAAGGAAGGTTCAATGATTCATACAACTCTTAGAAATAAAATCCGGAATTCTTCACTACAAAACTATCAAGTGTGGTGATGGTGTGTGTTCTTCTCCTCCTCTTCAATGGAGTTCTTCTTCTTCCTCTTTGACACTTTCCTTCCTAGAAAAACTTCTTGTTTTTAGAGAATATTGTTGTTAGAGAGAAAATGGATAATGGATGAGCTGCTCCAAGCTGCCTCTCACAGCCCATGAAGGACCATTTTTATAACAAACTTGCATGAGCTGGCCATGAGAGTCGTGGCACAGCTGTCACAAGAATCTGGCAAAATCCACGGTTGATTCCACGGCCGTGGAGTGTCAAAGAACCGTGATTCTGTGCAGAAACTTCGCTTTGGATCATTAAGCTGTGGTTTGGTGCATGGCAGGTGTTGGCAAGGCTCCATGAGTCCTCCTTAGCCTTTAGCTTGTGTCCTAATGAATCCGAGGGTGTGTCATCTAGATGAACGATCCTCAAACGTATCGTTTTGGTCCTAAATCTCCCGAAATACCTATAAAACACGCACAAGTCCGTGTAGACGTCTATCTCGGCAAAATACATGAATTGAGTGCAAAACGTCGTGAACTAGTGCTAAACCATGCATGAATGAGTGAGAAATCTAAGTGTTACCTAAAACTAAGTCATAAATCGTGTTATCAAAATACCCCATACTTAAGATTTGCTCGTCCCCGAGCAAATTCCCAACTATAGACTAAGAGATGACATGATTTATGTATGCAGAAAAATGGCAAAATCTTTTTGGGTTTGTGCTTCTATTTTTTGGATCACCTTCAAAGTCATGTTTCATGGCAAAGGACAAGCAATCATGCATCAAACAAATGAAAGCATGGAAAGACAATTGTACTTAACTCAAAAGTATGCATGAAATGTAAAGATGAAGAAGTCAAGAAGGTCAAGAGTACATCCAATCTAAATCACTAAGTCTTACAAACATGCAAATAGGTCATAAGGTCTTGTGAGCTAAAAGGGCCAAGAAATGTAGTGATTGGGTGGAGATTTCTAGATTATGTGATGCTAATCCGGGAATGGAACTAACTCCACATCCTTGTCCTCGATCAACTTCCCTCAAGTGTATATTTTCCTCTATCTTTTCTTTCTTTTCTTTTTCTTTGACTTGTTTTTGAGACAATGGCATTGGTGTACAAAAGCCGAAACCTTGGTGATTAGCCGTCCTCGGGCTTTTTCTTAGTTTTCGAGGTGCATCCACACCGGGCACACATACCAAAGCTCGTTAGGACTATTGGTTCATTTGACTTTGGCAAGGCACCAACACCCGATTATGTGAAGTGTACCGAGTTACTTGTCATTTAAACCAGTGTCCCCAAACCTATATTATTGGCTACACTTTTCACAACAAATTCAGCATTTTATGCATGGTGTTCTTTTCATCGACAACTTCACCTCACACTTGCTTTTCACACACATCAACACACTAGCATGCTCCTATTCCCGGATGGGTTAAAAGAGGTCAAATTTATCTCAATTGAGGTGCTCAAGCAATCATGATTAAGATGAGAAGTAGAGAAAGATTGAATTGCCTCATTCATTCCTAGATGGTATGCAAGAACTATCATGTAATTTCGATCTTCACTACTCAATCCTTTCTAGGCAAACATCATGGTCACAAATCATTCATAGAATTTCAAGAGAAGTAGTTCAAGTCCACATATGCGTTCATTAATCCTAACACATGAGGCCATCTATAGCCAATTCACAAGACAAGATTCATCATTAGGATCATATCCAAGCCTAGAAAGCACAAAATTTTTTTAAAATTTTCTGATTTTTTATGTACAATGCAAGACATGTGAAGATTTTAAACTATCCTAGATGCTCATCATGCAAAGGATCATGCAAACCCCACCCCATACTTAGAAACACATTGTCCCCAATGTGGTATACGAGTAAAGAGAGTGAAAGAAGGTTCTCACAATGTAAGAATGGTTTGTTACGGTATTTGGGATTGCTCAATAGCGAATTGATGTTCGATGATCCTATCAACCATGGTAGAGAGCTCTAAGCATCCATCAAAGCTTCGGGACCCGCGCTAGGCACCGCTAGCCGTCCAAGTTCCGCGTCCGCTCCACCCATAATTGATGAGGGTTTCATCATCATCATTCCTATGTCAAGCAAGGCCTCCAATGCCACTAATGTTCTAGCACACACACAAAGTAGACAAAACACACACAAAGATAGAAAAATCTAGAAACAAAAGCAAATCAAGAAAAAAAAAAAAATGTTACCAATGGGTTGCCTCCCACCAAGCGCTTCTTTAAGGTCATTAGCTTGACCAAAACTCGGGGGCGTCTACTCAAGGTGAAGCGGGGCAATTATCTCCACCGGAGCTCCCGGGATATACTTCTTCAACCGGTGCCCATTCACCTTAAAGTTCCCACAATGTTCCCCTCCTATCTCAATGGCTCCATGGGAAAAGATCTTCTTCACCACATATGGCCCGGTCCTTCTTGATTTGAGCTTTCCGGGAAAGAGCCTTAGCCTTGAGTTGAAGAGAAGGACAAGATCTCCTTCACTCAACTCCTTGGGGATGATCCTCTTGTCATGCCATCTTTTGGTTCTCTCTTTGTAAATCCGGGCATTCTCATAAGCGTCCAACCGGATCTCCTCGAGGGCATTCAATTCAAGCAATCTCTTTTCTCCCGCTGCCTTGAGATCAAAATTTAGCCACTTAATGGCCCAATAAGCTCTATGCTCCATCTCTACCGGAAGATGGCAAGACTTGCCATAGACCAACTTGTAGGGAGTGGTGCCAATCGGTGTCTTGAAGGCGGTTCTATATGCCCATAAGACATCATTGAGCCTCATAGCCCAATCCTTTCTAGTCCTAGACACCGTCTTCTCAAGGATAGCCTTGATCTCCCGGTTGGAGATCTCCACTTGGCCACTAGTTTGGGGATGGTAAGGTGTTGCCACCTTGTGAGTCACCCCATACTTGGCCAAAAGCGCCCCAAAATTCCTATTGGTGAAGTGCTTTCCTCCATCACTAATAATCACCCTTGGTGTTCCAAACCTAGGGAAGATCACCCGGTTGAAGAACCGCACCACCACCTTGGCATCATTTGTAGGAGAGGCGATTGCCTCCACCCATCTTGACACATAGTCCACCGCCAATAGGATGAAGAGATTGCCACATGAAGAAGGAAATGGTCCCATGAAGTCCACACCCCACACATCAAATATTTCAACTTCTTGGATGTTGTTCAAGGGCATCTCATTCCTTCTTGAGATGTTGCCCGTCCTTTGGCAAGCATCACATGCCGCTACAAAACCTTGCACATCTTTAAACAAGTTAGGCCAATAAAAACCGGATTGCAATACCTTTGCACACGTCTTGTGTGAGCTAGCATGGCCTCCACATGGTAAGGAGTGACAATGCCGGATCACACTCTCTACTTCATCTTCCGGTATGCATCTTCTAAACATTCCATCCGGGCCCTTCTTGAACAAGAGTGGCTCACTCCAATAGTAGTGCCTCACATCGTTGAAGAACTTCTTTCTTTGTGCATATGTCAATCCGGGAGGCACTTCCTCACACACTAAGTAGTTCACAATGTCGGCATACCATGGCTCATTTCCTCTAGACACTTGGAACAAGCATTCCTCCAACATTTGCAATTG
This sequence comes from Fagopyrum homotropicum, assembly GCA_033239125.1. Taxonomy (NCBI): domain Eukaryota; kingdom Viridiplantae; phylum Streptophyta; class Magnoliopsida; order Caryophyllales; family Polygonaceae; genus Fagopyrum; species Fagopyrum homotropicum. The sequence continues at coordinate 107,199,249 of BSWB01000002.1, forward strand.
CTCATCTCGGAATGAGTCATCAATTGGAATGCCATCTCTTCCAAGCTCTAATGGAGGCAATCTACTAAGGTGATCCGCCACAGAGTTTTCGGATCCCTTCTCGTATTTCCAAATCAAACTCTTGAAGAAGAAGGATCCACTGAATCAACCTTGGTTTGGCATCCTTCTTTGTAAGTAGATAACGGATCGCAGCATGATCCATATAAACTATGACCTTCGCTCCAACAAGGTATGAGCGGAACTTCTCAAATGCGTACACCACCGCCAACAACTCCTTCTCGGTGGTAGCATAATTGAGTTGGGCATCATCTAGCGTCTTGCTAGCATAATAAATAGCATGAGTGCGCCCTTCTTTCCTTTGCCCCAAAACAGCCCCAACGGCTACATCGCTTGCATCGCACATGATCTCAAATGGTAGACTCCAATCCGGAGGTTGCATGATAGGTGCGGAGATCAAGGCGTTCTTCAACCTACAAAAAGCCTCAAGACAATCTTTGGAAAAGACAAAATCAACATCTTTCATTAGTAGGTTAGTGAGAGGTTTAGAAATTTTAGAGAAATCTTGGATAAACCTCCGGTAAAAACCGGCATGCCCTAAGAAACTCCTTACCCCCTTCACCGAGATAGGTGGCGGCAACTTCTCTATCGTTTCAATTTTGGCCCTATCAACCTCAATGCCACGGTTAGACACCAAGTGTCCTAACACAATGCCTTCACTTACCATGAAGTGGCATTTTTCCCAATTCAAGACAAGATTTGTCTCCTCACATCTTTGTAATACTAATGACAAGTTAGCCAAGCAATTATCAAAGGAAGAACCATAAATAGAGAAATCATCCATAAACACTTCCATGATATTTTCTATGTATTCCGAAAAGATAGCCATCATACACCTTTGGAAGGTGGCGGGTGCATTACACAACCCAAATGGCATTCTCCTATATGCAAAAGTACCCCATGGACATGTAAAGGTTGTTTTCTCTTGGTCATCGGGGTGGATAGGGATTTGGAAGAATCCACTATAGCCATCTAGATAGCAAAAATGAGAATGTTGAGCTAACCTTTCTAGCATTTGGTCAATGAAGGGGAGAGGGAAGTGATCTTTCCTAGAGGCCATGTTCAACTTCCTATAATCGATGCACATTCTCCACCCTGTAATCGTCCTAGTCGGAATTAGTTCATTGTTCTCATTAGTTACTACGGTCATCCCACCCTTCTTAGGAACTACATGAACGGGACTCACCCACTTACTATCCGAGATAGGGTAGATAATTCCCGCATCTAGCAACTTAATGATTTCCTTTTTGACTACCTCTTTCATTATAGGATTCAATCTCCTTTGATGTTCAATAGAGGGTTTGTGGTTATCTTCCATCATTATCTTATGCATGCACAAAGAAGGCTTAATGCCAACCAAATCATCGATAGTATAGCCAATGGCTTTCCTATGCAATCTCAGTTCATGCAATAATTTAGCAAGTTCATCATCACTCAAGCATGCATTAACAATCACAGGATATGTAGAGTTTTCACCAAGAAATGCATACTTTAAATGAGAGGGGAGGGGTTTGAGTTCAAGTTGAGGAGGACCTTTATCGGTTGAAGATGATCCAAATAAAGTTGGATGAGATGAATCCAAAGCAAATGAAGACTCCTCATGGCTCCTACAAGCTTGACCATCATCAAGGACTGGTCCAGGGAAAACCACGGCTGGAATCACGGATTGCTCAACTTCCACGGCCGTGGTTCTTGCTAAGCTTGCTTCCCGGATTTGTCCAGAAAGTTTGACGGCCGTGGAACTTAAATCTCGACCGTGGAACTTGCAGCTGTTCAACACCTCTTTGTGGCTTTTAAATCCAACTCTTGGCTCCTCTTCCAATGCTTCCAAGGCCTTGATCTCTTCATTGCAGGCCTCCTCAACACCTTCCTCCATCATACTTAAGGTAAGAACCTTCTCCAAGGGATCCTTGATCAAGATCGAGCTCACAATTTCCCTAGATTCCTCTCGCTCGACTATGTTGAAGAGATCCTCATCAAGGGCTGGCCCTTTCGTCATTGTGGATAACTTGAACTTGACGTTCTCTTCTCCAATGTTGAAGGAGAGAGTTCCATTCTTGCAATCCACTAGGCATCCGGAGGTGGCTAGGAAGGGTCTTCCTAAGATGATGGGAACCGGGTAATCCGTCGGAATGTCCAACACCACAAAATCAATTGGTACATAGAATCCTCCTAGTTGCACCGGGATCTCTTCTAAGATCCCAACCGGATGAGTGATAGAACGATCCGCCATGTAGAGGGTCATCTTGACCGGTTTCGGCTCTCCTAGCCCAACCTTGTTGCAAAGTGCAAGCGGTATGATGCTTACACTCGCTCCAAGATCACAAAGGGCTTCGTACTTCACATCTCCCACTCCAATTGGGACACAAAAAGAGCCGGGATCTCTTAGCTTGGGAGGCATCTCCTCCTTCATTGTTTGGATCAATTCCGAGGATCTCTTGGTCATTCTTATCTCCCCATACTCCTCCAACTTCCTTTTGTTGGAGAGAATCTCTTTCAAAAACTTGCCATATGCCGGCATTCCTAAAATGACATCCATGAACGGAATGTTAATATGTAATTTGGACATTAGTTCAAGGAACTTACCAAAGTGATTGTCCAAACGAGCTCTTGCTCTTGATTGCGGGAACGATAGTGGCGGCTTGTATGGAGGCGGTGCCACATAGGCTGGCTCTACATCCTTGCTCTTGCCTCCATCTTCTTGCAACCTTCCCTCTTCTACCACTACTTGCTTTCCCTTAGTATTGTCCTTGGGCAAAGGATCTTTCATACTCAACCCACTCCTTGTTGTGATAGCCAACACTTGGCCTCTTGGGTTGTCTTCGGTCCTTCCGGGAAGCTTTCCCGGGTCTCTATGGGCTTCACCCGCTTTTTGGAACACTTGTGCTTCCAAAACCTTTTGAGCTTTAGAGATTGAAGTCACCGTGCTCTCAAGACCACTCAACCTTCCAAGCAATTGCTCAAACATTATTTCGGTTCTATCCTTTGGAGGTTGAGTAAATCCGGGTGGAGGTTCTTGTGAAGCTCTTGATGGTGGTGTTGTGCTTGTGGAGGAGGAAGGGTTCAAGGCTCCATCCGGGTTAGAGTAAGAAAATCCGGGATGGTTGTGGTTGGGCCGGTAATTGTTGAATTGCCGGTTGTTGTTAAAACTCCTTGGGCCTTGGTAATTGTTGAAGTTGCCCCTTCCCATATAATTCATATCCTCCTCCTTGGAAGACAAGTTGGCTTGTGGAAGCACTTGAGGAGTTGCTTGGTTCTTCAAAGTTGTAGTACACAACTCCCTCAAGGACTTCAACTCGTTGTTGATGGCGTCAAGCTTGAAATTGCTCATGGTGACTTCACTCACCTCATATGCTCCCGCCTTTCTTCCTTCACTCTTCCTATGGGAGTATTTCTCAATCACTAAAGCTTGCTTCTCCACAAACTCCCAAGCTTCATCTACATGTTTCTCCATAAATGTCCCACCGGAAAGAGATTGGAGCTTGAATTGGCTATCTTCATCAAGTCCTTTGAAGTAGATCTCCAATAGCTCAATTTTCGGTATGCCATGGTGTGGACAATCAAGGAGAAGATCTTTGAACCTCTCCCAAGACTTGAATAAAATCTCTCTATCCTTCATCACGAAGGCATTGATCTTCCCTCTTAACTCGGTAGTCTTGGAAGGTGGGAAGAACTTAGTCAAAAACTCGGTTGTCATCTCCTCCCAAGTACCAACTCGCCCTTGTGGAATAGATTGATACCAAGCTAAGGCTTTATCCTTAAGAGAGAAAGAGAAAGCCCTTAGCTTATGGTTTTTGCTCTCCAATCTTGGCGGTCTAAGAGTCTCCATCAAGATCTCATAATTCATCAAATGTTGATGAGGAGACTCTCCTTCCATCCCTCCAAATTGATTATGCCGGATCATTTGTAGAACTTGAGGGCGGAGCTCATAGTTGTGGGCTGCGGGATCTCCTAAGTTCACACCCGGACGGTGTGCTCTTTGTGCCGGATCCATACGTCTCCCTAGGGTTTGTGGCTCTTCAATGGCAATGGGTGCAACCCTAATATTAGCCGCCGGCTGCGGTTGTGGTGGAGGAGGTGGAGGTTGTCGGCGATTAAGCTCTCCTTGAACAAGAGCTTGTCTAATCTCCTCAATCTCCCTCCTAGTTTCCTCTTGCCTCTCATTGGCAAGTCTCCTTTCTTCCTCCAAGAGCTCATCTCTTAGCCTTATTTGCTCTAAGGCTTCATCCAACTCAGCTTGGAGGTTCCTTCCGGCCATCTCTTTCTCTTTTCGGATATTCTTGGATCTAGATCGAAGGGTTTTCTCCGGTTCGGGATCGAATGGAGCTAAATCCTTGCCACGAGATCTTCACATGCACCTAAAGAGTAATAGATGTCCTGAAAAGCAAAGACACAAACCAAAAAGAAATCAAAAGCAACAAGAAAGATCTACACTAATAATCAATCACAAAATAGACTCAATCTAGACCTAGTCCCCGGCAACGGCGCCAAAAACTTGTTACGCTAAGATCGTGATGCGCAAATGGGTTTTAAATTTATAACTCGAATTAAATCCTAACTACCTAGCGAAACCCGCAGTGTACGGGACGTTTGTAGAAGGGATAGTATTCCGAGGTCGAACACAAAGACTAAGGTGAAATTGATTCGAATTGTGATTGAGTTTAGTAAAGATCTAGGTTGAAAGAAAAGAAAGAAATAGAGAAAAGAAAATCTCAAATGTTTTTGGTTGGTTTTTGGTGATCAATCAAGATCACAATTCATGCAAAGTAAACAATCGACTTAAACTAAGAATCAACACAAATAAACAAGCTAAACAAGATAATGATCAAAGAAAGAAAAGACGGATTCTAGGGGTTGGAAGTTCCGGTTATGGCATAGGACTCAAGTTATCTATTCATTCCTTGGATTAACTATGATATGTTGGGATTAAGTGTTTCTGAATTGGGATCAATTACCGGGTAGGTCTCATGGTCCAACTAGTCCACTCCTAAGGTCTTATTACCGGGTAAGTCTCTAAGAACCTAAGGATAGGAATTCTACATAAACCGGATTGTTAATTAGGAGTCTAACCTATCCTTACCGGGTAAGTCTTGGAAAGGAAAGTCCTAAACAACTATCCTAGCACACCTAATCCAATGGCGGCTTATTAGGCTCGCCACTACCTAAGGTTTGTTATCTTGGAATCTAAGAGCAAGGATTACCGGGTAAGTCTCTCCTAACACTTAGTTACTACACTAGGTTACCCTAGGGTAGGTTAAACTCAACAAACACTTAGGATTTCAACATTCTATAGATCTAAGGCAAGATCCTTCGAACCAGGGAAAATCACGGTTTGTTCTACCTAAACCACGGCCGTGGTCAGACAAGAACTACCCGTGATTTCTAACAGTAGCTTCGTTCATAAACACAAGTCATCCAAGGGTAAATTTAAGTCCGTCCTATCATAGCCCTAGCCATAACCATCCTTTCTTTACCCTAGAACCACATCAATTTAGCCTACAACGTTCATAATAGAAATCGAAATAAACAAACATAAAATCATAACATCCATTGCAAGATAATAAAGGGAACGAGATGGACAAGTGAACTAAAACAAAACCAAGCTGAAAATAGAATTAGAATAACTCACAATCCTTCCAAAGGAAGGTTCAATGATTCATACAACTCTTGGAATCTAAGAGCAAGGATTACCGGGTAGTCTCTCCTAACACTTAGTTACTACACTAGGTTACCCTAGGGTAGGTTAAACTCAACAAACACTTAGGATTTCAACATTCTATAGATCTAAGGCAAGATCCTTCGAACCAGGGAAAATCACGGTTTGTTCTACCTAAACCACGGCCGTGGTCAGACAAGAACTACCCGTGATTTCTAACAGCAGCTTCGTTCATAAACACAAGTCATCCAAGGGTAAATCTAAGTCCGTCCTATCATAGCCCTAGCCATAACCATTCTTTCCTTACCCTAGAACCACATCAATTTAGCCTACAACGTTCATAATAGAAATCGAAACAAACAAACATAAAATCATAACATCCATTGCAAGATAATAAAGGGAAAGAGATGGACAAGTGAACTAAAACAAAACCAAGCTGAAAATAGAATTAGAATAACTCACAATCCTTCCAAAGGAAGGTTCAATGATTCATACAACTCTTAGAAATAAAATCCGGAATTCTTCACTACAAAACTATCAAGTGTGGTGATGGTGTGTGTTCTTCTCCTCCTCTTCAATGGAGTTCTTCTTCTTCCTCTTTGACACTTTCCTTCCTAGAAAAACTTCTTGTTTTTAGAGAATATTATTGTTAGAGAGAAAATGGATAATGGATGAGCTGCTCCAAGCTGCCTCTCACAGCCCATGAAGGACCACTTTTATAACAAACTTGCATGAGCTGGCCATGAGAGTCGTGGCACAGCTGTCACAAGAATCTGGCAAAATCCACGGTTGATTCCACGGCCGTGGAGTGTCAGAGAACCGTGATTCTGTGCAGAAACTTCGCTTTGGATCATTAAGTTGTGGTTTGGTGCATGGCAGGTGTTGGCAAGGCTCCATGAGTCCTCCTTAGCCTTTAGCTTGTGTCCTAATGAGTCCGAGGGTGTGTCATCTAGATGAACGATCCTCAAACGTATCGTTTTGCTCCTAAATCTCCCGAAATACCTATAAAACACGCACAAGTCCGTGTAGACATCTATCTCGGCAAAATACATGAATTGAGTGCAAAACGTCGTGAACTAGTGCTAAACCATGCATGAATGAGTGAGAAATCTATCTAAGTGTTACCTAAAACTAAGTCATAAATCGTGTTATCAGAGACCAATATCCTTTCCTTTGGGTTTAGACATCGGTGGTGGAGACTTCACCGTACATCATACCGCTTTTGAACACATACCTTAGCAACCCCAACTCTGTCCATATAATCTTTAGAAGTCTTGAATCGAAAACCACAATTGGATACTTTGATCCTTAGAATCCGTTTTCCCAAATTATTACTCAAAGTCTTTGTCTTTTCATCAATAGTTGCATCTGTCCTTGTTAAATTGCTTATTCTGATTTTGATTTCACCAAATCCCTGAGTTCAACCCTGAAATACTTGCTTTTATTACAATCGATCCATACACTACGGGTTCGCTTTATTGCATTTATTCTTGGTATAAATATTAAAACTTGCATACACCCTTTGGAGCGAACAAGTTTTTGGCGCCGTTGCCGGGGAATTGTCTTAGACCAAATTCGGTTTCGGTTATCTAACTTGAAAACTCCTTGCTTTTTCTATTGATCGCTTTTCTTGAAGTGTTCTTGCAGGATCTTGCTGTAGGTTTATGCGAAAAATTCGAGCGAGTAAAGAAATCGTACTCTACGATCCCGAACCTGAAAAGACCCACAAAAGGAGATTAAAAGAAGCAAAGAGAATGGCTACTGCACATAATAAAGGAAAAGTTAACCTTAGAGCTGTATTGGATGAATCTCTTGATCGAGTAAGAGAACGAGATGAAGCTCTCGTTAGGCTACGGAATGAAGGGATAGCTAAGGAAGATCAACATCAAGCCGACATGGCCGAGATGAGAGAAGCTCTCCGACTACTAAAGGAACGAATGGAAGAGGATGGTAGAGCTGCAGGAAATCCTCCAGCACCTCTTGTTGTTCGATCACTTGCACTAATTCGAGGTATTGAGATAGAAGATCCACCGATTGAAATACCGCAAACATTGGGTGAAAGAATGAATCCCGTTCAACAAACACGTCGTCCGGGTGTGATGATCGATCCAATGGAGCAGAATATTGGATTTTGTTAACTCCAAACTTTGTGTGCAAGCTTTAAATTTATAACCCTAGATGTAAGCTTAAAACAAGGATGCGAACCCGCAGTGTACGGGTCAATCGTAGTAAAAAGCAAGAAATTCCAGGGGTCGATCACAGGGACTTAGTGAAACAAAACATGTATAGGTTTGTCAATGCAACTACTAACCACAAAAGCGATTAAAACAATCAAAGATGATAAAAAGTCAATTAAGGAAATATGCAATTCTAGGGATTAAAGCATCTAGTTGTGGTTCCAACTCAAGATCTAAAGATAAAGCGGACAAAGCTGAGATTTTGCAAAGGGAAGGTGTTACTAAAGTGGAATAGATCACCGGGTAAGTCTCACTACTCACTAATCCCAAACCGTAACTCCTATTACCGGGTAAGTCTCAAGGAATTAAGGAAAAGAACTATAACCTCAAACTAACACACCAACTAAGGGAATAGAATCAACCTTTACCGGGTAAGTCTCAGGCTAACTCACAAAGATGGAATGGAAGCACACTCAAACCCCAATAAAGGACAAACCTTTATTACCTACTCTTATGATCTTGGGTAAACAAACAAAGGAATTATCGGGTAAGTCTCATCCTAAGCTTGTATTGAACCAGGAAAGGTGTAATAAGAATAGGATTTGGCAAACTCTAACACTTAACTCTCAGTTTCGGATCAGATAAGTTACCTCGGCCAGAAGAATTCCACCCCGGCCGAGATGTTCATCGACTGATCGAGATGCTTTAGGGTTAAGGATAAAGACTCGAGCTTTCAGGGTCCTACTGTGATTAAGATTATTCTATCATTGTTTTTCCCACAACCTTCAGTCAATCACCCTAGAATCACACAAGGAAATTAGCCACTCATCATCATGAAAGTAATAATCAAATATAAGGGAAGAAAGAGAATAATTGAACAAGAAAACCTTAAGAGAATGGCTTCAATAACTGAATCAATTATCAACAAGCGTTCCTTGGATCAAAATCCAATAAGACAATCAACAATGAAGAGAATCTAAAGGAATCTTACAAAACCCTTCACAAAGCTATAAAAGCTATCAACTTCCTTCCTTCAACCTTCAAAAAGGTTCTTCAAATCTTCCAGCTGTTATGATGTTTTCCAGCCCTAATTGGATGTCTAAGCACGATGTAAGCACCCCCGGATTTGTGGAAAATCCGACCCTTTTTATAGAAAAATTACCCTCCAAATTAAGATAAGATATCTTAGAAAGATCTTTTTCCATAAAAATAGGTAAAATATATGGGCTAAATTATCTTCTTCCTTCCAGGAATCCAACCCAAAAAATATAAGATCCTTTTTCCAAAAATAAAAGATCTCAGCCAAGAATAAAATATCCTTGCCGCGTCCAAGGTGTTCGCTTCGGTCGAGTCAGCTCCTCTGATCACCTCGGTCGAGGTGACTCCATAGTCAACCGAGGTGAATCACAACTGAATGTGAAATCTCTTAAATCTGGTCCAAAGTGAATCTCCAATCAAATTTCATGATTCCTGGATTCTTCCTTAAGCTCCTGAATGTAGCTCCAATGACTCCTTAGCTCCTTTTTGATGCAAAACGTGCCATTTTACCTACGATTACAACGAAACTTGGTGTAGACCTCGATTCTAGCAAAGGTAGATGAAACGACAATATAATCACATAATATACATCCAAACATGCAGATTATTGAAGATAGAACGTCTAAACAGGTCCCAAAATATAGACAATAATTCATGCTATCAAAATACCCCATACTTAGCCCTTGCTTGTCCCCAAGCAAGTTCCGAATATAAAATACAAGATAGAATGGATTATTAGTCATAAAGGTCAATGAAAAAGTCTTCCAAAATATTTTAATGGTGTGCTACAATCATAGATCACTCTAAGCGAATGCTTCATGGAATTTAAAATCAAAATATGCTTAAAACATTTTATAAATATAAGAAAGTTGTTCATCTTTGCATAAAATCATAGAATGCATAATAAATCATAATTATCGAAATTAATCATGCATAATCCAGTTTAAACTACTAAGTCAATCAACAAGCTCGAGGTCTCAAGGGCTTCCCAAAAGAAAGGTCAAGAAACGCGTAGGGTAGGGATGCATAGAAGGTAATGTGGTGCTAGAATCCGGGAAAAGGATATCACTTCACTTTCACTTGACTTTCAACATCATCCACCAATAAGCTTTGCTTATTTCACACTTTTCTTTTTTTTTACTTTACTTTTTGGGATGCATGGACAGAGGTGCACAATAACCGAAGCCTAGGAAATCAACAATCATCAATTTCTTGAGATGCATCAAACCCTTGATGCACATACCATGACCGTTAGGAATATCGCTCAATCCGACTTTGGCAAGACACAAACACCCGGCTATGTGAATGGTGCCGAGTTACTCGTCATCATGATTGACTTCCCCAAACCTATTTATTACTTTCTAACACTTTCACTTCCAGCCAACTTTTCAACTTTTCTTTCACCTGCTTTTCACTTGCTTGCTTCCAAATTCCCGGATAGGTAAAGGAAGGCAAATATGTATATGAGGGGCTAAGCATGATCAAGAAGAAGAAGAGAAAAGAATGAATTGCCTTGGTTTTTCCAAGAAGAAAGTGAGAGAACTCATAATGTGGTGTCAACCTTCAAATTCAATATAATTTTGATAAAAACAAAATTAAACATGTCACAAATTTCAAACAAAGCATTTAGCAACTTAAACATATCATAAAACCTTTCAAACATATAAAGATTTCAAAACCAATATGCAAACAAAATCTTCACTGAGGTCATATCCAAATAAGAAGCACAAAAATCATTTTCGAAAAATTCCTTTCAGTTAAAACACCTCGGTCGAGATGTTCTAGTCAACCGAGGTGAAGTACCTCGTTTGGCCAGAATTACTTCGGTCGAGGTCAAATTTTTTTTTCTGTCCAGTTTTTGACGTTTTTCTTAATCAAATAACCTGTATGCATGCATGCAATCTCAGACAGGGCAGAATAAAACATAAATATCCATCAAAGTAGCATACAATCATCCATAGTCAAGTAATACATCAAATGTAAATACCCTATACTTGGGACACATTGTCCCAATGGGTCAAAATAAGTCTAGAAAATAAAGTACTCACCGGACATAGCTGAGCTGCATAATAAATAAAGAAAGAAAATCCTGCAAGCTCTCAATAATCTCGATCCGGTGGTGGTGGTGGTGGCACATACGGGTGGTGAGATGGGTCAAAAGGATAGCCCATGACATGCTGAAACTGAATCTCAGCCATCACGTGCTGGTAGTGTAGTCTCTCATGCATCTCTCGGATCTCTAGGGACATAGCAGCATAGGAATCTATCATTTGATCCGTCAGATCATCGATCCAACGGTGAGCAAGTGGATCCCTCTGCCGGCGTGCCCTATGCCTAGGGGGACGTGCTGGTGCTGCAGCCGGCTCCTCCCAGTCTTGTCATCATCTAAATCGATGACCGGCGCACTAGTCCCAACTGTATCCGTGCCCGTATCCATAGGAACACCACCATCCTCAGCAACATCATCATCATCAGCCTCGTCCTCCTCAGCTGGCCCCTGAGCTGCTACAGCTGCTGCCTCTCTAGCATCCTCCATCAGTGGAATCCACGCAGTCTGCCAGTAGTGTGGATCAAACACGGAGAACTGAGCTGACCATCTGATCCCCTGTGGTGCAGTCAGCTCCCATGGCATCGCCACATATGGTGTAGTAAGTCCTCGGGGAACCAATATCGTCCGAGTAATCATCTCCAGAAGTCCAAGCGGCTTGGCAGCCGCCACCATGGTACACGCACTGAGGTCCATATCCATGTAACTCGCTATGAGTCACTAAACCTCCACAGCAGATGTCGCCCTTCCCCTTTGCCTTGATTTTATGTAGATCCTCCGCCAGCATAAGTCCGAAATCCGGGATCCCTCCCGTCACCATGCAGTATAGGCTCAGAAGCTCACCTTGTCTGACCTTCTGGGGCGTCTCAGTACGTGGCAGAAGAGTCTCACTGAAGATCTTGTGGTCCAGTCTTAAAGCAAGATGAAATATAATCCGCTCCTTGGAGTCTCCAGGTCGCCATCTGTCTGCATGCTCAACCACGTGAGCAATCTGTCCCCAGAACTCTCGAGGTACAACTCGAGAGGGAAAATCAACAACTGTAGGAATCGGGAAGCCAAATATATCCCGCTAGTGATCTAAGGGAACCAAATAGTTCCGGTTTATCAACCGGTACTTTACGGCGCACTCGGTAGGCAAGTAGGTAAAGGAGCTGACAAACTCTAGGTTCGGCTCTAGATAGACCGGAGCTCTAATCTCTGTGAACTGCTCCAGCCCCACGGCAGAAATCATACGCCTCAAATCATCATCAACGTGGAGGCAGTCAAAAGCTGAAATGTCCAGGAAGCGGGGTGCAATCACTGGACGGGCCGCTATGCGGTCATAATCGACCTGGTGTCTCTCGTGGATCACCGGTCTAGTACGGCGGGGAAGAGAAGAAGGAGAAGGAGAAGATCTGTCCCTCAGGACCAACTGCCTATCAGAACTCATAATTTTTGTGACCTGTCAGACCACCTCGGTCGCCCTGACAACTCTGTAGAACTCCTCGGCCAAGGCACAGGCCGGTTGGACCGAGGCGAAAAACTGCTCGATCGATTCCCTCAAAAATCCAGTTCTTTTCCCCCAAAATCACTACCAAAGGTTCTTATGGGGTACTTAATCCTTTTCTCAGCAAATGCAGGGGCAACCAAAGCCCAAATCGAAAGGAAACAGTGGAAAGGAGGAGGGTTAGGGTTTTTTCGATTTTTACCCTGATTCGGTCGATTCGATTCGTTCTTTCTACAGATTGGTGCTTGCAATGCGATCCTCTATCCTTTCCTCTCAGTTTAGAAGCAAGAATCGTTGAAAATAAGCGAAGAACGGGGGAACGAGGTGGAAAATACGCCGCGGTCGAGAAGAGGGTAAAGAGAAGAGAGAGAAATTTTCAGCCCCTTTTATACCCTTTTCTGGAACTGCTGTCACCTCGGTCGAGATGGTCTCGACTGGACCGAGGTGAGTCTTCAGAAACCCTAATCGCCTCGGTTGCTCAAGAATCATCTCGGTCGAGGTGTTGTGACAGCAACCGAGATGTGTCTCAGTCAAACTCCGTCTTCTCATATTCTCGAACTTTTGTCCTTCCAGTTGTGCTTCTGGGTTGTATTCCTTCCTTAGATGTCACCTGTTGTCTGTCTAGGATGACAAAAACAAAATAAAGCAAAGCAAAAACAAACTATCTAAAGCTAGACTAGAAAAAGGGCAAAGAAAGCAATACCTTGGGTTGCCTCCCAAGAAGCGCTTGATTTAAGGTCGCTAGCTGGACCGTACGGCATCTCTATGCATGATGGGAGGTGTCCTCACCCCATACTTCACCTTCATCATGGGGTGAGATAAGTAAGTCTATCAAACGCTCCAACAAGTGCAAGTGCTCATCGGGGAATGAATCGTCTATGGGTGGGTCATCCTTCTCGCGTGAAGATGGAGGTAGCTGGCTGAGGTGATCCGCAACAGAATTTTCGGATCCCTTCTTATCGCGGATCTCTAGGTCAAACTCTTGAAGCAAGAGAATCCATCGAATAAGGTGTGGCTTGACATCTTTCTTAGCAAGCAAGTAACGAATGGCTGCATGGTCGGTGTAGACAATGACTTTCGCTCCTACTAAGTAAGAACGAAACTTCTCGAAAGCATATACAACCGCCAATAGCTCCTTCTCGGTGGTGGCGTAGTTACGCTGGGCTTCATCTAGCGTCTTGCTAGCATAGTAATGGCGGTGGTCCGGCCATCCTTCTTTTGTCCAAGCACCGCTCCTACTGCCACATCACTAGCATCACACATGATCTCAAAGGGCAAGGTCCAATCCGGAGGTTAGATAATGGGAGCGGAGATCAAAGCTTCCTTATTCCTGTAAAATGCATCATGACACTCCTGCAAAAATTCAAAAACAACATCTTTATTCAAGAGGTTAGTTAGGGGTTTAGAAATCTTCGAGAAGTCCTTGATGAATCTCCTGTAGAAACCTGCATGCCCGAGAAAACTCCTCACACCTTTAACAGAACAAGGGGGAGGGAGTTTCTCAATAGTCTCGATCTTAGCGCGATCGACCTCAATACCTCGATTAGAAACGAGGTGTCCTAGCACAATGCCTTCATTAACCATAAAGTGACACTTCTCCCAATTCAAAACAAGATTAGTGTCTTCACATCTTTGTAGTACTAGAGCAAGATTAGATAGGCAATCATCAAAAGAGGAACCATATATTGAAAAATCATCCATAAATACCTCCACGATCTCCTCTATATACTCGGAAAAGATTGCCATCATGCATCGCTGGAAGGTAGCGGGTGCATTGCATAATCCAAATGGCATCCTCCTATAAGCGAATGTCCCCCATGGACAAGTGAAAGTGGTCTTCTCTTGATCATCCGGATGGATAGGAATCTGGAAGAAGCCACTATAGCCGTCTAAATAGCAGAAGTGTGAATGTTGGGCCAACCGTTCGAGCATTTGATCAATGAAGGGAAGTGGAAAATGGTCCTTCTGGGTGGCCACGTTCAGCTTCCTATAGTCGATGCAACCCTCCAGCCCGTGACGGTCCTGGTTGGGATTAACTCGTTGTTCTTATTCGTCACAACGGTCATCCCTCCTTTCTTTGGAACTACATGCACTGAGCTAACCCATTTGCTGTCCGAGATAGGATATATGATACCTGCATCCAACAACTTAAGAATTTCTTTCTTCACAACCTCTTTCATGATCGGATTTAACCGTCTTTGAGGTTCCCATGAAGTCTTATGATCGTCCTCCATTAGAATTCTATGCATGCAGAAAGAAGGCTTAATGCCAATAAGATCATCTATAGTATAACCCAAAGCCTTTTGATGCTTTCTCAAGACATGCATTAGTTTAGATAATTTAGATTCGGATAGGAAAGCACTAACAATAACGGGATAAGTAGAATCCGGTCCAAGAAAGACATACCTCAAATGACTTGGGAGCTGTTTAAGCTCCACAACTGGGGGTGCTTTCTGAGGGGGGTCCTTGCTTCCTTCTTCTAGTGGATTAGATTGGAGAACTGGACTTCTAGAATTCTCAGTTGACATCATCTCGCTTTCGACCTCGGTCGAGGTCCAGAGAGGTTGACCGAGATGTTCTTCAGTCACTTCGCTCGGTCCAGAAAGTGCCTCGGTCGAGGTACTACAACTGGAACCGAAACTGGAGATCTTCTTCTCCTTGATTAGTCTTTCAGTTTTAGCTCCTGGATCTTCTTCCAGTGCCTTTAAGCTCCGTATATCTACATCACAAGAAGCATCTATACCCTCCTCCATTAAACTAAAACTAATGACTTTTTCAAGTGGATCGTTAATAAGGATAGAGCTCACCAATTCTCTTGATTCTTCTTCATCATAGATGTTGAAGATATCGTCTCCTAGCTGCTCTCCCTTCATAGCCGCAAGTAATGCGAATTCCACTTCATCTCCGCCAATATTGAATTTTAGCTTGGCGTTCTTACAATCCACATTGTAACCCGAAGTTGCTAGAAATGGCCTCCCTAGAATGATAGGAACAAGATAATCTGCAGGAATATCAAGCACAACAAAGTCTATAGGTAAATAGAAGTTACCTAACTTAACCGGAACGTCTTCCAAAATGCCCACGGGATGGGTAATGGAGCGGTCCGCCATGTATAATCTTATCTTCACCGGCTTGGGCTCTCCAAGTCCGATCTTAACACATAGCTCCAGCGGAATGATGCTCACGCTAGCTCCTAGATCACACAAGGATTCACAAGTGACATCCCCAACTTGAATGGGAATGCAAAATAAGCCGGGATCTCTCAACTTGGGTGGCATCTTCTCCTTCATGATTTGAATAAGCTCCGAGGATTTAGATGTCATCCTTACTTCACCAAAGTCTTCCAGCTTCCTCTTCCTTGATAGAATCTCTTTCAAGAACTTCTCATAGGCGGGCATCCCTAGAATAGCATCAAGGAAAGGAATATTAATGTGTAGTTTATTCATCAAGTCAAGGAACTTACCAAAATGCTTGTCTAGATGTGCTCTGGCCCTTGACTGAGGAAATGGAAGTGGTGGTTTATATGTAGGAGGTGGAATATAAACTTCAGTTTTCTCCTCCGCCATTTGTGGCTCCACCTCGGTTGGCATCTCGGCCGAAGTGTTCTTCGACTGCACCTGGACCGAGGTGGTCTTCATCTGTACTGGCATCGACCGAGGCACTGGCTCTACAATCTTCAGTCCACTCCTCGTCGTTATGGCCATAATCTGGCCCTTAGGGTTGCTTTCCGTCCTTGCTGGAAGCTTCTCTGGATCTCTTGGTGCTTCATTTGCCTTGTTGAAGAATTGTTGTTCTAAGGCTTTTTGTGCCTTCGAAAATGAAGTCATGGATGCCTCCATAGAGCTTAGCTTGATTAAGATGGCCTCCAGCACTGCGTCTTTCTTTTCTGCCTGGGACGAACTCGATCCTTGCTCCTGGCTCTTTAATGGAGTAGAAGAAGAAGAGGAAGAGAGGAAAGGATTAGAGGAATCATTTGAGTTGGAGTTAGAATGATGGTTACCCGAATTTTGGTTGTTTGCCCTCCAATTATTGCTGTTGGATCCTCTATTGTTGTTGTAGTTGTTGTTCCGGGAACCATTGTTGTTGTTACGGTATCCATTGTTGTTCCTTGATCTTCCTTCTTGGTTTGAGCAACTAAGAGTTCCTTCAATTGTTTCACGTCATTCTTCAAAGACGTGAGTTGATTGTTGTTAGGCGGAGCATCTTGAAAGTTGACTCTTTTAACTCCACCTTCAGCTCCTTGGTGGGAGTATTTCTCCATGTGCAAAGCTTGCTTCTCTATAAACTCCCAATCTTTGTCAATCGGCATGTCCATGAACGTGCCGGCAGATAGTAGTTGAAGGTTGAACTGGGTGCTTCCGTCCAGTCCCTTGAAGTATATCTCCAACAACTCTATCTTTGGAATCCCATGACGTGGGCAATCCAAAAGAATGTCTTTAAACCTCTCTCATGACTTGGACAAGCTCTCCTTGTCCTTCATGATGAATGCATTAATCTTCCCTCTCATTTCAGCGGTTTTAGAGGGGGGAAAGAATTTAGTTAAGAGTTCCGTCGTCATCTCCTCCCAAGTACTGATTTTGCCTGGAGGAAGAGATTGATACCAAGTAAGAGCTCTATCTTTCAAAGAGAAGTTGAAAGGCCTTAGCTTGTAGTTGTTGTTTTTCAGCCTTGAAGGCCTCAAGGTCTCCATCAAAATCTCATAGTTTTGTAGATGTTGATGTGGAGATTCCCTCTCTAGCCCTCCAAACTGGCATTGGCGAATCATGGAAAGAACTTGCGGTCGAAGCTCATAATCATGGTCCGCTGGATCACCTAGGTCAACTCCTGGACGCCTCAATTGTTGATTAGGGTCCATCCTTTGCCCTAGGGTTTGTGGAATACCTACAAAAAGAACATCTCGGACTGGCATCCGAGGTGGAAGTATCTCGGCCGGGGCGACAAGTACAAGATTCTACCTCGGTCGAGGATCTGGAGCAGGGTCTTGCCTCGGTCGAGGATTTGGGTTCGGTCGAGGTAGATACTGGTCTCGTAAAGCTGTCATATCTGCTTCGATCGCTTCAGTCCTTGCGCGAGTTTCTTCCCTCTCCAGCCTCAGCTCTTCTTTGCTGAGGCGTAGCTATTCTAACGCCTCCTTAAACTCGGCCTTAAGATCGCGATTGTCTTGGTCGGCCATCTTTGCTTCTTTCAAGCGTCTTTTGTATGTCTTTTCTGGTTCGGGATCGTAAGGAACGATTTCCTTCCCTGCGCGGGTTCTTCGCATAAACCTAAAAAGAACCTACAACAGCGCCAAAAAACTTGTTCTACTCAAGTAGAGTGGTCAGTAGAAAACAGGGGCAAGAACTATAACCTCAAACTAACACACCAACTAAGGGAAGTGCCCCGAAAGTCTCAAGGAAACCGCTCAAGTAGAGTGGTCAGTAGAAAACAGGGGCAAGTGCCCCGAAAGCAAACCGCAACCGGCTCGGTCTAGACCAAGTCCCTGGCAACGGCGCCAAAAACTTGTTCGCTCCAAACGGTGTGTGCAAGCTTTAAATTTATAACCTTAGATGTAAGCTTAAAACAAGGATGCGAACCCGCAGTGTATGGGTCAATCATAGTAAAAAGCAAGAAATTCCAGGGGTCGATCACAGGGACTTAGTGAATCAAAACAGGTATAGGTTTGTCAATGCAACTACTAACCACAAAAGCGATTAAAACAATCAAAGATGATAAAAAATCAATTAAGGAAATATGCAATTCTAGGGATTAAAGCATCTAGTTGTGGTTCCAACTCAAGATCTAAAGATAAAGCGGACAAAGCTGAGATTTTGCAAAGGGAAGGTGTTACTAAAGTGGAATAGATCATCGGGTAAGTCTCACTACTCACTAATCCCAAACCGTAACTCCTATTACCGGGTAAGTCTCAAGGAATTAAGGAAAAGAACTATAACCTCAAACTAACACACCAACTAAGGGAATAGAATCAACCTTTACCGGGTAAGTCTCAGGCTAACTCACAAAGATGGAATGGAAGCACACTCAAACCCCAATAAAGGACAAACCTTTATTACCTACTCTTATGATCTTGGGTAAACAAACAAAGGAATTACCGGGTAAGTCTCATCCTAAGCTTGTATTGAACCAGGAAAGGTGTAATAAGAATAGGATTTGGCAAACTCTAACACTTAACTCTCAGTTTCGGATAAGATAAGTCACCTCGGTCAGAAGAATTCCACCCCGGCCGAGATGTTCATCGACTGAGCGAGATGCTTTAGGGTTAAGGATAAAGACTCGAGCTTTCAGGGTCCTACTATGATTAAGATTATTCTATCATTGTTTTCCCCACAACCTTCAGCCAATCACCCTAGAATCACACAAGGAAATTAGCCACTCATCATCATGAAAGTAATAATCAAATATAAGGGAAGAAAGAGAATAATTGAACAAGAAAACCTTAAGAAAAAAGCTTCAATAACTGAATCAATTATCAATCAACAAGCGTTCCTTAGATCAAAATCCAACAAGACAATCAACAATGAAGGGAATCTAAAGGAATCTTACAAAACCCTTCACAAAGCTATAAAAGCTATCAACTTCCTTCCTTCAATCTTCCTTCAACCTTCAAAAAGGTTCTTCAAATCTTCCAGCTGTTATGATGTTTTCCAGCCCTAAGCGGATGTCTAAGCACGATGTAAGCACCCCCGGATTTGTGGAAAATCCGACCCTTTTTATAGGAATATTACCCTCCAAAGATAAGATATCTTAGAAAGATCTTTTCCCATAAAAATAGGTAAAATATATGGGCTAAATTATCTTCTTCCTTCCAGAAATCCAGCCCAAAAAATATAAGATCCTCTTTCCAAAAATAAAAGATCTCAGCCAAGAATAAAATATCCTTGCCGCGTCCAAGGTGTTCGCCTCGGTCGAGTCAGCTCCTCTGGATCATCTCGGTCGAGGTGACTCCGTAGTCAACCGAGGTGAATCACAACTGAATGTGAAATCTCTCAAATCTGGTCCAAAGTGAATCTCCAATCAAATTTCATGATTCCTGGATTCTTCCTTAAGCTCCTGAATGTAGCTCAAATGACTCCTTAGCTCCTTTTGCTCCTTTTTGATGCAAAACGTGCCATTTTACCTACGATTACAACGAAACTTGGTGTAGACCTCGATTCCAGCAAAGGTAGATGAAACGACAATATAATCACATAATATACATCCAAACATGCAGATTATTGAAGATAGAACGTCTAAACAGGTCCCAAAATATAGACAATAATTCATGCTATCAAAATACCCCATACTTAGCCCTTGCTTGTCCCCAAGCAAGTTCCGAATATAAAATACAAGATAGAATGGATTATTAGTCATAAAGGTCAATGAAAAAGTCTTCCAAAATATTTTAATAGTGTGCTACAATCATAGATCACTCTAAGAGAATGCTTCATGGAATTTAAAATCAAAATATGCTTAAAACATTTTATAAATATAAGAAAGTTGTTCATCTTTGTATAAAATCATAGAATGCATAATAAATCATAATTATCGAAATTAATCATGCATAATCCAGTTTAAACTACTAAGTCAATCAACAAGCTCGAGGTCTCAAGGGCTTCCCAAAAGAAAGGTCAAGAAACGCGTAGGGTAGGGATGCATAGAAGGTAATGTGGTGCTAGAATCCGGGAAAAGGATATCACTTCACTTTCACATAATATACATCCAAACATGCAGATTATTGAAGATAGAACGTCTAAACAGGCCCCAAAATATAGACAATAATTCATGCTATCAGATTTACACCACAAGCTATTACTATGATCCGCCAAAGCCAATTTAGAGGATTGGAGAGAGAATCTCCGCATCAACACTTGCAAGATTATGAAATTGTCATTGAGAATATGAAGCCTGTAGGAGCAACTAACAATAACTATAAATTGCGATCGTTTTATTTTTCTTTGAAGGATAGAGCGCTTGCTTGGTATAATTCACTCCCAACCGGAAGAGTGAATACTTGGGAGGAGATCACTTCGGAATTCCTCACCAAATTCTTCCCGGCATCAAAAACGGTGGAGTTAAGAGGCAAGATAAATGCCTTTTTCATGAAGGACAACGAAAGCCTATACAAGTCATGAGAAAGATTCAATGACCTTCTCTTGGATTTCCCCCACCATGGCATTCCAAAATTGGAGCTGCTAGAAATTTATTTCAAAGGATTGGATGGAGAGACCAAGTTCAAACTCCAATCTCTTTCAGATGGAAAATTCATTGACATGAGAGTCGATGACGCTTGGGAGTTTGTTGAAAAACAAGCTCAAATTGTTGAGAAGTACTCCCAACGAGGACCCGACACTAGGAATCCAAGTGCAAGAACTCCAGGAGTGAATCTTACTACCGACAACGTCAATCAAATCAACTCCCTCAACAACGAGATAAAGGCCTTGAAAGACCTTTCGAAGAATCAAACGCAAGCATCAAAACAAAATGCTAGCTACGCTGGAAGAGGAAATAATCAAGGGAATCAGCAAGGGAGTATGAATAACAACAACCACAATAACTACAACAATAACCGGAATCACAACAACCATTGGAGATCCAACCAAAATAATTCCGGTAACCTTACCTCTACTCCTTTGAAGAGCCAAGAACCATCTTCAAGTTCAACACCCAAAGATCAACTTGAAGGAATGATCGAAGCCTTGGCCGGAAGATGACCCGAATGGAAAGTGCGATTACTTCTATTGCCAAGGCACAAAAAGCCTTGGAAAACCAAGTATTCACCAACGCAGGAGATGTTCCAAGAGATCAAGGGAAACTTCCCGGAAAGACAAAGAATAATCCCAAAGGCCAAGTGAATGCTATCACTACAAGGAGCGGAATCACAACCAACGATTCGCTACCAAGCAATGCGGATAAAGGAAAGCAACCGATGGTTGAAGAGGAGGAGCCTAGAGACAAGGAAAAAGGACCGGTCTATGTTCCACCTCAAGCATACAAACCACCACTACCTTTTCCAAAATCCCATGCTAGAGAAAGGATTGACAAATAGTTCGGTAAGTTCATCGACCTTATGAGAAAGTTACATTTATTATCCTTTTTATGGATGTCATTGTAGGAATGCCGGCATATGAAAATTTTTTGAAGGAGATTCTATCCAACAAAAGGAAGCTAGAAGATATTGGAGAAGTAAGGATGACTAGGAAATCCTTCGAACTTATCCAAAAGATGAAAGAAGAAATGCCGAAGAAATTGAGAGATCCTGGATCCTTTTGCGCCCCCATTAGCATCGGGAAAGTCACATACGAAGCTCTATGTGATCTTGGGGCAAGTGTTAGCATCATACCTCTTGTCTTGTGTGAAAGGGCCGGACTTGGAACGCCACAACCTGTCAAAATGACTCTCTATATGGCGGATATATCCATCACACATCCCGTGGGAATTCTTGAAGGCATACCTGTCTTGCTAGGTAAATTTTACATTCCCATAGATTTTGTTGTTCTTGACATTCCTGCAGATCATCCCGTTCTAATCATACTTGGACGACCTTTCCTTGCAACTTCGGGTTTCATTGTGGATGTCAAGAATGGAATACTCTCCTTCAACCTTGGAGAAGAGCATGTGCAGTACCATCTTCCTTCAATGCTCAAGGACCAGCTGCAAGAGATGACATATACAACACTTATGATGATGATGTGGCATCGAGAGAAGAGGTAAGTTCAACTCTAATCAAAGATCCTCTTGAAAAAGTCATTAGTTTGTGTATTGTAGATGAAGGGGAAGAGGAGGAATGCAACATCGAGGTTCAAGCATTAAGAACCTTGAAGGAAGATCCCACAAATGAATTTGAAGAACTAGAAGGGTGCACGAAAAAAGGTGAAGAAATAAGTTCGTCTCAGGAAAATCGACTGATTTCTGGAATTAAATTAATTAATTCAGTCGATTTGACAAAATTCGTAGCTATGGATCGAATGAAAAATCGGGTGAACAGAGCCAGATGGACCGATTTTCCTGTAGCTTCTGGGAGTTTTCAAAAATCGATTGAAAGCGTTTCTGCTTGCAACAACGCATCTTCTTCGACTCCAAATTCTTCTCCAAGCTCCTTCACAAGCCAGGACACACCTTCTAAAGATCCTCCTACCTTGGAATTGAAACCCCTCCCATCTCATCTAAGGTACGCCTTCTTAGGACCGAATTTTACTTATCCGGTTATTGTAAGTTCAAAATTGACTGAAATTGAACTTGACAAGTTAATGACTGAACTAAGAAAGCACAAGAAAGCTATTGGATATACTATTAATGATCTTTTTGGCATTAAACCTTCTTTATGTATGCACAAAATATTAATGGAAGATGACCACAAGCCTTCACGAGAACCTCAACGACTGTTAAACCCGATCATGAAAGAGGTTGTGAAGAAGGAAATTCTTAAACTTCTTGATGCAAGAATTATCTCCCCTATTTCCGATAGCAAATGGGTTAGTCCGGTCCATGTAGTTCCGAAGAAAGGAGGAATGACCGTTATCACAAATGAGAACAACGAGCTCATTCCTACAAGAACGCTAACCGGATGGAGGATGTGCATCGGCTACTGCAAGCTGAATGTTCCAAGAAGAAAGGATCATTTCCCTCTTCCCTTCATCGATCAAATGCTTAAAAGGTTAGCACAACACTCCCACTTTTTCTATTTAGATGTTTATAGTGGTTTCTTTCAGATTCCCATTCATCCCGATGATCAAGAGAAGACCACATTCACATGTCCATGGGGAACGCTTGCCTATAGAAGAATGCCATTCGGACTTTGCAACGCTCCAGCCACCTTTAAAAGGTGTATGATGGCTATTTTCTCCGAATACATCGAGAATATAATGGAGGTTTTCATGGATGACTTTTCTGTTTATGGCTCTTCATTTGATGAATGTCTTGCGAACCTTTCTTTAGTCCTTCAAAGATGTGAACACGCTAATCTTGTCTTGAATTGGGAGAAATGTTACTTTATGGTTAGTGAAGGCATCGTTCTTGGATACATGGTATCCAACCGCGACATCGAAGTAGATAGAGCAAAAATTGAGACCATCGAAAGGCTACCTCCACCAATATCGGTGAAAGGAGTACGGAGTTTCCTTGGTCACACAGGTTTTTATAGACGCTTCTTTAAAGACTTTTCTAAGATTTCTAAACCGTTAACTAACCTACTAATGAAAGATGTGGTTTTTTAGTTCTCAAAGGATTGTCTAGATGCTTTCTATAAGATTAAAGAAGCGTTAATTTCAACTCCCATAATTCAGCCACCGGATTGGAATTTGCCTTTTGAGATCATGTGCGATACTAGTGATGTAGCCGTAGGGGCTTTTCTTGGACAAAAGAAAAATGGACGAACATATGCCATCTACTATGCTAGCAAGACGCTAGACGAAGCCCAACTAAACTACGCTACAACGGGGAAGGAATTATTACCCATGGTTTACGCTTTCGAGAAGTTTTGTTCTTACCTTGTGGGAGCGAAAGCAATCGTTTACACCGACCACACAGTAGTTCGCTACTTGCTCAAAAAGAAAGACACGAAGCCAAGACTCATTAGATGGATTCTCCTTCTACAAGAGTTTGATCTAGAGATCCGTGACAAGAAAGGATCTGAGAACTCGGTAGCGGACCACTTATGTCGACTTCCACACATCAAAAGCAAGGAAGATGATCTACCCATAGATGACTCCTTTCCGGATGAGCAACTACATGAAATCGAGGAGTGTCTTAAACAAATCGCAGGAGGTAACAAACCTTTGTTTGCTGATTTCGTTAATTACTTAGTTTGCAATGAGATACCTCCACGATTGTCATATGCTCAACGAAAGAAGTTCTTCAAAAAAGTCAAGCAATATTATTGGAACGAACCTCTCCTTTTCAAGAGAGGACCGGACGGAATGATTAGAAGATGCATTCTAGAAGATGAGGTTGAGAGCGTTATCCGCCATTGCCATTCACTGCCTTGCGGTGGACACGTTAGCTCACACAAAACTAGCACCAAGGTATTACAATCCGGATTCTTTTGGCCAACTCTATTCAAAGATGTGCAGAAATTTGTTGTTGCTTGTGATGCTTGTCAAAGAATAGGGAGCATATCAAGAAGGAATGAAATGACTCTCAACAACATTCAAGAGGTTGAGATCTTTGACGTATGGGGAGTAGACTTCATGGGACCTTTTCCATCATCTCGTGGAAACCAATACGTACTTCTAGCTGTGGATTATGTTTCTAGATGGGTTGAAGCAATCGCTTCTCCTACTAATGATGCTATGGTGGTAGTGAAGTTTTTCAATAGAATGATCTTCCCACGATTCGGGACACCCCGAACAATTATTAGTGACGGAGGGACGCATTTCACAACCTGTAAGTTCGAAACTCTATTGTCTAAGTATGGGGTTACCCATAAGATCGCCACTACATACCATCCTCAAACAAGTGGACAAGTGAAGATATCGAATAGAGAAATCAAGAGCATCCTAGAGAAAACCGTTTCAAGAACAAGGAAGGATTGCTCACTCAAGTTAGATGATGCGCTTTGGGCATACTGAACCGCTTTCAAGACTCCCTAGGAACAACACCTTACAATCTCGTTTATGGAAAGTGTTGTCATCTCCCGGTTGAGTTAGAACACAAAGCACATTGGGCAATCAAATGGCTCAACTTTGACTTGAAAGAGGCAGGAGAGAAACACTTGCTGGACATCAATGAGCTTGAAGAGCTCCGTCTCAACGCATACGAAAATGCGAGGATCTACAAAGAAAGAACGAAGAGATGGCAGGATAAGCATATCGTTCCAAAGGAGCTGAAAGACGGAGATCTCGTCCTTCTTTTCAACTTAAGACTTCATCTATTCCCAAGTAAACTCAAATCCAATTGGTCCGGACCTTTTCTAATCAAACAAATTTATCCTCATGGTGCAGTTGACATATGAAGCGAGAAAACGGGAAGTTTCAAAGTAAACGGACACCGCCTAAAGACATACACACCGGAACTGCCGGTAGAGGACATTGCTCCTATCCTTCTCGAGTGATCGATAGAAGAAGATAGGTCCAGCTAGCGACCTTAAATCAAGCATTTCTTGGGAGGCAATCCAAGGTATTTCTTTGTCTCTTTTCTTTTTCCTTTTTAGAATAGTTTAGCATTGTTTGCTTTTCGTTGGTACGGTCCGGGTTTTCTCGTGTTGTGATGACAGAAAATAGGTACAACCCACAAGGAAGGAACTTATGATAAAGGTTTTAGAGGAAGCAATCGACAAAAGTTCATCAAGGGAGCAAAAAGGCAAAAATCGGATGAATTTGTAGTAAGATCGGTCGATCTAGAAGAATTAAAGAAATAAATTGAGTTGATCTGGCAAAAGTCGTAGCTTGAATCGGATGAAAAATCGGTTCACTAGAAAAATCGACCGATTTTTGCTATGTTCATGACGGATTGCACTGAGATCGACCCGATAAATATATGGACCCCCAGAAATTGTCCGATTTTCTTCAGAAAACACAGGACTATAAAAGCCCTTCTTTTCTTCTTCCTCACAAATCTTCACTCTCACTCTTATCCCCCTCTTCGAAAACCAGCCGCTTACCTCCCTCTCTCTCTCAAATCTTCGTTATTTAATCGTTTTCGCTCATTCTTGATCCAAAACCGTAGCCCTCGACGAGACAAAGAAGCTTGGAGCAACATCCAGCTTGGAAAATCGACGAATCTCCTAGATTTCAGGTTTTAAATTCGAAAACCCTAACTTTTCAATTTCTTCAGATCCAACCTTTTGAGAAGTTTGTTGGTTGAAATTGTTGAGTTAGGAAGTTTAGAAATTGTTTGTGGAGTGTTTTGGTGCTGTTGGTTTGAACAAATTGCTGCATAATCGATCGATTAATCGAAACAAGGAAAAATTGTGTCACTGCCCAGGAAAATCGTCCGATTTACCCTTAGAACACCCCGATTTTTGCTCTATTTTGATGGATAGGCTCCGTAGATCTGGAAGAAATTTATTTTCTCGCAAGGGATCTTCATTCCAGCCTCCCCAAGCACCTCAATTACCCCCTCCAAGACTCCCCACCATCCAAGAAAATATAAACGCAAATATGAGCGTCTTTTAGCTCGCTCCATCATAGCAACACGTTATATTGAGTTGGATGAGCTTAATGTGCTACATATTAGGGAAGATCTTGAATGGATTATAAAGAAGACCGGGCTGGCAAAGTTTGTGCAAATTAGAGAGAAAGCATATGTGGCGATAACCCATGAATTCCTTAGCTCCATTGTCCATGATCCGAACACTAGGACCGTAACCTTTAGATTGATGAACAAGAACTACAACTTTGATGTTGGAGTGGTCGGAAACTTCTTTGGTTTCCCGGTTTCCCATGCAGGCACCTTCCCCCATGGAGTCAAGGCCAACGAATTTTGGGAGAAGATCTCCATTGGAAAATTTGAAGGCGATAGATGGAGGCCCGGAAAATCAAAGGAGAAGAGCATGTATAATCTCACATTCAAGATTGCTCACCGGATTTTGAGCGAATTTATGTTTGCGAGGACGGAGACCCCATAGAAGGTACAAGATAATGAGCACTTCATCCTTTATTGTATGACCGAGGGGACGGTTCCAGATTATGCTACCATGTTGTCGGATTACTTGACAAAGATTGCCAACAAATCCGGCGGCCACATTTGCGTTGGAGGACTTGTCACTTACGTGGCAAAGGCATTAGGGGTGGACATTTCAGCGTGTACTCTTGTTGTAGAGGCACAACCCTTAGGGATTCAGAGATTGGTCTCTAGAGGAGTTATTATTCCAAGAAGACGAGGGTAGCCGCATGTAGCCATGCCTTGGGATAGACAACCCAAGGAGATTCTTTGGAAGCCACACTATATATTCAAAGATGTATACTACTGGAAGGAAGGATTCGAGCATTATAGTGATGAGGAGTTTACTGAGTGTAAGATCCGAGTTTTTGCCTTCACCGCCCCCGCGGTGAAGAAGGCCGCCCCTGCGGCTGTGTTGATCCGCCCCTGCGGATGACGACAGATCGTGCCCGATCTTTTCTTCCGTTCTTTTATCTTCCTTCCATAGATAGAATATCCGATATTCTATCTTATGGGCCGGTTTCCTTGTCTTCTTTCTAACCCTAGACGCCCTTTCCATCTAGAGTCCCAGCCGTCTCTATATATACTCTTCTTTTTCTCTTTTTCCCGTCTCTTGCTTACGTCTTCTTCAACCCTAGAGAGTTGCAACCGCCCCCTTGCTTCCTGCAACCTTGTTGAGCGTGTAAGTTCTTCCCTTCTAGTTTCTCCTTCACGTTCTTATAGTGCGGCATGCCTTCTCCTTCTGTTTCGTTTTCTTCTTCGTTCTTCCCTTTTCTTCTTCCCCAAGAATCAAGTTTGATCCTTGATTCTTGTGGAGCGTTTCGTTGTTGGCCCTTTGTTGTTCTCAGGCTCTTTGGAGTTGAGTCTTGACGTGTTGGAACCAAAGGTTCGAGCTTTGGTTGCCCTTGTTGTGAGTTCTGTCAAAGAGAAGCCCGACAACGCTTCTGTCGTGTAGCCACCCCTGCGCCTGCACCTGGCCGCCCCTGCGTATTGCCGCCCATGTGCCTCTGTCCAACCGCCCCTGCGGTTTTTCCTGTTGTGACTCCCGTCTTTGGTGAGTTGCTTCCTTCCTTCCTTTCCTCGTTCCTTCCTTGGTTCCTTGTGGTTGTTCCTTGTCCCCTGAGTTGCTGTAAGACTAAGGTTGAGCCCTTAGCTTGTGGAGATCTCCTAGAGATCGTTGAGACTAGAAGTTATAGACTTCTAGCAACCGTTCCGTTCCTGATCTGTGTTGCTTGTTCGTACAGGCTTTCCTTGCTCCTTTCCTGAGGGAAACTAAGCTCTTCCTGAGTTGTTGCTGAGCCTTTGTGTTACCTTCGAGTGAGGTAAGTCCCTTGGATTTACTTAGCTTCATTCCGCGTATTAGTTGGATTGTTTTGGCTTGTTTGTATTGTTTATCATGTTATAACGGATAACTGGAAATAGGATTCACCTTTTGATAACCTTAATTGGCCCAAGTATATTATAACCGGGCGGTGACCACTTGTCTAGTTCTACAGGAGACTAGAATGTGCTCTTGCAACCCAGGCCCGTAGGTAACGGATAGTACTGATCTATTCCTATTGGTAGACGGAAGCGGAGGTGAGTTTTGGTAGATTCTCGTGTGACAAAAGAAGTTGAATTAGTAATGGATAACCTTAATGAAAGATAATAACCGGTTGTGTGCAAGCATGGTATGTGTTTTCTCTACCTTATGTGTGTTTGTGCCTTTACGCTCTTGCTTGTACCTAGAATGTTAGCTAACGGTTTATACCGTCGATGTAGATGTTCCGCAGGTTCAGGATGCTACTGAGTGATCCGGATAGTGTGGTCAGTCGGGGTTCCCGTACATTATAGGACGGGAACGGGTTTTTATTTCTTTTGTTTTTCCCTTTTGTTTTGAACTCGGATGCGGAGCTTTTGTGTTTTCTTTTGTTAAACCTTTGGTTTTATATTGAGTTTTGGTTTTCATTCGTCTTTGCCTTGTTGTAAGACTCGTTCGTTGTTGCTACTCTGAGGGTCGGGACCCATTGTGCGGTCCTAGCCCGTAACGTTTCAAGTTCCCAAAACTTAGGGTGTTACACTGAGGACGAGGGTGGAGATGCTGAGGATGCAGGAGGTGACACTGAGGGGTATCCCACTGACATACAGGCTCCAGATGGAGGCATGCTTGAGTTAGAAGACAGAGGGGACACTGAGGTTCTAGACAATGACCACGAGGGAGGTCCGAGTAGGCCGGTAGATGATGAGGCCACAGAGGACGAGAACATGGAAGAGGATGATCCGTTTTTCCCTCCCCCACAGGAGATGCCACCTAGACCACCTCGCCGGTCATTCTCCCGTCGACGTCGGACTCGACCACAGGACGACGACTCCAGCTTCAGCACCTAGTTGCCACACTAACTAGAGAGTTCCAGGAGTTCCAGACCGAGGTACGAGGCCTCCACTCTTCCTACGATGGCCAGTGGAGCGACCTCTACTACCATACTTTCAGCCGTTTCTATGATCCTTCCACTCCGGTGTATCCACCACCACCACCACCACCGCAAGACTGAGAGACTCACCTTTTACATTGTAAGTATTTTTCTCCATTCTATACTTGAGTTTTCACATTGGGGACAATGTGAGATTTAAGTATGGGGTGGGGTTACTTACAATCTTTTATCATCTTGTCACACATCTTCTTTCATTGCATTTGCATTTTCAGATTTCGGGTTTGTAGTAACTCTAGTCGCACGTCTTATTTCGAACATTTGCATTGCATTTTCATCCATTATCAAAAATCTAAAACAAAAATTCGAAAATTTTCAAAAATTTTGTGCTTCTAAAAACGGATATAACCTCAATGATGACATTTGTGTTGTAAAAACGGCAAAGAAAGTCTTGTATGATTGAGGTTTAACTATGACGTGTATGGACATTTATCCTTTACTTGAACAATATGTACGATTTATATGCTATTTGATGTTTTGATAAGATTAAGGAATAATAATCAAAACCAACAAATAAGTTCTTATACATCATAATGGAATGACTAAGGCGCTTCGATCTTTCTCTTCTTCTTATCCACATGTAACACCTCATATGTATTATTGTCTCCCTTTACCTTTTTCGGGAATTAGAAAGCATGATAGTGTGAAGTGTGATGCGTTGTGATGTTACGAAAATGAAATGTGTTAAAGTATAGAAAATAGGGTTGAGGACATCAATCATGATGATGAGTAGCTCGGCACCATTCACATAGCCGGGTGTTTGTGTCTTGCCAAATTCGGATTGAGCAATAGTCCTAACGAGTCATGGTATGTGCATCAAGGAGGCATCTCGAGAAATTGAGAATTGTTGATTTCCTAGGCTTCGGTTATTGTGCACATTTGTCCATTTCTCAAAAGGTGAAAGTTGTAAAGAATTACAAAATGCAAAGTGAAATTATATTTTCGGTAGCTGCAAAAGAGTTCAAAAGTTGTGAAGTTTTATTCCTTATTCCCGGAATTTACCACCACATATCCTTTATATCTCCCACACCTTTGACACATTTCTTTGGCCTTTATAATTGAAAGTCCTTGAGACCTTTGTGCACATGTGTAAGGCTTATATGGTTTAGATTTATTTTCTTATGATTACCTCTACATTCTATACCATACATTTCATATGTATTGTTTGAACAAAGTGTAGTTGTCCTTTCATGCCATAACTTTATCAAATCATACATTATCTTCCAATGCCTTATTACATCATGATGAGAGTGATCTTCTATTAAGAAGCACATTACAAAAAGAGTTTTTGTTTTCAGCATTATATAATCCATATCATCTTATATTCTAAATTTGAACCTTTCTTGGGGACAAGCAAGAGGCAAGTATGGGGTATTTTGATGGCATGAATTATATACCATCATATTCATGCATTATATGAGTCTATCACTTCAGTTTTACATGCATTTCATGAAGTTTATATGACTTTTAGTTCATTTTCATATACATTTCGTGAATAGAGGTCTACACTCTTTTATTTGTGAAATTGTAGGAAAAATGGTGATGATGTGGTACGAAAAGTGGTGATGTGGCACGAAGAAGGAGTATGACATCATTGAGGATCAGGAGAGGAGCCAAAAGATAAGAAAAGATATGAGAAAAGATCACAAGAGAAGATAGAAGTTGTAACTAAAAGATATCACAAGATCTGAAGCAAAAATTGGTTGATTACTTATAAAGATCGGTCGATCTACTTCACTAGCGACTCGATTTTTATCTTTTATAAACCGATTGGTTGTAGGATTGTAACCATAAGATCACGTCTCATACAGTATAAAAGGAGGACATCTCACACTTTCAAAATCATCCAATTTTCATCGAAGACTACTGAGTCATAGGATCCAAGGCACTAAGGAGAGCATTCGGAGGGAAGATCGAAGGAAGTTCGGAAGTTCTAGTCCAAGAAATAGAGCTCTTGGAGGTTTTTGTGAATTTGATTCTATATTCTGTCATTGTGAACACGTTTTTGGAGTTTGTTATTGAGTTTTCTTTGATTTTTGAAAGATTGAAACATTGTGCATACGCTTTTGGTTTGATTTTATTCAAGATTCAAGTTTTTCTCATCATTCTTCGCTTTCTTGAATTAATCTCTCTTTTGATTTTGATAATGTGTATTCTTGGCTAAAACCCTTGTGATTCTATGGTGATTGGTTGAATATTGTGGTTGAGATGATGATAGAATGATCTTCATAAGGAGATTGGACCCTTAGAGTTGAGTTTAATCTTAACAGAAGCAAAAATCAGGGTGTTCTTGGTTTAGATCGGACGATCTCCTTTGATGAACACACCGATTTTCCTTCTGTCGTACCTATCTTGCCTTATCCTTTATCCTTGGTTAAAGATTGCTTAAACCCTAGCCTTGTTGAACCTTTCTAACTTATATCCGAGTGTGGGAAGAGACTTACCGGTGATTCCCATCCTTGGTTGCCAACGATTACAAGTCCTAGGTAATAGAGGATTCAAACCCCTCTATTAAGGTTGAGTGTGCCATAAACCTTACCTTTGTGAGTTAACCTGATTTCCTTTGGGTTTGTATTTGATTTTGAGAATATCATCCTTCCCTTAGATCTTTTATCTTATCGAGACTCAACATCCTTTATTTAGAGCCTTTGGGTTTGGACATGGGTGGTGGAGACTTCATCGTACATCATACCGCTTTCGAACACATACCGTAGAAACCCCAACTCTTTCCATATAATCATTAGAAGTCTTGAATCGAAAACCACAATTGGATACTTTGATCCTTAGAATCCGTTTCCCCAAATTATTACACTAAGTCTTTGTCTTTTCATCAATAGTTGCATCTTTCCTTGTTAAATTTCTTATTCTTATTTTGATTTCACTAAATCCCTGAGTTCGACCCTGGAATTCTTGCTTTTATTACAATCGATCCGTACACTACGGGTTCGCTTTATTGCATTTATTCTTGGTATAAATATTAAAACTTGCATACACCCTTTAGAGCGAACAATTTCTTTTCTAGATAAACGGAGGAGACATACAAATGGGTTTTGCATGAAGTAAGGGGATGGTACAGTGAACAAATTCCTAAGGTCATAATGACAAACAAAGAACTTGGTCTTTTGAAGGCGCTTCCATATACAATTCCAGATATCTATCACATGTTGTGCATATGGCACGTAGAGCGCAACATAGAAGATAATTTTTACCGTAATAGTCATAGTGCAAGCATCAAAAGTGAGTTTTTGACCCAATGTTACGCTTTGTTCAAATCTCAGTCGAGGGAGACTTACGAAGAACCACTTCGAAAAATGCATGATGTGTGGGGGAGCGTTGGGGACTGGTGGAATATCTAACGAGAAATTGGTTGTGCCATGCCGAAAAGATTGTTAACTTCATGGCAGACCAACATATGCACCTTGGAAATCGAGCATCTAGCCGGTAAATCCTTAACACAAAACTCCAAACGTTTAGACATGTGTCATGCTGAAAGGATTATTATTATTATTATTATTATTATTATTATTATTATCATTATTATTATTATTATTATTATTATTATTATTATCGAAGGTAAAACACATTACATTCCGTTGGATGGGAGCCGGCTAACAAGTTGGGCCCCGCATCCCTTTTGAATGGTAAACGCATTCCTAGTCAAAATAAAGCAAGTACTCCTACTATATCCGGGCAATTCTTTAGCAACCGAGCCCAACCTTTTAAGAAGTTCCACCGCGTCGTCACCCGTCGCCAAATGTTGAAAAGGAAAAGGGAAGAAAGTGATACCCCATGGAGCTACAAACCTCCGCATACTTCTTTCTCTTGTTATCAACAGCGACCCTCACAACTTTGCCCGGAATGAAGCTAGAAAGGTCAAGCGAAGAGAAAGGAGATGTATTAGTGATGTCAACGCATGTGTCTTTGCCTTGAAACCAATTATAGAAAAGGATGTCGGCCGGGCGTAGCTCCCCACCACCACCATCAACCATACAAGTATTAACCTCTTTTCGAACAAAGATCCAATCTTAAGGTAGCCGGGTTATAGAAAAGGATGTTATGCCGGTGCTTAATACCAACCTGTGCAGCACAAGCAAGAGCATGGTCACCCCAAGCGTCCAAAATGCCCTTCTCACAAGTAGGGCACTTGGAACCCTCCCTAAACATCTCGATGCCCAGACGGTACTTAACGACTTTCCGAAAGGTAGCCGGGTTCATAACCTGACCAAGACCAGAAACCGGGACCGCTTTAAGCCATGATTGAGCCAAGGGTAGCCTCAAGCTCTCAACTAAGGCCTTATGCCTAACTGTAAGGTCAAAGTCCCTCAAAAAACCCTTAAACACGATATTGTAATAGCATCCAACCAATTTCTTCATTAAATGGGGTTAGGCGTATCATAGTCATGTCCAAGTCGTAGTCTTTACAGAAGTTAACCCAACAAGCAGCAGCCGTCTCAAAAGCGACTCCATCGCCTGAAACACCAGATAGCCTCAAGATCTGATCCTACAAGCTACGGGTCTGAGATCTCGAAGCCATAAAGGCAAAATGCAAAGTATCAGCACAAGAAAGAATACCTAGCCCTCCGTCATTAATCGGCAAAGTAGAGAGATGCCATTGAAGGGGGCCAAAACCAGCCCCTCCAGCAGTGACAATCGCTCTACAAAACAACGAAGGGCCTGATCAAAGACCCCCGTAGCCTCGGAAAAATGAGAGGGGGGAGCAGTCTGCATAGCGAAATAAAGACGGGACACACCAGAGCAAGCCCGAAGAAGCAAAAGCTCACACTGGGGTCCCCCAATCTCATAATGGCCTCCATCAAAGACTTGGTTTTCGCAACCCTCATCAAAGCAACACGAGAACAAAAGGCCGGGTCAAGGCTGTCAATACCACCCAACAACTTGACCCCATCAAGCGGTCTAGCAATATGCTCAGGAAAAACACTAGGCTCAGAGCTACGTGGATTAACCTTTGGCCAAAAGATCTCTGTTTTACCGATATTAAGACAAAGGCCTAATGCGGGGCCATCCGCCCTAATGATGTCAAGCGCCTTACAAACCATCAGGGTATCACCAATCAACGTCCCGTCATCAAGGTACCAAGCATTAAGCTTCAGCCGACAACAATCCGAAATTTTTGGAATAAGGGGATGGAGGACCAGCGAGAAAAGCAACGGGCCAAGAGGGTCCCCCTGTTGAACACCTCTGCTGGACCTGAGAAATTATTATTATTATTATTATTATTATTATTATTATTATTATTATTATTATTATTATTATTATTATTATTATTATTATTATTATTATTATCGTTATGTTTGACTCCTGCGCACATATTTACAAGGTTGAGTCCGCTCACTCGGTCTTCAAAAGTGAAATGGACTCCCGAAATAACCGTTTAGACACATGTCTAGAGCATATCCACAGGATGTTGAGGGACGAGTTCTGCCAATTGATGGCTTCTTTAGAGCAATCACGGATCCACATTCAAAATAAAGTGCAAAATTTGCCGATCTTTAGACTTCTATTGAATAAGGTGTCTCATCACTGCATATTCATGCTCCTTGAAATATTCAACGTTGTCTACTCCGGTGACTATGATCCGTATTGTAGAAATTGCTACATCAGGACAACATATGGGATACCTTGTCTTCATGAAGTGGCAATTATCGCTCATGAAGGACGCGCATTCACAGAAATAGATATCGATGTCTTTTGGTGTCAAATTTACTGGTACGATGATGCGGATAATAACCGAGTGATCCAAGATACGTGGGCGTGAATGAGGTGGCCGTGGATGATCTCCAAGAAGTCATCCAATTTGGCGAGTTAATAGATCACGAGATTATGCAAATTGACACATTATGGTGAACACTAAGAGGCCCGGAAGTCATAATGCTAGAAGTGCCAAATACAAACCCAAACCCGAAAGGGAGGCCAAAGAAGGGTGTAAATGAACCTAGAAGATCGAGTTTTGAATACACTAGCAAAGTCATGACCAAAGCAAGGGAGGAAAGGGACAGGAAGAGAGCGACGGAGGTGACGATGAAGAAGGAGAAGGATGAGGAGGAGGAAGAAGCGGTTGGGAAGTAGAGGGGGGAAGTAACGGGGGAAGAAACGGATGATGATGTAGTAGAGGAAGTGGGAGCAAATGAAACATCAGTCTTTATGTACCCGCCGGTTGTCAGCGGGAAGTACGAGTTCAGATCCAACAATGTTGAAAACTCCATGACTTCTCATGTTGAATGCCTAGCAGATGTTCAAGGCGATGGAAATTGTGGATTTTGAGCACTTGTTGTATTGTTGGGTCGCGGGGAGGATAAATGGCCTCAAATTCGAAGAAGTATGATGAAGGAGTTTCGTAATCACCCGGATCGATATGATATATTTCTAGACGATGAAGGTGTCAATCATAAACAAATGATGGCAAAACTCAAATGGTTCCACCAAAAAGGGTTGGCACCAAGCAAACACTGGATGAAGATGCCCATATGCGGTACATTGTTCGCCACGATCTACCAATGCACCCTTGTGTTCTTGGATTGGAACGCGGCTCATACAATGCTCCCATTGAGTAAACCAAAGCCTCCCAAGGGTTCTCCGGCCTCCAGATCAATTAGATTCATCGCCCGAGACATGTTTATCACCATTATGTTGCGGTAAGTATTAAATATCTTATAAAGTTAAAACATTAACTAGAGTTATTGATACTTTAATTTTGCTCTCCTAATTTTCTTTCAATTTTTGTACAGTTAAAATGCACGGAAAATTGTCCGATGCCGCCCGTTCTTGAATGTTGACATGTGGCTCACAACCGAAGCGTTCAAGGATTGGGCAAAGACATACGAACTGCAAATTCAAATGTTTAGAGACCTTCGTGTGCAATATGGTCCCCTTTTACCTTAAACATTCCTATAAAGTTATTATAATAATAAATAATTCTTCATCCGATCGCAAAAAACTATTAAACAACCTTAATTATTAATAATAATTAATATTAAAAATAAAATTAATTGAAACTAATACTCCCTCCGATCAAAAATAAGTGTCGTTTTAGCATTAGAAATTTGATCAAAATTATCTGTCGTTTTAAGTTTTCTAGGCCAATAAATGAACAATATTTATAAGAAATGTTCTTGAAAATTGGTATAAATAATTAATTTTAGTTCTAAAATCTTTCTTATTGGCTTAAAAGAAGGTTGAATATTAAATATGTGATAAGATTTAGAAAAACTTTACAAAATCTATGCTATTTAATATTTTTCTTAAAAATTGTGTCAAAGGCTAAAATGACAGTTATTTTTGATCGGAGGTAGTAATAATTAATACTAATTAATTATAACGACTAATTAAATATGATTAATTACTAGTTATTATAATTAATTACTAAGTAATAATATTAATTATTACCAATCCTCCAATTAATACTAATTACTAATGAGTATTAATACTCTTAACTTTGTATGTCTTTTGATTTGCAATTATTGTACCCTATTTTATATTCTTTGAAAGTTAATCATTTGCAATGATTGTACCCTAGTTTACATTAGTTGAAAGCTAATCATTTGGTTTGTCCCATAATTGAACTAATTAGGGGTGTTGTAAAATGGGGTGTATATAATTTCCCCCAATTGAAACCAATTCATTTACATAGATGACTTGTAATTTAGTAGACATTTGAATAGAACAAAACATCTATCAGATTTGGCAAAAAGAAATATTTGAGGAAAAAATGCATGTTTAACGTTGTAGGTACCTTGTGGCCTTGACAATTGCTAAACTTTTCTCTATTAGATTTCCAAGATCCTGTAGCTCTTCCATTGAGGATTTGAGCATTCCAGAAAAAAGAACCGACATTAGTGAAATCATACCTTGGCAAACGTATTTGTAACTCGTCTACGGTGCAACAAACCAATTTTTTAGTGGCATTGAATTATTACGGGTGCTTGATTTTTAATACTACTATTACCACATTTTGATAATGCAATGTGGTGATTGACGAGGTTAAAAACCTAAGGTCGTGTCTTTAGCTTAAGTCAAAGTAGTTAACTAACGTTACACTAATTGGTTTGTATAGTGTAAGTAAGGTCGATCCCAAGAGAGTCTTGTCAAGTAATGATTAGATGCAATTATCGATATGTAACCAAATTGGGGGGGGATTGGATTGAAACAAGACAAAAACAAATAATAACAAGCAAAGATGGTGATAATAGAATAAGAAACTACACTAGGTTGAATCTTAGCATGCACACTACTTGGTTGGTTGTTTTTATAAGTTATTCATCAATGTTCTCGTCTTGATCTTAATTATGTGTTGAGCCAACCGGCATCAACACAACTTAACAAGCTTAATGATCCGTAAACCTACAAGATCAAATACACAAGTTAGCATTTCAACAAAGACAAAGAGATAAAAAGAAAGGAATAAACACCGTTAAACGTTTCTTTATAGTTATATTCCTTTCCCTTTAAGCAATTACAACCATCTTTCACCTAAAGGATTACTACTAGATTAAGGACCCAAACCCGGAATCAATTAATCCTAGTAATTTGCATGAAATTAGACACTTAAGGTGATCAATCTAAGTGGTAAGAAACATACAAAACATAAGTTAAGGCACAAGGAATAGAACACATATATGACTGAATAAACTTATATTAATAAAGACTTACAACCAAGAAGAAATGCAGTTTCAAAACAACCCAATGTAGCAAGGAAACATGGACACTCATTACACTTGGAAGTAAGGGGAATAGAGCTTAAGTGGGAAAATGATGGATGATTCTAGCAATCAGCCATAGCTCTATTTATACTACAATTGATAGTAAATGGGAGTACATTGGCCGTCCTAAACAAACACCTTTAATGCCATAAATTAATGTGGTGCAAACAACCGGAGTAAAGTCCTTTGCGCTAAACCGCGGGGGCGGGCTTGCAAGGGCGGTTTAGACCAAAACGCTTTATCTTCTTCTTGGCCGCAGGGGCGGGTCTTTAATGCTCTCCAAATGTCTGATTCTTCATCTTCATGTCATTTCTGATGTTGAGCCGCAGGGGCGGCCCAATGTCACCACAAGGGCATTGACATTGGCTCGGCATTGACATTGGCTCTTCGGCTTCACAGCTCCACAAGATGGTCCATAGGCAGAGGCGCAGGGGCGCCGGCTTTGCTTCTTCAGGGTGAGTCACCGCAAGGGCGGCTAGAGGCGGCCGCAGGGGCAGTGACAGGCACGTTCGGGCATTTGCGAAGGCGCGGGCTGCGTTCCGGAGTGTAGTGCCACCCGCAGGGGCGGTGACACTGCTCCGTAGGGGCGGTGTGGCCCTAGAAACTTGTCTTCGTGAATGATCTTCAACTCCCAATTGTTCTTAACATCTTCTTTTGCTTCATTTTGGACTTCTTCTTATGGATTAAGATGTTAGTAACACAAACCGACTCTAATACACTAAAAATATGCTAAAAAAATATCCTAATTGATAGTGATTCCATCACCTATCAAACTCCCCCATACTTAGACCTTTTACTCGTCCCGAGTAACACATATAACAATAGTTCAGCAAATAAAAGCCTCAAGAAGCATGGTGTAGAAGATAGATAAGGGAGTCAAGAGAAAAACCAAGAAAGAAAGAGAGAAAAGAGAGAAAGTGAGAAGAAAGTGAGAAAACTAGCATCCTTATTGCTCCAAGAGTGACCTACCCGGACAACCTACTTATGACTCCCCTTCTTATGCCGCCAACGTCAGAATGAGAACCTACACTCGGTGTCGCTCATTTTGCCAAGGCGCCCTTTTGGGTTTTCACCTTGCCACTCTTTTTTTTTTTTCATACTGTTCTCACCAAATCCTCACATCCCTCAAGTCCATTTTTGCACCAACTTAGAGTTGGTCGGACTACCTTCTTTTTACCTAAACTGCCCTATTGGGTTTTCGGTTTATCCAAAGATTTCTTTCCTTTTTCTCAATTTCTTTGGCTTTTTCTTTTTCTTTTTGACTGAATTTCAACAACGATTACATAAGAATCATGAAACAAACACACAAAATAAGCTATACAAACTTGATAGTGTTCCCTCCCCATACTTGGAGATCACTTTGCCCCCAAAGTGAAAATGAAAGCAAAGAATATAAAGTGGAGAAGGAAAAGAGAGGGATACCCACTAATGAGATGGTCCGGGTGGACCATCCGGACCGTGCTCCGGAGGAATGGGAAGTGCCGGAAGAAGTTCTCCTGACGCCGGTAGATCTCATTAATCTGGGGTTGTTGCGTGTCTATTCGGACTCCAAAGGAGGTCTCAAAGTTGGCTTACCAAGCCAACTGCCAAGCCTCCATTCTCAGCTACTAAGCCGCCTGCCAAGCGTCTTGACGCTGGTCAAGGTGGGCGGTCATACTCTCCTGAAAGCCCGTCTGCCAAGCCTTTTACTGATCCAGCATAGTCCGTTGGTACTCAGTCTGCCAAGCCTGGTGCTGAGTAGTAAGGGAAGTCATCTAAGCCTGGAGTCTCCCAAGGGCTGGGTCCTCCTCTCCTGCAGTAGTGGACATCTGCTCATCATCGGGAATGGGCATGTGGTCCTCATATGGGGTCCGGCTGGAGCTCGTCGCATGGCTCTCAACAATGGCCACTTGAGTCCGCCTCGGGTTAAAAGGATCAACAGCAATATAGAGCTCGGAGAGCTCATCTCCGAATGGTAGCGTCCGGGGCAAGTAAGTAATGTGGCTCCCATCTACAAAAGAGAGCCAAAACACGTTCTCACCATCTCTCCGGAGGAGCTTGCACCGCCGGAGAAGTCCTTCATTGTAGAATGGGATCGCCATTCCATTCCCCAACTCGGACAAGTCCATGATCTGCTCCGCAATAAAGGATATAACCCCACCTCTAACAATGTCTCCGGGCTCGTTCTTCCTAATCCGTTTCAAAGCGGTGAAGAAGAGGTAAGGCCAATCCGGCACGGTTTCACATGCCGGAATGCAAGTGTACAGCAGCGGAAGGTCCTTGAGGGCGACCTTGTTCTCCTCCTTGTGTCCACAGAAGACACACATGATGATCTTGGAGAGGAGCCTCAAGCAGGGGTGAGTGAGTTTGTTGCTATAATCACCCCCAACATGAAACTCGGAGTCGGTAGCCGCTTGCCAAAACTCCACGAGGTCCAGTGTGGGTGCGGTCTCCCAACACTTGTTAGTAGGGTTCCTAGTAACCCCAAAGGCCTCCTGTAGCTATGAGAAGTTAACCGTGTACTTGTACTTGTTGAATTTGAAGCTGAGGCCAACACAAACATGGTCCTCCTTCTCCATGGTGAAGGTGGCTATGAACTGCCGGGAGAGCTTGGGGTAGGTAGGAGCACTCTTGTGGAGAAAGTCCCCGATGCCAACATTGTCCAGAAAGGATTGCATGCTTTCCAACATGACTAGCTTCTCCAAAGTCGGAACGTGCAAAAACCGAGTTGCATACACCACTTGGTCTTGCATAATCCCATACCGGGTCTTCTCAACCTCAGACATCTTGTATTTCGTTTGTGGTTCCATTCTTACAATGAAGTAAAGCAAAGAAATTAGAAACCACAAAACAAGGAAATGAGACGAACCCTCTGTTGTGTCTTCCGCAGGGGCGGTAGGGAGATCCGCAGGGGCGGGCGTACGCAGGGGCGGGACCTTGAAGGCGCAGGGGCGGGCGAAGACTTGGATGACGATTTGTGACAGCTTCGTCGGAGGTGGCACCTGGGCTGCTTTTATGGCGTCGCTTGTGGTGGTGATAGCTTCCGGTGGTGGTGGATGTTGGTTGGGGGTGGTTTAAGTGAGGTGTGAGGTGGTTAGGGCTTAATTGTGAGGGATGAGGGTTGGTGGTTGAGAGTGACAAAGGGGATGGCGCAAGGGCGTTTTGGTGGTGTGAGGGAGGGCTTTGGAGTAGTGGCGCAAGGGCGTGGGTGGTGCGTTGCAAAGGTTGTGTTAGGTGAGAGAGTTGGGGAGTAGGGGGCGTGAGGGAGTTGTGAGAGAGGGAACGAGAGAGATGAGTGGTAGGTGGGGAGGAGAGAGAGGGATGAGTGGGGTAGGTGTAGGGTCTTTTCTGCCGATTTATTTTTTTTCTTTTCTGGGTGGACCCGCAGGGGCGGGAGCTTGTCACCGCGGGGGCGGTGACAAGGAGAGGGGAGACGCAGACCCAGCGTCGGGGGTGGTGTTGGAGCTTCTATCAAGAGGGACCGCCGCAAGGGCGGGGGTTTGTCACCGCGGGGCGGTGACAGTGTTTGAGCTTACGCAGACCCAGCGCCGGGGCGGCACTAGGCATGGGTTGTTACCGTAGGGGCGGTGACAAGGGGCCGCAGGGGCGATTTTCTTGATAGTGGCTCCTCTTCTTATTTTCTCGGGGTCCTCCCGAGCAGTGCCTTTGTTTTACGTCGTTGGTTCGATGTAAGGACCTTACTTCTCTGCTTGGGCCTCCTCTAACACTATCTCGTCTATGGGATCATTCTTCACTCCTTCAAGATAGGGCTTGAGCCTTTGTCCATTATATTGACCTTGAATATCTTATGTGTTTGTGGATCGTAAAGAACCACAACACCATGTGGATGGACCTCAACTATCACATATGGACCTGTCCACCTTGAGCGTAGCTTTCCTGCAAAGATTTATAACGTGAATGAAATAGGAGGACTTTATTGCCTGCGTTAAAGTCCTTTCGGAGAATGTTCCGGTCATGCCATGCTTTTGTCTTCTCTTTGTATGTTGTGACATGGTCGTATACATCGAGCCTTAACTCCTCAAACTCTTGCAATTGAAGCTTCCGGAATTCTCCTACCTCATCCACGTTCATGTTGTATTTCTTCACCGTCCACCATGCCGTGTGTTCTAGCTCCACCAGAAGGTGGCAAACCTTTCCGAACACAAGTCGGAATGGGGACATTCCAATAGGAGTCTTGTACGGTGTTCGGTACGCCCATAAAGCATCATTGATTCTCAAGCTCCAGTCTTTCCTTCCGGGGGAAACCGTCTTTTCAAGGATGGTTTTGATCTCCCGGTCCGACACTTCTGCTTGTCCGTTTGTTTGCGGGTTGTAAGTTGTTGACACACATTGATGGACATGGCACTTCTTACGGAGAGCGGTGATTGTCTTGTTGCAAAAGTGAGTTCCCCTATCACTTATCAAAGCCTTGGGGATGCCAAACCTTGCGAAAATGTTGTTCTTAAGAAATGTTGCCACAACTTTAGAATCATTAGTTTTCGTGGCGTTTGCTTCCACCCACTTGGAAACATAGTCCACCGCAAGTAATATATAAGTATGCCCAAAAGAGGTAGGAAAAGGACCCATGAAATCTATCCTCAAACATTAAAAATTTCGTAGAATATAAGTGAAGATTGAGGCATTTCATTTCTCCTAGAAACTTACCCACTCTTTGACACCTTTCACACACCTTACAAAACGCAAAAACGTCTCGAAAGATGTGTGGCCAAAAGAATCCCGCATCTAAGACTTTCCTAGCTGTTTTATTTGTCCCAAAATTTCCCCCACATGGAGAGAATAGATTGTACCTCATTATCCGGGATGCAATGGCGTA
Source organism: Fagopyrum homotropicum (assembly GCA_033239125.1). Classification (NCBI taxonomy): domain Eukaryota; kingdom Viridiplantae; phylum Streptophyta; class Magnoliopsida; order Caryophyllales; family Polygonaceae; genus Fagopyrum; species Fagopyrum homotropicum. Next base: position 107,242,282 of record BSWB01000002.1, read on the forward strand.
TTACCTGATCACTACAATGCTTCCAAAGATATGGATCGTTCCAAACATAGTGTCTTGCCTCGGCCTTCACCTTCTCTCTCTCTGTGCTTTGGTGAAATCTGGAGGATACTCACCTCTAACAAGAAAGTTAACGATGTCAGCAAACCAAGGTTTAAAAGAGTGAAGCTTAAACAGAACCTCTGCCGTGTGATCCGTAGGGGCGCCAGTCTCTAGCCGCAGGAGGCGCAGGGGCGTCGGCCCCAGCCGCAGGGGAGGCTGGGCGCGGGGGCGGGACTCTGGATGCGCAGGGGCAGTTACACAACAGAGAGTTGTGTAGAATATGTCGTCTGGAAAACTCCCAAGTATGGCTTTTCCTCTTGCTGGATCTTCCTCCTCCTTTACCAACCTACTCATGTGATCTACTACAAGGTTCTCTGCTCCCTTCTTGTCTCCGATTTCCAAATTGAATTCGCTTAGGAGGAGCACCCACCGAATCAACCTTGGGTTTGCTTCCTTCTTTGTCATGAGGTACCAGAGGGCTGCATGGTCAACGAATACTATTACCTTTACACCAAGGAGGTATTGTCTGAACTTCTCTAGTGCAAACACCACCGCTAACATCTCCTTCTCGGTGGTGGAGTAGTTTCTTTGAGCTCCATTAAGCATCATGGATGCATAATGGATGACATGTGATGCTCTTCCATCCTTTTGTCCTAGGACGGCTCCTACAACATAGTCGTTGGCGTCGCACATGATCTCAAAGGATTTCTCCCAATTTGGAGATCGGATGATGGGTGCACTAGTGACACAAGCTTTCAAGGTGTCAAACGCCTTCTTGCAATCTTCATCAACAATGAAAGTCGCATCCTTCTTGAGTAGCTCACACATCGGCGCTGAAATCTTTGATGAATCGCTGATAGAAACCTGCATGACTTAGGAAAGAACGAATTTCACGCATATTAGTAGGGTAAGGCAAACTTTAAATTACATCAAATTTGGCCTTATCTACTTCTTTCCCTTTTGATGATATTACATGTCCTAACACAATTTCTTGTTCAACCATGAAATGACATTTTTCGGAATTAAGAACTAAATTGGTTTCTACGCATTTTTGAAGAACAAGTTTTAAATGTCCTAAGCATGCATCGAAGCTATCCCCATGGACGGTGAAATCATCCATAAAAACTTCAATAAAATTCTCAATATATTCGGAAAAAATACTTATCATGCACCGTTGGAAGGAGCCGGGAGCATTGCAAAGTGCAAATGGCATTCTGCGGTATGAAAAAGTGCCAAAAGGACATGTGAATGTCGTCTTCTCTTGATCCTCCGGAGCGATGGCTATTTGGAAATAGCCCGAATATCCATCCAAGAAACAGTAATAGGGATGATCTACAAGGCGTTCAAGTATTTGGTCAATAAAGAGCAAAGGAAAATGATCTTTATGAGTTACCGTGTTTAGTTTGCGGTAGTCAATGCAGCTCTCCATATGGTTTGTGTCTTGCTTGGGACCATCTCACCGTATTGGTTTTCCACCATGGTGATACCCCCTTTCTTCGGAACCACTTGGGTTGGACTAACCCACTTGCTATCCGAAATCGGGAATATCATATCCGCTTGGAAGAGCTTCAATACCTCCTTTTTGACCACATTCATCATTGGTGGATTCAATCTTCATTGGGGTTGCCTAGATGGTTTCGCCTCTTCCTCAAGGAGGATCCTATGCATACATGTGGACGGACTAATCCCCTTGATGTCCGCAATGGTCCAACCAAGAGCCGTCTTGTGCTCTTTCAAAACCTTCACCAACTTCTCTTCTTGAATGGGGGACGACTTGCTAGAGATGATTACCGGCAAGATGTTGTTTTCCCCTAGAAAAGCATATTTGAGATGTGGTGGAAGGTCCTTCAATTCTATCACCGGTGCCTGCACTATAGACAGAACAAGCTTTTCGCTTGGGGTTGGCAATGTGGGCCCAATAGACAAAGGTAAGATAAGGAGCCTTTTGTGCCCATCCAATTGATCTAGAACTTCCTGCATGCTGGATGTTAATGCATAATCCGAAGTATGAATGTCAATATCATGTTCAATTATGTTTTTCAATCCATCTATGTCGGATATGTCAAAAATATCTTGAATAATAGGATCAATAACATCAATAGCAAAATGAGAATGATCATCAATAAGATGTTTCATTGCATCATAAATGTTAAACTCAACCACTCCCCCATCAAATTCCATAGTCAATTTACCACTAACATAATCAATTTTTGTCCAAGCGGTTTTCTAGAAAAGGTCTTTCTAACAAGATAGGTGCACCATGTGAATCATTTTCCATATCCATCACAAAAAAATCAGCTTGAAAAACCAGATTATCAACCATTACTAATACATCTTCAATAATCCCTTTCAGGTAAACGTTTGATCTATCAGCAAGTTGGACTACAATCTGAGTTTCAATCAATGACCCAAGGCCAAGAGATTGCTAGATGGAGTAAGGAGGAACATTAATGGAAGCACCTAAATCAAGCATTGCTTTATCAGAAAGGGTTTTCCCCAATAACGCAAGGAATGCTTACCATGTCCGGATCACTACATTTTTTGGGCATTCGGCGTTGGAAGACAGCGGACACATGCTCACTAACTTGCACCTTCTGCTTTCCCTTCAGCTTCTGGTTCCTCTTGATGGTGCAAAGTTCCTTAAAAAATCGAGCATATTTAGGAATACTCTTCACAAGTTTAAGGAGGGGGGTATTTACCTCACATTTGGAAAAGGTCTCAAAGAGATCCTTATCCTCAATCACCCTTCGCTCCTTTAGTGCTTCAGGAAAGGGGGCCGGAGGTTTCTCAGCATATTGTTCGCTCCAAAAGGTATGTGCAAGCTTTAAATTTTATAACCCAAGAAGTATGCTTGAACAATATGCGAACCCGCAGTGTACGGATCAATTGTAATAAAAGCAAGAATTCCAGGGGTCGAACACAAGGACTATGGTGAAAAAAGTATGGTAATCAGGTTGTCAAATAACCGCAAGAAATTAAAGTAATCAAAGAAGATATATTAGTCAGATAAAGGGAATGCGGATTCTAGGGATTAAAGCATCCAATTGTGGTTCCAACTCAAGATCTCAAAAGATAACGTGGACAAAGCTAAGGTTTGCAAAGGGAAGGTGTTTCTAAGGTGGGAATAGATCACCGGGTAAGTCTCACTACTCACTATCCCAAACCAAAGCTCCTTTTACCGGGTAAGTATCAAGGTACTAAGGAAAGGAACTATAATCTCAAACCAACACACCACCCAAGGGGATAGAACTAACCTTTACCGGATAAGTCTCAGGCTAACTCACAAGGATGGGATGAAGGCACACTCAAACCCCAATAAAGGATAAAACTTTATTACCTACACTCATGATCTTGGGTAAACAAATAAAGGAATTACCGGGTAAGTCTCATCCTAGGCTTGTGTTGAACCAGGAAAGGTATAACAAGGATAGGATTTGGAAAACTTAAACTCTTAACTCAGATAAGGTTCAGAAAAGGTTCACCTCGTTCAGTTAAATTCCATCCCGGCCGAGATGTTCAATGATTGACCGAGGTGTTCTACGGTTAAGGTAAAGACTCAAGCTTTCAGGGTCCTGCTGGGATTAAGATCATTCTATCATCGTCTTTCCCACAACTTTCTGTCAATCACCCTGGAATCGCATAAAGAACTTAGCCAACAATCATCATGATAACAATAATCAAATTTATAAGAAAGGAATCAATATACAAACAAGAAAACTTTAACAAAAAGGTCTCAATAACTGAATCAAAAAACCAACAAATCAGCGTTCCTCAAGTCACAAATCAGAAAAGACAACAAAACCAAAATCCAAACTAAGAAGATCTTACAAACTCCTTCAAAGCCAACTTCAACTATGATTCCTTCCTTCCTTGAACTTCAACCTTCAAACTTCCTTCAACTCTTCCTTCAAACTTCTTTCAGAAAATACTCAAGAAATCAGTGAACCGAAGATGGCTGAATTATAGAAAATCCAACCGTTTATATAGGAGAATTATCTTTCAAAGATAAAATATCATAAAAAGATAATTTCCTAGAAAATATATTCATATCTCTCAAAATATATCAGCCAAATATAATATCTTCCTTCTAGAAATCCAGCCAAAAATATATGATATTCTCTTTCCAAAAATAGAAGATCTCAGCCAAATATAAAGATCTTGTCGGCGGTAAGGTGTTCGCCTCGGTCCAAACGCTCCTGAAGATCACCTCGGTCGAGGTGATACTGTAGCTGACCGAGGTGAATCTCATTTGAATGCAAGTCATCTCGAATATGGTCCAAAATCAATCCTCTAAATTATTTCCATGCTTTCTGAGATCTTCTCAAAGCTCCAGAATGTAGCTTCAATGACTCCTTAGCTCCATTTCAGTCCAAAACGTGCAATTTTCCCTACAATTACAACGAAACTAGGTGTAGACCTCGATTCCCGCAAAGGTAGACAAAACTACAATATAATAAAAGAATATACATCAATACATGCAGATTTATGAGGATAAAATGTCTAAACCAATCCCAAAATATAGACTATAATACATGTTATTAAAATACCCCATACTTGTCTCTTGCTTGTCCCTAAGCAAGTTCCAAATCTTAGATACAAGATAGAATGGATTATCAGTCAGAAAGATCAATAAAAAACATTTCAAAACATTTTTTTTGGTGTGCTCCACTCATAGATCACCCTAAGAGAATGCTTCATGGAAAATAAAATCAAGACATGATCAAAACATTTTATAGATATAAGAAAGTTGTCCATCTTTGAATAAAATCAAAGAATGCATAATAAATCATATTTATCGAAATCAATCATGTATAATCCAGTATAAACCACCAAGTCAATCAACAAGCTCGAGGTCTCAAGGGCTTTCAAAAGAGGTCAAGAAACGTGTCAGGATGGGATGTAGTTTGGACATGTCTTGATTTTATTGATCCTCCACCATTTGTCCAACTTGTTTTTTGAGGTTTTTGATGCTAGACTTTGTAGTTTGGACATGGGTAGCAAAGTGTTTAGTTAGAACCTGCATCATATCTTCAGTGGATTGAGACTTACCTTGGCGGGGATGTTGTTGCTGGTTTTGTTGATCTCCACCGATAATTTTGTTGATCACGCTAATTGGGCACATAGTTTTGTGCATATGGATCATTCCTTGGACGTTGCTGCTGTTGTTGACCATATCCTACAACATTTACCTCCGCAACATCGTCCTGGACTTGTGGACACAAGTCCGTAGGGTGGAAAGGATCAGCACAAACTCCATAAGCCTTGAGCTGTTGTGGGGTTCCCATCAAAGTCAACATCTTAACCATCTCCTTTAGTTTAGCTATTTCTTGTACAATCTCTGGACGGCTGGGATTAATGGCATGGACTCCTCTCTTGGTAGAGGATCTTCCAAAGTTTCATGTACCTTTCGCCATTTCCTGCATTTTTTCCATAGCAACTTCAAGAGTTGAGTTAAGAATGTTACCTCCACAAGCGGCATCCACTATCCTTCTTTCATTGTCCAACAAACCGTTGTACAAATAGAGCACTAAGTCCTGCGTGGAGTATCCGTGGAAAGGGCAACTTGATCTCAATTTGGCAAAGCGCTCGAAGTACTCATAAAGAGTTTTGTCCGCTTCTTGCTCTATGTTACTTATGGCCTTCTTCAAGCTGTTTGCCTTCTTAGCGGAGAAATACTTCTCTAAAAAGGCCTTGTGGAGATTCTCCCATGTGTCGATGCTACCGGACAGAAGATGGTAGTACCAATCATCCGCCCCATCCTTGAGAGTGAAGCCAAATGCTCTCATCTTGATTTGTTCTTCGGTGACATTGGTCGGCTTCATGCTCATACACACGGTATGGAACTTCCCAAGGTGTTTGATGGGTCTTCACCACTTAACACATGGAAGGATGGGAGCAAGTGGATCAGCCACAGTTTGAGCTCAAAGTTGACTCCTTTCCTAATTGCCGGTATGGTGACCGCAAGAGGGTGTTGAGTCAAATCCAGCTGCGTGAGTTGACGGAGAGTTCGGTTCGCCATCTCTTCTCGGGTTCGTTGTTGCCTACGTAGTCGATTGTGTGTTCTTTCAATTTCTGGATCAAAAGGAGCAAAATAGGAGTTAGTAGCACGGGTTTGAACCATGAAAATGGTCCAAACCAATAATCAATAATCAAAGTAAATCAAAACAAAAACAAAGACTCCCCGGAAACAACGCCAAATTTGACGAGGCTAAAAACCTAAGGTCGTTGTCTTTTAGCTTAAGCCAAAGCAGTTACCTAATGTTACTCTAATTGGTTTGTATAGTATAAGTAAGGGTCGATCCCAAGAGAGCCTTGTCAAGTAATGATTAGATTCAATTATCGATATGTAACCAAATTGGGGGGGGGGGTTAGATTGAAACAAGACAAAAACAAATAATAACAAGCAAAGATGGTGGTAATAGAATGAAAAACTACACTAGGTTGAATCTTAGCATGCACACTATTTGGTTGGTTGTTTTTATAAGTTATTCATCAATGTTCTCGTCTTGATCTAATTATGTGTTGAGCCAACTGGCATCAACACAACTTAACAAGCTTAATGATCCGTAAACCTACAAGATCAAATACACAAGTTAGCATTTCAACAAAGACAAAGAGATAAAAAGAAAGGAATAAACACCGTTAAACGTTTCTTTATAGTTATATTCTTTTCCCTTTAAGCAATTACAACCATCTTTCACCTAAAGGATTACTACTAGATTAAGAGCCCGAACCCGGAATCAATTAATCCTAGTAATTTGCATGAAATTAGACACTTAAGGTGATCAATCTAAGTGGTAAGAAACATGCAAAACATAAGTTAAGGCATAAGGAATATAACACATATATGACTGAATAAACTTATATTAATAAAGACTTACAACCAAGAAGAAATGCAGTTTCAAAACAACCTAATGTAGCAAGGAAACTTGGACACTCATTACACTTGGAAGTAAGGGGAATAGAGCTTAAGTGGGAAAATGATGGATGATTCTAGCAATCAGCCATACCTCTATTTATACTACAATTAACAGTAAATGGGAGTACATTGGCCGTCCTAAACAAACACCTTTAATGTCATAAAGGTGGTGCAAACAGCCGGAGTAAAGTCCTCTGGCGCTAAACCGCGGGGGCGGGCTTGTAGGGCCGCAGGGGCGGTTTAGGCCAAAACGCTTGATCTTCTTCTTGGACGCAGGGGCGGCCTGGCAATCCCGCAGGGGCGGGTCTTTAATGCTCTCCAAACGTCTAACTCTTCATCTTCATGTCGTTTCTGATGTCGAGCTGCAGGGGTGACCCAATGTCACCGCAGGGGCGTTGACACTAGCTCTTCGGCTTCACAGCTCCGCAAGATGGTCCACAGGCAGAGGCGTAGGGGCGGTGGCTTCGCTTCTTCAGGGTGAGTCACCGCAGGTACAACCAGAGGCAGCTGCAGGGGCAGTGACAAGCACGTTTCGGGCGCTGGAGAAGGCGCAGGCTGAGTTCCGGAGTGTAGTGCCACCCGCAGGGGCGGTGACACTACTCCGCAAGGCGGTGTGGCACCAAAAACTTGTCTTCGTGAATGATCTTCAACTCCTAAGTGTTGCTAACATCTTATTTTGCTTCATTTGGACTTCTTCTTCTAGATTAAGATGTTAGTAACACAAACCGACTTTAAGACACTAAAAAGATGCTAAAACTATCCTAATTGATAGTGATTCCATTACCTATCAGTGATCTTGAACACATAATCTGATTTCCTTTTTTATGCTAAATTTGTTAAAGTATAATGTATACGCCATTTCAAGTTCTTTTTAGTATTAACTGTGTCTTAGTGATGGCAAATATAATGATGCAGGAGTGTTGTGATGCAAATTGATATTTGCTAGCAAGCTTATATACTATGTTATGTATTTTTCAGCTGTCAAAATGCAACTTTGCCTCAGTACAAAGCTTTGAATTGAAGTTATCAAGTTTGTGCTTAATTATATACAATGTGAAAGAATAAGTAATACAGGTAGAGGAACTATCTGAGTTCAACTAAATCGGCAGAAGAAGAAGAAGAAGAAGAAGAAGAAGAAGAAGAAGAAGAAGAAGAAAAAATGGTGGAACAATATAATGGCGATGGTGGTAGGCAAAGGTCAGTGATTAGAACTGTTATTCATTATTTCATTTCAGCTTCTAGGTTTTGCTCTTCATCTATCTAATGGGTTTTGCTCTTTAACTTAATATGTAGATGGTTGGATTAAAATAGATCCTTTGTTACTTGCGACAACAATATTAACAATAATGAAGACAACATTGCGCAAGCAACATGGAGCAAGGGGATTGAAGTTATTAACCGCTTAATATTGATCCTCTTTCAAGTGAAGTACCAACGAGGCATCTCAACTCTCCCTGCTGTAGTTATTTCTTCTTACATTATGGCAATTGTGAGAGGAATCACCTTTTGGTTGAGGAGTTGACTTGATTGTTTGAAAACTTGGTTACATGCTTGTTATAAGAGAAAGATGGTAAAAAGACCAGCAAGTTGTTTGAAGTGAAGTTGTGGTTCCCCTACTTTGGTTTTGACATTGAAGGCTGGCTAGATAAAAATAATATGAATTTTGGAGATCTAGTTTGTTAGCATATTATTCTTAGATTCTCATTTTATATGACACATTGTCTAATTTAACAATGTAGTGAAGGATGATGTCAGTTTTGAAACCTTGTAAAATTTGCATTTTTTTAGTCACTGTCATGGGCAGTTGTCTTAGACTCAATTATTGATAAGAGAAGGATATCATCAATTATTATATACTGCAATAGTTCTTTTTATTCACTCTTATGTATTATTTGGTTTATTCAAAGATATTGTGTGACAAGGAAGTTTCAAGTACTATATGTAAATTGTATGTATTTGTTGATTGAGTTGCCTCCCATCTAATTATTGAATTAGAGGGTTTTGATTAGATCTCAAGTTCTCAACCCCTTGTGTATTAGAGGTTTTAATGCAAAATCTCAAAGTCTCTGAATGTATACTTATAGTTATAATTCATTAAGGAAATTATTGAATTTCTATTTTCTTTTACAAAGTTAAATTGTACACATATCCAACATTCACTACTTGATGTACCATTGTTCCCTAATCGATTACAGCTCACATATATAACAGATCAAACCACGTGTGTGCTTCACACGCGCGGATTGCCTAGTACCAACAAATGTATCAATACCCCTCTTGTAAACTTGTACGATGAAGCCAACACATTCAAGTGCATACATTTTGTTGGACAAAATAAAGATTCAATTTAGCTAATAAATGTTTTTAGTTAAGATAGAACCCAACTAATGAAGTAAACATATTGTATTGCATTACCTCTCTAGGTCCCTAAATAGCTGTTGTAACTCTAGTATTACCCATCTTAAAAATAGTTGAACTACAAATCCAAAGAGACACAAAACTTGTCAACACTCGAAGGATATAAATGATGAATTGAAATTATAAATTGAATATGGGTTCACAACAATCACCTTGATGAAGCCAATCTCCTCGGCGTTGTTGCGGAAAGTAGGCAATCAAAGTCTAGAAAAGAGGGTTAGGTACTGAGAGCACAAAAAACCTGAAATTTAAAATTTTGGACACATAATTAGACAATTTGTTTGATGTTACAAAGAATAAGTCTAAAATTGAGCAACATTAAAACCAAAGGGAGAATCAAACCCAATGCATGCAAAACAACTTGTTCAGTTTGTTTGTTCCGGCCAAAGACATAAGCATCGGGACTGGGTATGACATAAACTTCTAAAGAGACCCTCATACTTGTAATACGAGGGAAAAAGATTTGAATTTTGCACCTAGATGAACAAAAAAAGTCCCTAAAAACTGAATTCAAAAGAAGAAGAACAAAAGTCCATACAAAAGTTGTTAAATAGACAAGCAACATATAAGATAAACTTGAAAAAGATAAGAAGAAGAGGGTGAATAAATCTCACGTCAACTAGTTCATTTGATGTACAAAAACAAAAAAGGAGAATATTGTATCTTCATTTAGTAACATCCAAGCGGATAAGAATTGAAACAAAAACATAAGCACATCGAAACAAAAATCGGAGGCTGAATATTATGAGAAGGAAACTTACCAAAGAAGACCTAATCGAAAACGAGAAAACCCGAGAGTTACCACACACTCTGCAGTCATTAAAACAAAGTCTCATATTCGAGTGAATTTCAATTTCGTTGCCGATTCTAAAAACTGAAGAATGGATAGAGAAGGAGACGCATAATGTACCAAAGGCGACATCCAAGGCCAAAAATTGAGACCGTACTAAACGATTATCACACGAGATTTACCACACACCCAACTATCAATAAAACAAAGTCTTAGACTCGAGTGACTCTCAAATTTGTTCTTGATTCTAAAAACTAAAGAATGGATAGATAGGGAGATGAAGAACGTATCACATTAATTACTTGACTAGTCACTCAATTGAATCATTTGATAACACATGATAGGAAAAATATGCAGACGAGAAGAATAAGAGAATCATACCTTGGTGATTTTAGGGATGGCATATTGGAGAGTGAATAATCTCTCATTAAGCTTCTTCCAGTGAGAAGCGAACAATAAAAGATTTCGAAGCTCCAGCGGTTGGAAGTCGACACATTCGAGAGAAGGTCTAAAACGCCAACCGAAATCTCAACAGCCTAAACAACACTTTTGTGGCGAAATCAAACAGGGAGGAACCAACGGGAGGGCGAGAGAGGAAGGTGGTAAGTGCGGCGGCAGATGCAGCGATGCCGGAGGACTGAGAGGTGGCGAAGATGGTGACGGTAAAGTATGAGAGAGGTGGAGGAGGAAGACGAATAATAACATCAATGGGGTTGAGACATTAAGATCTTGTTTTATCAAGGAAAAGAAGGATGACGAGTGTAAAGAAACTCTAACCAAAGATGGACCATAGACGGTGATGACAATGTTGTGATTCTCAAGAACTGTAAGAGGTAAAAGCATCAAACATGACATTAAAGGAGTAAAAGTACTCTATTGAAAGGGATCCTACTTATAATGTATATAGAAAGTAGGATTATGATATAGGATATTAGCCCCCCGTTTAGTTGTAACTCTGGAAATAGAAACGGAATGAAAATAAAATTAGTCCATATGTGTACCTTGTTCATAAATATATTGGAATCATTCCTTGTGGTTTCATGCAAAATGCAATTGATTCTCCATTTTGTTTCCCTATAGGTATCAAAGCTAATCGATTTGTACTCCAATTACTTCAAACCACAAGGAGTGATTTCAAAAAAAAGTTCATGAACAAGGGTACGTGTGGACTAGATTTGTTTCTATTCCGTTACCGTTTTCGGAGTTAAAACCAAACAGGCCCTTAGGATATATAGGAAATAAACAGGCATAATCATTACCTTAAAAAATCAAAGAATATTAGTGTCCGTTTTGTTGAACCGGTGTAATGAAAACGGAATGAAATAGGATAATGGTAAGAAAAGGAAATGTAAATTATAGAATTACTTTCACGTGTTAAAAAAATCTTTAAGCAAATATAGTTTTTGATTGATTCGTAATTATTTCATAAACGGAAATGGTTTTTAACTCTTCCAAATGAACCGGTGAGAGTAAGGGAAAATATTTTTTTGTAGGGAAAAGTAGGGTTTTAAAAGGGGCGAAAATCATACAAAGAAAACTAATAACTCCGGTTCGGTCGGGCAAGTTTGTCACGGAAAATAATAATAACTCGGGTTCGGTCGTCCCAGTTTCTACTACACACCCTACTAAGTACTGGACTGAAATAACCTTCCGCTCAAAAACTCACAAATCATTCCGCCGAACACCCAAACGCCGCCATTCGCTGCCTTCCCTGCCGTCCGCATACAGTTTAGTGGTTAGTGATTTGCAACTTCTCATTTAATTAATCGTCGTTTTCTTCTGTTGATGGTAGTTTAGCTAATCGTCATTTTCCGATTTCCTTTTCCTTTCTCCTTCAATCTTGGCCTCTTAGATTTCGAATCAGTAGAAATGAAACATACTTCCTCGTGGCTTGATTTGATATCATCGCTTTTTATCTTCAGTTATCATCCTTGATTGCCTTCTACTGTTGATCTTTACACCTTTAACAGCTAAACCAATTTCTTTTTCAGCAGGCGGCTTTTACAATCAGAAAATTTCGCCATGATTTTCTGTCGAGGTGCCAAGCGTCCTATTGATATCATCTACAAGAGGTTAGGAGGTCAAAACAGTTCATGTTATTACTCCACTTTGGGAAACAAAAGTGTTTCGGCATCAGAAATCGGATTTAAAAAGCAGAGTCCCTTTGTAACCGAGTATGCAGCATATGTGTCTGCTCCTGGATTGTTCCTCAGGAGATATAACTCTGCATCATCGAGTTCAGAGCAGATGAATCTTATAAAGCAGTTGCGAGAGAGAACCAGTGCTCCAATTAAAGATGTCAAATCTGCCCTTGTTGATTGCAATTGGGATATAGGTATGTAGAGTATTAGCATCCTCCATTTTTTTAATTTCTGGTTGTTTTATCGTGTTTGGATGAATTGGTAGGATAATGATAGGAAATGAGAGAAATTGGATACAGTTTAGGACCTGTTTGGATTATAGGGAACCATGGGAAATGATATGATTCCACCTTTGAAGTAAATGTGGCCTTATGTAGATGGACTGGAATTAGGATTTGTTTGGCAGCATGGAAGCTATAGTTGACGTTGATTTGCATACTTGAGAATTGATGGAAGATACATTTCATCTGCAAATGAATATGGATGGAAGTGATATTTTAGTCAACATTTTGTGGAATGACGATTTATATATATATAATGATGGATCTTAGGAAATTACATCGACTGGAAATCCAAATTAAATGTAACCAACAACGGCAGATAATCTGGACAAGACCCAAATTCCCAGAGGGAGCTAACTTTGAAACAAGACTCTAAACTAACATTATGCATACAGCTTTTTCTTTGGTACAAAAATTAAAGAGACAAATCTATGCCAAGGCTAAAAGTTAAAGTGCCCTAAGTAACATTTGATAACAGAAATGATTCTAAATGTAACGGTTTATCCTCTTTTTTCAGGCAGTATATGTTTTAACTTTTGCTGCAAAATGGCTTTTTGAAAGTCAGGTTCTATTTTTACTTTTGATACAAATGGCTAATCAGTTATAACCTAGAAACTAAGCAAAACAAAACAACTCAAGTAGGATGAAAGGGGAGACCTCTGTGGATGTGAGTATTTGGTTTTGAGGTAGTAAATGTTGGATTGATTGAGGTAAAGGCAGAATTTATGCATTTTGAGTGTGTACATGAAGCTCTCACTTGAACTTCTAGCACACAAGTAATACAGAAATAGCTTCTCACCTTCACGACATCATCAACCCCTGGATCTAATGCATAATATATGAATTTTTATTTAATGCACAATATATAAATTGTTGAGAGAATCCTTATCTGTTATGCCCTTTTTATTATTGAAATGAAATTTCATTGGGCATTTTGTCTGTCTAAATATGCAAGGCCCGAGAATCAAGCCCCGAGACGTCGTCTTTTTATATTGCTTGGCTGGTGAAATATAAACTGAACGTAAAATTAGGCTTCTGTTGGTGTATTAGGGCCTGTTTGGTTGTAGATGAGTTTATATTTGGGTTTTTAATCTAAATGAGGTTATAGGTTATATATGGGTTTTTAATCTAAATGAGGTTATTTGGTGTTTAGTAGTGGATTTTTCGGGGGCTTATTTTTTGTAAAAAGACATAATATATGACCTCATATAACCTTGGGGGAGAAGGTTATAGTATTTCGGGGTTTATAAGCTCAAATAAACTACCCAGGTTATTTTATCAATCTACAAGTAAACAAGCCATTAATCCCCTACAAAATAACCTAAAATAACCCCCAACAATCTACAAGTAAACGGCCCTTAGTCTATGAGACTACTGAGTTGACTAATACTTTTGTTTCAGATGCTGCACAGAAGGAGCTGAGGAGAAGAGGGGTGGTCCTAGCATCAAAGAAGTCAGGGAGGGCTGCTACAGAAGGTTTCCTGGCCCTAGCCCAGAGTGACAACAAGGCTGCTATTGTAGAGCTTAATTGCGAGACTGACTTTGTTGCTAGGAATGAGATATTCCAGTCTTTGGTAAGGAAGAGTCAGTCCTAGCAAATTTTCTTTTTTGTTACTTTTTGAATTGGAAATTGTCATGTCTTTGGATTGACGTTGCTTAATTTGTTAGTTAAATGTGCTGACGCATATTTCAATCCTTTTGTAATCCCCTTTTACTTGCTTTGCTTTGCTTTGCAACTCCTTTTAAATCTTATTTTACTTGCTGTCTTTGAGTTTACTTGCAAGCTGTGTCTGTTGTGTTTTTCTTTTTTGGTACCTCATCATCATTTTTCACTTTCTTGATTATGCATTCACACACATCTTCTAGGCTTCATCTATTGCAAAACTAGCGCTATTGGTTGAAGATTCTTCTCAACAAGGCTCTGGGATCTCAACTGTTGCTCCTGAGTCATTCCAGGTTAGCTTGTTGTTCTTTGTCCACTGAGATGCAAACTGTAACACTCAATTTTCTCTACATTTCCACCATTCCATCTTAAACTGTTACACTTGATTTTCTCTACATTGCCCTTGAGTCGTTCTTGCCTACCATTATTTTATACACATTTTGATGGATTATCACTAAAAGAATGAAAAAGGGAAACTAAAACATATGATGGAAGGAAAATTCTATCAACTGATGAAAATTGCTTTAGGTGTTGTAATGTATAAATATTGACAAAGAGTTTGAAATATTAGTCTAATTATCTTTCTGTTTAGCAAGTTTAACCTTTTTTGCTGTTATTCTGGTTATATTCTAATTAATTAATGGTTAACACTGCAAGTTTGAGAGATGAAGTAGCGATGTAATTGGTTATCTTTGTAATTGTTTGTATTGGTATGGCCACTTTTTTGGTTGCTAGGGAGATTTTTGAACTATTTTACTCTTGCAGGAATTGAAGGTAGACCTTGATCATCCAAAATTAAAGGGGGAGAGAACTCTTCAGAATGCAGTTACTGAAGTTGCTGCAATGATGGGAGAGAATGTAAAGTTTAGGAGGGGTTTTACAATTGTAAAACAGTCTCCTGGTGTTATCTCTACATATCTTCACACTAGCCCACAACCAGGTGTAGTTTACCTCCGCTAATATTTTTCTGGCAGTAAGTTTAAAGCGGACTTCAGTTTAGAGATCCCTCTTAAGTTAATTACACTTTTTATAATAATGGAAAAAAATCAATTTGAACTGTCATGACTTGATGCCTTATGAATCACGTTGAGGAATTTCCAATGGAAAGAAGTCATGAACAATGGAATTTATAATCACTTATAAAATTGGATGTAGGTTTGGGGCGTATTGCTGGACTTCTGTCCCTAGAAGTCGAGGATCCAAATGCTTCACTTGATGCTCTTCAGAGTGTTGGTTCAGAATTGGCAATGCATGTTGTTGCTGCAAAACCTTTGTTCCTTACGAAGGAACTTGTCTCTACTGATGCTTTGGAGAGTGAACGTGACATTCTCAGATCTCAGGTTTGGATACCATTCTTTGTCACTCTTATGCTGATTTTTTATTCTAAATTTACCTTAGTGCATTTACTTGCATCATAGAAGGTAACTTGTTAAGGTGATGCATTTTCTGTATCTTTTCTCTAGGCAAAATATCCGATGATAGCAATTTGTAAGATTTAAAATAAAAATGAAAAATGACCAAGAATAATAACAAAAAATAATACAAACTTCAAAAATTACTAGTTGCTATACAAACTAATTCGCATTAAACTATTTTTGATACGGGGTGAAGTTATAGCCAATTTTATTACAAAAATCACCCATAACTTTTTAAATTACACAAAATTACCCCTACATTATATTTATATTCACAAACTTCCCTTATTATTTTTTTATACCTAACGAATTATATAATAAAGGTTATTTATCACTTTATTCTTAAATATTTTAGGCCATTTATTTAAAATATAACTATAAGAATGTTTGAGAAGTTTTAACACTTTAAAAATAAAATTTTGGTTAAAAGACTCATACTTGGTGACATTTCCACAATTTTTTGTTATAAAATAAAATTGATTTTTGAATTTTTAAAATTTAAACATGAAATGTAGATTTTTTTTCACAAATTTACGTTAAATATATTAATTATAAATTTTCAAATTATACAAATTTCCAAATTAGTATTATATTCTTTCGTTAAGTTTTACCTACAAATATGGATTATTCCATCAAACTACATCCATAAAACAATAATGACACCAAACATGGTTCTATTAACCAAAATTTCATTTTTTAAAAACTTCTTAATTTTTTAATGAATAAACTACCTTAAATATTAAAAATAAAGTGATCACTAACTTTTCTTACCTAATTTGTGAAGTATACAAAAATAACATGGATGATTTTGAAAGAAAGTAAAATATAGGGTCATTTTGTGTGGTTTAAAAATATGTGGGCGATTTTTATAATAAAATTTGGCTAGATTTTCACCCCGTGTCAAAATTGGTTTAATGTGAAATAGTTTGTGCATCAAATAGTAATTTTTAAAGTTTGTATTATTTTTGGTTCATACCTCATAATTGGTATTATTTTTGGTCATTTTTCCAAATAAAAATAACTGAACAAATATAACTTGGTTTGCAATATTCTCATGTTCTATTCCCTATTAGCCTTTGTTTCTTATTGAACAATGTTGATGCACTGCAATAGTATCCTTTTTTATGCATTGTTTTAAAAAATCTAAAATTATTTATTTGGATTTTTCTTATTGTAGGCAGAAGCATCCGGGAAACCGGCAATGGCCATAGAGAAAATGATTGAAGGCCGTTTACGGAAATACTTTGAAGAAGTAGTTTTGATGGAGCAAAAGTTTATTGTGAACGATACACTAAATGTCAAGGTAAGGATTAGTATTACGTCATTTTGAGTCAGCTACTCGTGTTTCATGCTTATATTTTTTTAAAATTGTATTTTGTTAGGTTATGAAGTTTTCATGACTAAATCAGTTCTTTGTAAATGTGCAGACATTATTGAGCAATTTATCCAAGCAAGTAAACTCACCTGTAAAGATTGTGGACTTTCTTAGGGTTGAAGTCGGAGAAGGAATTCAGAGGTAAGAACTATAATGACTCAGGGGCATCATTGTTGTGGTTTCCATATATGGATTTATTGATTGTTCTTATGGAAACAACTGTGTAGAATACAAGTATGCAAGGGCTAGAAAAACATACAAGATCATGTTTCTGATAGAGCATAAATCAGTAAGAACAGAATTAGGATAATAGAACAAGAGATAAACCTTCCTAAATCAGTTGGCAAACCATCAAAAAGGGTTACCACGGCAAATGCCCAATACAGGTGATATCTTCTGCACGATGAGTTAGAACTTAAAAGGCCTAATGCCTTATTTATGCTAAAGCCTAACTCTCGTGTCACCTACATCCCAATAGTAGATCTCTATGACAGACTAGTGGCTTCCACTAGTAAGAGCGCATATCTTGGGCCTCTTTTCATCGTAATGAACTTTGGCCTTTGTTTTTTTCCTTTTTAAATGACCTGTCCAGACCAGACTGGATTCTGGATGGTCTGGATCCAGAAAATCTTCAAAGGGAAGGCCGAAAATCAGATATGCTACTTCGTGTCCAGGTCAGTCTAGTCCGGGTCAATCCAAAATCTGGTCTGGACCGAAAGTAAACAACCCGTGGCATGGCTCCCCAACGAATAGAATATTGCATTTACCCTAATATTGTCATGTAGCCTATTTTGTATCCGAACAGTTGTGCAATAGCTTAAGTTGTAATCTTATTCAGGAGATTTGCATAATCCTCTCACCTTCTCATGAAGGTGCTTCAATTGTACTTTATAATTCTCTCTCCTTACTTCACCTTTATGGTGTTTTTGTAGGGGAGTGGAATAACGAAGACATTGAATATGGTCATTCTTTTATGGAATTTGGTTTGCTTAAACTCGGAAGCTTTGTGTAATGTATATTCCGTTTGGTGCGACAGGCTAGATGCGGCTAATGACTCTGAACAGTTGGCTCAGGCAGCGTAAGGAATCTCACGGCGAACTCCATCCAACCCTATGCATCTTATAGGTTAGAATTTTGAGAGTGAATCAATAACTCAGTTTTCTCTTTTTATCACCGATGCGTCATTTTGGCAGTTTAGGCTGAAGAGTTTTGTAATGTATCTTCTGCATCATGTTGGCAGTTTTTTTTTTTACTTCAATTGTTAAGAAGGATGAAGTGGATCATCGATGTCATAAATAAATTATATGTTTCAATTCATTGATCAACCTAAGCTGCTTGTGATATGAAAAATTAGGATGGGTACAGATCTGGGTGGGATTTCATCCAACAATAACAATCTTGATCCCTAGTCTCCATACACCTCATGCCAAATCGTGTTTGGACTTGGAGCAGATTGGCATCGAGCATTAAGTATGAAATTCTTAAGCATAGCCCAATATCCAGCGCAGACCCTGGAATAACAGAGATTTGGTGATGCGGTGTTGATGCCGCAACTCCCGATCTAGATTGAAGGACCACAAACAGTCTTAAAGAATGAATTTCGGGCGAGATTCTGGTTACGGACCGAGATTTGTGAAAACTCAACAAAAGAACATGAGTTTGATGGAGCGATAATGGATAGATAAGAAGATGATTATATGGAATAAAATCGGTGGAAATATAGGAAGTTACAAACCATTGTATTCTTGCAAAGAACCTTGACCAATTTGATCAAAACCCTTTAAAAAAGAGCTTACCTTAACCCTCCTTTAACCTTACAAAAGCCTTCTAAATATGACAAGCACAAGAAGGGACCAAAATCGACTAGTATCACCAATCTTCAATAAGATTAACAAATACAAGAACAACATAACAATGACTCACACCGATTCAATAAAAAAAAACTCTCTTTTTGATCGAATGAAATGAATAAAACACAAACTTCGTAAACGAAGCAGCAAATATCTTACAATATTGTGGACATAATAATCAAATCAATCTACCTATGAATCTCGTCCTCTAAGGCTATTTTATAGGAAATATTCCTCTATAAGATAAATACTAAATTAATCCTAAGAGATATGATCAAAACAAAAGATACCTTTAGAAAGCTTTGAGAGCTTTAAATGTATTGAAAATAACTAAAAGATAGTTCTATCTAATAAGATCTCAACGGATCGTATTGATCTCGACAGACGCGGAATCTCGGTCAAAATCTCGGACGAGATTTCGCTCTCAAGGCCGAGATTTCTTCTCTAGTTCTCTTCAATCCCATTCTAGCCACTTTTTCTTGCTTCCTTGGTCATCTTTACTCTTGACAAGTCATTCCACAATAGACAATAATGTCACTAAGGAAGACTTAGTCATGAATGAAGTCTCTTTAGGTGTACATGTTGCTAATAAGCTAGCAACCTCTTCTTGAATGACCTTTGAAGATGCCAACTTCTTTTCCTTCAATGCCTTTGTTATTGCTCTAGTGATAGGTCCTTTAGGAGGTGTTAAGGATGGTCCCACATCATACTCTCCTTCTTGAAAAAGATTCGTCCTCGAATCATCACCATGCTCATCACTAGACTCAAAAGAACTCAAATCTCCTACATTGAAGGTAGGGCTTACTCCATACTCCTCCGAAAGCTCCATGACATAAGCATTGTTTCCAACCTTACTCTTGACTCAAAATGGTCCGTCTCCTCTTGAGGGATAACTTAGACAACATCTTCTCCGGAAATCGCTCTTTTCTTAGATGCAACCAAACTAGATCTCCCGGTTTGAATAGCATTTCCTTGCGATTCCGATTTTCCTTGTTGGCTACCGCTTTTCCTTGTTAGCTACCGCTTTTCCTTTCTCCTCTAGCCTTATGCGTGTCCTCTCATGCAGATTCTTGATGAAATCGAATTGTTTTCCTTCATTAAAATATACTCGCTTCTCTAAAGACAACAATTATAAGATCAAAAGGGGTCAAAGATTCAACCCATAGACACACTCAAAAGGCATTAGATTAGTAGATGAATGAATGGTACGATTATGTGCAAACTCAACATGTGGTAACATATCCTCCCAAGCACTCAAATTGTCTTTTAAAGCATCCCGTAAAATAGTAGTTAAGGTCCTCTCAGTAACCTCTGTTTGACTATCCGTTTGAGTATGACTAGAGGTTGAATATTACAACCTAGTTTCTAGCTTTTCCCAAAGGGTCTTTCAAAAGAAATTAAGGAACTTAACATCTCTATTACTCACAATAGTCCTAGGTACTCCATGTAATCTAACAACTTTACGAAAGGACAAGTTAGCTACATTATAAGCATCATCGGTCTTATGACAAGCAATAAAATGAGTCATTTTAGAAAAATGATCAACGACCACAAAAATAGAGTCTCTCCCCTTCTTAGTCCTAGGTAATCTTACAACAAAATTCATGATAATATCAAGCCATGGTGAACTAGGCGTATGTAAAGGTGTATACAAACCATGTGGTTTTAATCTAGCCTTAACTTTCAAGAACACAAGACATCTCTTAAGCATGTTATCAACATCTTTAAGCATATCGGGCCAATAAAAGTATGAATGCAGCATATGAAATGTCTTATATATACCAAAATGTTCCATTAAACCTCCCATATGAGCTTCCTCAACAAGTAATAGTCTAAGAGAACATCTAGGAATACACACTTTATCTTTCCAAAATAAGAAGCCTTCAAAAAACGCAAAATTTATCATACAGTGGCAAATATTGGTTAGAATCTCGGGCGAGATTTCTAGCATGAGGCCAAGATTTACACTGCGTAAAGATATCTCCAAAATCAATATCATCTACAAATAGATCCTTAATATAATGAAAACCTAAAACCTTAGAATCCATAGTAGTGATCAAATAGTGTCTCCTAGAAAGGGCGCCAACAACAACATTATCTCTTCCCTTTTTATATTTAATGATGTATGGAAAGGTTTATATAAACTCCATCCATCTACCATGTTTCGTATCTAACTTATCTTGACTCCTAAAATGTTTTAAGTACTCATGATCAGTTCTAAGGATAAATTCATTAGGCCAAAGGCAATGTTGTCATGTCTTCAAAACTCAAAATAGTGCATACAATTCCTTATCATAAGTCGAATAATTCAAGCATGCTCCTTTCAATTTCTTATTAAAGCCTGCAAGTGGATTAGCTTCTTGCATGAGCACTCCTCTGATGTCAATTCCCGATGCGTCACACTCAACCACAAATGATTTAGTGAAATCCGGGAGTGCTAGTAGCGGTGCATGTGATAGTTGTCACTTCAAATCCTTAAATGCCTTCTCTTGTGCATCTCCCCACTTGAATTGTACTTGTTTCTTCGTGAGGGATGTGAGGGAGGCTACAATGGTACTAAAAACCTGTACAAAACGTCTATAGAAGGTAACTAATCCATGAAATGATCGGACATGTCCGATCGTTGTTGGTGTAGGTCATTCTTGGATTGTTTTGATCTTCTATCCACTTCTAATCCTTTTGTACTCACTAAAAATCTAAGGAAAATAACTTGATTAGAGCTAAACTCACATTTCTTAATATTAGCATATAAAGACTCATTTCTATGAGTTCCTAGTACTTCCTTCAACTACTCTTCATGTTTCTCAAGTGATTTGCTATAGATGAGAATGCCATCAAAATAGACAACCACAAACTTCCCAATGAAATGAAGTAAGACATGATTCATTAATCTAATGAAAGTGCTAGGTGCGTTAGTCAAACCAAAAGGCATAACAAACCACTAATAAAGACCAAACTTAGTCTTGAACGCTGTTTTCCATTCATCTCCTTTCCGCATTCGAATATGATGGTATCCACTTTTAATATTAGCACACATCTAACATATCATCCAAACGATGAATGAGATGTCAATACTTGATAGTGATACTGTTAATTTCTCGACAATCAACACACATCCTCCAAGTGGTGTCCTTTTTGGGAACCAAAAGGACGGAAACATCACATGGACTTAAACTTTCCCATACATAGCCTTTATTTAAAAGCTCTTGAACTTGATCTTGAATTTCTTGAGGACTCATCCTATAAGCGGGTGGATTAGGAAGTGAGGCTCCTTGAATCAAGTCAATTTGATGCTCAATGCTCCACAACGGTGGAAGACCTGCAGGAATCTCATCAGGAAATACATCACAAAATAGAAAACCACAAACTTCCACTAAGTTCATCTAACATATCATCCAAACGGGGAATGAGATGTCGATACTTGACAATGATGTTGTTAATTAATTGCTCGACAATGAACACACATCCTCCAAGTGTTGTCCTTTTTGAGAACCAAAAGGACGGGAACATCACATGGACTTAAACTTTCCCGTACATAGACTTTATTCAAAAGCTCTTGAAATTGATCTTGAATTTCTTGAGGACTCATCCTATAAGCGGGTCGTTTAGGAAGTGATGCTCCTGGAATCAAGTCAACTTGATGATCAATGCCCCGGATCAGTGGAAGATTTGCAAGAATCTCATCAGGAAACACATCACAAAACTCGTCTAAAAGATTAAGAACGTTTTGAGGTAAGGTAGCCTTGCCTTTATCACTCAAAGTCACAAGGCTTTCACAAAGACACATAAGAACAATATCCAAAGGAATATAATCATCAATAAAGTCCCTTTGGATGCTGAAAGAACTCGATTAGTCTCGGTAGAAGGAATCTCGGTGGGAATCTCGACCAAGATTTTGTCACGGGACCGAGATTCTGATGAACTGCGACGGGAACTGGAGTGTGAATCTTGCTCACCGGGACGAGATTCTGATAATCTCGGATGAGATTTCTTTTCTGGAGCACGTTTCTCACTCTCATCCTTCCATTGATCCTTCTTTTTGTCATATTGTTCTGCAATCTGCAAAAGAAGTAATAGGATTAAGGGTCATTGTGTGTCTATTGAACTCAAATGAATGCTTATTAGTAAATCCATCATGCTTGACCTTTCGATCAAATTGTCATGAACGTCCTACTAGAACATGACATGCTTGCATGGGCACAACATCACACACAATGATATCCTCATACTTTCCTAGCGTAAAAGCAATTCTATCTTGCCTATTTACCTTTAATTCACCACAATCATTCATCCAATGCAACTTATATGGTCTAAGAAGGTAAGAAGTTATAATATTAAATTTATTGATTAATTTATCACTAGCAATGTTGCAACAACTACCACCATCAATGATCATGTTACACACCTTTCCTTGAACAATACATCTAGTATGAAAAAAGGTTTTCTCGTTGATTATCCTCACATGGGGATATCTTAGCATGCAAAGTCCTTCTAGCAATTAAAGATTCTCCATGCTGATATTCACAACCTTCCTCAATATCACTAGCACTATCATGTTCATGCAATGCATTCATATGGGTATGGTCATTTTCATGCTCTTCTTCACTTTCATATTGTCCTTGTTGATTTAGAAATAAGACTCTTTTATTAGGACAATCCCTCATATAATGACCTCTACCTTGACATTTAAAGCATACAATATCTCTAGAACATAAAGTAGAGTTAGAAGTGCTTCCTTTATTATCCTTTGAAGGCTCTTTCAAAGGGCGATATGGTGTCGATTGAGACAAGGTTTTCTGTCGTGATGGGTCGGGATTTCGGCCTTTGCTCTCGTCTTTATGTGAATTTCGGCCAAAATTACGGGCGAGATTTTCTTTGTGGGGCTGAGATTTGTTCTTTGGCTTCCACGAACTCGTTCCTTTGCTCCTTCCTTTGAACTTATTTTCTACCTTAATAGCCAAATGCAACAAATTATTCATATTAGCATAGGGATATAGATCAATTTTATAGCTAAGGATGGATGTAAAATTCATAAAAACCGAGCCATAATGGACTTATCCTCTATAATGTTGGCTATCACCATTGCCATTTGCATGGTGATGTAGACCTCTTCTACGCTCATGAAACCTTGCTTGAGGTTCTCCAATCTTTGTCTTACATCCCTAGCATAATGTTGAGGCACAACTCTTGCTTTGATTAATGCCTTCATTTGTTCCCAAGTGTTGATGGTTGGATTTAAAGTTCTTCGTCTTTCTTTGATAAGATAATCTCATCACACTAGGGCATATCCTTGGTATTCCAATGCAGAAAGATGGATCTTCCTTTGCTCACTAAAGTTATGGCAATACCAAATTTTTTTGATTTTAGTCTCTCATTCCATGTAAGCGCCCATATCGTATCTGCCTTCAAAACTCAGAATCTTGACCCTCACTTTGTCAATTTTATCATTCTCTTGGTGAGGCTTATAAGGTTCCAAGTCACGATCTTTCCTATGACGATGATTACGTCTAGGATAGTCTCTCCACATGCCTTTGTCGTCCTCTTCCTCGAATTCCTGAAATTCATTAACAAAATCGGGAATGTTAGGTGTAAGAATATTAGGATTTGGAAGTCTCGTACATGCCCCTTGATGGGGCCTTAGAGGCGGATCAGGGGTTGGGGAGGTTGTGGATTACATGAGCTTTCGCTAATCTCAGTGGAAAATCTCGGCTTAAATCTCGGTGGGGGTCGAGATTTTGGTCGAGATTTCTTCTCTGGAATGATTTTCAATCTTCTCCATTCGTTCAACTAACATGGAGACTGTAACCAGTAGTTGCCTTAGAATATCTATTGCTTCCTGACCTGAGGATTCACTTTTATATGACCCTCGAGGTCTACCATGCTTTGACATTTACACAAATACGCAAAGTAACAACAAACTTGTGAAGTTAGTTAAAATAAAAATCCGTTACTTGTTTTTTCTCACACTCACACTCCTTTGTGAACCTCAAGCTAATTTTGATGTAATTGCTTTGGATGGACTAATACTTCTTTACCAATTGGTGACTAGCTTCAACTGGAACCCCCTTAGATGACTTAGAAAGTCGACTTGGCTCGGAGAAAGGTTCTTGTGGATAGTCAAGATAAACCTGTTGGAAATCTCTTCACATAATTGACACAAAGTAGAAAGAATATTTCATGTAGACACACTAGTATGATAAAAAAGTATATATACTAACTAATACACCCAAAGAAATTGACTAAATGTGTTTAGAGTAGAAAAAAGGCAAGAAATAGACTCACAAAATATTAAGAAGAGAGATTTACTTACCTTTCACTTGAGAAACTGGACAGAGATAGCCAGTTAGGGTTAAGTCTTGATAGTAGCAAAATCTCGGGTTACATGTCAAAATCTCGGGCGAGATTTGGTCCAAGGGGCGAGATTTGTCAAAAGGCAAGGCTTTTGTGATGAAAACTGGTTGGGGATCGGGGTAAGCTTCTTCCTTGTTTCATTTTTTATATATATACTATTGGATCACAATAACTCTCGTCCGAATGGCTTCACCTAAACTTTAGGTTATAATCGATGATATAAATATAAGTGAAGTCAAGAGAGGACCTTTGATATGATATGAACGTGTATCCAAGATTGGGGATGGATATACGGTTGTTGGATAATAGGTATGGTCAAAATTGGAGGAGATATTCGGTTAGGATTTGAAGATATAATAAGATCTCACCTACTAGATCATATCTCAAAAAGATACTCCGTATATCTCTTTCCTTCGTTTTTGCAGCTTGATAAGATATCTCTGTGAAGATATGCTCCAAATATAACTTTGGATCTGTATAGATTTGGAGAGAAATTCTCGTTCTTTCCAATTTATAACAATCTCAGGCAATTTTCACTAAATCTCCGGCAAGGTTTCTTTAACGGGGCAGAGATTTGTCTTCTACAATGGAATCTCGGATTGAGGTTTCATTGTTTAGGTTATGGTTGGCTTGTGTTTGGCTATGGTTGTTCTCTCTTTTCTAGTAGTCACAAGACAACGCACGTTAAGATCAAATAATCTAGAAAGATATGGAAAACACAAAAGACTCGATTTTTATGTGACTTAAAGAAGACTCAAATAAAAAATACTCGAACCTTTGGTGTATCACTGAGTTGAACTTCAATCTATTATCTCTGATACCATTTTGATGCGGGGTCGATGCCACAACTCCCAATCTAGATTAAAGGTCCACGAACATCTCAGAGAATGAATCTCGGTTAAGAATCTCGGGCGAGATTCTGGTTACGGGGCCGAGATTTGTGAAAACTCGAACAAAAGAACCTGAGTTTGATGGAGTGATAATGGATAGGTAAGAAGATGATAATATGAAATAAAATTGATGGAAATATAGGGTTACAAATCAAGGTATTCTTGCAAAGAACCTTGACCAATTTGATCAAAACCCTTTTAAGAAAGTGCTTACCTTAACCTTCCCTTCTTTAACCTTACACAAACCTTCTAAATATGACAAAAACAAGAAGGGACCAAAATCGACTAGTAGCACTAATCTTCAATAAGATTAACACACACAAGAGCAACCTTGCAAGGACTCACAACGATTCAATCAAAGACTCTCTTTTTGATTGAATGAAATGAATAAAACACAAACTTTGTCAGCAAAACAACGAGGTTCTCACAATATTGTGGAAATAATAATCAAAATCAATCTACATATATATCTCGTCCTCTAAGGCTATTTATAGGAGATACTCCTCTAAAAGATAAATACTAAATAATCCTAAAAGATAGGATCAAAACTAAAAGATACCTTTAGAAAGTTTTAGGAGGTTTAATGGTATTAAAAATAATTCTATCTAATAAGATCTCAATGGATCGTATTGATCTCGACAGACGCGGAATTTCAGTCAGAATCTCGAATGAAATTTCGGTCTCAGGGCCGAGATTTCTTCTCTAGTTCTCTTCAATCCTATTCTAGTCACTTTCCATGTTTCCTTGGTCATCTTTACTCTTGAAACTTTTGTCCACAGTAAACAACAATTTCACTAAGGAAGACTTAGTCATGAATAAAGTCTCATTAGGTGTACATGTTGTTAATAAGCTAACAACCTCTTCTTGGATGGCCTTTGAAGATGTGAACTCCTTTTCCTTCAATGCCTTTTCTCTTGCACTAGTGATAGGTCCTTTAGGAGGTGTTGAGGATGGTCCCACATCATTTAGACCCCCACAAAGTGGCTTATGAGTAGCTTGGACAGTATCCACGAGTGGAATGCAGAAAAGTAATGTATAACGGAACCCTAGATACCAGTGGACCTGGTTGTGTTAAAAGTCTCCAATATATCTCTAAAACACATTCTTTGTAATCAACCGGTTTGACACAAACGCACTTTCCGTAAGATCTCCCAATAGTGGTTTTAGGCGATTTGCTAGATTGTTGGAAGCAATTTTATATATTAATGCTTATTGGGCAAAAATCACTAGATATTCTTTACCTTTGGTATTAGGGTGACAACAAGGCACAATATTGAGAGCTATAACCCACACTTTGATAGCATTGTCATACCAGATATGAACTTTGAGTAGCCTCTGTGTGGAGAAGTGATGTAACGCCCGGAATTTTTGATTCCGTTACGAGAGGCGTTAGAAGCCTTGAGCAAGGGCTACCACCCTTGCGGCTTAGAAGGCCCGCAATCGTGGCCGTTCGCGACCGCGGCTTGGATGTCCCGTGGGGGCGGCGA
Organism: Fagopyrum homotropicum; assembly: GCA_033239125.1. Classification (NCBI taxonomy): domain Eukaryota; kingdom Viridiplantae; phylum Streptophyta; class Magnoliopsida; order Caryophyllales; family Polygonaceae; genus Fagopyrum; species Fagopyrum homotropicum. The sequence goes on from BSWB01000002.1 coordinate 107,269,901, forward strand.
CACGACAAAGCGGAAGTCGGGTCCGTTGTTCTTCCGACCTTTCATCTCCCCATTCATTTATGCCGACCACATTATTATGTGGTGATCCTTGGGCTGCTTGACCCTTGATCTCCTTCCATTGATGCAACCATATTCTCTCCCTATTCTCAATTAACGTTAATTCTTCTCCTTTCCCTTCTTCTCCTTTCTCTCCTTTCTTCTCTCTCATCTCCTTCACCTTCATCCTCCACCTTAGCGTTTCTCTCCTCATGAAGTTGTCACACGAAGGTTGGACTGCAGAGACGTGATCCAGAGTAAGTTCTTTCATCCTTCTTCTTCTTCCATTTTCCTTCTTGCACCTTTGAAGAGTGAGATCCATGGATTCACTCAAGAGAGTTTTCTCTTATTTCTTCTTATGTCCTTGCATGCTTAGACCATGGAGGAAGGCTATGATCTTGTGGTGGGAGCTAAGAGATATTCACAACATCAAAGGAGGCAATAGGAAGGTTGTTGTACATCGAAGAACCAAAGAGTCGACGTTTCTGGACTGCAGCCGCGGGGCGGATCCTTTGAGCCGCGGGGGCGGATCCTGTAAACCGCGGGGGCGGCCTCTACAAGCCGCGGGGCGGACTCTGGGTCCTGCACACCTCAGGGATGGCGTCTTGACACCGTAGGGGCGGTTTCCGCACCAGTAAGCCTCCGATCTCTTCTTCCTTTCTTCTCTTTCCGCTTTCTTGATCTTGAACCATCTTAGTAGCATGTTAGGATGGCTTAACATAGGTGATATGAAATGCAAAGTAGTGGCTTGACCCTTAGGGTTATCTTGTGAGAGTTGAGGGTATGTTGGTTGTGATATTGTGGCATGATCTCTTAGGATTGTGAGGATATCGGTTTGGGACCGAGTTGTTATATTGGAAGCCTTTGAGGCAATGGACTGAGAGTGTTGATCTATCTTGAGTTGTTATTCTTGTGAGGATGTTGAGCCTAGAAGTCTAAGGACTTCTAGTTGACTAGAGTGATGTTGTTCTTGTGAGGATGTTAAGCCTAGAAGTCTAAGGACTTCTAGTTGACTAGAGTGATGTTGTTCTTGTGAGGATGTTGAGCCTAGAAGTCTAAGGACTTCTAGTTGACTAGAGTGATGTTGTTCTTGTAAGGATGTTGAGCCTAGAAGTCTAAGGACTTCTAGTTGACTAAAGTGTTATTTGATCCGTGTGCCTTGTGTTGAACAGGCGTTGCGTGTTATCCCACGGGAGGTTGAGAGAGTTCGATCGGGTTTCGCTTTGAGTCTGGTAAGTCCACAGACTTACTTAGCTGACTTTTTTGTATTAGCGTATTGCGTTTTAGTGGTGTGTGTTAGTTAAGTTAAACAACAAAACCGGAATAGGACGACCTATATATATTACATAATTGGCCTAAGTGTATGATAATGGGCGGTGACATCACTGTCTAGCTCTTGCGAGAGCTAGGAGGTTCTCTGTTACTAGACTAGGCAGGTAGATGGTCAGATGCATTACTACCATTCTTGTTGGTAAATGGGGACGGAGGCAAGGTTTGAGAATCCCTCATGTCACAAAATAAGTATCATTAGTAAAGGATATGACTTAAACAAAGATAATAAACTGACTTGAGCGTTGCATGTTGAATGTGTTCATTATGAGTTTATGTGCCTTTACCTTTATTCTAATGCATAGAATGTCTAGCTAACGGTTTTATACCACTTGTAGATGCCATGCAGGTTAGGGAGGCGGTCGAGTGATCCGGCGGTAGTGAGCAGCCGTGGTTCCGTACATTATAGGACATGATCAGCTTATCTTTTATTATTGTTTTTTCAAACGTCGTCTTGTTGTTTGTTTTGAGAACTCGGCTGGAATTATGTATTATAGTTGTATTTCCGACACTCATCATGCATTAAAACTCTTTTCATTTGGCTTTTATTTGTGCCGTGTTTTAAGGTCCGGTGAAGTTGTTGTCAGGCTAAGGGTCGGGACCTATTGTGAGGTCCTAACCCGTAGCATCCCGAGTCTATCAGATTTGGGGTGTTACAAAGAAGTGGAGCCTTTGAGCAACATTCGCCGGCCAAGTGAATCTCCGGAGAAGATGCAAAAACCCATCGATGGTTGAGGGCATTTTACAGCGGTTTGGTGGTGGTTGTGTATTACGATTCAACTTGGGTATTACTATTCCAAATTCCAATTACCCAAAATTTATACATTTCATTTATGAAAATTTCACCAGCAATTGGTACCTGGCTAATACCCAATTTTAGAATTTTCATCTTGTTTCACACTGTGTGCTTTATGTAAATTTTGTCATTGTTTTCGGGATTACCAAGTATGAGTATCAGTGTTTGGTGTTTCTTATGGTAATACATGTTGCTCTTTGTTTAGTTTTGATTCAAAAAAATCTTACATGGGAGATTTTTGCTTGACTTTGGTTGGAATTTGAAGGAATAGGGTTTTAATTCAAATGAATGATTTTGGATGTGTTTAGTTGGATTTAGGATTCAAGAGACTAATATTGATGTTGACAGTATAGACATGGGTCCGTTTTGGTCAAACCGGCGGTTTAGGTTTGTCGGTTTGACCAAACCGCCGATTGACGGTTTGGGTTTAGGTTTGTCATTTTGACAAACATAAACCAGTGGTTCAACCCACGGTTAAACCGGCGCTTTAGTGCTTTTAATATAGTTTTTGTTTTTTAATTCGCAAAAAGAGCCATTGGGATGTGTTTTTTTTAAATAAATTATAATATAAATGTTTAGAAAAACCCACTCAGTTTTTATAAATACCCAACCTCTCTTTCATTTTATCTCACACCAACATTCTCAATTCTCTCTACTACTACTACTCTCAAGTCTCAAGTCTCAATTTCATATTCTTAATTCTCAATTTTTCGAATTTGTTATTTGTCTCTCAATCCCGTAATGGAAAACTCGAGCGACAACACTCCTCCCGCTTTCTTCCCTAGCACCCAATAAAGCGAAACCCTAATGCCCGAAATGTCACAAGGTGAAGGGGCATTTCGACAAGTTCCTTAACCGAAAATGCTTACATCCGACATTTTTACAAAGCATTATAAGAAGGGTGAGGCGGTGAACAAATATTGTCAAGTCCCGTGCAACTATTGTCCAAAGGTGTACAAGTAGAGGTTGAAGAGCGGCTACGGGACTTTGCAAACCCACATGCAAAAAGTCCATCCCAAGAAGTTAGGGATGTCACGGGGACAATCTTAATTTTCCCACGGGTTTGCATCTTCTTCCCTCAATCTTCTTTATTTATCTATAATCATAGTGATGAAAGTTTAGGATTAGTCAACCTTATTAATTTTATGAGTATATTATTATTTTGATGCATTCACGTATATCCTTTTTGGGAAAATCGGAAAGTTCTCCGATTCGGAAATCCCATTCCGAACGTTCCTGGATCAAGTTCGCTCTTTACTCTTTTCCTTTTTATTATTTTATTAATTTTATTTCTTTTCTTTTTTTCTTCTCTTTCTTCCTTCCCTCTCTTCCTTGAGCAGTTTTCCGATTCGGAAATCCCATTCCGAACGTTCCTGGATCAAGTTCGCTCTTTACTCTTTTCCTTTTTATTATTTTATTAATTTTATTTCTTTTCTTTTTTTCTTCTCTTTCTTCCTTCCCTCTCTTCCTTGGCTGGTGAGCAGCTCCTCTCCCCGACCCCTCACCAAGCCCGACCCCTCGCTCACCAACTCAGACCCTTCGTTACCCTCTGCTCCATCTCCCTCTCTCACGCAAGTCTCCTCCTACCTTTCTCAATCTCATTCTCTCACACACCCTGCTCTTGTGGATCTTCCTCTCGGTCACTCAGCTCTGTTACTCGCAACCCCATCTCGCCCTCGACCTCACCACAATCTTTGTCTCTCCCAATCTCGCTCTCTCTAGAACTCACCTCCATCTCTCACCTTCACAATCTCGATCTCCTTCCTCTGCAAGCTGCAACCATTGGACTGGAAAACGCCACCTCTCCCTCCTCTATCATGCTTTTGCCTCACCTGTAACAACAACAGTGGCGGTATGTGCCTCACCTTCCTCTCATCCTGGAACCTGCGGACTGACACCGCTCTCACCGTCCCTTGCAGCCAAGAAGGAGCCACCGGAGAAGAGTTGTATTCCCTCTGTCCTTTTCCTGTCGAAACGCCGCTAGACTCGGTCAACACAACCAACATCGACGCCGTCGGGAAACGCCTTTGCCACCGCCGTCTCTGGAGCCGCCAACGCCGGAGCCCTAGTGGAGCCATGACCGCCGCCACCTGCACATCTCTCCCCAGCCTGCGCCTTCATCTATCGGTTGTGAAATTAAATCGGGACCCCTTATGTTTGGCCTAATTACAGTTTTGTACCCACATTTTGTATTTGCAGTGTTGGTCCTAATTTTGGAAGTTTGCATTTATGCCCCTGTTCAAATAATTACAGATTTTGGCAAAATTTCTTATTTACAGTTTATGACCCAACTTTTGAGATTTAATTGATATGCCATTGTTGGATTATTTTCGGAATATGGCCCAAATATTTATTTGTGGTTTATGATCCAAGTTTCTAAAATTGTATAAATTGTCCGGAAATTGTTTTTAAGATTTTAAACTCGGATTTGAATTATGGGGGTTATTCTTATAGTTTTTTTATACTATGTAGTATGTCCAAATTTAGCGTTATGCTAAATTTGTTTAGTTTGGTGTTAGGGTCGGAAGCGCCCCGTTTAAGACCAACGAATCCATATCGACATCCATAGATCGTCTTCCGTCTTTTGACGTCACATGAGTACCCTCTCTCCCGAGCTTATGATCTTACCTCGGTCTAGTTATGTTTAGTAGTATCATGCTAGGTTGGATCTAGCATAACTTAGAGTGAATGCCAAGTAGTGGCATTGGTCCTTAGGTGAGTGTTTGACGATTGTGAAATATTTTAAGGCTTGAGGTGTTGATGTTATCTTGTGAGGTTGTTTATGGCTTTAAGTTGCATGTTGAGCTTGTGAAAGTCTATGAGTTGATGTTGTATAATTGTTGAGGTTGTGGACTAGGACGTGAGTATCCTAGCATAGCATGCTATAATTGAGATCATGGAGACTAGGAATGAGTGGCCCTAGCATGTGAGTGTATGACCTTATAGAGGTCATTTGAGCTAGAATTCTAAGGACTTCTAGCATGAGAGATAGATATTGATCGTGTGCCTTGTTTTGGCCAGGAGTTGAGTATCTTCCTGCGGGAAGTTGAGAGCTATTGTTGATCGATTTAGCTTTTTGGGACGAGGTAAGTCTCCGGACTTACTTAGCTCGTATCCTTGATATTAGCTTCGATGTGTATTTAGTGGTGTGTGTTTATTGTTTATGCTATAACAAACTAACCCGGAAATAGGATTACCGACCTTTATATGATATTTGACCCAAGTGTATGATAACGGGCGGTGACAACTTGTCTAGCTCTCGCGAGAGCTAGGAGGTTCTTGGCGACTGTCCCATGCTGGTAGACGGTCAGATGCATCAATACCATTCTATGCCGGTAAGTAGGGACCGAGGCGAGTTTCGGTGACTCTCGTGTCACAACCTAAGTTGAATTAGAACAAGATATGACTTAATAATAATAAGATAATAAACCGGACTTGTGTGCTTTGGAGTATATTGGGTGTTCATGATGATTTACTTGTATTTGTGCCTTTCACCTTGATGCTAATGCCTCGAATATTAGCTAACGGTGTTATACCTATGTTGTAGATTGCCTTGGAGGTTAGGAATGTGGCCGAGAGATCCGGAAGAGTGGGAAGCCGGGGTTCCGTACATTTTAGGAGTGGGTTTGGGCTGGAGTCGATTTGTATATTGTTCATGTATATTGTATGTCGCGTGGTGACATTTGACCTTTGGTATTGTATATCGGCTAAAGTCTTTTTGTTGTATGCTTTCGGGGTTCATTACATTGCATAAAAATGTATTTTTGTTTTGGCCTTTATTTGTGTCTTGTTGCAAGATCCGGTGAAATTGTTGTCAGGCTAAGGGTCGGGACCCATTGTGAGGTCTCGTCCGTAGCATCCCAAGTCCTGCGAAATCGGGGTGTTACAAAATCGTTTCCAAATTAATTTATAAATCTTATAAATAAATAAAATAAAATATTCTTTCGATTTTGTCTTCTTTTTAGCATCAAGTGTCTACTTGTAGTAATATTTGGAGGACACTATCACAACACATTTTTACATGGGACATTACTTTACATTGTATTGATAACGATATGCATTTGCATAAATTAGTTATTGATAGCATGAATTATAGTCTATATTTTGAGGTTTGTTTGGACGTTTTATCTTTCATAATCTGCATGTTTGTATGTACATTATGTGATTATACTACTATTTCATCTACCTTTGCGAGAATCGAGGTCTACACCTAGTTTTGTTGTAATTGCAGGTAAAATGGTACGTTTTGCATCAAAAAGGAGCAAAAGGAGTCATGAGTCATTTGGAGTTTCATCCCGAAAGCATAGCCATGGATTAAAGATTTACTTTGGACCAGTTTTGAGAGATTTCGCATTCAGTTGTGACTCACCTCGGTTGACCAGAGATTCACCTCGACCGAGGCGATCCAGAAACGCCGACTCGACCGAGGCGAATACCTAGGACGCGGCGAGAATATTTTATTCTTGGATGAGATCTTTTAAATTTGGAAAGTGATCTTATATTTTTGGGCTTGGCTCCTGGAAGGAAGGAGATATGTAGAATCATATATTTTACCTATATTTATGGGAAAATATCTTTCTAAGATTTATTATCTTTGGAGGGTTATTTTCTTATAAAAAGGGTCGGATTTCCCATAATTCCGACATCCGCTTAGAGCTGGACATCACGCTATACCGTCGATCAGGGTTTATAGCACGTAAGTACGCAGCAGCAGCAGCATACTCCAGTTTGGGAGAGATTTGAAGAACCTTTTTGAAGGTTGAAGGAAGATTGAAGTCCATAGCTTTTATAGCTTTTTGAAGGGTTTTGTAAGATTGTCTTCAATTCCCTCAATTGTTGTCTTGTCTTGTTGGATTGCTATCCAAGGAACGCTTTGTTGTGATATTTGATTCAGTAATTGAAGTCTTTTCATTGAATTCTTCTTTGTTCAAATATTCACTATCTTCCCATATATTTTAATACTTTAATTATGATGATGAGTGGCTAATTTCTTTGTGTGATTCTAGGGTGATTGGCTAAAGGTTGTGGGAAAAACAATGATAGAATAATCTTAGATTCCAGTAGGATCCTGAAAGTTCGAGTCTTTAACCTTAACCCTAAGCATCTCGTTCAGTCGATGAACATCTCGGCCGGGGTGGAAACTGGCTGACCGAGGTGACTTATCTGATCCATAACTGAGAGTTAAGTGTTAGAGTTTGCCAAATCCTATTCTTATTACACCTTTCCTGGTTCAAAGCAAGCTTAGGATGAGACTTACCCGGTAATTCCTTAGTTTGTGTACCAACGATCATAAGTGTAGGTAATAAAGGTTTATCCTTTATTGGGGTTTGAGTGTGCTTCCATCCCATCTTTGTGAGTTAGCCTGAGACTTACCCGGTAAAGGTTGATTCTATTCCCTTAGATGGTATGTTAGTTTGAGGTTATAGTTCTTTATCTTGAATCCTTGAGACTTACCCGGTAATAGGAGTTGCGGTTTAGGGTTAGTGTGTAGTGAGACTTACCCGGTGATCTACTCCACTTTAGAAACACCTTCCCCACGCAAAAATCTCAGCTTTGTCCGCTTATCTATAGATCTTGAGTTGAAACCACAACTAGATGCTTTAAATCCCTAGAATTGCATGTTTGCTTTATTGACTTCTTATTCATCTTTGATTGTGTTAATTGCTCTTGTGGTTAGTATTGACATAAGCACACCGTATTGACTTTGTTTCACCGAGTCCCTGTGATCGACCCCTGGAATTTTCTTGCTTTTACTACGATTGACCCGTACACTGCGGGTTCGCATCCTTGTTTTAAGCTTAAGTCTAGGGTTATAAATTTAAAGCTTGCACACACCGTTTGGAGCGAACAAGTTTTTGGCGCCGTTGCCGGAGACTTGGTCTAGACCGAGCCAGTACGGTTTGCTCTTGGGGCGATTGCCCCGTTTCATCTAACCACTCTACTTGAGTGACTTTTGCAGGTTCTTTCTTAGGTATATGTGAAGAACCCGCGCTGGGAAGGAAATCGTTCCTTACGATCCCGAACCAGAAAAGACTTACAAGCGACGCTTAAGAGAAGCGAAGATGGCCCAACAAGACGATCGCGATCTTGCGGCCCAATTGAAAGAGGCGCTAGAGCTGCTACGCCTCAGCAAGGAAGAACTCAGGCAAGAGAAAGAAGAGAATCGCACCAAGACTGCAGCAATCGAAGCTGAGATAACAGTCATACGAGACCAGATTCTACTTCGACCGAGGGAAGATCCTCCTGTTGATCCTCGACCGATGCAGGATCCAGTAGCTGATCTTCGACCGAGGCAGATTCCAGTACCTGACGCCCCGGCCGATGTACTTCCACCTCGGATGCCAGTCCGGGATGTTCTTCTTGCAGGAATTCCACAAACCCTAGGTCAAAGGATGGACCCTAATCAACAACTGAGGCGTCCAGGAGTGAACCTAGGAGATCCAGCGGATCATGACTACGAACTTCGACCGCAAGTTCTAGCCATGATTCGCCAATGCCAATTCGGAGGGCTAGAGAAAGAATCGCCGCATCAACATCTTCAAAATTACGAGATCTTGATGGAAACCTTGCGACCTCCCAGAATTGAGAATAACAACTACAAGCTAAGACCTTTTTACTTTTCTTTAAAAGATAGAGCTCTTACTTGGTATCAATCTCTTCCTCCAGGAAAAATTAGCACATGGGAGGAGATGACTACGGAATTATTGACCAAATTCTTTCCTCCCTCAAAGACCGCTGAAATGAGAGGGAAGATCAATGCTTTCATCATGAAGGACAAGGAGAGCTTGTCCAAATCTTGGGAGCGGTTCAAGGATATCCTTTTGGATTGCCCACATCATGGGATTCCAAAGATCGAGTTGTTGGAGATCTACTTCAAAGGGCTGGACGGAAGCACCCAGTTCAATCTCCAACTACTCTCCGCCGGTACCTTCATGGACATGGCGATTGATGAGGCTTGGGACTTCATTGAGAAGCAAGCCCTGCACATGGAGAAATATACCCACCAAGGAGCTGAAGGTGGAGTTAGAAGAGTCAACTTTCAAGAGACTCAATCCAACAACAATCAACTCACATCGTTGAAGAATGATGTGAAGCAATTGAAGGAGCTCTTGATGGCTCAGACTAAGAAGGAAGAGCAAGGGCAAAGGAACAACAACAATAACGGGTACCGTAACAACAACAATGGTCCCCGAAACAACAACTACAACAACAACAATAGAGGATCCAATAGCAACAACTGGAGGGCGAATAACCAAAACTCCGGTAACAATCATTCAAACTCCAACTCTAATGATTCCTCTAACCCTTTCCTCTCTCCCCCTTCTTCTTCTTCTTCTACTCCATTGAAAAGCCAAGGGCAAGGATCAAGTTCGTCTCAGCCAGAAAAGAAAGACGCAGTTCTGGAGGCAATCTTGATCAAGCTTAGCGCTATGGAGAATTCTATGACTTCATTTTCGAGGGCCCAAAAGTCCTTCGAACAACAACTTGCTAATAGGGTAAATGAAGCGCCAAGAGATCCAGGGAAGCTTCCAGCAAAGACGGAGACTAACCCTAAGGGCCAGTGCATGGCCATAACGACGAGGAGTGGACTTAAAACTGCAGATCCAGTACCTCGCTCGACGCAGACCACCTCGGTCCAGATCTAGTCGAAGAACACCTCGACCGAGATGCCAACCGAGGCGGAGCAACAGAAAGCAGGAGGGACGACAGAAACTTATGTTCCACCTCCTGCATACAAACCACCACTTCCATTCCCTCAGTGCAGAGCCAGAGCACATCTAGACAAGCACTTCGGTAAGTTTCTTGACTTGATGAATAAGCTACATATTAATATTCCTTTCCTTGATGCTATTTTAGGTATGCCCGCCTATGGGAAGTTCTTAAAAGAAATCTTATCGAGGAAGAGGAAGTTGGAGGATGTTGGTGAAGTTAGGATGACATCTAAATCTTCGGAGCTTATCAAGATCATGAAGGAAAAGATGCCACCTAAGTTGAGAGATCCCGGCTCATTTTGCATTCCCATTCAAGTTGGGGATGTAACTTGTGAAGCCCTTTGTGATCTAGGAGCCAGCGTGAGCATCATCCCGCTGGAGCTATGCACGAAGATCGGTCTTGGAGAGCCCAAGCCGGTCAAGATTCGACTTTACATGGCGGATCGCTCCATTACCCATCCCGTGGGCATCTTGGAGGACGTTCCGGTCAAGTTAGGTAACTTCTATCTACCCATAGATTTTGTCGTACTTGACATTCCCGCAGATTATCCTGTTCCTATTATTCTCGGGAGGCCATTTCTAGCAACTTCGGGTTGCAACGTGGATTGCAAGAACGCCAAGTTGAAATTCAACGTTGGTGGCGATGAGGTGGAGTTCGCACTACTTGCAGCCATGAAAGGGGAGCAACTAACTGATGATATCTTCAACATCTACGATGAAGAAGAATCAAGAGAATTGGTGAGCTCTATCCTTATTAACGATCCACTCGAAAGAGTTATTAGCTTCAGTTTAATGGAGGAAGGTATAGATGCTTCTTGTGATGCAGATATACAGAGCTTGAAGGCACTGGAAGAGGATCGAGGGGCTAAAACTGAGAAGCTAATCCAGGAGACGAAGATCTCCAGTCTCGGATCCAGTAGCAGTACCTCGACCGAGGCACTTTCTGGACTGAGCGAGGCGACCGAAGAATATCTCGGTCAACGCTTATGCGCCTCGACCGAGGTCGAAGGCGAGATGATTCAAACTGAGACTTCATCGAGTCCAGTTTCTGATACCACTCCACTGGAAAGAGGAAGCATGGATTCCCCCCAGAAAGCACCCCCAGTCGTGGAGCTTAAACAGCTCCCCAGTCACTTGAGGTATATCTTTCTTGGACCGGATTCTACTTATCCCGTTATTGTTAGTGCTTCCCTTTCCGAATCTGAGTTGTCTAAGTTAATGCATGTCCTGAGAAAGCATCGAAAGGCTATAGGTTACACCACGGATGATCTTATTGGCATTAAACCTTCTTTCTGCATGCATAGAATTTTAATGGAAGATAATCATCAGACTTCACGGGAACCTCAAAGACGGTTAAATCCGATCATGAAAGAGGTTGTGAAAAAGGAAGTTCTTAAGTTGTTGGATGCAGGTATTATTTATCCTATCTCGGACAGCAAGTGGGTTAGCCCGGTGCATGTCGTTCCGAAGAAAGGAGGGATGACCGTTGTGATGAATAAGAACAACAAGTTGATCCCAACGAGGACCGTTACAGGCTGGAGAGTTTGCATCGACTATAGGAAGCTGAACACGGCAACTCGGAAGGATCATTTTCCGCTTCCCTTCATCGATCAAATGCTCGAACGGTTGGCCCAGCATTCACACTTTTGCTACTTAGACGGCTATAGTGGGTTCTTCCAGATTCCTATCCATCCGGATGATCAGGAGAAGACCACTTTCACTTGTCCTTGGGGGACGTTTGCCTATCGGAGGATGCCATTTGGATTGTGCAATGCACCCGCTACCTTCCAGCGATGCATGATGGCTATCTTTTCCGAGTACATAGAGGAGATCATGGAGGTATTCATGGATGACTTTTCTGTATATGGTTCCTCTTTTGATGATTGCCTATCTAACCTTTCCCTAGTGCTTAAAAGATGTGAAGACACTAACCTTGTTTTAAATTGGGATAAGTGTCATTTTATGGTTAATGAAGGCATTGTGCTAGGACACCTCGTTTCTAATCGAGGTATTGAGGTCGATCGAGCTAAGATCGAGACTATTGAGAAACTCCCTCCTCCTTGTTCTGTTAAAGGTGTGAGGAGTTTTCTCGGGCATGCAGGTTTCTACAGGAGATTCATCAAGGACTTCTCTAAGATTTCTAAACCTCTAACTAACCTCTTGAATAAAGATGTTGTTTTCGAGTTTTCGCAGGAGTGTCTTGATGCTTTTTACAGGATTAAGGAAGCGCTGATCTCCGCTCCCATTATCCAGCCGCCCGATTGGACCTTGCCCTTTGAGGTCATGTGTGACGCTAGTGATGTAGCCGTAGGAGCGGTGCTTGGACAAAAGAAAGATGGGCGGACCACCGCCATTTATTATGCTAGCAAAACGCTAGATGAAGCACAGCGCAACTACGCTACCACCGAGAAGGAGTTATTGGCGGTTGTATATGCTTTCGAGAAGTTTCGTTCCTATCTAGTAGGAGCAAAAGTCATTGTCTACACCGACCACGCAGCCATTCGTTACTTGTTGGCTAAGAAAGATGCCAAGCCGCGCCTTATTCGATGGATTCTCCTGCTCCAAGAGTTTGACCTAGAGATCCGCGATAAGAAAGGATCCGAGAACTCAGTTGCGGATCACCTCAGCCGGCTACCGGAATCCTCCCGCGAGACGGATAACCCACCCATAGACGATTCATTCCCCGATGAGCACTTACACTTGTTGGAGCGGTTGATGGATCTACTTACTTCACCCCACGATGGAGGTGAAGTATGGGGTGAGAGCACCTCCCACCTCATTTGAGACACATCATGGTCCAGCTAGCGACCTTAAATCAAGCGCTTCTTGGGAGGCAACCCAAGGTATTGCTTTCTTTTCCCGTTTTCTAGTCTAGCTTAGATAGTTTTTGTTTTTGCTTTGCTTTGCTTTGTTTTTGGCGTTCTGGACAGACAACAAAGGAATATCTAAGGAAGGAGCACAACTGGAAGGACATAAGTTCGAGATTTTGAGAAGACAGAAGCATCTCGGTCACTGTCAGAGCATCTCGACCGAGTTGATTCTTGAGCAACCGAGGCGACTAGGGTTTCTGCAGAACCACCTCGGTCCGTACCACCTCGGTCCAGTCGAGACCATCTCGACCGAGGTGACAGCAGATCCAGTAACAGTATAAAAAGGGAAAAAAATTACTTTTCACTTTTTATTTACCCTCCTCGACCGCGGCGACAGATCCACCTCGCCTCCTTCGTTTCTCGCTCGTTTTCGAAGATTTCCGCTTCCAAACTGCAATTAAAGAGTAGAGGATCCTATTGCAACTGCAGATCTGCAAGAAATTCGAGTGAATCGGCCGGAACGAGGTAAAAACGATCGAAACCCTAACTCGTTCGTTTACTTCGATTTGGGCTTTGGTTGCCCTTGAATCTGTTGAGAAAAGGCTTAAGTACCCCATATGAAGCATTTGTAGTGATTTTTGGGGGAAAAGAACTGAAATTCTGAGAATTGGAATCGCGACTGTCTTCGCCTCGGTCCAGTCGACCTGCACCTCGACCGAGGTGTTCTTGAGTCTTGTCAGCAACCGAGGTAGCCTGACAGTGTAGATTGAAAATGAGTTCCGATCGTCGTCTAGCCCTTAGAGACAGATCCTCACCCTCCCCTTCTTCCTCTTCTTCCCGTCCCCACCGCCCGGTTATCCACGAGAGATGCCGGGTAGACTATGAGCGGATAGCTAGCCGTCCAGTTATCGCACCACGATTTCTGGACGTGTCGGCTTTTGATTGCCTAGGGTTAGACGCTGACCTTAGGAGGATGACCGCTACTGTCGGGCTGGATCAGTTTACTGAGATCCGAGCCCCAGCTTACTTAGAGCCCACCTTGGAGTTTGTTAGCTCCTTCTCCTACCTCCCCACAGACCGGTCTGTGAAGTACCGGTTGATGAACCGGAACTTCATAGTTCCTTTAGAGATATGGAGAGAGATTTTTGGCTTTTCTGAGCCTACCGCCACCGACTTCCCCTCCCGATCCGTAGCTAGGGAGTTCTGGGGGCAGATAGCCCATATTACTGAGCATGCAGACAGATGGCGTCCTGGAGATTCCAGGGAGAGGGTCATCTTTCATCCGGCCTTCAGACTAGCCCACAGGATTTTCAGCGAGACACTTCTGGCGCGTACTGAGACGCCCCAGAAGATCAGACAGGGCGAGCTCTTCAGCCTCTATTGCATGGTCACAGGAGGTTTCCCAGACTTTGGCTTGCTCCTGGCAGAGGATCTGCACAGGATCAAGGCCAAGGCGAAGGGAGACATTTGTTGCGGAGGTCTAGTCACCCACATCGCTACCTACCACGGGATGGACCTCAGTGTTTGCACGATGGCGGCGGCTCCGAAGCCGCTGGGATTACAGGAGATGATCACACGGAGGATTCTAGTTCCCCGTGGTTTGACCACTCCATACGTAGCCATGCCTTGGGAGTGGACTGCACCTCAGGGGATCCGCTGGTCTGCACAGTTCACAGTCTTTGATCCGCATTACTAGCAGACAGCTTGGGATACACTGATGGAGGATCACAGAGAGGCAGCAGCTGCCCCTGCTGAGGCTGAGGAGGATGACGACGACGATGAGGAGACGATGGACGAGAGAGATGGTGGAGTCCCGATGGATACAGGGACGGATACTGCAGGCACGAGCGCACCACCGATCATCGATTTAGATGATGAGGAGGATACAGAGCCTGCACCAGCTGAGACTTCTCCAGTCAGACCTGCTAGACGCAGGAGACATGGAGTGAGGGATCGAGCTGCTCACAGACGGATCGATGACCTGACGGATCAGGTTATTGACACGTATGCTGCATTATCGCTGGATATCCGCGAGATGCAGGAGCGGCAGCACCATCAGCACATCATGGCCCAGCTTCAGTTCGAGCATGTCATGGGCTATCCGTACGATCCGACTCAGTATCCGTACGTGCCACCACCACCACCGCCGGATCAGGATTACTGAGGAGCTGCAGGATTTTCTTATTATATTTTTTATGCAGTTCAGCTATATATCCGGTGAGTTCTCTCATGTTTAGACTTTTTATTTGACCCACTGGGACAGTGTGTCCCAAGTATGGGGTGTTTGTATTACCTGACTACGTGATGTATTTTATTTGACTACTTGATGTATTATATTTATCGGATATTTTCGTATTTATGCTTCATTGCCTTTATATGATTATCTGATATTACATGCATACCTACAGGTTATTTGATTGAGAAAAACGTCGAAACCGAAAAAAAAATGGTTTTAAAAAATTTTTTTTTTGACCTCGACCGGGGAGATTCTGGCCAAACGAGGCATTTCACCTCGGTTGAACCAAGAACACCTCGACCGAGGTGTGTTAACTGAGAATTTTCGAAAACGATTTTGTGTTACTTATCTGGATATGATCTCAGTGAAGATTTTGTTTACTGACTGGTTTTGAATTCTTTATGTGTTTGAAAGGTTTTATAATATGTTTAAGTTGCTAAATGCTTTGTTTGAAATTATTGGCATGTTTAATACTTCGTTTTTATCCAAATTATGTTGAATTTGAAGTTTGACACCGTAGGTTAAGTTCTCTCACTTTCTTCTTGGAAAGACCAAGGCAATTCATTCTCTTCTTCTTCTTCTTCTTGATCATGCTTAGCCCCTCATATACATTTTGCCTCCCTTTACCTATCCGGGAATTTGGAAGCAAGCGAAGTGGTGAAAGCAAGTGGAGTTAAAGTTGAGGAGTGGCTGGAAGTGAAAGTACTAGAAAGTAATAACAGTTTTGGGAAGTCAATCATGAAGATGAGTAACTCGGCACCATTCACATAGCCGGGTGTTTGTGTCTTGCCAAAGTCGGATTGAGCGATATTCCTAACGGGTCATGGTATGTGCATCAAGGGTTTGATGCATCTCGAGAAATTGATGATTGCAGATTTCCTAGGCTTCGGTTATTGTGCACCTCTGTCCATGCATCCCAAAAAGTAAAGTAAAAAGAAAAAGTGAGAAATAAGCAAAGCTTATTGGTGGAAGATGTTGCAAGTCAAAGTGAAAGTGAAGTTCATCCTTTTCCCGGATTCTAGCACCACATTACCTTACATACATCCCTACCCTACACGTTTCTTGACCTTTTTCTTTTGGGAAGCCCTTGAGACCTTGAGCTTGTTGATTGACTTAGTGGTTTAATTCGGATTATACATGATTAATTTGGATAATTATGATTTATTATGCATTCTATGATTTTATGCAAAGATGAACAACTTTCCTATATTTATAAAATGTTTTGAGCATATTGAGTTTTTAATTCCAGGAAGTACTCTCTTAGAGTGATCTATGGTAGTTGCACACCATAAAATGTTTTTGGAAGACTTTTTCATTGATTTTATTGACTTATAATCCATTCTATCTTATCTTTTATATGAGGAACTTGCTTGGGGACAAGCAAGGGCTAAGTATGGGGTATTTTGATAGCATGAATTATAGTCTATATTTTGAGGTTTGTTTGGACGTTTTATCTTTCATAATCTGCATGTTTGTATGTACATTATGTGATTATACTACCATTTCATCTACCTTTGCGAGAATCGAGGTCTACACCTAGTTTTGTTGTAATTGCAGGTAAAATGGTACGTTTTGCATCAAAAAGGAGCAAAAGGAGTCATGAGTCATTTGGAGCTACATCCAGAAAGCATAGCCATGGATTAAAGATTTACTTTGGACCAGTTTTGAGAGATTTCGCATTCAGTTGTGACTCACCTCGGTTGACCAGAGATTCACCTCGACCGAGGCGATCCAGAAACGCCGACTCGACCGAGGCGAATACCTAGGACGCGGCGAGAATATTTTATTCTTGGATGAGATCTTTTAAATTTGGAAAGTGATCTTATATTTTTGGGCTTGGCTCCTAGAAGGAAGGAGATATGCAGAATCATATATTTTACCTATATTTATGGGAAAATATCTTTCTAAGATTTATTATCTTTGGAGGGTTATTTTCCTATAAAAAGGGTCGGATTTCCCATAATTCCGACATCCGCTTAGAGCTGGACATCACGCTATACCGTCGATCAGGGTTTATAGCACGTAAGTACGTAGCAACAACAGCATACTCCAGTTTGGGAGAGATTTGAAGAACCTTTTTGAAGGTTGAAGGAAGATTGAAGTCCATAACTTTTATAGCTTTTTGAAGGGTTTTGTAAGATTGTCTTCAATTCCCTCAATTGTTGTCTTGTCTTGTTGGATTGCTATCCAAGGAACGCTTTGTTGTGATATTTGATTCAGTAATTGAAGTCTTTTCATTGAATTCTTCTTTGTTCAAATATTCACTATCTTCCCATATATTTTAATACTTTCATTATGATGATGAGTGGCTAATTTCTTTGTGTGATTCTAGGGTGATTGGCTGAAGGTTGTGGGAAAAACAATGATAGAATAATCTTAGATTCCAGTAGGATCCTGAAAGTTCGAGTCTTTAACCTTAACCCTAAGCATCTCGTTCGGTCGATGAACATCTCGGCCGGGGTGGAAACTGGCTGACCGAGGTGACTTATCTGATCCATAACTGAGAGTTAAGTGTTAGAGTTTGCCAAATCCTATTCTTATTACACCTTTCCTGGTTCAAAGCAAGCTTAGGATGAGACTTACCCGGTAATTCCTTAGTTTGTGTACCAACGATCATAAGTGTAGGTAATAAAGGTTTATCCTTTATTGGGGTTTGAGTGTGCTTCCATCCCATCTTTGTGAGTTAGCCTGAGACTTACCCGGTAAAGGTTGATTCTACTCCCTTAGATGGTATGTTAGTTTGAGGTTATAGTTCTTTATCTTGAATCCTTGAGACTTACCCGGTAATAGGAGTTGCGGTTTAGGATTAGTGTGTAGTGAGACTTACCCGGTGATCTACTCCACTTTAGAAACACCTTCCCCACGCAAAAATCTCAGCTTTGTCCGCTTATCTATAGATCTTGAGTTGGAACCACAACTAGATGCTTTAAATCCCTAGAATTGTATGTTTGCTTTATTGACTTCTTATTCATCTTTGATTGTGTTAATCGCTCTTGTGGTTAGTATTGACATAAAAGCACACCGTATTGACTTTGTTTCACCGAGTCCCTGTGATCGACCCCTGGAATTTTCTTGCTTTTACTACGATTGACCCGTACACTGCGGGTTCGCATCCTTGTTTTAAGCTTAAGTCTAGGGTTATAAATTTAAAGCTTGCACACACCGTTTGGAGCGAACAGTTATTGTATTTCATCATTTCAAGAAAAGACATAATGCCACAAACATTGTAAACTTGATAAAAACGGTTTTACAAGAATATAATTTACAAGGTCGAGTTTTTTCACATTCGTTTGATAATGCATCCGTTAACACCTCCTCCGTAAACGATTTGGTGGAGGATGCGAAACAATATTTGCGAACTCCTTTTATTCATTAAAAATGTGCATGTCATATTTTAAACTTATGTATTCAAGATGAAATTAAAATTTTATTGGTTATGCTAACCCCCATCACAAACGTTATTGAGATTGTTGGGGATGGAGATTGTTAGAGATTCTCTTTTGGAACTTTACTTATAAATTACGTAGGGCTTGTTGGAACTTTACTTATAAATTACGTAGGGCTTGTTTGGTATTATATGAGTTTTTTTTTAGATTCTTCGGGATGGAGACTGTTGAGATTGTTGGGGATGAAGATTGTTAGAGATTCTCTTTTGCGTAAATTTGAAGTGTTTGATATTAGATTATTAAGATAGATTGTTTACAGAAAGATTACGAAAATATCCCTAAATTTACATGTAGTTTACACATGACATTCAAATCAACTCTAAGATCTCAACCATTTTCTTCATCGTTCCTTAGTTCCTCTTGCTTCAAGCTTTTTACGACGGTGTTGTTGCTTATCATTTGTAACAAATCTAACAATCGATTCTCATTCTTATTTCTGTTTAACGTCCTTGCTTATCGTCTTTCTTGTCCCTGTTGCTTCTTGTTTCTGTTTCTTCTCCAACTATAATCGATTTTTTCCATTTCATTGATGCTCGGAGGTTGGCATCTTGTTTTTGTTACTTCTTGTCCATTTTGTTAGTCAACTTATCATTTCTTCGTCTTGTATTTGTCGTTCTGCCATTCGAATCAACCCTTTCATTGATGCTTCAACTGTAATCGGTTTTTTTCTTGTTTCTTCAACAATTGCTGAATTTGTAGTGTATTAGCCCTTTCAATGATGCTCCAACTTTAATTGATTTTTTTGCTTGTTGCT
Source organism: Fagopyrum homotropicum (assembly GCA_033239125.1). Taxonomy (NCBI): domain Eukaryota; kingdom Viridiplantae; phylum Streptophyta; class Magnoliopsida; order Caryophyllales; family Polygonaceae; genus Fagopyrum; species Fagopyrum homotropicum. The sequence continues at coordinate 107,289,020 of BSWB01000002.1, forward strand.
TCAACAATTGTTGAATTTGTAAAGTATTAGCCCTTTCATTGATGCTCCAACTGTAAGCGATTTGGTTGCTGAACCCATATTGTTTATGTTTCTTCTCATTTGAACCCATATTGTTTGTTTCTTCTCGTTCAATTTGGTTGCTAAATCCAATTTATACAGTATTAGCCCTTTCATTGATGCTCGAACTGTAATTGATTTCTTGCCTTTTGTTTTGTTTCTTCTCATACTTTCTACTTGTTGCTTCAACAGTTACTTCCATGATTGTTTGTTCTCGTTTGATGCTCCAACGATAACCGATTTGGTTGTTGAACCCATATTTCTATACAATCGTTCAAAGATGTTATGCCAAATGTTCAATTTTTGTGCTCTTTAACCAAAATTTACATTATCTTTTGTACACACTATTGAGTTATTTGGTTACTGAATTATTTGGTTGTTGAAGTAGTGTAACTTAGGCAATGACTGATACGAATGAGAAATTGACACAACAGACCAAGGACAATGGTTACTATGCGTGGAATCATACATTGCTCGGAACCTTTTTAGAAATTTCATGTAAAGCAGGTGAGTCAATTGATGCCCTTTCTCGGATCGTTCTGTCAATACTATACAGCTAAAACCATTCTTTTGTATGATGGCTTGTTACTAACGGGTTCACCGGGTTGATATTTTGTTGTCTCCTTTTTGATGTCTGAAGCTGCTTGTACAATGTTTATGTTGATTGCTAGAAACAAAGAAAGAGTTCACTAGCTTGAGTGGGAGTATAAGATAGAGGTTCATAAGGGTACTTTGCCTCCTCTGTAATTGTAGGGAACCTTGTTTGTTTGTTTGTTTATAAATTATATTTCTTATTAGTTGGTTTGTCTGAATTGTTTTGAATTGAACCTTGTTTTTTTGTGTTGGTGTGTAAAAACTCTTATGACTCCATATCATGCTATTTATTGTATTTTCAGTGTTTATGTACTCTATGTCTGACTATGTAGTTGTTTCTTCAGATATACCGCTTCTTGTTCTTGAAAAATGTCATCGAAGGGAAGACAACAATGTTTTCAACGTATTCGACAATTTAAAGATCTACAAATTGGGAATAATTTGATAGCAAGACATTATTTTACACATGTTTGCAAGGTACGTGTGTATGATACACTGTTCAACGGTTCTCGGTGGATGAGTGAAATACTAAACTCTAGTATGGAAACAAGATGTTTTAATGCATTCCGAATGGAGAAGCAAGTATTCCATGATCTATGCAATTTTTTGGTCAGCAAGTATGGGTTGTGTAGTTCAAAAAATATGCGCCCAATGAAGAAGGTTGACATATTTGTGTACATCATGGCTCAATGTCTTAACTATAGAACTGTTTCCGAGAGGTTCAAACACTCTACCTCCACTATATTGAGCATTGTACACGAGGTACTAGATGTCATTGTCGGTTGTCATAGAGAGTTTGCTGGTATTGCAAGAGATATAATAAAACCTACTGACCCTTCATTTTCAGAAGTGCCAAATCACATCACACATGACCCGAGATATTCTCAATACTTCAAGGGTGCAATTGGGTGTATAGATGGTACACATATCAACGCATGTATACTAGAGACTAATCAAAATGGATGTGCACGTTTAATGTAATGGCGGTTTGTGACTTTGACATCACATTTGTCTCTGCCGGTTGGGAGGGCTCTTCTCATGATGCAAATGTCTTTCCACATGTGGTCATTACTCCGGCTATGACTTTTCCACACACTCCTCCAAGTACAATATCATCAAGTCAATTCACCGTCTTGTTTGCTAAAGCCAATTTATGTCAATATACTTAATAGGCCGCTACTATTTAGTGGACAAGGATTACCTATACAAGGATTGGTACATGGTTTCTTATCCAAAGACACGGTACTATATGTCATAGTTTGAGAATGTACCACCAGGTAATGAAAACGAGACTTTCAACAAAAACATTCATACTACGTAGTTGCATTGAGAGATCCTTTGGCGTTTTTAAGGCATGTTGGAAGATACTAAAAGTTATGCCAAGTTACTGTGTGGAATTACAATTTGACATTATTTTGGCATGTTTTGCATTGCATAACTTTGTGAGAAAGTCTCGTAATACAACATCGGGTACGGAGGATGACATGTTCACTACGGTACATGGTGAAGATGACTCGGACGAAGATGACTCTGATGAAGATGATTTGGATGAATAAGATGACAGTGATTCTGATGGGTATGAACGTGGCATAAATTATCCAATTAATGGTGGGGAGACTAGAAATATACGAAATAATATTGCCGCTATGTTGTGGGCTTCAATATGAGGTTCTACATTTAACATGTAAACCGGTTTTTTGTGTGGTCATTTTGCTAAACTACGTTGCTACATGGACATAAATTGAAAACTTCAAAACGATAAGCTTTTACATTTTCAGCCTTGTTTTATATGAATTCAGATTCAACCATGAAAATATTGTTTGATGAATTTTTTAACTTGCTGAATTTTTTCCCCGTAATGTTCAGCTGATACGTTTTGGTTAAAATGATATCTGATCGTGATAAAATTTTGATATGTGCTTCTTATTAATGTATAACAATTGGTGTGAAAATTTTGAGTCATTTCAAAGGTTAAATATCGAGTTATGATTTTTACAATATCAACTATGAAAATATTGGTTGCTGAATTTTCTAACTTGCTGAATGTTTTGGTTCCTATAGTTCAGTTGGTACGTATTTTGTTCAAATGATATCTAATCGTGATTATTTTTTTTATATGTGTTTCTTCCTAATGTATATCAATTAGTATGAAAATTTAGAGTCATTCCAACCGGTAAATATTGAGTTATGATTTTTACAATATCAACTATGCACATATTGTTTGCTAAACATTTTTACTTGCTAAATTTTTTGTTCCCTAATGTTCAGCTGGTTAATATTATATCTGATCGTGATGAATTTTTGATATATGTTTCTTCCTAGTGTATAGAAATTGCTGTGAAAATTTTGAGTCATTTCAAGGGTTAAATATAGAGTTATGATTTTTAAAATATCAACTATGCATTGTAGAATTTTTTAACTTGCTATTCTCAAAATCAGTAGCAGCTGAATTTTTTAACTGCCTAATGTATAGCAATCGTAATGTTCTATGATGAATATTGATTCATTCCAACCGTTGAATTTTTCTATTTTAAAAATCGGTAGCAGATGAAATCAAACTGTTGATTTTGTAACAATTTGTAAAAATTTTGGATATTGAGTCATTCCATGATTTCCATCACCTGTTCCGTGTTCAATGTTGAGTCATTCCAACTGTTGAATTTGTAAAAAAAATTTAGAACAATGAATAAGGGAGTACATAGTACTCGCAATTCAGTGGTCATAATATGCAAACCAAAACATGAGAAGACCTTAACTTTTACAAACAAACGCAACTACAACCACAATAGAAATGAAAGACAATGCAAAGATCACCACTCACAACTTTTTTATTAAATACATTGCATCCAAGTAGTGTTTGTTGCGTCTCGTAAGTAAATTTGCAATCTCGTACTTCTCGTTGTGATTGTTCATTTCATTTTCCATCTTATTCTAAAGCTTTTCATTCAAGGCTTCACATTGTGCTTGTAGTAATTCATTACGAGTTTTGACGATATCAAATTGCAACTTGTTGTGTTTGTTGATCGCTACAAGTCTTTGTGCGTAGCAACATTCTTCAAATAAATATTGACAATCATCAACATCCTCAGAGCAAGCATTTGTTTCCTAAACCGGTTGATGATTTTGGAAACTACAACACAAAACAAATACTTGTTAGAAGCAATTTTTACATCATAAAAAGTTTAAATGAGTTTAAGGTGAGTGGGATCTTTTACCAGCGGCATTTCACGTAATATTTTAGTCTTGGGAACCTCAACCAAACATTGTGGCCCCTCAATTTCAACACTACACCTATTAAGGATCAACATACAAATCCGTCATAATTTATCATATTATCTATTAATTTATCATTTTGGAAAAACACAAAATTTTCATTACTTGAAACAAAACACAAAATTGTCCCCATAGTCTCATGTATAAACAAAGAATTTCATTACTTGAAACAAAAAGCATTTTCCATTAGTCAATTGAAACAGAAAGCACTTTATCATTTTGGCAAAATAGAAAGCATTTTGTTCGTTCGAAAAGGTGTGTGCGCAAATAAGCTTTAAATTTAGAATAATGCCTAACGATAGCGAAGCCGCAGTGTACGGATCAATCGTAGTATGAGCTAATATTCCGGATTCGATCTTAGGGAATCGGTGAGAACAAAGCAGTAATTGTAATCCAACTTGGGTAGCAAGCAATGCAATGATCACAATAAAGAATATAGAAGCAAGAATAATGGAAATGCATATTCAAAAGATCCAAGTATCCGGTTGCGGTATTCAATTCAAGATGTCTAAGGATGTGTACAGACTGAGCTGGATAGAAAGGTATGTATATCTTCGATAGGAATGTCGTCCGGTTTAAGATCCGACCTCCCTTTTATGTCCCACCCCAAGGATTCTACCTAACAGATGTTTAGTCTCGTCAAGAAGCGGTTACGAGGATAGGATTAAACTCTCACACCAACCAAAACCCAAGGAGAATAAAGATAAAGGATTGAGGGCATGACACTCCTCTTCACCTAATAGAGGGGTTTGAATCCTCTATCACCTAGAGCTTGTAGCACTTACAATCAGCAAAGCTAAGGCCAAAAAAGGTTAAAAAAGGTAGGATTTATGTAATCTTGAACTTTGGATAAAAGCAAAAGCGAAACGTGCAAAAGAGAGGAAACCATGGCCAGATCTTGGTAAACCACGGTTGTGGTTCCTTAAGAACAGCCCGTGGACATCCTCGTTCGAGGGTTTCGTCTCACAACTCTCAGGGTCCGATCTGTTAAGGCTCAATCTATCATCATCGGTACCACAACTATCAATCCTTCACCTTAGAATTGCAGGGGGTTTAGCCAACAATCATCATAATAATCAATTTAAGATTAAGAATAGAAATCAAGAAAGATATGCAACCAAGAACACAAAGAAGATTAAACTCAATCTTCAAAGAATCAATAACTCAATCAATCAAACAATATAATCCATAATGTGTTCTCAAAGACAAGAACCAAAAACTAGAACAATCTCACAAATCTCTATAGAGAACCAATGACTTCTTCAATCACCTCCAATGGTGAAGCAATCTTTCCGACGTGCGGAAAATGGAATCCAATAGCCTTCCTTCCGGCTTAGAGCATGATCTTCGTCCAAAGCGAGATCTTCGTCTATAACGTGATATCTGAATTGCAGCCGTCAACCTCCTTTTATAAAATAAAACTAGGTTAAAAGGCCCCTATCTCTTATGCTGACGTGGCAAGTAACGTAACAGACTTTTCCGAAGAAAATTACGGTTGACGTCACAAAACCACGGCCGTGGTTTACCCCGTGGTGAATCTTGACCTTTGTTTCCACGTGTGAAATTTAATTAATTATCAAAACCCCGGCCGTGGAAACCCTTTCTTGACCGTGGTTCTTCCTTTTTGACACTTTTCACCCTTGCTTCACTTCATACTTCTTCCAATGAAATCCTTATTGACCAACACTCGGTGAATGGCTCCTTTCCACTTCATTTCAGCTCCAAATCATATAAAATCACAACAAAACTTGTGTAGATCTCAATTCTAGGATAATAGGTGTAAATACTCGATAAAAGCTACAAATGCATGTCCATGTACTCAAAAAGAAGGGGAAAACTACCTATATGCACATCTAAACTATGTCATATTTCATGTCATCAAAATATCCCATACTTGTCTCTTGCTTGTCCCCAAGTAAGGTTCAATCTAAAATACAAAGATGTATGAAATATTGATGCAAAGACAAGGAAAAACACATTTTTTTTTTAGATTAGTGCTTCTATTCAAAGATCGCTCTCTATACTTGTTTCATGGTTTTTCAAAGATCGTTATGTGAACAAAAGGATTCATGCCTTGAAAAGAACAATCACATCTTGCAAAAGTTTCAACACAAGCATTATAACAATGAAGCAAAATCATAATCACTCATGGAAAAAATCCAATTTGGGCCACAAAGCCAAACATCAATCTCAAAGATCTTAAGGTCTTTCAAATACGGCCAAAAAACGTGTTTGGGTGAGATATGTATAGGATATGTGGTGCAAAATCCAGGAAAGAGGACAATAACATCACAACTTCTTTAAGCACACTTCAACTTTCACCAATAGGAACTTTGCTCTTCTTTTTCAGCATAATTTTTTTCAACTTTACTTTTGAGATCACACACAAAGGTGCACAATAACCGAAGCATAGGAAATCAGCATTAACATAATTTTTCGAGTCCGCCTCAAACCGTAATGCACATACAATGACTCGTTAGGAATATCACTCAATCCGACTTTGGCAAGACACAAACACCCGGCTATGTGAATGGTGCCGAGTTACTCATCATCATGATTAACTTCCCCAAACCTATTTTTCTAACACACATCATCGCTTTCAACTTCAAACTTCACAACTTTCACACAACTGCATCCTAATTCCCGGATAGGAAAGAAGGGGAAAAACATATACATGAGGAACTAAAAGCGTGTTCAAGAAGAAGAAAGGAATCAAAATGAAGCACCTTAATCATATCAATAAGAAGTGCAAGAACTTATAAAAGCGGTTTCAACCTTGAAATTCTCAACATGATTTAGATTAATTTCCAGATTATAAAACTTGCAAGAAAGCTCAACAAAACATTCAAATTCTTCACAAATCACAATTCACTTCAAACACATAAAAATCATCAAAAATCCAATTCACTAGTAGTTCTATTCATCAAGGTCATCTCCAATCCTAGAAGCACAAAATTTTTTATAAAAAATTTCAGATTTTTTTGGAATTTTAAAAACTATCAAATGCAATGCAACAATAAAACGTGCGAGAAAGGTAATGAAAAATGAAAAGGTACGATGGTCATACAAGCAAGCAAGTATCTCAAAGTTATTACAGACCAAAGGTATTCAACCACCCCATACTTGAACCACACGTTGTCCCCAACGTGTAATAGAAGTAGAGGTAAAAGTACAAGGAACTCACAAGTTTGGCGGAGAAGCTAAAAAGTGAATGTCATCATCAAAGTGGAGGCGGGAATGGATGTCATGCCGGATCGTAGGGGCGGCTGAACTGTGCGTGATAAAGGTCTCGGATCATCTGCTGCCCCTGCTCGACGGTGCCAAGGCGGTCATCAATGATGTTCATCCTTTGTTGTAGTGCGGGAAGCCATGGAGGCTGCTCATCGTACCATGTTGGATGCTCTGAAGTACTGGCACAACGCTAGAAAGGACTGGCTCGACGACGGCGGGTGGTGGATCTCCTAGGAGGCTCGTGCTACGCTCCCATGGATGGAAAAGAAGATGGCAGCTCATGAGAACTACCAAACTCTATGTCAACCCTGTAGTCGTTGGGGCCGGTGTCCGTCCCCGTGTCCATGTAATACTGGCCCTGTCCTCCTTTCGCCTCAGATGCGGCATCATCCTCCTCGTACTCTGGACCCATCATTTCAACATGCATCTCCTCAAACGTCAACTTCTAGTTCAAGTTGTTCCTAATGGTGTATTCCGCCTTCCATGGAATCCCTCTCGCTCCCTTGCCCTCCCAGGGCATAGCTGCATGTGGCGGCCCTTTGTGTCGGGGAACCAAAATACCTTTATGAATAAAACGTGCAAGATCAAGAGGCCTAGCCTCTACAACAAGCTCACAAGAGGAGAAATCTACCCCTAGACGGCGAGCGATATAAGTCACAATACCTCCCACACAAATGTCCGCTTTCTCCTTGTTTTTGATCTTCCTTAAGCTGTCGGCTAGTAGAGTGGCACAATCAGGAGAGGTACCGGTGGCCATGCAGAACAAGATGAACAACTCATCGGCCTCAAGCCGCTGCAGTGTCTCAGTCCTAGGAATACGACACTCGGACATGATCTGATGTGCTAGCTTGAAAGACAAATTGTAAATCAAGCTCTCCTTAGAATAGGCCGGGCGCCACCTACCATCCGAACCAACTACCATAGCAATAGAATCCCCAAAATCATGCGGCCTAGTGTTCCTAGGGAAGGTTCCATTAGTAGTCTCACTAAAACCGAAAATCTGAGCAAACATCACGAAGGGCATGTTGTAATTTTGATTCATCATTCTGAACTTAACCTTCCTCTCCCTAGCATCATGATCAAAGGAGGTAAGAAATTCCATGGTGAGCTCCTCATAAGCATGCATGCTCTCTAATGCCGGTGAACTCTCTAAGCCCGACATTGTCAATCATCAAATTCAAATCATCCAAAACATTTAAACACTCAAGTTCCTCAAGTACAAGGTACCTAGGGGATACAATGATGCGCGGTTGGATGGTTTTGTAAGCTTTCTTGTGTTCTTCTAGAATGCGGGGGAGTCAAGGAGGTGGAGGTTGTTGTGGGGGTTGTGGTGGTGGTTGGGAAGAGGAAGAGGCTTTGGTTTTGCCCTTCCCAAACAAATTTCGGCTACTACGTCTCAACCCGTCCATATTCAACAAAACCATGGGCGGATATTGATGAACCACGGGCGTGGAAAGCTCTATCACCCCGTGGTTTTTGTCGATTTTTCAGTAATCGTCAACAACAAACAGCAAACTCACAAGCAACAGTCCTATGCTATTTCTAATTCCAATTCCGTCCACTTCTCTATCAAATCATCAACAAAATCTTCAAAATTGAACCAAGATCGAGTATGAGAGAAAAACCTAGGTTTCTGGATTGAAAAATCCAAATGCTTGCTGATTTCTTGTTAGTTTGTGCAGCTTGGACTCGGAATCTTCAATGGGGCGTTGAGAGCTTTGATTTGGGAAGAAGAATCGCCTCAAACGCTTGCCGGATGTGAAAATCGGTGCCGGGGTTCGGGTCGGCATTTTCGCGAGCTAAACATGGTTTTGGGGTTGTGGTTTAAGCTTTTGGAGTGAAGTGTGGCCCTTTATACCTTTCGTGGAAAATTGGAAAACCACGGCCCCTATTGGCAAAACCACGGGCGTTGTTTCACCCGTGACGCCTCTCGAATAGCTTTTCCACGGTCAAAAATAGAAAACCACGGGCGTGGAAAGCTATTTTAGACCGTGGAATCCTTAATTATGTCCAAAATTCCAAATTTGATGGTGTTTTGCTTTCCTTCACTTCTTTTTGGAGATTTTCTAATTCCTGTCATCCAAAGACACAAGAAAAACCGGGAACGAACCAACAAAAACAACAAAAACAAACTAAATAAGCTAATCTAAGAAAAAGGAAAAAGAAGATGATACCTTGGGTTGCCTCCCAAGAAGCGCTTTGTTTAAGGTCCCTAGCTAGACCATTCCTTCTTGCCTAGTTCAAGTGAGAAGAGTGGATGCAAGCTCCTCGATTTGAACTTCTAGTACGTACTTCTTCAGTCGCTGGCCGTTGACTTTGAAAGTTCCGCATTGTTCACCCCATACTTCAACTACACCATAGGAAAAATATGTTTAATCACAAATGGTCCGGTCCAACGAAACTTTAACATACTTGGAAATAAACAAAGGCGGGAGTTGAAAATAAGGGCAATATCGCCTTCTTTCAAGTCCTTCAGGACAATGTGCTTGTCGTTCCACCTCATTGTCCTTTCTTCGGAAGCTTGAACGTTCTTTGATGTGTTCTTCACCTTTTTATGCCTTCTAGAGCTATATCTAGATGTTTGTAAAGATAGAGAGAAGGTAAAACAGTGTTTTATAATGTTTTTTTAGAGGGGAAGAAGAAATATCGGAAGTTTTGAATTCCACGGAGTCACTGCTACTTCCACGGTCGTGGATCATACCGTGGCTGATCTCGAATTGTGATTCCACGGGGTAATTGTTGGAAACCACGCTCGTGGAATCTTGATTGTGGTCGTGGTTTTGGCTATCTTTCGAGCCTTTCCGTAATTTCTCCTCAACGTTCTTTATCTTGCTTCTTTTTGCTGGAGTGTCGGGTGATATGAGATTCACCGTCTCCCTTAATTCCTCTTTTTGTTAGCAAAGTCTATGATGTGGGACCATCTCTAATACAAGGACCAGTTACACGTTCAAAGGCTAAAGCATTAAAGGAGAAGCCAATAACTCCTTCACTTTCACCTTCTTCTGATTCGAGTATTGATGGAGCGATCACACGGTCAAGAGCCAAGGCAATCCAAGATGAAGTTACGGATCTTCTCATGACATTTACCCTCAAGGAAACTCTCATCACTCTCAAGGGTTCCCTAGTGACATTGCTAGTTGTTGTAGAAGAGCCAAGCCACGACCAAGAAGATCCATCAAGCAAGGAAGAAGGATAAGAGCAAAGACGAGTTCCAGAGAGGAAAATCGACCGATTTTCCCAGGAAATCGATTGATCTTCGTGGTCATTTTTCTTTCATTTGGAACGAGAGTTGCAAATGGCCCGGCCATGATCTTTTATTTTGTTGGCAACTATATCTTGTATAATTCCTTAATATCTCTCAGACTATCTTAGAGAATTATTTAGATTCTATCTTTTTTAGATTTTATATTTTATATCTTTCAAAAGATATCTTTCCTAGATTATCTTTTCAAAAGATATATTTTATAAAATCATATCTTTTTAAGTTTTTCCTAGTTTTAGTAGGTTTAATCTTCCCTATAAATAGCCTTAGAGGGGGAGATTGTTTGGTAGAATAGATTTGACATATTTCCACATATTGTGTGAACTTACGGCTTCGCTTACGGAGTACGTATTTTATTCATTGCTATTCAATCAAAGGAGAGTTTTGGTTGAATTGTTGTTACGTTCTTGCTAGATTGTGCTTGTGTGTGTTAATCTTGTTGAAGGTTGGTGCTCCTGGTCGATCCTAGTCCCTCCTTGTGCTTGTCTTACTTAGAAGACTTGTGTAAGGTTAAAGAAGTGCGGGTTAAGGTGATGTTCTCGTTCAAGGGTTTTGACACATCATTGGTCAAGGTTCTTTTTGCGGAAATATCTTGGTTCATATCTTCCTATATTTTCCATTTGTCATTCCATAATCATCTTCTTATCTTTCCATATCATTCACTAATCCGTATTCTGAGTTCATCGAAAAATCGACCTGTTCTTGAGATGAATCGTCCGATTTTTCTATAGAACAACCCGATTTTTATTCTAGTTAAGGACTTTCAATCTAGATAGGAAACTGCGGCTTATCCCCGCATCAAAGTGGTATCAGAGCTAATCGATTAAAGTCCAAACGTTCATCAAAAGGTTTGATATTTTTTTGAGTCTTTAAAAGTTGAGTCTTTTCTTGTCGCCAGCTTTGCGAGATTATTTGAGTTTAACTTGCGTTGACTTGTGTAAGTTCGGGAAGAGAGAAACGCCAACAAACCCAAACACCAGCCAACCGTTGATCTTCGAAACCTCGCCGATACAAAAAAAAATAGAGGAAAGAAAGAAACTTCTTGAACGTCAAAACCAAGAGTCGATTTTTCAAAGAAAAATCGCCCTGTTCTTCCCTAAATCGCCCGATTTCTTACCCGATTTTTGCTACTGTTGCCAAAATTCGAAGAAATCTTCAAAGCACACTTTGCAAAATCGAAGTGCACCCTGTGCAAGAGTATTACAACAGAAGAGTTCCAGTATATACCTCGAAGAAATCAAAGAGATTTAACCAAACCTAAACCTAAATCCGGCTATCTATCTTTCTTAACATCGCAACTCAAGGTACGTTCTTCTCTGTTCTTAATCTCTTGTGTGCTTTTCCTTAGCCTCTTTTATATTCTAAACACTGAGTCTTTCTTTGAGTGTGTTAGTTAGTATCTATACTTCTTAACATACTAGTTGTCTATCCGCAATCTTTCTTTCTACCTTGTCGTGTGTGGAGTAAACTTCTTACAGGGATTCTTTAACCATCGCATCCTACAAGAACCTTTAGCCGAACCAAATTAACTACTTGATTCAACCAAGGACTTCTAGGGAGCCAAGGCGCTGAGTTGTAAGGAAGCATTAATCTATACAAGCCAACTCCGTCAACCAGCTTGCAACAACACAACAAGAGAGTGAGTGCGAGAGAAAATAAGAAAGGTCTTTTCGATTACTCTAACTTAACAAGTTTGTTGTGACTGTATAGATGTCAGAAAGAGATAGTCCACGCAGTTCTCAAACAGACAACGCGCCGGATATAGCGGACGTACTCAAGCAGATAGTGACCCAAATGTACAACATGGACAAACGGCTTGAGCAGATGGAAGCAAAGTCAAGTACGACCCTTCGATCCGAGTCCCGTATAAGATTCGATCCCAAGGCTGTTTATGAAGTAGGCGGAAGCTCCGCTAATCCACCACCACCCCCACCCCCAACATCCGCAATAAACCACCCACCGAAAATCGGTAACACTTACCCTAATTGATTCGTTAATACTAACTACAATCCACTTTTTGGTGACGAATTTCAGGACATAAGTGATGAAGAAGATGAAAAAATGTGGAGAGAATACCCAAGACACCATCAACGAAGAGGCCGCTATAATGAACATAATCGACCTCAACCGGATAATGACGGATTTGGGAAAGTAAAAGTCAAGATTCCAAGTTTCGAAGGACGATGCTATCCGGATGCCTACATGGAATGGGAAATCAAAATTAAACAACTTTGGTCTTGCCATAACTTCAGTGAGCAAAGGAAGATCCAACTTGCTACGTTGGAATTCCAAGGCTACGCCCTTATTTGGTGGGATCATCTCATCAAAGAAAGGAGAAGAGCGGGCGAACCCGACATCAATACTTGGGAACGGATGAAGGCTTTGATGAAAGCCAGATTTGTGCCACCACACTACGGACGGGAGTTGAGACAACGTTTGGAGAACCTCAAGCAAGGTTCCATGTCCGTAGAGGAAGTCTACATAGCCATGCAAACGGCAATGGTGAAAGCCAACATACAAGAGGATGAGGAGTCTATTATGGATCGATTTCTAAGAATCTTACATCCTTCTTTAGCTAATGAAATTGACCTCTATCCCTATGCTTCTATGACTAATTTACTACATTTGGCTATGAGGGTGGAGAAGAAGCTCAAATGACGGGATCAAGGAACGACTTATTAGACTCCAGAGAAGAAAAATCGACCGATTAATAAGAAAATCGACCGATTTTCTTTCCAGAATGATGATGGAAAATGTCCTTTGCCCGATCCAGCAGCTCCCAAGCCGTCTACTCAGTCTCGTCCTTTGAATGAGCCTTCAAAGGACCATAAAGGGAGTACCTCTAACCCCACATCACGATCTCGAGATATTGTTTGTTTTAAATGTCAAGGAAGGGGTCATTATATGCGTGATTGTCCTAATAAACGATGTTTATTTATTAATCAACAAGGACAATATGAAAGTGAGGAAGAAACTGAGCATGATCATACCCATATCAATGCATTACATGAGCATGAGCATGATAATCAAAGTGATAGTGATTGTGAATATGAACATGGTGATTCCTTAATTGCTAAAAGCACTTTGCATGCTAAAATTGATTTATGTGAGGATAACCAACATGAAAACCTTTTCATACTCGATGTCTTGTTCAAGGAAAGGTTTGTAACATGATTATTAATGGGGGCAGTTGTTGCAACATTGCTAGTGAAGAATTGATCACTAAGTTGCAAATCACTACCTTCTACCATCCTCGACCTTATAAATTGCATTGGATGAATGATTGTGGAGAATTGAAGGTTAATAAACAAGCACGTATTGCGTTTACTTTGGGAAAATATGAGGATATTGTTGTGTGTGATGTTGTGCCTATGCAAGCTTGTCATATTTTATTAGGCCGACCTTGGCAATTTGATAGAAAGGTGACGCATGATGGATTTTCTAACAAACACTCATTTGAGTTTAAAGGGAAAACCATTACGCTCAAACCCATGACTCCACTACAGATTGCTGAACATAACGACAATAAGAAGGAGAAACGCAAATAGAAGGAGAAAGAATCAACTCTCAGAGAAGAAAAATCGGGTAAACCATCGACAACTCGACCGATTTCTGAAGAAAATCGCTCTGCCCAAGGAAAAATCGACCGATTTTCCTGTAGCTCATCCGATTTTTCCTCTCTGGGACATCAACGAGCCCTTCTTTCATCAAAAAGGGAGTTTATCGATGATTATCTTCCCTTAGATATTTCTTTACTGAATTTATATAAGAGCCTACTAACCTTGAGTGATGATGCGAAGGCCGCTTTGCCTTCAAATATTTTACAGGCCTTAAATGAATTCAAGGACGTATTTCCGGATGAGATTCCTGCCGGACTTCCACCATTCCGAGGCATTGAGCATCGGATTGATTTCATTCCTGGATCTTCACTTCCTAATCGCCCTGCGTATAGGATGAGTCCGCAGGAAAGCCAAGAAATACAAGATCAAGTACAAGATCTTTTGAATAAAGGCTATGTACGTGAGAGTTTAAGTCCTTGTGTGGTCCCAGTTCTATTGGTGCCCAAGAAGGACAACACTTGAAGAATGTGTGTGGATTGTAGAGCAATCAACAACATTACTATCAAGTATAGACATCCCATTCCTCGATTGGATGATATGCTAGACGATTTGAGCGGTTCCACTTTGTTTTCAAAGATTGATCTTAAGAGTGGTTATCATCAAATCCGAATGAAAGAGGGAGATGAATGGAAGACATCATTCAAGACCAAATTCGGACTCTATGAGTGGTTGGTAATGCCTTTCGGTTTGACTAACGCTCCTAGTACTTTTATGAGATTAATGAATCATGTCTTACACCACTTTATTGGAAAGTTTGTGGTTGTTTACTTTGATGACATCCTCATTTATAGCAAATCCGTTGAGGAGCATGAAGAACACTTAAGGGAAGTACTTGCAACTCTTAGATTTGAATCGTTATATGCTAACATTAAGGAATGCGAGTTTAGTACTAATCAAGCTGTTTTCCTTGGATTTGTTGTCAGCACAAGAGGACTTGAGGTGGATAAAGAAAAGATTAAAGCAATTCAAGAATGGCCTACACCTACCACCGTCGGACATGTGCGATCTTTCCATGGATTAGCGATCTTCTATAGGCGCTTTGTGAAGGATTTCAGCACCATCGCAACCCCTCTCACGCAGCTCACGAAGAAGCAAGTACCATTCGAGTAGGGAAAAGCGCAAGAGAACGCATTTTCGGAACTAAAGAGGCGACTATCAAATGCACCTCTTCTTGCACTTCCGGATTTCACCAAACCCTTTGAAGTAGAGTGCGACGCTTCAGGTATTGGTATAGGAGGTGTACTCATACAAGAAGGTAAACCTCTAGCCTACTTTAGCGAGAAATTGAAAGGTCCATGTTTGAATTACTCTACTTATGACAAGGAATTATATGCTTTATTCCGAGTTTTCAAAACATGGCAACACTATCTTTGGCCTAATGAATTTATTCTTAGAACTGATCATGAGTCTTTGAAGCATTTTCAAAGTCAAGATAAGTTGGACAGGAGACATGGGCGATGAATGGAGTTTATCAAGACATTTCCTTATATTATGAAATATAAGAAAGGGAAGGATAATGTCGTAGCAGATGCCCTTTCTAGGAGGTATACTTTGATCACAACAATGGATTTCAAAGTCCTAGGATTTCATTATATCAAAGAAATTTACGAGGATGATGAAGATTTTGGCGATATCTACACTGGATGCAAAAATCGACCCAGCACCAGGAAAATCGACCGCTTTTCTGGCCGATTTTTGTCCCAGTCGAGAGATAAGTATTATATTTTTGAAGGATTTTTGTTCCATGAGGATAAAGTTTGTATTCCTAGATGTTCTCTGAGATTGTTATTAGTTGAGCAAGCACATATGGGAGGTTTAATGGGACACTTTGTAAGAGATAAGACTTATCACATGCTTCATTCTCATTTCTTTTGGCCTCATATGCTTAAGGATGTTGAACACTTGATTAAGAGATGCCTTGTCTGTCTAAAGGCAAAATCAAGATTAAAACCACATGGTTTGTGTACTCCTCTACCTATTCCTACATCACCTTGGCTTGACATAAGTATGGATTTTTTTTGTAGGTTTTCCAAGGACTAAGAAGGGGAGAGATTCTATATTTGTGGTTGTTGATCGTTTTTCTAAAATGGCTCATTTTATCGCTTGCCATAAAACTGATGATGCATATAATGTAGCTAACTTGTTTTTCAAGGAAGTTGTTAGATTGCATGGAATTCCAAGAACTATTGTGAGCGATAGAGATGTCAAGTTTCTTAGTTTCTTTTGGAAATCACTTTGGGGAAAGCTAGGTACAAAGTTGTTGTTTTCAACTTCTAGTCATCCTCAAAAGGATGGTCAAACGGAGGTAATTAATCGGACTTTGACTACGATCTTACGAACTGTTTTGAAAGATAATTTGAGTGCTTGGGAAGATGTATTACCACATGTTTAATTTGCTTATAATTGTACCTTGCATTCTTCTACTAACCTAACACCATTTAAGTATGTTTATGGAGTGAATCCTTTGACTCCCTTTGATCTTATACCGTTGCCTTTAGAGGAGCGAGTAGATTTTGTTGCAGGAAAGAAGGTGGAGTTTATAAAGGAGTTACATGAGAAAACGCGCTCACGGCTGGAGCAAAAAGGGATTTCCGTTGCTTCCAAAGCAAATCGGAATCGCAAGGAAATGCTATTTAAACCCGGAGATCTTGTATGGTTACATTTGCGGAAGGAGCGATTTCCGGAAAAGCGGAAATCTTAGCTATCTCCACGTGGAGACGGACCTTTTAAGGTCAAGAGAAAATTTGGTGATAATGCTTATGTTTTAGAGGTTCCAGCAGACTATGGTGTAAGTCCCATCTTTAACGTTGGTGATTTAAGTCCATACGAGCTTAGGGATGAGCATAGCGGAGATTCGAGGACGAATCCTTCTCAAGAAGGGGAGTCTGATGTGGGACCATCTCCAATACAAGGACCAGTTACACGTTCAAAGGCTAAAGCATTAAAGGAGAAGCCAATAACTCTTTCACTTTCACCTTCTTCAAATTCGAGTATGGATGGAGCGATCACACGGTCAAGAGCCAAGGCAATCCAAGATGAAGTTACGGATCTTCTCATGACATTTACCCTCTAGGAAACTCTCATCACTCTCAAGGGTTCCTTAGTGACATTGCTAGCTGTTGTAGAAGAGCCAAACCACGACCAAGAAGATCCATCAAGCAAGGAAGAAGGATAAGAGAAAAGACGAGTTTTAGAGAGGAAAATCGACCGATGAAATCGACCGATTTTCCTGTAGGAAAATCGATTGATCTTCGTGGTCATTTTTCTTTCATTTGGAACGAGAGTTGCAAATGGCCCGGCCATGATCTTTTATTTTGTCGGCAACTATATCTTGTATAATTCCTTAATATCTCTCAGACTATCTTAGAGAATTATTTAGATTCTATCTTTTTTAGATTTTATATTTTATATCTTTCAAAAGATATCTTTCCTAGATTATCTTTTCAAAAGATATATTTTATAGATCATATCTTTTTAAGTTTTTCCTAGTTTTAGTAGGTTTAATCTTCCCTATAAATAGCCTTAAAGGGGGAGATTGTTTGGTAGATTTGATTTGAGATATTTCCACATATTGTGTGAACTTACGGCTTCGCTTACGGAGTACGTATTTTATTAATTGCTATTCAATCAAAGGAGAGTTTTGGTTGAATTGTTGTTACGTTCTTGCTAGATTGTGTTTGTGTGTGTTAATCTTGTTGAAGGTTGGTGCTCCTGGTCGATCCTAGTCCCTCCTTGTGCTTGTCTTACTTAGAAGACTTGTGTAAGGTTAAAGAAGTGCGGGTTAAGGTGATGTTCTCGTTCAAGGGTTTTGACACATCATTGGTCAAGGTTCTTTTGCGGAAATATCTTGGTTCATATCTTCCTATATTTTCCATTTGTCATTTCATAATCATCTTCTTATCTTTCCATATCATTCACTAATCCGTATTCTGAGTTCATCGAAAAATCGACCTGTTCTTGAGATAAATCGTCCGATTTTTCTATAGAACAACCCAAATTTTATTCCAGTTAAGGACTTTCAATCTAGATCGGGAACTGCGGCTTATCCCCGCATCAGTCTAGATCTTCCCCGCCGATATTGAAGGATAGCTTGGAATTTTTGCAATCAACTTGACAACCTGAAGTTGCTAGAAAAGGTCTCCCAAGGATGATTGGCTTCGGACTGCAGGAATGTCCAAGACTCCAAAATCTATAGGAAGCTAGAAGTTACCAAGCTTTACGGGAATGTGCTCTAGTATGCCAACGGGTAAGGTGGTGGATCGGTCGGCCATATTGTAAGAGCGTTAGATTTGGAGCCTAGGAGCCTTCCTAAGCCATAGTTGAGCTTTACCTTGACCCTGTCAGCCGCCCCAGCGGACCTGGACGGCCGCCCCGGCGGCTAGGCGCCCCTGCGCCTCACAGAACTGCCCCTGCGGCTTTGTGTGGGTCCAACCGCTTTTGTTGACTCTTTGACCCGTGCTTTGCGGAAGGTTTTCTTTATAAGCCTCCCTTTGCTTCTCTGAGAGGGTTTCTTCATCCTCTTCAGCTCCCTTTCCATCCTTACGTTCTTCTTCTTCTTCATCTTCTCTTCTTGATCTTCCCTTGATCTTGTGAGAAGGCTTTGAGAGTTTGTTTGAGGTTTTGAGCTTGGATGATCTTGAGCTTGTTGCTGAGAGTTTGTGATGATATGTTGAGGTTGTGGAAGTGATGTTTGCTCCTGGCTGCAGCTTAGGGTTTGATGTGGTAAGCTCTTCACCTCCATCTTCTTTTCTTTCTTTCTTTTCTCTTCTTTGCTTCTTTCTTTCTTCCTATCTTAGGATCACAAGCTGAGCTTGTGTGGATCCTTTCCTAGCTTTTCTGATGTTCATACATATGTATATGTGTATGTGTGTTGTTGTGGTGTGATGAAGAAGTGAAGAGAGTCGAGAAAGAGATCGAAGAGGAGTCGGGACCAACTCTCTGCACAGTTAGCCGCCCCTGCGCCTGGTGTGTGAGCCGCCCCTGTTCCTTGAGTAAGCCGCCCATGCGCCTCACTGGCTCAGCCTTGTGTTCCTTGCTTTTGTTGGTGCATCCAGGGCATACCTTGTTGGTATGTTCCTTCCTTTCCTTTGGCCTTGGCTTAGATGTTGGCTAGGCTAGCTTTGTTAGGATGAGTGGTATGATAGAGATGTGCCTTAGGCACTCGTGTTTATGTTGAGGTTATGCCTTAGGAATTTTGTGAGCATGTTATGATCTTGAGGTTTAGTTTGAGGTTGTAGGTTGGTTATGGTTTTGGAGACGAGTCTCCTAACCCTTGCAGTATGTGATGTTGTGTGTCTTGCTATTGCAGGCGTTGATTACTTCCCCAAGGGGAAGCTGTGACATGATATTGGATACGAGTGTTACAAGTAAGTCCATAGGACTTACTTAGCGTTCAATTGTGGGTTTGTGTGATTGTGATGGTTGTGTGTGTTCATATGATTGTGCATTTATAACCTAAACCGGACTAGGATGACCATTTATTACTTTAAATGGCCCAAGTGTATTATACGGGTAGCGACCACTTGCCTCCGCCTACGGGTAGGAGGAGGTGCCCTGAAGATGATCTCACAGGAGGGGACGAGTGATGATCACCCCAATGCAAAAATCTTGTGTTATGTTGGATGGGTCGAGGTTCTTGAGGCTTCTCGTGTAGCAAAAGAAGTTGAATTAGTAATGGAATAACGTAAATGAAAGATAATAAATGAATGTGTGTGGCATTGCATGTATGAGATGTTGATGTGTGTTTATCCTATTACCTTCATACTTATTCATTTTTGTAGCTAACGGTGTATACCATGTTGTAGATGACCTGCAGGTTAGGAAGACTACATAATGAGCCAGATGTGGTGACCAGCCGAGGACTTCTGTACATTAGGATGCGTGAGATATGAGATCTTTTATAATAGATGTTTATGGTTGATGTTTTGTACTCGGCTTTGTGTTTGTAAAACTTTTTGAATGTATCGTATACAGTTTTATGTATTTGGTTTTAATCTACCTGTGCCTTGTTGTAAGATCCAGTGAACTTGTTGTCAGGCTAGGGTCAGGATCCATCGTGAGATCCTAGCCCAATGTGACACTCCGAGTCCCGTGGATTCGGGGTGTTACAGAGTTGGTATCAGAGCCTTAGGTTGACAACAATGACACTTGCTAGCTGCAATAAAGGTAGAGTGGATAAATAAACAGAACCCACTTGGGGTCTGACTTTTTAAAGGTTTTGGTTTTAAAGCGAGTACAGATGTTTTGGGATAGTATGTAAAGAAGCCGTCACCCACCTGAGGATCTCGACAGTATAAATATATATATATATATATATATGTATATCTTTTATGTGCTGATGTGTATGCATGTACTATTAAGTATTATATATATATATATATCTAAATATATGGCCTATATAGAGCCTTATACGTTAGGTGTGCATACCCCGTAGATGGCTCGGACTAGAGCTACTGCTGCTGTAGGCACAGGTAGAGGTAGACCACCTCTCCCTCCAGGTGGGATAGGATAGGGACCAGCTCCCGTTGTAGATCCACCCGTGGTGGAGGAGGCTTCTGAGGAGGTTGTTTAGAGTGTAGTTCCAGCTACGAGGAGTGGTGGGTCCAAGAGACATCAGACCCATCCAGCCCAGTCTGATGACTCGTACCGTGTCTCCATGGGTGGACCAAAGTTCAGAGGGTACCTCAAGCATTTTGAGGAGGCCATTAGAGAAGGCTGACGAGCCCCAGATTTACCAGGGCAAGAAGGATCATCTGAGAGATCCCATGGAGCTACTCAGGTGCCAGCTATGCCGGCACGTGCTGCTGAAGTTGCTCGAGCTGTAGAGGAGACCATAGAGCCTCGACCAGATGCCTGGTTGAAGGCATTTCATCAGCAGGAAGTACCACACTTCTCAGGGGAGATAGGCTTAGAGACTGAGGTGTGGATTGGGCATGTAGACTCAGCTCTAGAGTCTATTCGATGCCTTGAGGACAGACGGATAAAGCTAGTACAGTCTCTATTCCGTGACCAGGCACACCAGTGGTGGAGGACAGTGAGAACATGAGCTAACAGCTATCAGTAGATGAGGACCTTGCTGAGGGAGTAGTTCTGCCTTGCCTCACTGAGGAGGATGAAGCTGCAGGACTTCCTGGAGGCGGGCTTTGAGGACGTACCAATTACAGATGCTATTCGCCGCTTCCAGACTGAGTTTGTACTGTTGGGTCCAGCTGCACCATCTGAGGACCAGCATGTGTATCTGTTCTCCCATCGTCTGAGGGAGAGTACATGTTCATATATGGCAGGATTCCACTGTGATTTAGTTACAAATTATCAGGATCGGGCCTCTGCCTATGACAGGGAGAGAGCTAGCCAGAGGAGGACTTCTCAGAGAGGACGGTTTGAGAAGAGACAACGCACAGCACAGACTGGTGCAGGAGCATCTGGATACGGGCGAGGTCAGACTCAGGGCCGCTCGAGTGTTCCAGTGTCTGCACAGACTACTGATAGGGGCCGACAGTGTTACAACTGCGGGGCCTATGGGCATATGAGGGTTGATTGCCCGAGAGCACCGCTGACTTGCTTCTCATGTGGGAAGCCAGGACATAGAGCTACGTTTTGCCGTCAGGGGAAGGTGTCATCACAATAGGGTTCTTCCCTTGCAGGTGCAGCAGGAGGTGGATAGAGACCGCCTCAGCATCAGACACAGGGACAATAGAGAGTCCCAGACACACCTGCTACTCAAGGGTCAATGCCAGGACCGAGTAGAGGTAGAGGTAGAGAGGCTGGTACCAGTGATGCCCGAGGAGCTCGAGGCAGAGTTTTTGAGTTGAGGAGTGATGAGGAGCCGCTAGCACCAGCTGCTACAGCTGGTGCTACGCATTCTTTAATTTCTGCTGCTAGTGTTGAGCGTTTGAGTTTGTCGACCATAGAGGGGACACCCTTTACTATAGGGTTACCCGATGGTAGTAGGGTCAGAGGTACCCAAGAGATACGTAGTTGTCCCCTACGCTTAGGGACTCGTGTGTTACTTGTTGACTTCTTAGTCATGCCTCTGATGCATGAAGAAGTCATATTAGGTATGGATTGGATGCGTAGACACCGTGCGGTGTTAGATGTGGGTAAGAGAACTGTTACAGTCCCTACCGACATAGTTCCGATAGAGGTCTTCCGGGGTTGGGACCTTGGGAAGACGGGATCTATTATCAGTGTCGTACGAGCAGCTAGGCTGATAGCACATGGATGTGATGCTTTCTGGTGCTATGCCATGAAGGATTGAGAGAGCCCAGCTTTGGAGGACATACTGGTGGTTTGTGAGTTTACAAACGTGTTTGTAGAGCCGTCTAGCTTACCACCTCAGAGGAGTGTAGACTTTGGCATTGATTTGGAGCCTGGCACGAGACCCATCTCGAAGGCCCCATATCGTATGGCACCTGTCGAGATGTTGGAGCTGAAGAAGCAACTTGAGGAGTTGGTTAAGAAGGGCTTCATACGCCCTAGTGTATCACCATGGGGTGCACCTGTCCTCTTCGTGCGGAAGAAGGACGGATCGTTGAGATTGTGTATAGATTACTAAGAGCTGAACAAGGTGACCATCAAGAACATGTATCCACTACCTCGTATTGATGATCTACTTGATCAGCTTCAAGGAGCGACAGTCTTCTCCCGGATTGACTTACGTTCAAGATATCACCAGTTGAGGGTGAGAGAGTAGGACGTAGATAGGACAGCATTTCGTACCCGTTATGGACACTACGAGTTTGTAGTGATGCCATTTGGGCTTACGAATGCCCCAACAGTCTTCATGGAGTTGGTGAACAGTATCTTCACCGACTTCTTGGAATAGTTTGTGGTGGTCTTCATTGATGACAATATGGTATACTCTCGTAGCAGAGTGGAGCATGTTGGACATTTGAGGACAGTTTTGCAGATTTTGAAGGATATAGAGTTGTATGCCAAGCTCTCTAAGTGCGAGTTCTGGATGTCTGAGGTTGCTTTTCTTGGACATATCGTCTCCGCCGACGGGATTATGGTAGATCCGGCAAAGATCGAGTTTTGTTGTATGGACGACACCAACTAACGTCAAGGAAGCGCGTAGTTTTCTTGGCCTAGCCGGTTATTACAAACGCTTTGTGGAGGGATTTTCTGTGATTCCCCGTCCACTGACGAGTCTTCTGAGGAAGACTTCCAGATTTTTATGGACCGACTAGTGTGCTCAGAGTTTTGAGGAGTTGAAGAGGCGTTTGACTTCTGCTCCTGTCTTGGCACAACCAGAGGGTTCTGATGATTTTGTGGTTTACAGTGATGCATCCAAGCTAGGCTTGGGATGTTGTTGATGCAGCGAGGCAGAGTGATCGCTTATGCGTCTCGACAATTGAAGACGTATGGTGAGAACTACCCGACTCATGATTTGGAGTTGGCAGCGGTAGTTCATGCTTTGAAGATCTGAAGATATTACCTGTATGGTGCGACATGTCAGATCTTCACAGACCATAAGAGTCTGAAGTACATTTTTACGCAGCGGGAATTGAATAATCGCTAGCGTCGGTGGCTTGAGTTGATCAAGGACTTTCACCTTGTGATTTTGTATCATCTTGGCAAGGCGAATGCGGTAATTGACGTCTTGAGCAAGAAGACGCCTCGAGAGAAGGCGATTTCCAGACTGATTGTACAGCCTCAGCTTCAGAGGGATCTAGCCTGGCTAGAGATGGACATTCAATTTCCTGATGAGGATGCCCAGTTGTTTGCTTTAGAGGTTCTACCTGGTCTGTTGGATGAGATCCAACAGAAACAGGGGACCTTTCCGACCCTAACGAGGATTAGAGAGAGGATGTCTCATGGTAAGTCACCATAGTTTTCCATTGGAGCTGATGGAGTGATGAGCCGACATGATCGTATCTGTGTACCTACTGATGCAGAGTTGAGACAGAGGATCTTATAGGAGGCTCACTGTACACCTTACTCTGTACATCCAGGTGCGAGTAAGATGTACCATGATGTGAGACGTTCATATTGGTGGGGAGGGCTGAAGCCCAATGTAGCCAGATTCGTGGCTTAGTGTGCGACCTGTTAGCAGGTCAAGATAGAGCATTTCAGACCTGGAGGTGAGCTCCATCCACTGCCAGTACCACAGTGGAAGTGGGAGGACGTCTCCATGGATTTTGTGACCGGACTGAGGACCAGTCGGAGCTTTGGTTCTATTTGGGTGATTGTTGACAGACTGACGAAGACGGCACGTTTCATTCCTATCAGAGAGACGTGGCCAGTGAGTAGATTGGCTGAGGAGTACACTAGGCAGATAGTGAGACTCCATGGGGTACCGAGGACGATTGTTTCTAATCGAGATGGACGGTTTGCTTCAAGATTTTGGCAGCAAATTCAGACTGCTTTGGGGATGAGTCTACACTTTACGACTGCGTTCCACCCACAGACAGACGGTCAGTCAGAGAGGACCATCCAGACCTTAGAGGACATACTGCGAGCTTGTGTGTTGGATTGGAGTCAGGGATGGTTTGATTACCTCCCACTCGTTAAGTTCTCATACAACAACATCTGGCATACATCTATTGGGATGGCTCATTATGAGGCACTGTATGGACGTAGGTCCCGGACACCTTTATGTTGGGATGAACCTAGCAGTATGAGTTGGATAACGCTAGAGCAGATTAAGGATGATTTGGCTCAAGTAGCGCTGATCAGAGAGAGGATGCTAGCTGCATAGAGTCACCAGAAGTCGTATGCAGATAGGAGGCGTCAACCTCTAGAGTTCAGGGTAGGAGCTCATGTCTAGTTGAGAGTATCTCCGACGCGAGGCGTCAAACGTTTTGGCATAAACGGGAAGTTGAGTCCCCGATATGTCTGTCCTTTTGAGATACTAGATAGAGTCGGGAGGGCAGCCTACAAATTAGCATTGCCTCCGAGGTTAGAAGGTGTTCATCCTGTATTTTATGTGTCTCAGCTGAGTGAGTACATACCAGATCCGAGGCACATTGTGAGTTATGATGATATGGTGGTTGAGCCGGACCACACGTTTGCAGAGCACCCTATTGCAGTCCTAGAGCGAGGCATGAGACGCCTGCGTTCGAAGGACATTCCTATGATGAGGATACAGTGGTCTAGACGAGGAACTAATGAGGCTACATGGGTGATTGAGGATAGTATCCAGAGGAACTATCCAAAGTTCTATGCTGAGTTAGAGGCCTCAGTAGGATCCACGAGTGGATCTTAGTGCCATCTTGGTGAGTGTATGTTATGCTATGTGTTTATGTGATATGTTGTGCTTTTCGTGCTAGCTGTGTGTGCATATGATCTGTTATATCTTATTTGCTAGCGCGAGATAGGTATAGCTAGAGATGTTTCTTTCCTCCATGTTATGGTGTGTGTTAGGAATAGCTGGAGATGGTTCTTTCCTCCATGCTATCGTTGATGGACATAGTGTGAGTGGAGACGGTTTTCCTCCACATAGTTGTGTTACATGTACGTTTTGGTTGGAGACGGTTTTCCTTCATGCCAATGTGATGTGGTTAGTGTTTGGCTAGAGATGATCTTCCTCTAGGTCTTGTTGAGAGTTGATGATAGTACTCAAGAGTTATACCTCGGCTTATGGGTAGGAGGAGGTGCCCTGAAGATGATCTCACAGGAGGGGACGAGTGATGATCACCCCCATGCAAAACTCTTGTGTTACGTTGGATGGGACAAGGTTCTTGAGGCTCCTCGTGTTACAAAAGAAGTTGAATTAGTAATGGAATAACGTAATGAAAGATAATAAATGAATGTGTGTGGCATTGCATGTATGAGATGTTGATGTGTGTTTGTTCTATTTCCTTCATGCTTATCTATTGTTGTAGGTAACGGTGTATACTGTGTTGTATATGATCTGCAGGTTAGGAAGACTGCAGAGTGAGCCAGATGGTGTGACCAGCCGAGGACTTCTGTACATTAGGATGCGTGGGATGGGATCTTTTGTATTGGATGTTTATGTTTGATGTTTTGTACTCGGCTTAGTGTTTGTATACACTTTTTATGTATCTTATACAGCTTTTATGTATTTGGTTTTAATCTACCTGTGCCTTGTTGTAAGATTCAGTGAACTTGTTGTCAGGCTAGGGTCAGGATCCATTGTGAGATTCTAGCCCAATGTGATACTCCGAGTCCCGTGGATTCGGGGTGTTACACATATGGAGTCTTATTTTCACCGGTCTAGGTTCTCCTAAACCCATTTTCTCACATAGTTCAAGCGGGATGACGCTCACGCTTGCTCCTAGATCACAAAGTGTGTTGTACACGCCTTCTCCAATCCCAAGGGGAACGCAAAACGAACTCGGATCTCTCAGCTTGGGTGGCATCCTCTCCTTTATAGTTTTGATGAGTTCGGATGACTCGGAAGTCATCTTAACTTTACCAAAATCATCTAGCTTCCTCTTGTTGAAGAGGATTTACTTCAAGAATTTTCCACAGGATGACATACCTAAAATTGCATCAATAAAAGGTATGTTAATATGCAGTTTTCTCATTAGTTCAATGAACTTACCAAAGTGTTTATCAAGATGTGCTTTTGCTCTTTTTTGTGGAAAAGGGAGCGGAGGTTTGTAGGCCGGAGGAGGAACATAAGCGGGAACCTTCTCCCCTGCTTTCTCAGCTGGAACCTCAACTTTTATGGGTTGCTCGCCCTTTTCTTTCTCTTTTGGTGCAGGATCGGAGGTTTTCACGCCGTTCCTCGTAGTGATCGACATCACTCGCCCTTTCGGGTTATCTTCAGTTTTTCCGGGAATTCTTCCTTGATCTATAGGAGCTTGCTAAACACTTGATTTTCCAAGGCTTTTTGTGCCTTAGAAGTTGAAGTGACATGGCTCTCTAACCCTTGCAACTTCCCCATCAATGTTTCTATTATTGCGTCAAACTTGTCTTTCGCCGGCTGACTTGAACTTGAAGAAGCTTGTCCTTGACTTTTCAAAGGAATAGAAGAAGAAGGATGAGGAGTTTGTTGATTGGATCTCCAATAGTTGTTAGAATTCCAGTTGTTGTTTTTTCAATTGTTGTTCCTATTCCCTTGTTGGTTTCCTCTTCCAACATAGCCAGCATCTTGCTCCTTGGGCTACTTCATGATAACACGATTTATGACTTAGGTTTAGGTACTCATTTAGATAGTTTTTCCGCTCATTCATGCATGGTTTAAGCACTAGTTCACGACGTTTGCACTCAATTCATGTATTTTGTCGAGATAGATGTCTACACGGACTTTTGCATGCTTTGTAGGTATTTTGGGAGATTTATGAGCTTAATTGATACATTCGAGGATCGTTCCTCGAGATGACACACCTTCGGACTCATTGGGATGCAAGCTAGGGGCTAAAGAGGACACTTGGGACCTTGTTGATGCATGACATGCACCAAATCGTTACTTATTGATCCAAAACAAGCTGAGGCACCAAAACCACGGCCACTGGGACTTCCACGGGCGTGGAAATGGGCCGTGGTTTTTGCCAGACAGTTGTGACAGCTGTCCCACGATCTTCATGGCCGACTCTTGCAAATTTGGAGGATAAAAGGTGGTCCTGCAAGGCTGTTAGACAAGACCCCTCACTCCCATTCTCTCCTACACTCTCAACAACAATATTCTCTCATTGGAAGATAAGATTGGAGCTTCCATTGGAGAAGAAGGAAGTCTTCCATTGGAGAAGAAGAAGAAGCACACTAGTTCATAGTTCCATAGTCTTTTTGAGTGATTTTGAGTGAAACGTTTTGCAAGGTTTTGTAAGAATCGATTGAACCTTCTTTTGAAGGGTTGTAAGTCCTTCTTGAAACTTGATTTAGCTTATTTTACTTGTTTCATTTGCTTAATCCATCTTTCATTTCATCTTCTTACCATGGATTCTATGATTTTGTGCTTGTTGAGTTTGATTGTTAAGATGCATGTTGTAGGCTAAATAGATGCGATTCTAGGGTAACGAAAAGATGGTTATGGCTTGGACTATGATAGAATGGACTTAGATGTACCTTTGGATGAATTGTTTGCTTGAACCTAGCCTCTGTTGTAAACCACGGTTTGTTCTATACATTCCACGGCCGTGGTTCTTGATGAACAACCCGTGATTTTGACTGGCTTGCTTGTTTTGATGAATCTAAGTGTTATGGTGTTAGATTGTTGAAATCCTAGTGTTAGTTGAGCTAAATCTATCCTAGGGTGACCTAGTGTTAGCAACTAAGAGTTAGAAGAGACCTACCCGGTGATTCTTGCTCTTAGATACCGAAGATGACGAACTCTAGGTAGTAGTGAGCCTCACAAGCCGCTATTGGACTGAGTGTGCTAGGATAGGTGTTTAGGACTTGCCTTCCCGAAACTTACCCGGTAAGGAGAGGTTGTATCCTTAGAATACCATCCGGTTTGTGTAGAATTCCTTTCCTTAGGCTCTTTGAGACTTACCCGGTGATGAGACCTTAGGAACGGACTAATGGACCATGAGACCTACCCGGTGATTGATCTCAATCTAGAAACGCTCACTCCCAACATACTATAGTTGATCCAAGGAATGATTAGATAGCTTGAGTCCTATACCATAACCAGAATTTCCGACCCCTAGAATCCGTTTTTCTCCCTATGATTACATATTTCGTATTTGCTTGTTTACTTGTAGTGTTAGCTTAGTTGATTGTTGATTTCGCATGATTTGTGATCTTTGATTGATCACCTAAAAACCAAACAAAAAACATTGAGATTTTCATTTCTTTATTCCTTTCTCTTTTCTTAGCCTAGATCTTCACTATCCTTAGTCATTAATCGATTCAATCTCACCTCAGTCTTTGTGTTCGACCTCGGAATACTATCCCTACTACAAAACATCCCGTACACTGCGGGTTCGCTAGGAGCTAGGAGAAATATAACGAGTTATAAATTTAAGGCTTTTTGCGTATACCATTCCTAGACGTAACAAGTTTTTGGCGCCGTTACCGGGGATTAGGTTAAGATTAAGTCATTGTTTGTGATTGTTTATAGTGTAGGTCTTTCTTGTTGCTTTTGATCTCCTTTGGTTTGTGTCTTTACTTTTCAGGACATCTCTCACTCTTTAGGTGCATGCGAAGATCTCATGGCAAGGATTTAGCTCCATTCGATCCCAAACCGGAGAAAACCCTTAGATCTAGATCCAAGAGCATTCGAAAGGGAAAAGAGATGGCCAAAAGAGATCTCCAACCTGAGTTGGATGAAGCTTTAGAGAAAATTAGGCTAAGGGATGAAGCCTTGGAGAATGAAAGGAGACTTGCCAATGAGAGGCAAGAAGCAACTAGGAGGGAGATTGAAGAGATTAGGCAAGCTCTTGTGCAAAGAGAGCTTAATCGTCAACAACCTCCACCTCCACCACAACCGCAGCCGGCGGTTAATATTCGGGTTGTGCCCATTGCTATTAAAGAACCACAAACGTTAGGGCAACGTATGGATCCGGCACAAAGAGCACACCGTCCGGGTGTGAACTTAGGAGATCCCTCAGCCCATGATTACGAGCTCCGCCCTCAAGTTCTACAAATGATCCGGCATAATCAATTTGGAGGGATGGAAGGAGAGTCTCCTCATCAACACTTGATGAACTATGAGATCTTGATGGAGACTCTAAGACCGCCTAGATTGGAGAACAACAACCATAAGCTTAGGGCTTTCTCCTTCTCACTTAAGGATAAAGCCTTGGCTTGGTATCAATCTATTCCACAAGGGCGAGTGAGTACTTGGGAGGAAATGACAACCGAGTTTTTGACAAAGTTCTTCCCACCTTCCAAGACTACCGAGTTAAGAGGGAAGATCAATGCCTTCGTGATGAAGGATAGAGAAAGCTTATTCAAGTCTTGGGAGAGGTTCAAAGACCTTCTCCTAGATTGTCCGCACCATGGTATACCGAAAATTGAGCTATTGGAGATCTACTTCAAGGGACTTGATGAAGATAGCCAATTCAAGCTTCAATCTCTTTCCGGTGGGACTTTTATGGAAAAGAATATAGATGAAGCTTGGGAGTTTGTAGAGAAACAAGCTTTAGTGATTGAGAAGTACTCCCATAAGAAGAGTGATGGGAGGAAAGCGGGAGCATACGAGGTGAGTGAAGTCACCATGAGCAACTTCAAGCTTGATGCAATCAACAACGAGCTAAAGTCTTTGAGGGAGTTGTGTGCTACAACTTTGAAGAATCAAGCAAGCCCTCAAGTGCAAGTGAAAACAAACTTGTCTTCCAAGGAGGAAGATGTGAACTACATGAGAAGGGGCAATTACAACAACTATCAAGGCCCAAGAAACTTCAACAACAACCGGCAATTCAACAATTACCGGCCTAACCACAACCATCCCGGGTTTTCCTATATTAACCCGGATGGAGCCTTGAACTCTCCCGCTTCCACAAGCGCAGCTCCACCACCAAAGGCTTCACAAGAACCTCCACCCGGATTTACTCAACCTCCATAGGATAGAACCGAGATGATGTTTGAGCAATTGCTTGGAAGGTTGAGTGGTCTTGAGAGCACGGTGACTTCCATTTCTAAGGCTCAAAAGGTTTTGGAAGCACAAGTGTTCCAAAAGGTGGGTGAAGCTCATAGAGATCCGGGAAAGCTTCCCGGAAGAACCGAAGACAACCCAAGAGGCCAAGTGTTGGCCATAACAACAAGGAGCGGGTTGAGCATGAAGGATCCCTTACCTAAGGGAAGTGACAAGGGGGAGCAAGTAGTGGTTGAGGAAGAGACCTTGCAAGCAGATGGAGGAAAGGGCAAGGAAGATGAGCCAACATATGTGGCACCGCCTCCATACAAGCCACCACTACCGTTCCCACAATCACGAGCAAGAGCTCGCTTGGACAAACACTTTGGTAAATTCCTTGAACTTATGTCTAAATTGCATATTAACATTCCGTTCATGGATGCTATTCTAGGTATGCCGGCATATGGCAAGTTTTTGAAGGAAATACTCTCCAACAAGAGGAAGTTGGAGGAGTATGGGGAAGTGAGGATGACGAAGAGGTCCTCGGAATTTATCCAAACCATGAAGGAGGAGATGCCTCCTAAGCTAAGAGATCCGGGATCCTTTTGCGTGTCAATTGGAGTGGGAGAAGTGAAGTATGAAGCCCTATGTGATCTTGGGGCAAGTGTAAGCATCATACCGCTTGCACTTTGTAACAAGGTTGGGATAGGAGAGACAAATCCGGTCAAGATGACCCTTTACATGGCGGACCGTTCGATAACTCACCCCGTTGGAATTTTGGAGGACATACCGGTGCAACTCGGGAAGTTCTATGTGCCAATAGACTTCGTTGTTTTGGACATCCCGGCAGACTATCCGGTTCCCATCATCTTAGGGAGACCTTTCTTAGCTACATCCGGATGCTTGGTGGATTGTAAAAATGGGATTCTCTCCTTCAACATTGGAGAAGAGAATATTAAGTTCAAGCTGTTCACAATAATGAAAGGGTCAGCCCTTGGTGAAGATGTGTTCAACATTGTCGAGCAAGAGGAGTCTAGAGAAGTTGTGAGCTTGATCTTGATCAAGGACCCCTTGGATAAGGTTCTTAGCTTAAGTTTGATGGAGGAAGGAGTGGAGGAGGCCTGCAATGAAGAAATCAAGGCTTTGGAAGCATTAGAAAAGGAGACAAGAGCTGAATTTGAAGTCCACGAAAGTGTGCTGAATTCCTGTAGGAACCACGGCCTGGGACCAAGAACTACGCCCGTGGTTTCTCCCGTGGAACTCTCTGGAGTGCTCCGAAGTGATAGCTTTGCAAGTTCCACGGCCGTGGTTGTGCCAGAGCCCGTAATTTTGCCCGTGGTTTCTCCAGAAACTGCCTTAGTTAATGATCAAGCTTCAAGGAGCTTTGGGGAGTCTTCCATGGCTTTGGATTCATCTCAACCAACATTATATGGATCGTCTCCACTTGATAAATGTCCTCCTAAACTTGAACTCAAACCCCTCCCCTCTCATTTGAAGTATGCTTTTCTTGGTGAGAATTCTACATATCCGGTTATTGTGAATGCATACTTAAATGATGATGAACTTGCTAGATTGTTGCATGAGTTGAGATTGCATAGGAAAGCCATTGGCTATACCATTGATGATTTAGTTGGCATTAAACCTTCTTTGTGCATGCATAAGATCTTAATGGAAGATAATCATAAACCTTCAATTGAACCTCAAAGAAGACTAAACCCTATCATGAAAGAAGTAGTAAAGAAAGAGATCCTTAAATTGCTAGATGTGGGAATCATTTTGCCGATTTCGGATAGTAAATGGGTTAGTCCCGTGCATGTGGTTCCTAAGAAGGGTGGGATGACCGTAGTAACTAATGAGAATAATGAACTAATCCCAACTAGAACGGTTACGGGATGGAGGATGTGTATAGACTATAGGAAACTAAATGTGGCCTCTAGGAAAGATCACTTCCCTCTTCCTTTCATTGACCAAATGCTAGAGAGATTAGCTCAACATTCTCACTTTTGCTATTTAGATGGTTATAGTGGATTCTTCCAAATCCCTATTCACCCCGATGATCAAGAGAAAACCACATTTACATGTCCTTGGGGTACATTTGCATATAGAAGAATGCCATTTGGGTTGTGTAATGCACCCGCCACCTTTAAAAGGTGTATGATGGCCATCTTTTCTGAGTATATTGAAAATATCATGGAAGTGTTTATGGATGATTTATCTGTTTATGGATCTTCCTTTGATGATTGTTTAGCTAATTTGTCTCTAGTGCTAAAAAGATATGAGGAGACTAATCTAGTCTTAAATTGGGAGAAATGCCACTTCATGGTGAGTGAAGGTATTGTGTTGGGACACTTGGTGTCCAACCGTGGCATTGAGGTTGATAGAGCTAAGATAGAAACCATAGAGAAGTTGCCACCACCTACCTCGGTGAAGGGGGTAAGGAGTTTTCTAGGGCATGCCGGTTTTTACCGGAGATTCATTAAAGATTTCTCTAAGATTTCTAAGCCTCTTACTAACCTACTAATGAAAGATGTTGAGTTTGTTTTCTCCAAGGATTGCCTTGAAGCTTTTTGTAGGTTGAAGAATGCTTTGATCTCCGCACCTATCATGTAACCTCCGGATTGGAGTTTACCGTTTGAGATCATGTGTGACGCGAGTGATGTAGCCGTTGGGGCTGTTTTGGGGCAAAGGAAAGATGGGCGCACACATGCCATTTATTATGCTAGCAAGACGCTAGATGATGCCCAACTCAATTATGCTACTACCGAGAAGGAGTTACTAGCGGTTGTGTACGCATTTGAGAAGTTCCGCTCGTATCTTGTTGGAGCAAAGGTCATTGTGTATACGGATCATGCTGCGATCCGTTATCTCCTTACAAAGAAGGATGCCAAGCCTCGGTTGATTCGGTGGATCCTTCTTCTTCAAGAGTTTGATTTGGAAATCCGGGACAAGAAGGGGTCCGAAAATTCTGTGGCGGACCATCTTAGTAGACTACCTCCATTGGAGCTTGAGAGAGATGACATCCCGATTGATGACTCATTCCGGGATGAGCAATTGCAAATGGTGGAGGAGTGCTTGTTCCAAATGTCAAGGGGTAATGAGCCATGGTATGCCGACATTGTGAACTACCTTGTGTGTGAGGAGGTGCCACCCGGTTTATCCTATGCCCAAAGGAAGAAATTCTTCAAGGATGTGAGGCATTACTATTGGAGTGAACCGCTTTTGTTCAAAAGAGGGCCGGATGGAGTCTTTAGGAAATGCATACCGGAGGAAGAGGTGAAGAGTGTGATCCGGCATTGTCACTCCTTGCCATGTGGAGGTCATGCTAGCTCACACAAGACATGTGCTAAGGTGTTGCAATCGGGTTTCTTTTGGCCAAGTTTATTCAAGGATGTGCAGAATTTTGTGGTAGCTTGTGATGCTTGCCAAAGGACGGGCAACATATCAAGGAGGAATGAGATGCCCTTGAACAACATACAAGAAGTTGAGATATTCGATGTTTGGGGTATGGACTTCATGGGACCATTCCCCTCTTCTTGTGGCAACCTCTACATCCTATTGGCGGTAGACTATGTTTCGAGATGGGTAGAGGCAATCGCCTCTCATACAAATGATGCCAAGGTTGTGGTGCGGTTCTTCAACCGAGTGATCTTCCCTAGGTTTGGAACACCAAGGGTGATCATAAGTGATGGAGGGAAGCACTTCACCAATAGGAACTTCGGGACACTTTTGGCTAAGTATGGGGTGACTCATAAGGTGGCAACACCTTACCATCCCCAAACTAGTGGCCAAGTGGAGATCTCCAACCGGGAGATAAAGGGAATTCTTGAGAAGACGGTTTCTAGGACGAGAAAGGATTGGGCTATAAAGCTCGATGATGCCTTGTGGGCTTATAGAACCGCTTTCAAGACACCGATTGGCACCACTCTCTACAAGCTAGTTTATGGAAAGTTTTGCCATCTTCCGGTAGAGATGGAGCATAGAGCGTATTGGGCTATAAGGTGGTTGAATTTTGACCTCAAGGAGGCCGGAGAGAAGAGGTTGCTTGATATGAACGCTCTTGAGGAGATCCGGTTGGATGCCTATGAAAACGCCCGGATTTACAAAGAAAGGACCAAACGTTGGCATGATAAGCGTCTCATACCGAAAGAGTTGAGTGAAGGCGACCTTGTCCTTCTCTTCAACTCAAGGCTGCGGCTCTTCCCCGGAAAACTAAAGTCAAGATGGACGGGTCCTTATGTGGTGAAGAAGATCTTCCCCCATGGAGCGGTTGAGATAGGAGGGGAGCATTATGGAGATTTTAAGGTGAATGGGCATCGGTTGAAGAAGTATATCCCGGGAGCTCCGGTGGATATGATTGCCCCACTTTACCTAGAGTGAGACGCCCCCGAGTTTGGTCAAGCTAATGACCTTAAAGAAGCGCTTGATGGGAGGCAACCCATTGGTAGACATCTTTCCCTTTTCCGTTTTTGTTTTTGTTTTGATTTTTCTGTTTTTGTGTGTTTGGTGTGCTTTGTGTGTGTGCTAGAGTCTTGGTAGCATGGAAGCCTTGCATGGCATGGGGATGATGATGAGTCCCTCATCAATTGTGGGTGGAGCGGACGCGGGACTTGGACGGCTAGCGGCGCCTAGTGCGGATCCCGACGCCATAACGAACACTTTGAGCTATCTACCATTGTTGATAGGACCATCCAACATCACTCCACTTAAGTGATCCCAAATACCAAAGCAAACCATTTTTACATTGTGAGAACCCTCTTTCACTCTTCTTTACTTCATTTACACATTGGGGACAATGTGTTTCTAAGTATGGGGTGGAGTTTGCATGATTAGCATCTAGGATAGTTTAATATTGTCACATGTTTCATTATGTCTTGCATTGTACATACATATTTCGAAAAATCCAAAAAAAATCAGAAAATTTAAAAAATTTTAGTGCTTCTAAGCTTGGGAATGACCCTTATGATGAAATTGTTGTGTGGATTGGCTATGGATGGCCTTATGTGTTGAATAGATGAATGCATATGTGGACTTGAAGTACTTATCTTGAATTCCATGAATGGATTGTGATCATGATGCTTGCCTTGATTGGATTGGGGATTGAAAGTCGAAATTACATGCTAGTTCTTGCACATCATCTAGGAATGATTAAGGCAATTCATCTTTCTCTACTTCTCATCTTGATCATGTGGTTTGAGCACCTCAATGGATACAAAATTTGACCTCTTTTGACCCATCCGGGAATAGGAGCATGTTAGTGTGTTGAGTGTATGAAAAGCAAGTGTGGGGTGAAGTTGTTGATGAAAGAATGTTATGAATGAAGTGCTGAATTTGTTGTGAAAGTGTAGACAAAAATATAGGTTTGGGGACGTTGGTTTAAATGACGAGTAACTCGGCACCATTCACATAATCGGGTGTTTGTGCCTTGCCAAAGTCAAATAAACCGATAGTCCTAACGAGCTTTGGTATGTGTGCCCGGTGTGGATGCACCTCGAAAAATAAAAAAGCCCGAGGACGGCTAATCACCAAGGTTTCGGCTTTTGTACACCAATGCCATTGTCTCAAAAATAAGTGAAAGAAAAAGAAAAGAAAAAAAAGAAAAAAATGGAGAAAATATACACTTGTGGGAAGTTGATAAAAATGTGAAGTTGTGAAGTTAGTTCCATTCCCGGATTAGCATCACATAGCCTAGAAAAATTCCCACCTAATCACAACGTTTCTTGGCCTTTTATTTCACAAGCCCTTGTGACCTATTTGCATATGTGTAAGACTTAGTAATCTAGATTGAATATGCTCATGATCATCTTGACTTCTTCATTTTTACATTCCATGCATGCCTTCGAGTTAAGTATAATTGTCTTTCCATGCCTTCACTTATTTGACACATGATTGCTTGTCCATTGCCATGAACATGACTATGAAGGTGATCCAATATTAGAAGCACAACTCCAAAAAGATTTTGTTGTTTTTCTGCATGCATAAATCATGTCATCTCTTAGTCTATAGTTGGGACTTGCTCGGGGACGAGCAAACCTCAAGTATGCGGTATTTTTGATAACACGATTTATGACTTAGGTTTAGGTACTCATTTAGATAGTTTTTCCGCTCATTCATGCATGGTTTAAGCACTAGTTCACGACGTTTGCACTCAATTCATGTATTTTGTCGAGATAGACGTTTACACGGACTTTTGCATGCTTTGTAGGTATTTTGGGAGATTTAGGAGCTTAATCGATACATTCGAGGATCGTTCCTCGATATGACACACCTTCGGACTCATTGGGATGCAAGCTAGGGGCTAAGGAGGACACTTGGGACCTTGTTGATGCATGCCATGCACCAAATCGTTACTTATTGATCCAAAACAAGCTGAGGCACCAAAACCACGGCCACTGGGACTTCCACGGGCGTGGAAATGGGCCGTGGTTTTTGCCAGACAGTTGTGACAGCTGTCCCACGATCTTCATGGCCGACTCTTGCAAATTTGGAGGATAAAAGGTGGTCCTGCAAGGCTGTTAGACAAGACCCCTCACTCCCATTCTCTCCTACACTCTCAACAACAATATTCTCTCATTGGAAGATAAGATTGGAGCTTCCATTGGAGAAGAAGGAAGGCTTCCATTGGAGAAGAAGAAGAAGCACACTAGTTCATAGTTCCATAGTCTTTTTGAGTGATTTTGAGTGAAACGTTTTGCAAGGTTTTGTAAGAATCGATTGAACCTTCTTTTGAAGGGTTGTAAGTCCTTTTTGAACCTTGATTTAGCTTATTTTACTTGTTTCATTTGCTTAATCCATCTTTCATTTCATCTTCTTACCATGGATTCTATGATTTTATGCTTGTTGAGTTTGATTGTTAAGATGCATGTTGTAGGCTAAATAGATGCGATTCTGGGGTAAGGAAAAGATGGTTATGGCTTGGACTATGATAGAATGGACTTAGATGTACCTTTGGATGAATTGTTTGCTCGAACCTAGCCTCTGTTGTAAACCACGGTTTGTTCTATACATTCCACGGCCGTGGTTCTTGATGAACAACCCGTGATTCTGACTGACTTACTTGTTTTGATGAATCTAAGTGCTATGGTGTTAGATTGTGGAAATCCTAGTGTTAGTTGAGCTAAATCTATCCTAGGGTGACCTAGTGTTAGCAACTAAGAGTTAGAAGAGACCTACCCGGTGATTCTTGCTCTTAGATACCGAAGATGACGAACTCTAGGTAGTAGTGAGCCTCACAAGCCGCTATTGGACTGAGTGTGCTAGGATAGGTGTTTAGGACTTGCCTTCCCAAGACTTACCTGGTAAGGAGAGGTTGGATCCTTAGAATACCATCCGGTTTGTGTAGAATTCCTAACCTTAGGCTCTTTGAGACTTACCCGGTGATGAGACCTTAGGAACGGACTAGTGGACCATGAGACCTACCCGGTGATTGATCCCAATCTAGAAATGCTCACTCCCAACATACTATAGTTGATCTAAGGAATGATTAGATAGCTTGAGTCATATGCCATAACCGGAATTTCCGACCCCTAGAATCCGTTTTTCTCCCTTTGATTACATATTTCGTATTTGCTTGTTTACTTGTGGTGTTAGCTTAGTTGATTGTTGATTTTGCATGATTTGTGATCTTTGATTGATCACCTAAAAACCAAACCAAAAACATTGAGATTTTCATTTCTTTATTCCTTTCTCTTTTCTTAGCCTAGATCTTCACTATCCTTAGTCATTAATCGATTCAATCTCACCTCAGTCTTTGTGTTCGACCTCGGAATACTATCCCTACTATAAAACGTCCCGTACACTGCGGGTTCGCTAGGAGTTAGGAGAAATATAACGAGTTATAAATTTAAGGCTTTTTGCGTATACCATTCCTAGACGTAACACTTCACATGAACTATCAAAAGATCCTTTAAAGCCTTCATTTCACTATTCAAAGTGTTCACCTCCTAAACACTAGAGGCGGTAAGATCCATCACCGGAGGTTTTGAGTTTTGGCTCCCCGCTTCTGCACCTCTATGTGAGTACTTCTCCATGGTGAGAGTTTGTTTTTCAACAAATTCCCACGCCTCATCTACCGGCTTGTGCATAATAGTTCCACTTGAAAGTGATTGTAGCTTGAATTGTGATTCAGCATCCAACCCCTTAAAGTAGATCACAAGCAAATCAATCTTTAGAATCCCATGATGTGGGCAATCCAATAAGAAAACCTTGAACCTTTCCTATGAGGTGAAAAGACTTTTGCCATTCCTCATCACAAATGCGTTGATCTTAGCTCTAAACTTGCCGTCTTCGATGGTGGAAAGAACTTGGTTAGGAACTCCGCGGTCATCTCCTCCCACGTGTTTACTCTTCCGGCGGGAAGTGATTGATACCCAGCTATTGCTTTATCCTTCAAAGAGAAAAAGAAAGCATGCAGTTTATAGTTATTATTTTCGCACCTTACAGGGCTCAATGTTTACATCAAGATCTCATAGTTCTGAAGATTCTGGTGCGGTGACTCCCTTTCCATCTCTCCGAAGCGACTTTGTTGGATCATAGTGATCACCGGAGGTCTTAACTCAAAGTCACGATCAGCTGGGTCTACCAAATGCACACCCTGAGGGCGGGTTCGTTGGACCGGATCCATACGTTGCCCAAGTGTTTGTGGAATGCCCACAAACGGATCAGCTGGCTCCACTCTTGGTGGAGGTGGTGGTGGCACATAAATTGGTGGTGGTAAGATGTTAACAGGTGTTGGGGGAGGTGGATTTACCACAACTCTAGCATCTTCATTTCTCTCTTGGCGTCCCAATTGTGCTTGTGCTATCATGTCTGCCATACTGGCTCGAAGTCGGTCTTCTAGAGTAGCTTGATCAGCTCTCTCTTTCCTCAAGGCTTCTTCTTGTTGCCTTATCTGATCTCGAGCTACAGCTAATTCAGCTCTAAGATCTTCCATCTCTTTATCGTTGTTAGCGGTCATTTTCTCAGCCTCTCTCAACTTCTTTTTGTAGGTCTTTTACGGTTCAGGATCGTAAGGAACGATTTCTTTACCGGCTCTCATTCTTTGCATAAACCTATGAAAGATCTGCAAGAACACTCAGCAAGAGTAATTAGTAGCAAAGGTAGAAGCTACCAAGCTAGACAGCCGTGCACTGGATTGGTCTTGACCAATTCCCCGACAACGGTGTCAAAAACTTGTTCTTTGGCAAAACTTATTCCGTTGCCGGAACGATAACTTTAAATGTACCTAAGAACACAAATCTACAAGAACACTCAAGCAGAAAGATCAATAGTAAAAGCAAGAACAGTCCCCGGCAACGGCGCCAAAAACTTGTTCGCTCAAACAGGTATGTGCGCAAATAAGCTTTAAAATTATATCCAAGAATAATGTCTAACGATAGCGAACCCGCAGTGTACGGATCAATCGTAGTATGGGCTAATATTTCGGAGTCAATCTCAAGAAATCGGTGAGAACAAAGCAATAAAGGTAATCCAACTTGGGTAGCAAGCAATGCAATGATCACAATAAAAATATAGAAGCAAGAATAATGAGAATGCAGATTCTAAAGATCTAAATATCCGGTTGCGGTATTCGATTCAATATGTCTAAGGATGTGTACATATAGAGCTTGATAGAAAGGTATGTATATCTTCGATAGGAATGTCGACCAGTTTAAGATCCGACCTCCCTTTTATGTCCCACCCCAAGGATTCTACTTAACGGATGTTTGGTCTCGTCAAGAAGAGGTTACGAGTATAGGATTAAACTCTCACACCAACCAAAAACCCAAGGAGAAGAAAGATAAAGGATTGAGGGCATGACACTCCTCTTCACCTAATAGAGGGGTTTGAATCCTCTGTCACCTATAGCTTGTAACACTTGCAATCAGCAAAGGTAAGGCCTGAAAAGGTTAAAAAAGGTAGGATTTATGCAATCTTGGACTTTGGATAAAGGTAAAAGTGAAACGTGCAAAACAGAGGAAACCACGGCCAGATCTTAGGAAACCACGGTCGTGGTTCCTTAATAACAACCCGTGGAAATCCTCGTTTGAGGGTTTCGTCTCACAATTCTCAGGGTCTGACATGGAAAGGCTCAATCTATTATCATCGGTACCACAACCATCAACCCTTCACCTTAGAATCGCAGGGGGGTTTACCCAACAATCATCATCATAATCAATTTAAGATTAAGAATAGAAATCAAGAAATATATGCAACCAAGAACACAAAGAAGAATAAACTCAATTAATCAAACAATATAATCCAGAATGTGTTCTCAAAGACAAGAATCAATGACTAGAACAATCTCACAAATCTCTTAAGAAGAACTAATGACTTCTTCAATCTCTTCCAACGGTGAATCAATCTTTCAGACGTGCGGAAAATGGAATCCAATAGCCTTCCTTCCGGCTTAGAGTGTGATCTTCGTCCAAAGCGAGATCTCCGTCTATAACGTGATATCTGAAATGCAGCCGTCAACCTCCTTTTATAAAATAAAACTAGGTTAAAAGGCCCATTTTTCTTATGCTGGCGTGGCAATTAACGTAACGGAATTTTCCGAAGAAAACCACGGTTGACGTCATAAAACCACGGACGTGGTTTACCCCGTGGTGACTCTCGACCTTCGTTTCCACGTGTGAAATTCAATTAATTATCAAAACCCCGGCCGTGGAAACCCTTTCTTGACCGTGGTTCTTCTTTTTCGATGCTTTTCACCCTTGCTTCACTTCATACTTCTTCCAATGACGTTGCAATGAAATCCTTATTGACCAACACTCGGTGAATGGCTCATTTCCACTTCACTTCAGCTCCAAATCACCTAAAATCACAGCTTGTGTAGATCTCGATTCTAGGATAATAGGTGTAAATACTCGATAAAAGCTACAAATGCATGTCCATGTACTCAAAAGGAAGGGAAAAACTATCTATATACACATCTAAACTACGTCATATTTCATGTCATCACATTTCATTAATTAAAACAAAACTTTCATTACTTGAAACAAAAAGCAATTTATCATTTTGTTTACCAATTAAGATATTCTAATACTTAGGTCTACACAAGAAGCTGGCCTAGAGAAAGCATTTTCCATCAGTCAACTAGTTGATTTCCTACTCAATGTACACCTCTGAATGAACCAAACAAATGGAAGAAACACCAACTTTGAAAACTAAATAAACAACAATAACAATTCGTCCCGGGAACCTCAACCAAACGTTGTGGCTTGAAACAACAACTTTGAAAACTGAAGAAACAACAACTAGTTGATTTCCTACTCAAATTTGGATATGCTTCTTGATACGATGAGAAGAGAAAGACTTTAATATCATTCTTCTGTAATTTCTTAAGCTCATTCTGGAAGCGTCTTTTTGGGATCGTCATACTTAGTCTCGTAACTTGTACATTTGTAAAACTTAACTTGGAAGGACTAAGTGAACATACTTGAATAGTTTCATGTTACCACCCTATTTACTATTCAGCAAGATGAGTATATGTTCTTTTGTATCTCTACTCACTAGGTTACAGAAATCTATCTTCAGTGTACATTGTATTACTTTGGTGAATAATTCTATGTAAAAGAAGAAGCTAGAAGGAATTTTTAGAAGGGACTTATCCTTTGACACTTATAGATTATAATGTCATATTTCATATTGAAATATTTTCTAAACCTGATGGTGATCTAGTAAACATGCACACAAGATTTTGAATTGGGAGAAATAAATAGAAGTGCACATCTTTTGAGCATTTCACCTTTTTTTTGTTGCATTAAGGTAAAGTCTTCTGTTAATTATAAGTTGATAGAAAAATAAGCAAATCATAACATAAAAAACCGCAAAGATCATAAAAACAAGACTCATCTACAAGGCTTTGACGAGGAGACTGAAAACATGGTGAAGAAGGTGAAGCAAGCATTGACCGATGATGAAAGTTGTTGGGTAAAATTTCAGAATATCCGTTGTAAAAAAACTTGTGAGCAATTACTACACATTTGGTTGTTACAACATCAACAGCTAGAGGCCTAAAATTTGGCTGCAATGGGGATTGCATGGTATAAATAACTAGCTTGCAAGTTACATGTATGAAGATTGAAGTTCATTTCGTCAAGTTTTTTTTAGGTTCAGTTGGTACTAGTGTTCATAATCAATACACAATGGGTTTCATAATCAACATAAAAAATGAAGAAACAACAACAATTTGAACATCAAGTAGTAGAACATCAACAATTTGAACATCAATGTTAGGTTTAGCTGGTATAAGGGTTCATAATCAATACACGGTGGGTTTCATAGCTAACATAAAAATTGAAGAAAAAGCAACAATTTGAACATCAAGCAGTAGAGCATCAACAATTAGAACATAAATTTAAAGTTTCATGTGTAAACATTCCGAAAAAAGAAAGGATAAAGACCCTAACCTTTTCAACACAAGACGGATTAGGGTTTGTTTCTTCCTTCTTCCGACTAGAGTGGTGTCATTAGGACCCATATTGCACAAGAAGAAAAGGAATGGAGTGAATTTGGGTGTGAGAGGCGATTTGTGAGAGAGGTCGATAGACACGAACTAAGGGCGATGAGAGGAATCGGGAGAAGAACGAAAGGAAGAGAAGAATGAATAAAAGAAGAGAAGAAAAGGGTATATGTGGAATTGTAAACAATATATCCCTAAGAATCCCCAAGAAGCTTGAATGGACAAGATTGTTTTACGGGATTCTTTAGCCAAAAGAATCTCGTAAGAGAATACAATCACAAAGCTCCAACTCATACCAAACGACGCTATTTTTTCACCTCCAAGAATCCCGTCAAAAAGAATCTAAACGATTCTCCCTAGAATACAATACCAAACAGGCCCTTAGTCAAGCCATTTGTTACAA
The DNA here is from genome assembly GCA_033239125.1 of Fagopyrum homotropicum. NCBI lineage: Eukaryota > Viridiplantae > Streptophyta > Magnoliopsida > Caryophyllales > Polygonaceae > Fagopyrum > Fagopyrum homotropicum. The sequence goes on from BSWB01000002.1 coordinate 107,332,328, forward strand.
ACAACGTTTACAACAATTTTTCACACAAAACATTCCGCGGTCATTGTTAGATGATGAAAATGTTTGGCAAACTTGTCTTGATATTTCTAATGTTTTAAAGCTTTTTAGTGATTCAACTAATATGATGATTTACGTTTACACTCCCACTTCTTGTAGCTTTTTAGAAATAGCCGTAAATATTTTCGAGGCTTTACAAACCTGTTCTAATTATCCAACCCTTATAAGTGCTATAAATGACATGAAGTTGAAATGGCTAAAATATTACATGGATATACCCTTGGTTTATCTTATTTCCACCGTTTTTGATCCTATACTTAAATTTGAAGGTGTTTCCGATTTGTTCGGTGTTTATTATGAATGCTTGGGTTTAGGTCCTACAAACACATCTACCATTATTCATAACGTTTGTATTGAAATTAAAAAATTGATTTCTTCCTTTGAAACAAGTGCTAGCTTTTCTTCTACCACCAAACCGACTCCCTCTTTTTATTCTTCTTCTTTCAAAAGCTAAAGAAATTTTATATAAAAGAACAAAAGCACTAAGACATTCATCCACAGGTGTAGAATTTCAAGATTATCAATAGTTTTGATAGTGAATCTTTTGAAATTTTGGATTGGTGGAAGAAGTTAGCCCCAAAGTATTCAACCTTGATCAAAATTGTGCAACAACTCATAAACGTGTCAACATCAACTGTTGTCGGGAAGCAATCATTTAGCCAAGGAGGGAATATGCTCACATACAATAGAAGCCAATTGAAGCCCAAAAAGTTGGATGCACAAGTATGCATTCAAGATTAGACATGGGCGGAGAAGCGAAAACAACGGAATGCCCTGGTGTATGACTCAAAATCGGATTCCAACTCCGATGATCCGAGCACCCCTTTCGAGTCCGATGCATGAAGGTAAGCGGGGTAACTAAACAACGCGGAAGTCCAACAAAAGGTAAGCAAAGGTAAGAGAACTATTGGACTTTGATTCCTCTTAGACCCGAGAGAATACGTATGCTACCGGAAAACCGGTTCAAACCCTTTCCTTATTTTTTAATTAAATTACTAATATCACGTTGAGATATTGGTTATCTCGAGATAACTAATATCTCACCGAGATTTTCCATGTTGAGAGCAATCTCGGGCTTAATGTCCAAAATCTCGCCCGAGATTATTCATATTTCTACCAAGATTGCTCTCGGCTTTGTTTTTTAAAATTAAACCGGTGATAACCGCCAAGCCGCTAGTTTGACGGTTTTGGGAATGACGGTTTACCGGCGGTTTAGGTTTGCAACCCAAGAAGCAGTATTCAACACGTACTTCTAGCATTTCAAAATGTTTTATTTAGCTTGATCATGTCACAAGTCAACTCTACAAAAGTCTACAAGGATAGAAATGGGAGATATTATTAAACATCATTCAAATTGGGTTAAATCCAATCAACTATTATTAAAATTGGTAACACTAGTTTGTAGCGTTAAATTGGGTAACACAAGTTTGTTTAAATTACGAATTTGACTCATTACTAAAATTGGATAACACTAATTTGGATAATTTGTAACATTAATGTAAATTACGAATTTGCTCCACTATTAAATTTGGGTAATACTAGTTTGAATAATTATAAAATTTGTGTAAATTACGAATCTGTTCAACTATTAAAATTAGGTAACACTAGTTTGGGTAATTATAATTTAAGTAATTTAAAAATTAAATAAGCACTTAATAGTGGTGATTAAAAAAACAGACTAGTGAGAAGAAGAAAAAAAGAACAAAATAGTGAGATTCAGTTAGTTCAGTTGGTAATAGGGTAGGGGTGGGCATGTTAGATGTGGTAATAGGATGGGGTAGATCGGGTAAATCGAAAATGGGTATCGAAATTAGAAAATTAATTTTTTTTTGATAAATATAAGGGGCCTAATTTGTTTCCTATAAAACAAAATGACATATTTAATGCTCTTACAGACAAAAAGTGCTACCTACCCAACTCACCCAAATCAACTTAGTTATTACACGTATAATTTTGGCCACATAATTCAATATTGAACCACTTGCAAATTTTATGTGATAAACTTATATACTAGACCCGTTATAATTTATAATTGACACAAAAATTACAGGTAGAACAAACTTTTCCTAGTATTATGTATGGTGTTGATAAGATGGGTATGTCTTTTATCAAGGCGATGAATTTATATATTTTGATTCATTTTATACACTTGAATCTCACAATACGTACAATTAATATACCATAATAATAATAATAATAATAATAATAATAGAACAAAATTTTGTGATATACAAAAATTTCGATATATCTCGGGTGTATCAAGTCCGGGGATGGGCATCATCCGACTTTTGTAAGCTTTTAGTTGGTTTTTAGATTGGATAATTTGGAATTACATGAGGTGTGAGAGGAGTAAATAATCCTTGTTGGTGTATGACAAGATATTGGTGAAAGAAAAGTAGTCACGTTGATTGAGAGAGCAGCAAGAGACTTCTTTGGTTCATTAATGAGATTGAGTTCTTGTGACAGAAGAAGCTCCTCCACCTACAAGTCATTGATGCTACAACTATCACTAACAAAAGTTGATGTTTTCAGCAACTGCAGCTTGATGATCAAAGAAAGATTTCCTAACTTTCAGCATAGCAATCTCTTATGGCTTTGACCATTTGTATACACTCACTCATCAGATCAATCAATAGAATATAATTGATGAATAATACACTTGCAGACAAATGAGGGAAACAAAGCATTCAAACTAAGAACAAAGAGGGCAATGAATGAGCCCATTTTCATTGCACTCTCCGCATCTAACAGTATCCTTAAGATCCTCATCCAGCACTTTGCGACTTCCATTACAATGGCAGCACAAGATAAACCTAACACCAGCACAAGCTTCACAGACACAAATCGAATTCCTCCTGGGAATCTTCATCTGATTAAGCAAAACCCCCAATTTCCCTTGTTCTTCTAAGTTAGAAATTTCATTTGCACCCCCAATTAACTTACCTTTAACAAACACAACTGGAATCCTAAATCCCCCAAAATCCATCAGCAATTTCCTCAGCTCCTCCTTAAATCCAGAATCCATTGACACATCTCGTTCATACATCTCAATCTGATGCAACTCAAGGATAGATCTGACGACATTGCATTCCTCAAAGGTTTTCCTTATCCCTCTCAGCGTTGTTGTGTAAACCACAACGCTGTTTTCACCTCCAGGTGGACATCTGCTCTGGAATTCATCGATTACCTTTGCTCTTACTCTTTTGCTGCAGCTAATCGGAGATTGCGAGGCTATCATCTTCTTCATCCTCGCTTCTTCATCTTCCGAATTTCGAAAACTGCTGCTTTTACATTTATTCTCTTTCCCCGTACTTGGAGTATTCAGCTTTTTCGGAGATTTCCCCAATTTGTTCAGTCGTTTGAAAGGGCTTCTCCCCAATTTCGATTTGGGGCTTCCAACTGAGACTGGTAACGTTTCTTCTTCCTCTAGATCTCCCATGAGCTCCCACGAATTTATAACCTCTGTTTTCTCCTCTTCTTCTTCCTCCTTGCTGTCTTCGTCTTCATCCAGTTTCAGAGCGCCGTAAGTAGTTGAAGTCAGAGAAACCACATGGTCGAGATCATGGTATACTCCTTTGACTCCGCTGATGATTTCCCTCTCAACCTCCATTCCCATAAACTTAGATGAAACGCAACCCATGTTTTCTCTTTGGGTGTGGGATATTTTGTTCCTTTGCTCCGGTTCTCCGTTTATTGTTGAACTTCCTGCCTTTTGAACCGTTAGTTTGTCCTGATGCAGGCCGCCAACGGTCGGAAATATTAGAATTCAAAATGGATCCATTCGTAAATCGTACCTGGTCGGGGGTTTCAAATCCCAACCCTTAATTTTGAATTAATTGCGGTTTTCGTCCCATACTTTTTTCTTCTTAAATTACCGATGGGGCCGTGGACGTGGTCAGTAGACCGCAGTCCGAAAACGACACGTAACAGCCTTTACTCTGCTTTTCACTACTTTTACGGTGGGGTGTGTCCTTGTTTCTACTTTGGAGTTTGTGTGTTCAAAACTTTAAACATTTCAAATTACAAATATTTATAAACAAAACAAGGGATTTTCTTACGGTTTATTTTGGTTGGTAGGTTGTGAAATGTAATCATTATTCTAATATCATCGATTTACATCAAGTTAAGTATTCGTTTCGGGCATCATCGTTTAAAAAAAATATCTTATTACGAAAAGTTTTGGGCTAATTAGCTAACTAGGCTTTTTTTTTTTTAATTGGGTACTAAGTGGGCTTTTTTCAGTTTTCCAATTAATAAATGTACCCCACTAATATTTTTTACCGCTCACAAAAACCTAATACACAGCCTCCTCTCTTCTCTCCTCCTCCTGTCGCTTTCCCTTTCTTCCCGTTGGAGTACCGGCCGCCGCCTCGCCTGTCGGACATCGCCGGAACGGAGCGCCGCCGCAGGCCCTCGGCCGACCACTGTTTACCCTCTGTCGAACCCCATTGTTTTGTTTTATGGATTGATGCACAGGGGGTTGTTCTCGTCTTCGTTTTGGGGAAGGACGAATTGAAGCAGGCGGCGGCAGGGGCAGAGGAGAGACGCTCCGGCATGGTGGCGGCTGCGGCCTCCGACAACGACTCGAGGTCGCTTCTCCCTGGTGGCGCTACATGTGGTCGAGACGGAAAGGGTTGCGCAGGGGACCGGCGGTTGCTGCTCACATCTAGCGGCTGCAGAGAAGAAATGGGGAAGGCGAAGGTGGCGATAGATCTGGCAACGAGGCAGGCGAGGCGGCGGCAAGGCAGTTTCGATTCCCGGTGGGTGACGACGGCGAGGTAGGGGAGAAGCAAATGGCGGGGCTGTTCACCAAAATTTTGATATAGGAAGTAAATAGATTCTAGAGTTCTTGTCGTAAACACATATTTGCATCATTATCTGTTTTCACTCCAAATAACAAATGGCCTATACTTGCTCTTGTGGATTAAAAATTGTTTGCAATTTTCTGAAGTTTCTTTTCTAGATCCTGTTTATAATCTCTGAATTATTTTGGTGAACAATTTAATTGTTTTGGTCAGCAAAGTGCACAAATTTACATATATGTGCTTGACAATGATGATTTAAAAGTGTCAGATTCATAATATGATGAAAGTTGTGCTTTCTAATGTTAATTTGCTTGTTTCTGGTATGAAAATCATACCAGAAAACTCATACCGGTATTTTCTGGTATGTAAAATTTTTACCAGAAAATTCTGTTATGGGTTTTCTGGTAAGAATTTTTAGGTATAAATTTCATACCAGAATTTCTAGTATGGATTTCTGGTATGAAATTCATACCAGAAAACTCATACCAGAATTTTCTGGTATGTAAAATTCTTACCAAAAAATTTTGTTATGAGTTTTCTGGTAAAAAAATTTCTGGTATGACAAGTTCTGGTATGACAAAATTCTGGTATGACAAAATTCTGGTATGAAAATAATTTCTGGTATGAAATTTCTGGTATGAAATTTCTGGTATGAAAATTTCTGGTATGAAAATTCTGGTATGAGAAAAATTCCGGTATGAGAATTTCAGTCCAGAAAATAAAAAAGAAATAAAAAATAAATTAAAAAAAGACAAAAAAAAAATAATAAAAGAAAACAAATTCAGTAATTAAAATTTAAAACTTATACTTATATAACAAATAACAAATATCATTTATTCTTTCTAAATAGAAGGGTTAATAATTTTTACCTACTATTAAATGAAAGTGGTAAAAAATTTGGGGTACACTTTCTTAAACAAAAACTCAAAAAAGCCTAGTATGTCAAATTCTCCCAAAAGTTTTTAATGTTACAGCCGAATATTTATTTTTTATTATAAATGAATATCTTTATTTTCTGCCAATAATTAATTAAATGTATAGATTTAATACAAATAAATTCTAAATATACATATTTAATCAAAAAGTATACATTCATAAAATTTAGAATATTCCCTTTTTTCACATAAATCTTTGATTCAATAAGAAAAATATATATTTAAATTCTCATCCATATATCATAAAAGGAAGAAAAAAAATATGGAACATTTTAATCTTAATATTTGTGGTACAAGTTTGTTGTATTTATCCTCGAATCCTAGGATGAATTTGACCAGTTTTGTAATTCACACATTGTTTTATGGCTAAGGTCTAGATATAAATTATTTTTTGGTGCAGATGTACGAATTTAAGTCTTTAAGAGCATGTTTGGTATCAATTTTTTGGAGGATAACTTAGATTAGTTTTTGGGAGGTCGTTGGGAATGAAAATTTGGGAGGTGTTTGGTATGAGATTAAGGCCCTGTTTGGTAATATATTGTAGGAAATTTTTTTAGATTTTTTTAACGAGATTCTTAGGGATGGCAAAAATAGGGTCGTTTGGTATGAGTTGAAGCTTCGGGATTGTATTCTTTTACGAGATTCTTTTGGTTAAAGAATCTCGTAAAAATAATCTTCGCCCTTCCTTTCGTTGTCCAAGAACAGCTCCAATAGCTACGTCACTAGCATCGCACATAATCTCGAAGGGGAGAGTCCAATCCGGGGGTTGGATAATAGGTGCTGAAATTAGAGCTTGCCGAATGGTGTTAAACGCATCTAAACATTCCTGCGAAAACTCAAAAACCGCATCCTTCATCAATAGATTAGTGAGAGGTTTTGATATCTTAGAAAAGTCCTTAATGAAGCGTCTATAAAATCCAGCATGTCCTAGGAAACTTCTTATCCCTTTCACCGAAATTGGGGGAGGAAGTTTCTCTATGGTCTCTATCTTAGCTTTGTCTACCTCTATCCCTCTATTAGAGATTAAGTGACCTAATACGATTCCTTCCTTAACCATGAATTGACACTTCTCCCAATTAAGAACTAGGTTAGTGTCTTCACAACGTTGTAAAACAAGAGAAAGGTTAGAAAGGCAATCGTTAAAAGAGGAACCGTAAACAGAGAAGTCGTCCATGAAGACTTCCATGATTTCCTCTACGTACTCGGAGAAGATGGCCATCATGCACCGTTGAAAGGTGGCTGGGGCGTTGCAAAGCCCGAATGGCATTCTCCTATAAGCGAACGTACCCCAAGGGCATGTGAATGTGGTCTTCTCCTGATCGTCCGGATGTATCGGAATCTGAAAGAAACCACTATAACCGTCAAGATAGCAGAAATGTGAATGTTGTGCTAACCTTTCAAGCATTTGATCGATGAATGGCAATGGAAAGTGATCCTTCCGCGTTGCGTTGTTGAGCTTGCGGTAGTCTATGCACATTCGCCATCCAGTCACGGTTCGGGTAGGAATGAGTTCGTTGTTCTTGTTGGTGATGACCGTCATTCCTCCCTTCTTCGGAACTACTTGAACTGGACTCACCCATTTGCTATCGGAGATAGGATAGATGATACCTGCATCAAGAAGTTTAAGGATTTCCTTCTTGACAACCTCCTTCATGGTCGGATTCAACCGCCTTTGAGGTTGTCTTGAAGTTCTAAAATCCTCCTCCATTAGTATCTTATGCATACATAGGGAGGGTTTAATTCCTACTAAGTCCTCGATAGTGTAGCCTATGGCTTTTCTATGTTTCCTAAGGACTGTCATGAGCTGTTCATGTTCATCTATGCTTAGTTCGGAGCTAACAATGACCGGAAAGGTAGAATTAGATCCAAGAAAAGCGTACCTTAGATGAGTAGGAAGTGGTTTGAGTTCCATCACTTTCGGAGCCTCCAATGGTCCTTGAGGGGCATCCGATGTTTCCTTAGAAGTTTCTAAGGTTGCTGAGTGGTTTGGAGAGGAATCAAAAGAAGTTGAAGAAGTAAGCCGATCACCCTCTTCCACGGTCAGAATTACGGCCTCCCCATGTGTTCCACGGCCGTGTAATCCCCTAGAATGGAGGTCGATTTTGGTTGTGAAATCCACGGTCGTGGAATACAGGGTATGACCGTGGATTCTTATATTCTCAGCCTCATCGTGGAGTTTTTCAAATTCCACTTCATGCATCTCTTCTTGTGCTTCTAAGGCTTCAATTTCCTCTTTGCACTCTTCTTCTTCCCCTACATTGGTTAGACTCATAGTGATAACCTTTTGTAAAGGATCGTTAAAGAGAATCGCACTTACCTCCTCCCTAGACAAACCTTCTTCATCTTGGATATCGTAAATATCCTCATCAAAGATTGGCTCCTTTACTAGAGTGGAAAGGACAAACTCTACTTTCTCTTCTCCAATATCAAAAGCGAGTCTCCCATTCTTGCAATCGACCATGCAGCCGGAAGTTGCAAGAAACGGTCTTCCGAGTATAATCGGGACCGGACTATCTGCAGGAATGTCAAGCACAACAAAATCAATAGGGACAAAGAATTTACCTAGCTTGACCGGGACGTCTTCTACAATACCGACGGGGCGAGTGATGGATCGATCCGCCATGTATAACGTCATCTTGACCGGTTTAGGATCGCCTAAACCGATCTTCCTACACAATGCAAGTGGTATGATGCTCACACTTGCTCCCAAGTCACATAAAGCGTCATATGTGACATCTCCCACTCCAATGGGAATGCAAAATGACCCCGGATCCTTCAACTTTGGGGGCATTTTCTCCTTCATAGTCTTGATGAGATCCGAAGAATCCGAACTCATCTTGACCTCACCAAAATCTTCTAGCTTTCTCTTGTTAGAGAGAAGCTCCTTCAAGAATTTGCCATAAGCCGGCATACCTACAATAGCATCAATGAAGGGTATATTAATATGCAGCTTGCTCATGAGTTCTATGAACTTACCGAATTGTTTGTCTAGGCGCGCTCGCGCTCTAGATTGAGGGAACGGTAGGGGAGGTTTGTAAGCTGGAGGAGGAACATAAACATCTTCCTTATCCTTCCCCTTTCCTTTGTCCTTCTCTACGGGGACTTCAACGAACGTAGGCTGCGGATCGGTGGTAGTCACTCCGCTCCTAGTTGTAATCGCCATTACCCTTCCCTTAGGGTTGTCCTCCGTCTTTCCTGGAAGTTTCCCTTGATTTCTAGGAACTTCCTCCGCGTGGTTGAACAATTGGTTCTCCAAAACCTTTTGAGCTTTGTCAACCTTAGAGACTTGATCATCGACCTTGATGAGGCGGTTCTCCAATCCTTGAAGCTTTCCCAAGATTGTCTCCAACATGGGATCGGACTTCTTTTTTCCCGTATTGTTTCCTCCATTAGATGATTGCCCCTGGCTTTTCAAAGGAGTAGAGGAAGAGGAAGGTGGAGTTAGCGAATTAGAATTGGAAGGATAGGAGTTACCGGAATTTTGTTGATTGGAGCGCCAATTGTTGTTGTTTGAACCCCGATTGTTGTTCCAATTGTTGTTGTTCCGGTTGTTGTTGTTTCCATTCCAATTGTTGTTCCGGTTATTGTTCCGGTTATTGTTGTTGCGGTTGGTGTTATCACCGCCATTGTTGTTGCCCAAATAGCCAATATCCTTCTCTTGTTGCTTTGGGAAGTTGGTCTTGATAGTCTCCTTCAACTCTTTGATCTCATTGTTGAGGGAGAAAATCTGATTTTGAGCTTCATGTGTGAGCTTCGCTCCTTGCTCCACACGATTTCCATCCGCTTTTCGGTGGGAATACTTCTCTATGACTCTTGCTTGCTTCTCAATGAAGTCCCAAGCATCATCTTCTCTCATGTCCATGAATGTTCCGCATGAGAGGGATTGGAGGTTGAATTGCGTTCCCGCATCCAGCCCTTTGTAGTAGATTTCCAGCAAGGCAAGCTTGGATATGCCATGATGAGGGCAATCCAAGAGTAAATCCTGAAACCTTTCCCACGATTGAAACAAACTTTCGTTAGGTCTCATGGAAAAAGCATTAATCTTACCTCTAAGTTCCGCCGTTTTGGAGGGCGGAAAGAATTTGGTGAGAAACTCCGCGGAAAGGTCTTCCCACGTGTCTAGCTTCCCATTGGGAAGAGCTTGATACCATGACAACGCTTTCCCTTTCAAAGAGAAGAAGAAAGGTTTGAGCTTATAGCTGTTGGTAGTAGCGTTCTTCGGTCTCATCGTCTCCATCATACACTCAAAGTTTTGCAAGTGTTGGTGTGGAGATTCAGCGCTTGTACCGCCAAATTGGCTTTGGCGAACAAGAGTGATAACTTGAGGGTTAAAGCTAAACCCTTGCATATCTTCAGCATCAAAATTAACACCCAAGCGGCGTGGTTGTTGTGTTGGATCCATCCGCTGGCAAAGAGTTCTTGGCTCATTATCCACACGTTCGACTCTTGCATTCCTAGGCGGAATGCGGCGATTAGCAGCTCCTTGTGGATGGAAAGGATTCATATTGATCGTGGGATCAGTCTCTTCCAACGGTGGCATGGAAGAATCACTATCATCAGCGGATGAGTGGCTTTTTCTTCTAGACCTTGATCTCCTTCTTGAGGGCTTCTTGACTACCTTATTCTCAAGGTCGCTCATCTTTATCCTCATTTGGAAGATCATGTCTTGTAGACCGTTGACTTGAGATTGATGACGATCCATCTCATCCTGGCGGAGAGTCTCATTCCATCGGAGTTGAGCTTCCTTCTCCGCCAACTCCGTTTGAAGGTCACGTTCGTGTTCTTCGGCCATCTTCTTTTCCTTGCGCTTTTGCCTCAAGGTTTTCTCTAGCTCTTGATCAAGAGGTAAGAGATCTGCGGTGTTCCTAGACCTGCGCATGCACTCAAAAAGATATCAAATAACGAGAGCAAGCTCCCAAGCTTGACAACCGGCTACCGGATTCGGTCTAAACCAAATCCCCGGCAACGGCGCCAAAAACTTGTTCGCCCCTAGAGGTGTGTGCAAATAAGTTTTAAATTTATAAAACTAGAATCAAGCAGCGAACCCGCAGTGTACGGATCGATATAGTTAAGCAAGAATTCTAGAGTATCGAACACAGGGATTTGGGGAGAACGAACTCGATTGCAGGTTATCAAGCAAGTAAATATGAGAGTTTTGCAAATATTGGGAAAACAACAATCCTAAAGATCCAGGTATCCAGCTGTGGCAATCGATTCAAGATATACTTAATGATGTAATAGACAGAGTTGAGATATGCAAAGGTATACTAATGTAAGGTAATCGTACGGTGAAGTTCCAAAAACCTTATATAACTCACCTACAAGGCACTCTCTATACAGGTTGTTGAGACTCAATATAGAAGGATTCTAGAGGCGAGAATTAGTGTCAAATACCCAAACTTGTAATCCAAGGATCAAGACTAACTAAACCGATTAAGGTTGTGACACTCAGAATCGAGGTAGAGGTTGTTGAGGCTTCACTACCACCTAGAAAAGGCAAGCCAAGACTAAGTTAAAGCAAATCTTTAACTTTGGATTAAAGTAAAAGCAGGTTCGTAAACTTAAGGGAAATTACGGTTAGTTCTTGAGGTTCCACGGCCGTGGACTCAAGAACAGCCCGTAATTTAAGGTTGTCGGCGATAATTCTCTAACTCTCAGGGTCTAACCTGTTTGCGATCGATCTATCATCATCTAAGCCACAACTATCAACCCTTCACCTTAGAATTGTTAAGGGTTTTTAGCCAATAATAGTCATGTTGATATCAAATCAAGAATTAAAAGATAAAAAGATGAAAACTTTCAAGAACTTTCAATAATCTTCAATTCAATCTCAAAGTCACAAAGAGAATAGGCAATGTCAAAAGGTTCACAATAGAACAAACAATCGTAATCTTAGGAAAGAAAAGAAAACGGGATGTCAATCCGTTTTCCGAATCAAACCTAAACAAGAAGAGAGATCTTCTTGCAAAATCTTCCAAGAACTTCGATCTTCCGCAAATCCGGAGATCTCCACAACAATCTCCACCAAAAGTGCGAGATTAGAAGAATTCCAAACATGAACTTCGATCTCTTCAAAGAGATGTCAATTGCTTCTAAGCAAGCTATGCAAAAAAATGTCCTCGTGTCTAAGCGGCGATCAATGAGGGTAAACGGGGTAGCCAAGGTGACGGAATCTTACTTCGTCCGTCTTTTTATAGTGTAGGGCAAATGTCGGCCCGGCCCAATCTTTAAAAGATCATGGCTTCAAAGTGTGGCGAAAAGATTCGCCAAGATCACGGTCGTGGAAGTGTTCCACGACCGTAATTTAGAGCGTGGAAACAAATACGGTTTGCAACATATGTTCCACGGCCGTGTAATCCCCTGGAATGAACATGGATTTCTGACTCCAAATCCACGGCCGTAATTCTGAACGTGGTTTGTGATACGGCCGTATTTTAGGGCGTAATTTAGGGCAAGAACGTGATTCTTCCCTAAACTCGTGCATTCCTCAAACTAAGACTCCAAATTGCTTCCAAAGAATGTCCTCAATCTATGGACATATCAACTCAACTCTCCTTTGCTCGTTTCCGTTCGGAAATAGCTCCAAATCACCTAAAATCAACATAGAACTAGTGTAGACATCCATATCGACAATATAGGTAATACTAGCTCACATATGCATAAAGTTCAATCAAAGACTATCAATATGAATCAAATACGTTTAGAAAACGTGCCTAAAATATCACAATATTTCATGCTAACACCTCCTTTATGGGCTTCTTCCACCAATAAGATCCTAAGGGAACATCTAGGCATGCAAATCTTATCCACTTTAAACAAGAAACCTTCAAACACAAAATACTTATCATAAGGGCCTTGAGTAGTGCATCTATGAAATATCTTCCCAAATTCAGCATCATCCACATATAATTCTTTAATGTAAGTAAAACCTAACATCCTAGAATCCAAGGTGGTGATTAAGGTGAATCTCCTAGACAATGCATCCGCTACGGCATTATCCTTTCCTTTCTTATACTTGATAATGTAAGGAAAGGTTTCGATGAACTCCATCCACCTACCATGCCGCCTATCTAGCTTATCTTGGCTCCTAAAGTGTCTAAGTGAATCATGATCGGTTTTCAAAACAAACTCTTGAGGCCAAAGGTAATGTTGCCATGTTTTGAGTACTCTAAACAAGGCATACAATTCTTTGTCATAAGTGGAGTAGTTTAAACATGCACCCTTCAATTTTTCACTAAAGAAAGCTAGAGGCTTACCTTCTTACATAAGGACGCCGCCAATACCAATACCGGATGCGTCGCATTCAACCTCAAAGGGTTTAGTGAAGTCCGGTAGAGCGAGTAGGGGTGCATGGGTGAGGCGTCTCTTGAGCTCTTCAAAGGCTCTTTGCTGAGGTTCATTCCACTCAAAAGGAACCTTCTTTTTGGTCAAAGCCGTGAGAGGTGCTGCAATGGTGCTAAAATCTCTCACAAACCTTCTATAGAATGTAGCTAGGCCATGGAAACTCCTCACGTCGCCAACCGACCTAGGAGTGGGCCATTTATTGATTGCCTTCACCTTGTCCTCATCCACTTGCAAACCATTGGCACTTACTACAAAACCAAGAAAAATCACCCGGTTAGTATAGAAATCACATTTTTGAATATTAGCATACAAGTATTCTATACGCAATGTAGCAAGCACATCTCTCAAATGATTTTCATGCTCTTTTAAAGTCTTACTATAGATAAGAATGTCATCAAAGTAGACTACAACAAATAAACCAATATAAGGTCTCAAAATATTATTCATTAATCTCATGAAGGTACTAGGAGCGTTAGTTAAGCCAAAAGGCATTACTAGCCACTCATAGAGACCAAATTTGGTTTTAAAAGATGTTTACCATTCATCCCCTTCCCTCATTCTAATTTGATGGTAGCCACTCCTAAGGTCAATCTTAGTGAAAATTGTAGCTCCATGTAACTCATCAAGCATATCATCTAAACGGGGAATCGGGTGTCTATACTTGATAGTAATGTTATTGATTGCTCTACAATCAATACACATTCTCCAAGTATTATCCTTCTTGGGTACTAGCAGGACGGGAACGGCACAAGGACTAAGGCTTTCCCGAACATACCCCTTATCTAGCAAGGCTTGAACTTGGTTCTGAATTTCCTGGGCTTCCGTAGGGTTCATCCTATAGGCGGGCCTATTGGGAAGAGTGGCTCCGGGTATTAAATCTATTTGGTGTTCAATGCCCCTAATGGGCGGCAAGCCGGCTGGAATCTCCTCAGGAAAAACGTCCCTAAACTCGTCTAACAACCCCTGGATAGAACTAGGAAGTTGAATCGTAGAGTCATGAGGCACATTCACTAGAGATTTACACAAACTCATCATTAGCACATCCATAGAAGCATAGTTAGTGACATATTCATTCCTAGACTCAAGATAGCTACTTGTTGGTTGTACTAATAGTGTTTGATGGGTTTTGTTCTCCTTACTCTTAGGTCGTGTGATCTTAGGCTTTGGAGGGGTTCCTTGCTCTACCCTCTTGTTCTCATAGTACTCGGCTATTTGTAAAGGTGCCATAGGTTTAAGTGTTAAAGTTTTACCTTTATACTCAAAGCTCTATTTATTAGAAAACCCATCATGGACAACTTTCCTATCATATTGCCATGGACGACCAAGCAACAAGTGACAAGCATTCATAGGCACAACATCACATGTAATAACATCCTCATATGATCCTAATGTTATATTGACCTTAGTTTGCTTATTGACCTTAAGTTCTCCACACTCATTCATCCAATGTAGTTTATATGGCCTAGGGTGATAAAATGTAAGAAGTTGTAATTTGTTTACCATTTCAGTGCTAGCTATGTTGCAACAACTTCCTCCATCAATTATCACATTACACACTTTTCCTTTAATACTACACCTAGTATGAAACAGATTTTCACGTTGGTTATCCTCACAAGGTGCTAGTTGGACATGCAAAGTTCTCCTAGCTATCAAAGATTCACCTTGTTCATACTCAATGCAATCATCATTCTCATTTTGTTCATTGTCATCAATTAAGGCATTTTCATCATCTAATTCCACATCATCCTCACTCTCATATTCTCCTAGATGGTTTATGATCAAAGTGCGTCTATTAGGACATTCTCTACTCATGTGGCCTCTACCTTGGCATTTAAAACACACAATGTCCCTAGTTCTAGAGTTAGAGATAGGAGTACTCCCTCGATGATCACTCGAAGGCTCATTCAAGGATCGTGGTGTAGTGGACGGTGTAGAAGACCTTCTTTGCCCTTCTTGGCCCATAGGTACCTACTTTCTCTCCTCCTTCCGGCCTCCTTGATCCTTGCTGTGGTTAGGCAGCCGGCTCCCTTGTGCTTTCCAAGCGTTTGGCGTCCCATGAGGTGGTTTGTATTCCCAGTTTCACACCTTAGTCTTCCTTTCCACCTTGATGGCCAAGTGTAGTAATTGCTCCATGGTGTTGTATGGATACATATCAACTTCATTAGCCAAATTAGAATTCAGAATACGAAGGTACCTTGCCATAGTGTTTTCTTCATCCTCTAGAACGTTAGCCTTCACCATAGCAACTTGCATATTCGTACAGGCTTCCTCAGCGCTAAGTGAGCCTTGTCTCAAATTTTCCAGCCGTTGTCGAAGCTCTCGGGTATAGTGAGGTGGAACGAACCGGGACCTCATTAGTGCCTTCATATGCTCCCATGTGGTGATTTGAGGATCCAATGTTCGAACTCTTTCTTTGACTACGTGATCCCACTATACCAAAGCATAGCCTTGGAACTCAAGAGCGGCTAGCTGAACCTTCCTAGGCTCGCTGAAGTTGTGACACAACCAAATCTGCTCAACTTTAGTTTCCCACTCCGTATAGACGTCGGGATCACACTTTCCTTCAAAGACGGGAATTTTGATTTTGACTTTGCCGAGTCCGTCTTGCTCTTGATAGGGCCGCAGATTATCACGTTCTCGTCCTTTCCTTGGCTGCTGGAATGGCCGATTGTAACCTTCCCAAGTGTGTTCCTTAAAAGGAGCTTCCTTCCGTCGCTGAAAGTTATCAACAAATGGTGGCATGTTAGAATCATTAGGGTGGACGTTGGACTATAAATTACCTTGATCCGGATGATCCGGCTCTCTAGTAACGCGTGAAGGACCGCCAAACTCGTAGTTGGTTCTCAAAGGTGGCGTCCCTGCTGGTGGTGTTTGTGCTTCCATAGACTCCACTCGTTTGGATAGGTTAGCTACGGAATCGGACAATTGTTTCAATAGACTGATCATCTCAGGTGTGACGGTCTCGCTACTAGACTTGCTGGGACTTAGGGACCTGGACATGCTCAAGTAACAAACAAAGAACCGGTTAGGTTAGAAAAGCAAAGATCTCACTTGTGTATCGCTCACTCTCTCGTTGGTATTGCCTAGCTGGTGGCTCGAGTTGTAAGGATCCAACACCTTAAGATCGCGATTTCCGAACCTTCTTAGCAACCCTTTGGAACTAGAACTGCTGAAACTGATGTTAGTGTCGGAGATGAATCAAGACACCCTTAATTGGAGTATTGACCGTTGGGTTGGTGTAGGTATGGTGATTTGTGTTTAGAATGACGTAGAAGTTGTTTTGAGAGAGTTTTCTTGTGCTTGACTAAAAAAAGGGCCAGCCGTTTTGTATAGTCTTTTTTTTTTTTTGAAAGATCTCTTAGACTTTGTCAAAGATTTGAGGGAGAGAAGGTAACCGAAACTGATTGCAGCGGAGAGAAGGTTACCGAATATGTATGCAGCGTTCGAGCTCTTTTTTTGTTTTGTTTTCGTTTTGTGTTTACCTCTCCTCAAGATGTTGTCCGGCACTAAGAACCCTTGGCTTTTGCTTTGAACACTTCAAGCACAAGTTAAACCTCGATTGGATAAGCAATAAGGTTCACAAAGAAGAAAGGAGTGATCAATTGTACCAACTGAGCTCTGATACCAACTGATACGGTATTAGTCCATGAATGAGTCGATCTAGGTACAATGATCCCGAATCCGGCTGAATGAGGCGAATCCAGATGCGGAATGAAATGTAGATGGTAAATGAACGCAGGAGGGTGTAGAGAAGAACCAAAGAGAGTCAACGAAAGGAACCAAGGCTGAAGAGCCAAAACCCCACTTCGTGAATGCCCTAGACCCGTCTCCAATACAACTTTACACTAGCTCCGGCTGGACTAGCACAAAGAGGGACTCGTGAAGGCTCGAAGCACCAATCCGAAGGCGGTTGACACGAACAAGTTCAACAACAATGCCAACCAAAAAACTCTCTTGTTCTTTGATTGATTTTGTGAATGATTACAATTGTAATTCTAAGCAATGAAAATAACGTACCTACTCAGCAGCTAAAAGAGGCTATATATAGACTCTTTTATCTAGACAAAATTAAAGAAAAGAAAACTAAAACATTAGTGGGAAGGTGGTAATAAGAGAGCTTCCTCTAATGTAGCTAACAACCTAACAAACAACTAATTCAACATGAGAATAGGCTGACTTATTCAAACTAATCTTTGGAGTGTGCTGGACGTTTTTAAGAGCCAAAATGGACTATCCGAATGGGCTGAATTGTTCAACAGATCCATGAGTGATTTGGATGGTTTTTAAGAGCCCAAATGATGATCCGAATGAGCTGACTTGTTACTCTCTTGGGCCTCTTTGAACGTGATCAGCTGGCTGCCCTCTTGGGCTGTTTTAGATGTGAGCAGCAGCCTACCCTCTTGGACTGCCTTGGACGTGTTTGCTTGCCTCCCCTCTTGGGCTGCCTTGGACGTGAGCAGCAGGCTATCCTCGTGGGCTGCTTTGGACGTGATCAACATCTCCTCCCTTTGCTCTTGGGCTGCCTTGGACGTGAGCAGCAAGCTATCCTCGTGGGCTGCTTTGGACGTGATCAACATCTCCTCCCTTTGCTTGCTTGCTCCTGCATTCATCAAAAGATTAACACATGATGTATGTCAATTAAATGGTTCACGCATTGTGCCAAGCAATAACACTTCCCTTGACGTAGCTTCTTGGATCTCCTTAGCTCTTGCTCTAGTAATGGGACCTTGATAGCTTCCATGTGATGGTCCTACATCACCTACAGCGGCAAGTGCCACAAACTCGGACTCTATGGTCGAGGTTATGATGCATGTTTGCTTCTTTGAAGCCCACAAAATAGCACCACCACCTAACAAGTGGTGGATGAGTGATCATCTAGATTAGTGATCCATTACGCATCCGAGTAGCCTTCTTATTGTGCAAGATGCCAAAACCCATGGTCCCCTTGAGGTACCTAAGAACACGCCTTAGTGTCTTCCAATGTTGTGAGCTAGGACAACTCGTGTACCTACTCAATTTAATTAGCAATAGCAAAAGTAATATTTGGCCTAGTGCTAATCATTGCATACACGCAATATCCTATTACATGTGCATACTCAAGTTGAGAGACAGTTGATCCTTGATTAGGCATCAACTTCTCACTTGAGTCCATAGGAGTACTAAAAATTATACTTTTATCACATTGGAAGCGTTTGACAATCTTCTCAATGTAGTGTGATTGTGTGAGGCTTAAGCCTTTAACATCACGTTTGATTCTTATACCTAGAATCACATCCGCATCACCTAAGTCTTTCATAGGAAACTTAGTGGACAAGAAATCCTTAGTGAGATATACTTGTCTTTGGTTTGTTCCAAAGATCAACATGTCATCAACATATAAGCATATGATCACACCTTGACTGGTATGATCAAACTTACTATAGACACACTTGTCAGCTTGATTTATCTTAAATCCATTTGACAATACGACATCATCAAACTTTGGATGCCATTGTTTTGGAGCTTGCTTTAGTCCATACAAGGATTTGGCCAAGCGACACACTTTGTGCTCTTGTCCTTTTAAAACAAACCCTTTAGGTTGTCTCATATACACTTCCTCATCTAGATCACCATTAAGGAATGCTGTCTTGACATCCATTTAACGAATCACTAGATTATGTATAGCCTCTGTAGCTATTAATAACATAATGATTGTAATCCTAGCCACCAGAGCATATTTGTCAAAGTAATCGACACCTTCCCTTTGTCTAAAGCCTTGGATGACCAAGCGTGCTTTAAACTTTTCAATGGAACCGTCAAATTTCATCTTCCTCTTGAAGATTCATTTGCATCCTAAAGGTTTGCAACCGGAAGGAAGGTTGGTTAACTGCCATGTATGGTTACCCATAATGGAGTTCATCTCCTCTTGGATTGCTTCCTTCTAAAAGGCAACATCTTGAAACTTCATAGCCTCGTCAAATGTCTTTGGATCCTCATCTATATGAAAGTAAGAGTGACGATCCATTTCATTATCCCTTGACCCTTCAACCAAGAACACTTAGAAAATTGATTTTTGGGACAAATTAGTGCTCATGGGAGCAATCTCTGGCAAGTCAAGCCCGTGGGACGCTTGCCAGGATTCATCTTGAATCCTACGATGCTTGTTTGGGTGTTCCTCATCTAAAGTCATGTTAATCACTTCCCTAGGCCTAGGAGCCAAGGTGAAACGATCTTCATCAAAGATGGCATCCCTAGACTCTATTACGGTATTAACCGAGATGAAGTCATTTGGTTCTATCACATAGAACCTATAAGCTTTGGAGTGTTCTACATAGCCAATGAACACACACTCAACACCTTTTTCACCTAAAGTTTTACGTTTGTTGTCATTGAGCCTTACTATGGCTCGACATCCCCAAACTCGTAAGTAATGTAGGTTTGACTTCCTTTTGAACCATAGTTCGTAAGGAGTCTTCTTGCTTCTTTTGTTTGGAACACGATCAAGCAAGTAGTTTGCCGCGAGCATAGCTTCACCCCAAAACGAATTCTTAAGACCCGAGTAAGACAACATCACATTGACCATCTCTTTAAGCACTCGGTTCTTTTGTTCGGCCACACCATTTGATTGTGGTGTGTAAGGTGCCGTGGTCTCATGTATGATCCCAGCACTCTCAAAGTATTCCTTATCCATAAATTCACCACCACATCCGTGCGAAGTCTTTTTACTACGGTACCCTCTTGCAACTCAGATTCATTCTTGAATACATAGAATTTGTCTAAGACATCACTCTTTGCAAAGAGTAGATCTACGTAACAATACCTAGATTAATCATCTATGAATGTTACGTAATACTTCTTCTTTTCTAATGAAGGAGTACAATGCAAGCCGCCTAGATCTGAGTGGACTAGCCGAGCATTGACTGTTCTCTTTCAACTCTAGGAAATGGAAGTTTTGTCATCTTGGTCAACATGCACGTTTTACACTTGTGTTTTGGCAAGTCAAGTTTAGGTAAAATACCATCCTTAGTCATGTCATTCATACGCTTAAAATGAACATGTCCAAGTCGTGCATGCCATTTAACAAAATCACAACTGGAAGAAGAAGACAATGTAAACAAACTATTCTTGTTTATATTAGTATTAGAAAGTTTATTACATAAAGAGAGAAGAAACATATTATTGTTCCAATCAGAATATATATCCTGCATGGATAAACATATTAATGTTTATCCTGCATGGATAAACATTCAAAAGTCAATGACACATAATTCAAATCAGAATTTATATCGAAGTTAGAATCAAGACTAATAAGTGCATCACCTTGGTTTGAGGGGTTTTGGCCACTTTGGCCTCCACCCTTGGATCCATCGCCCTTAACCTTGTAATCCCGCTTGAAGTGGCTAGTCTTGCCACACTTCTAACAAGAACCTTTGGTTTCTTGTCAATATTATCCTTCTTGGACGTATTTCCCTTGTCCTTCTCTTTGTCCTTTCCTTTGAACCTCTTCCTTTTTCCCTTATCATCCATCATGTTGGCCTCATGGGAAGTAGAAGTTTTTTCCTCCTTCTTGAGTCCCCCTTCTTGTGCCCTAAGGCCTTGTTCAATTTAAAGGTGAGAGCCAAGTTCCACCAACGTGAGTTCTTCCTTCTTGTGCTTTAGCACATGGCGGAAGTCCTTCCACGAAGGGGGGAGCTTATCCATTGTAGACAAAACCACAATGGCCTCATCCATATGCATGGCATGTTGAGTGAACCTCCCAAGAATATGGAGAAATTCATTGTTTATTCCATTACCGGCCTTGAGTCCACCATTTTTATATGAGTTAAAATCTGAGGCTAAGAATTTGCGAGATGAAGCATCCTTCGCCATGTACTTAGACTCGAGTTGATCCCACATTGACGTTGATGAATCTACACTTTGGTAGACATCAAACAATACATTACTCATGCCATTGAGAATATGGCCACTACATATGTAGTCATCATTATCCATTTGCTCCTTTGTCGGACAACCTCTATCTCCTCCACCATATCATCAACTAGCTCGGCCGGTCTAGGTGTAGTGAGTACATAAGCGACTTTTAGTGTAATCAAGAGGAAGTGCATTTTCTTTTGCCACCTCCTAAAGTCTACACCCTAAAACTTATCCAACTTCCCAAAACGAGAAGTCATTTATGTCATTAACGTCTTACTCATTATTGACCAATCCAATCCTACAAAACAATTAACAATATATACACTTAGAAAAATGTTGGATTTTTGGTGTCCGGTTTTAGACCAAAGGGCCGTAGTCTCACATAAGTGAGTAGACGGTTGTCCCAATTGCCAATCAAATTAATATTATTTATCTTGAAGTAAAAACAAATTATAAAACAAGGGTCTGTAATCTCCACAAAGGAGTAGACAAAACCCAACCAAGAGTTTGTAATCTCCACAAAGGAGTAGACAAAATTTAACCAAGAGTTTGTAATCTCCACAAAGAAGTAGACAAAACCAAACCAAGAGTTTGTAGTCTCGAAAGGAGTAGACAAAACCCTACCAAGAGTTTGTAATCTCCAAAAGAGTAGACAAAACTCAACCAAGAGTTTATAATCTTCGTAAAGGAGTAGACAAAACTCTAATAGAAATTAAGTTCAAGTGCAAGTCATATAAACCGATTGTTATATGTTAAAACCATTGACTTAAATTATCTAATGACTCATTCATAAATGAATTTTCCTAAAACGTTACACGTTATAAAGACTAAGTAAGAGACTTACTTGTCTTACTTTGTAGAAAGGGTATTCCTCGGTTTTGTTAATACAAAACCAAACTAAAATGGATGTCTATCCTTTGTCAATACAAATGAACTATTCTAGTCTTTTGAGTTTTGCAAACAAGCTTATAAGAAGGCCTATTCAATGTCAATACAATGGAAATAAAAGCTTTATTGTTGCAAAAATGAATGTGAAATCAAGTGCAAATGGCTCTCCCTTTTTGTAGGCATAGGGGGCACGGTTTTGGGGAGTTATAACCGCCAAAAAGCGGTTAAAATCGGTTACAGAAGTTACATGGAAGTTACTTGGAAGATGGGCCTTGAAGCCCTAGAAAGCCCGAGACCCGAGGCCCACATAGGGATCCCAAAACTGCTCCCCGGAGCTAGCTTAGAGCTACCTTATTTTTCTTGGTGCAAACACTTCCAATGAGCTTCATTCACTTTAATATAGCTAGGGTAAGCTCCAAGATCCACAAATACTTAATATCTTAGCTCAAGCTAGTGTAGCTCCTAAAGAAGCTCACTAGTTGCTTCATTGACATTCACTAAGCATTTGAGCTTGGATTGATCCCAATTTTAACCACATATTCTTTATCCAATATAAGGCCTAAGAAACAAAGGTGTGCCGATAAAATGTGGCTAAAAAGCCCCAAACGTCAGCCTTTTAAAATCTAGCACAAGTTGACCTTGTCGTGAATCACCTTGCTTTGATCCGACTCCCCTTACAATACTAGTTGCTCTTAGTACCGGTCACTTAGCTTGCCTCCCGCAACCCGGACCATAGTGACATTCATGTGAACAACTTATTGCAGCTTGTCTCAAGACAAGCTCAATGGTTATAATGAAGACTTAACCCAAATCTCGAACAAAAACAAACTACGAGTTGAAGTTATTGCGGCCATGGCGACGGTAGAGGATAGTGCAGTGAACGAGTCTCTTGATCTCATCACACGATTCGATCTCCTTCATGTATGTTTTGCTTACTATTCCTCCTTTTGTGTGGTTTTCATGGATTCAATGTTCGAAATTAATCTTCAAATAGTCTATCTATCAAAAGTTATTAATAGGTTCAATATGTATTTCTTGAAAATTAGGGTTTTGATGAATTGTGACTTTGAGTTTGAGTTCAAGCATGTAATTATATCAGGAACTTCAGTTTTGATTTAGAGTATAGATTTATTAAGATTGGATGAGATATTTGTATATTCAAAATTATAAGATTTTTTTATTTTGAACTGAGGATTTATGTTTGTATGTACAAAACCACTAGTATTGAAGCTAGCTTGTCAGATATCAAATCCTTGGGATCATTTAGCTTACGAATACCAGCATTATTAGGAACTAAAAGTGTGTGCTTTTGATTTTATGTTAGTTTAATGAATTGAAAGTGTGTGCTTTTGAGCCCGGTAGCATCAAAATGTTTCCATTTCATATGCTGAAAAGTTTCTGAAAAACCTTGAGAAAGAATTGCTTTTCCTCAAGCTAGCGCTAACACTAAATCAACAGGCAATACGCAATCTTCTTTTCCATCCAATCCAGTTGATGATAATATGTATTGTGGATCAAGATCTAAAATTGATTTGTATCTGTACTGAATGATCTATGAATTCTCATTTGGAACTCTAAACGATCATTGTATTATTCTGCATGATTGGTCCAAACATACCAAGTAAGCTTATGAGTTTTAAAAGCGTATCATCTAAGTTCAGAAGAGAGGATTTAACATGCAATAAGATCTTCAGATTTGTCAATAGATTATGCGTATTTTTCTGGGCAACAAAGTGCTAATGTTGCTAATAAATTAGCATAATTGTTTTTCATTTGTTGTATTTTGTCCATCTGTCATTTGTGAGCCTCATATATGTGATGCGATTCCTTGAGGTTAGTAGATATATCAGGTTTCTAAATATCTTCAGTAACTCAAATCACCATTTTTGAAAATAATAATTGATCACTGCACTTTTTGTTTGCAATCTTATGTTATGTACATTGAGAGAAGTTGAGCAAGAATAGTGCCAAACTGACAAAGCTCAATAAAGAACAGAAGAAGGCATATGCTGATCAGGCAAAATCATTTTGGTTCAAGTTTTATCTAAGGACAATATTGCAATTCGTCATAAAAATAATCTATCTCAATAATCTCATACCAAACACCAAAAATTTATACAATTTAGCAATATCTAACAATCTCCATCCCCAACAATCCCCAACAATCTCAACAATCTTCATCCCCAATAATCTAAAAAAAGAATCCCCAACAATCTCAATGTATAGGAGATTGTTTATTTTGCTTGTCCTTGATACCCTCATCAATTACGATATTTCACAACTTCTTTATTTATCCTCTCATCTCATCTCCTCCCTTCTTCAATTTCTCCTCTTGCTTCTTCTCTCTCCTCTCCTCTATCTCACACTTCCGCCTCTCGGTTTGAAGAATGGATGATCCTCCTCCTACGAATGATGCAACAACAATTGGAAGAAGGGAGATACAAGTCTTGATTCGACCTCCGATGAAGATTTTAGGTTTCGTCATCTCTTTTCGGATTTGATTCGAATATTCATTCAGTTTTGTTGTTTTTTAAGTGATTGTGGGTCATTCAGTACAGTTGAAACTATTTTAGCTAATGCTACCTGTAATAAGTTTCAAAAAAAATTTGGACATAGAACTTATGGTCTGATACAACTGATGAACTAAAGGGCATGTTCTGTTATGAGTTCATTTGCCACCATTGTTAAGCCATAAAGTATACGTGGTTAATGAAGTAATTTTCACTTATCAAAATTCAAAAATGTTTGATATTTCTGTTTGAGCAATTTGAGAAGTTGTTCTACAACTGAAGTAGTTGAGGCATTAACCATTGAAACGGGTGATTGTTAATCCTCTGAACTGCTACTTCTTTTATAAGCTAAAATTGGCCAAAGATATTGGACTTTAAAGGAAGACCACACATTGTAGTATAGGTGCTTGAACAACTCATATTATGTTTCGTATAAAATGTTTAAAAGCAATTTTATGTTAGTTTTATCCAACTTGTCCATAAAGAACACCCTGAGTTGCAAAGCAGGTAGAAGTTGGATGCAAAATGTTCAGTGAAACACTTGCAAAGTTTTTGGCTACATTGTTACACTATAAAAAAAGTTTCAAGATTGTGTTACTTGTAGTAGTGATAGTATCGATCATGTTACAATGTTGTCTAATAATGTGTCTTCAAGACTATGTTACATCATAGCTGTTTTGGATCAATAGGATTATGTTAACCATTCGAAAGAACTTCCGGAGTTAGGAAAGCAAAAAGTGAGTTCCCTTCTTCTAACTTCAATCATCCTTCATAGTTATAACTTATAATCTCGTTTCCGATGTCCACATTTGAAACCTTGTAGCTGTGACAATAGAGCCACTGATGCTGAAGAACAAGGCTCCTAGGTGGCATGGGCAATTGTTGTTTTAGGCATGAATTTCAAGGGGTGAGTGACCGATGCATCTATTAAAAAAATTCCAGGTCATAGCGGTTGTGTATTATCGGTATCCATTGTCATCCTTCTAATTTTTGAGCAGTTTTATAACAAAACTCGCTTGTGCATGATCAAGTTTTCTAGCTTTCATCTTAATTATCGAATTCAATTGTGAAGGAACCTTATAAGCCTATTATGTAACAAAACCATAACATTTTGACAGGGATTGTAACGCCCCGTATATTGGGTGCGTTTTCGGTATTTATTCTCCTACTTCTATCGAGATTTTTATTAGTAAATTGCATTTTTTTAAGAGTTTAAGACGTAAAAATAAATTTACGAGTATATTTATATTTTGGTTTACTTTCGGAAAGGTTCGGAAAATCTTCCCGACTCGAAAATCCCATTCCGAGCGTTTTGGAATCGAGTCTAACTTGATTTTATTTTATCTATTTATTTGTTTATTAATTCTCTTTCTTTTTCCCCTTTTTATTCCTTTTCTTCCTTCTCTTTTCTTTCCTTTCTTATGTCGTGTGTGTGGGAGAGTTGTCCGCAAGGGGAGACGAGCAGAGCCGCCTTCTCGTTCCCCCTCCGTCTGCAGCCTACCGGGCCCTAGCCTGCGGCTGACCCCTCGCCTGTAGTGACCTCTCTGACCTCACCTTTGTGCCCTACTCCCTCACCAACCTATCCAGCCTTTCACACTCTCCCTTCACGCCACAACTTCTCACCCTCTCCCTCTGTTTCCCTCCACACGCAAGTATCCTTCTCCTTCCCTTCACGCCGCAAGAGGCAGTTCCAACCCTTCCTCGTAGACTCCTCGTAACCCGGACATTCAGAAGACAAACACCGCCTTGAGTCTCACCTCCGGGCTCTCATCTGGGAAGGTATAGCAGCAGCAGCACCTCTCCATCCCTCTTTCCTCCGAATCCGCCGAAATAGCAACCGACTGCAGCGTGCCTCGCCCTTTCCGGAGACAAAAGGCCGCTTGCCGGCTGCCTCGCCCTTGCCGGAGACAGAAGGCCGACCAACGGCTGCCTCGCCCTTGCCCTGTAACTTCTACCGCCTCCTCTATTCTGTAAAGAGGTTGAAGAAGCCCTTTGTTTTAATTAAAATCGGGCCCCATACTTGTAGCTTAACTACATATTGTGCCCACTTCTTTATATATTTCGGTTTTGACCCCCCCCCCTCTCTTGAAATTTGCTGTGTATACCCCGCTGAATTGTATTATTGTAGTCATGACCTTATATTCTTAGGATGTGCAGTTTTTTTCCTTTGGGTATAAATTATAGTTTTGACCCAAAGCTTATTTCGGAAAATGGCCGAGTTTTGTGAGTTTCTTTGTTGCCGGAAAAGTTGATTTTCGATTTTTATCCATGTTTATAAATTTTGTATGGATCGTCCCAAAAAGCGTTTTTGCGAGTTTTATCCTTGTTTTGAAAGCGGGACTTTCCTTAGATTTTTAATGCGTTAAATCTTCCTTTCAAATTTAGCGGTTAAGCTAAATTTGCTTAGCTTTGGTTTTAGGTCCGGAAGCGTCCCGATAAGGCCAACAAATCCGTTATCGAATTCCGTTGATCGTCTTCGGCCTTGGACCTTGTGTGAGTACCTTCTCCTTCGGTTAGTTATGGTTAGTAGTATCATGCTAGGTCGGATTTAGCATTGCTTAGAGTGAATGTCAAGCAGTGACTTTGAACCTTAGGCGAGTGTAATGAGCATGTTGGACCTCATAGGCTTTTACATTGTCATTGGGTTTGGAGTTTGATCATATGAGAGTTAGTAGACTGTTGAGAGATCTCCTCATGCGTTGAGTGAAGATGTGAGTATGATAAGTTCTAGGATACGGTCCTAGAATGAGAGTCAAATGATCTTGCGTAGATCATTTATGTAGAAGTCATAAACTTCTTGAGTTTAGCGGGTTTTGATAGATATCTTGTTGTGAGCAGGTTGTATACATCTTCCCAAGGGAAGCGAGAGCGTTTTGTGAGTAAGCGGTTAGGACGAGGTAAGTCTCCGGACTTACTTAGCTCGTATTCGTTGTATTAGTTTCGATGCGTGTTTGGTGGTGTGTGTTTTAGTATTGTTTATGTTATAACAATAGAACCGGAAATAGGACGACCTTTACAGTATTATTATTATTGGCACAAGTGTATGATAACAGACGGTGACAACATTGCCTAGCTCTTGCGGAGAGCTAGGGGGTTCTCGACGACTAGCCCGGGTAGGTAGACGGCCAGATGCATCAGTGCCATTCCTTGACGATGAGTAGGGACCGAGGCGAGATCATGCGGTGATTCTCGTGTCACAAACGAAAATTGAATTAGTAACGGGATATGACTTAATAAATAAAAGATAATGAACCGGACTTGTGTGTTTCGACCATGTTGAGTGTTTTGTTTATTTACGTGTGTTTGTGCCATCACCTTGTTTCTAATGCCTTGAATATTAACTAACGGTTTTAAACCGATTGTGTAGATGCCTTGCAGGTTAGGAATGCCGCCGAGTGAGGTGGAGGAGTGGACAGCCGGGATCTCCGTACATTATAGGATGGGGATGTTTTTGGGGTTATGTCTTTGTGGTGTTAGTTTGTGGTTTATGTTGTACGTTTCAGATATCGTTTTGGAGTTAAGTTGTTTTGAGGGCTCGGCTGAGTTTCTCAGTTGTAGCTTTCTTTTCGAATTGTTTGCATTGCATTAAAATAATTTCGATATTTGCCTTTATTTGTGCCATGTTGGAAAGATCCGGTGAAATTGTTGCCAGGTTAAGGGACAAGACCCATTGTGAGGTCTCCGCCCGTAGCGCTCCGAATTCCGGGATTCGGGGTGTTACAAAGTGATATCAGAGCCTTAGGTTAACAACAATGGCAATCACAATCTTTTAAGGCCGAATGAGGAATGAACGAAATCCCCAATGGTTCCGACTTTTTAATTTCAAAATCATATGCATGAGTCGGACTTGGGGTAGAATGTACGGGACCACCACTCATTCCGCAGACCTCAGTGACGTAGTTTTCTGGATTTGTGTTATGTGTGTGTGTGTGTATGTGTGTGTGTGTGTGTGTCCTTAGGATATTTTTTGGACTTGTATGTACCTAGCTATGCATGTGACCTTAGGATGATTGGGCTTGCATGCCTTGGATTTGTTTTGTGAGCATGCTTATTATTTTTTCTTTTCAAATACCGTACGAGATATACGCACATATGTTTATACGAATACGTCATACGATATCAGATGACACGCACGAGAGCTATCGCTTATGTAGGACCCGCCAGGGGTAGATCCCCTCTTCCTCCTACCGTCCCGAGATGGGGACGACTAGGGAGACCAACCAGTTGTGCATCCGCCACCAGCTGAGGATCCCGTAGAGGACGTCGCAGAGAGCATCATTCCCGAGGCTAGGGGTAGGACCGTTGTGAGGTCCGGGGCCCGGAGTCCTCCATCCGCCGAGATCGATGGAGCGTCGATAGGGATTTCGGTGTTTAGAAAGTATGTTAGGTAGGTCGAGGAGGTGCTTAGGACGAGAGCACCACCTTCCGCACCACCGGTACCCGCACCCTTACATGCAAGATCAATTGAG
Organism: Fagopyrum homotropicum; assembly: GCA_033239125.1. Classification (NCBI taxonomy): domain Eukaryota; kingdom Viridiplantae; phylum Streptophyta; class Magnoliopsida; order Caryophyllales; family Polygonaceae; genus Fagopyrum; species Fagopyrum homotropicum. The sequence goes on from BSWB01000002.1 coordinate 107,361,229, forward strand.
GTCTCGCAGAGGGCGACTCAGGTTAGGGCCGCACCAAAGATAGCTACACCAGAGATAGTTGCACGAGCGGTAGTTGCACCCGAGCCGGTTATGGATATTGTTAGGGCGAGAGACGAGTTGAGGTCTCCGAGACCGGATTCATGGTTGAAGGCTTTTAACCAGCAGCATGTACCCTACTTTGACGGGAAATTAGGGTTAGAGGTGGAGCATTGGATTGGGCACGTGAGTGAGTCCGCTTTAGAGGCAATCCATTGCCCGGAGGAGACGCAGGTTGAGGTAGTCCAGACACTATTCCGGGATCAGGCCCAGTACTGGTGGAGGATAGTTAGGGGAGATGTGACCAAGATGAATCAGTTGTTGAACCTCGTTAGGGAGACCTTTTGTCCGGATTCACTGAGGAGAGACAAAGTCCAAGACTTCTTGGAGGCGGGATTTTAGGATGTCCCGGTCATCGAGGCTATCAGTTGATTTAGGGCGGAGTTAGCCTAGTTGGGTCCCGGCGCACCTCCGATGGACATGTCTATCTCTTTTCACGGAGATTGAGGGAGTCTGATGCGGGGACAAACCCCAGTTCCCGATCTAGATTGAAAGTCCTCAACTGGGATAAAAATCGGGTTGTTCTATAGGATAAATCAGCCGATTTATATGAAGAACAGGTCGATTTTCTTGGAAACTCAAAAAACGGATTAGTGAACGATATTATAAGAAAAGAAGATGAATATGGAATGATAAATGGACAATATAGGATGATAGGACTATTATAAGACTTGCAAAGAACCTTGAACTCGATGGATCAAAACCCTTAACAAAGAATTACCTTTCACCCTTCCTTCTTTAACCTTACACAAGCCTTTTAGATAAGACAAGCACAAGGAGGGACTAGTTTGACTTGTAGTACCAACCTTCAACAAGATTCACACACAAGAACAACCTAGCAAAGATTCACAAGTTTTCAACCAAAAACTCTCCTTTTGATTGAATAGGAATGATAAAATGCAAACCCCGTGAGCGAAGTCACAAGTATCTCACAATAATGTGGAAAATATAATCACTAATCAGCTATCTAACAATCTTCCCCACTAAGGCTATTTATAAGGGATACTAAACCTACTAAAACTAGGAAAAATCTAAAAAGATATGATCTATAAAATATATACTTTAAAAGATAATCTAGAAAAGATATCTTTAAGAGATATAAAATATAAAAAAGGTAGAATCTAAAAAGATATGATCTATAAAATATATCATTTAAAAGATAATCTATAAAAAAAAAACTTAAAAAGATATAAAATATAAAATCTAAAAAGATAGAATCTAAATATTTCCTTAAGATAGTTTGAGAGATTTAAGGAATTATAACAAGATATAATTGCCAAAAGATAGAAGATCATGTCCGGATCTCTTGCAAAGCTCGTTCAATTTGAAGGAAATCGGACACGAAAATCGACTGAAATTCCTACAGGAAAATCGGTTGATTTTCTAGCAAATCGGGCGATTTTCTTCATCTACCATGCAATCTTTCATTCCATCGATTCGTCCCATGTTTGCAAATTGTAAGCGCTCCTTGCTTGAGTTTATCTCGCTTCTAGATTGGTGAATGATCCATGTAGCATAGTTGTAGATGCTAAGGATGGTCCACCTGAGCTTAACTTGCAGGATTCCGTTGTGACTCCCTGGTGGAATACCAGGATTCGAGCTTCGGCATATGAGAGGGACCACCCGGGTCCTAAGAGAGTTTCTCAGTCCGAGGGGCCGGACAAGAGATGGAGGACAGAGCCCGCTAGTTCAGGAGTAGGAGCCTCAAGATATGAGCAGAGCCAGGTGTAGAGCCGTCCTAGTTCTCAAACTACCACCCCGACATCCGATCGGGGACGTCAGTGTTTCAATTATGGAGGATATAGACACATTAGGAATGCATGTAGGAAGCCACCTGTGGCTTGTTTCACTTGTGGCCAGGTGGACCACCGAGCTGCTTTCTTCCGTCAGGGCAAGACACAGTCACAATAGGGTTCTTCACCTGCTAGCATGGCAGAAGGTGTGCAGAGGCCGCCTCGGTATTAGACGTTGAGCCACCATTAGAGATTCCAAGGTCAGACTCGTTCGCAGGGATCAACCTAGGGTTAGGGCCTAGGTAGGGGGCATGGTAGAGGCACCACAGAGGCTAGAGGCACTCAGGCCAAGGTTTTTGAGTTGAGGAGCGTCGTTGATCCAGCGGCGCCAGTTGACATAGGTACCTCCTCAAAACGTCGGAGGTACTCTCTAAACTCCGGTCCTTCCATAGAGACGCGGTCAGCATAATTAGACTGAGCTCGATATGAATGATGTCTCACAGATCCACTGCTCCTTGTCTCTGGGACGACGCTCTCTGCAACCTCCTCATGGATCTCCTCCACCATTGGTGGATCAGTAGCGGGAACTGGTTCCTCACCTACCACACCCGGAGGACGGGGTGGTCTACCTCTACCTCTGCCTACAACGGCAGTAGCTCTAGTCCGAGCCATCTGCGGGATATGTACACCTAACTTATAAGGCTCTATATAGGCCATAAGTATAAATATATATATACTCAACACAAGCACATACATAATTCATCATACATATATACATATCATATCTATACTGCAAAGATCCATAGCAAGAGTGGCGACTTCTCGTACATCTAACCCAAAACCACATTTAAAATCAAAACCTTTAAAACGTCAGATTCCATGTGGGTTCTGTTTATTTTACCTATCAAACCTCATTGCAGGTAGCAAGTTCCATTGTTGTCAACCTAGGCTCTGATACCAACTCTGTAACACCCCGATTCCACGGGACTCGGGGTGTCACATTGGGTTAGGATCTCACAATGGATCCCGACCCTAGCCTGACAACAAGTTCACTAGACCTTACAACATGGCACTGACAGATATGAAAATAAATACATAAAACGGTATAAAATTGTACAACCCAAAAGTAAGACAACATCGCCGAGTATGAAACAGAACACCCTCACACAGGAGGTAACAAAAGACCATCCTCACGCAGGAAGGAAAGATAACAAACCCAAAAGCCCACACAACCTATGTAAGAGACGTCCTCAGCCTGCCACTCTGCTAGATTACCTAGCAGCATGCCTATTCTGTGGGGCATCTACAACATGGTAATAACCATTAGCTATCCATACACATATATAGAGTAATGCATAAGCACAATCACACATAAGGAAAGATAAACACATCAACATGCTTTCATTCATTTACCCATTTATTCAACTCAATATAATGGTCATTCACTCCAAACATATGTATATAATATATATGAAACTATGTGACACGAGGACCGACACATCCTCGCCTCTGAGCCTACTAGCCAGTTGTACTAGTATCTGTCACACAATCCGTGTACCCTGTGGGAGTGGATTGTGCCCTTCCTGTAAATCGGTATGGCCTGACTCAAGAGAACCTCCCAGACTCCATGGCGGGATGAAAGGGAAAGGTTATCACAGCCACGCATACGGGGCAATCAATAAAACATAGGTCGGTATATACGACATCACATGCTATCATAGCAAACATGCAAAGCACACACCACTCATGCAAACACCCAATATAAGGATGACAGCTAAGTAAGTCCAACGGACTTACCTCAACCTCGATCACAACTCAACCACGATCACCTCTACACTAGAGGGACAACACAACCTATAAACAAGGCATAAGGAGATATATCAGGCTCCTAACCACATAAGGGTCACACCTAGACCCAAAGGGATCCAAAGGATCAACCTCAACCTCACTCACACCCTAACGAACCTCAAAAGCCATACAAGGCATAAACCGATCATAATCATCATCAAAACTCAACCTGACATATCTAGCATGATCCTAAGCACTCATACTAGGAAAGGAGGGAACAAAGGCACCCTAAGGAAGGTCTAGAAGCAACCCACACCTGCAAAACTAAAGGAAGCACCAAGCTGGTGCAGGTGGGCGCAGGGGCGGCTCACTGGTGGCGCAGGGGCGGTGTACTGGCCGGCGCAGGGGCGGCTATAGGGTGGTGCAGGGGCGGCTGGTGTGCAGAAGACACCACTTCAGCTCTTTCTTCACTTCTTCATCCGATTCTCTACCCTTCTTCACTCCAACAACAACATATATACATCAATATAAGCCAAACTTGGCTAAAATAAGATCCAATCCTAAGGAGTCTATTCTAGACTAAGGAAAGGAAAGAAAAGAGACAAGAAGATGCAAGGAAAGAAGAGGAAGGAGATGGAAGCCATGAAACCTCACCAGGCTGAAGATCTAGAAGCTTCACCCCTAACCAAAACGTCCTCAAGCTGGCTCACAAAGCTCAGCAACCACAAACATCACCAAGCTAAGCAAAAGCTCTTTAACTCACACACAAAACAAGGAAGATCAAGCAAGGCTGATCCAAGGAGAAGAGAAGGAGAAAGAGTACGTAAGGAGAGAGAGAGAGATCTGAAAGGTAAACCCTCATTAGGGTAAGGAAGAAGATATATATAGGGGTAAAAGGTAAAGCACGGGTCAAAGGAGTCAAAGAAGATGGCTACAGCACACAGAACCGCAGGGGCGGACCCTGTGAACCGCAAGGGCGGACTAGGCTTGGCGCCGGGGTGCCCCCTGGGTCACGTAGGGCAGCTCAGGCGTAAACCTGGCCTCTCTGCTCCCTCTCTCAACACTTAGCAACTAGGCTCTTACACTCTAGCATCAGGCCATCTGGTATACAGGAAGGGCGCAATCCACTCCCATAGGGTACACGAGTTATGTGACCGACACTACTTCTAGATGGCTAGCAGGCCCAAAGACGAGGATGTATCGGTCCTCGTGTCACATACTTTCATCTATCTATATATATACACGATTTGAGTGAATGGCTATTATATAAAGATGATAAAATGGGTGAATGTGTGATAGCATGCTGATGTGTTTATCTTTCTTGATTGTGCTTGTGCTATGCATTACTCTCTATATATATATGGTTAGCTAATGGTTTTATACCATGTTGTAGATGCCCTACAGGATAGGCGTGCTGCTGAGTGATCTAGCAGGGTGGCAGGCCGAGGACCTCTCGTACATAGGATGGTAGTGGTCTGTTGGGGATTGTTTATGTTTCCCCTCATACGTGAGGATGATCTTTTGTTACCTCCTGTGTGAGGATGTCGTTGTTTATACTCGGCTATGAGGTTGTTACCTTTTGGTTGTACAGTTTATACTATTTTATGCATTTATTTTATATTTGTCAGTGCCATATTGTAAGGTCCAATGAACTTGTTGTCAGGCTAGGGTCAGGATCCATTGTGAGATCCTAGCCCAATGTAGCACTCCGAGTCCCGCGGATTCGGGGTGTTACAGAGTTGGTATCAGAGCCTTAAGGTGACAACAATGGCACTTGCTACCTGCAATGAGGTTTGATAGGTAAAATAAACAGAACCCGAAAGGGGTCTGATGTTTTAAAAAGGATTTTTGGTTTTAAAGCTTGGTTTTGGGTTAGAATGTACGATAAGTCGCCACCTTTGCTATGGATCTCTATAGTATAGATATGTATATATATGTATTGTGGATTATGTTTGTACATGTGTTATATATATATATACCTATAGCCTATATAGAGCCTTATAAGTTAGGTGTGTATACCCCGCAGATGGCTCGGACTAGAGCTACTTTTGCTGTAGGCCGAGGTAAAGGTAGACCACCTCTTCATTTGGGCGTGATAGGACAGGGACCAGTTCCCGCTGCTGATCCACTAGTGGTGGAGGAGGTGCATGAGGAGATTGCGAAGAGTGTCGTCCCAGAGACGAGGAGTGGTGGATCAAGGAGACAACATTCATATCGAGTCCATTTAGATGACACGGATCGTGTCTCTATGAGAGGGCAAGAGTTTAGAGAGTAAATCAAACATGTTGAGGAGGCTGCCCGAGCTGGCAGATGGGCCCTAGATCTACCAGGGCATGAGGGATCTTCTGAGATGTCTCAGGGAGCCACACAGGTGCCAGATATGTCGACATGTGCTGTTAAGACTGTTCGAGTCCTAGAGGAGACTAGAGGGTCGTGACCAGATACCTGGTTGAAGGCATTCCATCAGATGGGCGTATAACCTTTCTCTAGGAAGGTTGGTATGGAGACCGAGGCCTGGATAGGACATGTAGACTTAGCTTTAGAGTCTATCAGATGTCTTGAGGACAGACGGATAGAGCTAGTTCAGTTTCTATTCTGTGACCTTGCACATCATTGGTGGAGGACTGTACGAGCCAAAGCCGACAACTATGATCGCATGAGGAGTATGATTAGAGAGTAGTTCTTCCCTGCCTCATTAAGGAGGGAGAAGCTGTAGGATTTAGTGGAAGCCGGCTTTGAGGATGTGCCAATTGTAGATGCCATCAACCGCTTCCAGACTGAGATAGCTTTGCTGGGTCCAGCTGCACCATCAGAGGACCAGCATGTGTACCTATTCTCCCGTTGATCGAGGAAGAGCATACGCTCATACATGGCGGAATTCCACCGCAAGTCCTTGTCCGATTATCAGGACCGGGCTTCTACTTATGAGAGAGAGCGAGCTAGTCAGATGAGGGATTCTCAGACGGGACGGTCTGAGAAGAGGCAACGTACTGGGCAGACCAATGGTATTGGAGGAGCATCTGGCTCTGGATGGATTCAGAGATGCCAGAGTTACCCATTATCTACATTGACTGCATATAAGGGACGACAGTGTTATAACTGTGGTGATCGTGGACATTTGAGGCCAGAGTGCACCAAGCCAGTTGTGACTTGTTTCACCTGTGGTAGATCAGATCATCGAGCTGTCTTCTGTAGGCAGGGTGGAGTTGCATCTCAGCAGGGTTCTTCTCTTGCTAGTGTGATGGGAGGTGGTCAGAGGATACCTCAGCAACAGACACAGGGACAACAAAGAGTCCCATATCGTCCTTCTACTCAAGGATTTGCTCCCGGGACGAGTAGAGGTAGAGGTCATGGTGGGAGTACCATTGATGCCATATGAGCTCAGGGTAGAGCCTTTGAGATGAGGAGTGTAGAGGAGCCACCTACACCGGCATCTATAGGTACCATTCTACTTCATGGTTTACCTGTTCTAGTTTTGTTTGATATGGGTGCTACACATTATTTTATTTCTGATGTATGTGTTAAGCGTCTGAGTTTATCTACTATAGAGGGGATACCCTTTACTATAGGGTTACCTGATGGTGGTACGGTCAGAGGTACCCGTGAGAAACGTAGTTGTCCCCTTCGTTTAGGGACTTGTGTGTTGCTTGTTGACTTCTTATTCATGCCATTGATGCATGGAGAAGTCATATTAGGTATGCATTGGATGCATAGACACCGTGCGGTTTTAGATGTTGGTAGGAGGACTGTTGCAGTCTCTACCGAGGTAGGTCAAATAGAGGTCTTCCGGGGTTGGGACCTTGGGAAGACGGGATCTGTCATCAGTTCCGTACGAACAGCTAGACTGATAGCATAGGGATGTGATGCCTTCTAGTGCTATGCCATGAAGGATGGAGAGAGTCTAGCATTGGAGGACATACCAGTGGTCTGCGAGTTTACAGACGTGTTTGCTGAGCCGTTGAGCTTGCCGCCTCAAAGGAGTGTGGATTTCAGTATTGAGTTGGAGCCTGGTACGAGACCCATCTCGAAGGCCCCATATCGTATGGCACATGTCGAGATGTTGGAGCTGAAGAAGCAACTCAAGGAGTTGGCTAAGAAGGGCTTCATTCGTCCTAGCGTATCCCCCTGGGGAGCACCTATCCTCTTCGTGCGGAAGAAGGACGGATCGTTGAGATTGTGTATTGATTACAGAGAGCTGAACAAGGTGAACATAAAGAACAAGTGTCCACTGCCTCGTATAGATGATCTACTTGATCAGCTTCAGGGAGCGACAATATTCTCCCGGATTGATTTATGCTCAGGATATCACCAGTTCATGTGAGGGAGCAAGATGTGCACAAGACGGAGTTTTGTACCTGTTATGGACACTACGAGTTTGTAGTGATGCCATTTGAGCTGACGAATGCCCCAGCGGTCTTCATGGAGTTTATGAACAGTATCTTCATCGACTTCCTTGATCAATTTGTGGTGGTCTTCATTGATGACATTTTGGTATACTCTAATAACAGAGAGGAGCATGCCGGTCATCTGAGGACGGTTTTGCAGATTTTGAGGGATAGAGAGCTGTATTCTAATCTTTCTAAGTGCGAGTTTTGGATGCCAGAGGTAGCCTTTCTAGTCCATATTGTCTCCGCTAGTAGGATCATGGTTGATCCGGCGAAGATCGAGTCTGTTGCTGCATGGACGACACCGCGAACGTCAAGGAAGTGCGTACATTTCTTGGCCTAGCCGGTTATTACCGACGCTTTGTGAAGGGATTTTCTGTGATTTCCCATCCCCTAACGAGTCTTATGAGGAAGACTACCAGATTTATATGGACTGATCAGTGTGCCCAGAGCTTTGAGGAGTTGAAGAGGCATTTGACTTCTGCTCTTGTCTTGGCAGAGCCAGAGGGTTCTGAGGATGTTGTGGTTTATAGTGATGCATCCAAGCTAGGCTTGGGATGTGTATTGATACAGAGAGGCAGAGTGATTGCATATGCGTCTCGACAATTGAAGACGTATGAGGAGAAATACCCGACTCATGATCTAGAGTTAGCAGCGGTAGTTCATGCTTTGAAGATCTGGAGACATTACCTGCATGGTGCCACGTGTCGGATCTTCACAGACCATAAGAGTCTGAAGTATACTTTTACGCAGCGGGAGTTCAATAACCGCCAATGTCGATGGCTTGAGTTGATCAAGGACTTTGACCTTGAGATTTTGTATCATCCAGGGAAGGCGAATGTTGTAGCTAACGCCTTGAGCAGGAAGACGCCTCGAGAGAAGGCGATTGCCAGATTGATACAACTTCAGCTTCAGAGGGATCTAGCTTGGCTAGAGATGGACATCTAGTTTCCTAATGAGGATGCCCAGTTGTATGCTTTAGAGGTTTTACTTGGTTTGTTTGATGAGATCCAGTAGAAGCAGGGGACTTGCCCGAGCTTGATGACGATCAGAGTGAAGATGTCTCGTGGAGAGGCACCACAGTTTTCCATTGGAGCAGATGGAGTGATGAAGCACCATGACCGCATTTGTGTACCTACTGATGCAGAGCTGAGACAGAGGATCTTACAAGAGGCTCATTGTACACCTTACTCAATACATCCAGCTACGAGTAAGATGTACCATGATGTGAGATGTTCATATTGGTGGGGAGGGCTAAAGCCCGATGTAGCCAGATTTGTGGCACAGTGTGCGACCTGTCAGTAGGTCAAGATAGAGTATTGCAGACTGGTAGGTGAGCTCCACCCACTGCCTGTACCGAAGTGGAAGTGGGAGGATGTCTCCATGGACTTTGTGACCGGATTGAGGCCCAGTAGGAGTTTTGATGCTATTTGGGTTGTTGTTGACAGATTGACGAAGACGACACGTTTCATTCCTATAAGAGAGATGTGGCTAGTGAGCAGACTGGCTGAGGAGTACACTAGACAAATAGTAAGACTCCATGGTATACCGAGGGCGATCGTCTCTTATCGAGATGAACAGTTTACCTCGAGATTTTGGCAGGAGATTCAAACTGCTTTAGGGACGAGTCTACACTTCACGACTGCATTTCACCCCCAGATAGATGGTCAATTAGAGAGGACCCTCCAAACCTTGGAGGATATGTTGCGTGCTTGTGTGTTAGATTGGGGACAGGGATGGTCTGATTACCTGCCAATGGTTGAGTTTTTATACAACAACAGCTGGCATGCATCTATTGGGATGGCTACTTATGAGGCACTATGTGGACGTAGGTGCCATACACCTTTATGCTGGGATGAGCCTAGCAGTATCAGTGGGATAGCGCCATAGCAGATTCAGGATGATATGGCTCGAGTAGCGTTGATTGGAGAGAGGATGCTGTCTGCACAGAGTCGCCAGAAGTCATATGCAGACAAGAGGCGTAGACCTCTAGAGTTCAGAGTGGGAGCTCATGTCTGGCTGAGAGTATCTCCGACGCGAGATGTCAGACGTTTTGGCATAAAGGAGAAGCTGAGTCCCCGATATGTCGGTCCTTTCGAGGTACTAGATAGAGTTGGGAGGGCAGCCTACAGATTAGGATTGCCTCCGAGATTAGAGGGTTTTCACCTTGTGGTCCATGTGTCCCAACTGAGGGAGTATATACCAGATCCGATGCACATTGTGAGTTAAGATGATTTGGTAGTAGAGCCGGACCACACCTTTGTTGAGCATCCTATTGCAGTCCTAGAGCGAGGTGTGAGGCGCCTGCGTTCGAAGGACATTCCTATGCTGAGGATACAATGGTCTAGACGAGGACCCGAGGAAGCTACATGGGTGACTGAGGATAGTATCCAGAGGAACTATCCAAAGTTTTATGCTGAGATAGATGTACCTAGGGTCGATGAGTAGATCTTAGTGCTATCTTGGTGAGTATATGATTATGTGCTTATGTGATTACATGCCTTTATGTGTTTATTCCATGCTAGCTATGATGTGATTTATGATCTTATTAGATCGTGATGTGCTAGCGTGATGGATGACTATAGTTGGAGATGGTTCTTTCCTCCATGCTATCTGAGTGTGATTAGGATTTAGCTGGAGATGGTTCTTTGCTCCATGCTACCTTGATGGACATAGTTCCGTTGGAGATGTCTTTCCTCCATGCTTTGCGTATGAGTATGTTTTGGCTAGAGATATGCTTCCTCTATGCTTTGTAATGTGGTATGGCGAGAGATGTGATTCCTCTACGCCTTTGGGTAGCGTTATGGTCTTGTTTTCTGGAGTTGATGATTCCTCCATGTTCATGTTTGAGGTTATAGATTGTTATAGGTTATTATCTTTTGAACGGAGAGGTGATACCTCCGATAGAGAGAGAGAGAGAGAGAGAGAGAGAGAGAAAGAGAGAGAGAGAGAGAGAGAGAGAGAGTTATACCTCGGCTTATGGGTCTGAGAGGATTTCAGGTTTTGCAAGTTTTGGGACAAAACTTGTTTTTTAGGGGGGTGAGGTGTAAGAGCCTTAGTCTTCGAGAGATCCCGCACATGTGCCTCAGATGAGACGCAACTGCTGTGTGCCTTTAGAGCTGCAGAGGGCCACCCCTGCGCCCTGGCTGGCCGCCCCTGCGGGCCTGTGAGCCGCCCCTACGGCCAAGCCACCCGCCCCCGCGGTTTATGGCGGGCTGCAACCGTCTTCTTTGACCCGAGCCCTTGCTTTTGACCTTTTCATCCTTTTATAATCTCTTCTTCTCTTCCAGATGAGGGTTTACCTCATTCTCTCTCCTGCTCCATCTCTCTCACAATCTTCTTCTCCTCTCTTATCTCCTTTGATCTTCTTGGATCTTTCTTTGAGTTTGCAACGATCTTGATGTTTGTTTGATGTTGTTCTTGAGGATTTACGCTTTTAGGCCTTGTGAGCCAGTTTGAGGTTGTTGTAGTGTTGTGTTTGATCTCGTGGAGAGCTCAGCTGGTGAGTCTCATGGCTTTCTTCTCTTTCTTTCTTCATCCTTTCATCTTTTCTTCTCTTCTCTTAGTCTAGCTTAGATCCCCTTAGATTGGATCTTATTCCATCCATGATTGGCATATGTTGATGTATATATATATATATATATATATATGTGTGTGTGTGTGTGTGTGTGTGTTTATGTATGTATGTATGTGTGTTGGATGAAGAAGGAGTGAAGGAATCGAAGGAAGGAGTGAACAAGGGGCTGCATCGGGAACCCCTATTGTCCAACCGCCCCTGCGCCACCTTGTAGCCGCACCTACGCCGGCCAAAGTCCGCCCCATCGCCTCCTAGAACCGACCCAGCGGCCACTTGCAGTCCAACCCTTGTGTTGTTCTTGTTGTAGGTGTGTGTTCCTTCTAGGCTTGCTTTATGATGCCTTTGTTCCCTCCTTTCCTAGTGTGAGTGTATAGGTTCATGCTAGATGTGTGAGGAGGTGTTTTGATGAGGTTATGATCGGTATATGCCATGTATGTCCTTATCGTTCTAGGTTGATTTTGGTTGAGGATTATAGTTTGAGTATTATCCTTATGGATCCCTTGGGTCTAGGTGTGACCCTTGTGTTGATATGAGATTGATATATCTCTTTATGCCTTGTTTATAGGTTGTGTTGTCCCTCCAGTGTTGAGGTGATCGAGTTGTGGTAGAGCTTTATACGAGGTTAAGGTATGTCCGTAGGACTTACTTAGTTACCATCCTTATATTGGGTGTTTGCATGAGTGGTATGTGTGTTATGTGTTTGCTATGATAGCATGAGATGTCGTTATTACCGACCTACGTTTTATTGATTGCCCTATATGCGTGGCTGTGATAACCTTTCCCTTTCATCCTGCCGAGGAGTCTGGGAGGTTCTCTGGCGTCAGGCCATCTGGTATACAGGAATGGCGCAATCAACTCCCATAGGGTACACGGGTTGTGTGACCGACACTACTTCGAGATGACTAGCAGGCCCAGAGGCGAGGATGTATCGGTCCTCGTGTCACATAGTTTCATCTATCTATATATATACACGATTTGAGTAAATGACTATTATATAAAGATGATAAAATGGGTAAATGTGTGATATCATGCTGATGTGTTTATCTTTCATGATTGTGCTTGTGCTTATGCATTACTCTATATATGTCTGGTTAGCTAATGATTTTATACCATGTTGTAGATGCCCTATAAGATAGGCGTGTTGTTGAGTGATCTAGCAGGGTGGCAGGACGAGGACCTCTCGTACATAGGATGGTTGTGGTCTTTTAGGGATTGTTTATGTTTCCCCTCCTGCGTGAGGATGATCTTTTGTTACCTCCTATGTGAGGATGTCGTTATTTATACTCGGCCATGAGGTTGTTACATTTTGGTTGTACAGTTTATACAATTTTATGCATTTGTTTTATATTTGTCAGTGTCATGTTGTAAGGTCCAGTGAACTTGTTGTCAGGCTAGGGTCAGGATCCATTGTGAGATCCTAGCCCAATGTGGCACTCCGAGTCCCGCAGATTCGGGTGTTACACTACCGGGCCCTAGCCTGCGGCCGACCCCTCACTCCTCCCCTTGCCTGTAGTGACCTCTCTGTCCTCACCTTTGTGCCCTACTCCCTTACCAACCTATCCAGCCTTTCACACTCTCCCTTCACACCACAACTTCTCACCCTCTCCCTCTATTTCCCTCCCATGCAAGTATCCTTCTCCCTCCCTTCACGCCTCAGGAGGCAGTTCCAACCCTTCCCCGTAGACTCCTCGCAACCCGGACATTCAGAAGACGAACGCCGCCTTGAGTCTCACCTCAGGGCTCTCATCTGGGAAGGTATAGCACCAACAACAACCTCTCCATCCCTCTTGCCTTCGATTCCGCCGAAATAGCAACCGACTGCAGCGTTCCTCGCCCTTGCCGGAGACAAAAGGCCGCCTGCCGGTTGCCTAGTGATGACATGAATTATGACCTATTTTTAGGCATGTATGTATATAGATTTTCCCTTTATTTTGCATGCATACATACATTCATGACATTTATGGTTATATTCACCTACTTTACAAGAATAGAGGTCTACACAGAGTTTTATTGCATTTGTAGGTAATTTGGCGAATTATGGAGCAAAAATGACACATTTATGGATTAAGCCTTGAAGCGGGACAAAAAGGAGCATAAAAGGAATTTTGGACGCGCCAAAGTATCTTCTCATACCGTCTGACGCGCCAAAGTATTTTCTGATACCTTCGGACGCGGCCCAAAGTATTTTCTGATACCGTCGGACGCGGCCCAAAGTATTCTCTGATACCGTCTGACGCGTCAAAGTATTTTCTGATACCTTATGACGCGGCCCAGAGTATCTTTTGATACCAGCGGATTCGACTTCTTTTCAGCCCAAATATTTAGGGTTTCATCGTTAAACCCTAGTTTCATTCCTACAAATATTCGATAGCCTTCAATATTGAAAGGCGGACAGTGACAGACCCAGGATTTGGATCCCCAAAGAGAGGGAGGGTTGAAGATTTTATTGCGTACAGGGAAGATTCGGAGAAGGAGGTATTTTGGAGATTGTGTACTTCGAGATTATCTTAGGGTTTATCTTTGGATACGGATTGACACCCCGTTCTTCATTGTTCCTTAAGATTGTTGTGAGGATTTCTATTCCTCTTTTCTGCATTCATTCAATACAAAAATTTGTTATTGGATTTGAGATTGGTTATTTGATATTCATTGAGTTTTTGAGGTTTTCGTCCATTTTCTCTTTAAACTTGATTATTGAATTGATGATGATGGTTATTGGCTAAAACCCTTTAGCAATTCTAAGGTGAAGGGTTGATAGTTGTGTCTTAGATGATGATAGATCGATCGTAAACAGATTGGACCCTGAGAGTTAGAGAAATATCGTCGACACCCTAAATCACGGCCTGTTCTTAGGTTTCCACGGCCGTGATTCTCAAGAACTACCCGTGATTTACTTCAGTTTACGAACTTTGCTTTTACTTTGATCCAAGGTTAAAGATTAGCTTTAATCTAGTTTTGACTTGTCCTTTTCTAGGTAGTAGTGAAGCCTCAACAACCTCTACTTCGATTTCGAGTGTCACAACCTTAATCGGTTTAGTTAGTCTTGATCCTTGGGTTACAAGTTTGGGTATTTGAGATCAATTCTGGTCTTTAGATCCTTTCTACACTGAAGCCTCAACAACCTTTATAGAGAGTGTCTTTAGATAAGTCATATAAAGTTCTGGAACTTCACCGTACATTGCTTTACCTTAGCATACCTTTGCAACTCTTAACTCTGTCCTTAGTACTTTAGTATATCTTGAATTGATTGCCACAATTAGATACCTGGATCTTTAGGGTTGCTGTTTTCCCAATATATTTGAAAAGCGTTACCCTTTTACTTGCTTGACAACTTTATAATTGAATTTGTTCCCCCCAAATCCCTGTGTTCGATACTCTGGAATTCTTGCTTAACTACGCCGATCCGTACATTGCGAGTTCGCTTGCTTGATTCTAGTTTTATAAATTTAAGACTTATTTGCACGCACGCTAAGTGGCGAACACCTAGCCCTTGCCGGAGACAAAAGACCGACCAACGGCTGCCTCACCCTTGCCTTGTAACTGTTGCCGCCTCCTCTACTCTATAAAGAGGTTGAAGAAGCCCTTTGTTTTAAATAAAATCGGGCCCCATACTTGTAGCTTAACTACAGATTTGCCCACTTCTTTATATATTTCGGTTTTGACCCCCCCCCTTGGAATTTGTTGTGTATACCCTGCTGAATTGTATTATTGTAGTCATGACCTTATATTCTTAAGATGTGGAGTTTTTCCCTTGGGTATCAATTATAGTTTTGACCCAAAGCTTATTTCGGAAAAAGGCCGAGTTTTGTGAGTTTCTTTGTTGCCGGAAAAGTTGATTATGGATTTTTATCCATGTTAATAAATTTTGTATGGATCGTTCCGGAAAGCGTTTTTGCGAGTTTTATCCTTGTTTTGAAAGCAGGAATTTCCTTATATTTTTAATGAGTTAAATCTTTCTTTCAAATTTAGCGGTTAAGCTAAATTTGCTTAGCTTTGGTTTTAGGTCCGGAAGCGCCCCGATAAGGCCAACGAATCCGTTCTCGACTTCCGTTGATCGTCTTCCGCCTTGGACCGTGTGTGAGTACCTTCTCCCTCGGTTAGTTATGGTTAGTAGTATCATGCTAGGTAGGATCTAGCGTAACTTAGAGTGAATGCCAAGTAGTGGCTTTGAACCTTAGGCGAGTGTGATGAGCATGTTGGACCTCATAGGCTTTTACGTTGTCCTTGGTTGTGGAGTTTCATCATAGGAGAGTTAGTAGAATGTTAAGAGATCTCCTCATGCGTTGAGTGAAGATGTGAGTATGATAAGTTCTAGGATGCGGTCCTAGAATGAGAGTCAAATGATCTTGCGTAGATCATTTGTGTAGAAGTCCAAGACTTCTTGATTTGAGCGGGTTTTAATAGATATCTTGTTGTGAGTAGGTTGTATACTTCTTCTCAAGGGAAGCGAGAGCGTTTTGTGAGTTAGCGATTAGGACGAGGTAAGCCTCCGCACTTAGCTCGTATTCGTTGTATTAGTTTCGATGCGTGTTTGGTTGTGTGTATTTTAGTATTGTTTATCTTATAACAACAAAACCGAATATAAGACGACCTTTACATTATTATTGGCCCAAGTGTATGATAACGGCGGTGAGAACACTAACTAGCTCTTGCGGAGAGCTAGTTGGTTCTCGACGACTAGCCCGGTCATGCAGCAACTACATGAACGTGATAAAGAACTCAGAGGAGAAGACTTACACGTTCAGTAAGATCACATGAAGCAAGGGAGACAGCTGCAGCTTCAGGGTTGGGTGAAAGGCGTAAGCAAGAAACGGGAAAAAGAAGAAAAGACGGGAATATAAGAGGCGGGAAAGATAGATGGAAATGAGGTTCTTAGGTTAGAAGAAGATAAGAAAGTCGGCCCATAAGATAGAAGATCGGATCTTCTATCTATGGAAAGAAGATAAAATGAATGAAAGAAAGATCGGGCGCGATTTGTAGTCGGCCGTAGGGGAGGCTGACCATGCCGCGGGTGCGATTTGCCGCAGGGTGACACACTTCACCATGGGGGATGTGAAGGCAAAAGACTGGGGTCTTACATCAGATCCCCTGAAAAGAAGTTTCATCCTGAAACTTACAACAACCCGAAAGAACGCACAGCAACAACACGGAAACGCTGAACACGACTAATATATTCCCACACGGGGCATGTAACACAAAACGTCACAAAAGCGTACGCAACGCAACCAAGGAAAACGAACACATAACAACTACGCTAAAGGTGTATCAAGCTCGGCGTAAAATTCCGGATAGTTCCTTTGGATACTATCCTCTATCTCCCAAGTCGCCTCATAAGCTCCTCGCATTGACCAATGAATCTTCATCATCGGTGTGTCCCTCGAACGCAAGCGTCTCGTGCTACGCTCTAAGACAAATATCGGGTGCTCGACGAACGTGTGTTCGGACTCGATCACTAGATCCTCATAACTGACGATGTGCCTCGGGTCCGGTATGTACTCCCGTAACTGAGACACGTGGAAGACGGGGTGGACACCCTTCGGCCTCGGTGGCAAAGCAAGTATATATGCTGCCTCTCCAACTCGCTCAAGAATCTCAAACGGTCCGATGTATCTAGGACTCAACTTCCCCTTGACACCGAAACGTCTAACGCCTTGTGTCGGAGATACTCTCAACCAAACTTGGGCTCCAACTTTGAACTCCAGAGGTCTGCGCCTCTTATTTGCATAAGACTTCTGTCGACTCTGCGCTGCTAAAATCCGCTCTCGGATCACTACTACTCGAGCCATGTCATCCTGAATCTGCTCAGGTGCTACTACGCTAGCACTACTCGGCTCGTCCCAACACAACGGTGTACGACATCTCTGTCCGTATAAAGCCTCATAAGGAGCCATCCTAATCGATGAGTGTCAACTGTTGTTGTACGAAAACTCCACTAAGGGAAGGTGATCTGGCGACACCTATCCCTATTCTAACACGTAGGCTCTCAACATGTCCTCCAGAGTTTGGATTTTCCGCTCGGACTGACCATCGGTCAAAGGATGATAAGAAGTCGTGAACTACAGACTCATACCTAGGGCGGCATGCACTTGTTGCTAGAACCTCAAAGTGAACTGTCCGTCTCTGTCAGAGACTAAAGTCCTAGGTACTCCATGAAGTCTCACTATCTGTCTAGTGAACTCCTCTGCTAGTCGACTCACCGGCCACATTTCCTTGATCGGAATGAAGCATGCGGTCTTTTTTCAGTCGATCCACTATGACCCAAATAGCATCAAAAACTCGACTCGGTCTCAAACCGGTAACGAAATCCATTGAGATGTTTTCCCACTTCCACTGAGGGACGGGAAGTGGGTGTAGCTCTCCTTCTGGTCTACGGTGCTCGATCTTGACCTGTTGACAGGTCGCACACGGAGCTACATATCTCGTGACGTCTGGTTTCAGACCTCCCCACCAGAAAGAGTGTCTAATATCCTGATACATCTTACTCGCACCAGGATGCACTGAGTAAGGTGAAGAGTGAGCCTCCTGTAGGATCCTCTGTCTCAACTCTCGCTCCGAAGGCACAAAACCACGCTCTTGGCGTCCCAAGATCCCATCAGCACCGACTGTAAACTATTGTGTCTCTCCTCGAGACATCCGGTCTCTGTGTCAAAGCTGGGCAACTCTCCTACTTCTGTCGGATTTCAGCCAACAGATCAAGTACTATCTCCAAGGTGGATAGGTAGCTTTTGGAATCCGGAAAGTGGATATCCATCTCTAACCACAAAAGGTCTCAATGTAATTGAGACTGCTGTCAGCCTAGCGATCGCCATCTCCCGAAGAGTCTTCCTACTAAGGGCATCAGCTACCACATTCGCCTTCCCACGGTGGTATAAGATCTCAAGATCAAAATCCTTGATCAACTCCAACCATCTCTTCTGGCGGTTATTCAACTCCCGTTGATTGAATATGTACTTCAGACTCTTATGGTCTGTGAATATCTGACACGTCGCTCTGTACAGATAATGCCTCCAAATCTTCAAAGCATGAACCACAACAACCAACTCAAGATCTTGGGTAGGGTAATTCTCCTCGTACGTCTTCAGTTGTCTAAACGCGTAAGCAATCACCTTACCCCTCTTCATCAGAACACATCCCAAGCCCAACTTGTATGCTTCGCTGTAAACCACAAAATCCTCCATGCCCTCTGGTTGAGCTAAGATAGGAGAAGAGATCAACCTCCTCTTCAGCTCCTCGAAGCTCTCCAGGCACGGCTCGGACCATACGAACCTCGTAGACTTCCGCAGCAAGGAAGTGAGCGGTCGGGCGATAACTGAAAAGCCCTCAACAAAACGCCAATAGTAGCCCGCCAATCCTAAGAAGTTGCGTACCTCCTTCACGTTCTTAGGAGGCGGTCAAGATGCTACTGACTCGATCTTCGCCGGATCTACCTTGATCCCTTCAGCTGAAACGATGTGACCAAGGAATGCTACCTCGGACATCCAAAACTCGCACTTAGAAAGCTTGGCGTAAAGCTTTCTATCATGTAAGACCTGAAGAACGATCCTCAAGTGTCCTACATGCTCCTCTCTACTGCGAGAGTAAACTAGAATGTCATCTATGAAGACAACTACAAACTGGTCTAGGAAGTCGATGAAGATGTTGTTCATCAATTCCATGAAAACTGCGGTCGCATTTGTGAGCCCGAATGGCATCACTACAAACCCGTAGTGTTCATATCTAGTCCGAAATGCCGTCTTGGCTATACCCTGCTCTCTCACCCTCAGCTGGTGATATCCGGATCTCAGATCGATCCTCGAAACACTGAAGCTTCATGCAGCTGATCCAAAAGATCGTCGATACGGGGCAATGGGTACTTGTTCTTGATCATCACTTTGTTCAGCTCTCGGTAGTCGATGCATAACCTTATTGACCCGTCATTCTTCTTGACGAACAGTACAGGTGCACACCAAGGAGATACACTAGGGCGGATGAAGCCCTTCTCTGCTAACTTCTCGAGTTGCTTCTTCACCTCAAGCATCTCGATAGGCGCCATACAATTAGGGGCCTTAGAGATCGGTCTTGTACCGGGCTTTAGCTCAATGCCAAAGTCCACACTCCTCTGTGGAGGTAAACCTGATGGCTCTCCGAAAATGTCGGGAAACTCGCAAGCTACTGGAATCTCCTGCAAAGCTGGACTCGTACTATCCTTCATGGCATAGCACCAAAAAGACTCACATCCCTAACCGATAAGTCTCGCAGCTCGCACTACACTAATTACTGTACCAGTCTTCCCGAGATTCCATCCTCTGAAGATCTCAACATGTCCTGCATCTGAAGTTATCGTCACTGTCCTCTTGCCGATGCCAAAAATTGCTCGATGTTGATCCATCCAATCCATACCCAGAATAACTTCTTCATGTACTAAGTACATGACGAAGAAGTCAGTTGGCCAATCGCGATCTCCCAATCTAATAGGGCAATCGTGAACCTCTCGTGTACCTCTAATCTTACCCCCATTGGGTAATCCTATAAAGAAGGGTCTACCTTCTACGGTAACTAAGGCCAATCTATATACACATGTATCATATATAAAACAATGCGTAGCACCGGTATCGAAAAGAACTCTAACAGGAAAACCATTAAAATGAATGGTACATGTGGTCGTTGGTGTTGTCGGCACTACAACACTCCTCAGCTCATAAACTCTGGTTGATGCATCTCTGGTGTCAATAGAACCACCAACTCGTCCTCTACCTCTCCCTTGTCCCGGAGTGGAATCTTGAGGAGTGGTAAAACCAAGAACTCTCTACTACTGTTGTTGGTATTGAGATCTCTGTCCTCCTCCTGCAACACTGGCAGGTGAAGAACCCTGTTGTGACAGCGTCTTGTCTTGACAGCAAAATGCAGCTTTGTGTCCTGGCTTGCCACAGGAGAAGCAAGTCACTGTGAGCTTCTTGCAATCAGCTCGAACGTGTCCTGCACCTCCGCAGTTATGACACTGACGTCCTTTGTCAAAACTCTTCTCGAAACTAGAACATCCTGGCATCTGACTATGCCTAAACCCAGCTGCTCCAGCTCCAGCATTGGTTGATCTAGTATTTTGTCTCTTCTCAGGACCTTCTATTTGAGAAGCTCTCCATTGACCCGGTCGGCCTTTCTCATAAGCAGAAGCTCTATCCTGATAGTCCGTCAGAGAATCACAACGGAAACCAGCAAGATAAGAGTGTGTAGACTCCCTCAACCTCCAGGAGAAGAGATAAACATGTTGATCCTTATGTGGTGCAGATGGACCCAACAAAGACAACTCATCCTGAAACTTGCTGATGATCTCAACAATAGGCATATCCTCAAATCCAGCCTCGAGAAAATCCTGAAGACGATCTCTCTTCATAACTGCACGGAAGTAGAGATCTTTGATCACCGTCTTGATATGCTCATAACTGGTGACCTTACTGCGAGTTGTCCTCCACCAGGAATGAGCCTGATCATTCAGCAGTGTCTGTGCTATGTTGACTTGACGTCCCTCAGGGCAACCGATCGCCTCCATAGCAGAATCCAGCTGTCCTAGCCACAAATCCACCTCCAATCTTGTCTTTCCCATGAAAGTGGGAACCTTCAGCTGATCGAAAGCCTTCAACCAACTATCAGGCTTTGGCTCCTTCGCCTCAGCCGGCGCTCTAGCAACCTCAACAACTCTAGTAGGTGGGGCAACAATTTGCGTAATTCTGTGCGAAACCTCAGCTGATCTCGCGGGAACTGTTGGCATTGGTGCAGATCCTCCAGTCCTGATAGCCTCCACGACTCTCTACACGTAGTCGCGATATGCAGAAGCTCCTAAAGACACTCGATCAGACTCTGTCGATGACGCTCTCTATGCTCCAGACCTAGCAGCGGTCCCGTTCCCAGCCTCAGGAACAACATTCTCAGCAACTTCCTCAACGAACACCTCAACGATAGGCGAATCAACAACTGGGGCATGACCTCGACCTCCAGCTAGTGGAGATGTTCTTGCACGTCCTCGTCCACGGACGACAGGTGGAAAAGGTGGTCAACCCCTTGCTCGCCCCATGGTAGATGTAGCTCTAGTACGCGTCATCTACTATAAGGATACATATATAAGAATCTATATATAGATATAAGGTCACGCTACAGCTAAAGAAGAAATCCAAAAAAAGGCATATAAAGACCAACACATAAGAAACTGTACTGGTGAGATCCGCGGAGGTAGTGGTGATCACCCGTACATCTATCCCAGACCGACAAGTTTAAAAACAAAACCCCTTTTGAAAACGTTAGACCCCTTGCGGGTTCTATTTATTTATCCATCCGACCTTTAGAAGATTTCGAGTGCCACTGTTGCCAAACTAGATCTCTGATACCATATTGTAACACCCCAAGTTCTGGGAACTCGAAGCGTTACGGGCTAGGACCTCACAATGGGTCCCGGCCCTTAGAGTAGCAACAACACAACGGATCTTACAACAAGGCACAGACGAATGAAAACCAAAACTCAATATAAAACCAAAGGTTTAAACAAAGGAAAGAGTAAAAGACTCGCAACCGAGTTCAAAACAAAAGGGAAACCAACAACATAAACATAAACCCGATCTCGTCCTATAATGCACAGGAACCCCGGCTGACCACACCGTCTGGATCACTCAGTAACATCCTGAACCTGAGGAACATCTACAACATCGGTATAAACCGTTAGCTAACATTCTAGAAATCCAAAAGAACGAAAAGGCACAAACACACATAAGGTAAAGTAAAAATATAGCATGCTCGCACTCAACCGGTTATTATCTTTCATTAAGTTAGCTTTTACTAATTCAACTTCTTTTGTCACACGAGAATCTCCCGAAACTCGCCTCCGCTTCCGTCTACCAATAAGAACAGATCAGTACCATCCGTTACCTACAGGCCTGGGTTGCAAGAGCACATTCTAGTCTCCTATAGAACTAGACAAGTGGTCACCGCCCGGTTATCATGCACTTGGATCAGTTAAGGTTATAAAGGGTGAATCCTAGTCCAATTATCCGTTATAACAATAATAAACAACGCAAACAAACCAAAACACTCAAATCAATATACAGAATTCAGCTAAGTAAGTCCAAGGGACTTACCTCACTCGAAGGTAACTCAAGGCTCAACAAACAAACCAGAGAACAACTAAGTTTCCCTCGGGAAAAGAGGAAGGAAAGCCTGTTCAGACAAGCATCACGAATCAGGAACAAAACGGTTGCTAGAAGTCTATAACTTCTAGTCTCAATGATCTCTAAGAGATCTCCACAAGCTAAGGGTTCAACCTTAGTCTTACAACATACTCAGGGGACAAGGAACATCCATAAGAATCAAGGAAAGGAACGAGGAAAGAAAGGAAGGAAGCAACTCACAAGAACGGGAGTTACTGCAAAAGAAACAACGGGGGCGGCTGAGTAAAGGCGTAGGGGCGGCAGGAAGGAAATCCCCAGGGGCGGCTCTGTGCAGGCACGGGGGCGGATTCTCAGCAGAAGACGCTGTCGGGGCTTCTTCTCGACAGAACTCTCAACAAGGGATCCAAAGCTCAAACCTTTGATCCAACCACGTCAAGACTCAACCAAAAGAGCCTGAGAACAATAACACTTCAACAACGGGGATGCAAACAAGAATCAAGGTTCAAACTTGATTCTTGGAGAAGAAGAAAAGGAAGAACCAAGGAGAAAACAAAACAGAAGGAAAATACATGCAGAAACTACATGAACGTGATGAAGAACTCAAAGGAGAAGACTTACACATTCAGTAAGATCACAAGAAGCAAGGAAGACGGATGCAGCTTCAGGGTTGGGAGAAAGGCGTAAGCAAGAAACAGGAAAAAGAAGAAAAGACGGGAATATATAGAAGAGGCGGGAAAGATAGATGGAAAGGACGTTCTAGGGTTAGAAGAAGATAAGGAAGTCGGGCCATAAGATAGAAGATCAGATCTTCTATATATGAAAAGAAGATAAAACGAATGAAAGAGAGATCGGGCGCGATCTGTAGTCAATCACAGGGGCGGATGACCCTGTCGCGGGTGCGGCTTGCCGCATGGGTGGCAAACTTCACCGCGGGGGCGGTGAAGGCGAAAGACTAGGGTCTTACAACCAATATCAAAGAGGGCATCTTGGATATCTTTAGTAGAGAAAGGCACTGAAAGATTTGCGTTCTCGCTAGCAGATATTTCTTAGTTGAATAACTTCTAGTTGATTTTGAAGTTTATGTATGTCTATTATTGATGTTGTAAAGCGGATCTTATAGTCTTTTATGAATTCTTCATTAATATCATTCTCTTTAGACAGCACCAGACCGTCATTTTTAGTAATCGTTGTAATGATTTTTTTATTTCTTCTCCCCGTAGCTTTCCTATGGTGGAATTTTGTATTCTTATCTCCTAGTTGTAGGTATTTCGTTTTAGCTCTTTGCATCCAATACGTATGTTGGTAGTCCACTAGACCTCCCTTTTCCTAATTATTTTGTTAATTTTGTCATTTTTTGATTGGTCAAATAGCGCAAAGCTTTATTTTTGGAGGGCGTCTAGTTCATCATCGATATTTTGCAGTTGTTTGTGAATATTATCGAATTTATCCCGATTCCACTGTTTTAGTTTTTGTTTGAGTAGTTGTGTCTTCCTTGCGAGATTGAGCATGTGTGTGCTTGGAAATTGTGTTCTCCAAACTTGTTTAATAAGATTCTCACAATCTTGTCTTTGCATCCACATTGTTTCAAACCTAAATGGTTTATCTTAGCTTCTGAGTGTGTGTTTTGAACAAAGATGGAGATTATACAATGATCCGAGTTCGTAAAAGCATGGTTACTTGTGTGAAGCCCAGGATATTCTTGAATGATATCTAGATAAGTCATTACCGTATCAAGTTTTTCATATGTATTATCATCACCATCTTTCTTCTTTTTCCACGTAAAAGTATTTTCTTTAGTGGGGAGATCTCGTAAGTTGTACCGGTGGGATAGTTGTTGTAATCTAATGAACTTGTTATTAGCGAGAGGCGTCCCCCCTCCCCTTTTGTCAGCAGGTTCCAATAACTCGTTGTAATCCCCAATAACTATCATTGGGATGCTAATGGCATTCATTTCTCCCGTAAGTTGTGTCCAAAACTCGCTTTTCATTTGCTCATTAGGGGAGCATAGATGAAGAAAATCATGGATTCGAAATTAGTGTAAGTATTTGTATGTTTAGCCATAATGTATCTGTTGGAATTAATAATTTCAATTTTTTTCTCTCTTGAGTTGGTATTCTTTCCATAAAAGGCATAGACCCCTTGCGTACCCCATTGCCGGAATGAAAATAATTCTATCGAAACTTGCGCTTTTCCATATAATTTCGTTTGGTTCATCCTAAGCTTTTGTTTCAGCCAACATAATAATTTGAATGTGTTCATTTTTACATGTGATATTGATGTTAGTCCAAAAGTTTTTTTTCTTCATACCTGACGAGGCTAAAATCCTAAGTTGTTGTCTTTTAGCTTAGGTCAAAGTAGAATTCCTAATGTTAAACTAACAAGTTTGTGTATAGCGTAAGTAAGGGTCGAACCCAAGAGAGTGAAGTTGAGGTTTGAATTAAGTTCACAACCTAACAAGTTTTTTTTCTTCATACCTGACGAGTCTAAAATCCTAAGTTGTTGTCTTTTAGCTTAGGTCAAAGTAGAATTCCTAATGTTAAACTAACAAGTTTGGTTCTTTTTATAAGTATTTCATCAATGTTCTTGTCTTGATCATATATATGTGTTGAGCCAACCGGCGTCAACACAACCTAACAAGTTAATGATCCGTAAACCTACAAGAACAAGGTACAAGTTAGCTTTCAAATAAAGACAAAGAGATGTAAAGAAAAGAATAAAACCGTTAGACTTTTCTTTATATTTATATTCCTTTTCCTTTAAGCAATTACAACCAGCTTTTACCTAAAGGTTTTCTACTAGATTAAGGACTCGAACCCGGAATCGATTAACCCTAGTTTTTTGCATGCAATTGGACACTTAAGGTGATCAAGCTAAGTGGTAGGAAATGTAACACCCCGAATCCGTGAGATATCGGAATGCTACGGGCGAGACCACACAATGGGTCCCGACCCTTAGCCTGACAACAATCTCACCGGACCTTTTTCCAACATGGCACAAATAAAGGCGTAAAACACGAAAACGCTTATAATGTATGCAAGACGGAAAAGTAAAGGGTACAACGTGGAAACTTAGCCGAGTCCTCAAAACGACACAAAAACTCCACAATACATAAATCCGAAAGCATACAACAAACCATAATCCAGCATAAGCATAATAACGATAGTAAACCCAAAAACGCCCCCGTCCAATGATGTACGGCGACCCTCGGTTGTCCACTACTCCACCTCACTCGGCGGCGTCCCTAACCT
Source organism: Fagopyrum homotropicum (assembly GCA_033239125.1). Lineage (NCBI taxonomy): Eukaryota > Viridiplantae > Streptophyta > Magnoliopsida > Caryophyllales > Polygonaceae > Fagopyrum > Fagopyrum homotropicum. Next base: position 107,387,188 of record BSWB01000002.1, read on the forward strand.
GCGGGGGCATCTACACAAGCGGTTTAAAACTGTTAGCTGTATTCAAAGCATTAAAGACATGGTGAAGGCACATACACACTCATACATCATACATCACATAATCGTGCTCCATATACAAGTCCGGTTATTATCTTTATTTATTAGGTCGTATCCCGTTCTAGTTCAACTTAGTTTTGTGACACGAGACCACCGTGGTCCCGCCTCGGTCCCTACTTACCGGCATGGAATGGTACAGATGCCTCCGCCGTCTAACCATCACGGGCTAGTCGCCGAGAACCTCCTAACTCTCGCAAGAGCTAGGCAGATGATGTCACCGCCCGTTATCATACACTTGGGCCAAAACATATATAAATGTCGGTGGTCCTATTACCGGTTTAGTTGATATAACGAAAGCGATAAATCACACACCACTAAACACACAATGAATCTAATACATCGAATACGGCTAAGTAAGTCCGGAGACGTACCTCGTCTCTCAACTCACAACACGTACTCTAGCTTCCTTAGTGAGGAAGCACACAACCTGCTCATACATGAATACACTCATCAACATAAGCCCACACTCATGAAGTCATAGACTTCATTCTAGTGATCTTAGCAAGATCACTCAACTCTCACTAGGAAGCATCCTAGGGTCCAAGTTACTCATGACACTCTCAACAAGAAAGGGAGACTCACAACAATCTATACAACATATGGACATGATCAACATCTTAGGAGAGTAATCTAGCCTAGAAGGATTCAACATGCTCAAACACTCAAGATCATCCCTCTCATCAAGCCATAAGGGCTCCAAGGATAGCAACCACTATATGGCATTCTCATAAGGCCTAGGTCCATCCTAAGCATGCTTCTAACTAGATATCAACATAAGGTCTAAGGAAGGAATGAAGAGGAAGGAAGGGAGGAACCTACTAGTGAAGAAAACGCAGCCGCGGAAGCAAACTAGCGCCCCGGCGGAAACTGTCACCGCCCCCAGTGGCACCTTGGAGCCGCCCCCGCGCCTGGTGGCCGCCTCTGTGGTGGCTCTGTCCGCCCCTGCGGTGGACTTGATCCGCCCCTGCGCCTATGGTGATCCGCCCATGCGGTCGAACAGCAGAAACTCCGTCTTCTTCGTTTCTTTGACTGGTTCTTTGCTCCAAGTGCCTCCTTCTCTCGCTGGGCCTTCTCCAAACTCCCACCACATGTCCTAGCTTCCTCACCACGACCTAAATGAGCTATAGGAAGGGACATGCAAGGTTTACAAGATTTCCCTTCAAAATCTTCCTCCATAGCCATGGAAGTGAAGAGTAGAGGAAGAAGGGATGCACTAGCAGCAAGATGAAGAGGGGAAGAGATAGCTTACCACAATAGATCCTGATCTCCAAGGCTGCAGCTTCCCACACCACTCTTCCAAGGAGAAAGAACAAGAGACCAACAAGGAAGAAGAGAAGTGGAAGAGGGAAAAGAGCGTGAAATGGGAATGGGAAATGGGGAGAGGGAATAATGAGGCTGACAAAGTGGTGGGGATACCCAAGGGTCAGTAGCCCCCATTGTCCCCTCACTCCTCTTCTCAATATCGCAAAGTAAAAGGGACCCCTATCCTGCGTTAAAACTCGTACTCAGCTAACGTGCCTGCGGGAAATAAGCCGTTGATGCGGAAAAGGTCGGAAACACCTTCACTTCCGGAAATAAAATTTCCAAATGTTACAAGAAACATGCAATTGTTAGTTAAAGCACAAGGAATATTAGTTAAAGCACAAGGAATATAAAACATATGACTGAATAATACTTATATTACTAAAGACTTACAACCAAAGTAGTAATGCAACTTCAAAATAATCCAATGTAGCAAGGAGGCTCTAGAAGCTCATTACAAAACACAATATAATATAGAGAGAAAATGGGAAAATGGTGGTTGATTCTAGCAATCAGCCATTGACCTATTTATACTAGAAATGACACTAAATGGGAGTAAATGGCCGTCCTAAACAACCACCTATAATGTCATAAAGGTGGTGTAAATAGCCGGAGTAAAGTCCTCTGGCGCTAAACCGCGGGGGCGGCCTTGCAGTGCCGTAGGAGCGGTTTGGGCCAAAACGCTTGGTGTTCTTCTTGGCCGCAGGGGCGGCCTGACAATCCCGCGGGGGCGGGTCTTTAATGTTCTTCAAACGTCTGACTCTTCATCTTTTTGTCGCTTCTGATGTCGAGCCGTAGGGGCGGTCCAATGTCACCGCAGGGGCGGTGACACTAGCTCTTCGGCTTTACAGCTCCGCAGGTTGGTCTGCCGGAAGAGGCGTAAGGGAGCCGGCTTCGCTTCTTCAAGGTGAGTCACCGCAGGGGCGGTGACTTGCTTCGTTCCGGCGGACCAACCTGTGGAGTTGTGAAGCCGAAGAGCCGGTGTCACCACCCTGCGGTGACATTGGGCCGCCCCTCCGGCTCGACATCAGAAGCAAATCATGAAACGAACACGCAAATGCGCCCTTTCGGGTGCCGCTCGTTTTGCCAAGGCGCCCTTTCAGGTTTTCACCTTGCCACTCTTCTTCTTTCCTTAATGATCTCACAAATTTCTCGCAACCCTCAAGTCCATTTTTGCACCAACCTAATGTTGGTCGGACTACCTTCATTATGCCCAAACCGCCCTTTCGGGTTTTCGGTTTATCCAAGGATTTTTCATGCCTTTTTTCAATTTCTTTGGCTTTTTCTCCCTTTTTTTTTATTGAATTTCAACATGGATTACAAAAAGAATCATGAAACAAACATGCAAATGAACTATACATGCAAGATAGTGTTCCCTCCTCCATACTTGAAGAACACTTTGCCGTCAAAGTGGAAAATGAAAGCAAAGACTAAAGGTGGAGAAGGGAAACAGATGGTACCCACTAATGGGATGGTCCGGCTGGACCATCCGGACCCTGCTCTAGAGGATACGGGAAGTGGCTGAAGAAGTGCTCTTGCCGCTGGTAAATCTCATCAAGGTGGGTTTGTTGGGCATCCTACCGTCCGCCAATGGTGGTCTCAAAGTTGGCTTGTCAAACCAACTGTTGAGCCTCTAGCTGCTGCTTCTGGGCTGCATGCCAAGCATCCTGGCACCGGTCAAAGTGGGCGGTCATGCTCGTGGCAAAGCTGGAGTGCTAGGACTACTGCTGCTCCAGCATGGTGCGTTGGTACTTAGTCTGCCAAGTCTGGTGCTGAGTGGTCAAGGCCTCCATCTAAGCCTGGAGGCTCTCAAGGGCGGGACCATCATCTCCCGCTGCCGTAGGCATCTCTTCATCGTCTAGAATGGGCATGTGGTCCTCATAATGAGCCCGGCTGGAGCTCGCAGCATGCCTCTCAACAATAGCCACTTGAGGCTGCCTCGGCACAAACGGATCAACCGGTATGTAAAGATCGGAGAGCTCATCTCAGAAAGGTAGAGGGCGTGGAAGGTATGTGGTGTGGCTCCCATCTGCAAAAGAAAGCCAAAATAAATTCTTCCCATCCCTCTTGAGAAGCTTGTACCTCTGGAGGAGACCTTCCGTGTAGAATGGGATTGCCATCCCATCCTCATGCTCGGAAAGGTCCATTACCTTCTCAGCTATCAAGGAGATCATCCCACCTCCAACGATATCACGGGGCTCATTCTTCCTAATCCGTTTCAAAGCGGTAAGGAAGAGATAAGGGCAATCCGGCACGGCCTCACTGATAGGGAGGCAAGAGTACAACAGCGGAAGGTCCTTAAGAGCGACCTTATTCTCCTCCTTGTGTCCACAAAAGACACACATGATGATTTTGGAGAGAAGCCTCAAGTAGGGGTGAGTGAGTTTGTTTCTATACTCACCCCCAACATGAAACTCGGAGCCAGTGGCTGCTTGCCAAAACTCGCAAAGGTCCGGTGTGGGGACGGGCTCCCACCATTTGTCAAAGGGGTTAAGAGTCACCCCAAAAGCCTCTTGCAGCTGCATGTAGTCGAGTGTGTACTTCTTCTTGTTGAACTTGAAGGAAAGGCCGACACACACATGATCCTCCTTCTCCATGGTGAAGATGGAAATGAATTGTCTGCTGAGCTCGGGGTATGTGGGAGCACTCTTCTTCAGAAAGTCCCCGATCCCAACATTGCTAAGGAAAGAGTGCATGCTCTATAACATGCCAAGCTTCTCCAACGTCGGAATGTGCAAAAACCAAGTTGCATACACAACCCGATCTTGTACAATCCCGTAACGAGTCTTCTTCACCTCAGACATCTTGTATTTTCTTTGTGGTTCCATTCTTGCAAAGATTTGAAGCAAAGAATCAGAAATCTCAAAAAAAGAAAGAAGACGAACCCTCTGTTGTGTTTTCCGTAGGGGCGGCTGGCAGATCCACAAGGGCGGTGAGGTGCAGGGGCGGGTGCTTGCAGGGGCGGGGGAGAGAGAAGACACGGAGGGCGATATGTGACAGCTACGACAGGTGGAGGAGCAGTGGTGCTTTCCTGGTGTTTTCGGCTGGTAGAGGGTGCCACCGGTGGTGGTGAAGGGTGGTGGATGGTGGTTGGGTGTGGTGGAAAGTGTGGAGGGGTAGGTTGGAGAGATTGAGGGGTGGTAGGTGAGAGATCGATGAAGGCATCGCAGGGGCGCAGTGGAGGGCGGAGGAGTGGGTGGGGTAGGTGTAGGGTCTTTTTGGTTTTCTTATTTTTTTTCTTTTCTGGGTAAAACCGCAGGGGCGGGGGCATGTCACCGCGGGGGCGGTGACAAGGAAGATGGAGACACAGGCCCAGCTCCGAGGGCGGCACTGGGGCTGCTTGTCAAGGATGGCCGCCGCAAGGGTGTGGGTCTGTCACCACGGGGGGGGGGGGGGGGGGTGACAGAGTTTGTGTTGGCGCAGACCCAGCGCCGGGGCGGCACCGGGCAAGGGTGTCACCGCAGGGGCGGTGACATGGGTCGCAGGGGTGGTTTTCTTGACATTGGCTCCTCTTCTTATTCTCTCGGGTTGTCTCCCGAGCAACGCCATTGTTTTACGTCGTTGGCTCGACGTAGGGACTCTACTTCTCTACTTGGGCCTCTTCTAACACCATCTCGTCTCTGGGGTCATTCTTCACTCCTTCAAGGTAGGGTTTGAGCCTTTGGCTATTGACCTTGAATATCTTGTGCGTTTGTGGATCGTAAAGATCCACAACACCATGTGGATGGACTTCGGCTATCACGTATAGACATGTCCACCTTGAGCGTAGCTTGCCTGCAAAAAGCTTTAAAAGGGATTGAAAAAGGAGAACTTTGTTACCCGCTTTGAAATCTTATCGGAGAATGTTCCGGTCATGCCACGCTTTTGTCTTCTCTTTGTATGTTGTGGCATGGTCATATGCATCGAGCCTTAACTCCTCCAGCTCTTGCAATTGAAGCTTCCGGAACTCTCCTACCTCACCCACCTTCATGTTGCACTTTTTCACCACCCACCATGCCTTGTGTTCTAGCTCCACCGGAAGGTGGCAAGCTTTTCCGAACACAAGTCGGAATGGAGACGTCCCTATAGGAGTGTTGTACGCTGTCCGGTATGCCCATAGAGTGTCATTGAGCCTCAAGCTCCAATCTTTCCTTCCGGGGGAAGCCGTCTTTTCAAGGATGTTTTTGATCTCCCGGTTTAACACCTCCGCTTGACCGTTTGTTTGCTGGTGGTAGGCCGTTGACACTCGTTGATGGACGTGGTATTTCTTAAGGAGGGCGGTGATTGTCTTGTTGCAAAAGTGAGTTCTCCTATCAGTTATCAAAGCCTTGGGGATGCCAAACCTTGCAAAAATGTTGTCCTTAAGAAATGCTGCAACAACTTTAGATTCATCAGTCCTGGTGGCCTTTGCTTCCACCCACTTGGAAACATAGTCCAATGCAAGTAATATATAAGTATGCCCAAAAGAGGTAGAAAAAGGACCCATGAAATCTATCCCCCAAATATCAAAAATTTTGTAAAATATGAGTGAAGATTGAGGCATCTCATTTCTCCTAGAGACATTACCCACTCTTTGGAACCTATCACACACCTTACAAAACGCAAAAGCGTCTCTAAAGATGTGTGGCCAAAAGAATCCCGCATCTAAGACTTTCCTAGCCGTTTTATTGGCCCCAAAATGTCCCCCACATGCTTCAAAATGACAGAATGTAAGGACAGATTGTACCTCATTCTCCGGGATGCAACGGTGTATTACATGATCACTACAATGCTTCCAAAGGTATGGATCATCCCAAACGTAGTGTCTTGCTTCGCCCTTCACCTTCTCCCGTTGTTCCTTGGTGAAGTTTGGAGGGTACTCACCTCTAACAAGAAAGTTTACAATGTCAACAAACCAAGATTTAAAAGAGTGAAGTTTAAACAGAACCTCTGCCGTGTAATCCGCAGGGGCAACCAAAGCTTTAAGCAGGGGCGCAAGAGTCGCAGGGGCGCCTGACTCGAGCCGTAGGGGCGGCTGTGCGCAGGGGCGGGGCTCTGGTTGCGCAGGGGCGGTTACACAACATAGAGTTGTGTAGAAGGTGTCGTCTGGAAAGCTTCCAAGTATGGCTCTTCCGTTGGTTGGATCTTCCTCCTCCTTCACCAGCCTGCTCAAGTGGTCGGCCACAAGGTTCTCAGCCCCCTTCTTGTCCCGTATTTCCATGTTAAACTCACTTAGAAGGAGCACCCACCGAATCAACCTTGGCTTTGTTCCTTCTTCTCCATGAGTTACCTAAGGGTTGCATGGTCAGTGAATACTATTACCTTTACGCCAAGGAGATATTGTCTGAACTTCTCTAGTGCAAACACCACAGCTAGCATCTCCTTCTCGGTGGTGGAGTAGTTTCTTTGAGCTCCATTAAGCGTCTTGGATGCATAATGGATGACATGTGATGCTCTTCCATCCTTTTGTCCTAGGACAACTCCTACAACACAATCGTTGGCGTCACACATGATAAATGGCTTCTCCCAATCCGGAGATCGGATGATAGGTGCACTAGTGAGCCATGCTTTCAAGGTATCAAACGCCTTCTTGCACTTTTCATCAACCATGAAAGTGACGTCCTTCTTGAGTAGCTCACACAACGGCGCGGAAATCTTTGAAAAGTCCTTGATGAACCGCCGATAGAAACCTGCATGACCTAGGAAAGAACGGATTTCACGCACATTAGTAGGGTAAGGTAAACTTTGAATAACATCAACTTTTGCCTTATCTACTTCTATCCCTTTTGAAGATATCACATGTTGATAGCATGTATTATAGTCTATATTTTGGGACTTGTTTAGACGTTTTATCTTCAATAATCTGTATGTTTGGATGTATATTATGTGATTATGTTGTTGTTTCATCTACCTTTACGGGAATCGAGGTCTACACCAAGTTTCGTTGTAATCATAGGTAAAATGGCACGTTTTGGATCGAAATGGAGCTAAGGAGCAGAGGAGTCATTGGAGCTACATTCAGGAGCTTAAAAGAGAACTCAGGAAGCAAGGAATTAACAAAGAAGATTTACTTTGGACCACATTTAAGAGATTTCATATTCAGCTGAGAGTCACCTCGGTCAGCTACAGTGTCACTTCGACCGAGGTGATCGTGAGGAGCGTCTCAACCGAGGCGAACACCTTGGCGCGGCGAGATATATTTTATTTGGCTGAGATCTTTTATTTTTTGAAGGAAGAGATTTTATATTTTTGGGCTGGATTTCTGGAAGGAAGATCATATATTTAGGAGATCTATTTTAGAGATAACATATATTTTTATAGGAAATTATCTTTTTAAGATATTATTATCTTTGGAAGATATTTCTCCTATATAAAGGGTTGGATTTTCCACAAGTTCAACCATGCTTGGAGGCTGAGAATAACCAGCAAAGAGGAGATTTTCTGGAAGCTTTGAAGGAAGGAAGGAAGATTGAAGATAAATCAAGGAAGGATTGATAGTTCGGATATAGCTTTGGAGAGGATTTGTAAGACTTTCTTAGATTCCCTTTGGTTTTGTTGTCTTTATTTAATTTGTGAATCTAAGGAACGCTTATTTGTTTGATATTTGATTCAGTTATTGAAGCCTTGTTCTTAAGGTGTTTGTGTTCAAATATTCATTCTTTCCCCATATATTTGATTATTGCTTTCATGATGATGAGTGGCTAGTTTCCTTGTGCGATTCTAGGGTGATTGGCTGAAAGTTATGGGAAAGACAATGATAGAATAATTTTAATCCCAGTAGGACCCTGAAGTTCGAGTCTTTAACCTTAACCCTAGAGTACCTCGTTCAGTCGACGAACATCTCGGCCGGAGTGGAACTTGACTGACCGAGGTGACTTCTCTGATCCGTAACTGAGAGTTAAATGTTAGAGTTTGCCAAATCCTATTCTTATTACACCTTTCCTGGTTCAATGCAAGCCTAGGATGACACTTACCCGGTGATTCCTTTGTTTGTTTGCCCAAGATCATAAGTGTAGGTAATAAAGGTTTATCCTTTATTGGGGTTTGAGTGTGCCTTCATTCCATCTTTGTGAGTTAGCCTGAGACTTACACGGTAAAGGTTAATTATATTCCCTTAGTTGGTGTGTTGGTTTGAGATTATAATTCCTCTCCTTAGTACCTTGAGACTTACCCGGTAATAGGAGCTTTTGGTTTGGAATTAGTGAGTAGTGAGACTTACCCGGTGATCTATTCCACTTTAGAAACACCTTCCCTTTGCAAAATCTCACCTTTGTCCGCTTATCTTGAGCTCTTGAGTTGGAACCACAACTAGATGCTTTAATCCCTAGAATTTGCATATTTCCTTTAATTGACCTTATTATCATCCTTTTGATTGCTTTAATCGCTTTTGTGGTTATTAGTTACATTGACAACCTATACTTGCTTAGTTTCACCTAAGTCCCTGAGATCGACACCCCGGAATTCTTGCTTTTACTATAATTGATCCGTACACTGTGGGTTCGCAACCTTGTTTTAAGCATATTTCTTGGGATATAAATTTAAAACTTGCACACACCATTTGGAGCGAACAAGTTTTTGGCGCCGTTGCCGGGGACTTGGTCTAGACCGAGCCGGTTGCGGTAGTCTTTCGGGGCAATTTCCCCTGTTGCTACTAACCACTCTACTTGAGTGACTTTTGCAGGTTCTTCTTCTTAGGTTTATGCGAAGAACCCGCGCTGGGAAGGATATCGTTCCTTACGATCTCGAACCAGAAAAGACATATAAAAGACGCTTGAAAGAAGCGAAAATGGCCAACCAAGACAATCACGATCTTGAGGCCGAATTGAAGGAGGCGATGGAACAACTGCGCCTCAATAGGGAAGAACTGCAGCGCGAGAGGGAGCAAACTCGCACCAGAACTGCAGAGATTGAAGCAGATATGGTTGAGCTTCGAGCCCAGATTCTACATCGACCAGACCCTCGACCGAGGCAGGACCCCGCTCCAGTCGCCCCTACCGAGATACTTCCACCTTGGATGCATGTCCGAGATATTCTTTTTGCAGGTATTCCACAGAGATTAGGACAAATGATGGACCCAAACCAGCAAGTGAGGTGTCTAGGAGTCAACCTAGGTGATCCAGTGGAGCATGATTATGAACTTTGACCGTAAGTTCTATCCATGATCCGCCAATGCCAGTTTGGAGGTTTAGAGAGGGAGTCTCTGCATCAACATTTGCAAAACTATGAGATTTTGATGGAGACCTTGAGACCTTCAAGGCTGGAAAATAATAATTACAAGCTAAGGCCTTTTTACTTTTCTTTGAAGGACAGGGCGCTTACTTGGTATCAGTCTCTTCCTCCCGGAAAAATCAACACTTGGGAGGAGATGACGACGGAATTCTTAACAAAATTCCCCCCCCCCAAACCGCTGAAATGAGAGGGAAGATCAATGCATTCATCATGAAGGACAAGGAGAGTTTGTCCAAATCATGGGAAAGATTTAAGGATGTTCTATTGGATTGCCCACATCATGGGATGCCAAAGATAGAGTTGATGGAGATATATTTCAAGGGATTGGATGAAGCTACCCAATTCAATCTTCAACTACTATCCGCCGGCACATTCATGGACATGCCGATTGATGAAGCTTGGGAGTTCATTGAGAAACAAGCTTTGCACATGGAGAAATACTCCCACCAAGGAGCTTAAAATGGAGTTAAGAGAGTTAATTTTCAGGAAGCTCCATCAAATGATAATCAACTCATCTCCCTCAAGAATGATGTGAAGGAATTGAAGGACCTTTTGGTTGCTCACACCAAGAAAGAGGAGGGAGGATATCAAGGGTCAAGGAACAACAATCATGGTTCCCGGAACAACAACTACAACAACAATAGAGGCTCCAACAGCAACAATTGGAGATCCAACAATCAAAATTCGGTAACCCTTATTCTAATTCAAATTCTAATAATTCTTCTAACCCTTTCTATTCTTCTTCTTCTTCTTCTACTCCATTGAAGAGCCATGAGCATAGATCAAGTTTGTCCCAGCCGGAGAAGAAAGATGCAGTGCTGGAGGCCATCTTGATCAAGCTCAACGCTATGGAGACATCCATGACTTCATTTTCGAAAGCACAAAAAGCCTAAGAGCAACAATTCTTTAATAAGGCGAATGAAGCACCAAGAGATCCAGGGAAGCTCCCAACAAGGACAGAGAGCAACCCTAAAGGACAGATTATGGCAATAATTACGAGAAGTGGACTGAAAACTGCAAATCCAATGCCTCGGTCGATGCCAGTGCAGACGAAGAACAACTCGGTCCAGGTACAGACGAGGAACACTTCGGTCGAGGTGCCACCCGAGGTGGAGTCCCAGAAAGCGACGGACAAAACTGAAGTTTATGTCCCACCTCCTGCATATAAACCACCACTTCCATTCCCCCAGTCAAGGGCTAGAGAACATCTAGACAAGCACTTTGGTAAGTTCCTTGACTTGATGAATTGATGGCATGAATTATAGTCTATATTTTGGGACTTGTTTAGACGTTTTATCTTCAATAATCTGCATGTTTGGATGTATATTATGTGATTATATTGTCGTTTCATCTACCTTTGTAGGAATCGAGGTCTACACCAAGTTTTGTTGTAATCGTAGGTAAAATTGCACATTTTGCATCAAAATGGAGCTAAAGGAGCTAAGGAGTCATTGGAGCTACATTCAGGAGCTTAAGGAAGAATCCAAGAAGCATGGAAATAGATTAAAGATTTACTTTGGACCTGATTTAAGAGATTTCACATTCAGTTGAGTCACCTCGGTCAGCTACAGTACCATCTCGACCGAGGTGATCCAGAGGAGCGTCCCGACCGAGGCGAACACCTTGGACGCGGCGAGATATATTTTATTCTTGGCTGAGATCTTTTATTTTTGGAAGGAGAGATCTTATATTTTTAGGCTGGATTTCTGGAAGGAAGATCATATATTTTGGGGATTTATTTATGAGAGATAGATATATTTTATTAGGAAAATTTCTTTTTAAGATCTCTTATCTTTGGAGGGTAGTTTTCCTATATAAAGGGTTTGATTTTCCACAAATCCAGCACCCGCTACAGCCGCTAATGCTTAGAGGGCTGAGAGCATCCAGCAGTTAGGAAGGATTTTTGGAAGGTTAAAGGAAGAAAGTTGATAGCTTTTATAGCTTTTGTGAAGGGTTTTGTAAGATTCTCTTAGATTCCCTTCTTTGTTGACTTGTCTTATTGGATTGTGATCCAAGGAACGCTTGTTTGATTGATAATTGATTCAGTTATTGAAACCTTTTTCTTAAGGTTTTTGTGTTCAATTATTCACTTTCTTCCCATATATTTGATTATTTCTTTCATGATGATGATTGGCTAATTTCCTTGTGTGATTCTAGGGTGATTGGCTGAAGGTTGTGGGAAAAACAATGATAAAATAATCTTAAATTCCAGTAGGACCCTGAAAGCTCGAGTCTTTATCCTTAACCCTAGAGTATCTCGTTCAGTCGATGAACATCTCGGCCGAGGTGGAATTCGTCTGACCGACGTGACCCTTTCTGATCTGAAACTGAGAGTTAAGTGTTAAAGTTTGCCAAATCCTATTATTATTACACCTTTCCTGGTTCAATGCAAGCTTAGGATGAGACTTACCCGGTAATTTCTTTGTTTGTTTACCAAAGATCATAAGTATAGGTAATAAAGGTTTATCCTTTATTGGGGTTTGAGTGTGCTTTCATCCCATCTTTGTGAGTTAGCCTGAGACTTACCCGGTAAAGGTTGATTCTATTCCCTTAGGTGGTGTGTTGGTTTGAGGTTATAGTTCTTTTCCTTAATTCCTTGAGACTTACCCGGTAATAGGAGTTACGGTTTGGGATTAGTGAGTAGTGAGACTTACCCGGTGATCTATTCCACTTTAGAAACACCTTCCATTTGCAAAATCTCAGCTTTGTCCGCTTATCTTGAGATCTTGAGTTGGAACCACAACTAGATGCTTTAATCCCTAGAATTGCATATTTCCTTTAATTGACTTTTTATCATCTTTGATTGTTTTAATCGCTTTTGTGGTTAGTAATTACATTGACAACCTATACTTGCTTTGTTTCACCTAAGTCCCTGAGATCGACACCCCGGAATTCTTGCTTTTACTACGATTGACCCGTGCACTGCGGGTTCGCATCCTTGTTTTCAGCAAACGTCTTGGGTTATAAATTTAAAGCTTGCACACACCATTTGGAGCGAACAAGTTTTTGGCGCCGTTACCGGGGACTTGGTCTAGACCGAGCCGGTTGCGGTTGGCATTCGGGGCACTTGCCCCTGTTTCTACTAACCACTCTACTTGAGTGACTTTCGCAGGTTCTTTTTCTTAGGTTTGGGATTAGTGAGTAGTGAGACTTACCCGGTGATCTATTCCACTTTAGTAACACCTTCCCTTTGCAAAATCTCATCTTTGTCCGCTTTTCTTGAGATCTTGAGTTTGAACCACGACTAGATGCTTTAATCCCTAGAATTGCATACTTCCTTTAATTGAATTTTTATCATCTTTGATTGTTTTAATCGCTTTTGTGGTTAGTAATTACATAGACAACCTATACTTGCTTTGTTTCACCTAAGTCCCTGAGATCGACACCCCGGAAGTCTTGCTTTTACTATGATTGACCCGTACACTGCGGGTTTGCATCCTTGTTTTTAGTAAACGTCTTGGGTTATAAATTTAAAGCTTGCACACACCATTTGGAGCGAACAAGTTTTTGGCGCCGTTGTCGGGGATATAGGTACGGACACAACTGGGACTAGTGTGCCGGTCGTCGATCTGGACGACGACGAGACAGAGGAGGAGCCAGCTGCAGCACCAGCACGTCCAGCCAGGCGTAGGGTACGCAGACAGAGGGATCCAGTCGCTCACCGCCAGATCGATGATCTGACAGATCAGGTGATAGATTCCTACGCTGCCTTGTCCTTGGACATTAGAGAGAGGCAAGAGAGACTACACTACCAGCACACGATGGCTGAGATTCAGTTTCAGCATATCATGGGCTATCCTTTCGACCCATCTCAGTACCCGTAGGTTCCACTATCACCATCACCACCACCGGATCGGGATTAGATGCTTGAGAGCTTGCAGGATTTTCTTTATTTATTTATTATGCAGCTGAGCTTTATCCGGTGAGTACTATGTTTCTTTAGACTTATTTTGACCCATTGGGACAATGTGTCCCAAGTATGGGGTATGTGGGTATGTATTTATTTCACTTATGTGGATGTATGACTTGACTCTTGATGGATATCTACTGTTTTATTTTGCTCTATGTGTTTATCTGAGATTACATGCATGCATACAAGTTATTTGATCGAGAAAAACTAGTTTGAAAAAAAAATTTATGACCTCGACCGATGTGACTCTGACCAATCGAGGTGCAGTACCTCGGTTGACTTAGAACATCTCGATCGAGGTGGTTTAACTGTGAGAGTTTTCAAAACGATTTTTTTGCTTCTTATCTGGATATGACCTCAGTGATGATTTCGTTTGCTGGCTGGTTTTGAAATCTTTATATGTTTGAAAGGTTTTATGATATGTTTAAGTTGCGAAATGCTTTGTTTGAAATTTTGGCATGTTTAATACTTTGTTTTTATCCAAATTATGTTAAATTTGAAGGTTGACACCACATGATGAGTTCTCTCACTTTCTTCCTGGAAAGACCAAGGCAATTCATTCTCTTCTCTTCTTCTTCTTGATCATGCTTAACCCTTCATATACATATTTGCCTCCCTTTACCTATCCGGGAATTTGGAAGCAAGCAAAAGTGAAAAGCAAGTGAAAGAAAAGTTGAGATGTCGGCTGAAAGTTAGAAAGAAACAAATAGGTTTGGGGAAGTCAATCATGATGATGAGTAACTCGGCACCATTCACATAGCCGGGTGTTTGTGTCTTGCCAAAGTCGGATTGAGCGATATTCCTAACGGGTCATGGTATGTGCATCAAGGGTTTGAGGCATCTCGAGAAATTGATGATTGCTGATCTCCTAGGCTTCGGTTATTGTGCACCTCTGTCCATGCATCCCAAAAAGTAAAGTAAAAAGTAAAATAAGCAAAGCTTATTGGTGGAAGATGTTGAAATTCAAAGCAAGTGAAGTAAAGATCCTCTTCCCGGATTCTAGCACCACATTCCCTATATACATCCCACCCTCACACGTTTCTTGACCTTCTCTTGAAAAGACCTTGAGACCTCGAGCTTGTAGATTGACTTAGTGGTTTAAACTGGATTATATGAATAAATTACATATTAACATCCCTTTCCTTGATGCTATTCTAGGGATGCCCGCATATGGGAAGTTCTTAAAAGAGATTCTATCAAGGAAGAGGAAACTGGAAGATTTTGGTGAAGTAAGGATGAAATCTAAATCCTCGGATCTCATTCAAATCATGAAGGAGAAGATGTCACCCAAGTTGAGAGATCCTGGCTCATTTTGCATTACCATTCAAGTTGGGGATGTTACTTGTGAGGCGTTGTGTGATCTAGGAGCCAGCGTGAGCATCTTCCCGCTGGAGCTATGTGTGAAGATCAGACTTGGAGAACCCAAGCCAGTGAAGATAAGGTTATACATGGCGGACCGCTCCATTACCCATCCAGTGGGCATTTTGGAAGATGTTCCGGTTAAGTTAGGTAACTTCTACTTACCTATAGACTTTGTTGTACTTGATATACCCGCAGATTATCCCGTTCCTATCATTCTCGGGAGGCCATTTATAGCAACTTCGGGTTACAATGTGGATTGTAAGAACGCCAAGTTGAAATTCAACATTGGCGGAGATCAAGTGGAGTTTGCATTGCTTGTTGCAATGAAAGGAGAGCCGCTGGAGGATGATATCTTCAACATCTATGATGAAGAAGAATCGAGAGAATTGGTGAGCTCTATCCTTATTAATGATCCTCTTGAAAGATTTATTAGTTTTAGCTTAATGGAGGAAGGTATAAATGCTTCTTGTGATGTAGATATACGGAGCTTAAAGACACTGGAAGAAGATCGAGGAGCTAAGATTGAAAGACTAATCCAGGAGAAGAGAATCTCCAGTTTCGGTCCCAATTCTAGTACCTCGACCGAGGCACTTTCTGGACCAAGTGAGGTGTTCTTAACTGAAGAACATCTCGGTCACCCACCTCGGGCACCGACCGAGATATCAAGCGAGATGCCTTCCACTGAGAATAACAAACTTCTTGCTCCCTTTTCTGAAACTCATTCACAGTTGGTGGAGCACTTTCTCCACCAACCTTCTGATAATAAAGAACCTTGGTATGCTGACATTGTTAATTATCTTGTTTGCCAGGAAATACCACCCGGATTGACGTACGCTCAAAGGAAGAAATTCTTTAAAGATGTACGCCACTACTATTGGGATGAACCTCTACTGTTTAAGAGAGGTCCAGACGGGATGCTTCGAAGATGCATTCCAGAAGATGAAGTTACTAGTGTCATATGGCATTGCCACTCGCTCCCTTGCGGGGGACATGCTAGCGCTCACAAGACATGCGCTAAGGTATTACGTTCCGGTTTCTTTTGGCCTATATTATTTAAGAATGTGCAAACGTTTGTTGTCTCTTGTGATGCATGCCAATGAACAGGAGGATGAGGATGAGGATGATGATGGCGGTGCTGCCATGGAGACAGGGACAGATACGGCCGGCCCTAGCGTGCCAGTTTTCGACTTAGACGACGAGGCGACAAAGGAGGAGGCGGCTGCAGCACCATCACACCCTTCTAGGCGCAGAGTCCGCAGGCAGAGGGATCCCATAGCTCATCGACGGATTGACGAGCTGACGAATTAAATGATCGACTCTTACACCGCCTTGCCCTTAGATATGTTGGAGATGAGGGAGAGCCAGTACTACCAGTGCCGGATAATGGAGATACAGTTCCAGCATACCATGGGTTACCCTTTTGATCCATCCCAGCATCCCTTCATCCTGTATCCACCACCACCACTAGCAGATCAGGATTAGAGATAGCAGGGATTTCATTTCTTTATTTATTATGTAGCTCAGCTTATGTCCGGTTATTACTCTGTTTTTAGACTTATTTTGACCCATTGGGACAATGTGTCCCAAGTATGGGGTATTTGGATGTACCTTATTTGACATTATGTGTATGACTTGTATGACTTTCTATTTATGATTTTCTTTATACTCTATGTGCTTATCTGAGACTACATGCATGCATACAGGTTATTTGATTGAGAAAAACGTAAAAAACTGGTTAAGAAAAAAAAAATTATGACCTCGACCGGGATGATTCTTGTCAAACGAGGTCAAGTACCTCGGTTGACCTAGAACATCTCGACCGAGGCGGTTTAACTAAAAGAGTTTTCGAAACGATTTATGTGCTTCCTTTTTGGATATGACCTCAGTGATGATTTTGTTTGCAGATTGGTTTTGAAATCTTTATATGTTTGAAAGGTTTTATGATATGTTTAAGTTGATAAATGCTTTGTTTGAAAATTTTGGCATGTTAATACTTTATTTTTATCAAAATTATGTTGAATTTGAAGGTTGACACCACATGATGAGTTCTATCACTTTCTTCCTGGAATGATTAAGGCAATTCATTCTCTTCTCTTCTTCTTCTTGATCATGCTTAGCCCCTCATATATATATTTGCCTCCCTTTACCTATCCGGGAATTTGGAAGCAAGCAAGTGAAAAGCAAGTTAAAGAAAAGTTGAGATGTTGGCTGGAAGTTAGAAAGAAACAAATAGGATTGGGAAAGTCAATCATGATGATGAGTAACTCGGCACCATTCACATAGTCGGGTGTTTGTGTCTTGCCAAAGTCGGATTGAGCGATATTCCTAATGGGTCATGGTATGTGCATCAAGGGTTTGAGGCATCTCGAGAAATTGATGATTGCTAATCTCACAGACTTCGGTTATTGTGCACCTCTGTCCATGCATCCCAAAAAGTAAAATAAGCAAAGCTTATTAGTGGAAGATGTTGAAGTTCAAAGCAAGTGAAGTGAAGATCCTTTTCCCGGATTCTAGCACCACATTCCCTATATATATCCCACCCTCACACGTTTCTTGACCTTCTTTAGGAAAGCCCTTGATACCTCGAGCTTGTTGATTGACTTGGTGGTTTAAACTTGATTATACATGATTAATTTCGATAACTATGATTTATTATGCATCCTATGATTTTATGCAAAGATGAACAAATTTCCTATATTTATAAAATGTTTTGATCATGTTTTGATTTTAAACACCATGAAGCATTCTCTTAGAGTGATCTATGAGTAGAGCACACCACAAAAATGTTTTGAAATACTTTTCATTGATCTTTATGACTTATAATACATTCTATCTTGTACTTAAGATTTGGAACTTGCTTGGGGACAAGCAAGGGACAAGTATGGGGTATTTTGATAGCATGTATTATAGTCTATATTTTGGGACTTGTTTAGACATTTTATCTTCAATAATCTACATTTTTGGATGTATATTATGTGATTATGTTGTTTTTTCATCTACCTTTACGGGAATCGAGGTCTACACCAAGTTTCGTTGTAATCATAGGTAAAATGACACGTTTTGGATCGAAATGGAGCTAAGGAGCAAAGGAGTCATTGGAGCTACATTCAGGAGCTTAAAAGAGAACTCATGAAGCAAGGAATTAACAAAGAAGATTTACTTTGGACCAGATTTAAGAGATTTCACATTCAGTTGAGAGTCACCTCGGTCAGCTACAGTGTCACCTCGACCGAGGTGATCTTGAGGAGCGTCCCGACCGAGACGAACACCCTGGCGCGCCGAGATATATTTTTATTTGGCTGAGATCTTTTGTTTTTGGAAGGAAGAGATTTTATATTTTTGGGCTGGATTTCTAGAAGGAAGATCATATATTTAGGATATCTATTTTAGAGATAACATATGTTTTATAGAAAATTATCTTTTTAAGATATTATTATCTTTGGAAGATATTTCTCCTATATAAAGGGTTGGATTTTCCACAAGTTCAACCATGCTTGGAGGCTGAGAATAACCAGCAAAGAGGAGATTTTCTGGAAGCTTTGAAGGAAGGAAGGAAGATTGAAGATAAATCAAGGAAGGATCGATAGTTCGGATATAGCTTTTGAGGGGATTTGTAAGACTTTCTTAGATTCCCTTTGGTTTTGTTGTCTTTGTTGAATTTGTGATTCTAAGGAACGCTGATTTGTTTGATATTTGATTCAATTATTGAAGCCTTGTTCTTAAGGTTTTTGTGTTCAAATATTCATTATTTCCCCATATATTTGATTATTTCTTTCATGATGATGAGTGGCTAATTTCCTTGTGTGATTCTAGGGTGATTGGCTGAAAGTTGTGGGAAAGACAATGATAGAATAACTTTAATTCCAGTAGGACCCTGAAAGTTCGAGTCTTTAACCTTAACCCTAGAGTACCTCGTTCAGTCGAGGAACATCTCGGCCAGGGTGGAACTTGACTGACCGAGGTGACTTCTCTGATCCGTAACTAAGAGTTAAATGTTAGAGTTTGCCAAATCCTATTCTTATTACACCTTTCCTGGTTCAATGCAAGCCTAGGATGAGACTTACCCGGTGATTCCTTTGTTTGTTTACCCAAGATCATTAGTGTAGGCAATAAAGGTTTATCCTTTATTGGGGTTTGAGTGTGCCTTCATTCCATCATTGTGAGTTAGCCTGAGACTTACCCGGTAAAGGTTGATTCTATTCTCTTAGTTGGTGTGTTGGTTTGAGATTATAATTCCTTTCCTTATTACCTTGAGACTTACCCGGTAATAGGAGCTTTTGGTTTGAAATTAGTGAGTAGTGAGACTTACCCAGTGATCTATTCCACTTTAGAAACACCTTCCCTTTGCAAAATCTCAGCTTTGTCCGCTTATCTTGAGATCTTGAGTTGGAACCACAACTAGATGCTTTAATCCCTAGAATTTGCATATTTCCTTTAATTGACTTTATTTTCATCTTTTTGATTGCTTTAATCGCTTTTGTGGTTATTAGTTACATTGACAACCTATACTTGCTTAGTTTCACCTAAGTCCCTGAGATCGACACCCCGGAATTCTTGCTTTTACTATAATTGATCCGTACACTGCGGGTTCGCATCCTTATTTTAAGCATATTTCTTGGGATATAAATTTAAAATTTTCACACACCATTTGGAGCGAACACATGTCCTAACACAATTCCTTGTTCAACCATGAAATGACATTTTTCAGAATTAAGAACTAAATTGGTTTTTACGCATTTTTGAAGAACAAGTGTTAAGTGTCCTAAGCATACATCAAAACTATTTCCATGGACGGTGAAATCATTCAAGAAACTTCAATAAAATTCTCTATATATTCTGAAAAAATACTTATCATGCACCGTTGGAAGGTGCCGGGAGCATTGCAAAGTCCAAATGGCATTCTGTGGTATGCAAAAGTGCCAAATGGACACGTGAAAGTCATACTTCAGGTGTGGTGGAAGGTCCTTCAATTTTATCTCCGGTGCCTACACTATAGACGGAACAAGCTTCTCGCTTGGAGTTAGTAATGTGGGCCCAATGGCCAAAGTAGAGATAGGGAGCCTTTTGTGCCCATCCAATTGAGCTAGGACTTTCTGCATGCTAGATGTTAAGGCATAATCCAAAGTATGAATGTCAATTTCATGTTCAATTATGTTTTTCAATTCATCTATGTCGGATATATCAAAAACATCTTGAATGATAGGATCAATAACATCAATGGCACAAAGGGAATGATCATCAATAGGGTGTTTCATTGCATCATAGATGTTAAACTCAACTACCTCCCCATCAAATTCCATAGTTAATTTGCCACTAATATAATCAATTTTTGTCTTAGCGGTTTTTAGAAAAGGTCTTCCCAACAATATAGGTACAGAATGTGAGTCATTTTCCATATCCATCACAAAGAAATCAGCAGGAAAAATCATATTATCTACCATTACTAATACATCTTCAATAATCCCCTTTCGGGTAAACATTAGATATATCAATAAGTTAGACTACAATCCGAGTTTCAATTAGCAGCCC
Source organism: Fagopyrum homotropicum (assembly GCA_033239125.1). Lineage (NCBI taxonomy): Eukaryota > Viridiplantae > Streptophyta > Magnoliopsida > Caryophyllales > Polygonaceae > Fagopyrum > Fagopyrum homotropicum. The sequence continues at coordinate 107,407,574 of BSWB01000002.1, forward strand.
AAGGCCAAGAGATTTATAGATGGAGTAAGGAAGAACATTGCTAGAAGCACCAAGATCAAGCATAGCCTTATCAAAACGGGTTTCCCCTATAATGCAAGGAATGCTTACCATGCCGCAGGGGTGGCGTCTGCACAGGAGTTGGTGCAGTTGCATCCGCAGGGGCGGTTGTGGGGGCAGCAGACTCGTCAGAGGGTTTTTTCTTCACTTCTGTTGCTGGAATTTGCTGGATTTGCTTCACACTTCTTAATGTTAGAGCACTAACATTCTCTTTAGGGTTGAAAACCGTCTAGGAAGGCAAATTTCCGGAGGATCGAGCTTCGATCCTTGTAATGGCCTCCGTTATTTGTCCAACCTACTTTTCAAGGTTCTTGATGCTAGACTCTGTAGTTTGGACATAGGTAGCAAAATGTTTAGTGAAAACCTGCAGCATATCCTCAATGTATTGAGACTTACCTTGGCGGGGCTGTTGCTGCTGGTTTTGTTGATCCCTCCATCGAAAATTTTGTTGATCACGCCAATTTGGCATGTAATTTTGTGCATATAGATCGTTCCTTGGCCTTTGTTGTTGTTGTTGTTGTTTCCCGTAGCCCAATGTGTTCACCTCAGCATCATCATCTTGGACTTGAGGGCACATGTCCGTTGGATGGTACGGATCGGCACAAACTCCACATGCCTTGAGTTGTTGTGGAGTTCCCATTAAAGTCAACCTTTTCACCATCTCCTTCAGTTTGATAATTTCCGTTGAAATCTCATTACGGCTAGGATTGATAGCATGGACTCCTCTTTTGGTAGAGGTCCTTCCAAAATTTTGAGCTCCTTCAGCTAATTCCTGCATTTTCTCTAAAGCAAGGCCAGGAGTGGTATTTCGAATATTACTTCCACAAGCAGCATCGACGATCCTCCTCTCATTGTCAAGCAAGCCATTGTACAAGTACAAGACTAGATCTTGGGTAGAGTACCCATGGAAAGGACAGCTGGATCGGAGTCTTGCGAAATGCTCGAAATACTCATAAAGAGTTTTGTCCGCCTCTTGCTCTATGTTGCTTATAGATTTCTTCAAGCTATTTGTCTTCTTAGCTGGAAATACTTCTCCAAAAACGCCTTATGGAGGTTCTCCCATGTGTCGATGCTACCAGACGGAAGATGGTAGTACCAATCATCCGCCCCATCCTTGAGCGTGAAACTGAACGCCCTCATCTTGATTTGTTCTTCGGTAATGTTGGCCGGCTTCATGCTCATACACACGGTATGAAATTTCCCAAGATGTTTGATGGGGTCTTCACCAATCAACGCATGGAAGGATGGGGGCAAGTGGATCAGCCCCAGCTTGAGCTCAAAGTTGACTCCTTCCCCTATTGCCGGTATGGTAACCGCAATACGGTGTTGAGTGAAGTCTGGCTGCATGAGTTGGCGAAGAGTTCGGTCGGTCATCTCTTCACGGATTCGCTGTTGTCTACGTTGTCGGATGTGCGTTATCTCAATTTATGGATCAAAAGGAACAAATCCGGAGTTAGTTGCACGGGATTGAACTATAAAAATGGTCCAAATCAATAATCAGTAATCAAAAGAAATCAAAACACAACTAAACTCCCAGGCAACGGCGCAAAATTTGACGAGGCTAAATTCCTAGGTCGTTGTCTTTTAGCTTAGGTCAAAGTAGAATTCTTAATGTTACACTAACAAGTTTGTGTATAGTGTAAGTAACGGTCGAACCCAAGAGAGTTAAGTTGAGGTTTTAATTAAGTTCAATTATCGAGATTGTAACCAATAAGGGGGGGTGGATTGAATTGTAACAAGACAAAAGCAGAAGAAAATAAGTAAAGATGTGATAACACGATGGAGAAAAGAGCTACACTAGATTGATTCTTAGCATGCAAACTACTTTGGTTGGTTCTTTTTATAAGTATTTCATCAATGTTCTCGTTTTGATAATATATATGTGTTGAGCCAACCGGCATCAACACAACTTAACAAGTTAATGATCCGTAAACCTACAAGAACAAGGAACAAGTTAGCTTTCAAATAAAGACAAAGAGATATAAAGAAAAGAATAAAACCATTAGACTTTTCTTTATATTTATATTCCTTTTTCTTTAAGCAATTACAACCAACTTTTACCTAAAGGTTTTCTACTAGATTAAGGACCCGAACCCGGAATCGATTAACCCTAGTTCTTTGCATGCAATTAGACTCTTAAGGTGATCAAGCTAAGTGGTAAGAAACATGCAATTGTTAGTTAAAGCACAAGGAATATAAAACATATGACTGAATAATAATTATATTACTAAAGACTTACAACCAAAGCAGTAATGCAGCTTCAAAACAACCCAATGTAGCAAGGAGGCTCTATAAACTCATTACAAAACACAAGATAATATAGAAAGAAAATGGGAAAATGGTGGATGATTCTAGCAATCAGCCATGGACCTATTTATACTAGAAATGATACTAAATTGGAGTAATGGCCGTCTTAAACAACCATATTTAATGTCATAAAGGTGGTGTAAACAGCCGGAGTAAAGTCCTCTAGCGATAAACCGCGGGGCCGGCCTTGCAGTGCCGCAGGGGCGATTTAGGCCAAAACGCTTGGTGTTCTTCTCGGCCGCAGGAGCGGCCTGGCAATCTCGCGGGGGCGGGTCTTTAATGTTCTTCAAACGTCTGATTCTTTATCTTTCTGTCGCTTCTGATGTCGAGCCGCAAGACGGGCCAATGTTACCGTAGGGGCGGTGACACTAGCTCTTCGGCTTCACAGCTCCGTAGGTTGGTTCGCCGGCAGAGGCGTAGAGGCGCCGACTTCGCTTCTTCAAGGTGAGTAATCGTAGGGGCGTCCAGAGGTTGCCATAGAGGCGGTGACTTGCTTCGTTCCGGGCTCTGGCGAAGGCGCACGCTGCGTTCCGGAGTGCAGTGCCACCCGCAGTGGTGGTGACACTGCTCCGCGGGGGCGGTGTGGCAACAGAGGCTTGTCTTCGTGAATGATCTTCAACTCCCAAGTGCTTCTAACATCTCTTTTGCTTCTTTTAGACTTCTTCTTCTGGATTAAGATGTTAGCAACACAATTCGACTCTAATACAATAAAAAGACGCTAAAAACTATCCTAATTGATAGTGATTCCGTCACCTATCAATACCCCTACAATTCCATAATGCAATCTTCATTTAAACCTTTCAATTAGCAACGGGTGTTTGATTCTCTTTGCTCCAAACCTGATCTCAATATTCTCCATTATTCCAAACCTCCATTTTATTTTAATGAAGAAAATAAAACTCATCCTAAAGACCTTAGGGGAAGCTAGGCCTCAATGGCACCTATCTTTCTCAATAAATCCTTGTATTCGAGATAGTCCGTAATTAGTAGCTCGTGTGAGGCTACGCCTTCCTAGTTCATTTGGTTGCAATGTACATGTAATAGCCTTTGCGCCCCCATTCATCAAATTACTTATGTTGGGAAGTAGGGTTGTTTTGTTCTTCTTCGAATCGGAACTTGCCGTCAATGATTGCACAAAGGATTCAAAGTAAGTGATTCTCAATCTATATAAATCGGGAGATTGGATATAGCTTGCCAAAATACATCTGAGTCCTTGTTTTTGTCTCGAGATATGCCGAAGCAACACAATTTGAAATCTCGAACGAGTAAACCATAAATAACAAAACTGACATATTATTCCAATAAACTCTTTATTAATTACAATAAGCTTTCTACTTGTTCTAATGATAAGAAGCATGTTGGTAATTGTCCTCAACGGGAGGTAAAGGGTCACCATAAATTTCTGATATATTGGTTGTTCGATAACTTTTGTATCCAACTTTCATTGCTTGTAAAAAAACATCCAGTCCTACATCATTGGTACCCGGCAAGGGTGTATAAACTGCATCCGGAGCAAAATCAGAACATGAGCTGGTGAACTAAAAATAAACCCTACAATTTTGAAGCATTTATTCATATAGAGAGCATATTCACATCCATTCAGCTTAGCTTTACACTTATAGTCCCTAGTTTCTGATTTCCTGACGTGGTATCTCCCTTTGTTAGCCTTATCTTCAATGTAGTTTGTGTAGTATTCAGTTGGTCAGATTAGAACTTTGCTTAAGTCAGGCAGTGTATATAATAACTAAATTAAGGGATAAAGTTAATTTATTTTCAAATGACTTTTTTCATCATATTCATCAAACATCATCTTTTACTATGCTTCATCTCTAATGGAGTTCAAGGTCAACCACTGCCTCCGGTGCTCCCGCAACGCACCAAATACCGTCGTGAGCCGCCGACCCCAAGAAGCAAATATGCTCAAACCAAAATCACAACCAACATTTTGATTTAGAACCCTAAGTTTCAAGAACCCTAATGTCCTACCTATGATTATTGTTCCAAAATTCAAAATCAAATGTAAAAACAAAAATACAAGTATAAAAGACACGATTCGTATCAAGAGACAATATAATTAGCTTAAATCCTATTCGAGTTTAATTGTTCAAGCATAAACAAGTTATCGAGAATAAGGAAAAAAAATTAGCGGCAAATTTTGTTTGAATTGGGGCTAATGAATTGAGTGATGGCTTCTAGTGAGGTTGTGGTGGTAGACGATGTGTGAAGCAACGAACAAATGCTTCATTAGGTTTTGCCCGAAAATTCTAACAAAAGCGAACAAATGTTTTTCCTAGTTGAAGATTTAGGTTGTGTTTGGTTGAGGATTAAAAGAGGTTAATTTAGAATAAAATTTAGTAGATTAATTTATGTAAGTGTTTGGATGAAGATGGAAATTATGAAGAAAATTATATGAGGGGTTAATTGAGATTAAAAATGGCCAAAAAATAACCTCATATTATCAAGGTTATAGGAGATTAATTTTCAACCATCAATAGAATTTCACTCAAATTTATAAATCTTTATCTATTAAACCCATTAAAAAATCTTCAATCAAACAACTTGATGTAGATTATTTTACATTAAATAATCCTTAATAAATCCCATATAAAATTTAACCCCTTTTAAATTTCATCTAAATTAATCTTCAAAATAACATCCATCTCCTACCAAACGCACCCTTAATGTGTTTACTTGATGATGAACAGTATAGGACATCTAGTTTCATCCATTTTACATTTGCTTCCTAAATATACTATAAAACGTATATACATTGAACATATCTCTCGATCAATTGCATAAAACTCATCAATTAGTAGGTTCAATATGTGAATCCACTAGCCATTGAAGTGGGACGAAGAAGAACGCGGTGGGAATAGAAAAGGCTAATTGACAAATGTAACCTCAATTTTACTAAAATTACATTATGATCTAAATTTATCATTAATTACATTTTTAGTCCAAATGTTTTTGAAACAATTTGGTTTACTAGGCTTTTTCTAGTTTTGTGTTTGGTAAATGTATCCCTTGAGAGAAGAGTGTGTAGAGTTTGAGAATAAATACAAAAGGTTGGGATATATTTACTTAATTGAAACATTAAAAAGTCTAGTTACTACTATAGTTTTTCAAAAAGGCCTAGTTACCAAAATTGTCCAATGTTTTTTGGGTAGTCAAATTAACAATTGTGACCGGAATTTTGTCCGGAGAGATGTTTGTATCGAAATTGGTTTAACAAGTAATTGTATGTATATGAGTTGGTAATTTTTAAAGGTTTGATTATTTTTTGTTCACGGGTGATAGTTCATATTATTTTTATTTATTTTTTCTTTTAAAAAAATTAAATAATTTAACCTAAATGGTACTCTCTACGGAATCGTTTGTCTCTTAGACAATGACGGTGGAGCGTGGCTTTGGAATCCTTGCATCTGTAAGGTATCAAGTCGTCTTCTTCTTCATGCATTTAGTTTTTACAAATGCTCATGAAAGAGTATTTTTTTATTAATGGTACATATTTTCAATAAGCTATTATCACCTAATGTGTTTAATATATTTGTAAGTTGGGTAATCAAAATTTGATAATTGATGTTGAGTATGTGAAATTGTGCAATCGAATCAGAAAACTGAAGTTTGGGTACTAAGTATGTGAAATTGCGCAATCGAATGGAGTAATCGAAGTTGGGTATGTGAGTGAAATTGGATATATGAAGTTGAATATGTGAGTTTTTTTCCTTCATAGTATATTAAAAAATATAACTTAATACATCTATTTTATTTAATTAATTATTAGAACAAGGTATATTTTGTGCCCTACCTACCAAATTCACCATTCAAACATCCCTACAATTTTTAGTAAAGTAACCTTTAATATTGCTACTCCATTACTTTGTTGAGAATTTAGAGTTACTACAAAAGAAAATGCGGAAATTCTATATACTCTACTAAAGTACACTACACTAATGATGTAATGATGTGGCGTCCCCACAATTTTTTTCAAATTAATTCTTTTACTAAATCACAAATTAAGTCAATGAACCTTTTTTTACAAAAAAAAATCTTAAAAAATATTTTTTAAATAATCTAATAAAACAAAAATCCAAAATAAGTTAAGTATATCACGTTTTAGACTTCTCATGTACATTTTATCAAATAACAAAATATCAAAATCTGATATATCTAATAATATCTACTGATTCCACAATTTACGTTGGCTGACCATAAAACCTAAACTTCTCTTGTACGTTCTACTTCTCCTCCACGTTTTATCTCTCACACTATATATGTAGATAATATCCCATCTTGTTCCATTCAGTTCTTGTCTTCTAGTATTGATCATATTTCTTCATCTTTTTCAGGGTTGTGATAATTTGAAGATCGGATATTTCAAGTTGCTTCGACTGAATTTCCAGGTTATTACCTACCTTGTTATCCCCTTTCAATCATTCCTTTTTTCTTATCCGTTTTTATCTCTTCAGATCTTTCGTTACATTTCAAAACTTTGGTTTGTGTGGCTGGTAGTCACTATCAACCGAGAATGATTTTATTGAATTAGTTTCCTATTATGATCTTTACTTATGAAAAATTAAAATACGTTAGAATTGAATTAATTTCTCCTTGCCTCTCTCATGGATATTATTAGCACACCCACCATCTAACAAATTTTTGAGATTTTTGGTTAACAATTATCTCTTCTAATCTATAGTTATGTATATTGTAAAGACAAACATTTTTGGTACTTTACAGTATTTTTTGCTTTCTGATTTAGATTTGTTAAATTGATTTTGTTTTTTTATTCAAATTCCAAGAGAATAGTTTATCAAGCTTTTTCATTTAAATCTGAACTATACTGATACAACAAGAATAATTTTGAGGTTTTTGGTTGTGACCTATTGTTACATTTTTATTTATTAAAATTCGTGGTTTTAATATTACGTTTTTTTAATTAAAATTTGATTTTGTAGGTTACTTCTTATAAAAATTCGTTGCTTTATCACTTTGGTAACATTCTGATTTTAAAGATATCTTTTAATATCTATACATAAATTTTTAAAAAAATTATTAAGATTTGAAGAGATTTCTTAAGATTTGTAATTGAAGAACCGGTAGGTGAAATAAATAAGTTAAAAGATACTCTAGAAGGGGGGTGAATAGAGTATGAGAACTTTTCGCAAACTAAATCTCAAGGCCTTGAAACTTCTTTCAAGGGCCTTGATGTCGATATGTGCTCTTTGTGTAACTTTGATTTCAAGGGCTTTGAAACAACTTTCAATGGCCTTGACTTCGTGCTCATGCAAAACAAAGTTAGTCACAATAGCAAGATATAGTGCGGAATATAAAAGATTGGCACGAGGATATGTTTATGAAGTTTGGTTCTAAATAGCCTACTCTCCATCCCAGGATATATCCTTAGGATATAACTATCTATATCAGCTTCAAAGAGTCAGAGATACAAACTAGAAGAAATCCCCTTTTTCTCTCACTGTAGTCAATGCTACGATCTAGCTCCAACTCTCAACCTAGCTATAATAGCCTAGTTACTACGCAGAGTAACACACACTCTAGTATAATACTATTTAGATCTTCCAATGGAGCTCTTGTGTTTTCTCTCTCTAAGGGGATAAAGCTTTTACGTAAATGAGAGAAAGAAAAACAACGAATCAAATGAAGATGTTTGAGTTGCTTGAAGACGTAAGAATATTTCCTTGTAAGCTTATGTATCTTTCCTTCTTTGATTACCACCTTCATTTATACTCTTTTATGGAGAAGTCTTCTAGCCGTTGGAGAGATGACCGTTTGAAGATGAATCTTCTTCTCCATGAAGATCGCTTCTTGTTTCGAGATAAGGTAGACGTTGCCGATCTTCAACTCTTGAGAACATGTCGAATCCTTAGCTCCTTAATCTTCTCGTTTTTTGTTGAACCGGAAGAGAAGATATCTTGACGCTTTTCGGTTATAGAAAATCTTCTAAAAAGATTCTCTAATCTTCGGTTAAAATCTTCGATTGAAATCTTTGGTTAAAAAGATCTTCCCTGATATCTTTCTGTTGAGCAAATCATTCCTGGAAAATCTTCTTTGCATTTGAATCCTTGCTTCGTGCAACTATATAACTCCAAGGCCTTTGAGATCGTTCCTTTATAGCACTATCTTCCTTGTGTCCTTGAGTTATACTTCAAGGCCCTTGAAGTCCATATCAAGGCCCTTGACATTCGATAAGACCTGCACTGAATTCAAACCAACCAAGCATCTAGAGAATATAATCAATACATTGTTAGTGTATCAAACTACTACATTTGTGTTAAATCTTTCATCATCAACACCTGTAAAACATTATAAACAAGGTGGGGTTTTCAATATCCCTCTTGATGGAAGACAACACAAATGTTTTATCGTACCTGCATTTGTTAGTTTAGCAATGTATATAAAAATCAAAACTAAAATGCAGAATGTTGTATATCGAATGTCGGATCGTTCATTTCTCCCCCTTTGTCTTTCAACAAGGGAGAAAAATAGTCAAAGCACGGGAGTTTTAAACACGATTATAGACCCAAAAGAGTATTTTCACAAACCCCATAAAAAATTTTCAAAATCAGTCATGACAGCCAGAGAACTTAAATTTTCCTTGTACCATCTGGATGAACTTCCTTTCCCATAATGATTCTTTAAACACATATCCCTCCATCGATTCCGAGCATTGATGAGGTCAAGTTCTTTGCGAGAAACATCTGTTCTTCTCTGATCAGAATTCTTATCATAATTTTTTACCACACCAAACTCTTCAATATTAGAATATCTGGATCTTCTGACGACGGTTGGCGAATGGGTTTATCTCTGATAATCTTATGACACTGAGTCATAACCTTTTCAGCATCTTTTGTGGTCACTTGTCCATCATCGTATGAGAGGGGCTTAATACTACTAGCAGTTGTAAGAGACAGAGCATTAACATGAAACATCTGATTAATTTTTTGGATAAGAACACCTAGTAAATCTTGTGTTTCATCCATCTTGTCGGTCATTGAAGCTCTGAAAAAGACAAGATCGGTCTTAGTGAGTCCACTGCCCTCTCTACATCCTCCAGACGCTGCTTTGTGGTGAAATTCCATTCTGGCTGCTCCTTCAAAACCCATACATTACTGAAATCCACCTGAGTCTTTTGAATTCCTATGGTTTCAAAGAAAGCTTCACCAATCCTCCATTTACGATATGCAACTCCTCACCAGAAAAATCAACAAAAAAATGCCTAAAGATTATGGGAAGCAGATTCCCATATGGCAAGTGACTAGTTCTTGGAGAATTTACGACATTTACCATATGAGACAGGATAATTTCAGGCAGATTTACTTTCAACCCATTCATCACATGATAGACTAAAGCCAGCAAAGTATTGGTTACAATATCCTTGATAGCAAACCTTGGTACTACACATCTGTCTAAAATAGCATAAATAATTCTGGCTTCCAAGGTTAAGCAAGTGATAGTGGGTTGTGGTAAAGCATTGGGAAGGAGAAACTGTTCTCTGGCTAATCTGATAGTTCTAGCAGGGTTAGAATGTTCTGATACGTCATATCGAGGAAAACCAAAAATATCAGCAATAACCTCAGTGGTAATGGTGATTTTCTTACCTTTGATAACTGAGTTCAGAATCCATTCTCCTCTTTCTCGTCTTGCCGTTAAGTTCGTGTAGAACAGCCTGGTCAATCGTGGGTAAGAAGTTTCACCTGGTTTAGCATGATCCAGATTGAGCTTGCCTGAAGCACTTCTAGCCCCGGTAATGAGAAGCAGGTAAACAGTTCACTATGAACCGGCTCAGACATGCATTGGTAGCGATCATCAAACTCTGTTAGCCATTTCTTGACGGATGTTGGACTTGCAAACTAACTCGACGGAATCCAGTCTTGGCAAAAATCTATGCGTTGCTTAGATAATCTGAAGAACTCGAGCTTGAATCAGATCCTGAATTTGAATCTGGGCTGGAGTCAGATGATATTTGAACTATTCTTTGTCTTTTGGGGACAGATGGTGTTGCTTCGTCCATTGAAGGCCTCTTGGATGCCATGAGAAAATTTCGCGAAGAAGATGAAGAGGGTTTGTAAAATCGAAAGAGTAAAGCACTATTCTTTCAAAGGGAAAAGGAGATGGAAGAAATAAAGAGGGAAGAGAAGAGGTTTTTAAGGGAAGAAGTCATATCAACGTAAGAACAAAAGATTTTTAAGATCTTGGGAAAATCATTGATGATAAAAATTCTTTCCATAAATTTTGGTAACCACTTTTCAAAATTCTTTGAATCTGATAACAAAACCTTTTGAAAACCCTTTTAAAGAATAAAAATTATATAATACCATATCTAAAGGATATGAATTATTTATTGATCCGTTTTATTAATATACCCTTTGAAACATGTTTCAAGGCCCTTGAATTTCATTTCAAGGCCCTTGAAAACATCAATTGGGCTGCATGCGTAGGAACAATTAAACTCGTTTACTCCCCCTACGTTAATGCTTCCTTGTTCAACATACAAAGCTCCAATCTAATAAAATTAAATTGTGCTTCAGGAAGAGGCTTAGTAAAGATATCTGCAAGCTGCAAGTTAGTTGATATAAAAGAAATCGAAACATCACCTTTTTCAGCATGATCACGTATGAAGTGATGCCTTACATCAATATGCTTTCTTCTTGAATGTTGCACAGGATTTTTGGTTATAGAAATAGCACTAGTATTATCACATTTTATAGGAATACCTTTTAAGTCAAAGCCAAGGTCACGAAGTTGTTGAGCAATCCAAAGAATTTGTGCACAACAGGCTCCTGCAGCTATATATTCAGCTTCAGATGTGGATAGGGCAACAGAGTTTTGCTTCTTGGAGTGCCAACTAATTAGGGATTACCATAAGAATTGGCAACATCTAGAAGTACTTTTTCTATCGACCTTATAACCTGCAAAGTCTGCATCTGAATAGCCAACAAGATGAAACGAGCTTTGACGTGGGTACCATAACTCTAGATCCTTAGTGCCATTTAGATACCGAAAGATTCTTTTCACAGCTATCAAGTGTGACTCTTTAGGATCAGCTTGAAATCTTGCACACATGCACACGCTAAACATAATGTCAAGACGACTAGCATTTAGAACAACAATTAACCGATCATACCTCGATACTCCTTTTGTACTACACTTTTGCCATTCTTGTCATGATCTAGCGAAAGTGTTGAACTCATAGGAGTCTTTTTGCAACCTTAGATTGATCCATTTTGTACTTCTTAAGCAAGTCTTTAGTATACTTGCTTTGATTGAGAAAAATTCCTTTCTTTGCTTGTGTAACTTGAAGTCCAAGAAAGAAATTTAGCTCTCCCATTAAGCTCATTTCAAATTCCCTACACATAATATCTGAAAATTCCTTGCAAAAGAAATCATTAGTAGCACCGAATAATATATCATCAACATAGATTTGTACTACTAGAATGTCGTTGCCTCTAGTTTTGATAAATAATGTTTTATCAATCAAACTTCTTTTGAATTTGTTTTCAAGAAGATATTTAGATAATCTTTCATTCCAAGCTCAAGGAGCTTGCTTAAGACCATAGAGGGTTTTGTCTAGTTTAAAAACACTATCTGGAAATTCATCATTTTCAAAACTAGGAGGTTGAGCAACGTAGACTTCTTCTTCTAAGAAGCTGTTTAGAAAAGCACATTTTACATCCATTTGAAAAAGTTTTATGCTCATAAAAGATGCAAATGCAAGTAGTATATGTATGGCTTCTAACTTGGCAACTGGAGCAAAAGTCTCCTCATAATCAATACCTTCTTCTTGGTTATAGCCTTGTGCTACAAGTCGTGCTTTATTTCGTATGACATTGCCACTTTCACCCAATTTGTTTCGAAAGACCCATTTCGTGCCAATAACTGATTGATGTTTTGGTCTTCAAGTAAGAGTCCATAACTTGTTCCTCTCAAATTCATTCAATTCATTTTGCATGGAAATGATCCAATCAGGTTCTTGAAGAGCTTGGACGTAGTTCTTTGGCTCGACAAGCGATACAAAAGCGGAGAAGGCACATAGATTGTTCACTTTAGATCTAGTTTTAACTCCAGCATATGGTTCTGAGATCACATTCTCTTGTGGATGATATGAGGAGTGTTGAACTTTTCTTCTTTTGACAGATGGAGCATATCCAAAAGGTTGAGCTTCATATGTTTGTCTAGATTCAGGTACCGTTGGTATATTACCTGTTGATCCAATCTCAAGGCCTTGAAGTTGGGTTTCAAGCCCTTGAAGCTGAGTTCTATTATCACAGTTTTTTGTTTCAAGGTCTTGAAGGTGTGTTTCAAGGTCTTGAGGATTTTCTTCGGTATCTTGAATCTTTTTCTGCATATTATTTTCTCGATCTTTAGGATCTTCCTCTTCATCCGAATTATGATATTCTCGTTGATTCAGATTAAGATCTGCAAAAATTTCACTCAAAGTACCATCATTGCTTTCATCAAAAATAATATGAATGCTTTCTTCAACAATTTTGGTACGTTTTTTATATACTCTATAAGCTTTGCTATTTGAAGCATATCCAATGAATATTGCTTCATCACTACGTGCATCAAATTTCCCAAGATTATCTTTGCCATTGTTATGAACAAAACAAGTACATCCAAAGGGTTTAAAACATGAAATGTTTGGTTTCCTTCCTTTAAAAAGTTCATAAGGAGTCTTTTTTAAGATAGGGCGAATTAAACATCTATTCAAAATATAATTTGCAGTGTTTACTGCTTCAGCCCAAAAACTTTTTGGCAAATTGTTTTCTAAAAGCATTGTCCTAGACATATCTTCAAGAGTGCGGTTCTTACGTTCCACAACTCCGTTTTGTTGAGGAGTTCTAGGAGCTGAAAAATTATGTGAAATGCCATATTTTGCACAAAACAAATTAAACTTTAGTTGTTCAAAATTCTCTACCGTGATCACTTCTTATAGAAACAATTGGTAGGTTTTTCAAAGTTTGTAACTCCTTACACAATATTGAAAACTCAAATAAAGCTTCAGATTTTTCTTGTAGAAAAGAAATCCATGTGAAACGAGAGAAATCATCCACTATAACAAGGATGTATTGCTTGCCTCTGGGAGATTTGACACGCATAGGTCCACAAAGATCCATGTGTAAAAGTTCAATGGGTCGAGAAGAACTTACAACTTTCTTAGGTTTGAATGAACCTCTTGTTTGTTTACCTTGTGTACACGCCTTACATAGATCATTAATCTTGAAATTTAGGTTTGGCAAACCACGTACCAAATCTTTTGTAAGTAGTTGTTGCATGGTGTGTATGCTTACGTGACCAAGTCTTCTATGTCAAAGCCTTGGATCATCAGTTAAGGCGTTTAGACATTTTAGCTTAGTTCTTGAAACTTGGTTAATACTCATTGAATAAACATTATTACATCTAGGAGCAGTAAGCAACACTTCTCCCGTCTTTTTGTCTTGAACCTCACATTTATCTGAATCAAACATGACTTTATTGCCTTTATCACAAATTTGAGAAATACTTAGCAGATTATATTTTAAACCATCAACCAGATAAACATCATTAATAAAGTTAGATGAATTATAGCAAATTTTATCAATGCCAATAATGTCACACTTTTCTTTATCACCAAGAGTAATGGTTCCAGATGATTGCTTCTTTAAATCTGAGAATAAAGAGCTTTTTCCACTCATGTGTCTTGAGCAACCACTATCTAATATCCATTTGTGCTCCTTTACCTTGGTGATATCCTGCAAAACAACAAACATCAACCTTTCTAGGTCGACCAAATGGCATATTTTGGTTCATATTCAGGTTCGATCATGTTTGGTGGTCTAGTACCTTTAGGAACCCAGATTTGTTTGACCTGTTTCCTTAAACATAAAGGATAGGTGTTTTTGATGATATAAGGATCATTTCTTCTATAAGGACATGTAGATTTAACATGACCCTTTTTACAACAGTAGAAGCAAGTAGGCATATGAATGCTTCCTTTGGCCTTAACAAAAGTGGTGGTAAGTTTTCTAGGAAAGCTCCTATGATAACCTATACCATTTTTGTTAAGGGAGGACTGTTGTTCACCCATCATTCTCTCAAGATTAGCTTTTGAACGAGTAAACTTAACAAGTGCAGCCTTATGGTCTTGATACGTCAAAGTTAGATCAACTTTCTCTTTCTCTAGATCGATATAGTTTCGATGAAAAGAGGAGAGGTTGTCCTTGAGAATCAGGTTCTCTGATTCTAAGGCCTTGATATTGTCATCAAGTTCTACTTTTTCTGTGTTAAGATTTTCAATCTCCAGACACATCTCACTTAGTTGTTTTTCTTGTTCAAGAAGCTTTTCTTTTAAAGAACTTATCCCTATTCTATGTTCCTTATCACATATGATAATATCTTTAAGGAATTGTTTCATGTCAGCTTCTGGTTGAGACATAATTATACTTACCACATTGTCAACATACAGATTTGAATCTCCTTCATGATCGGCCATGAGACATAGGTTTGCTTGTTCTTTTTCATCTTCTGATTCATTTGTTGATTTGAATCACTCCATGAAGCAACCATATCTTTCTTCTTTCAATCATTTTTCTTGAAGTTGGTCCTCTTCTTTTGTGGACAATCCTTCACAAGATGATCTATTTCACCACATTCAATCAGTACTCTCGTCTTCTAATTAGAGTTAGAAAACTTACCTCGGGGTTTTGATGCTCGTGGATATTCTCTATTAGCAGATTGTTTCTTAATCTTGAGAATTCTTGCGAGACCCTTAGAGATCATGGAGATTGCATCTTCTTCATCATCATCATCACTATCCTCTTCGTCAGATGGTAATTCATCTCTTCTTGATTTTAATGCCAAATTCTTGGAGTTGGATGGGAGCTCTCCATCTTCTTTGCCAAGAACCATTTCATGTGTGATAAGTTTTCCAAGGAGCTCATCAAGAGGAAGAGTTGTGAGATTCTAAGCTTCTTCAATAGCAGTCATCTTTGGTCCCCACTTGGCTTTAGGTAGACTCCTTAGAACCTTCCTCACTTTCTCTTCATTTGTGAAGATCTTTTCTAGTGAGTCCAAGTTGTTCATGATCTCAGTGAATCTGGTGAACATTTCATTGACTGATTCATTTGGATTCATCTTGAATAGCTCGTATTATCTGAGGAAGATGCTAATCTTTGTTTCTTTGACTTGACTTGTTCCTTCGTAAGTGACAACAAGCTTGTCCCAAATTTCTTTATCACTCTTGCATGATGAGATGCGGTTGAATTCATTGGCATCTAATCCGCAGTATAGTAGGTTCATTGCTTCGTAATTCTTTGATACTCTGTCCAGGTCAGCTTGTATGAAGTCAGCTTCCTTCTTTGGGACTTGGACATCTTCAACCGTTGTCATTGGAACTTTAGGTCCATTTTGAATGATGTTCCAAAGCTCAATGTCCTGGTCAATAATGAACATACGCATGAGTGCTCTCCAATGAGCAAAGTTGTTGCCACACAAAAGTGGTGGTCGGGATGAGGATCTTCCTTGAGCAAATCCACCATCACCTACAGGATCCATGATTAGTCTCACTCATGGTTAAATCAATAAACGTGATTCTAGCTCTGATACCAATTGAAGAACCGGTAGGTGAAATAAATAAGTTAAAAGATAATCTAGAAGGGGGGATTGAATAGAGTATGGGAACTTTTTGCAAACTAAATCTCAAGGCCTTGAAACTCCTTTCAAGGGCCTTGATGTCAATCTGTGTTCTTTGTGTAACTTTGATTTCAAGGGCTTTGAAACAACTTTCAAGGGCCTTGACTTCGTGCTCCTGCAAAACAAAGTTAGTTACAATAGCAAGATATAGTGCGGAATGTAAAAGATTGACACGAGGATATGTTTACGAAGTTCGGCTCTAAATAGTCTACTCTCCATCCCAGGGTATTCGGCTCTAAATAGCCTACTCTCCATCCCAGGGTATAGCCTTAGGATCTAACTATCTATTATCAGCTTCAAAGAGTCCTAGTTACAAACTAGAAGAAATCTCCTTCTTCTCTCACTGTAGTCAATGCTACGATCTAGCTCCAACTCTCAACCTAGCTATAATAGCCTAGTTACTACGCAGAGTAACACACACTCTAGTATAACACAATTTAGATCTTCCAATGGAGCTCTTGTGTTTTCTCTCTCTAAGGGGATAAAGCTTTTGCGTAAATGAGAGAAAGAAAAACAACGAATCAAATGAAGATGTTTGAGTTGCTTGAAGACGTAAGAATATTTCCGTGTAAGCTTATGTATCTTTCCTTCTTCGATTACCACCTTCATTTATACTCTTCTATGGAGAGGTCTTCTAGCCATTGGAGAGATGACCGTTTGAAGATGAATCTTCTTCTCCATGAAGATCGCTTCTTGTTTCGAGATAAGGTAGACGTTGCAGATCTTCAACTCCTAAGAACATGTCGAATCCTTAGCTTCTTAATCTTCTCGTTTTTATTTGAACCAAAAGAGAAGATATCTTGACACTTTTCGGTTTTAGAAAATCTTCTAAAAAGATTCTCTAATCTTCGGTTGAAATCTTTCTGTTGATCAAATCATTCGTGGAAAATCTTCTTTGCATTAGAATCCTTGTTTCGTGCAACTATATAACTCCAAGGCCTTTGAGATCGTTCCTTTATAGCATTATCTTTCTTGTGTCCTTGAGTTATACTTCAAGGCCCTTGAAGTCCATATCAAGGCCCTTGACATTCGATAAGACCTACATTGAATTCAAATCAATCAAGCATCTAGAGAATATAATCAATACATTGTTAGTGTATCAAACTACTACATTTATGTTAAATCTTCCATCATAACACCTGTAAAACATTATAAACAAGGTGGAGTTTTCAATATTTATTATGAATTTTTCTAAAAAAAAATTTATTGCTTTTTATTCAGATCTGACATTATATTTTTTTATTAAAGTTCATTGTTTTAATATTACATTTTTATTCAAATTCGTTGTTTTATCACTTTGGTAACATCAGATTTTAAAGATATCTTTTAATATCAATACACGAATTTCAAGTACGTTTTTTATTAAGATTTGTTGAGATTTCTTAAGATTTGTTTTTATTATGAATTTTCTCGGATTATTTTTTTTTCTTTTTCATTCAAATCTGTCATTACATTTTTTTTATTAAAATTTTTTATTTTAATATTACGCTTTTTTAATTAAAATTTGATTTTTTTTTACAATTTTTTTTTATTTAAATTCGTTGTTTTAATATTACGCTTTTTTAATTAAAATTCGTTGTTTTATCACTTTGATAACATTCTGATTTTAAAGATATCTTTTAATATCTATACATGAATTTAAAATTCATTTTTTTTATTAAGATTTGTTGAGATTTCTTAAGATTTGTATTTATTATAAATTTTCCTAAAAATTCATAATAAATTCTTTTTTATTATGATCTAACACTACATTTTTTATATTAAAATTTGTAGTTTTAAATTCTAAATAACAATTTAAATATTTTTTTTTGATACATCTGTAAACAACTTAGGAGGATCAGTTTATAGAAACCAATCGGCCTAAAGCATCCTTTCGGATGAGGTCTTGAACGTCTTCTGAGATTGCCTCTACTTCCAGCTCTTCAGCGTTCCCGTGCAAAGCAATCTTGTCCACGACCGTATTAATCGCCCTAAAGATATGAAGTGTGGTGGAGCTTTGGAAACTAGCAATAATAATTGAAATGTCAATAATAATCATATCGAATTCCCACGGCGGATTCCAAATTCGATTGATCGAATTGATAAGTGTTAGATTATCCCCTTCAATCGCGATAGATGTAATTCCAATCTCCTTAGCCTTTTGAAGGCCAAACCGCAAAGCAATAACTTCTACTTCCAACACTGACTCAACATTACAGTTGCCGCTTCCTAAAGCAATAGGAACCGCATGTTGATTCCGAATGATAAATCCATAAGAACTCTTGTTTGATGAATTTTTTTAGGCATCAAAATTAAGTTTATAGAATTCATCCTTAGGTCGTTGCCACTTGATGTTTTTCTTTTTTCTTCTTGTTGATTTTGATGATACATTATTGTTGGGTTGCTTTGAATCTGCTAGGTCCCAATTTGCAATTTGGTTAATTTCCATTTCTTTGATGTTTTGTGGGAATTTTGTTTTATTAAAAACGAATTGATTTCTCGCAGTCCACATATTCCACCAAATGACCACCACGAGTTTTATGTCCTTAGTCGAAATTAGACCCTTGAGATCACCAAGGGCCTCAGCGATTCCTTGATTATCAATATCAATATGTTGTATGTTGGTTACAACATTATGATTATCGATATTTTGATCATGTTTGGACATTGGAAAAAGAGGTGTTTTGCACTTTCGGTATGGTGATTACAATACTCGCAATTTATAACGACCGGAATCCTTTGTCTACCAAGATTTTGTTTTGTAGGTAAACCATCCATAGCAAGCTTCCATAGGAAATTCTTAATTTTGGGCATTACGTCCATTTTCCAAATCCAAGTTTTATCAATGGTGACTCCAACTCTCCTTTTTTGAATCATCTCTATCGATGATTTAGTTGAATACCATTTGTCATCATTTCACGTCCAATATAGCCGATCACGAATGTCGCTGTTAGGGAGGTTATAATTCTTGATTTTCTCGATTATGGTACTCTACAAGTACGCATTTAATTGATTTAATTTCTGGTGATCCCACATATTATTGGTGATGAACGAGGAAGTAAGTTCTGTCATATTAATTGGGGATGAGTTTATCATGACTTCCTGAAGTGGTTTGTCCAACACCCATTTGTCCTTCCAAAATCTTTTCCGTCTCCTACCCTCCAGGCAAGACCTTTATCAAATTCCTTATATATTCTATTTATGTTCTTCCACTACCAAGACACATTCTTTCCGCATTCATAATTTCAAAGGCATGATCCTTTTAGGTATTTTTCTTGTACAATTTTGACCCATATGTTATCCGGTTCTGCCATAATTTTCCACAATAATTTCATTTGTAAAGCTTTGTTCATGTCTTCAGCTTTCCTTATCCTTGTTCCTCCTAAGGATCTAGGTTTACAAATCTTATCCCAACTGATGAGTGGGTGATGATTAGGTCCCTTATTCCAAAAGAAAAGTCTATTAATTTTGTCTAGTTCGTTATGTATGTACCCTGGCAACATGAATGCCTGCATTAAATAACTAGGCTTAGCATTCAGATTTGCTTTTATTAACGTTATTCTTCCTTCTTGAGATAAGGATGACGTCTTCTATTTAGTGAGTTGTTGTTTAGTTTTGATGATTACAGAATTAAAATTTTCTTTGTTGACACGTCTATTGATGATCGGGCATCCTAAGTATTGTTCTAAATTGGTAGAAATATTGATTCTTAAGTGACCTTGAATTCTTCTCCTATTAATTTGATCAATATTAACGGTAGTTTGAAACACGAATTTATGGTAGTTAATGATCTGACCAGAAATATCGCAATAATCCTTTAGAACTGAAAGGACCATATCGCTTGCTTGTACTGACGTTTTGGTGAATATTATAATATCGTCTACAAAGGCTAAGAATGGGATTCTAGTTCCATTTTTCGAAATGGGGAAACCAATTGACTTTGGATTATCATTAGATAATTTTTGTAGGTTTCTGGCTAAAACTTCCGCACACAAGTTGAAAAGTAGGGGGGAGAGTGAGTCACCTTGTTTGAGTCTCCTTTGCGGACAAAATATATTAGTAGGGGAATCAATAATTAGAATCGAATATGAAACTGTTAATATACATTCTTGAATCCAATTATGGAATTTATCTCCAAATCCGAATTTGATCAAAACCTCTTTCAGGAAATCCCACTCTACTTTATCATATGCTTTCTTCATATCTAATTTTATGGCCATATATCCTTCTTTTCCTTTTTTGATTTGAATCCATGAAAAATTTCGTGCGCAATGAGCACATTATCATGGATTGCTCTATTTTTTACGAAAGCGCTTTGTAGCGGATGAATTAGCGAAGGAAGGACCAAAATTAATCTTTTTGCTAATATCTTTGAGATAATTTTGTAGACCGTTGATACTAAACTAATAGGTCTATAATGTGAAATTGTTGTTGGGTTGTCAATCTTTGGGAGGAGTGCTATCAAAATATGGTTTAGTTGTCTAAGTATTTTACCAGTTCTATAGAAACTCTAAACCGCTCTAGTAACTGTTGGGCCAACGATGTGCCAGTATTTTTGGTAAAAACCAGCCGGCATTCCGTCTGGGCCTGGTGATTTATCTGGACCTATATCAAAAAGTGCTTCCTTGATTTCATTTGTGGAAAACGGCATTTCCAGATTCATATTATCATAAGTGGATACTTCTTGGCGGATAATATGCAATTGGTTTTGTAGTTTAACCATGTCAATTGTTGTCGCTTTGAATCTGGTCTTGAACTCCTTAATAAATTCGTCGTTGATGTCAGTATCCTTTGCCAAAATCTCACCATCATTTTTAGTAATTGTCGTAATTAATTTTTTATCTCTTCGTCCTATTGCTTTCTTATGGTGAAACTTAGTGTTCTTATCTCCAAATTGTAGATTTGTCGTCTTGGCTCATTGCATCCAATACTTATGTTGGTATTCTACTAAGCAATCTCTTTTCTTGTTTAGTCTATTGATTTTGTTATTGATTGCTTGATCAAATTGTGAAAAGATAATTTTTTGAAGTCCCTCTAAGTCCTCATCTACTTTTAACAGTTATTTGTTTATGTTGTCAAACTTTCTCGACTCCATTGCTTTAGTTTTTGTTTGAGCAGGCTTGTTTTTTTTACTACGTCAAACATATTTGTGCCTTGGAACTGACTCCTCCAAACCTGTTTCACAGCGTTTTCACAATCTTGCCTTAGCATCCACATTGATTCGAATCTAAATGGTTTATTCTTCCCGCCTATCTGGTTATTTTTTAGAATAAATGATATCATACAGTGGTCAGAGTTTGTGAAAGCATGATTCCTGGTGTGCAACCTAGGGTATTCTTGATTGATTTCCAATGATGTCATCACTCTATCCAATTTTTCGTATGTATTGTTATCCCCTTCTTTCCTTTTCTTCCATGTAAAGTCATTTCCTTTGGTAGGTAAATCTCTTAATGTAAATTGATTAGAAAATTGTATTAATCAATCAAATCTATTAAGCGCGGTCGTAGCACCTCCTTTTTTGTCAGATAGTTCCATCAATTCGTTATAATCTCCAACTATGATCACCGGTATTTTAATGCTCATCATTTCGTTTTTTAATTGCAGCCAAAATGCATTTTTCATTTTTTCGTTTGGTGGTGCATAAATGAAAATAATCATTGATTCAAAATTAGAATTAGCGTTAGTATGTTTCATTAAAAGGAATCGTTCTGATGCTTTTATAATTTCTACTTTCTCACCTTTTATTTGGTATTTTTTCCATAGGAGACACAATTCCCCAGCAAATCCTTGAGAGGGGATAAAGAAGATTCTATCAAAACCAGCGCTCTTCCAAGCTCTTTCATCTGGCTCGTCCTTTGTTTTGGTTTCCGCCAGCATAATCATTTGAATATGTTCGTTTTTACATGTCAGATTCAAGTTAGTCCAAAATTTTTTTTCTTCATACCCCGGCAATTCCAGAACGCGATCTTCATTTAACAATATTGAGAAGATAAGGGTGTTCACTTCCCCCTTTTCTGAACAAGAATTCCGTTTTAGATTTGTTACTTCTTTTACTATTAAAAAAATCCTATAACTCGACCAAATTTGGAATTAGGTATCACAATTTTAAAATACCTTAGTGGTGATTTGAAATAGTATTTACCTCCTTTTTCCTTACTACCATTAGTCAACCAAAATGACTCACCTTTTTCCTTAGTACTATTAGTCAACCAAAGTGACTCATTTGTGTTGTATAAGATGAAGTGTCTACTAACCAAGTAGATTAACTCATATGACCAACCAACAGTGTTGTGTTTTAGATACCTGAAATTACTTCCTTCATGGATCTTTTTATTGTTGTATTGGAAGAAATGCAATTGCTTTACTTTGGCAACCCTTGGATGTCTCATACGCTTTATATAAAATTTAGTATATTTCCTGTTGTTCAGTAGGTTCGCACAAAATACACAAACAAGTGAGTCATAAGCAAAAAGTTTATCTATGGTAGAGGAGATTGGAGTCAGCCATAGCACATAACACATTTTAAAGCTGGCACTATACTTCAAAGTGGTCTTTCTGTCAGATTTTTCCAGACCTAGGAGGAAACTTCTCCATATTGTTCTGTTGATGAATTGATCAAGCTTACGATTTAAATTCAACTACTGCGTATCTACTTCCTCAACCCTTTTTCTATTACCTGCAATCCCTTCAATTCCTCTGCAAACCGTACTAAAAGAACTTGGAATCATATTTAGTCGAGTATATCTGAGATCACTGGATTGCGCATCCAAATCATACCAGAGTGTTGTTCTTATTACTGTGTTGGTATTAGCTGTCGGTGAACATTCTGTTATTCTTATCCTGTATAGAAGCTTATCATTCAATTCAGGCATTAGGAGTACACTTAACTTTTGATTTTTGTTGGCGCATACCTTTATTAATTCCAAGAAACACATACCTTTGGTCCATGATAACCACACATTACTCAAGTCACAAAAACAGGGGTTATATTGCATCATGTTACTAAATTTTCTCTTATACACCTGTTTGGCATTGGCAAGACTAATCCCTACGAGAAAACAACTTTACTGAATAAGAAAACAGGAGTAGGGATAGTAAAAGTAGAGCTTAAGTAAGTCACTTTGTTTAATACATGAACTATAAGTGCATTCATACTCACGATAAGTAGTCTCTGGATATAAGATAGTCCACAAACGCATATCAACATCCCTCCAAACATAATCAGTAAGATGTATAGATAACCAACGGAGAAGGCTTTTGGTCAAAATAAATTTGTGGGTTATGCACTTGAGACTAGATTTACTTAGATCTATCCAACAACTGTTGTCAAAATGTTGCTCATTTATACCCATTTTGTTCAAAATGTGATGGTGAATCACTACTGATTCCTCCCATCTCTTTTCTCCGGTTATCAAAGTACGGAAAAATTGTTCCATGGGTTTAGATTGTATACAAGGTTGGCATATACATTTTGCATACAACACATATTTCTTTTGAATGTTCCAAACAGGCATTTTATAAGGCGCGGGAGAAATATTGAGGGGTTAATACACCTGATTGCTCAATTGTTGGTTCTTCTTGTTGCATTTCTCCAGATTTCGATTCGGTGGTCTCTTGTGATTTTCCATGGGCATGAGTCGAAAAAGACCCATTGAAGGGTGAAGAGAGAGGACCTCTGTTCGCGAGATGGACGGGAGCGAACTCCGGTGAAGAGAGAGGCCAAACAGGTAGATCTTGACTCCAGTGGATCTGAGCCTTGTTGCAACAAGAAAGCAACAGAAACCGATCACTCTGAGCACCATCCTATGCCAGACGAACACATAGGCGAGTCCCCATCTTCCTTGCCACCAATCGAAGAGCCAAACGCGCTCCATCTTCTTTCTTCTTCTTGTGATTGTGATGAATCGAAATGGATAAATGAAGACATGACAGAACCATAACCTTCTTTTTACCCCTTCTTCGTGCTTGAGGTATTGTGACTTAGGAACCGCTATATTAGGTTGGATTTGTAAACGATTTGATGCTTCGGTTTTTTAAAGGGCTAAGCTTTGCAGCGGCCATGGTTGTTTTAGAGTTTTCGGATTTGGGTTTCTGGGCAATTTTTGGCTTTTGGAGGAAGGAACTCCAGCGCGTAGGAGCACATTCTGTGAAGTCTGGAATAGGGTTTTCATATTTCGTTCACAATAGCTCATAACTATTTAAATATATAGTTTAGTTGATCTTCTAATTAAGAAAATAAATAGTTGATTTAACTAGAAGATGAGTTAAATATTATATATGTGAGACTAAATAATGTAACGTGAAACATATTAATGATTTTCTCAAACATTATAATTAATAAATCATTAGTTCACATGTGTATACTATTTAATATCAATTAAAACTAACCTGTTGTGCGGGATATAAACTAGTTGTAAGAGACTATAGGAGACAAATGTATTTAGATAAATCAACTCGGTTATTAGACGTACCGGTCAAAAATCTTTATTCGTCAATTCAACTACGCAATTCGGGTGCGTAGTTCGGCTTTTTACCCTGGATTATAACAACGTTTACCCTGGATTATAACGTGTATATAGTGCGTAGTTGGAGCCGCTCTTGAGGCTATAAGAGCCGTTGAACTACGCGAAGTAGTGAACTATTTTTTTTAAAAACAAAAACTACTCCTGTGGTTCTGATTTTGGAACAGAGATTGAAGCCCTCACCTGGATTTTGGAACAAAGAATGAAGCTTCAGTTTATGGCTTTCCTCTTAATTTTCGAACCTAGATTCAATTAGGGTTAAAAATTTTGGGTTTAGAATTGAAGAATTTCTAGGCTTTTCTTTGAATTCTCGCCGGTACATAGATTCAATTTCACTGGAAGACATACCTCACTGGATTGATGTCGAAATCAATCAGTTTCACTGGAAGACAGACCTCAATCGCATTCAGTTTCGAACAGAGGCGAAGAAGACTCACCTGGATTGTGGTTTCGAACGGAGAATGAGAAGACAAAGGCGACGAAAACGGAGGAGAGTTGAAGCCTCCTGGATTGGTTTTGAAGAGAGGAAGACGGCAGAGAGTCGAAGCCTCCTGGATTGGTTTCGAACAGAGACGAGGAAGAAACCTAAGCCGGTTTCGACCTCCTGCAAATCTGGTTTTCGAACTAAGAAGATGAAAAGTTGTGCTGTTGGAGATATGTTTTCAGTTAGGTATATACATCGGCTTGTGACGGCTCCAACTATAAGCCATACACAGTCTGATACCCTAGAAGAAAATCTTAACTACGCACAGTGTTGGTGCTTAATAAAGACTCTCGCTAGTACGTTTAGAAATCACGTAAATTAAACCTCAACGCTAAGGATAGCGAAGGAGCTAATTTGAACTGATTTCATCAGTAAAAATAAGGCAGGAGTGATTTCTGAAAGGCAAGCCAAAATGGATAGAACAATGGTTACATATTACAAAACAAGGGTCATTGTGACATTATTTATCCAATGCGAACGCAATCCTGCAGTTAAGAAAAACGGGTTTCAGTCCATAAATCACAGGCCAGCAAAGTATCTGAGATGGTCGTCGAATGTCTCTCCATGCCTGATCTTGGCTACCGATCCATCTTCCTCAATCTGAACCAATATGACGATTTCTAGGTTATCTCTCAAGATTACTCTAGTCTTAAAGGTATTTAGCACAGAGTAAAATGAAATGCATTGATCAGTGACTAACATACCCAGTATTCCGGGGGACGCATCTTGAGATTGTAGGTTGATGCCATACTCATGCAATAAGCGCCGGCATCATGAACAACAAGACCCGAACCCTAAAGAAGCAAGAGTTTCGAATTAAGAGAAACGTAAATGTGGAGGGTGTAAACAAAAATGCTTGTTCATGTATCACCAAATATTGGTGAAAGAAAAATACTCTTGTTGGAGTTGGAAGTTCGCGGTCCTTTCCAAGGAAATCTGCTGATTCACAGACAGGGCCTACCACGTCAAAGGTTGAGACCTCTGCATCGGCGAGGGCTGGAGAAATAGTCTCTATATGCTGCAAACATTTGCACAGGACTTATTAGCAAAAGTGCCATAGTTATCAGTTTATTATATTACATTGTTCAGACAGCAGTTATATGAGTTGCTTTTCTTACTTGATAAGCACCGTAGAGACTAGGGCGGATAAGCTCTGACATGCTTCCATCTACCACCACGAAGTTTTTTGTACCGTTAGTTTTCACCCCTATGACGTGGTTGACAAAGCAGCAAGTGTTTGCAATAAGTGACCTCCCGGGTTCAATGATGAGATTGAGATCTCGTGACAAAACCAGCTCCCGGACCTACACAGGTAACCGGAAAAATCAATATCGTTGAGTCATTAACACTTTGAATGTATAAGCCTCACCGAAAGTTACTTTAACATTCTTGCATGATTCAATTTCGGAGATATGAATAATAATACAAACTATTACGTATATAACCGATGATAATCACAGTTGGTTACAGCCAATATAGTACAACTTTTTAACCAAAATAATACAAGCCATTTTTACAGTTGAGTTTCTAGGAACAAGCTTCTGTAAAAAGTGGAAAAGAACAGGAAACTCCAAACTATTGACTAAATATTATTAAGGATGCGCATTTGCTAAAATTTTAGCTTCATTTAAACTGAATTTTTTTTATCGTATTTCGGTTCATAAGCTAATAAGTTATATTATTTGTAGTCATTTTCGCTTCATTTTATGATAAACTCGCTATGAAGGATCTTATAACATTGAGTGTTATCAAGCACACCAAAGCATTCACAAGATATGAGATCTTATTGAAGGATCTTACAGTGTTAATGAGATCTCTAGGTGTGGGTAGGACAGCACCAGCATGTTGATAATCTATCCCCAAACCACCTCCAATGTTCAAATAACTAATCTCAAATCCTTGGGCACGGATTTCGTCGATGTAGTTAACCATAAGCACAGCTGCATCCCTGAATATGTCCACCTGGAAATAACAAAATTATCATTGGACTATATGGGTAACCAAATAGCTGAACTTACTCAGAAGATGCCAGCACAGCCTAGTATAAGATTTATCAAGTAATAAATTGGCAAGTTGGCATCAAAAGAAGCACAAAACATTTTTTTTAAGGCCTAACGAATGATATCATAGACAATTTCCCACTGTCAATTTTGACGCTGCCGCTTCCAATCATCTATACAATCAGATGTAAGATAATGACTTCACCGGGATGCAGATAATATAGATATTAGGCAGGTTAGCATAAAGTTCAAAAAGTTACAACATGAACACATAAGTATCAGCATCGAAGTAGACTTTTAGACTACCAATTATCTAGAGCTGCAAGAACAACTAAAATTACCTTGGTGATTGTAGACCCAAGATGGCAATGTGCACCTACAAGCTTCAGCTCATTAGGATGTGCCTTGACAGCATCTAAAAACCATTGCAGTTTCTCGTTTCTAATTCCAAATTTGGAGCTCTTATTCCCAGTGGCAACATAAGGATGGACCTGTTCAATGCATATACATATCAATAATCATGTATTTATCAAAACCCTTTATGATAGAAAAGCATTTAACTTTGATAATCAATAATCATTACTATACTTTGGTCACTAGCATGTAAAAAAGATCAATGCAACTTAGTAACTTCACATTTTGCAAAGGACATGCCAAAAATTAACACCAAGGAAAGGCATTAATGCATATTTGAATTCTAAGACAAAAGTGAAATCCAATACGGCAGGCTAATAATCAATCAAGTACATACTTGAGGGTCGACATCGGGGTTGATACGAAGTAAAACATTCACCCTCTTTCCAGCAATTTTTGCAGCAGATACAATATTGTCCAAGTCAAATTCACTATCAATGTTCACAAAGACACCACTTTCTGCTGCTAATACAAGATCCTCCAACAGCTTCCCATTTCCATTAAAGATACACCTACAGAAATCATATAGTATATTATTATGCAAAACAAGAATTGTGCTAATTTGTCCTTTATCTGAGCATTGTCATGTCTCCTAATCATTCAAGAGGAACTTATTAGTATTATTGATTCTCCGATAAGATCAAAAGAATAACACATACCAGCCTTAGCATAACAATTAGTATCGGAAGTGACAGTAGACTTTTGCTTACAAGAAAAGATTAAGAGAAGGCACTAAATGCCACGGTGAACCCATACACAGACAGAAAGAGCAGCAGCTAAGCTTGAATCTTATCAATTCAAGCAATTGACCACAGCCACAGCAGCTTTAGGCAGGCTACAGACTTTCATCCAATTGTCCATCAGAGATTGAATACCAATGACTCACTTTAAAAAACACTTCAAAATTTTAAAACTTAAGGATGTCCTTCTTTCCTTTATATCAAAAACCAAAGTTAAAGAGAAGTCTAGCAAATATTTGTACACATTTTCATAGAACTCTTCCACTTGTTCTCACATTTCAACAAACAAACTCGCTATTAACTTGCCGTATAAAATCTCCCTCAAAGTACTCCATAAACTAGCTTCCGCCAAAGTTTCTAACAAAACTACAGTGTGACTAAAAGCTAATGCCTTGTTGAAAGTAGTAGCACTCATTTGTCAGATCTTATAAGCACCAAAAGCACTCCTTAAACAATATACAACAAGAGAGCGATATCCATAAAATTCACCAATATCCACCCAAAAGCAAATAAAGACACTGCATTTTAAAAAAGAGGAAAACAGACCCAAGCTACAGTATATATATAATTACTGCAAGTATAAAGCTACAAACAGTAAAAATGGATAAGTAACAGTCAAAAAATTCAAGAACGTACTGAGTTATTTCTCAAAGTCTCACAAGCAAAACAACATTCCTCCAAAAACAGCATGTGGCAAGAGGCCAATAGATAGACATTGCATTTCATGAAAAACAAAAAATCATAGTACACAGCTCACCTTGAGGGATCAAAACCAGCTTTGAGAGCCAATCTAAGCTCATTACCACTAACCAAAACAGCCCCACAACCCAACGTTCTCAAATGCTCCAAAATCTTGAGATTATTGTTAGCCTTAATAGCATACCCAATAATGGATCTCAACCCTTCCAATGCCTCACTGTAAGCCACCAAATTCCTAGTAATTTGAGGCTTACTGTACAAATAAAACGGACGATTCTCAACACTCTCCACTACCTCCTGCACCTTAACACCCTCACAGTACAAGAACCCATCCTCCGCCTTGCTAAAGCAATGCTTGAATACTCCGGTTTTGGGATCGGCGGTCTGGTTTTTCTGGGACAGTACCGATGCTCTGAGAGTAATGGGTTTTTGTGAGGTTTTGAAGAGGGAGAAAGAGGGTTTTGAGAGGGAGGAGAGTTCAGGAGTTGGACGGAGGTTTAGGGTTTTGGGGAAAGAGGTGGAATGTGAGAGGAGGTGTGAAGCCGCCATTGATGGAGCTTGAGAGGATTAGGTCACACCACCGATCTGCCCAAATACGCTAATATATATGTATATGATCAATGTAAAAAATTCTGCACTCAAAATTAGTTGCGAGTACGTGAATCAGACCCCCAAATGGCTTTGCTGAATAGTGGTGTGGAAAACGTGTGGTGTCAAACCTAAGTTCGTGCTCTCAAATGTATATCACGAGTCGGCCTATATTGTAATACCGTACAACTTAAAGGAAAAACTTTATATAATCTTAAATTTTCTAAATATGTAGTTAATAAATAGCTATTGTAAGATGATGAATACTTTGTTGTTAAATAAAATTAATAAGTTTAAGCTGCATCATAAATACCTAACCTTTTAGGTCTTTTTTAAGTTTAAATCGATAATATTTTATTTTTTCTATGTCGGTCCTTAATCTTTGAACACATGTAACAATGTTTAATAATTAAGCAACATATAATTTGTAAAAAAGAAAATTGTCTAAGCAATACCCATCTTTTAGGCTGACTAAACTTTAGTACTCCGCCGTTTAAACTATCAGAACGGTACCTCACCTATTAAGTAGTATGACCAAAGATTAGTATATGATGACTCTTCACATGTTAAGTAAAAGTGATATGGCAGTTGCAATGAGGCCTAAATGACATATATATTCAACAAGAAACAAAGGGTAAAGTTCTAAGAGCAAAGCTATTGTGTTAACTTAACGTCTGAAAAGTAATTCAGATATTAATCTTTGGTCGGGTTCAATAGGTGAGATACCGTTCCAATAGTTTAAACGACGGAGTACTAAAGTTTGGTCAGCTTAGAAGATCAGATATTATTTAAGCAATTTTATCTTTTAAAAAATAATAATTAAGGTTAATTGAGAGATAAAAATAGATTAGAAAGCACTTAATGTATTTATATTTATTACATTTGACCACCCCTTGTAAACAAAATCATCATAAACTAACAAGAAATGGTGAGTTGATTAAAATTACTAAATAATATATTTTTTTAAAGTATGATTGGTAATTCAATCGTATTTGTCTTGCTTTCGAACATGAAAGTCGCAACATAACTTTTATTCTAATTATAAAATAATTTTTTAAAAAATTTATTTATAATATTATATAAAAAGAAATAATTCTCTAACAATTTCCGAATTGAATTTAAGGGCTTAAATCTTGGTCAAGTTCAACATTTAAAGATTCAAAATACATTTAGATCGGATGATCTACATGTTAGAAGTATATCTTAAAGAACCGATCAAAACGCAAGTTAATTGAATGTTTACGAAGACGTTGGCATACGGAATAGCTCAACGTGGACACACAGTTTCAACGTTATAACACTCGTGATACCTTACAATTTATGTTTGAATACAACGTGATAAAATATAGTGTGTATTTGTTCAAATATAACATGTATTGTTATGGTGAAAAGTAACAATTGTTCAAATATAACATGTATTTGTTCAACTAAAAATTATTTTGAATAAAGGGGTGTGACCAATTGTTCAGCTGTATCCAAAATTGGTCAACTATATGGTCAATTGTTTCAACTATATTTGAAACAGTCCAATTGTTCAATTATATAACCATTTGTTCAACTAATCACAAAGTGTTAATTTATATGTTCAACTGTTATACTAAACTTGAAATCGCTCAACTTCGACAATTTTGAATATGGTTGAACAATATAGTTGAACAATTGTTCATATAGTTAAATAATTTCGAATATAGTTGAATAACTGACATATTTGTTCAATTTCGAATATAGTTGAACAATTTTTAGTTAAACAAATACATGTTATAATTGAACAATTGATATTTTCTACCATAAACGAACTTTATATTATATGACCCCTTCTTACTTGAACTTTGACTATATATAAAAAGGTTTTTAGATGCTAACAATGCCGGACATTTTGGCAAGTCCTCCCTCACATATTCACCCTACGACCACCATTGAAAGTTTGCGGTTCGGTTTTGGATTGGTGATATCACTATATTTAGCGTAGTTTATCATCCTCATTACATTACATTTCCTGACTCTTTTGGGCTTTATAGTATACCTTATCAGTCTATTTCCCTTCTTATTGGTGTTTTGGAGAACTATCGGTTGATTTATGTAATTACAGGCATTACAAGCATTTACGGTGTACATATGATATATATATATATATATATATATATATATATATATATATATATATATATATATATATATATATATATATATATATATATATAACGGAACAATCTCATTCACACTAAGAATCTCCCTATTGCCAAAGAAGTCAGGGTCAAGACGAATTGATTGAGTTCTGAGAGTGAAATGAAGAATATCGGAAAACGTATAGAGGTTGGTTGACCGATACCTTGGTGGTCGGTCAACCACTATTCCTATATTTTGTATGTGACCTCCAAATGAACTCTATCAAAGTGATAAAGTCTTAGAGCAAATTCCAAATAAGGCCCAACAACTTGGCCCATCTAGTTGGTCAACTAGCCCGCTCGACTTGCCCATTTTGACTTCTATTATTCTTACCTTTTATCCATTTTGCTTGGGTTGGACTTCTCGTCCGTCCGTCCACTTGAAATTTTCATCTTTTTAGATTTGATCTTATCTTATTAGAAAATAGATGTAGGGTTTAGTTTAAACCATAACCCTATAAATAGGGATTGCATCCATTAGGTTTAAATATTAAATTTTAGTTCCAATTTCGAGGGTTAGGAAGAGAGGTAGAGATTTGCACCGATGTCGTGGTTGGTTTATTATCCCGGTCGACCTCCTTTCTTTTCCCTTTAATTAATAAAGTATGAGTTTTCAGGTATGTCTCGCGTATCTTGTGTGATCTAGGGTTTGAAGAGCCTAACTACATTGACTTATGATGTTGTTAATATCCATGAATGTATGAATGTGTATCTATATGAGTTATGGTGGTATTTGTTTCCATGCAAAACACGAGATCCGAGTTTATAATACTCCCTTAATATATGTTCTTCAAGGTGATGATGACTTCAAGTGACAATCTAGCCACTCATACCTCCAAACTGAGTTCGATGTGACAAAAATGTCATCTGAGGTACATGACAATCAATGGGTGATAATATTGATGTATGTTGAGCAAAGTCCTACTCACGTGACATACAAATGATGTTGTCCCCCGCATAACATAATTTATGTATTGTTCAAGATATGTCAGTTTATATGCATGTTGTGGTGATTTGGACTTTGTAATTACTTTTTGTGTTGTCTTATGAGTTGGTTGATCGACCGTCACCCTGATGGCCAGTCGACCACACCAAGGAAATTCTTGTCAGTTGCTTTGCTTTCGCTCGTGTTTTGTTATTCGCATATTTTGAGTCAAAGTTTCTTATTTTTTGCCAGTCGACCATTTTGTGGTCAGTCTACCTTATTATGCTTCTCTCCCTAGTTGATCTGTTTCCATGTTTGTTGAGTCTATTGTTTGAGACCGATTGATAGTGAAATTCAATGATAGACTAACACCTTTGTTTTCGAGTCTTGTCTTGTTATATGTTGGTTTCATTATTAATGCGTCAAATCATTATATCGTCTTGCATGTGTACAATCCCGACTCTTTGTACTACAGTGGGTCTTTTAATATGTTTGCGTGATCTAAGGCTCATACTTTAACCCTCATCAAAATGACATTGTTGCCAGAGAAAGCTATCGTTTTTTTTTACTTAATAAGTTTGAAACCTAGTGTTCTTTGATTTTTTTTTTCTCTTTTACGTGATAAGTTTAGCTAGAAAACCTAAAAAAAAGTGCTAATATTATTGCCTTTGTTTCTTTTGATTCAGAATTCGAAAGAACGTTCAATAGACAAAGGAGAGAACGTCAGAACACAAGAGAAGAAATGGCCAATAGAACGCTCCGACCATTGACGCAACCGGACTTGACCCAACAACTACTTGTGGTAACCATTCCGGCATTCGGTGAAGGTGTCAACTTCGAGCTCAAGCCGGGATTGATCCACCTACTTCCATCCTTCCATGGATTGAGTAGAGAAGATCCAATCAAGCACTTGAGAAATTTCCACAAGGTTTGCACTAGCATGAAGCCGACAAATGTGACGTAGCGGATTATTGGTACTACCATCTATCGCCTGAAAGCATTGCAACATGGGAAAATCTGCACAAAGCATTCCTCAAGAAGTATTTTCCGGCAAAGAAGGCCAACAACTTGAAGAAGGCCATTAGCAACATCAAGCAAGAATCCGACGAGAATCTTTATGAGGATTATGAAATATTTGCAAGGTTGAGGTCAAGCTGTCCATTCCATGGGTACTCTACCCAAGATTTGTTAATATACTTGTAGAACGGATTGTTGGACAACGAACAAAGAATCATTGATGCCGCATGCGGAAGTAACATTCTAAACTCCACTTCTGAACTTTCCATGGAAAAAGTCCAAGAAATCACGGAAGATAGGCAGAACTTTGGTAGGACTCCTACCAAAAGAGGGGTCCATGCTGTAAACCCCAGCCGCCCGGAAGTATCAAGCTAGATTACAGACTTATAGGAGATGGTGAAAAAACTAACAATGTTGGGAACTCCGCAACAATTGAAGGCATGCGGCGTTTGTGCCGATTAATTCCATTCAACTGATATATGCTATCAAATCCATAAGACTCCACAATTGAGGTGAATGATCTAGGAGGGTATGGAAGACAACAACAAAGAAACGATACCTAAGCACAAAACTAAAACCCGGGATGGCGTGACCACCCGAACATTAGGTGGAGGGATCAACTAAACCCACAATAACAGTATATACATGGTAAGTCTAACTAGAACGAGGATATGCTACAAGTTTTAACTAAACACTTTGCTACCTATGTCCAAATCACATAATCGAGCATCAAAAATTTGGGAAAGCAACTTGGACAAATGGCGGAAGCAATTACGAGGTTCGAAGCTCGAACCTCAAGAAATTTTGCCTCCCAAACAATCATAAATCCGAGGGAGAATGTAAGTGATTTGACTCTGATGAGTGGAAAGCATGATCAAAAATCAAGAAATTGTGTCTAAAAAAAGAAGAAGGTTCAGCCGCCCCGCGGCAAAAAATAGTGAAACGCAACCGCGGTTGCAAGTGGCCTCGCCTACGGTTGAGTTGTTAGAAAGTGCTAAAAATAATTTTTAAAGAGGATTCTTATGTCCGTCCTAACTAGAGATGGGTCCGGTTTGGAAACCGGACCAAACCGGCGGTTTAGGTTTGCCGGTTTGGTCAAACCATAGGTTACCGACTTAGGTTTAGGTTTGACTTTTGGCTAAACCTAAACCGGCTGGGGTAAAAAAAAATTTTGGACCAAACCGGCCGGTTTGGCACTCAAACCGTCGGTTAGCCAACGGTTTAGTGAACCAAACCGGCAGTTAACCACCGGTTTGGGCCGGTTTGGTCTAGTTTCCAAATTTTTATTTTTATAAACCGCCTACCAAACTGACGGTTTAGGTTAAACCTAAACCGCCAGTTTGGTTTTTTCCGGTTTAGGTTTAGGACCCAAGTTTGGTCCCAACTTCCCACAACTCTACTCGGAGAAACCAACTACCCCCTTTCCAGAAGCACTCAAGAAAAGGAGAATCGTCGATGACAAGGACCTGTTTGAAACATTTTTGTAAGTGCAAGGTAAACATTCCTCTCCTTAAATTGGTGAAAAGTATTCCTAAATATGCTCGTTTCTTGAAGAAATTATGCATTATCAAGAGGAACCATAAGATGAAAGGAAAACAGAAGGTGAAGGTGAGCGAGCAAGTTTCCGTGGCTTTCCAAAGACGGATGCCAAAGAAATGGAGCGATCCGGTATGCACTACAACATTTAGAAGCATTCATAGCGTTTGAAAAACGCTATGATATACATTAATAGCGTTTTTATAAACGCTATGACAGAGCCCGCTATAATAGGGTCACGGCTTTTCATAGCGTTTGCACAAACGCTATGGAAAAGTGGACCTATTATAGCGTTTGTAGAAACGCTATGGAAAAGTAATCAACAATAGCGTTTGTGCAAACACTATGAAAAAGTGGGTCTATTATAGCGTTTGATAAACGCTATGAAAACGTGGACCTTTTATAACATTTGTACAAACGCTATGAAAAGGTGGACCTATTATAGCGTCTAAGGAAACACTATTAAAAAGTGGACCTATTAATAGCGTTTTTGCAAACATTATGAAAACGTGAACCTTTTTGCATTTTCTCAAATGTTATGGAATTAATGTCATTTATAATGTTTTATAAACGCTATAGAACTCAATAATAGCGTTTTTGATGAACGCTATAAAACCTAACAATAGCGTTTTCTATAAATGATATAGAAACTCAATAACTACATCAAACAAAACCCACATTTTTCAATTTAAAGATTCAAAATGATACAAAACATGAGTTGTATAAAACAATTATTTACCAAGAGAACATGGTTTGACAATACAAATCTAAAATGGATAACCATCTAATGTCATTTCATATTATAACAACTTTGTCCGCTGACAATGCAATTTGTTTTACAAACAGCATCTGCAATGCACTCTAACTCAGATGCTGACCTCCAAAGTGTTGCATCAGGAATCTTCGGTATGTCAACCCAAACTCGTACAACATTAGGACCTAAAGGAACAAAATGAACAAGCTGATTCGGACGGCCCCCAGCTATTATACCTTGATTTATTGTACCAAGACTTAGTATGAACTCCAAACTACGAGTAAATATGTAATCAATAAGGCTTTTGTTCCTGATGTGGACGGCCCCCCGGCTAGAAGTAGAGAGAATAAGAACATAAATTAGTACCTACAATACTAGTGCAAAAATGAATTTGAATGTATATGCTAGACTTACCATTTAAAACTTCCTCAAGACCATCTTATGCTTCCTTCAGACCAACTTTCATGTTAATTTCAAGTCTGCTTCGATAAGTAGTAATGCTTTTTAAACCAACAATTGAAGGAGCAGATGTAAGAGACGCTAAGGAAAAAATACCAAGAAATGATATTCACTTCCTAAAACACAACAGATAACCTTGAAAAGGATATAACTCCAGCTTATGAGTAAAGACTTTAGTGAACTCATCAAGTGTTCATCTGAATCCATTTAGTATGCCCTACAAAATGTCAAATGAATTTATAGAGTAAGTTTATGTAAGAGTAATTATATCCAATGCAGATCAACAAAAATGAGAGGTTCTCTGATTTCGTTAAGAATATTCTCCGTCATCCGCTCAATTCTCAAGATTCTGCCAACAAAAAGGAACATATGTTTTATGCCATTCAATATGATGGATTCGATCAAACTCAATCCCATCATCTATAAGCAATGCTGAGATTATTGCAGCTCCAAAGCAAGCTGAACTGATAGATTCCAGCCCTACTTGTCTACGATGATCTTCAATGTCCTTTAAGGATGATATGCAGCCATACAATTCTGCAATTTCCCTTACACCTCTCTGACAAACAATATACCAATTATCTTTATACATGACTAAGTAATACAAGGACAATTTTAAGAACATGACCAAATAATTTCCAAAATTGCACATTTTACTATCAACACTTAACTGAATTCCATCCAAAATACAAGACATGATGTCAATGAATAGGAACTTCTACAATCAGCAAGTGCATAAACATGAACCATATTAAATTATATGTATCCATGAGGAGTTAGGCCCGCCCAAATAAAAAAAATCAGCAAGTGCATAAACATGAACAACATCATATTATATGTATCCTTGTGGAGTTAGGCATGCCCTAAAAAATCAGCAAGTGCATAAACATGAAACATATCAAACATTAGAGATGGAACATTAAAATTGTTTGGGCCATATAATGACAGCAAATGAAGCTTACAATTGTTTGGTATCATTTGGAAAGAGAAATTAGTAAATAAAAACACAAAAACAGACAGCATAATCAATATATCCAGCCAAGATGATTCTTCAAGGTGAACTTGAATAACAACACTTAAAAAGGCAAGCAGAGCTATAGTTGATACTTGATAGTTTCGAGGTTTCATTGCTTTTGCAGCATACATATAGATAAAAAAAATGTCCTGCATAAGTTTAACTGCTATATTCATATTACTAGTACTACCAAGCATAAGAGAATGATCAAGCGAAAGAGTATGATGTAAATACTTGTTTTTCCTGAATCGAAGAAAAGTCCACACATTCTATTTCCGTTGCTAACTTGCACATTGATTTGATTAAAACATTGGACACTTTAATGCATTATATATCATTTGCAGCCACTGAACATGGAGATATACAATAGGATGATAACTTGCACATTGATTTTGAAAAATATCACAATTAACTATTCAGCTTTATGTTGTGTTTTATGGCGTGTACATAGAATTTGGATTAGGCGGCACATAATTGAAAGACTGCCTTCCTAACACAGCATAATATTATTAGATTCAAACAAGCAAGTGAGCATTCATAATCACCAAAGATTTAGCAGGCAGTACTTAGCAACTACAAAATTAATGCAAGCGATAACTTAAATCTAACAATACCACAAATTCTTGATGCATGGAGATAAAGAATGCAGAATAAGAGAGAATAATGTATCCTTCAGGAGTTAGGCCTTCCTTAATAAAAATCAGCAAGTGCATAAACATGAACCATATCAGATTATATGTATACTTGAGGAGTTAGGCATGTCCTAAAAAAATCAGCAAGTGCATAAACACGAAAATAGACAGAATTGGAACCATTTGGAGTCACTGAATATGGAGATATACAATAGGATGAAGCCAGAAATGGAAGCATTTGAAGTAGCAAGGAAGGAACATTACTTTCTACTAGTATAAGAAACATAAAGCATTTGGAGTCACTAAACATGGAGGCATACATTTTCTTTGGCATTTTATCGAACACCATAAATACATCATTAAGGATTCAACAAGGGTGAGAAATAATTTACCAGAAAAATCATATAGGCCTCCAGGAAACCTAACTGCAAGGTCCTTCTCATTTACTTCAGCAATTGTTCCCCACAACTTCATTTCAGGTGAAATATTTCTAATATTTAAACAAAACCAAAGAGGTTAGCATACTAGCCACTGTGATAGATAATCTACTGAACAAGGAGTCTATAACTTACAACTCAATCAGGCAACTATTATTCTCTAAAGCATCAGAGATAAAATAATAGGCAGATTACTTTTTAATAAACCAATTCACTTTTAAACACATTAATAGAAGAAAAATGGAAAGCAAAGCCATCATTATTGTATACAATTTCAAAATAGTCTTCTTCATGAACATTTTCTTGTAGTCTTTCCTTCTCTGGTCTATTCACAATTCAACAATATAAAGTTTTTTAAAAACTCAAACCAGAATTTGAAGCAAACTTAAATATGAAATATAACAGAAAATTAGAAAATCTAGGGGAAAACAAAACGCGGGAAAGGGAGAGGGGAAACCTATTTAGTTGATATTCTTTTCAGCTGCTTGTGTCAGCTGGAAAATTTTATTTCAACTACCGTTGAATGATTCCAATTAATGTATTTTTAAGGTAAAAATAATTCAAGATTGATCAATGAAATGTGCGAAAATTTGATAATATTATACACAATCTGATGAATGAGCTTGTTCAATTTAAATAACCAGCAAACAGACTTTAAAATTTACTAGTTATGAGTGGCCAATCACATGTATCAAAAAATACTATAAATATTCAATGAGAAATCCAAAAGATGAAAGCCATAAAGTAAGAATTTAGCACCAACAACAAGAGCAACTACACAAGATTTTGATCAAGTTATTAATGTTTTACTAATAACCAATGTCAAAGGGTGCGAGTGTGTCCCATCTCTCAAATGTGTAAGCATAAGGCATACCTTACCATGGATGAACTACAGGAATGTGGATATCCAAGTCAGGTCTTACAAAACAGCCGTTACTAGCAACTTCTAGAAAAAAATATATTTGGTTCAAAAGATTAAATGTTTAGCGAAAATCACATCATGAAAAACTTGGTATTAGGCTTCACTAGAGGAACATATTTCTTGATATTATGCTCTTTCTTAGTATCATGCTCTCTTTTCTAAGAGAGGAATTAGACTTTCTCTATATTTGATGGAAGGTATTAATGCTTCTTATTGCCTAATGCACACCTTCTAGACCAAAACCAGTTAATTGAAAAATAGATAGCCTAATAAATAAAGTAAAGGAATGTGCTCTTGGAAATCACCTTAATTCAGCATTGCTTTTCTATCAAGAGATTTGCGTAACTCAACCTTCAACCAAATCACCTGCACAAATGTACTGATTAGAATAAGTAGATGATTGCAATTCTAATAAAAATTCATATTGATGGTATTTATATCCAACAAATAAACAAATGGCAAAAGATCACAAAGGGAGCCTCTAGCATCGTTATGCTAGCTCTTCATTTAGGAATGAACATTCATAAACAATAAGAATGATATGAATATGTAATCAATACAAAAGCCTACATATTTGCAATCTTCATCTAGGAATGAACATTCATAAACAAGCATATAAGAAGGGTCTGAACATGTGAACCAATACAAAAGCCTACAGATTTGCTGCATTTTCAACCTAGACACATGGTAAAATTTTCCCTTGAACTTGCTAACTATAAGTAATCTCTTTCCTGAACATGAGGCCTCTATTCCCTAGAACTTGCTAACTAAAAGTATGGTACATAAAAATAGCAAAACACATTTGCAAACTAAAATCAAAGCAATCTCTTTCCTGACCTTTTCAGGCATTCTCTCTTCCACAAGTCTTCTCACAGTTCCATAGTAGCAGGTTAAAAAAAACTCAAATCAAAATTCAGAGCAAACTTAAATCTGAAACAAAACACAAAAATAGAGAATTTAGGGGAAATCAAAATGCAGGAAAGGGAGCTAGAAAACCTGTTTTCCGTTGATTCAAGTAAACAACCGCTATAACATATATTTTTGGTTGAAGGGGAAGGGGAAATCGTCGGTACTTTGTCTCCCTGTGTAAAGAAGGATCCCTCGTCGGTAAATAGAGGACGGACAAGTAAAGGTGGAACCCTAGTTGTGTTCTCCACCAGTTCTTCTCATTTTGGGTTAGTAGGACGAGACGACGGAGACGTAGTGTAAAAGGGAAGAGAGGTGTACAAAAGAATCGGGGCTGCTGTGAAAGGTTTGAAGGGGATAAGAGAAATATTCTGACTTTCTTTCATGTGTTATTATCCATAGCGTTTCTTTCGTGGCGGCCCCCATAAAAAAAATTCATTTACGCGCTCCGGTACATAAAAAAGCGCTTATTTTTTTGTAACTTTTTAATAGCGTTTTTTGTGATTACGATACGCTATAAAAACTTGAGACCACTTAATCTATAGCATTTACGATATAAACGCTATTGTTTAATGCTATAAAAACTCAGTTTTGTTGTAGTGATGGTAAGCATATTTTGTGTCATAGGAGAAACTCGCTTTGACAAAGTGATGACATGAACTATGACCTTAGTATAGGCATACATTTTAGATAGATTTTCTCTTTTGTTTTGCATGCATGGATATATATTCATATCAATTGTGCTATTACTTGCCTACTTTGTGAGAATGAAGGTCTACACATAGTTTTGTTGCAATTGTAGGAAATATGGTGCATTTTGGGTCAAAAGGAAGCATGGAAGTACAAGGAGTCAAAAGGGTAGCATATTGGAGTATAAAAGAAGAGCATGGATCATAAAAAGAAGGATGCAAGAGGAATGAGAGCAAGGAGTTGAAGAAAGTACGTAACAAAAGACAAATCTCGGTTGAATAAGCTATATCTCGGCCGAGATTTCATTCGGGTTTGACCGAGATTTCGAGAAAACCGCCCGCAACCCAAAGTCCAAAACCCTAGTTTCAATTATTTAAGAAAAGCAAGGTTGCAGCTTAAGAGGAATCCAATATAAAAAAATACATACACAACACATAGAAAGACGACACAAGAGTTAGAAGGAAGAATTACAACATCAAGTGATCAAGGATTTACATCATTATTCATAACACATAGAAGGATTGAGAAGATTTGTGAGGAATTATTGAAGGGAGATACTTATTTGCTAGATTTCATTGTTTTGAACACAAGCTCGAACCTTTATTGTTGCTTTGCTCAATTTTGATATTTGAAGGCCATTTTCTAAGTATTCTTTTCCCTTTCTTTGGTTATTTCGGTTTTATGTCTTGCTTGATATTATATATCTTCATTGATTTGAATATGACTGTTGTTGGCTAGAACTCTTGCGATTCTAGGGTGATTATTTAATGGTTGTCGTATAAATGATGATAGAATGAATATTTAAGTTAGATTGGATCCTGAAGGTTGGTTTTAACCTATGTAGCTACCTATCTCGGATTGATCTTGGGAATCTTGACCGAGATTTGAGCAAGAACAATCCGAGATTTACCCCTGTTTATTTATTCATGTTATATCCTTGAGCTTAGGTTATAGTTTGCCCAAATCCTAGCCTTGTTGAGCCT
The DNA here is from genome assembly GCA_033239125.1 of Fagopyrum homotropicum. Classification (NCBI taxonomy): domain Eukaryota; kingdom Viridiplantae; phylum Streptophyta; class Magnoliopsida; order Caryophyllales; family Polygonaceae; genus Fagopyrum; species Fagopyrum homotropicum. Next base: position 107,449,494 of record BSWB01000002.1, read on the forward strand.
TTCAAGCTTACATGTAAGCTTGGGAAGAGACTTATCCGGTGATTCCCTTTCTTAGTTGTCTGATAGCATGAATTATTGTCTACATTTCGGATATAGTTTTATCGTTTTCTTATCATAATTTTGCATGCATGTACATATATTTATAGTGTTTATGTCATTATTCAGTTACTTTGCGAGAATCGAGGTCTACACCACGTTTTATTGTAGTTGTAGGGAATATGCCACGTTTTGGGTGGAATTGGAGCATAAAGAGCTATGGAGATACATTTTGGAGCATTAGGAAGGACAAGAAGAAAGGCAAGAGCTATGCTGGAAGGAAGAAAGGAAGATCCAGATGAAGATACGATGGCATGCACGTAGCTCACTGCTGATCTCGGACCAACACCGTAATGAATCTCGACCGAGATGGCCCACTGGGCCTAGATCGAGGTCGACGGCTCACAGCCCAAGGATATAAGATATATTTTTGACCTAAAATTATTCTATAAGAATGGAAGGTGAACATTGAGTTAGACACATTGAGATGTCAAGGAATTCTTTAGACGTCTAGAAGGACGGCTATTGAAGGAAGAAGATTTGAAGGAAGGATTGCTTAGGGTTCAAAGAACCTTAGATTATGAGGATTTTCTTGGGGAGTATTTGTGAGTTTGTTATCATTCTCTTTGGGAACACATTATTGATACTATTGATTCATTGTTTGCTTTGATAATTGAGACATCATTGTTGATTGGTTAATTCCCTTTTCTTGATATTCTTGATATATTTGATATTGCATTGATAATGATGATTGTTGGCTAAACACCCTTGCGATTCTAAGGTGATTAGTTGAAGGTTGTGGTATAGCCGATTTACCTTAAACCGAAACCCGTCTTGGGCTGTTCGTTGAGCATCTCGACCGAGATCAATATAGAACATCACGAGATCGTCCACGGCTTTGCAGATCTTGAGTTTATGTTATAGTTTGTCAAATCCTATTTTTGTTGCACTTTTCCTGGTTTATAAGCAAGACTGGGATGAGACTTACCCGGTGATTCCTTTTCTTGTATACCGATAATGATGAGTGTTAGGTAATAAAGGTTTATCCTTTATTAGGGTTTGAGTGTGCCTTCATTCTACCTTTGAAAGTTAACCTGAGACTTACCCGGTGATGGTTAGTTCTATACTCTTAGGTGAATGATGTTGGTTTGAGCGCTTTTACCTTTCCTCAATTCCTTGAGACTTATCCGGTGATAGGAGCTTTGGTTTGGGAAAGTGGATAGTGAGACTTACCCGGTGATCTATCCCATAGTAGCAACACCTTCCCTCAGCAAACCTCAGCTTTGTCCACGTTACCTTTAGGAATCTTGAGTCAAAACCACAATTGGATACTATGATCTTTAAAATCTGCATTCCCCATCTTGTTATACATACTTGCTTTTGCTTTTGATCAGTATTATTGCATGCTTCTAAAGTTAGATTGCTTTACTGTGATTATTTTCACCGATTCCTTGAGACCGACTCCGGAATATAAGCCCTTACTACGATTGATCCGTACACTGCGGGTTCGCTTATCGTTAGGTTTATTATTCGGATTGTAAATTTAAAGCTTCGTCTGCACACACCTTTTGGAGCGAACAAGGTCGCCGTTGTCGGGGAATTGTTTAAGACCAATCCAGTGTACGCTTGTCTAACTTGGAAGCTTCTTGCTTTACTACTGATTATTCTATCTGAGTGTTCTTGCAGAACCTTTCCTTAGGTTTATGTGAAGAACTAAAACTGGTAAAGAAATCATTCCTTACGATCCTGAACCAAAAAAGACTTACAAGAAAAGGTTGAAAGAAGCTAAGAAAATGTCCGCTGCCAATGATAAAGAAGTAGAGGATCTTAGTGCTGAATTGGCTGAAGCTCGAGATCAAATAAGGCTACAAGAAGAAGCTCTAAGGAAAGAGAGAGCTGACCAACTTACTCAATAAGAACAACTCCAAACCGACATGGCCGAGTTGAAAGAGCAGATTCGACTAGTGAATCTGGAAAGGGAGAGGGGTGCTAGAGTTGTGATTAATCCACCTTCACCCACAATCGTCTATGTGCCAACACCACCACCGCCTCCACCGAGGGTGGAGCCAGTTGATCCATTTGTGGGCATTCCACAAATACTTGGTCAACGTATGGATCCCGTTCAGCAAACACGTCGTCCCGGCGTCAACTTAGGGGATCCAGCTGAAAGAGATTATGAGTTCAGACCTCAAGTCATCACAATGATTCAGTAGAATCGTTTTGGTGGAATGGAGAGAGAATTACCACACCAACACTTACAGAACTATGATATTTTGATGAAAACTTTGAGAACTTCCAGATGTGAAAATAACAATTATAAACTACGTGTTTTCGTTTTGAAGGATAAAGCACTTGCATGGTATCATTCGCTTCCAACTGGAAGTGTGAACACATGGGAGGAGATGACCGTGGAGTTTATCACCAAATTCTTCCCGCCATCAAAGACGGCGGAGTTGAGGGCTAAAATAAATGCATTTGTGATGAGGAATAGTGAAAGCCTCTTTAAGTCATGGGAAAGGTTTAAACACCTTCTGTTGAGCTTCCAAAGATTGATTTGCTAGTAATCTATTTCAAAGGTTTGGATGTTGAAGCGCAGTTCAAATTACAATCACTCTCAGTTGGGACATTCATGGATAAACTAGTTGATGAAGCGTGGGATTTTATTGAAAAACAAACTCTCACTATGGAGAAATACTCTCACCGGAGTACCGAGACGGGAGGTCAAAGTTCTAGACCTCAATAGCTAGACCTTACCTATTCTAGCGTTGATCAAATCAACGCCCTCAACAACGAGATGAGAGCTTTGAGAGAGCTCATAATGGCAAAAACCCAACAAACCAAAGAGCAAGATGTTGGGTATGTTGGAAGAGGAAAATACCAAGGGAATAAGAACAACAACTACATCAACAACAACAACCGGAACTACAACAATTGGAGATCAAATCAAAACAATTCCGGTAATCCTTATTCCCATGCTGAAAATGCTCTAACTCCACCTTCTTTTTCTTCTTCTTCTTTTACTCCATTGAAGAGCCAGGAAACATCATCAAGCTCAAGTCAACCACCGAGCTCTAAGTTGGAAGCTATAATCGAGGCGCTGGTAGGAAAGATGAGTGGATTAGAAAGCACGGTTACTTTGATTTCTAATTAAGGCACAAAAAGCCTTGGAAAATCAAGTATTTAGCAAGGCCGGAGAAGTAACTAGAGATCAAGGGAAACTTCCAGGATGTACAAAGAATAATCCAAAAGGCCAAATCATGGCGATTACAACAAGGAGTGGTGTGAAGACCGTTGACCCACAACCTCGATCAAATGAAGCTGTAAAGCAACCCATGAAATCTGGGCCAACCGAGGAGACCACAACAAGGAGTCACCTCAGAAAGGACCTCGACCGAAATACTTCTGGGTCAACCGAAGTGAAAGAAAGAGAAGATATCTACGTACCACCTCCTGCGTACAAACCACCACTACCGTTCCCGTAGTCTAGAGCGAGAGCACGTCTGAACAAGCGCTTCGGTAAGTTTCTAGACCTTATGGTAAGCTCGATATTAACATACCTTTAATGTTATTCTAGGTATGACTACATACGGGAAGTTCTTAAAAGAAATCCTCTCTAACAAGAAGAAGCTAGAAGACTTTGGTGAAGTGAAGATGTCCTCAAGGTCATCGGAACTCATCAAGATCATGAGGGAGAAGATGCCACCCAAACTAATAGATCCGGGATCGTTCTGCATCCCCATTGAAGTTGGAAACGTCACGTATGATGCACTATGTGATGTAGGAGTGTGAGCATCATTCCACTTGCATTATGTGAGAAGGCTGGTTTGGGGGAACCTAAACCAGTTAATATGACACTATACATGGCGGATCGATCAATCACTTGACCCGTAGGCGTGTTGGAAGATATTCCAGTAAGAGTAGGTAAATTCTACATTCCCAGAGACTTTGTGGTATTGGACATTCCTGCAGATTATCTAGTCCCAATTATCCTTGGGAGACCATTTCTTGCAACATCCGGTTGCTACGTGGATTGCAAGAATGCCAAGTTGTCTTTCAACATCGGGGAAGAACAAGTTGAATTTGTACTATCAACCTTAATGGAAGGCTAAGGACTAGAGGAAGACATCTACAACATCAATGATGAAGAGGAATCACGTGAATTGGTCAGCTCTATCCTTATTAAAGATCCACTTGAAAAAGTTTTGAGTTTTAGTATGGTGGAGAAAGGTGTAGATGTTTCCTGCGATGCAGTTATACACAGCTTGGAAACCTTGGAGGAAGATCCGGAAACTGAGTTTGAAAAGTTTGAAGAAAGGACGACAAATTGCCCCGACATCGGGCAAGTCACCTCGACCAAGGTGATTTTTGAGGCAACCGAGGTGAAGACAACAGGGAATCACCTCAGATGGACCTCAATCGAGATACATCTGAAGCAAACGAGGTGACCGATTCTTTAGCACCAAGTAATGCAAGCACTAGGCTCAAATCTCCCAACGCACCGCAAGACAAGGATAAGAAGGTGAAATCACCACTCCGCAGGATGATAGCAAAAGTTGCACGAATCTACAAAGAACATACAAAGAATTGGCACAAAAAGCACATCACTCAGAGAGGGCTCAAAGAAGGAGAAACTGTTCTTCTTTTTGATTATCATTCTCGTTCTCCCCTAAATAAACTAAACTCAAAATGGACAGGACCTTTTATTATAAAAAATGTTTTATCTCATGGAGCAGTCAAAGTGTGGGGTGAACATTGTAGAACCTTTCAAGTCGACGGTCGTCGGCTGAAGAAGCACAAACCGGAACCTCCGGTTAAGGAGATTGCATCCATGCATCTCAATTGAACATACAGAGTTAGGTCTAGCTAACAACCTTAAAACAAGCGCTTCTTGGGAGGCAACCCAAGATATTGCTTTCTTTCTTGTTTTCTAGTTTAGATTAGTGTAGTTTGTGTTTTTGTGGCCATGATTGTTAGCATGAAATATTGTGATATTTTAGGCACGTTTTCTAAACGTATTTGATTCATATTGATAGTCTTTGATTGAACTTTATGCATATGTGAGCTAGTATTACCTATATTGTCGATATGGATGTCTACACAAGTTCTATGTTGATTTTAGGTGATTTGGAGCTATTTCCGAACGGAAACGAGCAAAGGAGAGTTGAGTTGATATGTCCATAGATTGAGGACACTCTTTGGAAGCAATTTGGAGTCTTAGTTTGAGGAATGCACGAGTTTAGGGAAGAATCACGTTCTTGCCCTAAATTACGCCCTAAAATACGGCCGTATCATAAACCACGTTCAGAATTACGGCCGTGGAATTGGAGTCAGAAATCCATGTTCATTCCAGGGGATTACACGGCCGTGGAACATATGTTGCAAACCGTATTTGTTTCCACGCTCTAAATTACGGTCGTGGAACACTTCCACGACCGTGATCTTGGCGGATCTTTTCGCCACACTTTGAAGCCACGATCTTTTAAAGATTGGGCCGGGCCGACATTTGCCCTACACTATAAAAAGACGGACGAAGCAAGATTCCGTCACCTTGGCTACCCCGTTTACCCTCATTTATCGCCGCTTAGACGAGCACGTTTTTGCTTAGTTTGCTTGGAAGCAATTGACATCTCTTTGAAGAGATCGAAGTTCGTGTTGGGAATTCCTCTAATCTCGCACTTTTGGTGGAGATTGCTGTTGAGATCTCCGGATTTGCGGAAGATCGCAGTTCTTGGAAGATTTTGCAAGAAGATCTCTCTTCTTGTTTAGGTTTGATTCGGAAAACGGATTGACATCCCGTTTTCTTTTCTTTCCTAGGATTACGATTGTTTGTTCTATTGTGAATCTTTTGACATTGCTTATTCTCTTTGTGACTTTGAGATTGAATCGAAGATTATTGAAAGTTCTTGAAAGTTTTCATCTTTTTATCTTTTAATTCTTGAATTGATATCAACATGACTGTTATTGGCTAAAAACCCTTAACAATTCTAAGGTGAAGGGTTGATAGTTGTGGCTTAGATGATGATAGATCGATCGCAAACAGATTAGACCCTGAGAGTTAGAGAAGTATCGCCGACAACCTCAAATTACGGGCTGTTCTTGAGTCCACGGCCGTGGAACCTCAAGAACTAACCGTAATTTCCCTTAAGTTTACGAACCTGCTTTTACTTTAATCCAAAGTTAAAGATTTGCTTTAACTTAGTCTTGGCTTGCCTTTTCTAGGTGGTAGTGAAGCCTCAACAACCTCTACCTCGATTGTGAGTGTCACAACCTCAATCGGTTAAGTTAATCTTGATCCTTGGGTTATAAGTTTGGGTATTTGACACTAATTCCCATCTCTAGAATCTTTCTATATTGAGCCTCAACAACCTGTATAGAGAGTGCCTTGTAGGTGAGTTATATAAGGTTTTTGAAACTTCACCGTACGATTACCTTACATTAGTATACCTTTGCATATCTCAACTCTGTCTTTACATCATTAAGTATATCTTGAATCGATAGCAACAGCTGGATACTTGGATCTTTAGGATTGTTGTTTTCCCAATAATTTGCAAAGCTCTTATATTTACTTGCTTGATAATCTGCAATCGAGTTCGTTCCCCCCAAATCCCTGTGTTCGATACTCTGGAATTCTTGCTTAACTATATCGATCCGTACACTGCGGGTTCGCTGCTTGATTCTAGTTTTATAAATTTAAAACTTATTTGCACACACCTCTAGGGGCGAACAAGTTTTTGGCGCCGTTGCCGGGGATTTGGTTTAGGCCGAATCCGGTAGCCGGTTGTCAAGCTTGGGAGCTTGCTCTCGTTATTTGATATCTCTTTGAGTGCATGCGCAGGTCTAGGAACACCGCAGATCTCTTACCTCTTGATCAAGAGCTAGAGAAAACCTTGAGGCAAAAGCGCAAGGAAAAGAAGATGGTCGAAGAACAAGAACGTGATCTTCAAACGGAGTTGGCGGAGAAGGAAGCTCAACTCCGATGGAATGAGACTCTCCGCCAGGATGAGATGGATCGTCATCAATCTCAAGTCAACGGTCTACAAGACATGATCTTCCAAATGAGGATAAAGATGAGCGACCTTGAGAATAAGGTAGTCAAGAAGCCCTCAAGAAGGAGATCAAGGTCTAGAAGAAAAAGCCACTCATCCGCTGATGATAGTGATTCTTCCATGCCACCGTTGGAAGAGATTGATCCCACGATCAATATGAATCCTTTCCATCCACAAGGAGCTACTAATCGCCGCATTCCACCTAGGAATGCGAGAGTCGAACGTGTGGATAATGAGCCAAGAACTCTTGGCCAGCGGATGGATCCAACACAACAACCACGCCGCTTGGGTGTGAATTTTGATGCTGAAGATATGCAAGGGTTTAGCTTTAACCCTCAAGTCATCACTCTTGTTCGCCAAAGCCAATTTGGCGGTACAAGCGCTGAATCTCCACACCAACACTTGCAAAATTTCGAGTGTATGATGGAGACAATGAGACCGAAGAACGCTACTACCAACAGCTATAAGCTCAAACCTTTCTTTTTCTCTTTGAAAGGGAAAGCGTTGTCATGGTATCAAGCTCTTCCCAATGGGAAACTAGACACGTGGGAAGACCTTTCCGCGGAGTTTCTCACCAAATTCTTTCCGCCCTCCAAAACGGCGGAACTTAGAGGTAAGATTAATGCTTTTTCCATGAGACCTAACGAAAGTTTGTTTCAATCGTGGGAAAGGTTTCAGGATTTACTCTTGGAATGCCCTCATCATGGCATATCCAAGCTTGCCTTGCTGGAAATCTACTACAAAGGGCTGGATGCGGGAACACAATTCAACCTCCAATCCCTCTCATGTGGAACATTCATGGACATGAGAGAAGATGACGCTTGGGACTTCATTGAGAAGCAAGCAAGAGTCATAGAGAAGTATTCCCACCGGAAAGCGGATGGAAATCGTGTGGAGCAAGGAGCGAAGCTCACACATGAAGCTCAAAATCAGATTTTCTCCCTCAACAATGAGATCAAAGAGTTGAAGGAGACTATCAAGACCAACTTCCCAAAGCAACAAGAGAAGGATGTTGGCTATTTGGGCAACAACAATGGCGGCGATAACACCAACCGCAACAATAATAACCGGAACAATAACCGGAACAACAATTGGAATGGAAACAACAACAACCGGAACAACAACAATTGGAATAACAATCGGGGTTCAAATAACAACAATTGGCGCTCCAATCAACAAAATTCCGGTAACTCCTATCCTTCCAATTCTAATTCGCTAACTCCACCTTCCTCTTCCTCTACTCCTTTGAAAAGCCAGGGGCAATCATCTAATGGAGGAAACAATACGGGAAAGGAGAAGTCCGATCCCATGTTGGAGACAATCTTGGGAAAGCTTCAAGGATTGGAGAACCGCCTCATCAAGGTTGATGATCAAGTCTCTAAGGTTGACAAAGCTCAAAAAGTTTTGGAAAACCAATTATTCAACCACGCGAAGGAAGTTCCTAGAAATCAAGGGAAACTTCCAAGAAAGACGGAGGACAACCCTAAGGGAAGGGTAATGGCGATTACAACTAGGAGCGGAGTGACTACCACCGATCCGCAGCCTACGTTCGTTGAAGTCCCCGTAGAGAAGGACAAAGGAAAGGGGAAGGAGAAGGAAGATGTCTATGTTTCTCCTCCAGCTTACAAACCTCCCCTACCGTTCCCTCAATCTAGAGCGCGAGCGCGCCTAGACAAACAATTCGGTAAGTTCATAGAACTCATGAGTAAGCTGCATATTAATATACCCTTCATTGATGCTATTGTAGGTATGCCGGCTTATGGCAAGTTCTTGAAGGAGCTTCTCTCTAACAAGAGGAAGCTAGAAGATTTCGGTGAGGTCAAGATGAGTTCGGATTCTTCGGATCTCATCAAGACTATGAAGGAGAAAATGCCCCCAAAGTTGAAGGATCCGGGGTCATTTTGCATTCCCATTGGAGTGGGAGATGTCACATATGACGCTTTATGTGACTTGGGAGCAAGTGTGAGCATCATACCACTTGCATTGTGTAGGAAGATCGGTTTAGGCGATCCTAAACCGGTCAAAATGACGTTATACATGGCGGATCGATCCATCACTCGCCCCGTCGGTATCGTAGAAGACGTCCCGGTCAAGCTAGGTAAATTCTTTGTCCCCATTGATTTTGTTGTGCTTGACATTCCTGCAGATAGTCCGGTCCCGATTATACTCGGAAGACCGTTTCTTGCAACTTCCGGCTGCATGGTCGATTGCAAGAATGGGAGACTCGCTTTTGATATTGGAGAAGAGAAAGTAGAGTTCGTTCTTTCCACTCTAGTAAAGGAGCCAATCTTTGATGAGGATATTTACGATATCCAAGATGAAGAAGGTTTGTCTAGGGAGGAGGTAAGTGCGATTCTGTTTAACGATCCTTTACAAAAAGTTATCACTATGAGTCTAACCAATGTAGGGGAAGAAGAAGAGTGCAAAGAGGAAATTGAAGCCTTAGAAGCACAAGAAGAGATGCATGGAGTGGAGTTTGAAAAACTCCACGATGAGGCTGAGAATGTAAGAATCCACGGTCATACCCTGTATTCCACGACCGTGGATTTCACAACCAAAATCGACCTCCATTCCAGGGGATTACACGGCCGTGGAACACATGGAGAGGCCGTAATTCTGACCGTGGAAGAGGGTGATCGGCTTACTTCTTCAACTTCTTTTGATTCTTCTCCAAACCACTCAACAACCTTAGAAACTTCTAAGGAAACGTCGGATGCCCCTCAAGGACCATTGGAAGCTCCGAAAGTGATGGAACTCAAACCTTTTCCTACTCAACTAAGGTACGCTTTTCTTGGATCTAATTCTACCTTTCTGGTCATTGTTAGCTCCGAACTAAGCATAGATGAACATGAACAGCTCATGACAGTCCTTAGAAAACATAGAAAGGCCATAGGCTACACTATCGAGGACTTAGTAGGAATTAAACCCTCCCTATGTATGCATAAGATACTAATGGAGGAGGATTTTAGAACTTCAAGACAACCTCAAAGGCGGTTGAATCCGACCATGAAGGAGGTTGTCAAAAAGGAAATCCTTAAACTTCTTGATGCAGGTATCATCTATCCTATCTCCGATAGCAAATGGGTGAGTCCAGTTCAAGTAGTTCCAAAGAAGGGAGGAATGACGGTCATCACCAACAAGAACAACGAACTTATTCCTACCCGAACCGTGACTGGATGGCGAATGTGCATAGACTACCGCAAGCTCAACAACACAACGCGGAAGGATCACTTTCCATTGCCATTCATCGATCAAATGCTTGAAAGGTTAGCACAACATTCACATTTCTGCTACCTTGACGGTTATAGTGGTTTCTTTCAGATTCCGATACATCCGGACGATCAGGAGAAGACCACATTCACGTGCCCTTGGGGTACGTTCGCTTATAGGAGAATCCGTTCGGGCTTTGCAACGCCCCAGCCACCTTTCAACGGTGCATGATGGCCATCTTCTCCGAGTACGTAGAGGAAATCATGGAAGTCTTCATGGACGACTTCTCCGTATATGGTTCCTCTTTTAACGATTGCCTCTCTAATCTTTCTCTTGTTTTACAACGTTGTGAAGACACTAACCTAGTTCTTAATTGGGAAAAGTGTCAATTCATGGTTAAGGAAGGAATCGTGTTAGGTCATTTAGTCTCTAGTAGAGGGATAGATGTAGACAAAGCTAAGATAGAGACCATAGAGAAACTTCCTCCCCCGATTTCGGTGAAAGGGATAAGAAGTTTCCTAGGACATGCTGGATTTTATAGACGTTTCATTAAGGACTTTTCTAAGATATCAAAACCTCTCACTAATCTATTGATGAAGGATGTGGTTTTTGAGTTTTCGCAGGAATGTTTAGATGCGTTTAACACCATTCGGCAAGCTCTAATTTCAGCACCTATTATCCAACCCCCGGATTGGACTCTTCCCTTCGAGATTATGTGCGATGCTAGTGACGTAGCTATTGGAGCTGTTCTTGGACAACGAAAGGAAGGGCGAACCCATGCCATATACTACGCTAGCAAGACGCTAGACGAAGCTCAGCTCAACTACGCCACTAAAGAAAAAGAGTTTCTAGCCATTGTCTACGCTATTGACAAGTTTCGCTCTTATCTTGTAGGTGCAAAGGTGATTGTCTACACGGATCATGCTGCGATCCGGTACCTCCTTGCGAAGAAAGACGCGAAGCCAAGGCTAATTAGATGGATTCTTCTCCTACAAGAATTCGATCTTGAGATCCGCGACAAGAAAGGTTCAGAAAATTCTGTTGCGGATCATTTGAGTCGCCTCACACATCTAGAGGACGACCATCTACCCATTGATGACTCCTTTCCAGACGAACATCTACACATCATAGAGGAGTGCATCAACGAGATCTCCAAAGGTAACGAACCATGGTTTGCTGATTTTGTTAACTATTTGGTTTGCCAGGAGATACCGCCCGGACTATCCTACGCACAAAGGAAGAAGTTCTTTAAGGACGTCCGGGAATACTATTGGAACGAGCCTCTCCTCTTCAAGAGAGGTCCGGATGGCATCATTCGGCGATGTGTGCCGGAAGATGAGATGCAAAGTGTCATCCGCCATTGTCATTCACTACCTTGTGGAGGACACGCTAGTTCGAACAAGACTAGCGCAAAGGTATTGCAATCTGGATTCTATTGGCCTACTTTATTTAGAGATGTGCAATCCTTTGTCTCTTGCTGCGATGCTTGTCAAAGAACAGGCAATATTTCTAGAAGGAACGAGATGCCCCTCAACAACATCCAAGAGGTGGAGATTTTCGACGTTTGGGGAGTCGATTTCATGGGACCATTCCCATCTTCTTGTGGAAACCAATACATACTATTGGCGGTAGACTACGTTTCTAGATGGGTGGAAGCAATTGCCTCTCCCACAAATGATGCCATGGTGGTGGTTAAGTTCTTCAACAAGACCATCTTTCCGCGATTTGGAACACCAAGGACAATCATTAGTGATGGAGGTTCTCACTTCATAGCCCGTCGCTTTGAAGCTCTTCTAGCTAAGTATGGGGTTACTCACAAGGTCGCTACCCCTTACCATCCACAAACAAGTGGACAAGTTGAGATCTCAAATAGGGAGATCAAGGGAATTCTAGAGAAGACGGTTTCAAGGACTAGGAAGGATTGGTCCTTGAGCTAGATGATGCATTATGGGCGTACCGGACTGCATACAAGACTCCCATAGGAACCACACCATACAACCTTGTGTATGGGAAGTCTTGTCATTTGCCGGTAGAGCTGGAGCACAAAGCGTTTTGGGCTATCAAGTGGCTGAATTTCGGCATAAAAGAAGCGGGAGAGAAGCGTCTCCTAGACATCAACAAGCTGGATGAACTTCGCTTGAACGCCTATGAAAATGCTAAGATCTACAAGGAAAGAGCAAAGCGTTGGCATGATAAGCATATCATTCCAAAGGACTTCAAAGAAGGAGATCAAGTTCTCCTCTTCAATTCAAGACTTCGCCTCTTTCCAGGTAAGCTTAAATCCCGTTGGACCGGACCTTTTCTAATCAAACGCATTTTCTCCCATGGTGCAGTTGAAGTATGGGGTGAAGCTAGCGGAAGTTTCAAGGTGAACGGTCAACGACTCAAGAAGTACACACCGGAACTCCAAGCTGAGGAGTTTGCGCCTACCGCACTCGAATAAGTGCGAGTTTGGTCTAGCTACGGACCTTAAACAAAGCGCTTCTTGGGAGGCAACCCAAGGTATTGCATTTTCATTTTTGTCTTCAATTCATAGTTTAGCTTAGAATAGACGTTTTTCACTTTATTTTGCCTCGATTTCTTCCGGTATGTTCGTGTTTTTGGTTGTAGGATCGATGGAAAAGGAGAAAGGGAGAATAATGTCGAAGAAAAATGACAAAATTTGGACTTTGAAGCTTTACAGAAGGTTCCACGGTCTAAATTACGGTCGTCATAGCTACAGTGGCCGTAATTCTCAAAAGCCTTTGAAAAATCACCAAAACCACGGGTCCGTACACTTCCACGGCCGTGGAACACCCCGACAGACCGTGATTTTCCAAATTTTGCCTGCGAGTATATAAGCCACATTCTTCACAAAATTGCCCCAAAAATACCCATTCCACGACCTAAAACGCCGAATTCCCACGACCCTCTCAAATTCTTCGTTTTCTAATCGTTTTCAACGATTCTTCATCCTAAACTGCAGCAAATCCAACCACGAGCAAGATCCAAGCGACAAACCAAGCGGAAATCCATCAACGAACGCGCATTTCGGATTTTTCAATCCGAAAAAGAGGTTTCTTATTTCTTCTTGAATTTCGCGGATTTAGTTCGTTTTTGCTATAGATTTTTAGGAAGAACTGACAAAGACCGGAAGGAATTAGATTAGGACTGCTTGTTGTGGTGATTGTTGGTGAATTTGCTGAGATTCGCAAAATTCTGAGACGAATCACGGTCTCTGGGTAAACCACGGCCGTGGAATCGAAGAACAGACCGTAATTTTGGTAAAAAAATGGACTTTGTAAGGAGAATGTCGGGAAGGATAAAAGAAAAGAAGGGAGAGCAAAACAAGAAAAGAAAGGGCAATCCCTCCACCTCTAGGGCACCACCACCCTCATCTCCCTCACTACCATCCTCACCTTCACCTCCATCCTCACCTCCTCACCCTAGCATTCCAACCATACATGAGAACCACCTTGTAGCGCTTGACCGGATCAAGGAGAGGACAGTGATAGGTCCTAGGTATTTGTTGTTGGAGGATCTACATCCTCTCAACATTGTTGATGATCTTACATGGCTCTTGGATAGAGCCGGATTGCTTGTCTTCACGAACATTCGTGAAGACGCCTATGAGGAGATTACCCGGGAGGTTGTGACGTCCTTCGAGCACAGCCACGTAGATAGGACCGTCTCCTTCCGTCTCATGGAACAAGACTATCAGTTGAGCATTGTTGAGTTTGGGACCATTTTCGGGTTCCATGAGACCTATAACGGTCGATTTCCGAGCGGAGTTTACCCTAAGGATTTTTGGGAGGAAGTAGCCACGATTTACGCCGACGAGGACCGTTGGCAACCCGCCGATACCAAGGCTAGATTGATGTACCATCTAGCCTTGAAGATAGCACACCGCGTTCTTTCGGAGTGTCTCTTTCCTAGGACGGAGACGCCCCAAAAGATCAAGACGGATGAGCTATTCTTGCTCTACAGTATGCTATACGGTCGCCGTGCAGATTGTGCCACTCTTTTGACGGCTACGATGAGTAAACTTAAGAACAAAAAGAAGGGGAACATTGGATATGGTGGGATAGTGACCCACATTGCTAGGACGTTTGGTGTTGATTTTTCTGCTTGCACCCGTATACCGGCGGTTCCCTTAGGGCTACATGCTTTTATGGTTAGGGGACTCATCTTCCCCACACATGGAGGTCCGCCTTATGTGGGCATGCCTTGGGAGACTAGGACGGTAGAGGGATTGAGTGGCTGCCGGAGTATTCCATTGTGGCGGGACGCCACAATTGGAAGGAGACGTTCGCTGCGATGCATGCGAACAGGCTAGTAGCTCCCCCTTACGTTCCACCACCGGTTGTGGAGGAGGAGGACATGGGAGGTCAGTACGAGAGTGGTGGAGGAGCAGAGCACGAGTTCGGCACGTTTCCGGATCAGCCGGAGGCGGCCCCGGATGTACCTAGACGCTCTCCATGTCCAGCTAGAGCTTCAGGCTCGTCATCTCGCCGCGCTAGCGTGAGTGAGAGGCCTACGTGGATGACTACACCTCCCACTTGGTATGACACACCCCCTCCTTGGTCCACGGCGCAGCCAGCAGCACCACCACCGCCACCAGCACCAGCACCATCCGATGCTCCTTCATGGTATAGTCACGCCCCGGGATGGTACGAGCAGATGCCGGATTGGGCTACCGGACTTTCGGAGAGAGTGGGAGCGCTAGAGATCCGGGCGGATGCTAGAGACGGGCGCCTAGACGACCTTGACCACATGATGAGGGACGTCTACCGCCAGCAGTTTGGGCGGTTCTATGATCCGAGTTTCTCTCCATTCCCACCTCCACCGGCACCGCAGTGATTGATGCATGATCGTTGTTTTAGACATTCCCGCCACCACTTGTGAGTTTCTTTTTCTTTTCTTTCTTTTGTTCTTTCTTTTGAACATTAGGGACAATGTTCGTCCTAAGTATGGGGTGGGATGTACTAAAAGTTTGTAATAACTCTACTCTCTATGTTTGCTTTCATTCGAGACTATCGTTACATGTTCATTATGTGTTACACGTTTCCTTATTGCATTGCATGAAAAATGACTTGAAAAACCCATAAAAATTGAAAAATTTTGAAAATTTTGTGCTTCTAATGAATTGAGATGATTTCCATGATAATCACTACTTGTGAATTGAGTTTGATGACAATTGCATGCTTAAAAGGATTGTGAATTGAAAAGAATTTGAATGAATGAATTTTACCTCTTTTGCAAGTTTTATAATGTAAGAATGTTACCTAAATCATGCTAGAAAATTGAAGTTGAAATCATGTTATAAGTTCCTATACTTCCTTTTGAAATGATTAAGGCAATTCAATACTTTCTTTCTTCTTTCTTTGATCATCTAGCCCCTCATTGAAATATTAGCCTCCCTTACCTATCCGGGAATTTGGAGAAGTGAATGAGAAAAAGGCATGTTTGATGTGGGAGGGCCATGAGAGCAATTATTTGCAATCAATTGAATAGAAAGAAATTATAGGTTTGGGGGAGTCAATCATGACGATGAGTAACTCGGCACCATTCACATAGCCGGGTGTTTGTGTCTTGCCAAAGTCGGATTAAGCGATATTCCTAGCGGATTATGGTATGTGCGCTAAGGGTTTGAGGCATCTCTTGAAAAATTTGAGAAACGCCGATCTCCTAGGCTTCGGTTTTTGTGCACCTCTATCCATAAATCCAAAAGTAAAGTCAAAGAGAAAAGAAGAGAGCGAAGCTCTAAGTTGAAGTGTTGCGGAAACCGCATAAGAAGAAGAAGGTAGTTGTCCACTTTCCCGGATTTATGCACCACTTTCCCTTAAAGTCTTCCCTTCCCTTCCATATTCTAGACCTTTTCTTTGAAAGTCCTTAAGATCAAAGAATGTTATATGACTTGGTGATCTAAATTGAAGTTTCTTGAGATTGATTTTGTTAATG
The DNA here is from genome assembly GCA_033239125.1 of Fagopyrum homotropicum. Classification (NCBI taxonomy): domain Eukaryota; kingdom Viridiplantae; phylum Streptophyta; class Magnoliopsida; order Caryophyllales; family Polygonaceae; genus Fagopyrum; species Fagopyrum homotropicum. Next base: position 107,465,726 of record BSWB01000002.1, read on the forward strand.
TTTGAAGGTTATAATGCTTGTTTAGAAGTTGAAGTTGATTCATGAATTTTCTTTACCATTTACTCTTTGATTAAGTGTGTGAAAGTTTGAAAAACGATTGAAGCAAGGTTTGAGAATGATCTATTCTTTAGAAGTCACATTCATCCAAAAGAAGGTACACATATTTCATCCTAACTCTTGTTTAAAGCTTTTTGAAATACCTTGCTTAGGGACAAGCAAGTGTTAAGTATGGGGTTATTTGTTAGCATGAAATATTGTGATATTTTAGGCACGTTTTCTAAACGTATTTGATTCATATTGATAGTCTTTGATTGAACTTTATGCATATGTGAGCTAGTATTACCTATATTGTCGATATGGATGTCTACACAAGTTCTATGTTGATTTTAGGTGATTTGGAGCTATTTCCGAACGGAAACGAGCAAAGGAGAGTTGAGTTGATATGTCCATAGATTGAGGACACTCTTTGGAAGCAATTTGGAGTCTTAGTTTGAGGAATGCACGAGTTTAGGGAAGAATCACGTTCTTGCCCTAAATTACGCCCTAAAATACGGCCGTATCATAAACCACGTTCAGAATTACGGCCGTGGAATTGGAGTCAGAAATCCATGTTCATTCCAGGGGATTACACGGCCGTGGAACATATGTTGCAAACCGTATTTGTTTCCACGCTCTAAATTACGGTCGTGGAACACTTCCACGACCGTGATCTTGGCGGATCTTTTCGCCACACTTTGAAGCCACGATCTTTTAAAGATTGGGCCGGGCCGACATTTGCCCTACACTATAAAAAGACGGACGAAGCAAGATTCCGTCACCTTGGCTACCCCGTTTACCCTCATTTATCGCCGCTTAGACGAGCACGTTTTTGCTTAGTTTGCTTGGAAGCAATTGACATCTCTTTGAAGAGATCGAAGTTCGTGTTGGGAATTCCTCTAATCTCGCACTTTTGGTGGAGATTGCTGTTGAGATCTCCGGATTTGCGGAAGATCGCAGTTCTTGGAAGATTTTGCAAGAATATCTCTCTTCTTGTTTAGGTTTGATTCGAAAAACGGATTGACATCCCGTTTTCTTTTCTTTCCTAGGATTACGATTGTTTGTTCTATTGTGAATCTTTTGACATTGCTTATTCTCTTTGTGACTTTGAGATTGAATCGAAGATTATTGAAAGTTCTTGAAAGTTTTCATCTTTTTATCTTTTAATTCTTGAATTGATATCAACATGACTGTTATTGGCTAAAAACCCTTAACAATTCTAAGGTGAAGGGTTGATAGTTGTGGCTTAGATGATGATAGATCGATCGCAAACAGATTAGACCCTGAGAGTTAGAGAAGTATCGCCGACAACCTCAAATTACGGGCTGTTCTTGAGTCCACGGCCGTGGAACCTCAAGAACTAACCGTAATTTCCCTTAAGTTTACGAACCTGCTTTTACTTTAATCCAAAGTTAAAGATTTGCTTTAACTTAGTCTTGGCTTGCCTTTTCTAGGTGGTAGTGAAGCCTCAACAACCTCTACCTCGATTGTGAGTGTCACAACCTCAATCGGTTAAGTTAATCTTGATCCTTGGGTTATAAGTTTGGGTATTTGACACTAATTCCCATTTCTAGAATCTTTCTATATTGAGCCTCAACAACCTGTATAGAGAGTGCCTTGTAGGTGAGTTATATAAGGTTTTTGGAACTTCACCGTACGATTACCTTACATTAGTATACCTTTGCATATCTCAACTCTGTCTTTACATCATTAAGTATATCTTGAATCGATAGCCACAACTGGATACTTGGATCTTTAGGATTGTTGTTTTCCCAATAATTTGCAAAGCTCTTATATTTACTTGCTTGATAATCTGCAATCGAGTTCGTTCCCCCAAATCCCTGTGTTCGATACTCTGGAATTCTTGCTTAACTATATCGATCCGTACACTGCGGGTTCGCTGCTTGATTCTAGTTTTATAAATTTAAAACTTATTTGCACACACCTCTAGGGGCGAACAATGATAACAAGATCTAGGTACCACTCAAGGAAAAACAACAAAAAAGAATCATATGGACGGAGTTACAGTTCGAGGATCTAGGAAAGTTATAGAAGTTAAGGCCATCTCGGACACCATTAGATCATTTTGACCGAGGTGACTTATTGAGCAACCGAGATGAGGGCAACAGAGAATGACCTCGGTTGAGCATCTCGGTCCCTGACAACCATCTCGACCGAGATGCAGTTAAATTTTTTGAAGGGTATAAAAGGGGGAACATATTTCTCTCTCTTCCCCACTCCTCTCTCCCAACGCCGTCTCGATCGAAGTTGCCCTAAATCTCCCAAATTCTCGTTTCTTGCCCGTTTTTTTTGACGATTCTTGGATCTAAACTAACGGGAACAGCACCACATCAATTTCTCCAGCATCAAACTCCACTTCAAGCTTCCGAAATCTACAAAAATTGGGTAATCTCGTCCGAAACCCCTCTTTTTGCATTTTGGGAGATTTTGCTCGAAATTGGAAATTTCTTGCTACTTGTGTTGGAATTAACTAGAGAATCCCTAGGAAGCAATTGGTAGTGATTTTGGGGGAAGAAAGTTACAGAATTGTGAGTTCGATCGAAGTACTATTCACCTCGGTTAAAACCAAGACATCTCGGCCGAGATCCCTTCAAGAACAACCCGAGATCAGAACCTTAATTGAGAAAAATGCGTCACTCGAACTAGAAATTGGCGATCCATGACCGTTCTGATGATGGCAGCCACTCCCCTTCACCTTTTGCACCACCATAGGTTCTGATCATCCTTGGTCGGTTCCAAAAAGATTATGACCGTATTTGCTCCCGATCGATCATCTCCCCCGCTACGTCGACGTTGAGGACTTCAACTGCCTCCACGTCATCGATGACCAGCAGCGGATGATCTCTCTAGTTGGCCTTGAGTAGTTTATGGGCATCCGAACACCGGCTTATGTGGAGCCGACTCTTGAGTTTCTCAGTTCCGTCACTCACGTGCCGGAATACAAAGGAGTAAAGTTCAGGTTGATGAATAAGGGATATGTAGTTACAGTGGAGAACTTCAGGACACTTTTCGGATTCCCCATGCCTACCGTCACTAACTTCCCCTCCAAGAGAGAAGCAAACACCTTTTGGGGCAACATTGCCATATTACTTCTAGTGCAAATTATTGGCATCCAGGAGACTCCAAGGAGAAGCTCATCTACCATGTTTCTTTCCGGATCGCTCACAGGATTTTGAGCGAGATGCTGCTTTCCTGGACAAAGACACCTTAGAAGATCCGACAGGGTGAGCTTCTTACTCTTTTTTGTATGACCACAAGTGGAGTCCCGGGCTTTGCCACCATGCTAGTACAGGAGCTTGATAGGGTCAAGAATAAGAAGAAGGGTGACATCTGCTTCGGAGGGTTAGTGACATACATTGCCGGCGCCATGGACATCGACCTTTCTGCATGCACTTTGGCCGCTGAGGCCAAGCCTTTAGGTTTGCAAAAGTTTATCACTTGACGGATTTTGATCCCTCGAGGTCGTGGTCCACCATATGTGGCCATGCCTTGGGAGACCAAAAATCCGAAGGGGATTCCTTGGTCTCCACAGTTCACCATCAATGACCCGACCAACTGGTCACGGATCTGGAGGACATTTGTGCGGGACGCAGAGATTGATGTGGAGTTCGGCACAAACAATGACGAGGAGGATGTTGGAGTACCCATGGACACCGGGACGGACACTACTGATAAGAGTGCCCCGGTGATTGAGCTGGTGGATGATGATGAGGAGATGGAGGAGGACTAGCCCGCACCGGAGACTCCTACACCAGATGTGCCACAGCACAGAGAGCGCCACCATAGCCGCCGCCGTGATCCCGAGGCCCATTGGAGGATTGACGATCTCTCCATCCACATGGAGTAGTCTTTCCGTGCTATACGTATGGATATGGGAGGGCGGCTCGACAAGGAGACACATCAGATCAGCGCCATGAGGCGAGAGATGCAGGAGAGCCACCATTACCAACACAGGATGATGGAGTTGCAGTTCCAGCACCTGATGGGTCATCCTTTCGATCCATCTCTGTACCCGTACCAGCCGCCTCCTCCTCCAGAAGCTAGATCGGACCTTCCACTGAGCTGCCGCTGCTTTACCTTTTCTTATTTTGCGGTTTTGCACTAAACATTGTAAGTGTTTTTCTAGACTTCTTTTACCCATCGGGACGATGTGTCCTAAGTATGGGGTGCTTTGAGATACTATGGTCTGTAATAACCAAATTATCTGCTTATGACTATTTCCACTACTTCCTTTATGTGCTTAGAAACTATTTTGTACATTACATGCATCGCAACAGGATTTTTATCGAAAAAACGAACAAATCTGGTTTGAAAATTTGTTTTGTCTCGACCGAAATGACCTTTGACCAAACGAGGTGACCACAACAAGAGCTTACCCCGGTCCAATAACTCGTTTTCCATAAGTCATCTCGACCGAAATGGGTTTCGAAAACTTGAAATTTCTGAAAATTTTTGTACTTCTAATCTGGATATGATCCCAATTATGAATATTGCTTGCTGTTTAGTTTTTATGAACCTTATGTGCTTGAAACATTTATGATATATCTAAGGTATGATTGCTTTGTTCGAAATTTGAAGCATGTTTAGTAAGTTGTTTTTGTCCAAATCATGCTAAATTTGAAAGTTGACACTTCTTTATGAGTTCTCTCACATCCTTATTGCAATGATTAAGGTATTTCGTTATTCTTTCCTCCTCTTCTTGATTATTCTTTTAGCCCCTCATTGAAATATTTTTGCCTCCCTTTACCTATCTAGGAACTTGGAAGCAAGAAAGTGAAAAGCAAGTGAAAGGCGATGTTGAAAGGAGAAGAAGTTTTAGAAAAATAGGTTTGGGGACGTTGATCTTAATGACGAGTAACTCGGCACCATTCACATAGATGGTTATTTGTGTCTTGCCAAAGTCTGGTTGATCGACAGTCCTAGCGGGTCATGGTATGTGCATCAAGGTTTGAGGCATCTCGAGAAATTGAGATTTGTTGATCTCCAAGGCTTCGGTTATTGTGCACCTCTATCCATGTTCTCAAAAAGTGAAAAGTAAGCAAAAATGCTGAATAGAAGCAATAAAATCTTGTTGATAAAGTGAAGCTCAAGGTTGTGGAGTTTCGATCCTTTTCCTGAATTTAGCACCACAATATCCATTATACACTCCATCCTTAACTCGTTTGACCTTTGATTAAAAATCCTTGAGACCATGAGCATGTTGTGAAGAAATGGTAGGTGAATAAAAAGGATAAAAGATACTCTAGAAGGGGGGCTGAATAGAGTATGAGAACTTTTCGTAAAAACCAATCTCAAGGCTTTGAAACCAATTTCAAAGGCCTTGATGTCAATTTGAGCTCTTTGTGACACACTTTGATTTCAAGGCTTTGAAACAACTTTCAAGGGCCTTGACTTTGTAATCCTGCAAAACAAAGTTAGTCACAGTAAAGCAAGATAAAGTGCGGAATGTAAAAGATCGACACGAGGATATGTTTACGAAGTTCGGCTCAAATAGCCTACTTTCCGTCCCAGGGAATAGCCTTAGGATCTAACTATCTATTATCAACTTCAAATAGTCCTATATACAAACTAGAAGAAATCCCCTTCTTCTCTCACTGTAGCCAACGCTACGATCTAGTTCCAACTCTTCACCTTGCTATAATACTTCGTAGAGTAACACACACTCTAGTATAACACTTTTTAGATATATCAATGGAGCTCTCGAGTTTTATCTCTCTCTAAGGGATAACTCTTTTAGCGAAAGAGAGAAAGAAAAACTATTTAATCGAATGAAGATGTTTTGGATCGCTTGAAGACTTTAGATGTTTCCGTGTAAGCTTGTGTCTCGTTCTTCAATCGACATCTTCATTTATAATCTTCTGTGGAGAGGTCTTCTAGCCGTTGGAAAGATGACCATTTGAAGATGATTCTTCTTCTCCATGAAGATCGCTTCTTGGTTGAGATGAGGTAGATGTTGTGGATCTTCATCTCCTTGAAACACATTTGATCTCTCTGGCCCATAATCTTCTCGTATTTGTTGTGACGATATCAAATTCTATGAGAGAGGATCTTCGTGCTTTTGGTTGAGGATCGTTGCAAGATCCTTTTAAGAATCAAATCTATCTTGGTCGGTTGAGATCTTCTTTCAACAAATCTTCTTGTTGAGCATATCTTTCTTGAAAGATCTACGTTGGCACTTTGTTAGATAAGTGATTTGAATTCCTTCAGCGTGCAGCCTTGACCTCTTGACTTTTGTTCCCTTGAAATGGCTTTCAAGGCCTCCGTCTTTTAATCACTCTAAATTCCTTGTCTTTCCTTGCATATGATTTCAAGGTCTTCCAAGGTCCTTTGAACTGCGTTTCAAAACCTGCACTCATTCAATACAAACCACCAAACCAAACCAAGCAACTCGATATATAATCAATAAATGGTTAGTGTATAAAACCACTCCATTTGTGTTTAAGTCTTCCATCATCATCACCTATACAAATATATAATCAAGGTGGAGTTTCAATTTCCCCTTGATGGAAGACAACACAAATGTATCATACCCGCATTGTAAAGTTAGCGATGCATATATGAATATCAAACTAACATAAAATGTAGAATATCGAAATGTCGGATCATTTATTTCTCCCCCTTTGTCTTTCAACAAGGGAGAAAAATAGTTAAAGCACGGAAGTTTAAATGTTTACAACCCAGAAAAGTATGTCACAAAACCACATCAAAAACAAGCTTTTCAAAAACAAGCCTTTGATATAAGAATCAAGGGCCTTGACATTCATGGTCAACCAAAGAACTTCATTCTTGATACCACCTAGAAGAGTTCCCTTTCCCGAAATGCTCCTTCATGCATATCTTCCTCCAACGGTGTTGAGCATCCAAGATCTCATGTTCTTTTTAAGAAATATCTGTTCATCTCTGATCCGAATCCTTGTCATATTTCTTGACAACTCCAAATTCTTCAATATGCAAGATATCTGGATCCTTAGATGATGGCTGGCCGATAGGACGATCCTTGACGATCTTATAGTACTGAGTCATGACTTTTTCAACATCCTTAGTGGTAGCTTGACCATCTTCTTCCGTTAAGGGCTTGATGTTGTTGGCTGCTGTAAGAGAAAGAACATTTACATGAAACATCTAGTTAATTTTCTGATTTAAAATGCCCAGTAGGTCATGTGTTTCGTCCAGACGGTCAGTAACCGTTGATCGGAAGAAAACAAGATCACTTCTCAGAGAATCCAATCCTCTTTCTACAGCCTCCAGTCGCTTTATAGTGGTATAGTTCCATGTTGGTTGCTCCTTTAGAACCCATTCCCTTGTGGCAGTTCTCTTAATCCCCATACTGTCAAAGAATTCCTCATCCAGTTCTCCACAAACATAATGTTGTTCCTCATGAGTATAATTAATCGTAAAGTGTTGAAAGATTTTTGGGAGCAAATTTCCATATGGTAAGTGATAATCATTGGGAGAATTTATGGTGTGAACCATATGGGACAGGATAATTTATGGGAGATTAACATCTAGCCCATTCAACACATGATACAGAAAAGCAAGTAGATGATTTGTGAGCACATCCCTGTTGTTAACCCTTGGTACCACACATCTAATCAAAAGTGTACAAACTATTATGGCTTCAAGGGTTAAACAAGTGGTGGTAGGTTGTGGTAGTGCATTAGGTAGAAGAAACTGTTCTTTTGCCATCTTAACAGTTCTAGAGGGGGTAGGGTGGTCAAAAGCATCGTAGCGAGGAAGACCAAAAATATCAGCAATAATCTTAGAGGTAAGAGTGATTTTCTTACCTTTAACGACATATTCCAAGATCAGTTCCCCCCTTTCTCTTCGGGCGGATAAGTTGATGTAGAATAACTTGGTTAATCTAGGGAAGGGTGTCTCCCCTGGGTTGAGAAGAATCCAGATAGTACTGGCTTGAAGCACTTCGAGCCCTGGGAGAGAATAACATGTGAATAACTCCCGATTGCTTAATTCACACATGCATTGTTCTCGATCGTTGAACCCAGTCAGCCATTTCTTGACTGCAATATGACTTCCAAACCAGTGTGAGGGAAGACCCGTCTTGGCAAATATTTATGCATCATCCTTATGAAATGGGGAACTAGAGCTTGAGTCTGAGCCGGAATCTGAGTCAGAGTCTGAGTCAGAAGAGATTTGGACTATTCTCTATCGTTTGGGGGCCGATGATGCGGCATCATCAACTAAAGATCTCTTGGAAGCCATGAAAACTTTTGAGAGAGAGAGAGAGGAAGCGGATTTGTGAAATATTACAAGAGTAAAGCACGGAGTTTGCAAAGAGAAGATGAAGCGGAAGACATAAAGAAAGAAGAGAAGTAGTATTAAGGGAAGAAGTCACATCTACGTAAGATCACTAAGATCTTGAGTGACTCAAAATCTTGGGAGAATCACTGTTGATTAGAATTCTTTCCATAAATTTTGTAACCACTTTTCAAAATTCTTTGAATCTGAAAATAAAGCCTTTTGAAATCTCTTTAAAAACTCTTTCTAATATTTTTTTAGGAATTTGAATATCTAAAAGATATGAATTCCTAAATGATCCGTGTAAATTAATTTACCCTTGAATCTCGTTTAAAGGCCTTTGAATTGCCTTTCAAGGCCCTTGAAAAAGATAACTGGGCTGCATACGAAGGAGAAAATAAAATAATTTACTCCCTCTACATTAATGCTTCTTTGTTCAACATATCAATCTCTAATCTAATAAAATTAAATTGCTCTTCAGGAAGAGGCTTGGTAAAGATATCTGCAAGCTGCAAGTTAGTTGATATAAAAGAGATCGAAACATCACCTTTCTCAACATGATCACGTATGAAGTGATGCCTTACATCGATATGCTTAGTCCTTGAATGATGCACATGATTTTTAGTTATAGAAATAGCACTAGTATTATCACATTTTATAGGAGTATCTTTCAAATCAAAGCCAAGATCACGAAGTTGTTGAGCAATCCATAGAATTTGTGCCCAACATGCTCCCACAACTATATATTCAGCTTCGGATGTGGATAGGGCAACAAAATTTTGCTTCTTGGAGTGCTAACTAATTAGGTTTGACCCTAAGAATTGACAACATCCAGAAGTGCTTTTCCTATCGAACTTATAACCTGCAAAGTCTGCATCTGAACAGCCAACAAGGTGAAACGAACTTTGATGTGGGTACCATAACCCTAGATCCTTAGTACCATTGAGATACCGAAAAATTCTTTTCAAATCTATCAAGTGTGACTCTTTAGGATCAGCTTTAAATCTTGCACACATGCACATACTAAACATAATGTCATGTCGACTAGCAGGTAAATACAACAATGAACCGATCATACCTCGATACTCCTTTTGTACTACACTTTTGCCATTTTTATCATGGTCAAGCGAAAGTGTCGAACTCATAGAAGTCTTTGCGACCTTAGATTGATCCATTTTATACTTCTTAAGCAAGTCCTTAGTATACTTGCTTTGATTGAGAAAAATTCCTTTCATTGCTCGTGTTACTTGAAGTCCAAGAAAGAATTTTTGCTCACCTATTAAGCTCATTTCAAATTCTCTGCACATGATATCTGAAAATTCTTTGCAAAGGAAATCATTAGTAGCACCAAATAATATATCATCAACATATATTTGTACTACTGATATATCGTTGCCTCTGGTTTTGATAAATAAGTTTTATCAATTAAACCTCTTTTGAATTTGTTTTCAAAAAGATACTTGGACAATCATTCATACCAAGCTCGAGGAGCTTGCTTAAGACCATAAAGAGCTTTGTCCAGTTTAAAAACATAATTCGGAAATTCATCATTTTCAAAACGAGGGGGTTGGGCAACGTAGACTTCTTCTTCTAAGAAGCCGTTTAAGAAAGCACATTTTACATCCATTTGAAATAGTTTTATACTCATGAAAGATTCAAATGCGAGTAGCATATGTATGGCTTCTATCTTGGCAACCGGAGCAAAAGTCTCCTCATAATCAATACCTTCTTCTTGGTTATAGCCTTGTGCTACAAGTCGTGCTTTATTTCGTATGACTTTGCTACTTTCATCCAACTTATTTTGAAAAACCCATTTCGTGCCAATGACGGATTGATGCTTTGGTCTTGTAGTAAGTGTCCAAACCTTGTTTCTCTCAAACTCATTTAGTTTGTTTTGCATGGCAATGATTCAGTCGGGTTCTTGAAGAGCTTGAACATAATTCTTTGGCTCAATAAGGGACACGAACGCAGAGAGTGCACATAGATTGTTTACTTTAAACCGAGTTTGAACTCTTGCGTTTGGATCTGAGATCATATTCTCTTGTGGATGATATGAAGAGTGTTAAAAATTTCTTTGTTTGTAAGATGGAGCAGATCCTGAAGGTTGAGCCTCATATGCTTGACTAGATTCAGGTGCCATTGATGTATTTCCTTGGATCCTATCTCAAGGCCTTGAAGTTGGGTTTCAAGCCCTTGAAACGGAGTTTTGACATCGCAGTTTTCTATCTCAAGGTCTTGAAGTTGTGTTTCAAGGTCTTGAGGGTTTTCTTCGTTATCTTGAATCTTTTCTTGCATATTCTTTTCTTGATCTTTAGGATCTTCATCTTCATCTGAATTGTGATCTTCTCGTTGATTCAGATTAAGATCTGCAAAACTTTCACTCAAAGTACCATCATTGCTTTCATAAAAAATGACATGAATACTTTCCTCAACAATTTTGGCACGTTTGTTATAAACGTGATAAGCTTTTCTATTTGAAGCATATCCAATGAAAATAACTTCATCACTACGTGCATCAAATTTCCTAAGATGATCTTTTCCATTGTTATGAACAAAACAAGTACATCCAAAGGGTTTGAAATATGAAATATTAGGTTTTCTTCCTTTAAATAGTTCATAAGGAGCCTTTTTCAATATAGGGCGAATTAAACATCTATTTAGAATGTAATTAGCAGTGTTTACTGCTTCAGCTCAAAAACTTTTTGGCAAACTATTTTCTAAAAGCATAGTCCTAGACATATCCTCAAGAGCGCGGTTCTTACGTTCCACAAACCCATTTTGTTGAGGAGTTCAAGGAGCTGAAAAGTTATGTGAAATACCGTATTTAGCACAAAATAAATCAAACTTTAGTTGATCAATTTCTCTACCATGATCACTTCTCATAGAAATGATTGGTAGGTGTTTCAAAGTTTGCAACTCCTTGCACAATTTTGAAAACTCAAACAATGCTTCAGATTTTTCTCATAGGAAATAAATCCATGTGAAACGAGAGAAATCATCCACAAAAACAAGGATGTGTTGCTTGCCTTTGGGAGATTTGACACGCATAGGTCCACAAAGATCCATATGTAAGAGTTCAATGGCTCGAGAAGAACTTATAACTTTCTTAGGTTTGAATGAACCTCTTGTTTGTTTACCTTGTGTACAAGCTTTACATAGTTCATCTACGTTAAAATTTAGGTTTGGCAAGCCACGTACCAAATCTTTTGAAAGTAGCTTCTGCATTGTATGCATACTTATGTGACCAAGTCTTCTATGCCAAAGCCTTGGATCGTTGGTGAAGGCCTTGAGACATTTTATCTTAGTTCCTAAAACTTGGTTAGTACTCATAGAATAAACATTGTTACATCTAGGAGCAGTAAGCACAATGTCACCCGTCGTTTTGTCTTAAACTTCACATTTTTCTGAATTAAATAGTACTTTGTTGCCTTTATCACATATTTGAGATATGCTAAGCAGATTATACTTTAAACCGTCAACCAGATATACATCATCAATGAAGTTAGATGAATTATAACATATTTACCAATGTCAATAATGTCACACTTTCCTTTATCACCAAGCTTAATGGTTCTAGATGATTGCTTCTTTAAATATGAAAATAGTGAGCTTTTTCCACTAATGTGTCTTGAGCAACCACTATCTAATATCCATTTATGCTCCTTTACCTTGGTGATATCTTGCAAAACAACAAACATCAACCTTTCCGGGTCGACCAAATGAAATATTTTGGTCCATATTCAGGTTCGATCATGTTTGGTGGTCTAGTACCTTTAGGAACCATGATTTGTTTAATCTGTTTCCTTAAACATAGAGGATAGGTGTTTCTAATAATATAAGAGTCATTTCTTCTATATGGACATGTAGATTTAACATGACCCTTTTTACAACAGTAGAAACAAGTAGGCATATGGATACTTCCATTGGCTTTGACAAAAGTGGTAGTTGGTTTTCTAGGAAAGCTCATATGATAAGCTATACCATTTTTGTTAAGCGAGGAATGTTGTTCACCCATCATTCTTTCAAGATTAGCTTTTAAACAAGTAAATTTAACAAGTGCAGCCTTCTGGTCTTGACACGTCAAAGTTAGATCAACTTTCTCTTTCTCTAGATCGATATAGTTTCGATGAAGAGAGGAGAGGTTGTCCTTAAGAATCGCATTTTCCGATTCCAAGGCCTTGATATTGTCAACAAGGTCTATCTTTTCTGTGTTAAGATTTTCAATCTCCGGAGACATCTCACTTAGTTGTTTTTCTTGTTCAAGAAGCTTTTCTTTTAGAGAATTTATCCTTATTCTATGTTCCTTGTCACATATAATAATGTCTCTAAGGAATTGTATTAGGTCAGATTCAAGTTGAGACATGATAGTACTTACCACATTATCAAAGTAGAGATTTGAATCTTCTTCATGATCGGCCATGAGACATAGGTTTGTTTGTTGTTTTTCGTCTTCTGATTCGTTTGAGGATTCTGAATCACTCCATGAAGCTACCATAGCTTTCTTCTTTCAATCATTTTTCTTGAAGTTGCTCATCTTCTTTTGTGGACAGTCCTTAACAAGATGATCTGTTTCACCACATTCAAAACAAGTCAGCACTCTAGTTTTCTTGTTAGAGTTAGAAAACTTACCTCGGGGTTTTGATGTTCGTGGATATTCTCTATTGTTTGCAGATTGTTTCTTTATCTTGAGAATTCTCGCGAGACCTTTGGAGATCATGGCAATCGCATCTTCTTCATCATCGTCATCACTATCTTCCTCTTCAGATGGTAACTCATCTTTTCTCAATCTTAATGCCAGATTCTTAGTGTTAGATGGGAGCTCTCCATCTTCTTCACCAAGAACCATTTCGTGTGTGATGAGTTTTCCAAGGAGATCATCGAGAGGGAGAGTTGAGATATTTTGAGCTTCTTAGATGGCAATCATCTTTGGTCCCCACTTGGCTTTAGGTAAGCTCCTTAGAACCTTCCTAACTTTTTCTTCATTTGTGAAGACCTTTCCTAGTGAGTCCAGGTTGTTCACGATCTCAGTTAATCTTGTGAACATTTCTTTGACTGGTTCATTTGGATTCATTTTGAATAGCTCGTATTGTCGGAGGAAGATGCTTATCTTTGTTTCCTTGACTTAAGTTGTTCCTTTGTATGTGACAACAAGTTTGTACCATATTTCCTTTGCACTCTTGCATGATGAGATGCGGTTGAATTCGTTAGCATCTAATCCGCAGTAGAGTAAGTTCATAGCTTTGTAGTTCTTTGACACACTGTCCAAGTCGGCTTGTGTGAAGTCAGCTTCCTTCTTTGGGACTTGGACACCTTCAACTGTCGTAGTTGGGACTTTTGAGCCATTCGGAATGATGCTCCATAATTCCATGTCCTGATCAATAATGAATATACGCATTAGTGCCCTCCAATGGGCAAAGTTGTTACCACAGAAGAGTGGTGGTCGAGATGAGGATCTTCCTTAGCAAATCCTCCATCACCTACACAATTCATGATTAGTCTCACTGATGGTTAAATCAATATACGTGAGTCTAACTCTGATACCAATTGAAGAACTGGTAGGTGAATAAAAAGGATAAAAGATACTCTAGAAGGGGGGTTGAATAGAGTGTGAGAACTTTTCGTAAAAACCAATCTCAAGGCTTTGAACCAATTTCAAAGGCCTTGATGTCGATCTGAGCTCTTTGTGACACACTTTGATTTCAAGGGCTTTGAATCAACTTTCAAGGGCCTTGACTTTCTAAACCTGCAAAACAAAGTTAGTCACAGTAAAGCAAGATAATGTGTGGAATGTAAAAGATCGACACGAGGATATGTTTACGAAGTTCGGCTCAAATAGCCTACTCTCTGCCCCAAGGTATAGCCTTAGGATCTAACTATCTATTATTATTATCTTCAAAGAGTCCTAGATACAAACTGGAAGAAATCCCCTTCTTCTCTCCCTGTAGCCAACGCTACGATCTAGCTCCAACTCTTCACCTTGCTATAATAGCCTAGTTACTTCGTAGAGTAACACACACTCTAGTATAACACTTTTTAGATATACCAATGAAGCTCTCGAGTTTTATCTCTCTCTAAGGGATAACGCATTTAGTGAAAGAGAGAAAGAAAAACTATTTAATCGAATGAAGATGCTTTGGATCGCTTGAAGACTTTAGATGTTTCCATGTACGCTGTGTCTTTTGAAGATGATTCTTCTTCTCCATGAAGTTCGCTTCTTGGTTGAGATGAGGTAGATGTTGCGGATCTTCATCTCCTTGAAACACGTTTGATCTCTCTGGCCCATAATCTTCTCGTATTTGTTTTGACGATATCAAATTCTGTGAGAGAGGATCTTCGTGCTTTCGATTGAGGATCGTTGCAAGATCCTTTTAAGAATCAAATCTTTCTTGGTCGGTTGAGATCTTTGTTCAACAAATCTTCTTGTTGAGAATATCTTTCTTGAAAGATCCACATTGGCACTTTGTTAGATAAGTGATTTGAATTCCTTCAGCGTGCAGCCTTGATGTCTTGACCTCTATCCCTTGAAATGGCTTTCAAGGCCTCCATCTTTTAATCACTCTAAATTCCTTGTTTTTCCTTGCATATGATTTCAAGCTCTTCCAAGGTCCTTTGAAATGCGTTTCAAAACCTGCACTCATTCAATACAAACCACCAAACCAAACCAAGCAACTCGATATATAATCAGTAAATTGTTACTGTATAAAACCACTCCATTTGTGTTTAAGTCTTCCATCATCATCACCTATACAAATATATAATCAAGGTGGAGTTTCATGTTGTTTGACTTGATGGTTTAAACTAGATTATTCATGACTAATTATGATGAGTATGATTTGCTATGCATTCTATGATCTCAAGTGAAGTATGATTAGCTTTCTTATATCTATAACTTGTTTTGATTATATATGATTCTTATTAGCTATGATGCATTCTCTAAGGGTGATCTATGGGAAGAAGCACATGATCAAAAGTTTTGAAAGTTTTTCACTAAGGTTTAACTGATTATAATTCATTCTATCTTGTATCTAAGATTTCAACCTTGCTTGGGATAAGCAAGAGGCAAGTATGGGGCATTTTGATAGCAAGAATTAATGTCTATATTTCGGATATAGTTTTGTCGTTTTCTTATCGTAATTATGCATGTATGTACATATATTTATAGTGTTTATGTCATTATTCAGTTACATTGCAAGAATCGAGGTCTACATCACATTTTATTGTAATTGTAGGGAATATGACACGTTATGGGTGGAAATGGAGCATAAAGAGCTAAGAAAGCTATGAACCTACATTTAGGAGCATTAGGAAGGACAGGAAGAAAGGAAATAACTATGCTGGAAGGAAGAAAGGAAGATCCAGATGAAGATACGATGGCATGCACGTAGATCACTACTGATCTCGGACCAACACAATAATGCATCTCGACCGAGATTGCCCACTAGGCATGGATCGAGGTCGACGGCTCACAGGCCAAGGAAATAAGATATATTTTTGGCCTAATATTCTTCTATAAGAATGGAAGGTGAACATTGAGTTAGACACGATGAGACGTCAAGGAATTCTCTAGACGGCTAGAAGGATGGCTATTGAAGGAAGAAGATTTGAAGAAAGGATTGCTTAGGGTTTAAGGAACCTTAGATTGTGAGGATTTTCTTGGGGAGTATTTGTGAGTTTGTTATCATTCTCTTTGGGAACACATTATTGATATTGTTGATTCATTGTTTGCTTTGATAATTGAGACATCTTTGTTGATTGCTTATTTCCTTTTTCTTGATATTCTTGATATATTTGATGTTGCATTGATAATGATGATTATTGGTTAAACACCCTTACGATTATAGGGTGATTAGTTGAGGTTATGGTATAGACGATGAAAGAATGAACCTTTATCTGAGTGGACCTTGAAAGCTCGAGTTTACCTTAAACTGAAACCCGTCTCGGGCTGTTCGTTGAACATCTCGACTGAGATCGATATAGAATAACACCAGATCGTCCACTGCTTTGCAGATCTTGAGTTTAGGTTATAGTTTGCCAAATTCTATCCTTGTTGCACCTTTCCTGGTTTATACGCAAGCCTGGGATAAGACTTACCCGGTGATTCCTTTGCTTGTATACCGGTGATGATGAGTGTTAGGCAATAAAGGTTTATCCTTTATTAGGGTTTGAGTGTGCCTTCATTCTACCTTTGAAAGTTAACCTGAGACTTACCCGGTGATGGTTAATTTTGTACTCTTAGGTGAATGATGTTGGTTCTAGCGCTTTTACCTTTCCTCAGTTCATTGAGACTTACCCGGTGATAGGAGCTTTGGTTTGGAAAAGTGGGTAGTGAGACTTATCCGGTGATCTATCCCATAGTAGCAACATGTTCCCTCACCAAACCTCCGCTTTGTCCACGTTACCTTTAGAAATCTTGAGTCGAAACCACAATTGGATACTATGATCTTTAGAATCTGCATTTCCCCATCTTGGTATACATACTTGCTTTTGCTTTTGATCAATATTATTGCGTGCTTCTAAAGTTAGATTGCTTTGCTGTGATTATTCTCACAGATTCCTTGAGATGGACTCCGGAATATAAGCTCTTACTATGATTGATCCGTACACTGCGGGTTCCCTTATCGTTAGGTTTATTATTCGGATTATAAATTTAAAGCTTTATCTGCACATACCTTTTGGAGCAAACATTGCTTGATAACATTATATATTGTCTATATTTCGGATATGGTATTGACGTTTTCTCATCATTATTCTGCATGCATGATATATATTCTTGATGTTTATGTCATTATTCGTCTACTTTGTAAGAATCGAGGTCTACGTCACATTTGATTGTAATTGTAGAAAATAAGGCATATTTTGGATAAAAAAGGGGCATTAAAGTCTAAGAAGGCCATAAAGCTACATTATGGAGCATTGGGGAGGACAAGAAGGAAGACAAGAACCCTAAGAAAAGGATGGAAGAAGGATTCAATTGAAGATATGAAGAAAATTATGTGATCCACTACTAATCTCGGACCGACACAGTCATGCACCTCGACCGAGATGGCCAATTAGGCCTAACTCGAGGTCGACGACCCACAATCCAAGAGAAATAAGATATTATTTGACTTAAAATTCTTCTATAATAATGGAAGGTGAATGCCATAAAAAAATACGCTCACACACGGCTGAGACGTCAAGAACTTTTGATGACTATTGGAAGGATCCAAGGAAGAGAAGTGATTTTTGTGAGATTTTCTTGGGAAGCTATTAGTTTGTTGTTATCATTCTTTTGGAACATGCTATTGATACGTTTTGTGGTTTGTTTGCTTTTGATAATTGAGATACCTGTGTTGAGTGTTTTATTCCCTTTTTGATATCTTGATTTTATATAATTTGATTGCTTTGAACACAATGATTGTTGGGTAAAACCCCTGCGATTCTAGGGTGATTAGTTGAAGGTTGTGGTATAGACGATGAAAGAATGAACCTTTATCGCGAGTGGACCTTGAAATTTGAGTTAACCCTAAACCGAAACCCGTCTCGGGCTGTTCTTGGAGTCATCTCGACCGAGATCGATAAGAACTACACGAGATTGTCCATTGCATTCCCCGATCCTGAGTTTAGGTTATAGTTGATGACATGAATTATGACCTATTTTTAGGCATGTATTTATATAGATTTTCCTTTTATTTTGCATGCATAGACATACATTCATGGCATTTATGGTTATATTTATCTACATTGCAAGAATAGAGGTCTACACAGAGTTTTATTGCATTTGTAGGTAATTTGGCGAATTATGGAGCAAAAATGGCACAATTAAGGATTAAGCCTTGAGGCGGGACAAAAAGGAGCATAAAAGGAAGTTAGGACGCGCCAATGTATTCTCTGATACCGTCGGACGCGGCCCAAAGTATTTTCAGATACCTTCGGACGCGGCCCAAAGTATTCTCTGATACCGTCAGGCGCCAAAGTATTCTCTAAACCTTATGACGCGGCCCAGAGTATCTTCTGATACCAGTGGATTCGACTTCTTTTCAGCGCAAATATTTAGGGTTTTATCTTTAAAATCCTAGGTTTATCCTACATAAATCGGAGAGCCTTCAACATTGAAGGGAGTCAAATTCTCCAAAGGGAGATTAGAGGGAGTCAAGTTATCCAAACGGAGACTAGAAGGAGCCAAAATCTCCAAGAGGGAGACTTAAAGACTTGGACGTTGGGGACGCCCTACGAAAGGAAGAGATTTTGAAGGAAGGTTTGGGAAAGACGCACTTCCCTTTTTTGCGAAGTTGGAAGATTTTAGGGTTTCATTTGAAGGCGGATTGACATCCCGTTCTTCTTTGTTCCTTGAGATTGTGAGAGATTCTTATTCTATCCTACATCTATTGAACGCAAGTTACTTTTGAGTTTTATTGACATTGGTTTTGTGTTTGTTATTGAGATTTCAAGGTTTTACCTTTTCTCCCTTTCATATTTGATATTTGATTTTACAATGAAGGTTATTGGCTAAAACCCTTTAGCAATTCTAAGGTGAAGGGTTGATAGTTGTGGCTTAGATGATGATAGATCGATCGTAATTTGATTGGACCCTGACAGTTAGTTAGAGAGATTTCGCCGACGAACAAAATCACGGTTTGTTCTTGAGGTTCCACGGCCGTGGAACTCAAGATCTGCCCGTGATTTACCCCAGTTTACGAACTTTGCTTTTACTTTGATCCGAGGTTAAAGATTAGCTTTAATCTAGTCTTGGCTTGCCCTTTTCTAGGTAGTAGTGAAGCCTCAACAACCTCTACTTCGATTTTGAGTGTCACAACCTTAATCGGTTTAGTTAGTCTTGATCCTTGGGTTACAAGTTTAGGTATTGGAGATTAATTCTTGTCTTTAGATCCTTTCTATACTGAAGCCTCAACAACCTTTATAGAGAGTGTCTTTAGATAAGTCATATAAAGCTTTGGAACTTCATCGTACATTGCTTTACCTTAGTATACCTTTGCAACTCTTAACTATGTCCTTAGTTCTTTAGTATATCTTGAATCGATTGCCACGATTAGACACCTGGATCTTTAAGGTTGCTGTTTTCCCAATATATTTGCAAAGCTTTACCCTTTTTCTTGCTTGACAACTTTACAATTGAATTTGTTCCCCCCAAATCCCTGTGTTCGATACTCTGGAATTCTTGCTTTACTACGCCGATCCGTACACTGCGGGTTCGCTTGCTTGATTCTAGTTTTATAAATTTAAAGCTTATTTGCATGCACGCTAAGTGGCGATCAAGTTTTTGGCGCCGTTGCCGGGGATTTGGTTTAGGCCGAATTCGGTTACCGGTTGTCAAGCTTGGGAGCTTGCTCTTGTTATTTGATATCTCCTTTGAGTGATATTTGCAGGTTACTTTAGGTATATGCATAGCTCTAGGAACAACAAGGACCTCTTACCTCTTGATCAAGAACTTGAGAAGACTTTGAGGAAGAAACTCAAAGAAAGATGTCTGAAGATAAGGAGCGGGACTATCAAACAAAGTTAGCGGAATCCGAAGCTCAACTTAGATGGAGCGAGAAGACTCGCAAGGAAGAATCGGACCGTCATCAATTGCAAATTGATGAGCTAAGGGATATGATGTTTCAAATGAGGCTGGAATTGAGCGATTCCAAGAAGAAGGAGAGGAGGAAACCAGCAAGATCGGTTAGAGCCAACTCTTCCGATGAGGATAGCGACTCTTCCATGCCATCTCTTGAGGATCTTAATCCGACGGTCAACATGAATCAATTTAATCCAAGACAAAGACCGGCTGCCAACTATCGTATCCCGGCTGGGGGTGCGAGAGCCGCTCGTGTAGATGAACAGCCAACAACTACAAGATCAAGCCATTCTTCTTCTCTTTGAAAAGGAAAGCTTTATCTTGGTATCAAGCTCTTCCAAATGGAAGACTCAACACATGAGAGAATCTTTCTTCGGAGTTCCTCACTAAATTCTTTCCACCATCTAAACCTGCGGAGTTGAGAGGTAAGATTAATGCATTTTCTATGAGATCTAACGAAAGTTTGTTTCAATCTTGGGAAAGATTTCAGGATTTACTATTGGATTGCCCACACCATGGCATTTCCAAATTGGAGCTATTGGAGATATACTATAAGGGGCTGGATATGGAAACACAATTCAAGCTCTAATCCCTTTCATGTGGTACATTCATGGACATGAGGGAAGATGACGCTTGGGACTTCATTGAGAAGCAAGCCCGAGTCATTAAGAAGTATTCTTACCGGAAAGTAGAAGCAAATCGAGTGGAGCAAGGAGCAAAGCTAACACAAGCCGCTCAAACTCAAATCTTTTCTCTCAACTCCGAGATTAAAGAATTGAAGGAAGTCATAAAGGCTAACTTTCCAAATCAAAAGGGGCAAGATGTGGGTTATTTAGGAAACAACAATAACCACAATGGGAATGAGAATACAAACCGCAACAACCGGAACAACAACCGGAATAACAATTGGAACAACAATAGGGGTTCAAACAACAACAATTGGCGTTCCAACCAACAACACAATTCCGGTAATTCTTATCCCTATTCAGGAAATTCACTAACTCCACCTTCTTCTTCTTCTATTCCTTTGAAAAGTCAGGAACAAGCATCTAATAGTGGAAGCACTTCGGGGAAAGAGAAGCCCGATCCCATGTTGGAAACAATTTTGGGAAAGCTTCAAGGATTGGAGAGTCACATCACCAAGGTTGATAATCACATTACTAAGGTTGATAAAGCTCAAAAGGTCTTAGAAAACCAAATGTTTAGCAATGCTGAGGAAGTTCCTAGGAATCAAGGAAAACTTCCAGGAAAGACGGAGGATAACCCCAAAGGAAGGGTGATGGCTATCACAACTAGGAGCAAAGCAACAACCACCGACCCGCAGCCTAAGCTTGTGGAAGTTCCCGTCGAGAAGGAGAAAGAGAAGGGGAAGGAGAAGGAAGACATCTACATTCTTCCTCCAGCTTACAAACCTCACCTACCATTCCCGCAATCTAGAGCAAGAGCGCGTCTAGACAAACAATTCGGTAAGTTTATTGAACTCATGAGCAAACTGCATATTAATATACCTTTCATTGATGCAATTGTAGGCATGCCAGCTTATGGAAAGCTCTTAAAAGAGATCCTCTCTAACAAGAGGAAATTAGAGGATTTTGGAGAGGTCAAGATGAGTTCGGATTCGTCGGATCTCATTAAGACAATGAAGGAAAAGATGCCCCCAAAGCTGAAGGATCCGGGGTCGTTTTGTATTCCCATAGGAGTGAGAGATGTCACATATGATGCATTATGTGATTTAGGAGCAAGCGTGAGCATCATTCCGCTTGCCTTATGCAGGAAGATCGGTTTAGGCGAACCTAAACCGGTGAAGATGATGTTATATATGGCGGACCGATCCATAACTCATCCCGTCGGCATAGTTGTAGACGTCCCGGTCAAGCTTGGTAAGTTCTATGTTCGTATAGATTTTGTTGTGCTTGGCATTCCTGCAGATAGTCCGGTCTCGATCATACTCGGAAGACCGTTTCTTGCAACATCCGGTTGTATGGTTGATTGCAAGAATGCTAGACTCGCCTTCGACATAGGAGAAGAAAAGGTAAAGTTCGTTCTCTCCACTTTGGTGAAAGAACCAGCTTTTGAAGTTGATATATTCAACATCCATGACGAAGAGCTATCTAGAGAGGAGGTAAGTTCGATTCCCTTCAAAAATCCCTTGCAAAAGGTGATCTCTATGAGCATTATGGACATAGGGGAAGAAGAGGAATACAATGAGGAAATTGAAGCTTTAGAGAAGCAAAAGGAAGTGTATGAAGAAGAATTTTGAGAAACTCTACGATGGGTCAAAGAACGTGAGAAATCACGGCCAGTTGTGCTATTCCACGGCCGTGGAATCCACCAACATGACCGTAATCAGCTATTTAGAGGACTCCAGTAAGTTACACGGCCAAAACCAAGGCCGTGGAACAAACATAGGCACCGTAATTGATTTCCACGCCCAAAACCACGGCCGTGGAGGAAACAGGGGAGCCGTAATTTTGGGTGAATCTGAAGGAAATTGTGTTCTCTCTGCCACTTCTTTTGATTCTTCTCCAACAACTTCTACATCCTTAGAGACTTCTAAGGAAGCATTAGACACTCCTCAAGAGCCATTAGAGAGTCCTATAGTGATGGAATTGAAGCCACTTCCCGCACATCTAAGTTACGCATTTCTAGGACCTAATTCTACCTTTTCGGTAATTGTTAGTTCCGATTTGAGCATAGATGAACATAGTAAGCTTATGGTTGTACTTAAGAAACATAGGAAAGCCTTAGGCTACACTATAGAGGATCTAGTAGGAATCAAACCTTCACTATGCATGCATAAGATCCTAATGGAAGAAGACTTTAGAACTTCGCGATAACCTCAAAGGCGGTTAAATCCGACCATGAAGGAGGTTGTCAAGAAGGAAATTCTTAAACTACTTGATGCAGGTATCATCTGCCCTATCTTCGATAGCAAGTGGGTGAGTCCCGTACAGGTGGTTCCAAAGAAAGGAGGGATGACGGTCATCACCAACAAGAACAATGAGCTCATTCCTACACGAACCGTGACAGGATGGAGGATGTGCATAGACTACCGCAAGCTAAACAACGCAACGAGGAAGGATCACTTCCCACTACCCTTCATCGACCAAATGCTTGAGAGGTTAGCACAACACTCACACTTTTGCTATCTTGACGGTTATAGTGGTTTCTTTCAGATCCCGATACATCCGGACGATCAAGAGAAGACCACATTCACGTGCCCGTGGGGTACGTTTGCTTACAGGAGAATGCCGTTCGGGCTTTGCAACGCCCCATCCACCTTTCAAAGGTGCATGATGGCTATCTTCTCGGAGTACATAGAGGAAATCATGGAGGTTTTTATTGATGATTTTTCTATTTATGGTTCCTCTTTTGATAATTGCCTTTCTAACCTTGCTCTTGTGCTACAAAGGTGTGAAGACACTAACCTAGTTCTTAATTGGGAGAAGTGTCAATTCATGGTGAAAGAAGGCATTGTATTAGGACACTTAATCTCTAGTAGAGGGATTGAAGTAGATAAGGCTAAGATAGAGACTATAGAAAAGCTTCCTCCTTCATCTTCGGTGGAAGGAATAAGAAGTTTCCTAGGACATGCTCGATTTTATAGACGTTTTATAAAGGATTTCTCTAAAATATCAAAACCGCTTACTAATCTATTGATGAAGGATGCAGTTTTTGATTTTTCGCAGGAATGTTTAGATGCGTTTAATAAGATTCGGGAAGCTCTAATCTCAGCCCCGATTATTCAACTTCCGGATTGGAATCTTCCATTCGAGGTTATGTGTGATGCAAGTGACGTAGCTATAGGAGTTGTGCTTGGGCAAAAGAAGGAAGGACGAACCCATGCTATCTACTACGCTAGCAAGACGCTAGATGAAGCGCAGCTCAACTACGCCACTACCGAGAAAGAATTTTTTAGCAATTGTATATGCATTTGAAAAGTTTCGCTCTTATCTTGTAGGTGCAAAGGTGATTGTATACACGGATCATGCTGCGATCCGGTATTTGCTTGCAAAGAAGGATGCGAAGCCAAGGCTAATTAGATGGATTCTTCTCCTACAAGAATTCGATCTAGAGATCCGTGACAAGAAAGGTTCGGAAAATTCTGTTGTGGATCATTTGAGTCGTCTACCACATCTTGAGGACGACAATCTACCCATAGATGACTCCTTTCCGGACGAGCATTTACATATCATAGAGGAATGCATCGACAAGATTAGTAAAGGTAATGAGCCATGGTTTGCTGATTTTGTTAACTACTTGGTTTGCCAGGAATTACCACCCGGATTATCCTATGCACAAAGAAAGAAGTTCTTTAAGGATGTTCGGGAATACTTTTGGAATGAACCTCTCCTCTTTAAGAGAGGTCCTGACGGCATCATTCGACGATGTGTGCCGGAAGACGAGATGCAAAGTGTCATCCGTCATTGTCATTCACTACCTTGTGGAGGACACGCTAGTTCGAACAAGACTAGCGCTAAGGTATTGGAATCTGGATTCTTTTGGCCTACTTTATTTAAAGATGTGCAAACCTTTGTTTCCTACTGCGATGCTTGTCAAAGAATAGGGAACATATCTAGGAGAAACGAGATGCCTCTTAACAACATTCAAGAGGTGGAGATCTTTGACGTTTGGGGAGTAGACTTCATGGGACCTTTCCCATCATCTTGTGGAAACCAATACATACTTCTAGTTGTAGATTATGTTTCGAGATGGGTTGAAGCAATAGCCTCTTCTACTAATGATGCCATGGTTGTGGTTAAGTTCTGTAACAAGACCATTTTCCCACGATTTGGGACACCACGGACCATCATTAGTAATGGAGGCTCTCACTTCATTGCCCGACGATTTGAAGCTCTATTAGCTAAGTATGGGGTGACTCACAAGATTGCCACTCCTTACCATCCACAAACAAGTGGACACGTGGAGATTTCAAACCGGGAGATTAAAGGAATCCTAGAGAAGACGGTTTCAAGGACAAGGAAGGATTGGTCTTTGAAGCTAGATGACGCATTATGGGCATACCGGACTGCATATAAGACTCCCATAGGTACGACGCCATACAACATTGTATATAGGAAGTCTTGTCACTTGCCGGTAGAGTTAGAGCATAAAGCGTATTGGGCAATAAAGTGGTTGAACTTCGGCATGAAGGAGGCGGGAGAGAAGCATCTCTTGGACCTTAACGAGCTTGAAGAACTCCGCTTGAACGCCTACGAAAACGCCAAGATATATAAAGAAAGAGTGAAGCGTTGGCATGATAAGCATATCATTCCAAAAGACCTCAAAGAAGGAGATCAAGTTCTCCTCTTCAATTCAAGACTTCGTCTCTTTCCAGGTAAGCTTAAATCTCGTTGGACTGGACCTTATCTAATCAAACGTGTTTTCCCCCATGGTGCAGTTGAAGTATGGGGTGAAAAGGGCGGAAGTTTCAAGGTGAACGGTCAACGACTCAAGAAGTACTCACCGGAACTCCAAACCGAAGAGTTCGCACCTACCGCACTTGAATAGGTGCAAGTACGGTCTAGCTACGGACCTTAAACAAGCGCTTCTTGGGAGGCAATCCAAGGTATTGCACTTATGTTTTTGTTTTTCATCCATTATAGTGTTCATTGATGAGGCATTGCAGCAATTGTTAGCTAGTTTGTCTATATTGTCGATATAGAGGTCTACATAAGCTTTGTGTTGATTATAGGTGAATAAGAGCTAAAACCGAACCAATTGAGAGAGAAAAGAGAAGATTTGAGCACATCCAAGGATTAAGGACACATCAAAGAAGCCAAGGGAGATGCTAGGATGAGGAATGACACGACACAAAGGAAACCACAAGCAATTTACACTTCCACGCTCTAAAATACGGTCGTAGAGAAGTCCACGCCCAAAACCACGGCCATGGATCTTGGCAACATGAACGTGGAGTATTCCGGAGAGTTACACGGTATAAAGTACGGTCATGGAAATCATGAAGAACCGTAATCCACTTCCACGCTCAAAACCACGGTCGTGGAACTCCAGGAGACCGTGATTTAGGCGATCTTTTGACGAATAAAATAGTGACACATCATTTACGCACATGGGCCGGACGGTTATTTTACCCTTCCTTATAAAAGGGCTGGAGGAGAGAGATTTCGGCACTTCGGCTTACACGTGCTTAGGGCTGTATTGGACGTCCGGAGATTCTGCACTTGTGACGGAGATTCGCGAGGGTTTGAAGATTTGGAAGTTGTTTGTGGTGGAAGTTGCGCCTTTTATCCTTAGGTTTGATTAGAAGACGGATTGACATCCCGTTCTCCGTTCTTATCGAGGATTGTTATTGGTTTGTGTTTATTCCAAATCTAATATACATTATTATCCTTGTGTGTGGATTTGAGATTGATTTGAGATTTATTGAAGGTTTTCGAAGGTTTTCATCTTTCATTCTTCTTAATCTTGATTTTGATATTATAATGACAGTTATTGGCTAAAACCCTTTAGCAATTCTAAGGTGAAGGGTTGATAGTTGTGGCTTAGATGATGATAGATCGATCGTAAACAGATTGGACCTTGAGAGTTAGAGAGATTTCGCCGACGAACAAAATCACGGTTTGTTCTTGAGGTTCCACGGCCGTGGAACTAAAGATCTTCCCGTGATTTACCCCAGTTTACGAACTTTGCTTTTACTTTGATCTGAGGTTAAAGATTAGCTTTAATCTAGTCTAGATTGGCCCTTTTCTAGGTAGTAGTGAAGCCTCAACAACCTCTACTTCGATTTCGAGTGTCACAACCTTAATCGTTTTAGTTAGTTTTGATCCTTGGGTTACAAGTTTGGGTATTTGAGATTAATTCTTGTCTTTAGATCCTTTCTATACTGAAGCCTCAATAACCTTTATAGAGAGTGTCTTTAGATAAGTCATATAAAGCCTTGGAACTTCACCGTACATTGCTTTACCTTAGTATACCTTTGCAACTCTTAACTCTGTCCTTAGTTCTTTAGTATATCTTGAATCGATTGTCACGATTAGACACCTGGATCTTTATAGTTGGTATTTTCCCAATATATTTGCAAAGCTTTACCCTTTTTCTTGCTTGACAACTTTACAATTGAATTTGTTCCCACCAAATCCCTGTGTTCGATACTTTGGAATTCTTGCTTTACTACGCCGATCCGTACACTGCGGATTCGCTTGCTTGATTCTAGTTTTATAAATTTAAAGCTTATTTGCACGCACGCTAAGTGGCGAAAAATAGTTTGTCAAATCTTATCCTTATCGCACCTTTCTAGGTTTACATTCAAGCCTAGGAAGAAACTTACCCGGTGATTCAATTGCTTGTTTACCGATGATGATGAATGTTAGGCAACAAAGGTATATCCTTTTTTAGGGTTTGTGTGTGCCTTCATCCTATCTTTGAGAGTTAACTTGAGACTTACCCGGTGATGATTAGTTTTGTTCCCTTAGGTAGTGTGCTGGTTTGAGAGTAGTACCTTTCCTTAGTTCCTTGAGACTTACCCGGTAATAGGATCTTTGGTTTGGGATAGTAGATGGTGAGACTTACCCGGTGATCTATCAGAATCACCTTCCTTTTGCAACATCAACTTTGTCTGCATTTATCCTTGAGAAATCTTGAGTCGAAACCACAACTAGATACTTTGACCTCTAGAATCTACATTCCCTTATCTGATTTATATCATTCATTGTTCTTTGTTGCTCGAGTATTGCATTTACAACCTGAAGTTATATACCATTCTTGATTTCACCATAGTCCCTATGACCAACCCTGAAATATTTGCTAATACTACGATTGATCCGTACAGTACGGGTTCGGTTTTGCTTTATTCTTAGTTATAAATTTAATATTTATTCTGCACACACGTTGGAGTGAACAAGTTTTTGGTGCATTGTCGGGGACTTGGTTTAGACCAAGCCGGTATTTGGTTGTCTTAGGACTGCTGCCTTGTTGCTATTGATCATTCTACTTGAGTTCTCTTGCAGGACCTTTCTTTAGGTTTATGCGACGGACTCGAGATGGTAAAGAAATTGTTCCTTACGCTCCTAAACCCGAAAACACATACAGAAGAAGACCGAAAAAATCTAAGATGGCTGCAAATAATGATGATAGAGATCTCCAAGCTGAGTTGGATGATGCTCTAGATCAACTGAAGTTACGAGATGATGCTCTAATTAGGGAGAGAGAGCAAAAGCACGCACTAAAGAGGACGAACTTTGGGCAAACATGTCCGGGATACAGGAGGCCGTCCGAGTGCTAAATGAAGAGCGAGTAGAAAATGCTAGAGTTGTAACTGATCCACCGGCACCTGTCTTTGTGCCACCGCCTGCACCTCGCCCTCCGGCGAGGATTGAGATAGTTGTCCCGTTTGTGGGTATACCGCAAACAATTGGTCAAAGGATGGATCCCGCTCAACAAACACGCCGTCCCGGCGTTAACTTAGGTAATTCGGTTGAACATGAGTATGAGTTTCGACCTCAAGTCATTACAATGATCCAACAAAATCGGTTTGGAGAGAGAATCTCTACATCAACACTTGCAAAACTATAAAATTCGCATGGAGACTTTGTGACCTTCAAGAGTGGAACATAATAACTATAAACTGTGTGTTTTCTTTTTCTCTTTGAAGAATAAAACACTTGCTTGGTATCAATCACTTCCATCCGGAAGAGTTAATACATGGGAAGAGATGACTAAAGCGTTTCTCACCAAATTCTTTCTGCCATAAAAAACAACGGAGTTGAGAGGTAAAATCAATGCATTTGTGATGAGAAATGACGAAAGTATTTTTAAATCATGGGAGAGGTTCAAGGACAATTTGTTGGATTGCCCACATCATGGGATCCCGAAGATTGATTTGCTAGTAATCTATTTTAAGGATTTGGATGAGGAAACTCATTCAAACTACAAACTCTTTCTGCTGGAACTTTCATGGATAAACCCGTTGATGACACATGGGATTTTGTTAAAAAACAAGCTCTAACTATTGAGAAATACTCCAATCGGAGAGTTGATGATAGAAGTCAAAGACCCGAAACTCAAGAGCTGAATCTTACTACCGCTAGTGTTTTTCAACTCACTACTCTTAACAATGAGGTTAAGACTTTGAAAGAGCTTTTGAACTCACAAGCACAAGAGCCCAAGGTGCAAGATGTTGGCTATGTGGGAAGAGGAAATTATCAAGGGAATAGGAACAACAACTACAACAACAACAACCGGAACTACAACAATTGGAGATCCAATCAAAACAATTCCGGGATCCCTTATTCCCATGCTGATAATGCTCTAACTCCACCTTCTTCTTCCACTCCATTAAAAAGTTAAGAACCATCTTCAAGTTCAAGTCAGCCACCCAAGGATAAGTTGGAAGCGATGATCGAAACTATGATGGGAAAACTGAATGGGTTGGAGAGTTCGGTTACTTCAATTTCTAAGGAACAAAAAGCCTTGGAAAATCAAGTATTTAGCAAGGCCGGAGAAGTTCCTAGAGATCAAGGGAAGCTTCCTGGAAAAACAGAGAATAACCCGAAGGGCCAAGTGTTGGCAATTACCACAAGGAGTGGTGTGAAAACCACTGATCCCGTACCTTGGCGATCGACGCTGTGAAGCCGTCCATCTCGGTCAAGGTGCCCGCTGAGAAAGAGAAGGAGAAGGACGAGATCTACATACCTCCTCCGGCGTATAAACCTCCACTACCGTTTCCGCAATCTAGAGCGACAACGCGTCTAGACAAGCACTTTGGTAACTTTCTAGACCTTATGATAAGCTACATATTAACATACCTTTCATTGATGCAATTCTAGGTATGCCCGCTTATGGGAAGTTCTTAAAGCTGATCCTCTCTAACAAGAGGAAGGTGGAGTATTTTGGTGAGGTAAAGATGACTTCTAGATCATCAGAACTCATCCAAATCATGAAGGAGAACGTTCCACCAAAGCTGCGGGATCCGTGATCGTTTTGCATCCCCATAGGAGTTGAAGAAGTCACATATGATGCACTTTGTGATTTAGGAGCAAGTGTGACCATCATTTCACTCACTTTGTGTGAAAAGGTCTGTTTGGGAGAGCCTAAACCGGTGAAGATGACGTTGTATATGGCGGATCGATCCATCACTCGACCCGTAGGCATATTGGAAGACATCCCCGTAAAGCTTGGTAAGTTATACATTCCTATAGATTTTTTGGTATTGGACATTCCTGTAGATTATCCAATCCTAATCATCCTTGGGTGACCGTTCCTTGCAACTTCTGGATGCTTGGTGGATTGCAAGACGGCCAAATTGTCTTTCAACATCAGAGAAGAGCGTGTTGAGTTTGTGCTCTCAGCTTTGATGAAAGGACAAGACCTTAGGGAAAACATTTACAATATCTATGATGTAGAGTAATCTTGAGAATCGGTAAGCTCTATCCTAATTAAAGATCCTCTTTAAGAGTTTTGAGTCTTAGTATGATGGAAAAAGGTGTAGATGTTTCTTGTGATGTAGATATACAAAGTTTGGAAACCTTGGAAGAAGATCCAAAAGCTGCTTTTGAGGAATTTGAAGAGGAGACGAAAAACTATCTCGACCTCGGTCAAACCATCTCGACCGAGGCGACTTTTGGAGTGACCGAGGTGAAAACAACAAGGAGTCACCTCGGATTGGATCTTGACCAAGACACTTCCGAGGCAAACGAGATTTCTGATCCTTTATAACTTCCTCGTTCAACGATTCCAAACATTGCAAGTACCAACCTTACCCCTTATGAAGCTTCCGAAGCTTCACAAGAAGATGTTAGAAATACAAAACAACCACTTTGCAGGATGATTGCAAAAGTTGCAAAGATCTACAAGGAAAGAACAAAGAAGTGGCAAGTTAAGCATATTATTCAAAAAGGGCTCAAAGAACGAGATCTTGCTCTTCTCTTCAACTCCCTCCTTCCCCTCTTTCCCGGTAAGTTAAATTCTAGATGGAGTGGGCCTAATATTATGAAACATGTTTTCCCTCATGGAACAGTTGAAGTATGGGGTGAACATAACGAAATCTTCAAGGTGAATGGTAATAGGCTGAAGAAGTATACACCGGAAGTTCCGGTTGAGGAAATCGCATCTCTACATCTCGAATGATCCTAGGAAGTTAGGTCCAACTAGCGAATGTAAATCAATCGCTTCTTGGGAGGCAACCCAAGGTATTGATTTCTTTCATGCTTTCTAGATTAGTTCAGTGTAGTTTTTGCATTTTGTGTCCATCATAACAGGAACTAGGTACAATCTGAGAAGAACAACTAAGGGAAGCATATGAACGGAGCTACAAATCTAAAATTTGAGAAAAGAACAAAAATTAAGAGCCATCTCGGGTGCTATCATGCATCTCGACCGAGATCCATCTAGGTCAACCGAGATGAGAGTAACAGGGAGTCATCTCGGTCAGCCATCTCGGGCACTGTCAACCATCTCGACTGAGATGTAGTTGAATATTCTGACGGGTATAAAAGGGGAAGAACATTCTCTCTCCTCACCCCCTCTCTCCCGATGCACCTTGACTGAAACGAGCCCTAACTCACAACTCCCTCGTTTCTTGCTCGTTTTTAACGATTCTTGGCTCAAAATCGACGGGAAAGGCAGATCATCAACTTCTCCAACATCGATCGAGACTTCAAACCATCACATTTTGTAGAAATCGGGTAATCTCGTTCGAAAACCCCTTTTCTTGGTTTTGGTTGATTTTGATCAATTTGTGGAGTTGTTGTTGATTTGTTGTGTTGGAATCAACTCGAAAACCCCCTAGGAAGCAATTGGTAGTGTTTTTGGGGGCAAAACTTTACAAATTTGTGATTTTGATCGAGGGACTGTTCGCCTCGGTCAAGCCCATGCATCTCTGCCGAGATAGACCAAGAACAGACCGATATACTTTACTGAAATGGATGGTTTACGTCAATTAAACCGGCAGATTGTGCTCCGTGACCGTGCTGAGGCTAGGCAGCCTTCCCCTCCACCTCCTCTAGATGCTTGATCGATGTTCCACGGAGCTGAAGCTTTTATTTCTCTTCTTGTTTTGTGGTTCTACACTCGACAATGTAAGTATTTTCTCTTGACTTCTTATACCCATCAGGACGATGTGTCCTAAGTATGGGGTGCTTTGTGATACTCGGGTCTGTAATAACTAATATTTTGCACCTTATGACTTCTTTTATGGTTTCCATTATATGTTTTATGGTTGTATGGTACATTAGATGCATTGAATTATGATTCTGATCGGAAAAACGTGCAAAACTGGTTAATTTTTTTTATCTTGATCGAAATGCATATGGCGAACCGAGATTACCACAACAGGAGCTTACCTCGGTCTAGTATCTCGGTTGTCCGTACGTATCTCGACCGAGATAGGTTTTGATAAACGTGAATTTTCGAAAATTTTGTGCTTCTAGGATGGATATGACCTCAATGATGATAATTGTTTGCTGAATGGTTTTTATGATCTTTATGTGTTTGAAATAATTTATAACATATTTAAGTTTTGAATGCTTTGTTTGAAATTTGAGCATGCTTAGTGAGTTGTTTTATCCAAATCATGTGGAATTTGAAAGTTGAAATTACGTTATAAGTTCTCTCACATTCTTATTGGAATGATTAAGGCGATTCGTTTTCTTTCTTCCCTTCTTGATCATGCTTTTAGCCCCTCATATATATATTGGCCTTCTATTACCTATCCGGGAATTTGGAAGCAAGAAAGTGAAAAAAGCAAGTGAAAGATGATGCTGAAAGTGGAGAAGTGTTAGAAAACAATAGGTTTGTGGACATTAGTCATGACATTGAGTAACTCGGCACCATTTACATAGCCGGGTGTTTGTGTCTTGCCAAAGTCCGATTGGTTGACAATCCTAACGAGTCATGGCATGTGCATCAAGGTTTAAGGAATCTTGAGAAATTGAGATTAGCTGATCTCCAAGGCTTCGATTATTGTGCACCTGTGTCTATATTCTCAAAAAGTGAAAAGTAAAGAAATATGCAGAAGAAAAGTAAGAAAGGCTTATTGATGGATGGTTGAGCTCGAAGTTTTGAAGTTCTTATCCTCTTCCCAGATTTAGCACCACACTATCCTTTATACACTCCATCCCTAACACATTTCTTGTCCTTTATTTGAAAGTCCTTGAGACCTTGAGCATATTGTTTGACTTGTGGTTTAAACTGGATTATCCATAATTGATTTTGATGAGTATGATTTGCTACACATTATATAATTTCATGTGAAGTATGATTGACTTTCTTATACCTATAACTTGTTTTGTGTAATATCCGGAATTTTTATTCCGTCTAATTCCGCCGTTGACGGTTTCCCATTCTATCTAGTATCTCTTCCTTCACAAATTTCATTATTTCATGCAGAAGTTAATTCACATAAAATGATAAAATTATATCAAACTCTAATCCTTAGAAATATCCATTATTTTATGTAGAATTTAATTCACATAAAATGATAAAATTATATCAAACTCTAATCCTTATAATTATCTATTATTTTATGTAGAATTTAATTCACATAAAATGATAGATTTATATCAAACCCTAGTTATTATAATTCATTCTTATTGATGACAAGCTGTGACGAGATCATGACTAAGCTGAGACGAGATCATGACAAGGCCATGATGAGTTTTGACAGATTTTTGACAAGTAATTCAGCCCACCTTTCTTGCATGTTTCAGTCCACTATTCCTACCTTAAGCAGCCCAGTTCGCTTACCCACAACAGCCCAGCAGTGTGACTTCGAGCCAGGCCAGCAGTAGCCCAGAAGAGGCTGGTTACGAGCCCATTAACAGCTCCTTCAGGCGGACCACACAGCTCCTTCTCAGCCCAGCATCTGCGTAGCCCACAGCAGCCCCAACATCCTTTGCAGTCCAGCCCGGAACAACCCAAGGAAAGCCACGCCAGAACGTTCAGCTGCTCCTTCTCCCATCTGCTTGTAACAACTACATAAATGAGATAATTAAGGAGCTGTAACAGCCCTATAATCACGCCAGAAGAGAGAAAAAAAACTGCAACGCCTCCTTGCTCCAGATTCACGCCAGAAGAGAGAGAGAGAACTCCAGCAGCCAATCGTCCCTCCTTGCTCCAGATTTACGCCAGAAGAGAGGGAGAACTACAACAACCAATCGGCTCTCCCTTGTGCCCTGATTCACGCACCAAGCAGCCCCTGCTGTTGCCCACATTCTGCACACATTCCTTCACACAGCGGCTGTGGTGAGTATAAATCCTTCGACCCCCTCTTCACATTCTATTATGTCGTTCCTACCCATCTGAACGAGATCTTCTGCAGTGGTAGTCGAGGGCTGGTTTGGACGGCGTTCAGCACAGCAGTGAGGAAGTTCTACACACCCTAGTCGACTCCAGGAGCACGTTTCCGCTGAGCTGCAGCAGTCCAGTAAGTGATTAATTCCCGGATGTAGTTTCTGTACAACTCTTAGATGGAGTCTATAAATGTATAGATGAATGTTTGTCCCCATAGGTTGAACATAGGAGGGGTGAGAGTAGTTTGCGTTGATGCTGGATAGTTGACAGTGATTATAGAACTCGGGATCTCATGAACTCTTTGTGTACAGTTTTTGTTTCTACAATTTTTGATGTGGAAGATTACCCACTGTTGTGAATCAATGTTAAAAAGATTGGTTGAAGATCCACCGTTGAATTTTTAATACATCATAGATAGATATACATAGTTTACCGTGTTAAAATTTGGGAATAAATGAACGGTCGGATTGAAAGTTATAGGGTCTCAAAGTGGAGTAGTTGAGCTGTTTTTCCAGCAGAAAAATTTGACTAAGTATGGGAACATTTGTAGTGTTGTAGCCAACTTTAAAGATTTTTGTAGGAATAACGATTGAAAAGTTTTAAGAAATTGTTTCTCCTATGAGTAGATTAGAGATCATAGATAAGTTAGAAATTTATTTTAGAATTTTTATAAGTTTATTGTAATTTCATATTTGAAGCTGTAGTTGGACTTTCGTGACTTTTCGGGAAATAGAAAATGGGTAGTTTTTATAGTTGTCACCTAAAATCATCCTAGAGTGTAGAATATGATTAGTTAGCCTCAAGTAAAAATTTAAGTACTTTTTACGGGTTTTTGGAAGTCTCGGAACCAAGGGTAAAATAGTCAATTTACCTTAAATAAACACTGTACTAACTTTTGCACATAGAATCGTACATCTTAGGAGTTTTAGACTTCTAAGTATCCAAGGAAAAGTGTTGACCCATGTGCCTCCTTTGACAGGCAACTGAGTTCCTGCAACTACTGATTTAGTGTTGTTAAGAGAGACGAGATTTGATTCGGTAAGTCCACTGACTTACTTAGCTAGCTTCTTGCATGTGTGTGATGTGTATGAGTGGTGTGTGATAGTTAAGATAAATAACAAAACCGGAATAGGCCGACTGTAGTATATTGTATAATTGACCCAAGTGTATGATAACGGGTCGTGACATCATCTGCCTAGCTCTTGCGAGAGTCTAGGAGGTTCCCTGCGACCAGCCCAGTCCGGTAGACGGTCACATGCATTAGTACCATTCCGCGTTGGTAAACGGGGACAGGGGTGAGGTTTGGGAATCCCTCGTGTCACAAAATAAGTATCATTAGTAATGACGTATCACTTAATTAAAGATAATAAAAAGGAATGAGTGTTACATGCTGATTGCGTATGTTGTGTGTTTGTGCTTTTACCGTTATACTTATGCATAGAATGTTAGCTAACGGTTTTATACCGCTTGTAGATGCCTTGCAGGTTAGGGAGGCGATCGAGTGATCCGGTGGTAGTTGGAAGCCGGGGTTCCGTGTATTATAGGACGGGACTGTTATATTTTATTTTATGACTATTGAGACTGATGTTGGTATTTCCGGTTTTGAGACTTGGCTGTATTGTTTTCAGAATTTGGATTCTTTTTATTTCGCTCATGTTATGAAACTCTTTGTTTTGCCTTTTTATTTGTGCCGTGTTGTAAGGTCCGATGAAGTTGTTGCCAGGCTAAGGGCCGGGACCCATTGTGAGGTCCCAGCTCATAGCATTTCGAGTCCTCTAGGATTCGGGGTGTTACAATATGGTATCAGAGCCCTAGGTCGGCAACAACGGCACTCGCCATCTTCAAAAAGGCCGAATAAAAAAATAAACGGAAACCGCAAGGGTTCCGAACTTTTAAAATGAAAATTTTGTTTTCCAAACCATGAGCATAAACGGGTTGGGATAGAATGCACGGACCGCCACTACCTCCGCTAAACTCGATAGCATAGTTTATTGGACTTCTGTTATAACTTGTAATTTTAGTAACATTGTGACCTTTAGAAGTGACCTAAAGTAATAAGATAGTTATGTCCTTACTAAGAACTAAAGTAGTCTTATATTGATCACGTCATTACTAGATGGCACGTACGAGAGCGACAACTTACATTGGACGAGGAGAGGGCCGACCTCCCCTTCCTCCTGGAGCTCCAAGATAGGGACGTATGGGCAGACCTCAGAGAGGCCGAGGTCGAGGACGTGTCCCTGTTGTAGATCCGCCAGCTGAGGAGATACCTGTTGAGGAGGTGGCCGAGAGTATTGTTCCAGAGGTTAGGGATGAGACTGCTACTAGGTCCGGAGTACGGAGTGCTGGGCCTGCTGATTCTGGCCGCGTATCGATTGGAGCATCGGAGTATCGAGCTTATGTCCAGCAGGTGCAAGAGGCATACAGGGACGGAGCACCACCTCCAGCACCGCCAGTGCCAGCTAGGTCAGCAGAGGTCTCTCAGAGGGTGACTCAGGTGGTAGTTCCACCGGTGGTAGCTGCACCAGTGAGAGTTGTCGAGGATGACCGAGTGAGAGACGAGCTGAGGGTACCGAGACCAGATGAATGGTTGAAGACATTCAACCATCAGCGAGTTCCCACCGTCGATGGGAACGTTGGACTTGAGGTGGAACATTGGATCTGTCATGTGGAGTCCGCGCTAGAGGCGATTCACTGCCGTGAGAGTCGTAAGGTGGAGCTGGTTCAGACATTGTTTAGGGACCAGGCACAGTACTGGTGGTGGACAGTGAGGGGCGGAGTGTCCCGATTTGAGCAGTTGTTGAGTCTCGTGAGAGAGACCTTTTGTCCTACCTCATTGAGAAGGGACCGAGTGCAGGACTTCTTGGAGGTAGGTTTTGAGGATGTTCCGATAGCTAAGGCTATTAGGAGGTTCCGGGAGGAGCTGTCACTGTTGGGTCCTGCTGCACCACCAGTGGACCAGCACATGTATCTATTTTCCCGGAGACTGAGAGAGACTACCCGCTTCTATCTAGCAGGGTTCCGCTGTGATTCCTTAGCTGATTATCAGGATCGGGCTTCAGCGTATGAGAGGGACCGACTGGGTCACCGGAGAGCTATGCAATCTGGAGGGTCAGACAAGAGACAGAGGACCAGACCAGTCAGCACTGGAGTAGAAGGGTCAAGTCATAGGTATGGTCAGTCCCAAGGCCGTTCTAGTCACCAGGTGGCACCGCCGATGGGATCTAGAGTACGTCAGTGCTACAACTATGGGGAGCAGGGACGCATTAAGCCGGAGTGTAGGAGGCCACCAGTTACATGTTTTACTTGCGGCTAGCTGGGCCACAAGGCTACCTTTTGCTGACAGGGCAAGGTAACATCACAGCAGGGGTCCTCACCTGCTGGTACCCTAGGAGGAGGACAGAGACAGTCTCAGTATCAGGCTCGGGGTCAGCAGCAGCGGGCTCCGGGTCAGGCATATTCACAGGGTTCTGCTCAGATTCCAGCTAGAGGTAGAGGGCGTGGTGGAGGCACTTCAGAGACTAGGGGTACTTAGGCTCGAGTCTTTGAGTTGAGGAGTGCCGTAGAGCCAGTAGTGCCCGCAACCACAAGTATTATCACGATTCATGGCTTTCCAGTCTGAGTACTTTTTGATACGGGTGCGACAAACTTTTTCATATCTGATGATTGCATAGATAGGCTGACCTTAGATACAGTAGAGGGGGAACCTTTCCTTATAAGGTTACCCGATGGGAGTAGGGTTCGTGGTACTCGGGAGATTCACAATTGTCCTATCCACTTGGGAGGTCGTGACTGGCTAGCCGACTTTCACGTCATGCACTTAGTGCATGAGGAAGTCATACTCGGGATGGACTGGATGGACCGCCATAGAGTTGTTCTGGACGTCAGGAGGAGGACAGTGACGGTCACTACGGAGTCTGGGCAGGAGAAGTCTTTCGAGGGTGGGACCTCGGAAAGATAGGGATAGTCATTAGTGCGGTCCGAGCCGCAAAGCTCATAAGTCAGGGATATGAGGCCTTCTGGTGTTACGCCATGAAGGAGGAGACGAGTTCATCATTAGCAGAGACCCCGGTAGCTTGTGAGTTCGAGGATGTCTTTGGCGAGCCGCCTGGCTTACCACCACAGAGGAGCGTAGATTTTGGGATTGAGTTGGAGCCCGGCACGAGGCCGATCTCCAAGGCTTCATACCACATGGCACCAGTCGAGATGCTTGAGCTTAAGAAGCAACTCGAGGAGTTAGTAGAGAAGGGATTCATCCGAACCAGTGTGTCTCCCTGGGGTGAACCAGTCCTCTTCGTCAGGAAGAAGGACGGATCCATGAGGCTTTGTATCGACTATCAAGAGTTAAACAAAGTCACCGTCAAGAATAAGTACCCGCTGCCGCGTATTGATGATTTGCTGGATCAGTTACAGGGAGCTACGGTGTTTTCACGTATCGACTTGAGGTCAGGATATCACCAGCTGAGAGTACGGGAAGAGGACATACCGAAGACAACATTTCGGACCAGATATGGTCATTATGAGTTCGTGGTGATGCCTTTCGGGCTCACCAATGCTCCTGCTGTCTTCATGGAGTTGATGAATGACATCTTCATTGACTTCTTAGATCAGTTTGTGGTAGTTTTCATCGACGACATCTTGGTGTACTCCCGGAGTAGGGAGGAGCACGCCGGACACCTG
This sequence comes from Fagopyrum homotropicum, assembly GCA_033239125.1. Taxonomy (NCBI): domain Eukaryota; kingdom Viridiplantae; phylum Streptophyta; class Magnoliopsida; order Caryophyllales; family Polygonaceae; genus Fagopyrum; species Fagopyrum homotropicum. Next base: position 107,504,526 of record BSWB01000002.1, read on the forward strand.
AGGATGGTGTTGCGGGTTTTACAGGATAGAGAGCTTTATGCTAAGCTCTCTAAGTGTGAGTTCTGGATGCCTGAGGTTGCCTTCCTTGGCCACATCGTCTCTGCCGAAGGAGTCAAGGTGGACCCGGCAAAGATAGAGTCAGTTGCATCATGGCCGCCCCCTAAGACGGTCAAGGAGGTACGCAGTTTTCTAGGTCTGGCCGGATACTACCGTAGGTTTGTGAAGGGTTTTTCTGTGATTGCTAGACCACTTACTTCCTTGTTAAGGAAGTCCATCAGATTTGCATGGACCGAGCCCTATCAGCGGAGCTTTGAGGAGCTGAAGGAGAGATTGACTTCTGCTCCGGTACTAGCACAGCTAGAGGGCGTTGAGGACTTCGTCATTTACAGTGATACATCCAAGTTGGGCTTAGGATGCGTCCTGATGCAGAGGGGTAGGGTCATTGCGTATGCGTCTCGACAACTGAAGACGTATGAGGAGAATTACCCTACTCACGACCTTGAGCTAGCTGCAGTTATTCATGCATTGAAGATCTGGCGTCATTATCTCTACGGGGCCACCTGTCATATCTTCACAGACCACAAGAGTCTGAAGTACATATTCACTCAGCGGGAGTTGAATAAACGCAGAGGAGATGGCTAGAGCTGATTAAGGACTTTGACTTAGAGATCCTTTATCATCCGGGGAAGGCGAATATGGTCGCCGATGCCCTTAGTAGGAGGACACCTCGCGAGGCTGCGATTGCTAGATTGACTGTTCAGACCCAGCTGCAGAGAGATTTGATTTGGTTGGAGGTAGACATCCGGTTTCCCGATACTGACGGGCAATTGTCAGCATTAGAGGTTTCACCGGATCTGACGGAAGAGATCCGGCAGAAACAGGAGGGTTGTCCAACACTGACGAGGATCAGGGAGAGAATGTCCAGAGGGGAGGCACCACAGTTTGTGGTGGGTGCAGATGGGATTTTGAGGCGCCAGGAGCGCATATGTATACCCTCTGACAGAGAGTTGAGGCAGCGTATACTGCAGGAGGCCCATTCTACACCTTACTCCGTCCACCCCGGCGCGAGTAAGATGTATCAGGATATACGACGATCTTATTGGTAGGGCGGACTCAAGCCCGACGTGGCTAGATATGTAGCCCAGTGTCCGACCTGTCAACAGGTCAAGATTGAGCACCAAAGGCCCGGAGGAGAGCTCCAACCACTTCCGGTTCCACAGTGGAAGTGGGAGGACATTTCCATGGACTTCGTTACTGGCCTAAGGTTGAGTAGAGGCTTTGATGCGATATGGGTTGTAGTGGATCGGTTGACGAAGACGACACGATTCATTCCTATTAAGGAAACGTGCCCGGTGTCTCGTTTAGCCGAGGAGTTTACCCGACAGATTGTGAGGTTCCACGGAGTGCCGAGGACGATCATTTCAGATAGGGATGGGCGTTTAACCTCGAGGTTCTGTCAGCATGTACACGCCGCCTTAGGGACGAGCTTACAATTCACCACGACATACCATCCTCAGACGGACGGGCAGTCGGAGAGGACTATTCAGACCTTTGAGGACATGTTGAGGGCATGTGTGCTTGATTGGGGTCAGGTATGGCCCGATCACCTTCCTTTGGTGGAGTTTTTGTATAACAATAGTTGGCATGCGACTATTGGGATGGCTCCTTACGAGGCACTATACGGGAGGAGGTGTCGTACTCCTTTGTGTTGGGATGAGCCTGGGAGGATGAGTGGGGTAGCGCCCGAGCAGGTGCAGGATGAGATGGCTCGGGTAGCATTGATCCGAGAGCGGATGTTGACCGCACAGAGCCGTCAGAGATCTTATGCTGATAAGAGGCGCAGGCCTCTGGAGTTCAGGGTTGGGGCCCAGGTATGGTTGAAGGTGTCACCGACGAGGGGTGTTAGATGCTTCGACATTAAAGGGAAGTTGAGTCCCCGATATGTCGGGCCCTTTGAGATCCTAGAGCGGATAGGAGAAGTGGCCTATAGATTGACACTGCCACCCCGATTGGAGGGAGTCCATCCAGTGTTCCATGTGTCTCAGTTGAGAGAGTATGTGCACGACCCGAGACAGATAGTGAGCCATGACGACCTAGTGGTCGAGCCGGATCATACATTTCCTGAGCACCCGATCGCAGTTTTGGAGAGAGGTATGAGACGCCTTCGATCGAAAGTAATACCCATGTTGAGTGTACAGTGGTCAAGACGAGAGATTGACGAGGCCACTTTGGAGACGGAGGATAGTATCCGGCGGAACTATCCCGAGTTTTATGCGGATCTAGAGACGTCTATAGGACCGTCAGGTAGTTCTACATCCTTGTTTGATTACTTTTAGTGATTGTGTGTGTGATATGTTTGATGTGCTTGTGTGTGAACCATATGTGTCTTGATGTAATTACTTGTTAGTCATAGGGCTCACTTACGTTTATGATCTTGGGAACTACCCTAAGTTTCGGGACGAAACTTATTTTAAGGGGATCTGATGTAACGACCATTTTTTTTCGTTACGCTTTGATAAGGTTAGAGAAGTTTAGAAAAGGAAATTACATTTTAGTGAGACTAGGACATACCAGTTTATTTATGGAAGTCGTTTAATTAAGTACCTTGTCCTAAGTTTCTGGACGAAACTTATTTTAAGGGGGTACTGATGTAATATCCGGAATTTTTATTCCGTCTAATTCCGCCGTTGACGGTTTCCCATTCTATCTAGTATCTCTTCCTTCACAAATTTTATTATTTTATGTAGAAGTTAATTCACATAAAATGATAAAATTATATCAAACTCTAATCCTTAGAAATATCCATTATTTTATGTAGAATTTAATTCACATAAAATGATAAAATTATATCAAACTCTAATCCTTATAATTATCTATTATTTTATGTAGAATTTAATTCACATAAAATGATAGATTTATATCAAACCCTAGTTATTATAATTCATTCTTATCGATGACAAGCTGTGACGAGATCATGACTAAGCTGAGACGAGATCATGACAAGGCCATGACGAGTTTTGACAGATTTTTGACAAGTAATTCAACCCACCTTTCTTGCATGTTTTAGCCCACTATTCCTACCTTAAGCAGCCCAGTTCGCTTACCCACAACAGCCCAGCAGTGTGACTTCGAGCCTGGCTAGCAATAGCCCAAAAGAGGCTGGTTACGAGCCCATTAACAGCTCCTTCAGGTGGACCACACAGCTCCTTCTCAGCCCAACATCTGCGTAGCCCACAGCAGCCCCAACATCCTTTGCAGTCCAGCCCGGAACATCCCAAGGAAAGCCACGCCAGAACGTTCAACTGCTCCTTCTCCCATATGCTTGTAACAGCTGCATAAATGAGATAATTAAGGAGCTGTAACAGCCCTATAATCACGCCAGAAGAGAGAAAAAAAACTGCAACGCCTCCTTGCTCCAAATTCACGCCAGAAGAGAGAGAGAACTCCAGCAGCCAATCGTCCCTCCTTGCTCCAAATTCACGCCAGAAGAGAGGGAGAACTATAGCAGCCAATCGGCTCTCCCTTGTGCCCAGATTCACGCACCAAGAAGCCCCTGCTGTTGCCCACATTCTGCACACATTCCTTCATGCAGCGGTTGTGGTGAGTTTAAATCCTTCGACCCCCCTCTTCACATTCTATTCTGTCGTTCCTACCCATCTGAACTAGATCTTCTGCAGTGGTAGTCGAGGGCTGGTTTGGACGGCCTTCAGCACAGCAGTGAGGAAGTTCTACACACCCTAGTCGACTCCAGGAGCACGTTTCCGCTGAGCTGCTGCAGTCCAGTAAGTGATTAATTACCGGATGTAATTTCTGTACAACTCTTAGATGGAGTCTATAAATGTATAGATGAATGTTTGTCCCCATAGGTTGAACATAGGAGGGGTGAGAGTAGTTTGCGTTGATGCTGGATAGTTGATAGTGATTATAGAACTCGGGATCTCATGAACTCTTTGTGTACAGTTTTTGTTTCTACAATTTCTTATGTGGAAGATTACCCACTGTTGTGAATCAATGTTAAAAAGATTGGTTGAAGATCCACCGTTGAATTTTTAATAGATCATAGATAGATATACATAGTTTACCGTGTTAAAATTTGGGAATAAATGAAGAGTCGGATTGAAAGTTATAGGGTCTCAAAGTGGAGTAGTTGAGCTGTTTTTCTAGCAGAAAAATTTGACTAAGTATGGGAACATTTGTAGTGTTGTAGCCAACTTTAAAGATTTTTGTAGGAATAACGATTGAACAGTTTTAAGAAATTGTTTCTCCTATGAGTAGATTAGAGATCATAGATAAGTTAGAAATTTATTTTAGAATTTTTATAAGTTTATTGTAATTTCATATTTGAAGCTGTAGTTGGACTTTCGTGACTTTTCGGGAAATAGAAAATGGGTAGTTTTTATAGTTGTCACCTAAAATCATCCTAGAGTGTAGAATATGATTAGTTAGCCTCAAGTAAAAATTTAAGTACTTTTACGGGTTTTTGGAAGTCTCGGAACCAAGGGTAAAATAGTCAATTTACCTTAAATAAACACTGTACTAACTTTTGCACATAGAATCGTACATCTTAGGAGTTTTAGACTTCTAAGTATCCAAGGAAAAGTGTTGACCCATGTGCCTCCTTTGACAGGCAACTGAGTTCCTGCAGCTACTGATTTAGTGTTGTTAAGAGAGACGAGATTTGATTCGGTAAGTCCACTGACTTACTTAGCTAGCTTCTTGCATGTGTGTGATGTGTATGAGTGGTGTGTGATAGTTAAGATAAATAACAAAACCGGAATAGGCCGACTGTAGTATATTGTATAATTGACCCAAGTGTATGATAACGGGTCGTGACATCATCTGCCTAGCTCTTGCGAGAGTCTAGGAGGTTCCCTGCGACCAGCCCAGTCCGGTAGACGGTCACATGCATTAGTACCATTCCGCGTTGGTAAACGGGGACAGGGGTGAGGTTTGGGAATCCCTCGTGTCACAAAATAAGTATCATTAGTAATGACGTATCACTTAATTAAAGATAATAAAAAGGAATGAGTGTTACATGCTGATTGCGTATGTTGTGTGTTTGTGCTTTTACCGTTATACTTATGCATAGAATGTTAGCTAACGGTTTTATACCGCTTGTAGATGCCTTGCAGGTTAGGGAGGCGATCGAGTGATCCGGTGGTAGTTGGAAGCCGGGGTTCCGTGTATTATAGGACGGGACTGTTATATTTTATTTTATGACTATTGAGACTGATGTTGGTATTTCCGGTTTTGAGACTTGGCTGTATTGTTTTCAGAATTTGGATTCTTTTTATTTCGCTCATGTTATGAAACTCTTTGTTTTGCCTTTTTATTTGTGCCGTGTTGTAAGGTCCGATGAAGTTGTTGCCAGGCTAAGGGCCGGGACCCATTGTGAGGTCCCAGCTCATAGCATTTCGAGTCCTCTAGGATTCGGGGTGTTACAATATGGTATCAGAGCCCTAGGTCGGCAACAACGGCACTCGCCATCTTCAAAAAGGCCGAATAAAAAAATAAACGGAAACCGCAAGGGTTCCGAACTTTTAAAATGAAAATTTTGTTTTCCAAACCATGAGCATAAACGGGTTGGGATAGAATGCACGGACCGCCACTACCTCCGCTAAACTCGATAGCATAGTTTATTGGACTTCTGTTATAACTTGTAATTTTAGTAACATTGTGACCTTTAGAAGTGACCTAAAGTAATAAGATAGTTATGTCCTTACTAAGAACTAAAGTAGTCTTATATTGATCACGTCATTACTAGATGGCACGTACGAGAGCGACAACTTACATTGGACGAGGAGAGGGCCGACCTCCCCTTCCTCCTGGAGCTCCAAGATAGGGACGTATGGGCAGACCTCAGAGAGGCCGAGGTCGAGGACGTGTCCCTGTTGTAGATCCGCCAGCTGAGGAGATACCTGTTGAGGAGGTGGCCGAGAGTATTGTTCCAGAGGTTAGGGATGAGACTGCTACTAGGTCCGGAGTACGGAGTGTTGGGCCTGCTGATTCTGGCCGCGTATCGATTGGAGCATCGGAGTATCGAGCTTATGTCCAGCAGGTGCAAGAGGCATACAGGGACGGAGCACCACCTCCAGCACCGCCAGTGCCAGCTAGGTCAGCAGAGGTCTCTCAGAGGGTGACTCAGGTGGTAGTTCCACCGGTGGTAGCTGCACCAGTGAGAGTTGTCGAGGATGACCGAGTGAGAGACGAGCTGAGGGTACCGAGACCAGATGAATGGTTGAAGACATTCAACCATCAGCGAGTTCCCACCGTCGATGGGAACGTTGGACTTGAGGTGGAACATTGGATCTGTCATGTGGAGTCCGCGCTAGAGGCGATTCACTGCCGTGAGAGTCGTAAGGTGGAGCTGGTTCAGACATTGTTTAGGGACCAGGCACAGTACTGGTGGTGGACAGTGAGGGGCGGAGTGTCCCGATTTGAGCAGTTGTTGAGTCTCGTGAGAGAGACCTTTTGTCCTACCTCATTGAGAAGGGACCGAGTGCAGGACTTCTTGGAGGTAGGTTTTGAGGATGTTCCGATAGCTAAGGCTATTAGGAGGTTCCGGGAGGAGCTGTCACTGTTGGGTCCTGCTGCACCACCAGTGGACCAGCACATGTATCTATTTTCCCGGAGACTGAGAGAGACTACCCGCTTCTATCTAGCAGGGTTCCGCTGTGATTCCTTAGCTGATTATCAGGATCGGGCTTCAGCGTATGAGAGGGACCGACTGGGTCACCGGAGAGCTATGCAATCTGGAGGGTCAGACAAGAGACAGAGGACCAGACCAGTCAGCACTGGAGTAGAAGGGTCAAGTCATAGGTATGGTCAGTCCCAAGGCCGTTCTAGTCACCAGGTGGCACCGCCGATGGGATCTAGAGTACGTCAGTGCTACAACTATGGGGAGCAGGGACACATTAAGCCGGAGTGTAGTAGGCCACCAGTTACATGTTTTACTTGCGGCTAGCTGGGCCACAAGGCTACCTTTTGCCGACAGGGCAAGGTAACATCACAGCAGGGGTCCTCACCTGCTGGTACCCTAGGAGGAGGACAGAGACAGTCTCAGTATCAGGCTCGGGGTCAGCAGCAGCGGGCTCCGGGTCAGGCATATTCACAGGGTTCTGCTCAGATTCCAGCTAGAGGTAGAGGGCGTGGTGGAGGCACTTCAGAGACTAGGGGTACTTAGGCTCGAGTCTTTGAGTTGAGGAGTGCCGTAGAGCCAGTAGTGCCCGCAACCACAAGTATTATCACGATTCATGGCTTTCCAGTCTGAGTACTTTTTGATACGGGTGCGACAAACTCTTTCATATCTGATGATTGCATAGATAGGCTGACCTTAGATACAGTAGAGGGGGAACCTTTACTTATAAGGTTACCCGATGGGAGTAGGGTTCGTGGTACTCGGGAGATTCACAATTGTCCTATCCACTTGGGAGGTTGTGACTGGCTAGCCGACTTTCACGTCATGCACTTAGTGCATGAGGAAGTCATACTCGGGATGGACTGGATGGACCGCCATAGAGTTGTTCGGGACGTCAGGAGGAGGACAGTGACGGTCACTACGGAGTCTGGGCAGGAGAAAGTCTTTCGAGGGTGGGACCTCGGAAAGATAGGGATAGTCATTAGTGCGGTCCGAGCCGCAAAGCTCATAAGTCAGGGATATGAGGCCTTCTGGTGTTACGCCATGAAGGAGGAGACGAGTTCATCATTAGCAGAGACCCCGGTAGCTTGTGAGTTCGAGGATGTCTTTGGCGAGCCGCCTGGCTTACCACCACAGAGGAGTGTAGATTTTGGGATTGAGTTGGAGCCCGGCACGAGGCCGATCTCCAAGGCTTCATACCACATGGCACCAGTCGAGATGCTTGAGCTTAAGAAGCAACTCGAGGAGTTGGTAGAGAAGGGATTCATCCGTACCAGTGTGTCTCCCTGGGGTGCACCAGTCCTCTTCGTCAGGAAGAAGGACGGATCCATGAGGCTTTGTATCGACTATCAAGAGTTAAACAAAGTCACCGTCAAGAATAAGTACCCGCTGCCGCGTATTGATGATTTGCTGGATCAGTTACAGGGAGCTACGGTGTTTTCACGTATCGACTTGAGGTCAGGATATCACCAGCTGAGAGTACGGGAAGAGGACATACCGAAGACAACATTTCGGACCAGATATGGTCATTATGAGTTCGTGGTGATGCCTTTCGGGCTCACCAATGCTCCTGCTGTCTTCATGGAGTTGATGAATGACATCTTCATTGACTTCTTAGATCAGTTTTTGGTAGTTTTCATCGACGACATCTTGGTGTACTCCCGGAGTAGGGAGGAGCACGCCGGACACCTGAGGACGGTGTTGCGGGTTTTACAGGATAGAGAGCTTTATGCTAAGCTCTCTAAGTGTGAGTTCTGGATGCCTGAGGTTGCCTTCCTTGGCCACATCGTCTCTGCCGAAGGAGTCAAGGTGGACCCGGCAAAGATAGAGTTAGTTGCATCATGGCCGCCCCCTAAGACGGTCAAGGAGGTACGCAGTTTTCTAGGTCTGGCCGGATACTACCGTAGGTTTGTGAAGGGTTTTTCTGTGATTGCCAGACCACTTACTTCCTTGTTAAGGAAGTCCATCTGATTTGCATGGACCGAGCCCTATCAGCGGAGCTTTGAGGAGCTGAAGGAGAGATTGACTTCTGCTCCGGTACTAGCACAGCTAGAGGGCGTTGAGGACTTCGTCATTTACAGTGATACATCCAAGTTGGGCTTAGGATGCGTCCTGATGCAGAGGGGTAGGGTCATTGCGTATGCGTCTCGACAACTGAAGACGTATGAGGAGAATTACCCTACTCACGACCTTGAGCTAGCTGCAGTTATTCATGCATTGAAGATCTGGCGTCATTATCTCTACGGGGCCACCTGTCATATCTTCACAGACCACAAGAGTCTGAAGTACATATTCACTCAGCGGGAGTTGAATAAACGCAGAGGAGATGGCTAGAGCTGATTAAGGACTTTGACTTAGAGATCCTTTATCATCCGGGGAAGGCGAATATGGTCGCCGATGCCCTTAGTAGGAGGACACCTCGCGAGGCTGCGATTGCTAGATTGACTGTTCAGACCCAGCTGCAGAGAGATTTGATTTGGTTGGAGGTAGACATCCGGTTTCCCGATACTGACGGGCAATTGTCAGCATTAGAGGTTTCACCGGATCTGACGGAAGAGATCCGGCAGAAACAGGAGGGTTGTCCAACACTGACGAGGATCAGGGAGAGAATGTCCAGAGGGGAGGCACCACAGTTTGTGGTGGGTGCAGATGGGATTTTGAGGCGCCAGGAGCGCATATGTATACCCTCTGACAGAGAGTTGAGGCAGCGTATACTGCAGGAGGCCCATTCTACACCTTACTCCGTCCACCCCGGCGCGAGTAAGATGTATCAGGATATACGACGATCTTATTGGTAGGGCGGACTCAAGCCCGACGTGGCTAGATATGTAGCCCAGTGTCCGACCTGTCAACAGGTCAAGATTGAGCACCAAAGGCCCGGAGGAGAGCTCCAACCACTTCCGGTTCCACAGTGGAAGTGGGAGGACATTTCCATGGACTTCGTTACTGGCCTAAGGTTGAGTAGAGGCTTTGATGCGATATGGGTTGTAGTGGATCGGTTGACGAAGACGACACGATTCATTCCTATTAAGGAAACGTGCCCGGTGTCTCGTTTAGCCGAGGAGTTTACCCGACAGATTGTGAGGTTCCACGGAGTGCCGAGGACGATCATTTCAGATAGGGATGGGCGTTTAACCTCGAGGTTCTGTCAGCATGTACACGCCGCCTTAGGGACGAGCTTACAATTCACCACGACATACCATCCTCAGACGGACGGGCAGTCGGAGAGGACTATTCAGACCTTTGAGGACATGTTGAGGGCATGTGTGCTTGATTGGGGTCAGGTATGGCCCGATCACCTTCCTTTGGTGGAGTTTTTGTATAACAATAGTTGGCATGCGACTATTGGGATGGCTCCTTACGAGGCACTATACGGGAGGAGGTGTCGTACTCCTTTGTGTTGGGATGAGCCTGGGAGGATGAGTGGGGTAGCGCCCGAGCAGGTGCAGGATGAGATGGCTCGGGTAGCATTGATCCGAGAGCGGATGTTGACCGCACAGAGCCGTCAGAGATCTTATGCTGATAAGAGGCGCAGGCCTCTGGAGTTCAGGGTTGGGGCCCAGGTATGGTTGAAGGTGTCACCGACGAGGGGTGTTAGATGCTTCGACATTAAAGGGAAGTTGAGTCCCCGATATGTCGGGCCCTTTGAGATCCTAGAGCGGATAGGAGAAGTGGCCTATAGATTGGCACTGCCACCCCGATTGGAGGGAGTCCATCCAGTGTTCCATGTGTCTCAGTTGAGAGAGTATGTGCACGACCCGAGACAGATAGTGAGCCATGACGACCTAGTGGTCGAGCCGGATCATACATTTCCTGAGCACCCGATCGCAGTTTTGGAGAGAGGTATGAGACGCCTTCGATCGAAAGTAATACCCATGTTGAGTGTACAGTGGTCAAGACGAGAGATTGACGAGGCCACTTTGGAGACGGAGGATAGTATCCGGCGGAACTATCCTGAGTTTTATGCGGATCTAGAGACGTCTATAGGACCGTCAGGTAGTTCTACATCCTTGTTTGATTACTTTTAGTGATTGTGTGTGTGATATGTTTGATGTGCTTGTGTGTGAACCATATGTGTCTTGATGTAATTACTTGTTAGTCATAGGGCTCACTTACGTTTATGATCTTGGGAACTACCCTAAGTTTCGGGACGAAACTTATTTTAAGGGGATCTGATGTAACGACCATTTTTTTCGTTACGCTTTGATAAGGTTAGAGAAGTTTAGAAAAGGAAATTACATTTTAGTGAGACTAGGACATACCAGTTTATTTATGGAAGTCGTTTAATTAAGTACCTTGTCCTAAGTTTCTGGACGAAACTTATTTTAAGGGGGTACTGATGTAATATCCGGAATTTTTATTCCGTCTAATTCCGCCGTTGACGGTTTCCCATTCTATCTAGTATCTCTTCCTTCACAAATTTTATTATTTTATGTAGAAGTTAATTCACATAAAATTATATCAAACTCTAATCCTTAGAAATATCCATTATTTTATGTAGAATTTAATTCACATAAAATGATAAAATTATATCAAACTCTAATCCTTATAATTATCTATTATTTTATGTAGAATTTAATTCACATAAAATGATAGATTTATATCAAACCCTAGTTATTATAATTCATTCTTATCGATGACAAGCTGTGACGAGATCATGACTAAGCTGAGACGAGATCATGACAAGGCCATGACGAGTTTTGACAGATTTTTGACAAGTAATTCAACCCACCTTTCTTGCATGTTTCAGCCCACTATTCCTACCTTAAGCAGCCCAGTTCGCTTACCCACAACAGCCCAGCAGTGTGACTTCGAGCCTGGCTAGCAATAGCCCAAAAGAGGCTGGTTACGAGCCCATTAACAGCTCCTTCAGGCGGACCACACAGCTCCTTCTCAGCCCAACATCTGCGTAGCCCACAGCAGCCCCAACATCCTTTGCAGTCCAGCCCGGAACATCCCAAGGAAAGCCACGCCAGAACGTTCAACTGCTCCTTCTCCCATATGCTTGTAACAGCTGCATAAATGAGATAATTAAGGAGCTGTAACAACCCTATAATCACGCCAGAAGAGAGAAAAAAAACTGCAACGCCTCCTTGCTCCAAATTCACGCCAGAAGAGAGAGAGAACTCCAGCAGCCAATCGTCCCTCCTTGCTCCAGATTCACGCCAGAAGAGAGGGAGAACTATAGCAGCCAATCGGCTCTCCCTTGTGCCCAGATTCACGCACCAAGAAGCCCCTGCTGTTGCCCACATTCTGCACACATTCCTTCATGCAGCGGTTGTGGTGAGTTTAAATCCTTCGACCCCCCTCTTCACATTCTATTCTGTCGTTCCTACCCATCTGAACTAGATCTTCAGCAGTGGTAGTCGAGGGCTGGTTTGGACGGCCTTCAGCACAGCAGTGAGGAAGTTCTACACACCCTAGTCGACTCCAGGAGCACGTTTCCGCTGAGCTGCTGCAGTCCAGTAAGTGATTAATTACCGGATGTAATTTCTGTACAACTCTTAGATGGAGTCTATAAATGTATAGATGAATGTTTGTCCCCATAGGTTGAACATAGGAGGGGTGAGAGTAGTTTGCGTTGATGCTGGATAGTTGATAGTGATTATAGAACTCGGGATCTCATGAACTCTTTGTGTACAGTTTTTGTTTCTACAATTTCTTATGTGGAAGATTACCCACTGTTGTGAATCAATGTTAAAAAGATTGGTTGAAGATCCACCGTTGAATTTTTAATAGATCATAGATAGATATACATAGTTTACCGTGTTAAAATTTGGGAATAAATGAAGAGTCGGATTGAAAGTTATAGGGTCTCAAAGTGGAGTAGTTGAGCTGTTTTTCCAGCAGAAAAATTTGACTAAGTATGGGAACATTTGTAGTGTTGTAGCCAACTTTAAAGATTTTTGTAGGAATAACGATTGAACAGTTTTAAGAAATTGTTTCTCCTATGAGTAGATTAGAGATCATAGATAAGTTAGAAATTTATTTTAGAATTTTTATAAGTTTATTGTAATTTCATATTTGAAGCTGTAGTTGGACTTTCGTGACTTTTCGGGAAATAGAAAACGGGTAGTTTTTATAGTTGTCACCTAAAATCATCCTAGAGAGTAGAATATGATTAGTTAGCCTCAAGTAAGAATTTAAGTACTTTTTACGGGTTTTTGGAAGTCTCGGAACCAAGGGTAAAATAGTCAATTTACCTTAAATAAACACTGTACTAACTTCTGCACATAGAATCGTACATCTTAGGAGTTTTAGACTTCTAAGTATCCAAGGAAAAGTGTTGACCCACGTGCCTCCTTTGACAGGCAACTGAGTTCCTGCAGCTACTGATTTAGTGTTGTTAAGAGAGACGAGATTTGATTCGGTAAGTCCACTGACTTACTTAGCTAGCTTCTTGCATGTGTGTGATGTGTATGAGTGGTGTGTGATAGTTAAGATAAATAACAAAACCGGAATAGGCCGACTGTAGTATATTGTATAATTGACCCAAGTGTATGATAACGGATCGTGACATCATCTGCCTAGCTCTTGCGAGAATCTAGGAGGTTCCCTACGACCAGCCCAGTCCGGTAGACGGTCACATGCATTAGTACCATTCCGCGTTGGTAAACGGGGACAGGGGCGAGGTTTGGGAATCCCTCGTGTCACAAAATAAGTATCATTAGTAATGACGTATCACTTAATTAAAGATAATAAAAAGGAATGAGTGTTACATGTTGATTGCGTATGTTGTGTGTTTGTGCTTTTACCGTTATACTTATGCATAGAATGTTAGCTAACGGTTTAAATACCGCTTGTAGATGCCTTGCAGGTTAGGGAGGCGATCGAGTGATCCGGCGGTAGTGGGCATCCGGGGTTCCGTGCATTATCGGACGGGAGTGTTATATTTTATTTATGACTATTGAGACTGATGTTGGTATTTCCGGTTTTGAGACTTGGCTGTATTGTTTTCAGAATTTGGATTCTTTTTATTTCGCTCATGTTATGAAACTCTTTGTTTTACCTTTTTATTTGTGCCATGTTGTAAGGTCCGATGAAGTTGTTGCCACGCTAACGGCCGGGACCCATTGTGAGGTCCCAGCTCGTAGCATTTCGAGTCCTCTAGGATTCGGGGTGTTACATTTTGCTCATATATTGATTCTTACTAGCTATGAAGCATTCCCTAAGGGTGATCTATGAGTAGAAGCACACAACCAAAGGTTTTGGATAGTTTTCATTGATCTTGACTAGATAATATTTCCTACTATCTTCTATCTAATATTTGAACCTCGCTTGGGGACAAGCAAGAGGCAAGTATGAGGTATTTTGACAACATGAATTATTGTCTATACTTCGGATATGGTTTTGACGTTTTCTCATCATTATTCTTCATGCATGATATATATTCTTGATGATTATGTCATTATTCGTCTACTTTACAAAAATCGAGGTCTACACCACGTGTGATTGTAATTGTAGGAAATAAGGCATATTTTGGATCAAAAAGGGGCATTAAAGTCTAAGGAGACCATGGAGCTACGTTATGGAGAATTGGGAAGGACAAGAAGGAAGTCAAGAACCCTAGGAAAGGGATGAGAGAAGGATTCAGTTAAAGATACGAAGAAAAGTACGCGATCCACTACTGATCTCGGACCGACACAATCATGCACCTCGACCGAGATGGCCAACTGGGCCTACCTTGAGGTCGACGACCCAAGAGAAATAAGATATTATTTGACCTAAAATTCTTCTATAAGAATGGAAGGTGAATTCCACAGAAAAATACGCTCGAACGCGGTTGAGATGTCAAGGACTCTTGACGGCTATTGGAAGGATTCAAGGAAGAGAAGCGATTTTTGTGAGATTTTCTTGGGAAGAAAATAGTGAGTTGTTATCATTCTTTTGGAACACGTTATTGGTACGTTTTGTGGTTTGTTTGCTTTTGATAATTGAGATACCTTTGTTGAGTGTTTTATTCCCTTTTCTTGGTATCTTGATTTTATATAATTTGATTGCTTTGAACATGATGATTGTTGGGTAAAACCCCTACGATTTTAGGGTAATTAGTTGAAGGTTGTGGTATAGACGATGAAAGAATGAACCTTTATTGCAAGTGGACCTTGAAAGTTGAGTTAACCCTAAACCGAAACTTGTCTCGGGCTGTTCTTGGAGTCATCTCGATCGAGATCGATAAGAACTGCACAAGATTGTCCACTACATTGCCTGATCTTGAGTTTAGGATATAGTTTGCCAAATCCTATCCTTATTGCACCTTTTCTGGTTTAGATTCAAGCCCAGGAAGAGACTTACCCGGTGATTCCTTTGCTTGTTTACCGATGATGAGTGTTTGGTAATGTTCGCTCCAAACGGTGTGTGCAAACTTTAAATTTATAACCCTAGACTTAAGCTTAAAACAAGGATGCAAACCCGCAGTGTACGGGTCAATCGTAGTAAAAGCAATAAAATTCTAGGGGTCGATCACAGGGACTCGGTGAAACAAAGTCAATACGGTGTGCTTATGTCAATACTAACCACAAGAGCGATTAACACAATCAAAGATGAACAAGAAGTCAATAAAGCAAACATGCAATTCTAGGGATTAAAGCATCTAGTTGTGGTTCCAACTCAGGATCTATAGATAAGCGGACAAAGCTGAGATTTTTGCGTGGGGAAGGTGTTTCTAAAGTGGAGTAGATCACCGGGTAAGTCTCACTACACACTAATCCTAAACCGTAACTCCTATTACCGGGTAAGTCTCAAGGAATCAAGATAAAGAACTATAACCTCAAACTAACACACCATCTAAGGGAATAGAATCAACCTTTACCGGGTAAGTCTTAGGCTAACTCACAAAGATGGGATGGAAGCACACTCAAACCCCAATAAAGGATAAACCTTTATTACCTACACTTATGATCGTTGGTACACAAACTAAGGAATTACCGGGTAAGTCTCATCCTAAGCTTGCTTTGAACCAGGAAAGGTGTAATAAGAATAGGATTTGGCAAACTCTAACACTTAACTCTCAGTTATGGATCAGATAAGTCACCTCGGTCAGCCAGTTTCCACCCCGGCCGAGATGTTCATCGACTGAACGAGATGCTTAGGGTTAAGGTTAAAGACTCGAACTTTCAGGATCCTACTAGAATCTAAGATTATTCTATCATTGTTTTTCCCACAACCTTCAGCTAATCACCCTAGAATCACACAAGGAAATTAGCCACTCATCATCATAATGAAAGTATTAAAATATATGGGAAGAAAGTGAATATTTGAACAAAGAAGAATTTAATGAAAAGACTTCAATAACTGAATCAAATATCAGAACAAAGCGTTCCTTGGATAGCAATCCAACAAGACAAGACAACAAGTGAGGGAATTGAAGACAATCTTACAAAACCCTCCAAAAAGCTATAAAAGCTATAGACTTCTATCTTCCTTCAACCTTCAAAAAGGTTCTTCAAATCTCCAAACTGGAGTATGCTGCTGCTGCTGGGTGTTTTTCGGTGTAAGCCGACTCTTCGATTTGTGGAAATCCAACCCTTTTTATAGGAAAATAACCCTCCAAAGATAAAATATCTTAGAAAGATCTTTTCCCATAAAAATAGGTAAAATATAAGATCTTCTTCCTTCCAGGAGTCAGGCCCAAAAATATAAGATCACTTTCCAAATTTAAAAGATCTCATCCATGAATAAAATATTCTCGCCGCGTCCTAGGTGTTCGCCTCGGTCGAGTCGGCGTCTCTGGATCACCTCGGTCGAGGTGAATCTCTGGTCAACCGAGGTGAGTCACAACTGAATGTGAAATCTCTCGAATCTGATCCAAAGTAAATCTTTAATCCATGGCTATGCTCCCTGGATGTAGCTCCAAATGACTCATGACTCCTTTTTGATGCAAAACGTACCAAATTACCTGCAATTACAACAAAACTAGGTGTAGACCTCGATCCTCGCAAAGGTAGATGAAATGGTAGTAAAATCACATAATGCACATACAAACATGCAGATTATGAAAGATAAAACGTCCAAACAAACCCCAAAATATAGACTATAATTCATGCTATCAAAATACCCCATACTTAGCCCTTGCTTGTCCCCAAGCAAGTTCCTCATATAAAAGATAAGATAGAATGGATTATAAGTCAAAAAAATCAATGAAAAAGTCTTTCAAAAACATTTTATGGTGTGCAACTACCATAGATCACTCTAAGAGAGTACTTCCCGGAATTTAAAAACTCAACATGATCAAAACATTTTATAAATATAGGAAAGTTGTTCATCTTTGCATAAAATCATAGAATGCATAATAAATCATAATTATCAAAATTAATCATGTATAATCCGATTTAAACCGCTAAGTCAATCAACAAGCTCAAGGTCTCAAGGGCTTCCCAAAAGAAAGGTCAAGAAACGTGTAGGGTAGGGATGTATGTAAGGTAATGTGGTGCTAGAATCCGGGAAAAGGATGAACTTCACTTTCACTTTGACTTGCAACATCTTCCACCAATAAGCTTTGCTTATTTCACACTTTTTCTTTTTACTTTACTTTTTGGGATGCATGGACAGAGGTGCACAATAACCGAAGCCTAGGAAATCTGCAATCATCAATTTCTCGAGATGCATCAAACCCTTGATGCACATACCATGACCCGTTAGGAATATCGCTCAATCCGACTTTGGCAAGACACAAACACCCGGCTATGTGAATGGTGCCGAGTTACTCATCTTCATGATTGACTTCCCCAAACCTATTATTGCTTTCTAACACTTTCACTTCTAGCCACTTCTCAACTTTACTTCACTTGCTTTCACCACTTCGCTTGCTTCCAAATTCCCGGATAGGTAACGGGAGGCAAAATGCATATGAGGGGCTAAGCATGATCAAGAAGAAGAAGAAGAAGAGAATGAATTGCCTTGGTCTTTCCAAGAAGAAAGTGAGAGAACTTAACCTGTGGTGTCAACCTTCAAATTCAACATAATTTGGATAAAAACAAAGTATTAAACATGCCAATAATTTCAAACAAAGCATTTAGCAACTTAAACATATTATAAAACCTTTCAAACACATAAAGAATTTAAAACCAGTAGGTAAACAGAATCTTCACTGAGATCATATCCAGATAAGTAACACACAAAAAAAATCGTTTTTCGAAAACTCTCAGTAACCTACCTCGGTCGAGATGTTCTTGGTTCAACCGAGGTGAAATGCCTCGTTTTGCCAGAATCTCCCCGGTCGAGGTCAAAAAAAATTTTTTTTAAAACCATTTTTTTTTCGGTTTCGACGTTTTTCTCAATCAAATAACCTGTAGGTATGCATGTAATATCAGATAATCATATAAAGGCAACTGAAGCATAAATATGAAAATATCCGATAAATAAGGTGTCATACATCAAAAGGTAGTCGAATAAATACATCACGTAGTCAGATAAGTACAAACACCCCATACTTGGGACACACTGTCCCAGTGGGTCAAATAAAAAGTCTAGAGACAAGAGTACTCACCGGATAAAAAGCTGAACTGCATAAAAATAGAATAAAGAAAATCCTGCAGCTCCTCAATAGTCTCGATCCGGTGGTGGTGGTGGTGGCACATACGGATACTGAGCCGGGTCGAACGGATAGCCCATAGTCTGCTGGAACTGTAGCTCCATCATCCTGCGCTGATAGTGCTGCTCCTCTAACATCTGATGAGTCCAGCGGTCAATGTGTCGGTCCTGGGCAGCAAATCTCTCATGCATGTCCACAGTAAGGGCAGCATAAGAGTCTATCATCTGATCTGTCAGGTCGTCGATCCGGCGATGAACCTCAGAATCTCTATGGCGGCGTGTCCGACGCCTAGCAGATCTAGCGGGAGGTGCAGCAGGTGCAGGCTCAGTATCCTCCTCGTCGTCCAAGTCTATAATCGGTGGCGCGCTCGTCCCTGCAGTATCTGTCCCTGTATCCATCGGGACACCACCCTCTCTCTCATCCAACGTCTCCTCGTCGTCGTCATCCTCCTCAGCAGGGGCAGCTGCTGCCTCTTTGTGATCCTCCATCAGTGGAGCGCATGCTGTCTGCCAATAATGCGGATCAAAGACTGAGAACTGAGCAGACCAGCGGATCCCCTGAGGCGCAGTCCGCTCCCAAGGCATGGCGACGTATGGAGTGGTCAAACCACGGGGAACCAGAATCCTCCGTGTGATCATCTCCTGTAATCCCAGCGGCTTCGAAGCCGCCGCCATCGTGCAAACACTGAGGTCCATCCCATGGTAGGTAGCGATATGGGTGACTAGACCTCCGCAGCAAATGTCTCCCTTCGCCTTGGCCTTGATCCTGTGCAGATCCTCTGCCAAGAGCAAGCCAAAGTCTGGGAAACCTCTTGTAACCATGCAGTAGAGGCTGAAAAGCTCGCCCTGTCTGATCTTCTGGGGCGTCTCAGTACGCGCCAGAAGTGTCTCGCTGAAAATCCTGTGGGCTAGTCTGAAGGCCGGATGAAAGATGACCTTCTCCCTAGAATCTCTAGGGCGCCATCTGTCTGCGTGCTCGGTAATATGGGCAATCTGCCCCCAGAACTCCCTAGCTACGGATCGGGAGGGGAAATCAGTGGCGGTGGGCTCAGAGAAACCAAAAATCTCTCTCCAAACCTCTAAGGGAACTATGAAGTTCCGGTTCATCAACCGGTACTTCACAGACTGGTCTGTGGGGAGGTAGGAGAAGGAGCTAACAAACTCTAAGGTCGGCTCCAAGTAAGCTGGGGCTCGGATCTCAGTAAACTGATCCAGCCCGACAGTAGCAATCATCCTCCTAAGGTCAGCATCTAACCCTAGGCAATCAAAAGCCGACACGTCCAGAAATCGTGGTGCGATAAATGGACGGCTAGCTATCCGCTCATAGTCTACCCGGCATCTCTCGTGGATAACCGGGCGGTAAGGACGGGAAGAAGAGGAAGAAGGGGAGGGTGAGGATTTGTCTCTAAGGGCTAGGCGACGATCTGAACTCATTTTCACTCAACTCTGTCAGACCACCTCGGTCACTGACAAGCCCCAAGAATCACCTCGGTCACTGACAAGCCCCAAGAATCACCTCGGTCGAGATGCAGTTCGACCGGACCGAGGCGTAGCAGTTACGATTCCAATTCTCAGAAATTCAGTTTTTTTCCCCCTATAATCACTACAATTGCTTCCTAAGGGGTACTTAAGTCTTTCCTCAGCAAAATCAGGGGCAACCAAAGCCCAAATCGAAACGAATGAACGAGTTAGGGTTTCGACTTATTTTACCTCGTTTCAGTCGATTCGTTCGATTTTCTTGCAGATCTGTTGTTGCAATCGGTTCCTCTAACCTTCAATCTCAGTTTCGAAGCAGAAATCGGCGAAAACGAGCAAGATCTGAGAGGGAGCGAAGTGGAAGTCGCCGCGGTCGAGGTGGGTAAAGTAAAAAGTGAAAAATAAATTTTTTTTCCTTTTTATACTGTTCCTGGATCTGCTGTCACCTCGGTCGAGATGGTCTCGACTGGACCGAGGTGGTATGGACCGAGGTGGTTCTGCAGAAACCCTAGTCGCCTCGGTTGCTCAAGAATCAACTCGGTTGAGGTGCTCTGACAGTAACCGAGGTGCTTCTATCTTCTCAGAATCTCGAACTTCCGTCCTTCCAATTATGTTCCTTCCTTAGATATTCCCTGTTGTCTGTCCAGAACGCCAAAAACAAAGCAAAGCAAAACAAAAACAAAAACTATCTAAGCTAGACTAGAAAACGGGAAAAGAAAGCAATACCTTGGGTTGCCTCCCAAGAAGCGCTTGATTTAAGGTCGCTAGTTGGACCATGCTGCGTCTCAAATGTGATGGAAGGTGCCCTCACCCCATACTTTGCCTCCATCATGCGGTGAAGTAAGTAAATCCATCAACCGCTCCAACAAGTGTAAATGCTCATCGGGGAATGAATCGTCTATGGGTGGATCGTCCGTCTCGCGGGAAGATTCCGGTAACCGGCTGAGGTGATCCGCAACTGAGTTCTCGGATCCCTTCTTATCGCGGATCTCTAGGTCAAACTCTTGGAGCAGGAGAATCCATCGAATAAGGCGCGGCTTGGCATCTTTCTTAGCCAACAAGTAACGAATGGCTGCGTGGTCGGTGTAGACAATGACTTTTGCTCCTACTAGATAGGAACGAAACTTCTCGAAAGCATATACAACCGCCAATAACTCCTTCTCGGTGGTAGCGTAGTTGCGTTGTGCTTCATCTAGCGTTTTGCTAGCATAATAAATGGCGGTGGTCCGTCCATCTTTCTTCTGTCCAAGCACCGCTCCTACGGCTACATCACTAGCGTCACACATGACCTCAAAGGGCAAGGTCCAATCAGGAGGTTGGATAATAGGAGCGGAGATCAACGCTTCCTTAATCCTGTAAAAAACATCAAGACACTCCTGCGAAAACTCAAAAACAACATCTTTATTCAAGAGGTTAGTTAGAGGTTTAGAAATCTTAGAGAAGTCCTTGATGAATCTCCTGTAGAAACCTGCATGCCCGAGAAAACTCCTCACATCTTTAACAGAACAAGGAGGAGGGAGTTTCTCAATAGTTTCGATCTTAGCTCGATTGACCTTAATACCTCGTTTAGAAACGAGGTGTCCTAGCACAATGCCTTCATTAACCATAAAATGACACTTCTCCCAATTTAAAACAAGGTTAGTGTCTTCACATCTTTTAAGCACTAAAGAAAGGTTATATAGGCAATCATCAGAAGAGGAACCATATACAGAAAAGTCATCCATGAATACCTCCATGATCTCCTCTATGTACTCGGAAAAGATAGCCATCATGCATCGCTGGAAGGTAGCGGGTGCATTGCACAATCCAAATGGCATCCTCCGATAGGCAAACGTCCCCCAAGGACAAGTGAAAGTGGTCTTCTCCTGATCATCCGGATGGATAGGAATCTGGAAGAACCCACTATAGCCGTCCAAGTAGCAAAAGTGTGAATGCTGGGCCAACCGTTCGAGCATTTGATCGATGAAGGGAAGCAAAAAATGATCCTTCCAAGTTGCCGTGTTCAGCTTCCTATAATCGATGCAAACTCTCCAGCCCGTAACGGTCCTCGTTGGGATCAACTCGTTGTTCTTATTCGTCACAACGGTCATCCCTCCTTTCTTCGGAACGACATGCACCAGGCTAACCCACTTGCTGTCCGAGATAGGATAAATAATACCTGCATCCAACAACTTAAGAACTTCCTTCTTCACAACCTCTTTCATGATCGGATTTAACCGTCTTTGAGGTTCCCGTGAAGTCTTATGATTATCTTCCATTAGAATTCTATGCATGCAGAAAGAAGGTTTAATGCCAATAAGATCATCCGTGGTGTAACCTATAGCTTTTCGATGCTTTCTCAGGACATGCATTAACTTAGATAATTCAGAATCGGAGAGGGAAGCACTAGCAATAACGGGATAAGTAGAATCCGGCCCAAGAAAGATATACCTCAAGTGACTAGGGAGTTGTTTAAGCTCCACAACTGGGGGTGCTTTCTGAGAGGGATCTCTGCTTCCTCCTTCCAGTGAAGTGGTGTCAGAAACTGGACTCGATGCAGTCTCAGTTAGAATCGTCTCGCCATCGACCTCGGTCGAGGCGCAGAGGCGTTGACCGATGTGTTCTTCAATCACCTCGCTCAGTCCAGAGAGTGCCTCGGTCGAGGTACTACTACTGGATCCGGGACTGGAGATCTTCGTCTCCTTGACTAGCTTCTCAGTTATAGCTCCTGGATCCTCTTCCAGTGCCTTCAAGCTCCGTATATCTGCATCACAAGAAGCATCTATACCTTCCTCCATTAAACTGAAGCTAATAACTCTTTCGAGTGGATCATTAACAAGGATAGAGCTCACCAATTCTCTTGATTCTTCTTCATCGTAGATGTTGAAGATATCATCAGTTAGCTGCTCCCCTTTCATGGCTGCAAGTAGTGCGAACTCCACCTCATCGCCACCAACGTTGAATTTCAACTTGGCGTTCTTGCAATCCACGTTGCAACCCGAAGTTGCTAGAAATGGTCTCCCGAGAATAATAGGTACAGGATAATCTGCGGGAATGTCAAGTACGACAAAATCTATAGGCAGATAGAAGTTACCTAACTTGACCGGAACGTCCTCCAAGATGCCCACTGGATGGGTAATGGAGCGATCCGTCATATAAAGTCGAATCTTGACCGGCTTGGGCTCTCCAAGACCGATCTTCGTGCATAGCTCCAGCGGGATGATGCTCACGCTGGCTCCTAGATCACAAAGGGCTTCACAAGTGACATCCCCAACTTGAATGGGAATACAAAATGAGCCGGGATCTCTCAACTTAGGTGGCATCTTTTCCTTCATGATTTTGATAAGCTCCGAAGATTTAGATGTCATCCTAACTTCACCAACATCCTCCAGCTTCCTCTTCCTTGATAAGATTTCTTTTAAGAACTTCCCATAGGCGGGCATACCTAAAATAGCATCAAGGAAAGGAATATTAATATGTAGCTTATTCATCAAGTCAAGAAACTTACCAAAGTGCTTGTCTAGATGTGCTCTGGCTCTGGACTGAGGGAATGGAAGTGGTGGTTTGTATGCAGGAGGTGGAACATAAGTTTCTGTCGTCCCTCCTGCTTTCTGTTGCTCCGCCTCGGTTGGCATCTCGGTCGAGGTGTTCTTCGACTGGATCTGGACCGAGGTGGTCTGCGTCGAGCGAGGTACTGGATATGCAGTTTTGAGTCCACTCCTCGTCGTTATGGCCATGCATTGGCCCTTAGGGTTAGTTTCCGTCTTTGCTGGAAGCTTCCCTGGATCTCTTGACGCTTCATTCGCCTTATTAGCAAGTTGTTGTTCGAAGGACTTTTGGGCCCTCGAAAATGAAGTCATAGAATTCTCTATAGCGCTAAGCTTGATCAAGATTGCCTCCAGAACTGCGTCTTTCTTTTCTGGCTGAGACGAACTTGATCCTTGCCCTTGGCTTTTCAATGGAGTAGAAGAAGAAGAAGGGGAAGAGAGGAAAGGGTTAGAGGAATCATTAGAGTTGGAGTTTGAATGATTGTTACCGTAGTTTTGGTTATTCGCCCTCCAGTTGTTGCTACTGGATCCTCTATTGTTGTTGTTGTAGTTGTTGTTTCGGGGACCGTTGTTGTTGTTACGGTACCCGTTATTGTTGTTGTTCCTTTGCCCTTGCTCTTCCTTCTTAGTTTGAGCCATCAAGAGCTCCTTCAATTGCTTCACGTCATTCTTCAAAGACGTGAGTTGATTGTTGTTGGATTGAGTCTCTTGAAAGTTGACTCTTTTAACTCCACCTTCAGCTCCTTGGTGGGTATATTTCTCCATGTGCAAGGCTTGCTTCTCAATGAAGTCCCAAGCCTCATCAATCGCCATGTCCATGAAGGTACCGGCGGAGAGTAGTTGGAGATTGAACTGGGTGCTTCCGTCTAGCCCTTTGAAGTAGATCTCCAACAACTCGATCTTTGGAATCCCATGATGTGGGCAATCCAAGAGGATATCCTTGAACCGCTCCCAAGATTTGAACAAGCTCTCCTTGTCCTTCATAATGAAAGCGTTGATCTTCCCTCTCATTTCAGCGGTCTTTGAGGGGGGAAAGAATTTGGTCAAGAATTCCGTAGTCATCTCCTCCCATGTGCTAATTTTTCCTGGAGGAAGAGATTGATACCAAGTAAGAGCTCTATCTTTTAAAGAAAAGTAAAAAGGTCTTAGCTTGTAGTTGTTATTCTCAATTCTGGGAGGTCGCAAGGTTTCCATCAAGATCTCGTAGTTTTGAAGATGTTGATGCGGCGACTCTTTCTCTAGCCCTTCGAATTGGCATTGGCGAATCATGGCTAGAACTTGCGGTCGAAGTTCGTAGTCATGATATGCTGGATCTCCTAGGTTCACTCCTGGACGCCTCAGCTGTTGATTAGGGTCTATCCTTTGACCTAGGGTTTGTGGGATTCCTGCAAGAAGAACATCTCGGACTGGCATCCGAGGTGGAAGTACATCGGCCGGGGCGTCAGGTACTGGAATCTGCCTCGGTCGCAGGGACTTGCCTGACCCTGAGGGAACTTGATGGAAGGATGCCTCATGGCGAGGCACCACAGTTCTTTAATGGAACAGAAGGAGTATAAGGCGCCGCAACTGCGTCAATATAACCGCTTATGCGGAGTCGAGTGGAGAAGATTATAGTACACTCATAGTACACCTTCTTTAGTACATCCATGTACGAATAAGAGGTACCACGAAGTAGTAAATCAGGTTAAAGTGTTACTGACCTGGAGATGAGCTCATCCACTACCCGTGTTGTTGTGGAAGTGAGAGGACTTTTCTGTGGACTTGTGATGGGATTGAGACCCAGTAAAAGTTTTGGTGTTATCCAGATTATTAGTAACAGATTTACGAAGTCGACACGTTCCATCTCTACAGAGAGACGTGGCTAGTGAATGAAGTAACAAAGGAGTACACTAGACAGATGGTGGGACTCCATAAGTGTACCGAGGACGATCGGCTATGATTGTAGTAGACGGTTTACTTTGAGGTTTTGATAGAAGATTCAGACTGCTTGGGGAGCGCGTCCACATATCATGATTGAGTTTTACCTCAAACAGACGGTCAGTCTGAGAGAACCCTCCAGACCGTAGAGGACATGTTGTGAGCTTGTGGGATGGATTGGGAACAGGTACAATCTATTTATGTCCCACTCGTTGAGTTCTTATACCACCACCGTTGGTATGCATCTATAGGGATGGCCCCTATGAGGTGTTGTGTAGACATAGGTGTCATACACCTTTATGCTGGGAGGAGCCTAGCAGTACCAGTGGGATAGCGCCAGAACAGATTCATGATAATATGGCTCGAGTAACGCTGACCAGAGAGAGGATGTTGTCTCCACAGAGTCGCCAGAAGTTGTATGCATATAGGAGGCGTCGACCTCTAGAGTTCAGGGTAGGAGCTCATGTCTGGTTGAGAGTAACTCTTACGCGAGGCGTCATACATTATGGCATAAAGGGGAAGTTGAGTCTCCGATATGTCAGTCCTTTCGAGATACTGGATAGAGTTGGGAGAGCAGTGCACAGATTGGCTTTGCCACCGAAGTTAGAGGGTGTTACCCTATGTTTCATGTATCTCAGCTGAGGGAGTACATACCAGACCTGAGGCACATTGTGAGTTATGATGATCTAGTAGTTGAGCCGAACTACACTTTTGCAAAACAACCTTTTGTAGTTCTAGAAAGAGAGGTGTGAGACGCCTGCATTCGAAAGATATTCCTATGATGAGGATACAGTGGTCGAGACGAGGACCGGATGAGGCTACCTGGGAGAAGGAGGATAGTATCCAGAGGAACTATCCAGAGTTCTATGCGGAGTTAGAGGCACCCGTAGGATCCACGAGTAGATCTTAGTGCCTTTTTGGTGAGTGCTTGTATGCTATGTGCTTATGTGATATGATATGTTTTCGTGCTAGCTTTGATATGTGCATCTGATCAGTTAGATCTTGTTTGCTAGCACGATATAGGTATAGTTGGAGATGGTTCTTTCCTCCATGCTATTGTAATATGTTTAGGATTAGTTGGAGATGGTTCTTTCCTCCATGCTTTTATTGATGGACATAGTGTGAGTGGAGACAGTTTTCCTCCACATAGTTGTGTTACGAGTACGATTGGTTGGAAACAGCTTTCCTCCATGCCTTGTGACGTGGTTAGTAGTTGGCTAGAGATGATTTTTCCTATATGCCTTTGGATAGCGTTATGATCTTGTTGCTGGAGTTGGTGATTCCTCCATGCTGTGTTTTGAGGTTATAGAGTGTTATAGGTTAATAAGTTTGAACGGAGATGTGATACCTCCGATAGAGAGAGTGTCTATACCTCGGCGTATGGGTCCAAGGGGATTTGGGAATTGTTCAAGTTTCGGGACGAAACTTTTTCTTAAGGGGTGTGTGATGTAATAGCTAGGATTTCCGAATTCTAATTAATATTGATTAACTTAATCAGTGATAGTAATTGACATATAACTCGCAAAGATTGCATAAGTGTTGAGTACAAGTCCCACCGTTATGTTCCTGGCGTAATTTTGGGTTTATGGTGAAATTTTTACTTTTTTCCCCGGGTAATTATTTTTACCCTCCGGTATTATTTGGAGCATTTGGGAGTCCCAATTAATAAAAATGCAGTTGAGAGAAATGATCAGGACATCGGACATGTCCTAGATATGAAATAACATGGAAAAGCAAAACGGACAAAAGAGTCGTTATTTCGTTTCTTAACGGCTAAGAAAGACGGCTTAGGAATACATGTTTTCCGAGGCAATTGTGGAATAATTATCCCTACAATGTTCAAGATCTATTATTCCAATTTCGAGAAGTTTGGATAAGGGGGTTCAACCCGCCTTTGGATCGGTTAAAGGATAATTATCGACTTCGCTAAAGGATAATTATCGTCTTCACTATAAATGGTGGAAAATCGTTTATTAATTCATTTCCTTTCACGTTTCCTCGTAAAAGCTCTAATTTCTCTCAAACTTCAAACTCAGATCTACTCTCCGTTTCTAATCCGATTTCAATTTCGTTTGAGTTTCTGGATTCCTCTCTTCATTCTCTTCATATCGGTACCGAGTTTCTGCATTTCCGAGCAGATGAAGACCTGGTCGAACATATGTGTCATGAGGACGGTTCCGTCGCTTAGATTCCGGTGAATTTGATGTTGTACATGTGTAGCCTGCGTCGTTGTGATTCCGAATCTTCTTTCAGATCGTCAATCGGGTTAGTAACAAATAAGTTATGAATTTATTCGTTTTCCGTACTGTGATTTGGCCTAAATTGACCTTAGGCTTTTCAAAATGGATAATTAATTCCATTATGATCATTATACTATTCTGGTGTTATGGGTTGTTTGCTTGGTGAAATCTGATGACAGGTGGGTTTAGAAATGGCCTGCGGGCAAAATGTTATTCTGACAAAATTTAATTAATTAATTAAAGGTTAATTAATTAAATTAGGATTAAATTTGAGATTGAGGAATACTGATTAGATGCATGGTAGGTGTTAGAATGACTTGAGGATCATCATGATGTTTTGGATATCGGTTATGGCTTTAAGGTTTAGTTTGTGTACGAGTATGATGAGATGTTATGTTAAGGATATGCTTTAGGCATTTATGAATGTGTTAAGGATGTGAGGTTTAGATTTGAGATATAGGTTTGTTGTGGTTAGTGAGACGAGTCTCCTAACCTTTGCAGTATGTGATTGTGTGTGCCTTGGTATTGCAGGCGTTGATTACTTCCCCAAGGGGAAGCTGTGACGTGGTACAGGTTACGAGTATATCAGGTAAGTCCATAGGACTTACTTAGCATGCAGTTTTGGATTGTATGATTGTGATGGTGGTGTGTGTTCATATGATTGTGCATTTATAACCTAAACCGGACTAGGATGACCATTTATTACATTTATTTAGCCCAAGTGTATTATAGCGGGCGGTAACCACTGGTCTTCGCCTGCTGGTTAGGAAGAGGTGCCTGGAAGCCAATAACACAGGGGGGGACGAGTGACGATCACCCCCAATGCAAACCCCTGTGTTAACGGGGAAAGGGACGAGGTTCTTTAGGTTCCTTGTGTTACAAAAGAAGTTGAATTAGTAATGGAATAACGTAATGAAAGATAATAAATGAATGTGTGTGGCATTGCATGTATGAGATGTTGATGTGTGGTTGTGCTATTACCTTCATGCTTTTCATTGTTGTTGCTAACGGTTTCATACCGTGTTGTAGATGATCTGCAGGTTAGAAAGACTGCAGGGTGAGACAGATGGTGTGGCCAGCCGAGGGCTTCTGTACATTAGGATGCGTGGGATATGAGATCTTTTGTATCAGATGTTGCGGTTTGATGTTTTGTACTCGGCTCTGAGTTTGTAAACTCTTTTGATGTATCCTATACAACTTTTATGTATTTGGTTTTAATTTACCTGTGCCTTGTTCTAAGATCTATTGAACTTGTTGTCAGGCTAGGGTCAGGATCCATTGTGAGATCCTAGCCCAATGTGACACTCCAAGTCCTGTGGATTTGAGGTGTTAAAAAAAATCGCCCCAAAAATCGGACGATTTTCTTCAGAGGGGGACGATTTATCGGTGATTCCTCAGGTTTCTACGAACTTGACTGCAGTTGTTCTTAACTCTAATAGTGCACTTCCCTCACCTTCAGAGGCTTCTCCCATGACATTGGATGGTCATGAATCATCAATCAAAGCACCTCCTTCATTGGAATTGAAACCACTCCCTACACACTTAAGGTACGCATTCCTTGGGCCTAACTCTACATATCCTGTTGTAGTTAGTGTAAATCTGAATGATGATGAACTTGAGAAGCTTATGAATGTTCTAAGACAACATATGAGAGCACTAGGCTCTACCATTGATGACTTGATAGGCATTAAACCTTCTCTATGTATGCATAAAATCTTAATGGAAGAGGATTACAAACCTTCACGTCAACCTCAAAGACGGTTAAATCCGATCATGAAAGAGGTCGTGAAGAGAGAAATCCTTAAACTACTTGATGCAGGTATCATCTTCCCTATCTCCGATAGCAAGTGGGTGAGTCCCGTGCAGTTGGTACCAAAGAAAGGAGGCATTACCGTTGTTGCCAATAAGAACAACGAGCTTATTCCCACAAGGACAGTTACGGGATGGAGAATGTGCATCGACTACCGTAAACTGAATGTGGCCATCAGGAAGGATCATTTTCCCCTTCTTTTTATTGATCAAATGTTGGAAAGGTTAGCCCAACATTCTTACTTTTGTTATCTAGATGGTTGTAGCGGTTTCTTTTAGATTCCCATTCACCCGGATGATCAAGATAAGACGACCTTCATGTGCCCTTGGGGTATGTTTGCCTATAGAAGGATGCCATTCGGCTTATGCAACGCTCCAGCCACCTTTCAAAGGTGTATGATGGCAATCTTTTCGGAGTATGTAGAGAATATCATGGAAGTATTCATGGACGACTTTTCAGTATATGGTTCTTCCTTTGATAACTGTCTCTCTAATCTTTCACTAGTCCTTAAGAGATATGAAGACACTAACTTAGTTTTAAAGTGGGAGAAGTGTCATTTTATGGTCACCGAAGGAATTGTGTTAGGTCATTTAATATCGAATAGAGGAATAGAGGTTGATAGAACCAAGATAGAAACTATAGAGAAACTACCTCCTCCATCCTTTGTGAAAGGAGTTAGAAGCTTTTTAGGACATGCAGACTTCTATAGGAGATTCATAAAAGATTTTTCGAAGATTTCAAAACCCTTAACTAATCTTTTAATGAAGGATGTAACTTTCGAGTTTTAGAAAGAATGTTTAGATGCTTTTTGCAGGATCAAAGAGGCTTTGATTTCAGCACCCATTATCCAACCACCCAATTGGACTCTTCCTTTTGAGATCATGTGCGACGCAAACGACGTCTCTATAGGAGCCGTACTGGGACAGAAGAAAGATGGTCGTACACACACCATCTACTATGCTACCAAGACGCTAGACGAAGCTCAATTAAATTATGCTACTACGGAAAAACAACTTCTAGCCGTAGTTTATGCTTTTGAAAAATTTTGTTCCTATCTTGTAGGTGCGAAGGTGATAGTCTACACGGATCATTCAGCAATCCGTTACTTGTTCACAAAGAAGGATGCGAAGCCAAGGCTTCTAAGATGGATCTTGCTCTTACAAGAGTTCGATCTAGAGATCCGTGACAAGAAGGGCTCGGAAAATTCAGTTGTTGACCAACTTAGTCGTCTTTCACACCTCACCAATGAGGCGGATGAGCTCCCTATAGACGACTCATTCCCTGGCGAACAGCTCCACGAGAATGAAGAATGTCTTCAACATATCTCGAAAGGTAATGATCAATGGTTTGCTGACATTGTAAATTACCTTGTTTGTCAAGAGATTCCCCCCGGACTTTCGTATGCTCAAAGAAAGAAGTTCTTTAAGGACGTCCGGCATTTCTATTGGAACGAACCTCTTCTCTTCAAGAGAGGTCCCGAAGGCATATATAGGAGATGCATTCCAGAGGATGAGGTGGAAAGTGTCATCCGCCATTGCCATTCTCTACCTTGCGGAGGACATGCTAGTTCCCACAAGACATGTGCTAAGGTACTTTGTTCCGGTTTCTTTTGGCCTACCTTATTCAAAGATGTGCAGAAATATGTTGTTGCTTGTGATGCTTGTGAAAGGACAGGTAATATTTCAAGGAGGAATGAGATGCCCCTCAACAACATACAAGAAGTGGAGATTTTTTACGTATGGGGAGTAGACTTTATGGGACCATTTCCATCCTCTTGTGGAAACCAATACATACTTCTAGCCGTAGACTATGTCTCAAGATCGGTAGAAGCAATCGCTTCTCCTACTAATGATGCAATGGTAGTGGTGAAGTTCTTTAATAGAACGATATTCCCAAGGTTTGGGACTCCCTGAACCATCATTAATGATGGAGGAACGCACTTCACAGCCCGTCGATTTGAGACTTTATTGGCTAAGTATGGGGTGATCCATAAGATAGCTATGCCATACCATCCGCAAACTAGCGGACAAGTTGAGATATCCAATAGAGAGATTAAGGGAATTTTAGAGAAAACTGTCTCTAAAACACGAAAGGATTGGTCAATGAAGCTCGACGATGCGTTATGGGCGTACAGGACTACCTTTAAGACACCTATAGCTACGAATCCATATAACCTTGTTTATGGAAAATCTTGTCATCTTCATGTAGAGCTAGAGCATAAAGCATATTGGGTTGTCAAGTGGCTCAACTTTGACATGAAAGAAGCCGGAGAGAAGCGGCTATTGGACATCAACGAGCTAGAAGAGATCCGGCTGAATGCGTATGAGAACACAAAGATCTACAAGGAAAGAACGAAGCGTTGGCATGATAAGCACATCATTCCAAAAGATTAGAATGAAGGAGATCAAGTTCTTCTATTCAACTCAAGGCTTCAACTCCTCCCAGGTAAACTTAAATCCCGCTGGACAGGACCTTATGTAATTAAACGTGTTTTTCCCCATGGTGCAGTTGAAGTATGGGGTGAAAAAAGCGGAAGTTTCAAAGTAAATGGCCAACGGTTGAAGAAGTACACACCGGAAGTTCCGGTTGAGGAGATAGCTCCTATCCTCCTCCATTGAACATCAAAACAAACACCGTCCAGCTAAAGACGATAAATCAAGCGGTTCTTGGGAGGCAACCCATGGTAGTATAGCTCTTTTCTTTTCTTTTCACTTAGAATAGCTTAGTTTAGTTGTTTTCCTTTCTTTTGTTTTGCTTTTGTTTGTTCCTTGATGCACTCTTGGTTTGTTTGTGTCAAAAACCGCAGGAACTAGGTCCAAATTTGGGAAATCAATGAAGAAAAGGGACACCAAATAGTTCAAATTTCAATCTTCAAAGAAAAGAAGGAAAGAAATCGAGCTACACAAAATAAATCGAACGATTCAAGAACAGAGCAAGACGATTTTTGGCAATAGGGAGAAAAATCACCCAAAAAATCGACCCCGTTAAGAAAATCGTCCGATTTTATCCTCAAGCTGAGAAAGTGAAGAAAAATCGGGCCGACAAATAAATCGACCCTATAAATCGTCCGATTTTCTTTGCGAAACCTCCGTCCTATATAAAGCCTTATCCACTCGATTGTTTGTTTGCTGAGATTGATTGAGGGGTTTTCTTAAAAATACCCCTATGAGACTGTGTGTGGTGTTAGTTTGGTCAGAACTTTACAGATTTGTGAGTTGTGTTGAAATCGACAGAAAAATCGACCCAACCCAGATAAATCGTCCGATTTTTTAGTGCAGAGTGGAGACTTTGAAAAGAATCTTTAGGAATGCGGGGAAGAAGAAGGGATCTTCTTCCAAAGCCCCTCTCCCACTACCACCACCCTCCTAATCTAAACCAAAACTCCCTCATCCCCTCTCCAAACACAAGAAGACATATGAACGTCTCTTAGATCGTCCCTTCATCCCTCCTCGATACATTGTGCTAGATGACTTAGACTCATTGTTTGTTCGAGAGGATGTGGACATGATGCTCGATAGAGTGGGGTGTTATCATGAAATATTGTGATACTTTAGGCACGTTTTCTAAGTGTATTTGATTCTTATTGATAGTCGTTGATTGAGCATTGTTGCATTTGTGAGCTAGTTTACCTATATTGTCGATATAGATGTCTACACAAGCTTTATGTTGATTATAGGTGATTGAGAGCCATTTCCGAACGGAATTTAGCAAAGATGAGTCGATTGAGTATGTCCATGGATTGAGGACATTCTTAGGAGCAAAATGAGTGTCAACTTCAGGAATGCACGAGGCTAGGGAAGAATCACGTTCTTACCCTAAACCACGCTCTAAAATACGGCCGTACTACAAACCACGTTCAGTTCCACGGCCGTGGAACCCTGCAGGAGAAGCGTGATTCATTCCAGAAGCTTTTACGGTCGTGGAATCCATGGTTCAAACCGTGTTGATTTCCACGCTCTAAATTACGGTCGTGGAACCTTCCACGACCGTGATCTTGGCGATCTTTTTCGCCACATTTCAAGCCACGATCTTTTGAAGATTGGGCCAGGCCGATATTTTATCTTGCCCTATAAAAAGACGGACGAAGAGAGATTCCGTCACCTCGCTTTAGACCTTGGCTTACACCTTCGCTTTGAAGCGCTTGGCGACCTTGCTTTACACTTTTCGCCTACGCCGCGACTTGGAAATTTTTGGCGATTCTTGCAAAAGACGTATTCCACATTACGCTTGGAGTTGCCCTAATCTCGCACTTTTGGTGGAGATTGCTGTTGAGATGTCCGGATTGACGGAAGATCGAAGTTTTTGGAAGATTGTTGCAAGAAGATTTCTCTTCTTGTTTAGGTTTGATTTAGAAGACGGATTGACATCCCGTTCTTCCTTCTTTCCTAAGATTGTGTTTGTTTGCTTTATTCTGAATCTATTGACAATATTCGTTCTTGATTGTGACTTTGATATTGGTTTGAAGTTTATTGGAAGTTTTCGGAAGTTTTCATCTTTCAATCTTTTAATCTTTGAATTTGATATCATAATGATGATTGTTGGCTAAAAACTCTTAACAGTTCTAAGGTGAAGGGTTGATATTTGTGGCTTAGATGATGATAGATCGATCGTAACCAGATTAGACCATGAGAGTTAGAAAGAATTGTCGACGAACCCTAAATCACGGTTTGTTCTTGAGTTCCACGACCGTGGAATCTCAAGATCCACCCGTAATTTCCCTTAAGTTTACGAACCTGCTTTTACTTTAATTCAAAGTTAAAGATTTGCTTTAACTTAGTTTAGACTTGCCTTTTCTAGGTGGTAGTGAAGCCTCAACAACCTCTACCTCGATCGTGAGTGTCACAACCTTAATCGATTTAGTTAGTCTTGATCCTTGGATTACAAGTTTGGGTATTTGATATTAATTCTCGCCTTTAGAACCTTTCTATATTGAAGCCTCAACAACCTGTATAGAGAGTGTCTTGTAGGTGAGTCATATAAGGTTTTTGGAACTTCACCGTACGATTACCTTACATTAGCATACCTTTGCATATCTCAACCCTGTCTTTATATCATTAAGTATATCTTGAATCGATTGCCACAGCTGGATACTTGGATCTTTAGGATTGTTGTTTTCCCAATAATTTGCAAAGCTCTTATATTCACTTGCTTGATAACCTACGATCGAATTTATTCTCCCCAAATCCCTGTGTTCGATACTCTGGAATACTTGCTAATCTACGCCGATCCGTACACTGCGGGTTCGCTTGCTTGATTCTAGTTTTATAAATTTAAAGCTTATTTGCACGCACGTTTAGGGGCGAACAAGTTTTTTTGGCGCCGTTGCCGGGGATTTGGTTTAAACCGAATTTGGTAGCCGGTTGTCAAGCTTGGGAGCTTGCTCTCGTTATTTGATATCTTTTTGAGTGCATGCGCAGGTCTAGGAACACCGAAGACCTCTTACCTCTTGATCAAGAGCTTGAGAGGACTTTAAGGCAAAAGCGCAAGGAAAAGAAGATGGCTGAAGAACACGAACGTGATCTTCAAGCGGAGTTGGCGGAAAAGGAAGCTCAACTCCAATGGAATGAGAACATCCGCCGGGATGAAATGGATCGTCATCAATATCAAGTTAACAATCTACAGGATATGATTTTCCAAATGAGGATAGAACTAAGCGACCTTAAGAATAAGGGAAGCAAGAAATCCTCAAGAAGGGCATCAAGATCTAGAAGAAGAGGTCACTCATCCGCTGATGATAGTGATTCTTCCATGCCACCGCTAGAGGAGATTGATCCCACGATCAATGTGAATCCTTTCCATCCACGGGAAGCTGCTAATCGCCGCATTCCGCCTAGGAATGCGAAGATCGAACGTGTAGATGATGAGCCAAGAACTCTTGGCCAAAGGATGGATCCAACACAACAACCGCGCCGTTTGGGCGTGAATTTTGATGCTGAGGATGTGCAAGGGTTTAGCTTCAACCCTCAAGTTATTACTCTTGTTCGCCAAAACCAATTTGGCGGGACAAGCGCTGAATCTCCACACCAACACTTGCAAAACTTTGAGTGTATGATGGAGACAATGAGACCGAAGAGTGCTACTACCAACAACTATAAGCTCAAGCCTTTCTTCTTCTCCTTGAAGGGGAAAGCGTTGTCTTGGTACCAAGCTCTTCCTAGGGGGAAACTAGACACGTGGGAAGACCTTTCCGCGGAGTTCCGCACCAAATTCTTTCCGCCATCCAAAACGGCGGAACTTAGAGGTAAGATCAATGCATTTTCCATGAGATCTAACGAAAGTTTGTTTCAATCATGGGAAAGGTTTCAGGACTTGTTATTGGATTGCCCTCATCATGGCATATCCAAACTTGCAGTGCTGGAGATTTACTACAAGGGGCTGGATGCGGGGACGCAATTCAACCTCCAATCCCTCTCATGTGGAACATTCATGGACATGAGAGAAGATGACGCTTGGGACTTCATTGAGAAGCAAGCAAGGGTCATAGAGAAGTATTTCCACCGGAAAGTGGAGGGAAATCGTGTGGAGCAAGGAGCGAAGCTCACACATGAAGCTCAAAATCAGATTTTCTCCCTCAACAATGAGATCAAAGAGTTGAAGGAGGCTATCAAGACCAACTTCCCAAAGCAACAAGGGAAGGATGTTGGCTATTTGGGCAACAACAATGGCGGCGATAACACAAACCGCAACAACAACAACAATAACCGGAACAACAACCGGAATAACAATTGGAATGGAAATAACAACAACCGGAACAACAATTGGAACAACAATAGGGGTTCAAACAACAACAATTGGCGCTCCAATCAACAAAATTCCGGTAACTCTTATCCTTACAATTCTAATTCACTAACTCCACCTTCCTCTTCTTCTACTCCTTTGAAAAGCCAGGGGCAATCATCTAATGGAGGAAACAATTCGGGGAAGGAGAAGCCCGATCCCATGTTGGAAATGATTTTGGGAAAGCTACAAGGGTTGGAGAATCGCATCATTAAGGTTGATGATCAAATCTCTAAGGTTGATAAAGCTCAAAAGGTTTTAGAAAACCAAATGTTCAGCCATGCGGAGGAAGTTCCTAAGAATCAAGAGAAACTTCCAGGAAAGACGGAGACAACCCTAAGGGAAGGGTGATGGCAATCACAACTAGGAGCGGAGTGACTACCACCGATCCGCAGCCTAAGTTTGTTGAAGTCCCCGTAGAGAAAAACAAAGAGAAGGAGAAGGAAGATCTATACGTTCCTCCTCCGGCTTACAAACCTCCCCTACCATTCCCTCAATCTAGAGCGAGAGCGCGCCTAGATAAACAGTTTGGTAAGTTCATAGAACTCATGAGCAAGCTGCATATTAATATACCATTTATTGATGCTATTGTAGGTATGCCGGCTTATGGCAAGTTCTTAAAGAAGCTCCTCTCTAACAAGAGGAAGCTAGAAGACTTCGGAGAGGTTAAGATGAGTTCGGATTCTTCGGATCTCATCAAAACTATGAAGGAGAAAATGCCCCCAAAGCTAAAGGATCCGGGGTCATTTTGCATTCCCATAGGAGTGAGAGATGTCACATACAATGCGTTATGTGACTTAGGAGCAAGTGTGAGCATCATACCACTTGCATTATGTAGGAAGATCGGTTTAGACGACCCTAAACCGGTGAAGATGACGTTGTACATGGCGGATCGATCCATCACTCGCCCTGTCGGTATTGTAGAAGACGTCCCGGTCAAGCTAGGTAAATTCTTTGTTCCCATTGATTTTGTCGTGCTTGATATTCCTGCAGATAGTCCGGTCCCGATCATACTCGGAAGACCGTTTCTTGCAACTTCCGGCTGCATAGTCGATTGCAAGAATGGTAGACTCGCTTTTGATATAGGAGAAGAAAAAGTAGAGTTCGTTCTTTCCACTCTAGTAAAGGAGCCAATCTTTGATGAGGATATATCCGGTATCCAAGATGAAGAAGGGTTGTCTAGGGAGGAGGTAAGTGCGATTCTCTTTAACGATCCTTTACAAAAAGTTATCACTATGAGTCTAACAAATGTAGGGGAAGAAGAAGAGTGCAATGAGGTAATTGAAGCCTTAGAAGCACATGAAGAGATTGGTGAAGTGGAGTTTGAAAAACTCCACGATGAGGCAGAAAACGTGAGAATCCACGGTCACACACTGTATTCCACGGCCGTGGATTTCACAACCAAAACCGTGTCCCACTCCAGGGGGTTATACGGTCGTGGAGAAGACATGACAACCGTATTTCCTTTCCACGCCCTAAACCACGGCCGTGGAGGACATGAGGAACCCGTAATTTTGGGCGTGGAAAGGAGTGATCGAGACACTTCTTCAACTTCTTCTGATTCTTCTCCCACACACTCACACCCTTAGAAACTTCTAAGGAGACATCGGATGCTACTCAAGGATCATTGGAAGCTCCGAAAGCGATGGAACTAAAACCACTTCCTACTCATCTAAGGTACGCTTTTCTAGGACCTAATTCTACCTTTCCGGTTATTGTTAGTTCCGATCTAAGCATAGATGAACATAATCAGCTCATGATTGTCCTTAGGAAACATAGGAAAGCTTTAGGCTATACTATTGAGGACTTAGTAGGAATTAAACCCTCCCTATGCATGCATAAGATACTAATGGAGGAAGATTTTAGAACTTCAAGACAACCTCAAAGGCGGTTGAATCCGACCATGAAGGAGGTTGTCAAGAAGGAAATTCTTAAGCTTCTTGATGCAGGTATCATCTATCCTATCTCCGATAGTAAGTGGGTGAGTCCGGTTCAAGTAGTTCCGAAGAAGGGAGGAATGACGGTCATCACCAACAAGAACAACGAACTCATTCCTACCCAAACCGTAACGGGATAGCGGATGTGCATTGACTACCGCAAGCTCAACAACGCAACGAGGAAGGATCACTTCCCATTGCCGTTCATCGATCAAATGCTTGAAAGGTTAGCGCAACATTCGCATTTCTGCTATCTTGACGGTTATAGTGGCTTCTTTCAGATCCCGATACACCCGGACGATCAAGAGAAGACCACATTCACATGCCCATGGGGTACGTTTACTTATAGGAGAATGCCGTTCGGGCTTTGCAACGCCCCAGCCACCTTTCAACGGTGCATGATGGCCATTTTCTCCGAATACGTAGAGGAAATCATGGAGGTCTTCATGGACGACTTCTCCGTATACGGTTCTTCTTTTAACGATTGCCTTTCTAACCTTTCTCTTGTTTTGCAAAGGTGTGAAGACACTAATCTAGTTCTTAATTGGGAGAAGTGTCAATTTATGGTTAAGGAAGGAATTGTATTAGGTCACTTAGTCTCTAGTAGAGGGATAGAAGTGGATAAAGCTAAGATAGAGACTATAGAGAAGCTTCCTCCCCCAACTTCGGTGAAAGGGATAAGAAGTTTCCTAGGACATGCTGGATTTTATAGACGTTTCATTAAAGACTTTTCTAAGATATCAAAACCTCTCACTAATCTATTGATGAAGGATGCGGTTTTTGAGTTTTCGCAGGAATGTTTGGATGCGTTTAACACCATTCGGCAAGCTCTAATTTCAGCACCTATTATCCAACCTCCGGATTGGACTCTTCCCTTTGAGATTATGTGCGATGCTAGTGACGTAGCTATTGGAGCTGTTCTTGGACAACGAAAGGAAGGGCGAACCCATGCCATATACTATGCTAGCAAGACGCTAGATGAAGCGCAGCTCAACTACGCCACTACCAAAAAAGAGTTTTTAGCCATTGTCTATGCTATTGACAAGTTTCGCTCTTATCTTGTAGGTGCAAAGGTGATTGTCTACACGGATCATTCTGCGATCCGATACCTCCTTGCGAAGAAAGACGCGAAGCCAAGGCTAATTAGATGGATTATTCTCCTACAAGAATTCGATCTAGAGATCCGCGACAAGAAAGGTTCAGAAAATTCTGTTGCGGATCATTTGAGTCGCCTAACACATCTAGAGGACGACCATTTACCCATTGATGACTCCTTCCCGGACGAACACCTACACATTATAGAGGAGTGCATCGACGTGATCTCCAAAGGTAACGAACCATGGTTTGCTGATTTTGTTAACTATTTGGTTTGTCAGGAGATACCACCCGGATTATCCTACGCACAAAGGAAGAAGTTCTTTAAGGATGTCCGGGAATACTTTTGGAACGAGCCTATCCTCTTTAAGAGAGGTCCGGATGGCATCATTCGGCGATGTGTGCCGGAAGATGAGATGTAAAGTGTCATCCGCCATTGTCATTCACTACCTTGTGGAGGACACGCTAGTTCGAACAAGACTAGCGCAAAGGTATTGCAATCTGGATTCTTTTGGCCTACTTTGTTTAGAGATGTGCAATCCTTTGTTTCTTGTTGCGATGCTTGTCAAAGAACAGGCAATATCTCTAGGAGGAATGAGATGCCCCTCAACAACATCCAAGAGGTGGAGATTTTCGACGTTTGGGGAGTTGATTTTATGGGACCGTTCCCATCCTCTTGTGGAAACCAATACATACTATTGGCGGTAGATTACGTTTCTAGATGGGTGGAAGCAATTGCCTCTCCTACCAATGATGCCATGGTGGTGGTTAAGTTCTTTAAAAAGACCATCTTCCCGCGATTTGGGACGCCAAGGACGATCATTAGTGATGGAGGTTCTCACTTCATTGCCCGGCGCTTTGAAGCTCTTCTAGCTAAGTATGGGGTTACTCACAAGATTGCTACCCCCTATCATCCACAAACAAGTGGACAAGTTGAGATCTCAAATAGGGAGATCAAAGGAATTCTAGAGAAGACGGTTTCAAGGACTAGGAAAGATTGGTCCTTGAAGCTTGACGATGCATTGTGGGCGTACCGGACTGCATACAAGACTCCCATAGGAACCACACCATACAACCTTGTGTATGGGAAGTCTTGTCACTTGCCGGTAGAGTTGGAGCACAAAGCGTTTTGGGCAATCAAGTGGCTGAATTTCAGCATGAAGGAAGCGGGAGAGAAGCGTCTCCTAGACCTTAATGAGCTGGACGAACTCCGCTTGAATGCTTATGAAAACGCTAAGATCTATAAGGAGAGAGCAAAGCGTTGGCATGATAAGCATATCATTCCAAAGGACTTCAAAAAAGGAGATTAAGTTCTCCTCTTCAATTCAAGGCTTCATCTCTTTCCAGGTAAGCTTAAATCTCGTTGGACCGGACCCTTTCTAATTAAGCATATTTTTCCCCATGGTGCAGTTGAAGTATGGGGTGAAACGAGTGGAAGCTTTAAGGTGAACGGCCAACGACTCAATAAGTATACGCCGGAACTCCAAGTCGAAGAGTTCGCGCCTACCGCACTCGAATAAGTGCGAGACTGGTCTAGCTACGGACCTTAAACAAAGCGCTTCTTGGGAGGCAACCCAAGGTATTGCATTTTTGTTTTTGTTTTCGATTCATAGATTAGCGTAGGATAAACGTTTTCCGCTTTGTTTTTGCCTTCGATTCCTTCCGGTATGTTCGTGTTTTTGGATGTAGGAACGATGGAAAAGGAAAAGGGAAGGATAATGTTGAAGAAAAGTGACGAAATTTGGACTTTGGAACTTTACAGAGAGTTCCACGGTCGTGACAGCTACAGTGCCCGTAATTTCCAAAAGCTTTTGAAAAAATCACAAAAACCACGGTTCCGTACAATTCCACGGCCGTGGAACACCCCGAAAGACCGTGATTTTCAAAATTTTACCTGTAACTATATAAACCACGTTCTTCACAAAAATTACCCACAAAACCCCTCTTCCACGACCTAAACGCCGAATCCACGCCCCCTCCTCAAATTTTTCGTTCGTTAATCATTTTTAACGATTCTTCTTTCCAAACTGAAGCAAATTCGACCACCAACAAGATCCAAGCGACGAATCGAGCGGAAATTCACCAAGGAACGCACAATTCGGATTTTTAAATCCGAAAAATAGGTTTTTCCACTCTTCTTGATCTTTGTCGATTTGGTTCGTTTTTGTTAGAGATTTTAGGAAGAACTGATTGAAATTGGAGGAAATTAGATTAGGGCTGCCTGTTTGTTGAGATTGAGTGCTGAATTCTGAGATTTGCGAATTTCTGAGACAAATCACGGTTCCTGGGAGAACCACGGCCGTGGAATCACTAGAACAGCCCGTAATTTTTGACAGAATGGACTTTGTGAGGAGAGTCTCGGGGAGGATTAAGGAGAAAAAGAATAACCAGAACAAGAAGAGGAAGGATAATCCCTCTTCTTCCTCATCCTCTAGAGCACCACCACCCTCTTCCCCTTCACCTCCATCATCACCTTCATCACCCTCACCTCCTAGCCCTAGAGTACCCACTATACATGAGGATCACCTCGATGCACTCGAGAGGATCCATGAGAGGGCTGTGATTGGTCCTAGGTACCTATTGTTGGAGGATCTAGCTCCTCTCAACATTATAGATGACCTTACTTGGCTCTTAGATAGAGCCGGACTAGTTGTCTTCTCGGCTATCCGAGAAGACGCTTATGAGGAGATTACACGGGAGGTTGTGACGTCTTTTGAGCACAGCCATGTAGACAGGACCGTCTCTTTTTGTCTTATGGAAAGAGACTATCATTTTACCATCCGTGAGTTCGGGACCTTCTTTGGGTTCCAGGAGACCTTTAACGGTCGCTTTCCTAGTGGCGTTTACGCCAAGGACTTTTGGGAGGAGGTAGCGATGATTTACGCCAGCGAGGACCGCTGGCAACCTGCTGATACCAAGGCTAGGTTGATGTACCACCTAGCCTTGAAGATTGCTCACCGTGTTCTTTCG
This sequence comes from Fagopyrum homotropicum, assembly GCA_033239125.1. Classification (NCBI taxonomy): domain Eukaryota; kingdom Viridiplantae; phylum Streptophyta; class Magnoliopsida; order Caryophyllales; family Polygonaceae; genus Fagopyrum; species Fagopyrum homotropicum. The sequence goes on from BSWB01000002.1 coordinate 107,546,444, forward strand.
GAGTGTCTCTTTCCTAGAACGGAGACGCCCCAAAAGATCAAGACGGATGAGCTCTTTTTGCTTTACTCCATGTTGTATGGGCGCCGAGCTGACTGTGCCACCCTCTTGGCTGCTACTATGAGCAAGCTCAAGAACAAGAGGAAGGGCAACATTGGATATGGTGGGATAGTTACCCACCTTGCTAGGAGTTTGGGAGTTGATTTTTCTGCCTGTACCCGTATACCGGCCGTTCCCTTAGGACTTCATGCCTTCATGACTAGAGGGCTCATCTTCCCCACTCATAGAGGTCCGCCTTATGCGGTCATGCCTTGGGAGAGCAGGACCGGTAGGGGCATTGAGTGGCTGCAGGAGTACTCCATTATGGCTGGACACCATAATTGAAAGGAGACGTTCGCTGCTATGCATGCGAACAGGATTGCAGCTCCTCCGTATGTTCCACCACCGCCCGTTGTTGAGGAGGAGGAGGAGATGGGAGATCAGTTTGAGGATGGAGGAGGAGCCGAGCAGGAGTTTGGCACGTTTCCTGATCAGCCGGATGCGGCCCCCAATGTACCTAGACGTTCTCCACGTCCAGCTAGAGCTTCAGACTCGTCTTCTCGCCGCGCTAGCGTGAGTGAGAGACCTACATGGATGACCACACCTCCTGCATGGTACGGAGCTCCACCTCCATGGTCCACAGAGCAGACATCAGCACCAGCACCATCCGACGCTCCAGCATGGTACAATCAGGCTCCGGGATGGTATGAGCAGATGCCGGATTGGGCTACTGGTCTTTCGGAGAGAGTAGGAGCATTGGAGATCCGAGCCGATGCTAGAGATGGACGCTTAGACGACCTCGACCACATGATGAGAGATGTACTAAAAGTTTGTAATAACTCTTACTCACTATGTTTGCTTCTATTCGAGACTATCATTGCATGTTCATTATATTGTTGCACGTTTCATTATTGCATTGCATGAAAAAGAACTTGAAAAAACCATAAAAATTGAAAAATTTTTGAAAATTTTGTGCTTCTAAGGAATTGAGATGATTTCTATGATAATCACTACTTGTGAATTGAGTTTGATGATAATTGCATGCTTAAAAGAATAGTGAATTGAAAAGGAATTGAGTGAGTTGATTATACCTCTTTTGCAAGTTTCATAATGTGATGAATGTTACTTAAATCATGTTGAGAAATTGAAGTCGAAATCACACTATAAGTTCTTATACTTCTTGTTGAGATGATTAAGGCAATTCGATTTTTCTTTCTTCTTTCTTTGATCATTTTAGCTCCTCATTGAAATATTGACCTCCTTTACCTATCCGGGAATTTGGAGAAGTGAATGAAAAAGGCATGTTTGATGTGGGAGGGCCATGAGAGCAATTATTTGCAATCAAAAGAATAGAAAGAAATTCTAGGTTTGGGGAAGTCAATCATGATGATGAGTAACTCGGCACCATTCACATAGCCGGGTGTTTGTGTCTTGCCAAAGTCGGATTGAGCGATATTCCTAGCGGATTATGGTATGTGCGCTAAGGGTTTGAGGCATCTCGTAATTAAAATTGAGAAACGCCAATCTCCTAGGCTTCGGTTTTTGTGCACCTCTGTCCATAACTCCAAAAGTAAAGTCGAAAAATGAAAAGAAGAGAGCGAAGCTCTAAGTTGAAGGTGTTGCGGAAACCGCAAAAGAAGAAGAAGAGTAGTTGTCCACTTTCCCGGATTCATGCACCACATTCCTTAAAGTTTCCTTCCCTTTCCACATTCTAGACCTTTTTCTTTGAAAGTCCTTAAGATCAAAAGAATGTTATATAACTTGGTGATCTAAATTGAAGTTTCTTATGATTGATTTTGATAATGTTTAAGGGTTATGATGTTTGTATGGAAGTTTGATTAATTCATGAGTTTTCTTTACTCTTTACTCTTTGATTAAGTGTATGAAAGTCTTATAAACGATTGAAGCAAGATTTGAGAATGATCTATTCTTTAGAAGGCACATTTCTCCAAATGAAGTATTGCTTTGAGAAGGTACACATATTTCATCCTAACTCTTGTTTTAAAAGCTTTTGAAAGACCTTGCTTAGGGACAAGCAAGTTGCAAGTATGGGGTTATTTGTTAGCATGAAATATTGTGATACTTTAGGCACGTTTTCTAAGTGTATTTGATTCTTATTGATAGTCGTTGATTGAGCATTGTTGCATTTGTGAGCTAGTTTACCTATATTGTCGATATAGATGTCTACACAAGCTTTATGTTGATTATAGGTGATTGAGAGCCATTTCCGAACGGAATTTAGCAAAGATGAGTCGATTGAGTATGTCTATGGATTGAGGACATTCTTAGGAGCAAAATGAGTGTCAACTTCAGGAATGCACGAGGCTAGGGAAGAATCACGTTCTTGCCCTAAACCACGCTCTAAAATACGGCCGTACTACAAACCACGTTCAGTTCCACGGCCGTGGAACCCTGCAGGAGAAGCGTGATTCATTCCAGAAGCTTTTACGGTCGTGGAATCCATGGTTCAAACCGTGTTGATTTCCACGCTCTAAATTACGGTCGTGGAACCTTCCACGACCGTGATCTTGGCGATCTTTTTCGCCACATTTCAAGCCACGATCTTTTGAAGATTGGGCCGGGCCGATATTTTATCTTGCCCTATAAAAAGATGGACGAAGAGAGATTCCGTCACCTCGCTTTAGACCTTGGCTTACACCTTCGCTTTGAAGCGCTTGGCGACCTTGCTTTACACTTTTCGCCTACGCCGCGACTTGGAAATTTTTGGCGATTCTTGCAAAAGACGTATTCCACATTACGTTTGGAGTTGCCCTAATCTCGCACTTTTGGTGGAGATTGCTGTTGAGATGTCCGGATTGACGGAAGATCGAAGTTTTTGGAAGATTGTTGCAAGAAGATTTCTCTTCTTGTTTAGGTTTGATTTAGAAGACGGATTGACATCCCGTTCTTCCTTCTTTCCTAAGATTGTGTTTGTTTGCTTTATTCTGAATCTATTGACAATATTCGTTCTTGATTGTGACTTTGAGATTGGTTTGAAGTTTATTGGAAGTTTTCGAAAGTTTTCATCTTTCAATCTTTTAATCTTTGAATTTGATATCATAATGATGATTGTTGGCTAAAAACCCTTAACAATTCTAAGGTGAAGGGTTGATAGTTGTGGCTTAGATGATAATAGATCGATCGTAACCAGATTAGACCCTGAAAGTTAGAAAGAATTGTCGACGAACCCTAAATCACGGTTTGTTCTTGAGTTCCACGACCGTGGAATCTCAAGATCCACCCGTAATTTCCCTTAAGTTTACGAACCTGCTTTTACTTTAATTCAAAGTTAAAGATTTGCTTTAACTTAGTTTAGGCTTGCCTTTTCTAGGTGGTAGTGAAGCCTCAACAACCTCTACCTCGATCGTGAGTGTCACAACCTTAATCGATTTAGTTAGTCTTGATCCTTGGATTACAAGTTTGGGTATTTGATATTAATTCTCGCCTTTAGAACCTTTCTATATTGAAGCCTCAACAACCTGTATAGAGAGTGTCTTGTAGGTGAGTCATATAAGGTTTTTGGAACTTCACCGTACGATTACCTTACATTAGCATACCTTTGCATATCTCAACTCTGTCTTTATATCATTAAGTATATCTTGAATCGATTGCCACAGCTGGATACTTGGATCTTTAGGATTGTTGTTTTCCCAATAATTTGCAAAGCTCTTATATTCACTTGCTTGATAACCTACGATCGAATTTATTCTCCCCAAATCCCTGTGTTCGATACTCTGGAATACTTGCTAATCTACGCCGATCCGTACACTACGGGTTCGCTTGCTTGATTCTAGTTTTATAAATTTAAAGCTTATTTGCACGCATGTTTAGGGGCGAACATGGGGTTGAGCCAGTTGTTCGCCACTTAGCGTGCGTGCAATCAAGCTTTAACTTTATAAAACTGAAATTAAGCAAGTGAACCCGTAGTGTACGGATCGACGTAGTTAAGCAAGAATTCCATAGTATCGAACACAGGGATTTGGGGGGTTAAATCCAGTTATAAATCGTCAAGCAAGTGAATGTATGAAGCTTTGCAAATATTGGGAAAACAGCAACCCTAAAGATCCAAGTATCTAATTGTGGCAATCGATTCAAGATATACTAAAGAACTAAGGACAGAGTTAAGAGTTGCAAAGGTATGCTAAGGTAAAGCAATGTACGGTGAAGTTCCAGAACTTTATATGACTTATCTAAAGACACTCTTTATAAAGGTTGTTGAGGCTTCAGTATAGAAAGGATCTAAAGACAAGAATTAATATCAAATACCCAAACTTACAACCCAAGGATCAAGACTAACTAAACCGATTAAGGTTGTGACACTCGAAATCGAAGTAGAGGTTGTTGAGGCTTCACTACTACCTAGAAAGGACAAATCAAGACTAGATTAAAGCAAATCTTTAACCTTGGATCAAAGTAAAATCGAACTAGAGGTTGTTGAGGTTGTTGAGGCTTCACTACTATCATCATCTAAGCCACAACTATCAACCTTTTACCTTAGAATTGCTAAAGGGTTTTAGCCAACAACAGTCATTATGATATCAAATTCAAGATTAAGAAGAATGAAAGATGTAAACCTTCAAAAACCTTCAATAAACTTCAAATCAATCTCAAATCCACGAACAAAGGTAATGATGTATATCAGATTTGGAATAACACAAACCAATCACAATCGTTGATAAAAACGAAGAGCGGGATGTCAATCCGTCTTCTAATCAAACCTAAGGACAAAGCGCAACTTCCAAATCTTCAAGCCTTTGCAAATCTCCATTGCAAAATGGCAATCTCCGCACGTCCAACTGGAACCCTAGGCACGTGCAAATAAGCGTAAGCGAAGGTGCCGAAATCTCCCTCCTTCAGTCCTTTTATAGGGAAAGAAAGAATAAGTGTCCGGCCCGTGAGCGTAGACAATGTGTCTATATTTTATTCGTCAAAAGATTGCCTAAATCACGGTTTTATGGAATTCCACGCCCGGGGTTTAGAGCGTGGAATTGGACTACGGTTCTTCACAACTTCCATGACCGTACTTTATACCGTGTAACTCTCTGGAATGCTCCACGCTCATGTTGCCAAGTTCCACGGCCGTGGTTTAGAGCGTGGACTTCATTACGGCCGTATTTTAGAGCGTGGAAGCATAGGTTGCTCGTAATTCCCTTTGTTTCGTGTCATTCCTCATCCTAGCATCTTCATTGGCTTCTTTGTGGTATCCTCAATCCTTGGATATGCTCAATCCATCTCCATCCTCTCATAATCCGTTCGGTTTTAGCTCTTATTCGCCTACAATCAACACAAAGCTTATGTAGACCTCTATATCGACAATATAGACAAACTAGCTCACAATTGCTTCAATGCTTTATCAATGAACACTATAATGGATAAAATACATCTAGAAAACGTGCCTAAAATATCACAATATTTCATGCTAACAAAATACGCCATACTTGCCACTTGCTTGTCCCCAAGCAAGGTCTTTTAAAAGCTTTAAAACTCAAGTTAGGATGAAATATGGATGCACTTCTTAAAGCAAAACATATTTTAAGTAAATGTGCTTCTAGTCGATAGATCATTCTCAAATCTTGCTTCATTCGTTCAAAAGACTCTCATATACATAATCAAAGAACAAAGAGGAAAGAAAACTCATGAATTGATCAAACTTCCATGTAAGCATCATAACCTTTAAACATTATCAAAATCAATCATAAGAAAGTTCAATTTAGATCACCAAGTCATATAACATTCTCTTGATCTTAAGGACTTTCAAGTAAGATCTAGAATGCGGAAAGGGAGAGGAGATTGTAAGGAATGTGGTGCATGAACCCGGGAAAGTGGATAACTAACTCTTTTCTTTTTCTCTTGCGATTTTGCAACATATTCAACTTAGAGCTTTGCTCTCTTCTTTTGTACATAATTTTTCGACTTTACTTTTGGAGTTATGGATAGAGGTGCACAAAAACCGAAGCCTAGGAGATTGGCGGTTCTCAATTTTGCGAGATGCCTCAAACCCTTGATGCACATGCCATAATCCGTTAGGAATATCGCTCAATCCGACTTTGGCAAGACACAAACACCCGGCTATGTGAATGGTGCCGAGTTACTCATCGTCATGATTGACTTCCACAAACCTATAAGTTCTTTCTATTATTTGAATGCAAAAATATTGCTTTCATGGCCCTCCCACATCAAACATGCCAAATATCAACTCCTCCAAATTCCCGGATAGGTAAAGGAGGCCATTATTTCATTGACGGGCTAAATGATCGAAGAAAGAAGAAAGAAAATCGAATTGGCTTAATCATTTCAACAAGAAGTATATGAACTTATCATGTGATTTCAACCTTGATTTCTCAATATGATTTAGGTAACATTCTTCACATTATGAAACTTGCAAAAGAGGAATAATGAACTCATTCAATTTCTTTTCAATTCACTATTTGTTTAAGCATGCGATTGTCATCAAAACTCAATTCACAAGTAGTGATTATCATAGAAATCATCTCAATCTTTAGAAGCACAAAATTTTCAAAATTTTTCGATTTTTATGGGTTTTTCAAAAGCTTTTCATGCAATGCGATAATGAAAAGTATAACAATGAAATGAAATATGCAAGGTGTTCTCAATCAAAGCAAGCAAAGTGAGTAGAGTTATAACAAACGAATAGTCACACCCCACCTCATACTTGAGATAAACATTGTCCCTAATGTTCAAAAAGAAATAAAGAAAAGAAAGAAAGAAAATGAACTCACAAGACGGTGGTGGAGTGGCTAAAGTGGTAGATCATCATCATCCTCACTGGGGTGCCGGTGGTGGTGGAAACGGGAAGAAGTCGGGATCATAGTTCCGCCCAAACTGTTGGCGGTAAATGTCTCTCATCATCCGGTCATGCGCATCGGCTCGTGCATCCCTAGCATCCGCGCAGATCTCCAAGGCTCCGACCCTACTGGAAAGATCGGTGGCCCAATGCGGCAGCTGCTCGTACCATCCCGGCGGCTGGCTATACCACGTTGGTGCATCTGACGATGCTGGTGCGGGTGGTGGCTGGGCATGCCAAGCTGGTGGAGCTCCCATCCAATCCGGCTGAGTGTTGTACCACTGAGGAGGGGTCGCCTCCATGTCGGCCTCTCACTCACGCTGGCGCGGCGAGAGGAAGAACCAGAAGCTCTAGCGGGGCGGGGAGAGTGTCTATGGAAGTCGGGAACTGCATCCGGCTGATCCGGGAAGGTACCATAATCGTGCTCCTCACCTCCTCCCTCAAACTCATCCTATCCTCTCATCTCCTCCTCCTCTACAACGGGTGGCTCAGGGGGAACGTAAGGGGTGCTACTAGTCTATTCGCATGCATAACAGCGAATGTCTCCTTCCAATTATGGCGTCCAGCCATAATAGAATACTCGGGAAGCCATGTAACCCCTCTACCTCCTCTACCCTCCCAAGGCATGGCAGCAGTAGGTGGACCTCTATGTCTAGGAAAGATAATGCCTCGAGTCATGAGGCTCTAGAGTCCTAGAGGTCTAGCAGCTATCCTGGTGCATGCGGAGAAGTCGATACCAAGCTGCCTAGCAAGGTGGGTGACCATCCCACCGTATCCAATATTGCCGGCCCTCTTATTCTTTAGCTTACTCATAGTAGAAGCTAAGAGGGTGGCACAGTCAGCCGGCCTGCCATGCAGCATACAATAAAGCAAAAACAGCTCGTCAGTCTTGATTTTCTAAGGAGTCTCCGTCCTAGGGAAGAGACACTCAGAAAGCACTCGGTGGGCAATCTTCAAGGCTAAGTGATAAATCAACTTAGCCTTGGTATCAGCAGGTTGCCAGCGGTCCTCGCTGGCGTATACCATAGCAATGTCCTCCCAAAAATCTTTGGCGTACACGCCACTAGGGAATCGACCATTGAAGGTCTCTTGGAACCCAAAGAAGGCTCCAAACTCCCGAATCGAGAACTCATAGTTTCTCTCCATCTGCCGGAAAGAAACCGTCCTATCAACATGACTGTGCTCGAATGAGATCACAAACTCTCTAGTGATCTCCTCATATGTATCTTCCCGAATAGCGGAGAAGATGATCAACCCTACTCTATCCAACAACCAAGTGAGATCCCCTACCACATTTAGTGGCTCTAATTCCTCAAGCAGTAAATATCTTGGTCCTATGACCACTCTCTTCTCGATCCTTTCTAAGGCATCGAGATAGTCCTCATGAATCTTAGGGACTCTAGGGGATGGTGGTGAGGGTGGTGATGGTAGCTCAGTAGGGGGTGCCTGGGAGGAGGAGGAAGCATTACCTTTCCTCTTCTTGTTCCTAGCTGACATTCTCCTAACCAAATCCATCTCAGTTCGAAAATTACAACCTGTTCTAACAATTCCACGGCCGTGGTTCTTCCAGAGACCGTGGTTCGGCTCAGAATTTCTTAAAACTCAACAGATTCACACCAAACTCAATAGAAGGCAGCCCTAGACTAATTCCAATCTAATTCCAATCAGTTCTCCTAAAAATTCTTGCAAAAACTGAGGCAAATCGACAAAGTGAGAGAAGAGATAAAAACCTAGATTTTCGGGTTTTGAAATCCGAATTCTGTCTTTTCCGGTGATTTGCCGCTCGAATCGTTGCTTGGATCTTGTAGGTGATTGGATTTGCTTCACTTTTGGTCAAAGAATCATTCGAAACGATTAACGAACGGGAATTTGAGAGAGGGGGACGATTTCGGCGTTCTTTGGCGTGGAATTGGGGGTTTTGGTGTGTTTTGTGAAGAAACGTGGTTTTTAAAGTGCCCGTAAATTTTTTCGAAAATTACGGTCACTCGGGGGTTTCCACGGCCGTGGAAATGTACGGAACCGTGGTTTTGGTGATTTTTCTCAGGCTTTTACAAATTACAGTCACTGTAGCTGTCACGGCCGTGGTTTTGGCCGTGGAACTCTCTGTAAAGTGTCAAAGTCCAAGTTTCGTCAATTTTTCTTCAAACCTTTCCTTCTCCCTTTCTCTTCCACTGATCCTACATCCAAAAACACGAACATACCGTAAGGTATCGAAGGCAAAACAAAACAAAAACGTCTAAACTATTCTAATCTATGAATCAAAAACAAAAACGTAAGTGCAATACCTTGGGTTGCCTCCCAAGAAGCGCTTGTTTAAGGTCCGTAGCTAGACCATATTCGCACTTATTCGAGTGCAGTGGGCGCGAACTCTTCAGCTTGGAGTTCCGGTGTATACTTCTTGAGTCGTTGACCGTTCACCTTAAAGCTTCCGCCCTTTTCACCCCATACTTCAACTGCAGCATGGGGAAAAACACGTTTGATTAGATAAGGTCCAGTCCAACGAGATTTAAGCTTACCTGGAAAGAGACGAAGCCTTGAATTGAAGAGGAGAACTTGATCTCCTTCTTTGAGGTCCTTTGGGATGATATGCTTATCATGCCAACGCTTCGCTCTTTCTTTATAGATCTTGGCGTTTTCGTAGGCATTCAAGCGAAGTTCTTCAAGCTCGTTAAGGTCCAAGAGACGCTTTTCTCCCGCCTCCTTCATGCTGAAGTTCAACCACTTTATTGCCCAATACGCCTTATGCTCCAATTCTACCGGCAAGTGACAAGACTTCCCATACACAAGGTTGTATGGTGTTGTTCCGCTGGGAGTCTTATATGCAGTCCGGTACGCCCACAATGCGTGATCTAGTTTCAAAGACCAATCCTTCCTTGTCCTTGAAACCGTCTTCTCTAGGATCCCTTTAAACTCCCGGTTTGAGATCTCCACTTGTCCACTAGTTTGTGGATGATAAGGGGTGGCGATCTTGTGAGTCACCCCATACTTAGCTAAAAGAGCTTCGAAACGTCGGGCAATGAAGTGAGAACCTCCATCACTAATGATAGTCCGTGGTGTCCCAAATCGTGGGAAGATGGTCTTATTAAAGAACTTAACCACAACCATGGCATCATTGGTGGGAGAGGCAATTGCTTCAACCCATCTCGAAACATAATCCACTGCTAAAAGTATGTATTGGTTTCCACAAGATGATGGGAAAGGTCCCATGAAGTCTACTCCCCAAACGTTGAAGATCTCCACCTCTTGGATGTTGTTAAGAGGCATCTCGTTCCTCCTAGATATGTTCCCTGTTCTTTGACAAGCATCGCAGCAGGAAACAAAGGTTTGCACATCTTTAAATAAAGTAGGCCAAAAGAATCCAGATTGCAATACCTTATCGCTAGTCTTGTTCGAACTAGCGTGTCCTCCACAAGGTAGTGAATGACAATGACGGATGACACTTTGCATCTCATCTTCCGGTACACATCGCCGAATGATGCCATCCGGACCTCTCTTAAAGAGGAGAGGTTCGTTCCAAAAGTATTCCCGAACATCCTTAAAGAACTTCTTTTTTTGTGCGTAGGATAATCCGGGTGGTAATTCCTGGCAAACCAAATAGTTAACAAAATCAGCAAACCATGGTTCGTTACCTTTGGTGATCACGTCGATGCACTCCTCTATGATATGTAAATGCTCGTCCAGAAAGGAGTCATCTATAGGTAGATGGTCGTCCTTTAGATGTGGTAGACGACTCAAATGATCCACAACAGAATTTTCCGAACCCTTCTTGTCACGGATCTCTAGATTGAATTCTTGTAGGAGAAGAATCCATCTAATCATCCTTGGTTTCACATCTTTCTTCGCAAGCAAATACCGGATCGCAGCATGATCCGTGTACACAATCACCTTAGCACCTACAAGATAAGAGCGAAACTTTTCAAATGCATATACAATTGCTAAAAATTCATTTTCGGTAGTGGCGTAGTTGAGCTGCGCTTCATCTAGCGTCTTGCTAACGTAGTAAATGGCATGGGTTCGTCCTTCCTTTCTTTTCCCAAGCACAGCCCCTATGGCTACGTCACTTGCGTCACACATAACCTCAAAGGGAAGATTCCAATCCGGAGGTTGGATAATCGGGGCTGAGATTAGAGCTCCCCGAATCATATTAAACGCATCTAAGCATTCCTGCGAGAAATCAAAAACTGCATCCTTCATTAATAAATTAGTGAGCGGTTTTGATATCTTGGAAAAATCCTTTATCAAACGCCTATAGAATCCAACATGTCCTAGAAAACTTTTTATCCCTTTCACCGAAGTTGGGGGAGGAAGCTTTTCTATTATTTCTATCTTAGCTTTATCCACCTCAATCCCTCTACTAGAGACTAAGTGTCCTAATACAATGCCTTCTTTCACCATAAATTGACACTTCTCCCAATTAAGAACTAGGTTAGTGTCTTCACACCTTTGTAGTACAAGAGCAAGGTTAGAAAGACAATTTTCAAAAGAAGAGCCATAAACGAAGAAATCATCCATAAAGACCTCCATGATCTCCTCTATGTACTCCGAAAAGATAGCCATCATGCATCTTTGAAAGGTGGCTGGGGCATTGCAAAGCCCAAACGGCATCCTCCTATACGCAAACGTTCCCCACGGATACGTGAATGTGGTCTTCTCTTGATTGTCCGGATGTATCGGGATCTGAAAGAAACCACTATAACCGTCAAGATAGCAAAAGTGTGAGTGTTGTGCTAACCTCTCAAGCATTTGATCGATGAAGGGTAGTGGGAAGTGATCCTTCCTCGTTGCGTTGTTTAGCTTCCGGTAATCTATGCACATCCTCCATCTAGTTACGGTTCGTGTGGGTATGAGTTCATTGTTTTTATTGGTTATGACCGTCATTCCTCCCTTCTTTGGAACCACCTGTACGGGACTCACCCACTTGCTATCGGAGATAGGGTAGATGATACCTGCATCAAGTAGTTTAAGAACTTCCTTCTTGACAACCTCCTTCATGGTCGGATTTAACCGCCTTTGAGGTTGTCGCGAAGTTCTAAAGTCTTCTTCCATTAGGATCTTATGCATGCATAGTGAAGGTTTGATTCCTACTAGATCCTCTATAGTATACCCTAAGGCTTTCCTATGTTTCTTAAGAACAACCATGAGCTTAATATGTTCATCAATACTCAAATTGGAACTAACAATTACCGGAAAGGTAGAATTAGGTCCCAAAAATGCGTACCTTAGATGTGTAGGAAGTGGCTTCAATTTCATCACTATAGGAGTCTCTAATGTCTCTTGAGGAGTATCCGATGCTTCCTTAGAAGTGTCTAAGGATGTAGAAGGTGCTGGAGAAGAGTCAAGAGAAGTGGTGGACAAGATACAATCTCCTTCAGATTCACCCAAAATTACGGCTCCCCTGTTCCCTCCATGGCCGTGGTTTTGGGCGTGGAAGTCAATTACGGTGCCTCTGCTTGTTCCACGGCCGTGGTTTTGGCCATGTAACTTACTGGAGTCCTCTGAATAGCTGATTATGGTCATGTTGGTAGATTCCACGGCCGTGGAATAGCACGACTGGCCGTGATTTCGTACGTTTTCTGACCCATCATAGAGTTTCTCAAATTCTTCTTCATACACTTCTGTTTGCTTCTCTAATGCTTCAATTTCTTCATTGCATTCCTCTTCTTCCCCTATATCCATAATGCTCATAGAAATAACTTTCTGTAAGGGATCTTTGAAGAGAACTGAACTTACCTCCTCTCTAGATAGCTCTTCGTCATGGATGTTGAATATATCCTCATCGAAAACTGGTTCCTTCGCCAAAGTGGAGAGAACGAATTCTACCTTTTCTTCTCCTATGTCGAAGGCGAGTCTAGCATTCTTGCAATCAACTATACAGCCGGATCTTGCAAGAAACGGTCTTCCGAGTATGATCGGGACCGGACTATTTGCAGGAATGTCAAGCACAACAAAGTCTATAGGAACATAGAACTTACCAAGCTTGACCGGGACGTCTTCAACTATACCGACGGGACGAGTTATGGATCTATCCGCCATTTACAACGTCATTTTTACCGGCTTAGGTTCGCTTAAACCGATCTTCCTGCATAAGGCAAGCGGAATGATGCTCACGCTTGCTCCTATATCACATAATGCATCATATGTAACATCTCCCACTCCTTTGGGAATACAAAATGACCCCGGATCCTTCAGCTTTGGGGGCATCTTCTCCTTCATTGTCTTGATGAGATCCGATGAATCCGAACTCATCTTGACCTCTCCAAAATCCTCTAATTTTCTTTTGTTAGAGAGGATCTCCTTTAGGAACTTTCCATAAGCTGGCATACCTACAATTGCATCAATGAAAGGTATATTAATATGCAGTTTGCTCATGAGTTCAATAAACTTACCGAATTACTTGTCTAGATGCGCTCTTGCTCTAGATTACGGGAATGGTAGGGGAGGTTTGAAAGCTGGAGGAGGAACGTAGACATCTTCCTTCTCCTTCCCCTTTTCTTTCTCCTTTTCGGCGGGGACTTCTACAAACTTAGGCTGCGGGTCGATGGTTGTTGCTCCGCTCCTAGTTGTGATTGCCATCACCCTTCCCTTTGGGTTATCCTCCGTCTTTCCTGGAAGTTTTCCTTGATTCTTAGGAACTTCTTCAGCTTGACTAAACATTTGGTTTTCTAAAACCTTTTGGGCTTTATCAACCTTAGTAATGTCATCATCGACCTTGATGATGTGAGTCTCCAATCCTTGAAGCTTTCCCAAGATTGTTTCCAACATGGGATCGGACTTTTCTTTCCCCGAAGTGCTTCCGCTATTAGATGCTTGTTCCTGGCTTTTCAAGGGAATGGAAGAAGAAGAAGGTGGAGTTAGTGAATTTCCTGAATTGGGATAAGAATTACCGGAATTGTGTTGTTGGTTGGACCGCCAATTGTTGTTGTTTGAACCCCTATTGTTGTTCCAGCCGTTATTCCGGTCATTGTTGTTGTTGTTCCAATTATTCCGGTTGTTGCGATTTGTATTCTCATTCACATTGTGGTTATTGTTGTTTCCCAAATAACCCACATCTTGTCCCTTTTGCTTTGGGAAGTTTGTTTTAATGGCTTCCTTCAACTCTTTAATCTCGGTATTGAGAGAAAAGATTTGAGTTTGAGCGGCTTGTGATAGTTTTGCTCCTTGCTCCACTTGATTTGCTTCTACTTTCCGGTGAGAATACTTTTCTATGACTTGGGCTTGCTTCTCAATGAAGTCCCAAGCGTCATCTTCCCTCATGTCCATGAATGTACCACATGAAAGGGATTAGAGTTTGAATTGTGTTTCCACATCCAGCCCCTTATAGTATATCTCCAATAAACCCAACTTTGAGATGCCATGGTGTGGGCAATCCAATAATAAGTCCTGAAATCTTTCCCAAGATTGAAACAAACTTTCGTTAGATCTCATAGAAAACGCATTAATCTTACCTCTCAACTCCGCCGTCTTGGATGGCGGAAAGAATTTGGTGAGGAATTCCGCGGAAAGATCCTCCCATGTGTTAAGTCTCCCATTTGGAAGAGCTTGATACCAAGATAAAGCTTTCCCATTCAAAGAGAAGAAGAATGGCTTGATCTTGTAGTTGATGGTGGTTGCATTCTTTGGCTTCATTGTCTCCATCATGACCTCAAAATTTTGCAAATGTTGATGTGGAGATTCAGCACTCATTCCTCCAAACTGATTTTGGCGAACGATGGTGATAACTTGTGGGTTGAAGCTAAACCCTTACATATCATCAGCATCAAAGTTCACACCTAGACGGCGTGGTTGCTGAATGGGATCCATCCTTTGGCCAAGAGTCCTTGGCTCTCCATCTACACAAGAAGCTCTCGCATTCCCAGCTGGAGCACGACGATTGGCGGCTGCCTGTGGAGCAAATGGGTTCGCATTTATCGTCGGATCAATGTCTTCTAGTGGTGGCATGGAAGAGTGGCTATCCTCGTCGGATGAATGGGCTCTAACCGATCTTGACGATTTCCTGCTCTTCTTCTTCTTAAGATCGCTTAATTCCACCCTCATTTGAAATATCATATCCGTAAGATCGTCAACTTTCGATTGATGATGCTCCGATTCCTCCTTGCGAGTCCTCTCGCTCCATCTAAGTTGAGCTTCGGATTCCGCTAATTCCGTTTGGTAATCTCGTTCTCTTTCTTCAGCCATCTTTCTTTCCTTGAGCTTCTTCCTCAAAGTCTTCTCAAGTTCTTGATCAAGAGGTAAAAGGTCTGTGTTGTTCCTAGACCTGCGCATAAACCTAAAGTAACCTGCAAATATCACTCACAAGAGATATCAAATAACAAGAGCTAAGCTCCCAAGCTTGACAACCGGCAACCAAATTCGGCCTAGACCAAATCCCCGGCAACGGCGCCAAAAACTTGTTCGTCACTTAGCGTGCGTGCAATCAAGCTTCAAATTTATAAAACTGAAATTAAGCAAGCGAACCCGCAGTGTACGGATCGACGTAGTTAAGCAAGAATTCCAGAGTATCGAACACAGGGATTTGAGGGGTTAAATCCAGTTATAAATCGTCAAGCAAGTGAATGTATGAAGCTTTGCAAATATTGGGAAAACAGCAACCCTAAAGATCCAGGTATCTAATTGTGGCAATCGATTCAAGATATACTACAGAACTAAGGACAGAGTTAAGAGTTGCAAAGGTATGCTAAGGTAAAGCAATGTACGGTGAAGTTCCAAAACTTTATATGACTTATCTAAAGACACTCTCTATAAAGGTTGTTGAGGCTTCAGTATAGAAAGGATCTAAAGACAAAAATTAATATCAAATACCCAAACTTGCAACCCAAGGATCAAGACTAACTAAACCGATTAAGGTTGTGACACTCGAAATCGAAGTAGAGGTTGTTGAGGCTTCACTACTACCTAAAAAGGACAAATCAAGACTAGATTAAAGCAAATCTTTAACCTTGGATCAAAGTAAAAGCAAGGTTCGTAAACTGACACAAATTACGGGTGGATCTTGAGTTCCACGGCCGTGGAACCTCAAGAACAGGCCGTGATTCTAGCTCGTCGGCAAAATCTCTCTAACTCTCAGGGTCCAATCAATTTACGATCGATCTATCATCATCTAAGCCACAACTATCAACCTTTCACCTTAGAATTGCTAAAGGGTTTTAGCCAACAACAGTCATTATGATATCAAATTTTAGATTAAGAAGAATGAAAGATGAAAACCTTCGAAAACCTTCAATAAACTTCAAATCAATCTCAAATCCACAAACAAAGGTAATGATGTATATCAGATTTGGAATAACACAAACCAATCACAATCCTTGATAAGAACGAAGAGCGGGATGTCAATCCGTCTTCTAATCAAACCTAAGGACAAAGCGCAACTTCTAAATCTTCAAGCCTTTGCAAATCTCCGTTGCAAAATGGCAATCTCCGCACGTCCAACTGGAACCCTAGGCACGTGCAAGCAAGCGTAAGCGAAGGTGCCGAAATCTCCCTCCTTCAGTCCTTCTATAGGGAAAGATAGAATAAGTGTCCGGCCCATGAGCGTAGACAATGTGTCTATATTTTATTCGTCAAAAGATTGCCTAAATCACGGTTTTATGGAATTCCACGCCCGTGGTTTAGAGCGTGGAATTGGATTACGGTTCTTCACAACTTCCACGACCGTACTTTATACCGTGTAACTCTCTGGAATGCTCCACGCTCATGTTGCCAAGTTCCCCGGCAACGGCGCCAAAAACTTGTTCGCCACTTAGCGTGCGTGCAATCAAGCTTTAAATTTATAAAACTGATATTAAGCAAGCGAACCCGCAGTGTACGGATCGACGTAGTTAAGCAAGAATTCTAGAGTATCGAACACAGGGATTTGGGGG
Source organism: Fagopyrum homotropicum (assembly GCA_033239125.1). Taxonomy (NCBI): domain Eukaryota; kingdom Viridiplantae; phylum Streptophyta; class Magnoliopsida; order Caryophyllales; family Polygonaceae; genus Fagopyrum; species Fagopyrum homotropicum. Next base: position 107,563,142 of record BSWB01000002.1, read on the forward strand.
GGTTAAATCCAGTTATAAATCGTCAAGCAAGTGAATGTATGAAGCTTTGCAAATATTGGGAAAACAGCAACCCTAAAGATCCAAGTATCTAATTGTGGCAATCGATTCAAGATATACTATAGAACTAAGGACAGAGTTAAGAGTTGCAAAGGTATGCTAAGGTAAAGCAATGTACGGTGAAGTTCCAAAACTTTATATGACTTATCTAAAGACACTCTCTATAAAGGTTGTTGAGGCTTCAGTATAGAAAGGATCTAAAGACAAGAATTAATATCAAATACCCAAACTTTCAACCCAAGGATCAAGACTAACTAAACCGATTAAGGTTGTGACACTCGAAATCAAAGTAGAGGTTGTTGAGGCTTCACTACTACCTAGAAAGGACAAGTCAAGACTAGATTAAAGCAAATCTTTAACCTTGGATCAAAGTAAAAGCAAGGTTCGTAAACTGACACAAATTACGGGTGGATCTTGAGTTCCACGGCCGTGGAACCTCAAGAACAGGCCGTGATTCTGGCTCGTCGGCAAAATCTCTCTAACTCTCAGGGTCCAATCAATTTACGATCGATCTATCATCATCTAAGCCACAACTATCAACCTTTCACCTTAGAATTGCTTAAGGGTTTTAGCCAACAACAGTCATTATGATATCAAATTCAAGATTAAGAAGAATGAAAGATGAAAACCTTCGAAAACCTTCAATAAACTTCAAATCAATCTCAAATCCACAAACAAAGGTAATGATGTATATCAGATTTGGAATAACACAAACCAATCACAATCCTTGATAAGAACGAAGAGCGGGATGTCAATCCGTCTTCTAATCAAACCTAAGGACAAAGCGCAACTTCCAAATCTTCAAGCCTTTGCAAATCTCCGCTGAAAAATGGCAATCTCCGCACGTCCAACTGGAACCCTAGGCAAGTGCAAGCAAGCGTAAGCGAAGGTGCCGAAATCTCCCTCCTTCAGTCCTTTTATAGGGAAAGATAGAATAAGTGTCCGGCCCATGAGCGTAGACAATGTGTCTATATTTTATTCGTCAAAAGATTGCCTAAATCACGGTTTTATGGAATTCCACGCCCGTGGTTTAGAGCGTGGAATTGGATTACGGTTCTTCACAACTTCCACGACCGTACTTTATACCGTGTAACTCTCTGGAATGCTCCACGCTCATGTTGCCAAGTTCCACGGCCGTGGTTTAGAGCGTGGACTTCATTACAGCCGTATTTTAGAGTGTGGAAGCATAGGTTGCTCGTAATTCCCTTTGTTTCGTGTCATTCCTCATCCTAGCATCTTCATTGGCTTCTTTGTGGTGTCCTCAATCCTTGGATATGCTCAATCCATCTCCATCCTCTCATAATCCGTTCGGTTTTAGCTCTTATTCGCCTACAATCAACACAAAGCTTATGTAGACCTCTATATCGACAATATAGACAAACTAGCTCACAATTGCTTCAATGCTTTATCAATGAACACTATAATGGATGAAATACATCTAGAAAACATGCCTAAAATATCACAATAGTTCATGCTAACACCAATTTGCCTTGATTAGGGAGGATGCCTACACCGAGATCACCCTAGAATTCCTAAGTACATTTGAGCATGATCCTAGAGAGAGGACGGTCTCTTTCCACCTCATGAACCAAAATCATGCCATGACCATTGATGATTTTTGGGACTTGTTTGGTTTTCCCTATTCTTCTGCAGTCACATTTGCGAGAGGAGTGAGTGCTAGTGCCTTTTGGGAAACCATTTCAGTGGGAGAGTATGGAGGAGATAAGTGGAGACCCGGGAATTCGAAGGAGACGAGTATGTACAACCTTTCCTTTAAGGTAGTGCATAGGATCCTTAGTGAGAGCTTGTTTGCACGGACGGAGACTCCACAGAAGCTCAAGGCCGATGAGCTCTTTATCTTGCATTGTATGACTTGTAGCACCATTCCCGAGATCACCTCCATGCTTGTTGACTATCTAGGAACGATAGCCAACAATGAAAAGGGTGACCTATGTGCTGGAAGCCTTGTCACTCATGTGGCGAAGGCATTGGAGTTAGATTTTTCATATTGCACTTTAGCTGAGAGTGCCCAGCCTTTAGGTTCACAAAGATTGGTAGCGAGACAGGTCTTGATTCCTCTAGGGAGAGGAACTCTTCATGTGCCCATGCCATGGGCAAAGGATCCATCAAAGAAGCCGTCCGAGATAGTGTAGAAGTCCGAATACACCATTCGGAACAAGAGGAACTAGAAGGAAACATTTGTACTCATGCTTGAGGAGGTAGCTCCCCCTTCTGGTTATTATGATGATAATGCAGGTGACACTGAGGATGAGAAGGAGCATGAGGATGGAGCATACCAGGGCACCATGCTAGAGTTCGAGAGTGACACTTATAGTGGACATGCCACGGATGCCATGGATACCGATACTCATGGTGCAGGACCTAGTCGGACTAGTCGAGGTACCGAGGAGACGGAGGATGAGATGCAGCCACCCCGTCATTCTTTTGCACACACTCCTAGCCACGGTAGAGGACGTGGGCACGGACGTGGACTCCCCAAACGCTTTAGAGACTTGGTTTCTAATTTCTAGGGTCTACGCACCGACTACTAGGATCTTCGCTCAAACTATCAGGCCCTCCACACTTACTACATCGCCCTGAACACTTAGTTCACGGCGTACTGCCAGGAGACGGATGCTAGACACTCCTCCTATGATGGCCAGATGAGGGACATGTACTACCATCAGTTTGGCCACTTCTACGATCCCAGCGCACCGATGTATCCATATTCACCTCCACCACCGCCACCGACCGAGGATTGATTTCCACTCCATTTTACATTGTAAGTATTTTTCTCCATCTTACGCTTGATTTTTCACATTGGGGACAATGTAAAGGTTAAGTATGGGGTGGGGGTACTTACAATCTCTTTTACTTCATTTTCGCACTCTATGTACTTTGTGTTGCACTTGATGAATTGGCTTGTAATAACTCTTGCACTTCTTGTTTTCCACTATGACATTCGCATTTGCATGCTTTCATTCGAAATTTATAAGTTTTCAAAAAACTTTTGTGCTTCTTATGATGGAAATGACCTCTATGATGAGAATTGTGATGTGGAAAAGGCAAAAAGATGACATGGTTATGTTGAGATTTTAATTATAGCATGAATGAGCTTGCTTTTCTTACTTGAATGCATGAATAGTTCATATGATCTTGATGTTTTGATGAGAGAATGAAATAATGGTCGGAGCTATACTATAAGTTCTTTTGCATCATATAGGAATGACCAAGGCAATTCATTCTTTTCTAGTTCATATCTTGTTCATGCTAGCTCCTCAATGAAATAATTGACCTCCTTTTTACCATCCGGGAATTAGGATAGGTGATTATAAAATGCATGCTTGATGTGGGAGGGACAATATGAATGTGTTAAGTGAAAGTTTAGCAAATTATAGTTTTGGGGACGTGGAACATGAGGATGAGTAACTCGGCACCATTCAATAACCGGGTGTTTGTGTCTTGTCAAAGTCCGATTGAACGACAAGTCCTAACGGGATATGGTATGTGCATTAAGGGTTTGAGGCATCTCGGAAATTGAGAAATGCCGATCTCCTAGGCTTCGGTTATTGTGCACCGTTGTCCATACTCTCAAAAAGTAAAGTACAAAGAAAGCGAAATTTTACATGCAAAGCATGTGTGGTGAAGTTAAGCTCTTGAAGGTATTGTGTTGTTCCTCTTTCCCGGGTTAGCATCACATTTCCTTAAAAGATTTCCCACCCTTGACACGTTTCTTAGACCTTTTACTTTGATTGGAAGACCTTGAGACTTTTATGCATATGTTTAAGACTTCATGGCTTAGATTTGTTTGACTTTGATTGTCTCTACATCTATATCATGTCCTTTATTTGTGTCTTTGAGAAGGAAAAGAGAGTTAGTTCATATTCTGAGTATTATTGATACATGCCTTGTCTTCCTATGTCTTGAAACATCACTTTGAGGGTGATCCAATAAGAAGAAGCACTTCCAAACAAAAGGTTTTTGAGTTTTCATATATATAATCCATGACTTCTTGTATTCTAGGTTTGAATCTTGCTTGGCGACAAGCAAGGGGCAAGTATGGGGTATTTTGATGACATGAATTATATACCATTATAATCATGCATATTGTAAAGGTTTACCTCGATTTACCTTGTATTTAGAGAGAATTTGTATACCTTTTAGGCTTTATTCATTTATATTCCGGAAATAGAGGTCTACACGAGTTTTGGTTGAATTGTAGGTAAATTCGGTGGATTTGGAAGCAAAAGTGGAGCAAGGAGCATCTAAGGTTATTAAGGAAGCTTAAGGAGTCTTAGAGGAATCACAAAGAGCAAAGGAGTTGTGTAAAAGAGTCACAAAAGGGAGGAAGGAAACAAGCCAAGAGACGAGCATGTTCTGTTGAAAAAAATCGTGCCAATTTGTACATAAATCGGACGATTTTCATTTGTAAAAATCGAGCGGTTTCCTTTGTTAATTGGATAGCACGATTTTCTTAGCTTTCAACTGAAGAATTAACACGACTCAAAGCCCATCACTTGTGGACTTGAGAAGTGTTTTGCCAAGCAGCCCATTAGCAAGGAACTATACATTGGAACCCTAGGAACGAAAATCGGGACCTCGCAGCGGAAAATACTTACACAATTGAGAGAGATTGAAGATTCTTGGGAGGAGATTGAAGGGAAAGTGCCGGGAAGTCAATCTTTACCATTAGTGTGAGATCATTTGTTTGCCTTTGCGATTCTTGTGGTTTGTGAACACATTACTGAGTATTTTGGGAGATATTTGGATTGGATTTGAGATTTGTTTACAGATTTGGAGATTATTGAGTTTTTATTCAAAGTTTGGGTTTGTTTGATTTATTCATTCAATCTCAATTTTGATTTGATTTTGAAAATGGTTGGCTAAAACCCTTGTGATTCTGGGGAGAATAGTTGATGATTGAGGCTTAGATGATGATAGACTGAACTCATTTCACCATTTGGACCCTGAGAGTTTAGATTTTTACTTTGCGACAAACAGGAAAATCGCCCTATTCTTGAGAAAATCGGACGATTTAATCAAGATCCGGTCGATTTATTCCCCTGACGATCTTTAATTGATTTATTCTTTAACCAAAGTTAATCCTTGCCTAAATCCCAACCTTGCTTAACCTTTTTAACCTCTATTTAAGTGTGTGAAGAGACTTCATCATTGATTCTATATTTAATAGATTAAGATTACAAGATTTGGGTAATAAAGAGACTCAACATCCTTTATTAAGGTTTAAGTGTGCTTTCTATCTTTACCTTAGAGATTCACATCCTGGGGTTTTGGATATTTAGTTTGAGTGTAATTCTTATCCCTAGACCTTTCTATATTGCAGCCTCAACAACCCTTATAGAGAGAGCCTTTGGATTAGACAAATAGGTTTCGGAACTTCACCGTACGATATCTACCTTTGAAACACATAACCTTGGCAATATAAACTTTGTTTTTTGATCGTTAGAAGTGTCTTGAATCGAAAGTTGCAATCGGATACTTGAATCCTTGGAATCATTTACCACCTTTATTAATCACAAAAGATTTTGCACTTTGTTAGATAATTGAAATCAATTTTATTCTCACCAAATCCCTGAGTTCGACTATGAAATTTCTTGCCTTACTACAGCTGATCCGTACACTGCGGGTTCTCTTTTGCTTAAGTTCTAGATATAAATTTAAGACTTTGACGCACACACTTTTGAGCGAACAGCTTGTGAGCTTTTGCTCTTGTTATTTGGTCTATCTACCTTAGTGATTTCGCAGATTTCTCTTTAGGTATATGCAAAGGTCTCGAACTGTGAAAGACCTTGTTCCTTTTGATCCTGAACCGGAGAAAACTCTCATGAAACGGTTTAGGGAGAAAAAGATGTCGGAACACAATGAAAAGAGTCTTCAAGAGGAGTTGGATGAAACTCGATCTCTTCTTAATACAAGTGAAAGAAGACGAATTGAGGAACAAGCTGTAGCTCGTGCTGATAAGGAGCGAATTTAAATTCAAATGGATGAAATTAGGGCGATGGTTTTACAACAAAACCTAGATAAAGGCGTCAAGAGTAAGAAAATGAATCATCCGATGATGATTCTATTCCCGAGCTGGAGGAAATACCACCATTTAATCCTCGTGTCTATGTCGATCCTCACGCTCATGTTAGAGATGCGAGAACTGCTAATGTCGTGGCTGAACCACGAACTCTTGGGCAACGTATGGATCCGATTCAGCAACCGCGCCATTTAGGTTTGAATCTTGGAGATCCGGATGAGCATGACTATGGGTTTCGCCCTCAAGTCATTACTATGATCCGCCAAAGTCAGTTTGGTGGAATGGAAGCTTAATCTCTGCATCAACATTTGCAAAATTATGAGATTCTTATGGAGACTTTGAAGCCTCCAAGAGCTGTCAACAACAACTACAAGTTGAGGCCGTTCTTCTTCTCTTTGAAGGACAAAGCCTTAGCTTGGTATCAAGCTCTTCCAATTGGAAGATTTTATACACGGGAGGATTTAGCTTCGGAATTCCTCACCAAGTTCTTTCCGCCATCCAAAACAACGGAGTTGAGAGGTAAAATAAATTCTTTTTCTATAAACCTAATGAAAGTTTGTTTAAATCTTGGGAAAGGTTTCAAGATCTTCTATTGGATTGCCCGTACCATGGCATTTCAAAGCTGGAATTATTGGAGATTTACTACAAGGGATTGGATGTGGAAACGCAATTCAAACTTCAATCCCTTTCTTGTGGAACTTTTATGGATATGAGAGAAGATGATGCTTGGGATTTTATTGAAAAGAAAGCTCTAGTGATTGAGAAGTGATCCCTTAGGAAAGCTAATAGTGAGAATCGAGATTCCGGAGAGCCAGGAGCAAGATTAAATCCAGCAGCCCAAGCTCAAATTTTCTCCCTCAACAATGAGATTAAAGAGCTGAAGGAAGTTCTAAAATTCAGCCTTCAATGGAAAAGGGAGCAGGATGTTGGCTATCTAGGAAGGGAGAATCATCAAGTGAATAGGAATAACAACCGGAACAATAATTGGAACAACAACAACAGGAACTCTAACAACCATTGGAGATCCAACCAACAAAATCCCGGTAATCCTTATTCCCATGCTGAAAATTCACTAACACATCCTTCTTCCTCTACTCCTTTAAAAAGTCAGAGACAATCTTTAAATAGTTCAAACCAGCTAGAGAAGGAAAATTTTGATGTGATGATGGAAACGATCTTAGGGAAGATACAAGGAATGGAGAGTCACATTACTTTGATTTCTAAAGCACAAAAAGCTCTAGAAAATCAAGTATTCAGCAAGGCCGGAGAAGTTCCTAGAGATCAAGGGAAGCTTCCCGGAAAAATGGAGGACAATCCGAAAGGGAGGGTGATGGCAATTACAACAAGAAGTGGTGTAACAACCACCGACCTGCAGCCCAAATTCGTTGAAGTTCCCGTTGAAAAGGAGAAAGAGAAGGAAAAAGAGAAGGAAGATGTCTATGTTCTTCCTCCAGCTTATAAACTTCCTTTTCTATTTTCGCAATCTAGAGCGAGAGCGCGTCTAGACAAGCATTTCAGTAAGTTTGTTGATTTCATGAGCAAACTGCATATTAACATACCTTTTCTTGATGCGATTTTAGGTATGCCCGCTTATTGGAAGTTCTTGAAAGAGATCCTCTCTAACAAGAGGAATCTTGAAGACTTTGGTGAAGTTAAGATGAGTTCGGAGTCTTCGGAACTCATTAAAACAATGACAGAAAAGATGCCCCCAAAGCTGCGAGATCTGGGGTCATTTTGCATACCAATAGGAGTGAGAGAAGTCACTTATGATGCACTTTGTGACTTGGGAGCAAGTGTGAGCATTATTCCACTTTCTTTGTGTAGGAAGGTTGGTTTAGGTGAACCTAAACCGGTGAAGATGACGTTGTATATGGCGGATCGATCCATTACTCGACCCGTTGGAATCATTGAAGACGTCCCGGTTAAGCTCGGTAAATTCTATATCCCTATAGACTTTGTTGTGCTTGACATTCCTGTAGATTGTCCGGTCCCCATCATACTTGGAAGACCTTTTCTTGCAACTTCCGGTTGTATGGTTGATTGAAAGAACGCTAGATTAGCCTTCGATATTGGAGAAAAGAAAGTTGAATTTGTTCTCTCAACTTTGACAAAAGAACCAGCACTTGGAGAGGATATGTTCAACATTTATGATGAAGAGGTATCTAGAGAGGTAGTGAGTTCGATCTTGTTCAAAGATCCGTTCCAAAAGGTCATAACTATGAGCATCATGGAAAAGGGAGCGGAAAAGGATTGTAACGCTGAGATTAATGCTTTGGAAGAGTTAGAAGAAGTGCAAGTTGAAGAATCCGAAACATTGTACGATGGTTTGGAAAATACCAGAAACCACAGTCAGTCAATGTTTTACACAGGCGTGGTTTCACTAATTCCATCCGTGGAAAAGTATGTCGAGAGCGACCATTCAATTGACACACGAAACCAAGGCAAAAAATGCACTTTCCACAGCCGTGGAAGTAACAGTGACACCGTGGAATCTGAAAATGCTGAGGAAAATTCCGTTCTTTCTACAAATGTTCTTGCTTCTTCTTCCATCACTTCCACACCATTGGAGACTTCCAAGGAGACCTCGGACAACCATCTCAACACTCCAAAGGCATCTACAACTTTGGAATTGAAGCCACTTCCCGCACATCTAAGGTATGCGTTTCTTGGATCTAACTCTACGTTTCCCATCATAGTTAGTTCTAGTTTAAGTGAAGATGAGTATGATAGGCTTATGATTGTTTTGAAGAAACATAGGAAAGCTTTAGGCTACACCATAGAGGATCTTGTAGGAATTAAACCATCTTTATGTATGCACAAGATACTAATGGAAGAGGATTATAAGCTTTCACGTCAATCTCAACGATGGTTAAACCCGATCATGAAAGAGGTCGTGAAGAAGGAGATCCTTAAATTGCTTGATGCAGGTATCATATTCCCGATTTCTGATAGCAAGTGGGTGAGTCTTGTTCAAGTTGTCCCAAAGAAGGGAGGAATGACCGTTGTGGCCAACAAGAACAACGAACTCATTCCAACAAGAATGGTGACAAGATGGAGGATGTGTATAGACTATTGCAATCTGAACAATGCGACGAGGAAGGATCACTTCCCGCTGCCCTTCATTGATCAAATGCTTGAGAGGTTAGCGCAACATTCTTACTTTTGCTATCTTGACGGTTATAGTGGTTTCTTTCAAATTTCGATTCATCCGGACGATCAAGAAAAGACCACATTCACGTGCCCATGGGATATGTTTGCTTATAGGAGAATGCCATTCGGATTGTGCAACGCTCCAGTGACCTTTCAAATTAGGTATATGATGGTCATCTTCTCGGAATACATTGAGGAAATCATGGAGGTTTTTATGGATGATTTTTCTGTTTATGGTTCCTCATTTGATAAATGTCTTGCTAACATATCTCTTGTTCTACAAAGGTGTGAAGACACGAACCTAGTTCTAAATTGGTAGAAGTGTCATTTTATGGTTAGGGAAGAAATTGTTTTAGGACACTTAATCTCTAATAGAGGGATTGAGGTTGACAAGGCTAAGATTGAGACAATAGAGAAGTTTCCTCCTCCATCTTCGGTGAAGGGGATTAGAAGTTTTCTAGGACATGCTAGATTCTATAGGAGATTCATTAAGGACTTTTCGAAAATCTCTAAACCGCTAACTAATCTATTGATGAAGGATGTTGTTTTTGAATTTTCGAAAGAATGTTTGAATGCTTTTTACAGGATTCGAGAAGCTCTAATCTCAGCCCCAACAATTTAACCTCCGGATTGGAGTCTTCCATTTGAGGTCATGTGCGATGCAAGTGACGTAGTTGTAGGAGCGGTGCTTGGACAAAAGAAAGATGGACGCACTCATGCCATCTATTATGCTAGCAAGACGCTAGATGAAGCTCAGCTCAACTACGCCACAACGGAAAAGGAATTCCTTGTTGTTGTACATGCATTTGAAAATTTTCGTTCTTATCTTGTAGGAGTGAAGGTGATTATATACATGGATCATTCAGCAATTCGGTATTTTCTTGCCAAGAAAGATGCAAAGCCAAGGCTGATTAGATGGATTCTCCTCCTTCAAGAGTTCGATCTTGAGATTCGTGACAAGAAAGGATCCGAAAATTCTATTGCAGATCACTTGAGTCGTCTACCACATGTCACAAATGACGACTTACCTATTGCTGACTCTTTCCCGGACGAACAATTGCATCTAATGGAAGAGTGCATCGATCATATTTCTAGAGGTAACGAACCTTGGTTTGCTGATTTTGTGAATTATTTGGTTTGTCAAGAAATACCTCCTGGACTATCCTACGCACAAAGAAAGAAGTTATGTAAGGATGTCCGCCAATACTATTGAAATGAACCTCTACTCTTCAAGAGAGGTCCAGATGACATCATTAGAAGATGTGTGCCTGAAGACGAAATGCAAAGTGTCATTCGTCATTGTCATTCGATTCCTTGTGGAGGACACGCTAGCTCCCACAAGACTAGCGCTGAGGTATTACAATCCGGATTCTTTTGGCCTACATTATTTAAGGATGTGCAAACCTTTGTTGCTTGTTGTGATGCTTGTCAAAGAAAATGGATCATATCTAGGAGGAATGAAATGCCCCTCAACAACATCCAAGAAGTCGAAATCTTTGACGTTTGGGGAGTTGACTTCATGGGACCATTCCCATCATCTTGTGATAACCAATACATACTTCTAGCGGTAGATTATGTTTCAAGATGGGTTGAAGTTATTGCTTCTCCAACTAATGATGCAATGGTGGTTGTTAAGTTCTTTAATAGAACTATTTTCCCAAGGTTTGGGACACCCGTACCATCATTAGTAACGGAGGATCACACTTTATTGCCCGTCGATTTGAAGCTTGTCTAGCTAAGTACGGGGGGTGACTCACAAGATCGCCACACCCTACCATCCGCAAACAAGTGGACAAGTGGAGATTTATAATAGGGAGATCAAAGGAATTCTGGAAAAAACGGTGTCAAGGATAAGGAAAGATTGGTCGTTAAAGCTTGATGACGCGTTATGGGCGTATAGAACGGCATACAAGACTCCCATTGGCACAACACTATACAATCTTGTGTATGGGAAGTCTTGTCATCTTCCGGTGGAGCTGGAACACAAGGCGTATTGGGTTGTTAAGTGGTTGAACTTTGGCATGAAGAAAGCGGGAGAGAAATGTCTCTTGGATCTTAATGAGCTGGAAGAACTCCGCTTGAACGCCTATGAGAATGCCAAGATCTACAAGGAGAGAGCGAAGTGTTGGCATGATAAGCACATCATTCCGAAAACTTCAAAGAAGGAGACCTTGTTCTTCTCTTTAATTCTAGACTTCGACTCTTTCCCGGTATGCTTAAATCCCGTTGGAAAGGACCTTATGTTATTAAACACGTTTTTCCCCATGGTGCAGTTGAAGTATGGGGTGAGAAGTACGGAATTTTCAAAGTAAATGGCCAACCACTCAAGAAGTACTCTCCGGAACTCCAAACTGAGGAAGTCGCACCGATTCTCCTCACTTAAGTATAAAGGATTGGTCTAGCTACGGACCCAAAACAAAGCGCTACTTGGGAGGCAACTCAAGGTAATGCATTCTTGTTTTTCTTTTCGTTTTTCTTATATTAGATTAGCGTAGTTTGTTTTTGTTTGTTTTTCATCGATATCTTCCGGTATGTCTTGTGTCTTTGGATGTCAGGGTTGAGAAACGACCAAAAGAAGTGAAGAAAGCCAAAGGAACAACGAAATTTGGATTTTTGGCAGAAAAAAGAGCTTTCCACGGCCGTGACTTTGTTAATTTTGGCCGTGGAAAAGTATGTCGAGAGCAACCAAAGAAAAGGACGCAAAATCATGGTCTTACTGTTACTTCCACGGCCATGGAATTGCACGACAGGCCGTGGTTTTTGAGAAATTGATGAGGCTATATAATTTCTTCTTCTTCACAAACCACACAACTCCAAACCCCTCTTCCACGCCCTAAACCACGCCCAAACTGAAGCAAATCTGATTCTATTGCAGATTGTGGCAACAAACAGCACAAACATTCAGTGATCGGGCAAGAATTTGGATTTCTTCAAATCCAAAACCTAGGTTTTCTCTCAACTCTTTCCTTGGTTGATTTCCTTCGTTTTCTTTGAAGATTTTTAGGAGAACTGAACAGAATTGAACCTATAAATAGTTTAGGACTGTTGTTGTTGAGATTGTTGTGGAATTTCTGGATTTTTGAGGGAAATCGTGCATTTCCACGGGTTGCCGTACAAAACCACGGTCGCGGTTTCCTCAAGAACAGGCCGTGGTTTTCTGAAAATGTTTGGAACTCGCAAATCAAACCGAAACAAGAAGAAAAGAGGCGAAGGCTCCTCTTTCCAACCCCCTCCCATTGCTCCACCTATCGCTAGGATCCCTACCATCCATGAAAACCACCTTAGCGCTTTTGAAAAGATCCACAAACGCAATGTTATCGCCCCTAGGTATATTGTGCTTGAAGAGTTTGAGGATTTGCATGTAGTGAATGATCTTAGATGGATGCTGGATAGGGTTGGGATGACTACATTTGCTAGCATTAAAGAGGATGCTTATGAGGAGATTACAAGGGAGTTCATAACCTCTTTTGACCATAGTGTCGTTAACCGAACGGTCTCCTTCCTGTTGATGGACCACACTCACCATATGTCCATAGCTCAGTTTGGAGCATTGTTTGGATTTGAAGACACGTACAATTGGACATTCCCTAGGAGTTCTAGAGCTAGAGAGTTTTGGGAGGAGATTGCTATGGTAGTGGGTCATGAGGATCGTTGGCAACTGGCCGACTCCAAAGCCAAACTCTTCTATAACCTCTCCTTTAATATTGCCCATAGGATCCTCTCCGAGTGCCTTTTCCCTAGGACCAAGACTCCTCAGAAGCTCAAGGCTAATGAGCTTTATATCCTTTATTGTATGGCGGTCAGTATTACTCCGGATTGTGCCACTATGCTTGTATCTACTCTTAGCAAGATCAAGATCAAAGCTAAGGGGAATATCGGTTATGGAGGGAAGGTGACTTACATAGCAAAGTAGTTTGGAGTTGATTATTCTGCTTGTGAGATGGTAGCTACTGTGAGGCCTTTAAAGCTTCAAGGTTTCATGGCTAGGGGATCTTGATTCCCCGCCACTGAGGTCCACCATTTGTCTCCATGCCTTGGGAAGACAAGGGAGGACGAGGTATTCCATGGAGCGTTGATTACTCCATCAGGAACCGACAAAACTGGAAGCCTACATTTTTCCTGATGCATGCCAACCGCCTAGGAGCTCCACCTTATTACCCCGAGGATGTGCCAACTGTTGTTGATGAGTATGTTGATGAGGATGTTGATGAGAAGATGGGTGGTGATGAGTTCCCGGATATTGGAGGTGCTGAGGAGGCTTTTGGAGATTTTCCGGATCAGCCAACGGATTTCCAGGAGCTATCTAGAAGATCTACCTACCAGCAGCGGCCTTCCGCTTCTTCCTCTTCCCGGCGTGCCAGTGTTAGTGAGAGACCTACATGGATGGACAACTTGGATGGGTGCACCTCCAGCTTGGATGGGAGCGCCGCCGGAGTGGATGGCGCAGCGGCCCGCATGGATAGATGAGCAGCCGGCGTGGGTCACCAGACTTACGCAAAGGATGGATGCTCTTGAGACCCACTTTGATGAAGACAAGGACGAGCGCCGTGAAAACGCAAGGATCCTCTGCGACGTTTACCGGCAGCAATTTGGGCGCCCGTTCGACCCAAACTTCTACCCGTTCCCACCACCTCCTATGGAATGAGCTGATTTGCTTGGTTCGAGCTGCTCCACCGCCTTTGTGAGTTTCTTTGTTCTTTTTCTATTTCTTTTTTTCGCACATTAGGGACAATGTGTATCTTAAGTATGGGGTGGAGTATGACTCTCATTGATGTAATAACTTGACATATTTGCTTCGCTTTATCCATGAACACTTGCATCTTTATTTTCATTGTCACACGTTTCCCTTTTGCATTGCATTTTTAAGCTTTCAAAAAACCCATAAAAATCTGAAATTTTTTTAAAATTATTGTGCTTTTAGGATTGGAAAAGACCTCAATAATGAATCTACTTGTGAATTGAATTTTTGATGACATTTATGTGCTTGATTTGAGTTGTGAATTGTGCTTGATTTGAGTTGTGAATTGAGGAGAAATTGAATACATTATTTGATCTTCTTGCAAGTTTCATAATGTGAAAGATTTTTGTCTAAATCATATTGAGGAATGAAGGTTGAAATCGCATTATAAGTTCTTGCACTTCTTTTTGAAATGATTAAGGCACCTCGATTTTTTTTGCTTCTTCTTTTTTCATTTAGCCCCTCAATGAAATTTTTGCCTCCTTTACCTATCTGGGAACTAAGAATAGTGTAATTTGCAGCATGATTGATGTGGGAGGGCCATGAAAGAAATTTGTGCATTCAAAGTATAGAAAATAGGTTTGGGAAAGTCAATCATGATGATAAGTAACTCGGCAGCATTCACATAGCCGGGTGTTTGTGTCTTGCCAAAGTCGGATTGAGCGATATTCCTAACGGAATATGGTATGTGCATCAAGGGTTTGAGGCATCTCGAAATTGAGAATCGCCGATCTCCTAGGCTTTGGTTTCTGTGCACCGTTGTCCATACTTCCAAAAAGTAAAGTCGAAAAAGAATTATGTGCTGGAAAGGGAGAGCAAAACTCTCAATGGTGGTTGATTCAAGTTTGCAAAAAGAAAATGTTGTGTTGTGTTGTTCCTTTTTTCCGGATTTTTGCACCACATACCCTATATGCATCCCACCTATTCACGTTTTTTGACTTTTCCTTGAAAGCCCTTAAGATCTTTGGATTGTTGTTTGGCTTGGTGATCTAAATTGGGTTTCCACATGATTGATTTTGACATTACTTTGGGTTATGATGTTTGTCTTGGAGCTTTTTCAATGTATGGTGTTTCTTTTGCTTGACATGATTCGTTTTGTGTACATAGAAGTTTCAAGGAAACATGAAGCAGGATTTGAGAGTGATCTATTGAATAGAAGCACAATGCCAAAAAGATTTGTTTTCCTTGTTTTGCATTCATATTTCATCCTATCTTATGTTCTAGCTTTTGAAAACCTTGCTTGGGAACAAGCAAGAGACAAGTATGGGGTATTTTGGTAGCTTGAAATATGACGATATTTTAGGCACATGTTTTGGTTGTTTTTCCCCTTCTTTTGTGTATATGGATATGAGTTTGAAGCATTTATAAGCACATTCACCTATTATGTTGGTATAGAGATCTACACAAGCTTTGTTGTGTTTTTAGGTAAATAAAGGCTTGAATATATAGGAGTAATTGATCATGTTAGGCATCAAGAGGATGCATTGGAGTAGCTAAGGAAGGAGCTTGATTAGGAAGCTTTACGAAACAAAGGCTTTTACGAAGATTTTGGACATTCCACGGCCAAACACAAAGAACCACGGCCGTGGTTCTTCAAGATCTTACCGTGGTTTTCCTCTGTCGTACGTGTTTTGCTTTTGCTTTGATCCAAAGTTAAAGATTTGCTTTAACCTAGCCTTGACTTACCTTTTCTAGGTAGTAGTGAGACTCAACATCCTCTACTTTGGTTTCGAGTGTCACAACCTTAACCTTTTTGGCTTATCTTTGATTCCCTTGGGTTTGGGCATGGGTATTTGAGAGTTTAATCTTATCCCTTGAACCTCTTTATAACGAGACTCAACATCCTTTATTTAGAGAGCCTTAGGGTGAGACTTATGGGTTTTGGAACTTCACCGTATAATTCCCAACCTTGGATCTATACCTTTGCAATCCTAACTCTGTCCTTATATCTTTAGAACATCTTGAATCGATTGCTACAATTAGATACTTGAATCTTTATAATCGTTGTTTTCCCAATTATCTTTACAAAAGCTTTTTATTTTGCTGGACAATTTACGAACTGAATTTGATCCCCCAAATCCTTGAGTTTGATACTCTAGAATTTTTGTTTCACTATACCGATCCGTACACTACGGGTTCGCTTTGCTTGGTTTTAATTTTTATAATTTTAAGACTTAGTGACGCACACTTTTGAGCGAACAAACACCTCAACATTTCTGCCATCCACAAAATTACATAAAAACGAGGATGAAATGCATGAATATACCATCTATTAGATGGATGAATGGACGACATCATTTGTCGCTTTTGAGAACACAATTATGTTATCCACAAAA
The DNA here is from genome assembly GCA_033239125.1 of Fagopyrum homotropicum. Lineage (NCBI taxonomy): Eukaryota > Viridiplantae > Streptophyta > Magnoliopsida > Caryophyllales > Polygonaceae > Fagopyrum > Fagopyrum homotropicum. Next base: position 107,579,466 of record BSWB01000002.1, read on the forward strand.
GCTAAAGCAGAATTATAAAGCATGCCTTATTAATCGGGAATCCAACAATTGTTTTAAATCTTTTTGTTACTTAACCTTTGGAGATTCCTTCCTAGAACTTCATCTTTAAGATTAAACAACAATGGTGGTAGCTAGTCACCTTGACACTACCCTCTTTTTAGGAAAGAATTGTTCAATTGATTTATCGTTGATTATGATCTAGAAGGAAACAACTGAGATGAATTCATTGATCCATTTAATGAACCTAGTTGTGAATCCAAATATCTCAAATATAAATGGTCTTTCTATTCGGTCATACCTTTGTCCACTCTAGTTTTATCGCCATGATACTCTTCTTGTCTTTTTTTTTTATTTGGAATCTTGGAATATTTTATGTGATATTAGTATATTGTTATGGATAGATCTTTCGGATACAAAAGTCCTTGGGAGCATATGTATCAATTTTGGGAGGACGAGCTTCAATCTAGTCGTTATAAGTTTAGCCATAACCTTGTAGAAGGTGAAACATAAGCTAATAGGTATGTAGTACGAAGATAGTTGTGGATTAATTGTTTTAGGAATTAGGGATATGAATGTGTGGTTCATTTGTTTTACTAGTCTTCCAGTCCTATCGAAACTTTTTGCAACACGGATGACCGAAATATGCTAATAATTTTAGAAAATCCTTAATGGTATACCATTGGGCTTAAGAGGTTTCTCATAGACATGTACAAAAGCGGGCTTGGGCTGGGTTCGGGCCGGGCCATAACTAAAAACTCTACCCATAAGGTGCTGGCCGGACCAGCCCGGCCCGACTCGTCTAGGCCACAAACACTACCCATGTCCACGCATGTAAAAAGTGGGCGGGCTGTCGGGTCTGCCCGGATGGCCCGTATGTACCAGATTGTGCTTTTTTCCCCGGATTTATCATTCAAAACAAGTAATATAATGTATTTAAAACACACTTTTAATCCAATTATGCTTGCATAGTGCAATATTAACAAGTTCAACAACAATGAACACACAAAAATGAATAAATTCAAATACTTGAAAAATAATATCATTACAATCAAGTTAACCGTGCAATCTTTTGTATTACAAACGAGAATAGCTCGTCAAAATACTCTAAACAAACTAATGAAAAATCAAAGTATGTGACACTCAAAACAATATAAATTATATATACATTTATATAAAAATTATATGTATAAAATTATATACGGGTCGGGACGGGTTAGCCTGCGGGCCAAAATCTTTACCCGTCCCACCAAATATGGGCCGGACCAGTCCCGAACGGGCCAAACTAGCTATCTATACCCATATTTTTTCCCGGGCCGGATGGATGGGTCCGCCCAAATTTGTACAGGTACTATTTCAAAAATTGTGTTTTTTACTTCCATGTTTGAGAAAGGTTTAGTAATCTATTGGTTGTCATATCCAAAATTTCATTATGAATGTTTCATATTTATCAATTGGTTGTTTAAGTTTGTCTGATCTATAGGCAAGTCATTGTATCTTTTACTAAAGTCTTTAAGAAATCCATTGTTTATCTCTCTCTCTTCAAACATGCACACTCCTTCAGGAGTTTAGGTGGTACAGATGTTCTAATTTCTCATGTCCGTGGTCTTTCTACGATAGTATTTAGTGTTTGACTTTGTTTTGACCCATTGCATTCAATACTTGTGCTGAAATTCGAGAATACATTCTCTTTCTTTTTTTCCCGTTAATCTATCGATTTTTACATTTACAACTTAGTTAAAAAAGATTTTTTCCTTGAGCTATCTATTTTTCATTCACAACTTAGTTAAACATCTTGTTGGAACTAATACGTAGTTTTTCCAATGCAACCTCCACCTGTTATGATATGCAAACTTTTGTGTTTTTTGTTGCGAATTAGTGTTTGTATATGAAGAATTCTTTGAGAATAAATCTCGTCCTGGAATGGCTATAATTGGTCCACTCTTTAGGGCAAGTATCAGGCTGATTTGCCAACAATACTTCATCAACAACGCACTTGGAGATGCAGACTCGCTTTTAGGAAACAGATAAAACAGAGGAAGCAACGAATCAAATGTCTATCACCAGATTGCTTATCAACCTGACCAAAGCAAGAGTACTTGGTGTTTTGCTTATAGAAAAATTCACATGAAATGCAGTAGAGACACAAACCTGAATGTGAATGTACAACAAATGACAAGGAAGACGGCCGCCAGTGCACCTGAAATATCAAACCCCTAGAGTATTTTGTTTATTTAACTATTACCAAACCAGATTTACAAGACAGTTTTGTTTACATACATGGTATAAATACCAGACGAGACATTAACTTCTAGCTTTCAGTCTACGAACAAAATCGAGTTCATCAGGTTGCTCTTCCAGGTGACACTATAGTGTACTTCATATTCGACAATTCGCAGCTGTCAATAAAAAAAGACAACAAAGATCATCAAGTAGAACTTTGCTTCATGGGGGTTAGTGTCCATTCTCTTCGAGTTAAAGTGTGAAGTGTTGTATATTTGCCTTATAAATAAGTAATCACCAAGAGTTCAAATCAAAATTTACCAGATACTTAATCCTAAGTGTTTTTTGAACAAGAGAACAAAGAGTTGCAAAAATGTGCTTACCACAATAAACAAATTGATTGAAATCAAGAGTTACCCTGCCCTGCTTAGCAGTGTCAAAAGAGTTGAATAGGTTCCTGGCAAATGCAAATGAGTGCATAAACCCCGTCAGTAAAGTATATGATTATGCAAAGTTGATTGCTGAACTTTAGTGAAAGAGAATTTAACATAGAGGTCTATACCGTGCTGACTGCAGAAATATACAAAGAGATATGAAATCATCTAGGTGGAACTTCCCATTTTTGTTCGGATCAAAACTCTGAGAATTTTCAATAGAAATGTCAAAATGAGAATAAGGAATTAGGATTAGAACAACAGCAAATATACATCATGCTTCAGCACGAATGAATTAATAACATAATGCAGATGAAAAATTGTATATTATCTATCAATATCATCCATTGGCTATAAATTTGTGATGGAAATGACTAAGTACCCCCAAGAAAGAAGTTTACTGCTTAGAGATCCGTATAATTCCTCTGTACCCCTCCAAGTGAGGAATCTAAACTGATCTATGCCAACATTTATAACAAACATATATAATGCCGGAAACACCCAACAAAGGACGGTTAGAATTTCACAGGAACATAACATTGAAAAAACAGCCTGTTAGGAAGATGGAATAAGAGTACCTAATGTTTGACCAAAATATCCCTCGGAAATAATTATGAGGATTATTGCTAAGGGAAGGAAATTAACTCAGGATCCTGGTAGAAGCTGTTGGTTGGACTCTGAGCAGGGAATGATATTGTCACAGCTTGGTGACTTAAGGATTAGCTAGGGGTAAAAATAACGGAAGCATCCCTGTTTCATCATCTACAAATTCTCTTTGTATTAGGCTTGTTGCCTTTGGGCTCTTAGGAGGCGTATCCTCTTAGGAGGGTTATCTCCTTTGAGATTGACTCTTGTGGAGTTACTCCCTTGAGTGACATAGTGGCTTCGCTTGAGGTTTCCCAAAGATTATGTTTATTTGTGAGTGATTTAATGTGTTTAATCCATCTATGTTGACTTCCTAATTATTCACTCTAACACAAACTCTTTGTTGCATCATTTCAAGAGCTTATCAAAGGTTTAACTCTGAAAGTTTTTTTACAAGAATACTCACATCTATCTACACCAACTCCAAAGATGATGGCTAAAATGTAATGATTATTTACTAGCACTATTGTATAGCTGTAATTAGAATTTTGGCATATTCTAGAACAGTGACACTTGTCACCATATGATTGCTTGAACTCTGTATAAATAGGGCTCTCCATCATCAATACAAATCATGGGAATTCATCCATCACTCCTTAACTGTCTGCTGAGCATTTCCTAGAATGGTATCAGAGCTACAGAAGGCAAACGCCTAAGCCCTCAAAATTCTTTTTTCATCATGAGTGAAATGGATGAATCAAACTCGGATCCTTCATCCAAAGAAACTTCACAATCCAAACATACTGAAGCACAATCTCCCTCTTCCTCCATCTTCCCAAACCAAAGTTTCCCAAATTTCTCTACCCTTAACACAATCAAACTCACTACAACAAATTTTCCCATCTGGAAAGGTATCATAAAACCTTACCTCACAGCTACACAGCTCATTGGATATGCAGAAAACTCCATCCTACCTCCAGATCCAAAGGATTCTCAGGCTTCCATTTCCTGGCTTTCCAAGGATCAATTGGTAGTCGCTCTTTTACTCTCCTCTCTCACTGAAACTGTGCTGACTCAGGTGCTAGATTGCAGCACCTCTGCTCAAATATGGTCCCGTCTCCATGACCTATTTGCAGCAACATCTAATGCTCGAATAGTCCAATCCAGGTTGAAGCTTGCTTCTCTGAAAAAAGGAGGAGAATCCATCCTAACCTACTATAACAAGGCTCAAGCCTTAGTTAACAGCATCAAGGCTGCCGGACAAGCCCTTCCAGACACTGAGTTTGTTACCTACCTTCTGGCAGGTCTTGGTTCTGAATACGACTCTGTCGTCACCTCCCTCACAACCCTTCCCACGTTTCCTCTCTCACACCAAGTTCTGTCCCATCTCTTGAGCCATGAGGAACGAATCACTCGCAACAATTCCTCCCTGTCAACTACCAATTCTCTTCTTGGTACTCCGCCAGAAGCAAATTATACATCTACCAGAGGAAGGGGCCGTGGCAGTCCCAGAGGACGAGGTAACAATGGTGGTGGTCGAACTGAGTCAGACACCAGGAATGGAGGGAGAAACGATCAAAACTGGTCTAATCGACCTGATAATAGCAGCAACCGGAGAGGAGGTAACAATGGTGGTGGGTATCGCCCTCCAACGAACTTCTCAGGAGCCCCTGACACGCGCCCAGTGTGCCAACTCTGCAACAAACCTGGCCATACGGTAATCCAGTGTTGGCACAGGTTTGACCATTCATTTCAGGCACAACCACCATCTTCATTTCAGGCAAACAACACCACAGTCAATTGGTACCAAGATACAGCAGCAACGCATCATTATACACCAGACATCTCTAATCTACGCATTGACAACCTTCCCTACTCAGGCACTGAACAAATCTGTCTTGGTGATGGCTCTTCCATTCCGATTCACAATCAGGGTTCTGCCTCTCTTTACACATCCTCACATCTCTTTCATCTTTACAATCTGCTTCATTCACCATCGCTATCCAAAAACCTCCTATCTGTGAATCGATTATGTCTTGACAATGATGTATTTTTTGAATTCCATGCTCACCATTTCCTTGTTAAAAATTCGCAGACCCAGGCTCCTCTATTCAAGGGTACCGTTGAGAATGGTCTCTACGTGTTTTCTGCTACCACAACACCACCAGAACTTCATTCAACCACCGTTACCTCATCCACAGATCTCTGGCACTCCAGACTTGGCCATCCTTCAAAACGCATCGTTCATGCTCTTTTTCCTTCATTAGCCAGTTCTAACCCTAAAGCCCAATCTCTGCTTGATCCATGTGAATCCTGCAGTTGGGCCAAAGCCCATGTGCTTCCCCATCCTTCTAGTCCGTCTGTTTCAGCCCATGTTCTTCAACTTCTGTTTTGTGATGTTTGGGGCCCAGCCCACACAATCTCTAACAATGGAAATCGGTATTACATATCCATTTTGGATGATTATAGTAAATTCTTGTGGATTTTTCCGTGCAAACTTAAATCCGATGTTTCCACTATTATTCGATCATTCATTAACCTTGTGTCGAATTTATTTTCTCAAAAAGTTATTTCAATTCAAACGGACAACGGAACCGAGTTCAAACCTCTTATCCCGTTGTTTCGAGAGTTAGGTATTACACACCGTCTCACTTGCCCCTACTCTCATCCCCAAAACGGAAGCATAGAAAGCCGTCATCGACGGATTGTTGACATGGGCCTCACTATTCTTAAACACGCATCTCTTCCCTTACGGTTTTGGGATTATGCTTTTGAGACTTCGGTCTACTTACAAAATCGCCTTCCCTCTCCTATCACCAAAAACAAAAGCCCATATGAAATTCTCTTTCATAAACCACCGGAATACAATCACCTCAAAGTTTTTGGGTGTCTATGTTTTCCCAACCTTAGACCTTACCACTCACATAAACTAAATTTTCGATCCACCCCATCCCTATTCCTTGGTTACAGCTCTTCCCACAAAGGCTATATATGCTTTGATTTTGAGACACATCGGACCTATCTCTCACGGGATGTCATATTTCATGAGCATACCTTCCCCATGTCAAAACAATCAACCACCACTTCAACTATACAGCCCATTTCTTCCATACCTCTTCCACTTAACCCAGAAACAAACAACCCAATGCTCTCTTCTGTGCCATCTCACGCCGGCCCACTACCCAACAGCCCACCTCCTCATACATCACCTTTAACTCCTTCCACTCCTCCACTCAGCCCATCACAAAATGACTTGTCCCCAAGCCCAATTTCGCACTCAGATTCATCGACAAACTCATCTCCTTTGCTGCCTCCTTCTTCCCCTGCCGCTCCTTCACATTCGATGGTGACTCGTTCCAAAACAAACCACCAGCGACCACTAATTCGCAATGATGGCACCATCCCCTGGCCACCACATTGCTCCAATACACAAACCATCCCTGAGGAACCAACTTGCTTCACTCAAGCCAACCAATTCCCAGAGTGGCGTCAGGCTATGGAGACTGAATTCAAGGCTCTCCTAGCCACTGGAACTTGGTCCCTTGTACCCTTTGACTCCTCTCGTAATATCATTGGCGTCAAGTGGGTATTCAAAACTAAACGAAAATCTGATGGCTCTCTTGAACGGAGAAAAGCCCGCCTTGTTGCAAAAGGCTATCACCAACAACCAGGTCTTGACTTCAATGAGACCTTCAGCCCTGTTGCTAAACCTTCCACAATCCGCCTCCTATTTTCTCTTGCTGCCATGAACCACTGGTCTGTCAACCAATTGGATATCCAGAATGCTTTCCTACACGGTACCCTTGATGAGGATGTCTATGTCTCTCAACCTCCAGGTTTTGTACACCCTGACTTTCCTCACCATATTTGCAAACTAAATAAGTCTCTTTATGGTTTGAAACAGGCCCCTCGTGCTTGGTTTTCCCGACTCAGTGACGTCTTGATCATCATGGGCTTCAAGCCGTCTTTATCTGACTCATCTCTATTTATTTTTCGCCAAGCTACACATTCTGTATTTGTACTAATCTATGTAGATGATCTCCTGGTGATTGCTTCCAACAATGATCTTTCCTCCAGATTTGTAGCTACCTTATCGACACACTTCCTGTTAAAGACCTTGGTGCAGCACACTACTTTCTGGGATTAGAAATCACACGCTCTGCTGATGGTTTCTATATCTCCCAATCAAAACACATTCGAGATATCGTTCACAAAGCTGGCATGACAAATTCTAAACCCATTGCCACCCCTATGGCAACAGACTTTGACACATCTACATCTTCTCCCATCTTTGAAGATCCTCAACGGTACCGTAGCATTGCTGGAAGTTTACAATATCTGGCATTTACTCGGCCTGATGTATCCTTTGCAGTCAATAGAATTTGCCAGTTCATGCATAAACCTCAACTGGTCCATTGGCAAGCTGTTAAGCGTATTCTTCGATACCTTAATGCCACCAGTGATCTCCAATTCTTCATCTCATCTGCCTCGCAACAGCAACTGTCTACCTTCTCTGATGCAGACTGGGGCAGTGACAAGCAAGATCGAAGGTCAGTCAGTGCTTACTGCGTGTTCCTTGGCTCAAACTTAATATCCTGGGCATCCAAGAAACAACCTACAATAGCAAGATCCACAACTGAAGCAGAATATCGTGCCCTTGTTCATGGTACTTGTGAGACAATCTGGATTCAGTCACTCCTTCGTGAGCTTCAGATTCCACTATCATCTCCCCCTGTCCTATGGTGTGACAACATTGGAGCTACGTATCTTGCTGTCAATCCTGTTCTACATCACAAGATCAAACATCTCTCCTTGGATTACCACTTTGTTCGTGAAAGAGTCCAGGCTAAAGCCCTACAGGTGGCCTTCATCTCTTCTGAAGAACAGCTAGCAGATCTACTCACCAAACCACTCTCATCATCCAGATTTTCTAGGCTTCGTTCCAATCTTTGCCTTCGACAGTTTGGAACGCGGGGGAATACTAGCACTATTGTATAGCTGTAATTAGAATTTTGGCATATTCTAGAACAGTGACACTTGTCACCATATGATTGCTTGAACTCTGTATAAATAGGGCTCTCCATCATCAATACAAATCATGGGAATTCATCCATCACTCCTTAACTGTCTGCTGAGCATTTCCTAGAATTATTGTATCCCGTGATTAAGCACATTTATAACATGAACTAAACATAAGTGTATTGTTTGCTAAAGCCAACAATCTAGCATGAGAATATGGATGAAATCTGAGCATAAAAGTAAAGGCGGAAGTAGAAGAAGTACAATATTCACCTCGCAAACTGTGAAAAAGGAAGGAGAATCAAGTGAGAAACCACATTTGATCAGTGCCTGTAAAAGCATCATGAGAGTTACACAGCCATCTCATGAAGTAAAGCTAACACCCACAATTAAAGCATAAACAAATTCAATCACTAGAAAGTTATATAATGGATCGTTGTCAAGTGAGAAATGAGAGAACTTAGAATTGAAATTTGTAATCTGAGTCCATTTAATAAAGATAAGGAACTAAAAATGCTGACAAAAACGTATTTGACACACTTCAAATAAAGGAATGTACCTCGAAAACTTCATCATGGACAAGATGTCCTTTGCCCCTGCAGTAAGTTACCGAATTAAAAAAATGAGACTTCACAAAGTACATAATCTCATTATTCTTAGAAGCGAACACCATGTCAAGAACATACACCCTAGCACTCTCAATCCAAAACTCTAAATGAAGTAGAGAACAAAGATCACTTTATCAAAGTCCATGCATATAGCTCACATCTGCAGGGGTGAACGGGGTGAAAAAAGGTAGTCAAACAAAGTAAGGTGCTAACCTTTCCAAGAAAGAAAAACTCTGTTGAGCCTGTCGTGAGAAAAATCAGATGTAAGTTCAAAATCAACACAATAAGGTGCAGAAAAAATAGATATAAGTTCAAAATCAAATACGAAACATAATAATTCTACTAACCTTGAGAAGAAACTTGTTAAGAGTGACAAATTCTGTCAACAGGCATATAAAAAGCAAGTTATAAGTCAGCAAATATTAGAGCTTGGCCAAGAAATCAATTAAAAGGCCTACTAGAATAAGTTGAACAGCATATATTGAGCTGCGAGCAGTGTACCTCCAAAGCTCATTGTTCCATTTCGATCAAAATCGTACATCCTGAAACAAGATATAAAAACAAGCAAAATTCACAAGACGGGTTCAGATTCATGGATAACAAGAGGAAACAAGGGATTGCAGAAAAGAACCTGATCATCTGCTCAACAACAGTAATGGTAAATTCCAAGTTTCCGACGGCGAAAGCTCTCTATTAAAAATCAGCAACAATGTTCTACTATAATCACTGCTGAAAAGGACCAAAAGTGTAGGGCATAAGCAAATTGGATATGAAATGAGAGACCTGGAGTTGATCGGCGGTGATGCTTCCGGTTTTCTCCGAGTCGACGCGGTCGAACCATTCCCTGAGCACCTTCATGTTCTCCATTTTTGCCTCTCTTGGCTACAACAGCCAGATCAGATCCGTACCGCCTGGTGTTGATTTTGATTAGTTTCCCGATTTCGTTTACACTAGTATATTTTTCCTCTGACTTTCCAACCCTAACAACAATGGGAATTGGATAGCGTTTTCTTAGTTTTGGGAAATTTCGTCAGGAAATAATAACACGCTAAGGATACCCATCTATTTTATTTATAAAAATTAAAAATTATACAATTTCGCACATGTATTTAAAAAAAAAAAAAAATTAGTTCCGATTTGGGTACGAAGTGTGAAATTGATTAAAGTCAATTTCAATTCGGATCTCAATTACATAATTGACTCGTCTATTATCCGCACAAAGTGCGGGTTGAGTTTTAATAAATATTTAATACTTAATATTTTATATGTATATATTTGTAAAATAAAAATCCGGAGAATGAAATTATTATCATTATTATGATTTTTAATTCTCTTTTAAGTATTTATCTCTTCTAATTAACTATATTTTTTAATTGATTTGTTAAGATATGCTTGTTGGTAAAAAAAAATCCGTAAAAGTTTTAAAACTATTTTTATAAAACTATTTATTTAAATATTTTTTAAAAAATTTAGAAATCAATATCCGATTTATATAAACATTTAGAAATCACTTTCTAAAATAATTTTTTAGGCTTCGAGAAACATAACGTTGACACGTGGCAATAGAGGCTTCTGCTTTAATAGATACTAGTTTAGTGCTCATGTCTTGCACGGGTATTTGAAAATGTATTTTTTGTTATTTTTTGTGTGAATAATTTTTTATAGATGTCATTTTCTTATTATATTTTGTTGATTTGATTATGAATGTTTATGTAATAAAGTATATGCTTATTAAATGATCACAACATAATTATTGACCTAGTTCGTCATATAAATATGACTACATCTGGGAGCATACCAAACCAAAAGTGTTCACTATATCTATATTATAAAAACCACAATATTAATAAATGTCAAATAATAAACGACATTTATGCAATGCAAAAATATATTCAAAATAAATTGATTAAAAAATAAATAAAATTGTGCAAATATAATATAATCTATACTATATTAAAAAGGAGACTTGCCCAAATGAATAGTCGAATTCCACAATTACCCTTACTAATTTTTTCTGTTTTTCCGGCCTTTTTGGCTTTACAGAAGCCCTGCTTCGATTTTCATGGTCCAAACCCATTACTTTCAATCCATTGGTGATACTTACCTATTATTAGCCCACATCTTTTCAATTTACATTTACATTTACATTTATTTACAGCCCATTAAAAAGATGTGTTTGGATTGCTTGCAGTTATATATATATAGAAGCCTTGTATGCCTACACGTGTTCGCATTCGTGGCACCCTCTCATAACTCCTCTGACAACCGATGATACAAGTTTCTCCTTCTCTTCTACGCATCTCCTTCTCTTCAATTTGTCTCTCTTCGTCACCGTCTCTACTCTCTTTCTTCTTACTGTCTCAACAATCTTTTTCCTTGTGTCTAGATTTTGCTTCATCTAATTTATACTTTAGCCATCACTGACTCATTTTATTTGTTTGCTTAGGTTGGTTTCAACCAAAATTGCAGGCTTGAAGATCCATTGCAGCGTGGTATCCTCGCTCTTATAGGTAAAACCTCTCCCACACTTTTGTTCCAATTTCATGCGCAAATTCATTTGATGCGTGAAATTAGTCATCTAACGTTCAAATTATAACCGGGGATCTTCTTTATCTTCTTCGGGCTTTCAAAGACACCCTCTTCTGCCGCTGGTGATTTCAATTGATCTCTTTGCTTTGTTTGCATATCTATATGTTATATACAATTGATCAATTGATTTTTTTGCTGCCTTTGTATCTTTGTAGGTCTACCCTATTTTTTGCGTTCTCCTTGCAATCGAAGATGGAGATGAATTTATTTTCTCAACGAGAGGAGTTGATTCCACAAGTCCTTAGAGTTGCCCCAAAACCCTAGAAATCTAGCATTCTCCCACTACAAAGCTAAATTTGCCTTGTGGATCCCACGAGTTCAGGATCACAGAGTACCAATGTGGCAAAGAAAATTCAGTTCTGGCGCCGGTGGAGCGTTAACCAGCAAAAAATGGGACGCAGTGGTGATCGGCGGTGGCCACATCGAGGTTGAAATATGGAATCGTTCATTTTGCAATAAGTCGGTACAAATACATGTCGCTCCGTTCATTTCGTAATAACTTGTAGAAATACATGTCATTTTTCATAAATAAATTTACATCGAACAAATGCCAAGGTGAACACAGTGCTCGTGCACCTGCACTCTCGTGTACATGTAGGTGTGTTGTTTATTGTCTACTGTAATCTTATGATACGGCATGAAGTACACATATATATGAACTATAAAGCTATTCAACTCAAATTAGTTTCATTGCTTACAAATTGCATAACTAAAATCCACAAAAACTAATAATTTTCAATTGGGGGTCAACCATTAGGGCTCAATTCATCACTACATCATACAAAGGTTTGCACGTGTAAAATATGATTACACACGTATCTGCATCCTCTAACCATAAATTCTCATGACACCCCAACTATAATTTCTTTCTTACTTCTAGACGATCCTCTTCCAGGTCAGATGTTGCAATACAATCGATTGATGGCTTCAACGCGCATGCAATTCAAGAATGAAGTAAAGCTTGCATAAGAGATTATTAGCATTATCACATCATCTATGAGTGTTAAAATTTTGACAAGGTAGACATCAATTACTGCAGGAACAACAACTTGCATTCAGAGCAATTACTGCAGAAGAAGCAACTATCTTAATAATATCTTGCCTTCAAGCAAGGAAGCAAACAATGACAATGGCCTTCGTGAACCACTGCAAACAAGATGGTCTATACTTTACTGGAGCCACCAAAAAATTATACTTGTACAATGGTAGGGAGAGACTTTGGTAAGCAAAAATAGATTATAGGAAAACGAAAAATCAACACAACTGGGGGTTTCAAAAACAGCTTACAACTTCAATAAGCATTTAAACTTCAGACTCCCCAAGGTGAGAAGAAAACTTCAAAATTCCAACTTTCAAATCCTTGATTGAGACTATGCCATCATTATCCACATCTATCTTCATGAACACTTCCTTTATCTCCTAAATTTCTTCGATGATCAAGTGTTCAATAACCTGATGGAGTAAGCATTATTTATTTAGCGTAATTAGCAAACAAATGAAAATAAAGTAATGAGCAAAGTAGCGTACAGACTCTTAAGACTTCCCTCTTGAATATGTTCATCATCAAAAATTATTTAAGCCTTGACTTCACACCGTCTCCGAGATAAACATTTGGAGCTTTTTTGACGTTCTGAACCCATAGATGTTCTGAAACGACACAGGATATTACATACAGAAAATGGTAAGATGGATAGGCTCAAACAAGTCAGTTTCAATAAGGAAAAAAGATCAGAGAAGTTGATAAATAAAGCAGAAGAAAGCATGTTAAAACAGTATGTGCTTGTTTATTTTTCAAATCTATACAGGAAGTTCTTCTAATTCTAAAGCCCCATTTCTATAATACTATTAGGAACCTGTCAGTACTCGTATGCATTTGTCAAAGCTCATGAAACCATAAGCAATTGTTCTTTAAATTATAATTATATACATATTTAGTCCAAATCAATATTGATTTTTTCATAACCAACTTTTAGTGATAGGTTCTTGGGATCGAACTCTTGCATATAAGTTCAACAATCACTACCATATTTCTATGATTTCTACTGACGTCAATGTACTATGTTCATTGCAAGCATTGATCCGTTGCTAACATTTTTTAAGAACAATTGGTGAAATAATTTTAGTTTCATACGGTGTTGAGTTACCCGTGAATTTGCTACGGTTTTGTGGCCCTCTTATCTAGCTCGTTATCCTTAAAATCATACAAATGAAGATGAAAAATGCATGTTAGAAATTTGGTTGACATAGTTCAAATAAATACAACTGAAGTACCTTTGTGAGCTCCCTCTTTGTGAGGATATGGTAATGCCTTAGCCAAATCCTTTGCATGGCCATTGGAGCAGCCCAAACCCATATGGGATGCCAAGTGTAGCAAAGATGACAACGAAAACAATAACAAGGGCAAAATATGCTTCTACGGATGCCGGGAAGCAATCCAAGATTACCCATCCATATCAACAGTTGTGCAATCCTAGGTCATTGTTGTTTAGAGATGAGTCATGCAATATAAGTCCACATAAATCAAGTGCACAAAGAAAGACCCGACACCTGTTTTCCATTCATGTAGCAATAATCAGATGTAATATATAAGAAGTGATAACATAACTGATAGTACGTAATAACCTACAACTTGCCCAATTTCTAAAGACCACTGTCAGGATTATCCACATTCATGCGAAGAGAATAACTCATTGAAAAATATTTATACAAACATAATTTCTTTTGAATCAATTGTTCTTATTCCTTGATATTCAAGGTCCTTGTCAAAGGGTGAATGGGTTGGGAAGCTTCAAATTTCAGAGCTTCCTTTCCTCTTCGATATTTAATCAAACAGGTGGAGTGCATTCACCGGATACTGCATCTTTAATTTGGCTTCATATAAAAATTGGACACGCTTGTGATTCAGCTAATCTAGATAACGTCAAGGGAAAAAAAAACATGATAATCTATCATAAATATACCTGATTCTAGAACAAGAACAACCATTTACCTTCTGATCATCCTCCAAGGGGAAAACTTCATGGAACATGTAGCTCCTTATCTGATACAACATTTTACTTAGCAAAGAAAATAAAAAGAAGTTTACAATCATACAAGTTGAAGAGAAATTGACACCTGAAAAAGAGAGTGAGAGTTGTGGGGTAGAGCTGTAAAGAGAAATGAGGGTAGAGCTGTAAAGAGAAATCACCAGGACCCAGGCATCAAACAACTTCAATAAGTAGCTAATTTCCTACACAAACCCTTAGCAAATCAAAGAATTTAAATGGAAAGGGAAGATGAAAGACTTGAGACATTGACAAACCCTTGGATTTGGACCTTTCTTACTTGCTCTACCGTTGGGGCCGTCGCTGGCATTCTTTGACAAATCAGATGAGCAACCGGTGCTTCAAATCTGCAGATGGGATCCAAAGCGCGAGATCTAATCACTGTAATCCCAAAAAAGAAAAAGAAACGAAGGAAATTATACAGACGAAATAACCACGAGGACGCCGGGAATCGGAAGGAAAACCCAAACGACCGAGTTCATTGAGAGATCCGAAAACCTACCAACCCTAAACTGGTAGAGAGGACGAAGGCCAATGATGACGAAAGAGAAGAAGAGGGGGAAGGAAATGAGATAGGAGGTTCAAGAGCATACCTGACAGGCTGTAGTCGATAAGGGAGTTGATCCACCGCGAAGAAGCAGAAGACGTCCTTCGGAAGACAAAGAAAGATGGGGAAGATGAGAAGAAAACCAAAGGAAACCAGTTGATAGAAGAAGAAGAAGAAGGCGACAAACGAACTCAGAGAGAAGGCGACGGGTTGCGAGATTCGGGAGAAGCCAAATGCGAAGATGAAAGAGGCTATGGGAGGATGAGTATCATCGAGCGGTGGAAGGAGAGATACGCCGACACAGAAGTGAAAGAGAAGAAGACACGTTAGGTAAAAGAATGACTCATCAATTAAGGGTATAAAGGGAATATATTAATTTAGAGCAGCTAATTTTTATATTGATTTTGACAATAGATAGGTTGATTTTATCAACTTTTGCACATATTCTTTCACATGTGTTGTTATTGTTAGTTTTTATTTTGATTTTGACAAGAGATAGGTTTGATTTTATCAACTTTTGCACATATTCTTTCACATGCATTATTATTGCAAGTTTTTATTTTGATTTCGATAAGAGATAGATTGATTATCAACTTTTGTAGATATATATTCTTTCACATGCATTATTATTGGTAGCTTTTATTTTAATTTTGGCAAGAGATAGTTTGATTTTATCAACACATACAAACACTTAAATTGAAAATAGTAGATTGAGATTTACAAACACTTCCAATGAAAATACTAGATCGACACATACAAACACATTGATTAAAAATATTAGTTCAACAGGCATAGACACTTAAACTGAAAACACTAGATGGACACATACAAACACTTAAATTGAAAATACTAGATCAACAAACACAAATACTTAAATTGAAATCACTAGACCGGCAACCAATTGCATATAGATTCAACCTACATGAAGTTCCTTCATCAACGAAACCTTCAAAGCTTCCCCTTCACGAGGAAGGTCTTTTTAACTCCATAAGCAACTCCATTTTTCTTCACATTTCGATAATCTTTTTGCTTCATTAACTTTCTCGTCTCCCCTTCCTCCTTAAGCTTGATCTCTATCATCTTATAATTTTTCATGAATTGGAGATGTGCCTTTTTTTAAGAACAAGGTTTATATCAACATCACAACTTGTTGACGCTAACCCTTTCCCCTTTCTCTTAGCATCTTGGATACCGATTGGACGCTCAATAGGATGTTCATTAAACATACTTGTTGGAGTCTTTGACTCGCCTTATTAAGCCTCGATCTTTTTGAACTTCAACTTCCCAAAATCAAGGCCCTCGGCAAGCGATCAAGCCAAATCCTTATCTTCAACCCTAACATTGCACCCTTTCGAAGACTCATTATTTCGTGTCGTTCGAGTGGGCACTACAACAAAGGTGAAAGGCTCGAATCAAAGGCCCAAAAAAACTAATTGTCAATTCAATTAATACCTCAAGGTGACAAACTCGACTCTTGAGCAAAATCACGAACAATAAACAAACTGCAAAAGAGAAAATGAGACGTATGGACAAAAATATAATTGAGAACTGAGAAACCACAAAAAAGAGTTGGACCCTTAAATTGAACTGAACAACTCACCAGGTAAAAAACCCACTAAGAAAGCAAATTGGCAGTTGACAAAGAACGATCCACAATCGACCTCAGGATTAGCATTTTGATTCAAATAGGAGATAGAAACTAAACGATAAATTTCCATCTGCTTCCAATAGAGCTCTTCTTATATCCCGCATAGTTTCCATAATGTTTTTCTTCGTCAACACCTCTGAGCTATAATTAACAGCAAATTCAAAAGGTCTTTTTGTAGTGGAACTATACACAATCAACCAATCAATTTAGATTAGATTTGAAGACATAATTTTAGCAGAGAGTGTAATACGAAGCCTAAATTGATGACAAATTAGATGAAAGATTGAAATGTTGATCCTAAAATATCACATGTTTTATGTAGATTCAAGAAATTGTCTGTTGCAAATAACTATAAATTCCAATTTGTATGTACAATCAAGAAAGAAAATAAGCATGTTGATATGAGGTTTGCAATTAAAACCCAAATTAGATGAAAATTAACATGATGATATTAAGTGGCAAGGAGTTGTTAAGGCCTGCTGTAAAATCAGCATCTGTTGTAAATTTAAATTCATTTGCATGTAATGAGAAACGAAATCCAACGATTCATTGAAAAGTTGACCCTTTTAAGTTTTAACACAGCCTATGTGAACATTGACAACATCCATTCATATAGAGAAAGAAAAGGGGATTACCTGTTCTTGACGCTCCGACAAGGTTCCATGGATTCTAATAACAACTCATATGGTCATATCAATCGGAAAGCAAATTTTAGTTAAGAATACATCTACTTCATTAGAGAGATGAAGATCAAACCATGACGGTCAAAATTCAAAATTAAAATTGATAAGAGTAAATAATCATGGTGACACTACAAGAAGTGGGATGATCCTTCTGAAGGTCCTTCAATTCCTTCAGATCTGCTTCGGCATCATGGGAAAAACCATAGAACTCCACAAAACCCTAAATACAAAAAGTCACGAACTAAGAACATGACCTGCTTAGGCTCCAGAAAGCGAAGGGGCAAGTACCTGAGTTTGACGCGTCAGAGCTTGTAGAACGGACAGACGTGGTCGAAGGTGTGAATCCCTTTACTCGGAGTTGCTTGGTGTGCTATCGGTAGCCCAAGCGCAAGCGGTTCTTCCGGCGAAGGAGAGAGTTATGGCGGTGCTCTTGTTTGTGTGAACTGCTCCGCGAGGTACAACGTAACCAACATAGAAGTAGTCTGACAGTGGGTCTAAAAAGGGAAAAGGGCATAAGAGTTGCACAGAGGACCATGGATTGAAGGCGCCAATAAAGCAGTGCAGAGGAGGCCGGCGTTCAGCTATGTTCTCGTCACATCTGGCTTCAGACCTTCCTACCTGAAAGAGCATCTGATATCCTGATAAATCTCACTCGTACTAGGGTGCACTGAGTATGGCGGAGAGTGAGCCTCCTGTAGGATCCTCTGTTTCATCTCTCGATCTGAAGGCACACAAACACGCTCATGACATCTCAAGATCTCATTGGCACCGACTGTTAACTGTGGTTCCTCTCCTTGAGACAACCGGTCTCGGATCTGTGTCATAGCCAAGCAGCTCTCCTGCTGCTGTCGGATTTCGGCCAACATATCAGGTACTATCTCCAAGGCGGATAGATAGCTGTCGCAATCTGGAAAGTGGATATCCATCTCTAACCACGCAAGGTCTCACTGTAAATGAGGTTGAGTTATTAGTCTAGCGATCGCCATCTCCTGGGGATTCATTCTACTAAGGGCATTAGCTACCATATTCGCCTTCCCCGGGTGATATAAGATCTCAAGATCAAAATCCTTGATCAACTCCAACCATCTCCTCTGGCGGTTATTCAACTCCCGCTGAGTGAATATGTACTTCAGACTCTTATGGTTTGTGAATATCTGACACGTAGCTTCGTACAAATAATGCCTCCAAATCTTCAAAGCATGAACCACAGTAGCCAACTCAAGGTTGTGGGTAGGGTAATTCTCCTCGTACGTCATCAATTGTCTAGACGCGTAAGCAATCACCTTACAACTCTGATGCATTGCTGTAAACCACAAAGTCCTCAATGCCTTCCAATTAAGCTAGGATGGGAGCAGAGGTCAACCTCTTCTTCATCTCCTCGAAGCACTATAGGCACGGCTCGGACCATACGAACCTCGTATACTTCCTCAACAAGGAAGTGAGCGGCCATGCGATAACTGAAAAGCCCTCAACAAAATGCCGGTAGTAGCCTGCCAATCCTAAGAAGTTGCGTACCTCCTACGTTCTTAGGAGGCGGCCAAGATGCTACTGACTCGATCTTCGCCGGATCTACCTTGATCCTTTCAGCTGAAACGATGTGACCAAGGAATGCTACCTCGGGCATCCAGATTTCCCAGTTAGAGAGCTTGGCGTAAAGCTCTCTATCATGTAAGACCCAAAGAACGATCCTCAAGTGTCCAACATGCTCCTCTCTAGTGCGAGAGTAAACTAGAATGTCGTATATGAAGACAACTACAAACTGGTCTAGGAAGTCGATGAAGATGTAGTTTATCAACTCCATGAAGACTGCGGGCGCATTTATAAGCCCGAATGACATCAAGACCTTCCTCTTTCCGATGCAGAAAGAGTGAAAGTGGAGGCTATGGCGATGACCTCAGTGATACCTGAGGAGCATAGGTCAAAGATTGAGCAATGATATGCAGTAGAGCTTTGGGCGTTAGCTGTTACAGGTACCATTCTTGTTAATGGTTTACCTAGTGGAGTTTTGTTTGTTGTGAGTGCTATGCACCTCTTGTCTTTCGATGCATATGTTAATAGTTAACTATGGATACAATAGAAGATAGACCTTCCTTTATAGGATTACGAGTTATGGGTCTTAGGTACCCGCGAGATATGTGGTCGTTCCCTTTGTTCAAGGACTTGTGTATGGCTTGAAGACTTCTTTGTCATGCCTTAGGTGCATGAGAAGGTCTTTATGTGTGTGGTGGACGAATAGATATCATGTTGGTTTAGATAGTAGTAGGAGGACTATTATAGTCTCTACTGAGATCGACTAAGTAGAGGTTTTCCGAGGTTATGACCTTTGAGAAGGTGAGTTGTCTTTAGTGCCGTATGAGCAGCGAGGTTGATAACACCAGAGGGTGATGTTTTTTTTAATGTTGTGCCATGAAGGAAAGATATAGTTCCACACTGAAGAGTATTCCAGTGGTATATGATCTTATAGACGTGTTACTGAACCGTCTAATCTATCCCCTCAGCGGAATGAGGACTTTGATATTGTGTTGAAGTATGGTACGAGACTGGTTGGGAGAAGGCCTATGAGGTATATGGCTTGTTGAGTTGTTAGAAATTGAAGAAGCAATTTGAAGAGTGGTTTGAGACGTGCTCTGTTCGCCCTAGCACGTTCATTGCTACGTATGGACGACTTGTTGGATCAACTAAGAGAAGCAATTGTGTTTTTAAGATTTCCGTATGCTTAGGATATCATCAGCTAAGGATGAGAGAGCAATGTGGGCATAAGACAACATTCCATACCCGTTATGGACATTACGAGTTGTAGTGTTGATATATGAGTTGAGGAACGTCCTAGTAGTCGTTATAGGAGTTGATGAACAGTGTCTTCATCTACTTCCTTGATCAGTTGGTGGTAGACCTTATTGATGACGTTTGGTGTACTCTCACAACGGAGAGGAACGTACCGGTTATTTGAGGACGGTTTTGAAAAATCTGAGGGATAGAAGCCAGTGTGCTATGCTCTCTAAATGTGAATTGAGATGCTAGAAGTAACCTTCAAGGTCATGTTTTTCTGCCAGCGGGATCATAGTTGATGTGATGAGGAGTGATTATGATGCCTTGTGGATGATGTTGCTGAACATTATGGGAATGAGTAGTTCTCGGCCCAGCCGATTGCTACCAACGCTTTGAGAAAGGATTCTTTGTGATTGTGCATCCAATTACGAGTCTTCTGAGGAAGACCACCATAAGTGTGTGGTTGAAGTAGTATGTCGGAGTTCTGAAGAGTAGAGGAAGCATTTGAACTCTGCTTCTATTCGGTGATAATCAAAAGATTTTGGGAATCACGTGACTACGGTGGTGAGAACGTATGAGGAGAACTGCCCGACTCATGATTTTGAGTTAGTAGTGGTAGTTCAAGTGTCCAAATTTGAAGGCAATATCGGTGTGATATTTCATGTTAGATTCCCACCGATCATAAGAGTTTGAAGCATATTTTTTATGCAACATAAGCTGAATAACTGCCAGCGTCGTTGACTAGAGTTGATCAAGGAGTTTGATCGTGAAGTTTGGTACCATTCTGGCAAGGAGAATGTGGTAACTGATACCTTGAACTAGAAGACGTCTCGAGAGAAGGCGATTGTTGGAATTGCTGTACAGCCTCGGTTGCAGAATGATCTAGCTTGGTTAGAGTTGGACCTACAACTGTTGATAAGGACGTTAGTTTCATGTTTTAGGGGTTCTACCTAATTTGTTGGATGAGGTCCAACAAAAGCACAGGACTTGCCTGACCTTGAGGGAATTTGATGGAAGGATGTCTCATGACGAGACACCACCGTTCTTTAACGGAGCAAAAGGAGTATGAGGTGCCGCGACTGCGTCTGTATAACCGCTTATGCGGAGTTGAGTGGAGAAGATTACAATACACCCATAGTACACCTTCTTTAGTACATCCATGTACGAATAAGAGGTACCCTGAAGTAGTAGATCAGGTTAAAGTGTTACTGACCTGTAGATGAGCTCATCCACTACCAGTGTTGTAGTGGAAGTGAGAGGACCTTTCTGTGGACTTGTGATGGGATTGAGACCCAGTAAGAGTTTTGGTGTTATCCAGATTATTGGTAACAGATTTACGAAGTCGACACAATCCATCTCTACTGAGAGACGTGGCCAGTGAATGAAATAACAAAGGAGTACACTAGACAAATGGTGGGACTCCATAAGTGTACCGGGGACGATCAACTATGATTGTAGTAGACGGGTTACTTTGAGGTTTTGATAGCAGATTCAGACTGCTTGGGGAACGCGTCTAGACTTCATGATTGAGATTTACCTCAGATAGACGGTCAGTCTGAGAGGACCCTCTAGACCGTAGAGAACATGTTGCGAGCTTGTGGGATGGATTGGGAACAGGGACGATCTATTTATCTCCCACTCGTTGAATTCTTATACCACGACCGTTGGCATGCATCTCTAGGGATGGTCCCTATGAGACATTGTGTAGACATAGGTGTCATACACCTTTATGTGGGGATGAGCCTGGCAGTACCAGTGGGTTAGCGCCAGAGCAAATTCAGGATGATATAGCTCGAGTAACGTTAATCAGAGAAAGGATGATGGCTGCACAGAGTCGCCAGAAGTCGTATGCAGATTGGAGGCGTCGACCTCTAGAGTTCAGGGTAGGAGCTCATGTCTGGTTGAGAGTATCTCCGACGTGAGGCGTCAGACGTTATGGCATAAAGGGAAAGTTGAGTCCCCGATAGGTCGGTCCTTTCGAGATACTGGATAGAGTTGGAAGAGCAGTGCACAGATTGGCTTTGCCATCGAAGTTAGAAGGTGTTCACCCTATGTTTCATGTATCTCAGCTAAGGAAGTACATACCAGATCTGAGGCACATTATGAGTCATGATGATCTAGTGGTTGAGCCGGATCACACTTTTGCAGAACAACCTTTTGCGGTTCTAGGAAGAGAGGTGTGAGACGCCTGTATTTGAAGGATATTCCTATGATGAGGCTACACGGGAGACTGAGGATAGTATCCAGGGGAACTATCCAGATTTTTACGCCGGGACAGATGCACCTGTAGGATCCACGATTAGATTTTGGTGCTATCTTAGTGAGTGTATGTTATGCTATGTGCTTATGTGATATGTTGTGTTTTCGTGCTAGCTGTGAGTTGTGCATATGATCTGTTAGATCTTGTTTGCTAGTACGAGATAGGTATAGCTGGAGATGGTTCTTTCCTCCATGCTACGGTGTATGTGTTAGGATTAGCAAGAGATGGTTCTTTCCTCCATATGCTATCTTTGATGGACATAGTGTGACTGGAGACGGTTTTCCTCCACATAGTTGTGTTACGAGTACGATTGGCTGGAGACGGCTTTCCTCCATGCCTTGTGACGTGGTTAGTAGTTGGCTAGAGATGATTTTTCCTCTATGCCTTTGGATAGCGTTATGATCTTGTTGTTGGAGTTGGTGATTCCTCCATGCCGTGTTTTGAGGTTATAGAGTGTTATAGGTTGATACATTTGAACGGAGATGTGATACCTCCGATAGAGAGAGTGTATATACCTCGGCGTATGAGTCCGAGAGGATTTGGGAATTGTTCAAGTTTCGGGACGAAACTTTTTCTTAAGGGGTGTGTGATGTAATAGCTAGGATTTCCGAATTCTAATTAATGTTGATTAACTTAATCAGTGATAGTAATTGACATATAACTCGCGAAGATTGCATAAGTGTTGAGTATAAGTCCCACCGTTATGTTCCTGGCGTAATTTTGGGCTTATGGTGAAATTTTCACTTTTTCCCCCAGGTAATTATTTTTACCCTCCGGTATTATTTGGAGTATTTGGGAGCTCCAATTAATAAAAAAGCAGTTGAGAGAAATGATCAGGACATCGGATATGTCCTAGATATGAAATAAAATGGAAAGGCAAAACGGACAAAAGAGTCGCTATTTCGTTTCTCAACGGCTAAGAAAGACGGCTTAGGATTACACGTTTTTCGAGGCAATTGTGGAATAATTATCCCTACAATATTCAAGATCTATTATTCCAATTTCGAGAAGTTTGGAGAAAGGGTTTCAACCCGCCATTGGATCGATAAAAGGATACTTATCGACTTCGCTAAAGGATAATTATCGACTTCACTATAAATAGCGGAAAATCGTTTATTAATTCATTTCCTTTCACGTTTCCTCGTAAAAGCACTAATTTCTCTCAAACTTCAAACTCAGATCTACTCTCCGTTTCTAATCCGATCAAATCCGTTTGAGTTTTTGGATTCCTCTCTTCATTCTCTTCATATCGGTACCGAGTTTTTGCATTCCCGAGCAGATGAAGACCTGGTCGAGCATATATGTCACTAGGACAGTTCCGTTGCTCAGATTCCGGTGAATTTGATGTTGTACATGCGTAGCTTACGTCGTTGTGATTCCGAATCTTCTTTCAGATCGTCAATCGGGTTAGTAACGAATAAGTTATGAATTTATCCGTTTTCCGCACTACGATTTGGCCTAAATCGACCTTAGGCTTTTCAAAATGGATAACTAGAAATTCCATTATGATCATTATATTATTCTGGTGTTTATGGGTTGTTTGTTGATAAAATCTAATGATAGGTGGGTTTAGAAATGGCCTGTGGGCAAAACGTTATTCTAGTAAAATTTAATCAATTAATTAAAGGTTAATTAATTAAATTTGGATTAAAATTTGAGATTTAAGAATACTGATTAGATGCATGCTAGGTGTCAGAATGATTTGAGGATCATGATGATGTTATGGATATCGGTTATGGCTTTAAGGATTAGTATGTGTACGAGTATGATGAGATGTTATGTTGAGGATATGCCTTAGGCATTTATGAATGTGTTGAGGATCTGAGGTTTAGATTTGAGATATAGGTTGGTTATGGTTAGTGAGACGAGTCTCCTAACCTTTGCAGTATGTGATTGTGTGTGCCTTGTTATTGCAGGCGTTGATTACTTCCCCAAGGGGAAGCTGTGACGTGGTACAGGTTACGAGTATATTAGGTAAGTCCATAGGACTTACTTAGCGTGCAGTTGTGGATTGTATGATTGTGATTGTTGTGTGTGTTCATATAATTGTGCATTTATAACCTAAACCGAACTAGGATGACCATTCATTACATTTATTTGGCCCAAGTGTATTATAACGGGCGGTAACCGCCGGTCTCCGCCTGCTGGTTAGGAGGAGGTGCTCTGAAGATGATCTCACAGGAGGGGACGAGTGAAGGTCACCGCCATGCAAAACTTCTATGTTACGTTGGATGGGACGGGGTTCTTGAGGCTCCTCGTGTTACAAAAGAAGTTGAATTAGTAATGGAATAACGTAATGAAAGATAATAAATGAATGTGTGTGGCATTGCATGTTTGAGATGTTGATGTCTGGTTGTGCTATTACCTTCATGTTTTTCATTGTTGTAGCTAACGTGGTTTCATACCGTGTTGTAGTGTTCTGCAGGTTAGGAATACTGCAGAGTGAGCCAGATAGTGTGACAAGCCGAGGACTTCTGTACATTAGGATGCGTGGGATGTGGGATCTTTTGTGGTTGTGGTTTATGTTGTTGTTTTGTACTCGGCTATGAGTTTGTAAAATCTTTTGATGTATCATACTCAACTTTTATGTATTTGATTTTAATCTACCTCTGTCTTGTTGTAAGATCCAGTGAACTTGTTGTCAGGCTAGGGTCAGGATCCATTGTGAGATCCTAGCCCAATGTGACACTCCAAGTCCCGCGGATGTGGGGTGTTACATGAGGTCTCTGTCCACCTCCGGCAACACTAGCAGGTGAAGATCTCTGTTGTGATAACGCCTTGCTCTAGCAGCAAAACGCAGGTTTGTGTCCGGGTTTGCCACAAGAAAAGAAAGTCATTGCATTCGTCTTACAATAAGCTCTCATGTGTCCGACACCTCCGTAGTTAAAGCATTGCCGTCCTCTATCAGAACTCTACACAGACTGCTGGAAACCAGAACATCCCAGCGTTTGACTACGCCCAAATCTTGATGCTCTAACTCCAGCACTGGTTGATCTATTCATCTGCCTCTTCTCAGGACCTCCAGTCTGAGAAGCTCTTCTTTGACCCGGTTAGTCTCTCTCATAAGTAGATGCTCTATCCTGATAGTCTGTCAAGCAGTCACAACGGAAACCAGCAAGATAAGAGTGTGTAGACTCTCTCAACCTTTGAGAGAAAAGATAATATGTTGATCATCGGGTGGTGCAGATGGACCCAGCAAAGATTGCTCCTCCTGAAACTTGTTGATAATCTCAACAATAGGGATATCCTCGAGTCCCGCCTCGTGGAATTCCTGAAGCCGATCTCTCCTCGTAGTTGTAGGACAATAGCGATCCCTTATCACCGTCTTCATCTACTCATAACTCGTGACCTTGTTGCGGGAAATCCTCCACTAGGAATGAGCCTGATCTTTCAGCAACGTCTGTGCTATGTCGACTCGATGTCTCTTTGGGCAATAGATCGCTTCCATAGCAGAATCTAGTTGCCCTAGCCACAACTCCACTTCTAATCCAGTCTTTCCTATAAAAGAAAGAACCTGCAGCTGGTTGAAAGCCTTCAACCAACAGTCGGGTCTCGGCTCTCTCGCCTCATCCGGAACTCTAGCAAGCTCAACGGCTCTAGCAGGTGCAGCAACTACCTGCGTCACTCTCTGTGAAACCTCAGATGATCTCGCGGGTACTGGTGGTGTTGGTGTAGGTTATCTAGTCTTGATAGCCTCCTCGACTATATGCACATAGTCGCGGTATGCAGACTCGACCGGACTAGGGTTGAATGTGCTCTTTATGCTCCAAATCTAGCACTGGTCCCATTCCCAACCATGGGAACAACACTCTCAGCAACCTCTTCGACGAACGCCTCAGCGATAGGCGGATCAGTAACTGGGGTTTGGCCCCAACCTCTAGCTAGTGGAGGTCTGTCTACTCATCCTCATCCACGGACCGCAGGTGGAATAGGTGGTCGACCACTTCCTCGGCCCATAGCAGATGTAGCTCTAGTTTGAACCATCTACAATAGGGGTATATATAGATATATAAGGCCATACTATCAACTATTGCAGAAATCCAAAAAAAGTACATAAAGGACAACATAAAAGAAAACTATACTGCTGAGATCCGCGGAGGTAGTAGTGGTCGCCCATACATCTATCCCAGACCGACAAGTTTAAAACAAAACCCCCTTTTTGAAAACGTAGACCCCTTGCGGGGTTTTTTTATTTATCTATTCAACCTTTAGAAGATTACAAGTGCCATTGTTGTCAGCCTCGAGCTCTGATACCATATTATAACACCCCAACTTTTGGGAACTCGAAGCGTTATGGGTTAGGACCTCACAATGGGTCTCGACCTCAGAGTAACAATGACAACATCGGATCTTACAACAAGGCACAAATAAATGAAAACCAAAACTTATAATAAAACTAATGGTTATAACAAAGGGAAGCTTTAAAGACTCGCAACTGAGTTTAAAACAAAGGGGAAGACAACAACAGCAATATAAACCCGATCCCCTCCTATAATGTACGGGAACCCCGGCTGGCCACACCATCAGGATCACTCAGCAGCATCTCTAACCTGCGGAATATCTACAACATCACTATAAACCGTTTGCTAACATTCTAGATATCAAAAAGACGGTAAAGGCACAAACACACATAAGGTAAAGTAAACATAAGGCATGCTCACACTCAGCCGTATATTATCTTTCATTTAAGTTAATCCCTTTACTAATTCAACTTAGGTTGTCACACGAGAATCACTATGATCTCGCCTCTGTCCCCTTTCACCAACAGGAATAGAGTGGATGCATCCCTCTGTCACGTGTTGGACTGGTCGTAAGAGCACCTCCCACTTTTCCCATTTTAAACTGGACAAGCGGTCACCGCCCGGTTACACTTGGGCGAATTAAGGTACAAAAGGTCAATCATATTCCAATTATCCGTTATAATGATAAACAACAACACAAACAAACCGATACAATCAAACCAATATACAGAATACAGCTAAGTAAGTCCAAGGGACTTACCTCGCTCAAAGGTAAACTCAAAGGGTCAGCAACAACCTAGTTTCCCGAAGGAAAGGAAGGAGCGCCTACTCAAACAAGGGATAACGAATCAGGAACAGAAACGATTATTAAAAGTATATAACTTCTAGTTCCCATGACCTCTAAGAGATCTCCACAAGCTAGGGTCACAAACCCTAGTCTTACAAACTCACAAGGGTCAACAACATCTATAAAAGCCAAGGAAAGGAACAAGGGAAACACGGAAGGAAAGCAGCTCACTAAAGATGGGGCTACTACAGACAAGACCACGGCGGCGGCTAGATAATACCGCGGGGGCGGAACTAGCAAAGATCCGCGGGGGCAGGGATGTGCAGCCGCGGGGGCGGTGTATTGACAATGGTGTGATCGGGGTTTCTCTTGACAGCAAACTGACAACAAGGGATCCAAAGCTCGAATCCTTGATCCAAAACACGTCAACACTCAACCAAGGGAGTCTAAGAACAACAACGTATCAATAACGGAAAGTCCAGCAAGAATCAAGACTGGATCTTGATTCTTGAAGAAGAAGGAGAAGAAAAGAACGAAAAGAAAGAGAAACGGAAGGGAGGGAAGATGCAGCAAGCTCAAGAACGTGAGGGAGAAACCAAGGGAAGAAGACTTACACGTTAAGCAAGGTTCACAAGGGAAGAAGGTTGCAACTTTCGAGGTTGAAGAAGAACGTATGCAAGAAATGGGAAAGGAAGAGAAGGCGGTAATTTATAGGAAACGACAGGATGAGATAGAAGGAATGACGTCTTTAGAGTTAGAAGATCATAGGAAAGCCGGCTCATAAGATAGAACATTGGATCTTCTATCTATGGAAAGAAATGAAACGGAATAAAAATCAGATCGGCACAATCTAGTGTAAAACCGCAGGGGCGGTTTACCCTGTCGCGGGGGCGGCTAGCTGCAGGGGCGGCACTCTTCACCGCGGGGGCGGTGAAGGCAAAACCAGGGTATTACAGACATCTCTTCTCATAAATGTGGAAGTACTCTTCACATATTGCATAAAGCTTACTTTAGAACTTAAGAGAATCCAGATTAATAGATATGCTAAATTAGGATGAATCCGGTGTATTTTTATATCATTATCATATCCTTTCATTATTTTATTATTGTAACCATAGTACATAGATCATAGAGCACATAATCACATTTAACTAAAGCAATTGAGTATACATACCCCATCCCCACGAGTATAACCACCACCCATCTCCTTATTACAGTTGTTCGCTTTGATGAAATTGTCTCCTATACCGCATCCAGCTTTCCCCAAATGCTCCCTCAAAAACCTGCCCATAGGAGCTGAAATGGCAAATCAAATAAATTGAAAATTTCTTAACCCTTTATTGATGATAAAGCTAATAGATTTAGAGCTTGCAAAGACATTACTTCTCATAGCTTTTAGGATCATAACTTCACATTGCTCCACAGTCAAACCACTTCCATTGTTAACAATGGAGAAGGTTTCAGTGCTTGTGGCCTTCTTAGTATCATCTTCCATTTTAGACAAGCTCCCCTAATTGGGATTTATTAAAACTGAAAGAAAAAACATACTTGAGACTATTCAATGAAAAATCAATGCACACGATGGCATAATACACCCAAACATTTGGTAGAAACTCATCTAGTTGATTGAGAGAGAAGAATAAGCCAAAGAATCAGAAATTGATTGGGAGAGAAATTAATCGGGAAGATGATGATAATCATAGCCACTAGATTGGTGAAAAATAACTATACTTCATGAACTCAACCAAAGTTTTGTCGGTTTAGATGGGAGGTAGTTCAAGCCAAGTTCCTTCTCTAACGTTTCATGTTCCCCTTAATTATCTACCTCGTAAAGCGGGAAAAGATGATCGATTCGGTATGTGTTGTAATGTTCCCTTTTATATGCATGCATCGTTTTATTTTTTTTCTCAACTTTGTTTGTTTTTTTGAATTTGTCAAATATCATGTAATTCTTCTTCGGGTTCATCCGGAGAAGATGGTATCGAAAGCAGACACATATCAACCTGTCAGTGAGATTTCAGTGACCGATGACAGGTTTATGTCATGTTTTCCTTGGATTCTTTTCACTTTAAACATGCAAAATTATTTGTTAACTAATATTTTGTTTCCCATCGGTTGTAGTTGTGAGCAGGTGCTGCTTGTTTCGGTGTTTCGGCATGGAATAGGTCTCTAATGACGGAATTTGAAAAACTATCTCTTGAACGATGATCCAATCGTTGAGATAACAGGCTTGAAAGTCAGCACCTAGATAACAGGCTTGAAAGTCAACACCTAGATAACAGGCTTGAAAGTCAGCACCTATACGGGTTGTTTTTTGCCTTCTAGCTTTTGTTCCTTACCACTTTCCTTGCATCTGTTTGTTTAAAATGTTGAGTACAATGACTTACTTTTTCTTCTTGTGTAACATGCAACTAACATGTAACTACTTGTGTTTACTTTTTTAGGGTTCTCTCTTGCTGGCTCTATGTCAACAATGGTGAAGGCACACCCTGTCGGTCAGCGCGCGGATCGGCTGGAAGCTCTACATCAGTGGTACAGGCGCACAAAACTGCTGTTGATGGTCGTGTTGTCCAAGCTATTAACAACGAGATGCTCGGATACCCCACGGAGATTACCACTATTGATGTTGCCATGTCATTGTAGGTGTGTGCTAGCAGTTAAGTGTATTACAATTTATTTAATTTTTAGGGTCATCTGATACGCTTTTATTTTGTCCACTTACCAGGCATCGGATATAATGGAGGCACAAGTTCTCCATGTGAAAGCCCATATTCCACATATTAATTACGAAGACATTAAGTTCTCTTTTGGGTGTCGAGCATGTGGCAAGGCTTGTACTGATGAATATGTTCAGTTTGAACAAGACCACCGTTGTGCTTCTTGCGGTATAATGAAGAAAGCGGAGTCCAGTGAACCTACATTTGTTTATTAAATAATTTTCTTAGAAATATTTTAACTTTGTTTTTGAATAGTTCTAATCTGATGGTTGTTGTTGTAGGGATGTACCTTCGATTCAAGTGCACAGATGGCACAAGGACACTAACCTTAGCTTCCTACACAAGGACATTGAGAGTCTTTTCCAAACTACCAGCCGTACCATCTTCACTATGTCCTTGCCAGTCAGGAACCCAAAATCTATTACTACTAATGGAGTAGGGTTATCTCATGCATGTTTAAATGGTTGGATGGATTTTAGATCACCGAGTTTGGTTGATGCCTGTGTTAATTAAGCAAAACTAATTGATGCATGTCCTAATTAAATAAACCTAATTTGTGGATTGTTCTCATTCAAATTCTAGATTTTTTTATTTAATCAGCTTTCATTTGGCATTGTAGGATCACCGTGCCGTGCGGTTGTGGACCGGTGATAGCATGAATTATAGTCTATATTTTGGGGTTTGTTTGGACGTTTTATCTTTCATAATCTGCATGTTTGTATGTATATTATGTGATTATATTACCATTTCATCTACCTTTGCGAGAATCGAGGTCTACACCTAGTTTTGCTGTAATTGTAGGTAAAATGGCACGTTTTGCATCAAAAAGGAACAAAAGGAGCTATGGAGTCATTGAAGCTACATTGAGGAGCATAAGGAACCATCCAGGAAGCATAGCCATGGATTAAAGATTCACTTTGGACCATTTTGAGAGATTTCACATTCAGTTATGACTCACCTCGGTTGACCACAGATTCATCTCGACCGAGGTGATCCAGAGACGCCGACTCGACCGAGGCGAATACCTAGGACGCGGCGAGAATATTTTATTCTTGGCTGAGATCTTTTATCTTTGGAAAGTGATCTTATATTTTTGGGCTTGGCTCCTGGAAGGAAGAAGATCTTATATTTTACCTATTTTTATGGGAGAAGATCTTTCTAAGATATTTTATCTTTGGAGGGTTATTTTCCTATAAAAAGGGTTGGATTTCCACAAATCCAACATCCCGCTTAGCACGTTATACACCATTGAAGGCTGCGAGATCCAGCATACATCGCTGCAACCATACTCCAGTTGGAAGTTTTGAAGAACCTTTTTGAAGGTTGAAGGAAGATTGAAGATCATAGCTTTTATAGCTTTTTGGAGGGTTTTGTAAGATTGTCTTTAATTCCCTTCCTTGTTGTCTTGTCTTGTTGGATTTCTATCCAAGGAACGCTTTTGTTGTGATATTTGATTCAGTTATTGAAGTCTTTTCATTAAATTCTTCTTGTTCAAATATTCACCTTCTTCCCATATTTTTGATTAATACTTTCACAATGATGGCTTATCCGATCCTAAACTGAGAGTTAAGTATTGGAGTTTGCCAAATCCTATTCTTATTACACCTTTCCTGGTTCAATGCAAGCTTAGGATGAGACTTACCCGGTAATTCCTTAGTTTGTGTACCAACGATCATAAGTATAGGTAATAAAGGTTTATCCTTTATTGGGGTTTGAGAGTGCTTCCATCCCATCTTTGTGAGTTAGCCTGAGACTTACCCGGTAAAGGTCGATTCTATTCCCTTAGATGGTGTGTTAGTCTGAGGTTATAGTTCTTTATCTTAATTCCTTGAGACTTACCCGGTAATAGGAGTTACGGTTTTGGATTAGTGAGTAGTGAGACTTACCCGGTGATCTACTCCACTTTAATAACACCTTACCCACGCAAAAATCTCAGCTTTGTCCGCTTATCTTTAGATCTTGAGTTGGAACCACAACTAGACGCTTTAATCCCTAGAATTGCATGTTTGCTTTATTGACTTCTTATTCATCTTTGATTGTGTTAATTGCTCTTGTGGTTAGTATTTACGAAGCTTACCGTTATTGACTTTGTTTCACCGAGTCCCTGTGATCGACCCCTGGAATTCCTTGCTTTTACTACGATTGACCCGTACACTGCGGGTTCGCATCCTTGTTTTAAGCTTAAGTCTAGGGTTATAAATTTAAAGCTTGCACTCACCGTTTGGAGCGAACAAGTTTTTGGCGTTGTTGCCGGGGACTTGGTCTAGACCGAGCCGGTACGGTTTGCTCTTGGGGCGCTTGCCCCCGTGTCTTCTAATCACTCTACTTGATTGACTTTTGCAGGTTCTCTCTTAGGTTTATGCGAAGAACCCGCACTAGGAAGGAAATCGTCCCTTACGATCCCGAACCAGAAAAGACATACAAGCGACGTTTAAGAGAAGCAAAGATGGCGCAACAAGACAACCGCGATCTTGAGGCCGAGTTGAAAGAGGCGTTAGAGCTGCTACGCCTCAGCAGGGAAGAACTAAGGCGAGAGAAGGAAGAAACTCGCACCAAAACTGAAGCAATCAAAGCAGAAATGGTCGTCATACGAGACCAGATTCTACTTCGACCGAGGGACAACCCAGTTCCCGATGCTGGACCGAGGCAAATTCCAGTTGCTGACCCTCGACCGAGGCAGGTCCCAGTACCTGACGCCCCGGCCGAGATACTTCCACCTCGGTTGCTAGTCCGAGATGTTCTTCTTGCAGGAATTCCACAAACCCTAGGTCAAAGGATGGACCCCAATCAACAACTGAGGCGTCCAGGAGTCAACCTAGGAGATCCAGCGGACCATGACTACAAACTTCGACCGCAAGTTCTATCCATGATTCGCCAATGCCAATTCGGAGGGATGGAGAAGGAATCACCACATCAACATCTTCAGAACTATGAGATCTTGATGGAAACCTTGAGACCTCCGAGAATTGAAAACAACAACTACAAGCTAAGACCTTTTTACTTTTCTTTAAAAGATAGAGCTCTTACTTGGTATCAATCTCTTCCTCCAAGAAAAATTAGCACGTGGGAGGAAATGTCTACGGAGTTCTTGACCAAATTATTTCCCCCCTCAAAGACAGCTGAAATGAGAGGGAAGATTAATGCTTTCATTATGAAGGACAAGGAGAGCTTGTCTAAGTCATGGGAGCGGTTCAAGGACATTCTTTTGGATTGCCCACATCAAGGGATTCCAAAGTTAGAGTTATTGGAGATTTACTTCAAGGGACTGGACGGAAGCACCCAGTTCAATCTCCAATTACTCTCCGCCGGTACCTTCATGGACATGGCGATTGACGAGGCTTGGGACTTCATCGAGAAACAAGCCTTGCATATGGAGAAGTACACCCATCAAGGAGCTGAAGGTGGAGTTAAAAGAGTCAACTTTCAAGAGACTCAATCCAACAACAATCAACTCACGTCTTTGAAAAATGACGTGAAGCAATTGAAGGAACTCTTGGTTGCTCAAACCAAGAAGGAAGAGCAAGGACAAAGGAACAACAACAATGGATACCGTAACAACAACAACGGTTCCCAGAACAACAATTACAACAACAACAATAGAGGGTCCAATAGCAACAATTGGAGGACGAACAATCAAAACAACCAGAATCCTGGTAACAATTATTCTAACTCCAACTCTAATAATTCCTCTAACCCTTTCCTCTCTTCCCCTTCTTCTTCTTCTACTCCATTAAAGAACCAGGGGCAAGAATCAAGTTCGTCTCAGCCGGAAAAGAAAGACGCAGTTCTATAGGCTATCTTGATCAAGCTTAGCGCTATGGAGACTTCTATGACTTCATTTTCGAAGGCCCAAAAGTCCTTCGAACAACAACTTGCAAGTAGGGCGAATGAAGCGCCAAGAGATCCAGGGAAGCTTCCAGCAAAGACGGAAAGCAACCCTAAGGGCCAGTGCATGGCCATAACGATGAGGAGTAGACTCAAAACTACAGATCCAGTACCTCGTTCGACGCAGACCACCTCGGTCCAGATCCAGTCGAAGAACACATCGACCGAGATACCACCCGAGGCGGAGCAACAGAAAGCAGGAGGGACAACTGAAACTTATATTCCACCTCCTGCATACAAACCACCACTTCCATTCCCCTAGTCAAGGGCCAGAGCACATCTAGACAAGCACTTTGATAAGTTCCTAGACTTGATGAATAAACTACATATTAACATTCCTTTCCTTGATGCTATTCTAGGAATGCCCGCCTATGGGAAGTTCTTAAAGGAGATCCTATCAAGGAAAAGGAAATTGGAAGACTTTGGTGAAGTTAGGATGACATCTAAATCCTCAGAGCTTATCAAGATCATGAAGGAGAAGATGCCACCTAAATTAAGAGATCCCGGCTCATTTAGCATTCCCATTCAAGTTGGGGATGTCACTTGTGAAGCCCTTTGTGATCTAGGAGCCAGCGTGAGCATCATCCCGCTGGAGCTATGTATGAAGATCGGACTTGGAGAGCCCAAGCCGGTCAAGATTCGACTTTATATGGCGGATCGCTCCATCACCCATCCCGTGGGCATCCTGGAGGACGTTCCGGTCAAGTTAGGTAACTTCTATCTACCCATAGATTTTGTTGTACTTGACATTCCCGCAGATTATCCTGTTCCTATTATTCTCGGGAGGCCATTTCTAGCAACTTCGGGTTGCAACGTGGATTGTAAGAACGCCAAGTTGAAATTCAACATTGGTGGCGATGAGGTGGAGTTCGCATTACTTGCAGTCATGAAAGGGGAGCAGCTAACCGATGATATCTTCAACATCTACGATGAAGAAGAATCAAGAGAATTGATGAGCTCTATCCTTATTAATGATCCACTCGAAAGAGTTATTAGCTTCAGTTTAATGGAGGAAGGTATAGATGCTTCTTGTGATGCAGATATACGGAGCTTGAAGGCACTGGAAGAAGATCCAGAAGCTAAAACTGAGAAGCTAATCCAGGAGACAAAGATCTCCAATTTCGGTTCCAGTTGCAGTACCTCGACCGAGGCATCTTCTAGACTGAGCGAGGCGACTGAAGAACATCTCGGTCAACGCCTCTGCGCCTCGACCGAGGTCGATGGTGAGACTGATTCAACTGAGACTTCCGAAAGTCCAGTTTCTGAAATCATTCCACAGGAAGGAGGAAGCAAGGATCCCCCTCAGAAGACACCCCCAGTCGTGGAACTTAAACAACTCCCTAGTCACTTGACGTATGTCTTTCTTGGACCGGATTCTACTTATCCCGTTATTGTTAGTGCTTCCCTTTCCGAATCTGAATTGTCTAAGTTAATGCATGTCCTGAGAAAGCATCAAAAGGCTATAGGTTATACCACGGATGATCTTATTGGCATTAAGCCTTCTCTCTGCATGCATAGAATTCTAATGGAGGACAATCATAAGACTTCACGGGAACCTCAGAGACGGTTAAATCCGATCATGAAAGAGGTTGTGAAGAAAGAAATTCTTAAGTTGTTGGATGCAGGTATTATTTATCCTATCTCGGACAGCAAGTGGGTTAGCCCGGTGCATGTCGTTCCGAAGAAAGGAGGGATGACCGTTGTGACGAATAAGAACAACGAGTTGATCCCAACCAGGACCGTTACGGGCTGGAGGGTTTGCATCGATTACAGGAAGCTGAACACGGCCACACGGAAGGACCATTTTCCACTTCCCTTCATCGATCAGATGCTCGAGCGGTTGGCCCAGCATTCACACTTCTGCGACTTAGACGGTTACAGTGGGTTCTTCCAGATTCCTATCCATCCGGATGATCAGGAGAAAACCACTTTTACTTGTCCATGGGGGACATTTGCCTATAGGAGGATGCCATTCGGATTGTGCAATGCGCCCGCTACCTTCCAGCGATGCATGATGGCTATCTTCTCCGAGTACATTGAGGAGATCATGGAGGTATTTATGGATGATTTTTCTGTATATGGTTCCTCTTTTGATGATTGCCTATCTAACCTTTCGCTAGTGCTTAAAAGATGTGAAGACACTAATCTCGTCTTGAATTGGGAGAAGTGTCATTTTATGGTTAATGAAGGCATTGTGCTAGGACACCTCGTTTCTAATCGAGGCATTGAAGTCGATCACGCTAAGATCGAGACTATTGAGAAACTCCCTCCCCCTTGTTCTGTTAAAGGTGTGAGGAGTTTCCTCGGGCATGCAGATTTCTACAGGAGATTCATCAAGGACTTCTCTAAGATTTCTAAACCTTTAACTAACCTCTTGAATAATATGTTGTTTTTGAGTTTTCGCAGGAGTGTCTTGATGCTTTTTACAGGATTAAGGAAGCGTTGATCTCCGCTCCTATTATCCAGCCTCCAGATTGGACCTTTCCCTTTGAGATCATGTGCGATGCTAGTGATGTAGCCGTAGGAGCGGTGCTTGGGCAAAAGAAGGATGGACGGACCACCGCCATCTACTATGCTAGCAAGACGCTAGATGTAGCACAACGCAACTACGCTACCACCGAGAAGGAATTATTGGCGGTTGTATACGCTTTCGAGAAGTTTCGTTCCTACTTAGTTGGGGCGAAAGTCATCGTCTACACCGACCATGCAGCCATTCGTTACTTGTTGGCTAAGAAAGATGCCAAGCTACGCCTTATTCGATGGATTCTCTTGCTTCAAGAGTTTGACCTAGAGATCCGCGATAAGAAGGGATCCGAGAATTCTGTTGCGGATCACCTCAGCCGGCTACCTGCATCTTCACGTGAGAAGGACGACCCGCCCATAGACGATTCATTCCCCGATGAGCACTTATACTTGTTGGAGCGTTTGATAGATTTACTTACTTCACCCCACGATGGAGGTGAAGTATGGGGTGAGGGCACCTCCCATCACATATAGGGACGCATTATGGTCCAGCTAGCGACCTTAAACCAAGCGCTTCTTGGGAGGCAACCCAAGGTATTGTTTTTCCTTTCCCTTTTTCTAGTTTAGCTTAGATAGTTTGCTTTTGCTTTGTTTTGTTTGTTTTTGGCGTCCTAGACAGATAACAGGTTACAACTAAGGAAGGAGAACCAATCAGTAGCATAACTAGAAGAACAGAAGTTCGAGAATTCGAGAAGACGAAGTTTGACTGAGACACCTCGGTCTAGTCGAGGCCACCTCGACCGAGTTGATTCTTGAGCAACCGAGGCGACTAGGGTTTCTGCCGTACCACCTCGGTTCATACCACCTCGGTCCAGTCGAGACCATCTCGACCGAGGTGACAGCAGTTCCAGGAACAGTATAAAAGGGGGAAAATTTTCTTTTTCACTTTTTTACCCACTTCGACTCGACCGCGGCGCCTTTCCACCTCGCTTCCTCGAATCTTGCTCGTTTTCGAAGATTTCCGCTTCCAAACTACGATTGAAGGGTAGAGGATCCCATTTCAAGTACAGATCTGCGAAGAAATCAAACGAATCGACCGAAACGAGGTAAAAACAGTCGAAACCCTAACTCGTTTATTCGCTTCGATTTGGGCTTTGGTTGCCCTTGCATCTGCTGAGAAAAGGCTTAAGTACCCCATAGGAAGCAATTGTAGTGATTTTTGGGGGAAAAGAACTGGATTTCTGAGAATTGAATCGCGAACTGCTTCCGCCTCGGTCCAGTCGAACTGCGCCTCGGCCGAGGTGATTCCTGAGAGTTGTCAGTGACCGAGGTGATCTGACAGTAGCTAAGTGAAAATGAGTTCTGAACGTCGCCTTGCCCTCAGAGATAGATCCTCACCTTCCCCTTCTTCTTCTTCTTCTTCTTCCCGACCTTACCGCCCGGTGATCCATGAGCGACACCGGGTGGATTATGACCGTATTTCTGGCCGTCCAGTGATTGCACCACGTTTTCTGGACGTGTCTGCTTTTGATTGCCTAGGGGTAGATGGAGACCTTAGGAGGATGATTACTACAGTTGGGCTGGATCAGTTTACTGAGATCCGAGCCCCAGCCTACTTGGAGCCGACCCTAGAGTTCGTTAGCTCCTTCACCTACCTTCCCACAGAGCAGTCTGTGAAGTACCGGTTGATGAACCGGAACTTCTTAGTGTCACTCGAGATTTGGAGAGAGATCTTCGGCTTTCCTGAGCCCACCGCCACTGACTTCCCTTCCCGATCTGTAGCTAGGGAGTTTTGGGGGCAGATTGCCCATATTGCTGAGCATGCAGATAGATGGCGCCCTGGAGATTCCAGGGAGAAGGTCATCTTCCACCTAGCCTTTAGGTTAGCCCATAGGATATTCAGCGAGACACTTCTGGCGCGTACTGAGATGCCCCAGAAGATCCGACAGGGCGAGTTTTTCAGTCTGTACTGTATGGTTACGGGGGGTTTCCCGGACTTTGGCTTGATCTTGGCAGAGGACCTGCACAAGATCAAGGCCAAAGCGAAGGGAGACATCTGCTGCGGAGGGCTTGTCACCCACATAGCTGCTTTTCATGACATGGACCTCAGTGAATTTCTTTCTTCACAACCTCTTTCATGATCGGATTTAACCGTCTCTGAGGTTCCCGTGAAGTCTTATGATTGTCCTCCATTAGAATTCTATGCATGCAGAAAGAAGGCTTAATGCCAATAAGATCATCCGTGGTATAACCTATAGCCTTTTGATGCTTTCTCAGGACATGCATTAACTTAGATAATTCAGATTCGGAAAGGGAAGCACTAACAATAATGGGATAAGTAGAATCCGGTCCAAGAAAGACATACCTCAAATGACTAGGGAGTTGTTTAAGTTCCACGACTGGGGGTGTCTTCTGAGGGGGATCCTTGCTTCCTCCTTCCTGTGGAATGATTTCAGAAACTGGACTTTCGGAAGTCTCAGTTGAATCAGGCTCACCATCGACCTCGGACGAGGCGCAGAGGCGTTGACCGAGATGTTCTTCGGTCGCCTCGTTCAGTCCAGGAAGTTCCTCGGTCGAGGTACTGCAACTGGAACCGAAACTAGAGATCTTCGTCTCCTGGATTAGCTTCTCAGTTTTAGCTCCTGGATCTTCTTCCAGTGCCTTCAAGCTCCGTATATCTGCATCACAAGAAGCATCTATACCTTCCTCCATTAAACTGAAGCTAATAACTCTTTCGAGTGGATCATTAATAAGGATAGAGCTCACCAATTCTCTTGATTCTTCTTCATCGTAGATGTTGAAGATATCATCGGTCAACTGCTCCCCTTTCATGGCTGCAAGTAGTGCGAACTCCACCTCATCGCCACCAATGTTGAATTTCAACTTGGCGTTCTTGCAATCCACGTTGCAACCCGAAGTTGCTAGAAATGGCCTCCCGAGAATAATAGGAACAAGATAATCTGCGGGAATGTCAAGTACAACAAAATCTATAGGTAGATAGAAGTTACCTAACTTGACCGGAACGTCCTCCAGGATGCCCACGGGATGGGTGATGGAGCGATCCGCCATATAAAGTCGAATCTTGACCGGCTTGGGCTCTCCAAGTCCGATCTTCATACATAGCTCCAGCGGGATGATGCTCACGCTGGCTCCTAGATCGCAAAGGGCTTCACAAGTAACATCCCCAACTTGAATGGGAATGCAAAATGAGCCGGGATCTCTCAACTTAGGTGGCATCTTCTCCTTCATGATTTGAATGAGCTCCGAGGATTTAGATGTCATCCTAACTTCACCAAAGTCTTCCAGTTTCCTCTTCCTTGAAAGGATCTCCTTTAAAAACTTCCCATAGGCGGGCATTCCTAGAATGGCATCAAGGAAAGGAATGTTAATATGCAGTTTATTCATCAAGTCCAGGAACTTACCAAAGTGCTTGTCTAGATGTGCTCTGGCCCTTGACTGGGGGAATGGAAGTGGTGGTTTGTATGCAGGAGGTGGAATATAAGTTTCAGTTGTCCCTCCTGCTTTTTGTTGCTCCGCCTCGGGTGGTATCTCGGTCGATGTGTTCTTCGACTGGATCTGGACCGAGGTGGTCTGCGTCGAACGAGGTACTGGATCTGCAGTTTTGAGTCCACTCCTCTACGTTATGGCCATGCACTGGCCCTTAGGGTTGCTTTCCGTCTTTGCTGGAAGCTTCCCTGGATCTCTTGGCGCTTCATTCGCCCTACTTGCAAGTTGTTGTTCGAAGGACTTTT
The DNA here is from genome assembly GCA_033239125.1 of Fagopyrum homotropicum. Taxonomy (NCBI): domain Eukaryota; kingdom Viridiplantae; phylum Streptophyta; class Magnoliopsida; order Caryophyllales; family Polygonaceae; genus Fagopyrum; species Fagopyrum homotropicum. The sequence continues at coordinate 107,619,717 of BSWB01000002.1, forward strand.
GGGCCTTCGAAAATGAAGTCATAGAAGTCTCCATAGTGTTAAGCTTGATCAAGATAGCCTCCAGAACTGCGTCTTTCTTTTCCGGCTGAGACGAACTTTATCCTTGCCCCTGGCTCTTTAATGGAGTAGAAGAAGAAGAAGAAGAAGGGGAAGAGAGGAAAGGGTTAGAGGAATCATTAGAGTTGGAGTTATAATAATTGTTACCAGGATTCTGGTTGTTTTGATTGTTCGTCCTCCAATTGTTGCTATTGGACCCTCTATTGTTGTTGTTGTAGTTGTTGTTCCGGGAACCGTTGTTGTTGTTACGGTATCCATTGTTGTTGTTCCTTTGTCCTTGCTCTTCCTTCTTGGTTTGAGCAACCAAGAGTTCCTTCAATTGCTTCACGTCATTCTTCAAAGACGTGAGTTGATTGTTGTTGGGTTGAGTCTCTTGAAAGTTGACTCTTTTAACTCCACCTTCAGCTCCTTGGTGGGTGTACTTCTCCATGTGCAAGGCTTGTTTCTCGATGAAGTCCCAAGCCTCGTCAATCGCCATGTCCATGAAGGTACCGGCAGAGAGTAATTGGAGATTGAACTGGGTGCTTCCGTCCAGTCCCTTGAAGTAAATCTCCAATAACTCTAACTTTGGAATCCCATGATGTGGGCAATCCAAAAGAATGTCCTTGAACCGCTCCTATGACTTAGACAAGCTCTCCTTGTGCTTCATAATGAAAGCATTAATCTTCCCTCTCATTTCAGCTGTCTTTGAGGGGGAAAGAATTTGGTCAAGAACTCCGTAGACATTTCCTCCCACGTGCTAATTTTTCCTGGAGGAAGAGATTGATACCAAGTAAGAGCTCTATCTTTTAAAGAAAAGTAAAAAGGTCTTAGCTTGTAGTTGTTGTTTTCAATTCTAGGAGGTCTCAAGGTTTCCATCAAGATATCATAGTTTTGAAGATGTTGATGTGGTGATTCCTTCTCCATCCCTCCGAATTGGCATTGGCGAACCATGGATAGAACTTGCGGTCGAAGTTCGTAGTCATGGTCCGCCGGATCTCCTAGGTTGACTCCTGGACGCCTCAGTTGTTGAATGGGGTCCATCCTTTGACCTAGGGTTTGTGGAATTCCTGCAAGAAGAACATCTCGGACTGGCAACCGAGGTGGAAGTATCTCGGCCGGGGCGTCAGGTATTGGGACCTGCCTCGGTCGAGGGTCAGCAACTGAAATTTGCCTCAGTCCAGCATCGAGAACTGGGTCGTCCCTCGGTCGAAGTAGAATCTGGTCTCGTATGACAGCCATTTCTGCTTCGATCGCTTTAGTTTTGGTGCGAGTTTCTTCCTTCTCTCGCCTTAGTTCTTCCCTGCTAAGGCGTAGCAGCTCTAACGCCTCTTTCAACTCGGCCTCAAGATCGTGGTTGTCTTGTTGGGCCATCTTTGCTTCTCTTAAACGTCGCTTGTATGTCTTTTCTGGTTCGGGATCGTAAGGAACGATTTCCTTCCCAGTGCGGGTTCTTCGCATAAACCTAAGAGAGAACCTGCAAAAGTCACTCAAGTAGAGTGGTTAGAAGACACGGGGGCAAGCGCCCCAAGAGCAAACCGTACCGGCTCGGTCTAGACCAAGTCCCCGGCAACGGCGCCAAAAACTTGTTCCCTCCAAACGGTGAGTGCAAGCTTTAAATTTATAACCCTAGACCTAAGCTTAAAACAAGGATGCGAACCCGCAGTGTACGGGTCAATCGTAGTAAAAGCAAGGAATTCCAGGGGTCGATCACAGGGACTCGGTGAAACAAAGTCAATAACGGTAAGCTTCGTAAATACTAACCACAAGAGCAATTAACACAATCAAAGATGAATAAGAAGTCAATAAAGCAAACATGCAATTCTAGGGATTAAAGCATCTAGTTGTGGTTCCAACTCAAGATCTAAAGATAAGCGGACAAAGCTGAGGTTTTTGCATAGGGAAGGTGTTACTAAAGTAGAATAGATCACCGGGTAAGTCTCACTACTCACTAATCCTAAACCGTAACTCCTATTACCGGGTAAGTCTCAAGGAATCAAGATAAAGAACTATAAGCTCAAACTAACACACCATCTAAGGGAATAGAATCAACCTTTACCGGGTAAGTCTCAGGCTAACTCACAAAGATGGGATGGAAGCACACTCAAACCTCAATAAAGGATAAACCTTTATTACCTACACTTATGATCTTAGGTACACAAACTAAGGAATTACCGGGTAAGTCTCATCCTAAGCTTGCATTGAACCGGGAAAGGTGTAATAAAAATAGGATTTGGTAAACTCCAACACTTAACTCTCAGTTTAGGATCGGATAAGCCACCTCGGTCAGCCAAATTCCACCCCGGCCGAGATGTTCATCGACTGAACGAGATGCTTAGGGTTAAGGTTAAAGACTCGAACTTTCAGGGTCCTACTGGAATCTAAGATTATTCTATCATTGTTTTTTCCACAACCTTCAGCCAATCACCCTAGAATCACACAAGGAAACTAGCCACTCATCATCATTGTGAAAGTATTAATCAAAAATATGGGAAGAAGGTGAATATTTGAACAAGAAGAATTTAATGAAAAGACTTCAATAACTGATTCAAATATCACAACAAAAGCGTTCCTTGGATAGAAATCCAACAAGACAAGACAACAAAGAAGGGAATTAAAGACAATCTTACAAAACCCTCCAAAAAGCTATAAAAGCTATGATCTTCAATATTCCTTCAACCTTCAAAAAGGTTCTTCAAAACTCCCAACTAGAGTATGGTTGCAGCGATGTATGCTGGACCTCGCAGCCTTCAATGGTGTATAACGTGCTAAGCGGGCTCTTGGATTTGTGGAAATCCAACCCTTTTTATAGGAAAATAACCCTCCAAAGATAAAAATATCTTAGAAAGATCTTCTCCCATAAAAATAGGTAAAATATAAGATCTTCTTCCTTCCAGGAGCCAAGCCCAAAAATATAAGATCACTTTCCAAAGATAAAAGATCTCAGCAATAAAATATTCTCGCCGCGTCCTAGGTATTCGCCTCGGTCGAGTCGGCGTCTCTGGATCACCTCGGTCGAGATGAATCTCTGGTCAACCGAGGTGAGTCATAACTGAATGTGAAATCTCTCAAAACTGGTCCAAAGTGAATCTTTAATCCATGGCTATGCTTCCTGGATGGTTCCTCATGCTCCTCAATGTAGCTTCAATGACTCCATAGCTCCTTTTGTTCCTTTTTGATGCAAAACGTGCCAATTTACCTACAATTACAGCAAAACTAGGTATAGACCTCGATTCTCGCAAAGGTAGATGAAATGGTAATATAATCACATAATATACATACAAACATGCAGATTATGAAAGATAAAACATCCAAACAAACCCCAAAATATAGACTATAATTCATGCTATCAGGTATGTTCTTGTTTTTGGATGTAGGAACAGTGGAAAAGGAAAGAGGAAGAGTAATTTTGGAGAAAAGTGACGAAACTTGGACTTTGGAGCATTACAGAGAGTTCCACGGCCTAAACCACGGTCATGACAGCTACAGTGACCGTAATTTCCAAAAGCCTTTGAAAAATCACCAAAACCACGGTTCCGTACAATTCCACGGCCGTGGAAACCCCCGATAGACCGTGGTTTTCAAATATTTTGCCGGCCACTATATAAACCACATTCTTCACAAAAACACACCACAAAACCCAATTCCACGCCCTCTTCGCCGATTCCACGCCCCTCACCTCAATTCTCCATTCGTTAATCGTTTTCAACGATTCTTCGACCCAAACTGAAGCAAATCCGATCACCAACGAGATCCAAGCAACAAATCGAGCGGCAAATCACCAAGGAACGCAGAATTCGGATTTTAAAATCCGAAACCTAGGTTTTTTCCGCTCTTCTCTATCTTTGTCAATTCGGGTTCGTTTTTGCTAGCATTTATAGGAGAACTGATTGAAATTGGAAGAAATTAGCCTAGGAGTGCTTGATTGTGGAATTTGGCTGTTGATTGCTGAGTTTTGAGAAAAGTCGAGACGAACCACGGTCTCTGTCACTTCCACGGCCGTGGAACACCAAGAACAGACCGTGGTTTTCAACAGTAATGGATTTTGTGAGGAGAGTTTCTGGGAGGATTAAGGACAAGAACAACGAGAAGGATAAGAACAAAAAGAGGAAGGGTAACCCCTCTTCCTCTTCATCCTCTAGAGCACCACCACCTTCCTCCCCTTCACCTCCATCATCACCTTCATCACCTTCACCTCCTAGCCCTAGGGTACCTACCATTCACGAGGATCATCTCGACGCCTTAGAGAGGATCCACAAGAGAGCTATTATAGGACCTAGGTACCTATTGTTGGAGGATTTAGCTCCTCTTCACATCATAGATGACCTTACTTGGCTCTTGGATAGAGCCGGATTAGTTGTCTTCTCGTCTATCCGAGAAGACGCCTACGAGGAGATCACGAGAGAGGTTGTGACGTCTTTTGAGCACAACCACGTTGATAGAACAGTTTCTTTCCGTCTGATGGAAAGGAACTATGATTTCTCCATCCGGGAGTTCGAAACCTTCTTTTGGTTCCAAGAGACCTTCAATGGTCGTTTTCCTAGCGGCGTTTACGCCAAAGATTTTTGGGAGGAGGTAGCCATGATCTATGCCAGCGAGGACCGCTGGCAACCAGCTGATACCAAGGCTAAGTTGATGTATCACTTAGCCTTGAAGATTGCTCACCGGGTTCTTTCTGAGTGTCTCTTCCCTAGGACGGAGACACCTCAGAAGATCAAGACGGATGAGCTCTTTCTTCTGTACTCTATGTTGTATGGGCGCCTTGCTGACTGCGCCACCCTCTTAGCTGCTACCATGAGCAAGCTAAAGAACAAGAGGGCGGGCAACATCGGATATGGTGGGATAGTCACCCACCTTGCTAGGATGTTAGGGGTAGATATTTCTGCATGTACACGTATTCCTGCCGTACCCCTAGGACTTCAGGCCTTCATGACTAGAGGTCTCATCTTCCCCACCCATAGAGGTCCACCTTATGCAGCTATGCCATGGGAGAGCAGGACGGGGAGGGGCATTGAGTGGCTCCCAGAGTATTCCATTATGGCCGGACGCCATAACTGGAAGGCAACGTTCGCTGCTATGCATGCGAACAGGATTGCAGCTCCTCCATATGTCCCACCACCACCTGTAGTTGAAGAGGAGGAGATGAGAGATCCATATGAGGGAGGAGGAGGAGCCGAGCAGGATTTTGGCACGTTTCCGGATCAGCCGGACATAGCTTCTGATGTGCCTAAACGTTCTCCACGTCCCGCCAGAGCTTCAGGTTCATCTTCTCGCCGCGCCAGCGTGAGCGAGAGACCCACTTGGATGGAGACCCCTCCTGCGTGGTACGGAGCTCCACCACCATGGTCCACTCAGGCACTACCAGCACCGTCAGATGCACCGGGATGGTACAGCCAGGCTCCGGGTTGGTATGAGCAGATGCCAGAGTGGGCTACTAGCCTTTCTGATAGAGTGGGAGCATTGGAGATTCGAGCCGAGGCTAGAGATGGACGTATGGACGACCTCGACCATATGATGAGAGACGTCTACCGCCAGCAGTTTGGGCGGTACTATGATCCTAGCTTCCATCCATTCCCGCCTCCACCGCAGTGATGACTTGCAGGACCGACAGTTTAGCCGCTCCACCACCATTTTGTGAGTTCTTTTTCTTTCTTTCTTTTCTTCTTTTCTCTCTTTTATTTGAACATTAGGGATAATGTTTGTTCCAAGTATGGGGTGGGGTGTGACTAAAAGTTTGTAATAACTCTTACTCACTTTGATTGCTTCTATTGAGACTATCTTGCATGTTCATTATATTGTTACACGTTTCATTATTGCATTGCATGAAAAAGAGTTTGAAAAACCCATAAAAATTGAAAAATTTTGAAAATTTTGTGCTTATAAGGATAGAGGTAATTTCTATAATAATCACCACTTGTGAATTGAGTTTGATGACAATTGCATGCTTAAACGAATATTGAATTGAAAAGAAATTGAATGAGTTGATTATACCTCTTTTGCAAGTCTCATAATGTGATGAATGTTACCTAAATCATGTTGAAGAATTGAAGTTGAAATCACACTATAAGTTCTTATGCTTCTTGTTGAGATGATTAAGGCAATTCGATTTTCTTTCTTCTTTCTTTGATCATTTAGCCCCTCATTGAAATTATGGCCTCCTTTACCTATCCGGGAATTTGGAGGAGTTGATTGATATTGGCATGTTTGATGTGGGAGGGCCTTGAGAGCAATTATTTGGAATCAAAAGAATAGAAAGAAATTATAGGTTTGGGGAAGTCAATCATGATGATGAGTAACTCGGCACTATTCACATAGCCGGGTGTTTGTGTCTTGCCAAAGTCGGATTGAGCGATATTCCTAGCGGATTATGGTATGTGCGCTAAGGGTTTGAGGCATCTCATAAAAATTGAGAAACGCCAATCTCCTAGGCTTCGGTTTTTGTGCACCTCTATCCATAACTCCAAAAGTAAAGTCGAAAAATGAAAAGAAGAGAGCGAAGCTCTAAGTTGAAAGTGTTGCGGGAACCGCAAGAGAAGAAGAAAAGAGTAGTTATCCACTTTCCCGGATTCATGCACCACATTCCTTAAAGTTTTCCTTCCCTTTCCACATTCTATACCTTTTTGAAAGTCCTTAAGATCAAAAGAATGTTATATGACTTGGTGATCTAAATTGAAGTTTCTTATGATTGATTTTGATAATGTTTGAAGGTTATGATGTTTGTATGGAAGTTAAATTGATTCATGAGTTTTCTTTACTCTTTACTCTTTGATTAAGTGTATGAAAGTCTTATAAACGAATGAAGCAAGATTTGAGAATAATCTATTGATTAGAAGGCACATTCATCCAAAAGAAGTATTGCTTTGAGGAGGTACACATATTTTATCCTAACTTTTGTTTTAAAAGCTTTTGAAAGACCTTGCTTAGGGACAAGCAAGTGGCAAGTATGGGGTTATTTGTTAGCATGAAATATTGTGATATTTTAGGCACGTTTTCTAAGTGTATTTCATCCTTTATGATAGTCATTGATTAAGCATTGATGCATTTGTGAGCTAGTTTGTCTATAATGTCGATATGGAGATCTACACAAGCTTTATGTTGATTATAGGTAATTAAGAGCTATTTCCGAACGGAATTGAGCAAGGATGGAGTTGATTGAGCATGTCCATGAATTGAGGACATTCCTAGGAGCTAAGGATGTGCTAACTTGAAGAATAGCACGAGGAAAGGAAGAATCACGTTCTAGCCCTAAACCACGCTCTAAAATACGGCCGTACTACATTCCACGTTCAAGTCCACGGCCTTGGAACCTTGGCAAGGGAAGCGTGATTCATTCCAGTGACTTCTACGGCCGTGGAAGACTTGTGTCAAACCGTGACACTTTCCACGCTCTAAATTACGGCCGTGGAACCCTTCCACGACCGTGATCTTGGCGATCTTTTTCGCCACACTTTAAGCCACGATCTTCTACGAGATTGGGCCGGGCCGATATTTTATCTTACACTATAAAAGGACGGACAAGGAGAGATTCCGTCACCTCTGCTTAGACGCACTTTTGCTTACGCTTACACTTGGAATTGCCCTAATTTCGCATTTGGCAAAGATTGTGTTTGAGAGATTTCGCGCGTTGCTAGTGTGATTTCCGGATTGACGGAAGATTGAAGATTCGGAAGATTATTCACAAGAAGGTTACGTTCATCTTTAGGTTTGATTTAGGAGACGGATTGACATCCCGTTCTTCCTTCTTATCTAAGATTTGTGATTGTTTGCATTATTCCAAATCTATTGACGTTATTGTTCTTGAATTGTGGATTTGAGATTGAATTGAAAGTTATTGAAGGTTTTCGGAAGTTTTCATCTTTTATTCTTTTAAACCTTGAATTTGATATCAATATGACTATTGTTGGCTAAAAACCTCTAACAATTCTAAGGTGAAGGGTTGATAGTTGTGGCTTAGATGATGATAGATCGATCGTAAACAGATTGGACCCTGAGAGTTAGAGAGAATCGACGACAACCCTAATCCACGGTCTGTTCCTGAGCTTCCACGGCCGTGGAACTCAAGAACTACCCGTAATTTTGTGTTAGTTTATGAACTTGCTTTTACTTTAATCCAAAGTTAAAGATTTGCTTTAACTTAGTCTTGGCTTGCCTTTTTTAGGTGGTAGTGAAGCCTCAACAACCTCTACCTCGATTGTGAGTGTCACAACCTTAATCGGTTTAGTTAGTCTTGATCCTTGGATTACAAGTTTGGGTATTTGACATTAATTCTTACCTTTAGAACCTTTCTATATTGAAGCCTCAACAACCTTTATAGAGAGTGTCTTGTAGGTGAGTCATATAAGGTTTTTGGAACTTCACCGTACGATTACCTTACCTTCGTATACCTTTGCATACCTTAACTCTGTCCTTATATCTTTAGTATATCTTGAATCAATTGCCACAGCTGGATTCCCGGATCTTTAGGATTGTTGTTTTCCCAATATATCGAAAAGCTCTTACATTTACTCGCTTGATAATCTATAATTGAATTTGTTCCCCCCAAATCTCTGTGTTTGATACTTTGGAATTCTTGCTCAACTATATCGATCCGTACACTGCGGGTTCGCTTGCTTGATTTCTAGTTTTATAATTAAAGCTTATTTGCACGCACGCTAAGTGGCGAACAAAAAGGTGACCTCGGTCAACCATAGCCGGAAACCGAGGTGGTGGGTGTATCTCGGCCGGTGCAACTAGGGGTGGATCCTGCCTCAGTCGAGCAATTGGGTCTGGTCGAGGTAGGATCTGAGATCATAGAGCGGCCATATCAGCTTGAATTTCTTCCGATCTTGCACGAGTCTCTTCTTTCTCTCTCTTTAATTCTTCTTTACTGAGCCGAAGTTGTTCCAATGCATCATTCAATTCGGCTTCAAGATCTCGATTATCTTGATCGGCCATCTTAGCTTCTTTCAATCTCCTTTTGTATGTCTTTTCTGGTTCGGGATCGTAAGGAACGATTTCCTTTCATTCACGAGTTCTTCACATAAACCTAAAGAAAGATCCTGCGAAATCACTCGAGTAAAGTAATTAATAGTAACAAGGGCAACAACCCTAAAAGACAACCGAAACCGAACTTGGTCTTGACCAAGTCCATGGCAACGGTGCCAAAAACTTGTTCGCTCTCAGACGTGTGTGTATGGTGAACGATATAGCTTTAAATTTATAACCTAAAATATAAGCCTGAAACAATATGCGAACCCGCAGTGTACGGATCAATTGTAATAACAACAAATACTCCAAGGTCGAACATAGGGACTATGGTGAAACAAAGCTCAGAAATTCAGGTTGTCAATCAAAGAAAAGCAAAAAAAACAAAGATATCAAAGATGATGTAATAATCGGATAAAGAAAATGCAGATTCTAGAGGTCAAAGCATCCAATTGTGGTTCCGACTCAAGATCTCAAAGGATAACGTGGACAAAGCTGAGGTTTACAAAGGGAATGTGTTTCTAAGGTGGGAATAGATCACCGGGTAAGTCTCACTACTCACTATACCAAACCAATGATCCTCTCACCGGGTAAGTCTCAAGGAACTAAGGAAAGGACTATAATCTCAAACCAACACACCACCCAAGGGGATAGAACTAACCTTTACCGGGTAAGTCTCAAGCTAACTCTCAAGGATGGGATGAAGGCACACTAAAACCCTAATAAAGGATAAACCTTTATTACCTAACACTCATGATCTTGGGTATACAAGCAAAGGAATCACCGGGTAAGTCTCATCCTAGGCTTGCGTATGGGCCAGGAAAGGTATAACAAGGATAAGATTTGGCAAATTGGAACCTCAACTCACATAAGGATCAGGAAAGGAATCTCCTCGTTCAGTTCATGTTCCATCTCGGTCGAGATGTTCTACGAACTGACCGAGGTGAGGTTCGGTTAAGGTATGGCTCGAGCTTTCAGGGTCCACTGGGGTAAAGGCTCATTCTTTCATCCTCTTTCCCACAACTTTCAGCCAATCACCCTAGAATCGCGGAAAGAACTTAGCCAATAATCATCATGATAACAATAATCAAATATATGAAAAGGGAATCAATATCCAAACAAGAAAACCTTTACACAAAGGTCTCAATAACTCAATTAAACAATCAAGCAAACAAGCAAACTGCGTTCCTCAATTACAAACCAAAAGACAACAATCAAATAATTTAAGAAAACCTTACAACTTCCTTCAAAGCCTTCAACTTTATCTTCAAAGCCAACTTCCTTCCTTCCTTGGAATATCTTCAATCTTTCAAACTAACCAACTTCCTTGGACTTCCAGATCTGATTGATATATTTTCCATCCAGAAAACACCTCCCAATATATAAGAAAAACACTTGCCAAAAATAAAAGATCTTCAACCAAGAATAAAAGATCTTATGGGCCGTGGGTCGTTCGTCTCGGTCCAGTCCAGCGGAATCACCTCGGTCAAGGTGACACTGTAGCCATCCGAGATGATCCTCAGCTACGTGTAAATCTCTCTAATCTGGTCCAAAATCAATCTTTTGTCAAACTTCCATGGTTCCTAAGCCTTTCTTGTAGCTCCTTAATGCTCGATAATGTAGCTCCAATGACTCTATAGATCCCTTAGCTCCATATCGCTCCAAAACGTGTTATTTTCCCTACAATTACAACAAAACTAGGTGTAGACCTCGATTCTTGCAAAGGTAAACAAAACAACATAATGATCAAGAATATACATCCATGCATGCAGATTTATGAAGATAAAATGTCCAAACCAATCCCAAAATATAGACTATAATACATGCTATCACCTCATCAAATGTATGTAGAACTGAGGTGATATACTCGTATTATGCATGAATATGATGGTATATAATTCATGTCATCAAAATACCCTATACTTACCTCTTGCTTGTCCCCAAGCAAGGTTCAAATCTAGCATATAAGATGATATGGATTATATAATGCTTAAAATCAAAACTCTTTTTGTAATGTGCTTCTTAATAATGGATCACTCTCAACATGATGTTTCAAGGCATAGGAAGATAATGTATGAATCAATATAATCATAGCATGAAAGGGCAAAAACACTTTATCCAAAGAATATACATGAAAGGTATGGTACAGGATGTGGAGACAATCATAAGAAAACAAGTCTATATCATATAAGCCTTAAACATGTGCACAAAGGTCGGACTTTCAAAAATAAAGGCCAAAGAAACGTGTTAAAAAGGTGGAAATAAATAGGATATGTGATGATAAATTCCGGGAATAAGGAATAAACCTCCACAATTTTGAACTTCATTCACAACCACCGAAAATAAGCATCTTTTCTTTGCATTTTGCAATTTTATTTATCATTTTTTGAGAACATGGACAGAGGTGCATAATAACCGAAGCCTAGGAAATCAGCAAGTCTCAATTTCTCGAGATGCCTCAAACTGTAGTGCACATACCATGAATCGTTAGGACTATCCGCTCAATCCGACTTTGGCAAGACATAAACACCCGGCTATGTGAATGGTGTCGAGTTACTCATCATCATGATTGACGTCCCCAAACCTATTTTATATATATATTAACACACTTCACTTATTACATCAACTTCACAATGCATCACACTTCACACTAACATGCTTCCTAATTCCTGAAAAAGGTAAAGGGAAGGCTAAACAATACATATTAGGTGCTCAACGTGGATAAGAAGAAGAAAAGAAAAATTGAAGCGCCTTAATCATTCCAATATGATGTATAAGAACTTATTAATCGGTTTTGACTATTATTTCTTGTTTTATCAAAACATCGAGAAGCATACAAATCATATATAATTTTCAAATAAAGTATAAATTTCCATATACACAATTGTCATCATTGAGATCATATCCGTTTTTAGAAGCACATAATTTTTTTAAAATTTTCAATTTTTTGGATTTTCGAAAATAGATGAAATGCAATGCAAATGTCTGAAAGAAACGTGTGACAAGAGTTATTACAAACCCGAAATCCAAAAGTGCAATGCAACGTAAAATAAACGTGTGACATAATAAAAAAAAAGATTATAAGTACCCCCACCCCATACTTAAATCTCACATTGTCCCCAATGTGAAAACTCAAGTCAAGATGGAGAAAAATACTTACAATGTGAAAGATGAGTCTCTCAATCCTATTGTGGTGGTGGTGAATATGTGTAAGGGTGTCTCGGAGCCGAAGGATCGTAGAAGTCTCCGAAGGTGTGGTAGTAGAGGTCACGCCAATGACCATCATAGGTGGAGTGACGGCCTCGGACCTTGGTCCGGAACTCCTGAAACTCTCTACGAAGTCCATTGATGCTTGTCGTCAATGCTGCAATTTGTGGACTGAGGTCCGAGTCCTCGTCTCTATGTTGGCTTTCGCGTCTACGTGTGAATGATCATCGGGGTGGCCTAATCGGTATCTCCTGTTGTGGAGGAAAAACGTGATCTGCCTCAGCCATATGCTCATCCTCGGTGGCCTCGTCATTAACTAGCCTACTCGGACCGGCCTCCTGATAAGTGTCTAAAACCTCAATGTCACCATCACTCCTCAACTTGAGCAAACCCCCAGCTGGGGCATGCCCATCAACTAGGTGATCCTCAACAATTTCAGTATCAACATCTGTAGACTCATCTTCAATCAACTCCTCATCACTAAAGTGCTCAAACCCTTCCTTCCAGTAGTAGACATCCTTAATAGTATAACGGGGCTTCCAAGCAATCTCCTTAGGAACTCTATCCCAAGGCATAGCTACATGTGGGTCACCTCGCCCCCTCGGAACAATAACACCTCTCGAGATCAACCTCTGAATCCCTAACCGTTGGTCCTCTGTAGCTAGAGTGCATGCCGAAATATCAACTCCTAAAGCCTTGGCCACGTAGGTCACAAGACCTCCAGCACATACGTGACCACCGGACTTGTTGGCAATCGTTGCCAAATAATCTGATAACATAGTAGAATAGTCCGGAACCGTACATGTAGTCATGCAGTAGAGAATAAACAGCTCGTTGGCCTTTACTTTTTGTGGAGTCTCAATTCTTGCGAGCATAGAGTCACTCAAGATCCGGTGGGCGATCTTGAAGGTAAGGTTGTAGATGCTCTTCTCTTTAGAATTCCCAGGTCTCCATTTATCCCCCTCTACTGCTCCAACTGATATACTTTCCCAAAAGGCATCCGCACTTACTCCGTAAGGGAAAGTACCTGTTGAGAAAGTTGGAAATCCGAACAAGTTTCCAAACATTGCAACATTGAAAGAGTAGTTCTTATTCATGAGCCTAACAGTCACATTCCTTTCATTCGGTTCATGCTTAAAAGAACTAAGGAACTAGGGTTATTTCCTGATATGCATTCTCTCTAATCTGCAGAAACTCGGATAAGCCAGTTCTCTCAACAATCAAGTCAATGTCCTCTCAAATGTGCAATTCATTCAACTCATCAAGCAAAATATAGCGAGGAGAAATAATGGGACGAGCAAGGAGGCGGTTATACCGTCTTTTAAATTTCTCATAATTGACCGGGAGTCTAGGAGGAGGTGGTGGAGCTTCCTGAGAAGGTTGGGATGAAGATCCCCTTCGATAAAATAGGTTACGGCCTAATCTACGTAGTTTATCCATCAAAACTGAAGAAAAATCGGGTTGTTCTTGATGCAGATCGATCGATTTTTCTGGGCAGTGAACCGATTTTCCTCTATTTCAATGAATCGATCAATTCTGCTCAGTTTTGCTCAAACCAACAACACACAGAATCTCCACAAACAAGTTCTAGACTAATTAGCTCAGCAATTTCAGCAACAAAGCACTCCAATCATGCAAATCTAGGCAAGGCGAAAAAATTAGGGTTTGGACTTTAAAACCTGAAATCCGAGCGATTTGTTCTTTTTCCGCATTGTTCGTTGCTGGAATCTTCTTTATCTCCTTGAGGGCTACGGTTTTGGCTCAAGAACGAGCAAAAACGGTTACAAAATGAAGATTTGAGGGTGGGAGAGGGTTCTCGGCGTTTTCTTTCGTGAAGGAGAGAAGTGGTGAAGTGTGGGAGTGCAGGGTTGTGAGGAAGAAGAAGGGAAAAGGTAGCTTTTTACTTTCAGAATTTTGTGAAGAAAATCGGTCGATTTTTAGGGGGTCGATTTATTTATCGGTCCAATTTCCTTCAATTCCGTCATGAACAACTAAAAATCGGTCGATTTTTCTGGTGATCCGATTTTTTAGTCGATTTCAAGCTACGACTTTTACGAGATTGACTCAAATAAAAAACATTATCTTCCAAGATCGATCGATCTCTTCATAAATCACCCGATTTGTCTCCTTTTTCTTCCTTAATTCCTCCTTATTATTATTTCTTTGATTGTTTCCTCCAAGATCTCGATCCTAACTTCATTCCTTGTGATTTGTACCTAGGTTATGTCATCACAACACAAGAAAAACCGGAGTACACCAATGAAAAAGAAACAAAACTAATCTACTCTATACTAAGAAAAAGAAAAAGGAAAATAGAATTACCTTGGGTTGGCTCCCAAGAAGCGCTCGATTTAAGGTCGCTAGCTGGACCTATCTCCCTCTATGATCACTCAAGAAGGATAGGAACAATGTCCTCAACCGGTAATCTGGTGTATACTTTTTCAAACGATGGCAGTTCACTTTGAAACCGCCGGTTCTCTCACTCCATATGTCAACTACACCTTGAGGATAGATATGTTTGATTAGAAAAGGTCCGGACCAACAAGATTTGAGTTTACCTAGAAATAGACGGAGTCTTGAGTTGAAAAGAAGGACGAGATCTCCGTCTTTCAGTTCCTTCGGAACGATGTGCTTATCGTGTCATCTCTTTGTCCTTTCTTTGTAGATCCTTGCATTTTCATAGGCGTTGAGACGGAGTTCCTCTAACTCATTAATGTCTAGGAGGCATTGAGACGGAGTTCCTCTAACTCATTAATGTCTAGGAGGCATTTCTCCCCAACCTCTTTTAAATCAAAATAGAGCCACTTGATTGCCCAATGTGCCTTGTGTTCCAACTCTACCGAAATCCCATAGACCAAGTTGTATGGTGTGGTACCTATGGGAGTCTTGAAAACGGTTATATACGCCCAAAGCGCATCATCCAGCTTAAGTGACCAATCCTTCCTTGTTCTAGAGACAGTTTTCTCTAGGATACTCTTGATTTCTCTATTTGAGATCTCCACTGTGCCGCTTGTTTGAGGATGGTAATGAGTTTCGATCTTGTAGGTAACCCCATACTTAGACAATAGAGTTTCAAACTTACGGATTGTGAAGTGCGTTCCTCCATCACTAATGATGGTTCGGGGCGTCCCTAATCGCGGGAAGATCGTTCAATTAAAGAACTTTACTACCACCATAGTATCATTAGTGGGAGAGGCGATCGCTTCAACCCATCTAGAAACGTAGTCTATAGCTAGAAGTATGTATTGGTTTCCATAAGATGATGGGAAAGGTCCCATGAAGTCTATTCTCCGTACAATAAAGATCTCAACCTCTTGCTGAGCGGCATTTCGTTCCTTCTTGAGATATTTCCTGTTCTTTGACAAGCATCGCAAGCAACAACAAAATTCTGCACATCTTTAAATAGAGTAGGCCAAAAGAATCCGGATTGTAATACATTAGCGCTAGTTTTGTGTGAACTAGCGTGTCCACCACAAGGGAGTGAATGACAACGACGGATAACACTCTAAACTTCATCCACTGGAATGCATCTTTTTAGTCGCTAGGTGTTGAGTGCTACAAATCCAAGGCAAGAGTGCCAAGAACTTGTTCATTCAATCATGCACACACAAAGTCTTAAGTTTATACTCGATATATCTCCAAAACTACCTAGCAAAACCCGCAGTGTACGGGTCATATAGTAATCAGGGAAGCATTCCGAGGTCGAACACAAAGACCGAGGTGAGATTAACCATGCAATGATCAAAGATACTTAAAAGTCTAGACCAAGAAAAGAGATGGAAACAAAGAAATGAAAATCATATGTTTTTGAAGGGGTTTTTGGTGAATAAGCAAAGATCACAATCAAGCAACAAAGTTAACTAAACAACAAACAAACACAAGATATAATATCGAGGTATTAAAAGCGGATTCCAGAGATTCGGATGTTCGGTTATTGCATGGACTCAAGCTTCTAATCAACCTAGGAACAAGTTGCGGTATGTTGGGAAAGAATGTTTCTCTAATGGGATCAATCACCGGTAGGTCTCATGGTCCACTAGTCCCGCACCTAAGGTCCTATTACCGGGTAAGTCTCTAGGAACCTAAGGTTGAGAATTCTACACAAACCGGGTAACTACTTAGGGGTCAAACCTCTCCTTACCGGGTAACTCTCGGAAAAGGAAGTCCTAAGCAACAATCCTAGCACACTCAATCCAATAGCGGTTGTCGAGACTCACTACTACCTATGTTTGTCATCTTCTATACCTAAGAGAGGGAATTATCGGGTAAGTCTCATCCCTCACCTAGTTTACTAACATAGGTCACCCTAATGCCAGATTAGGCTCAACAAACACTAGGATTTCAACTCTCAAACTCCCTAACATGAAGATATAACATTATAGGAACAACAACTCACACACCTCGGGCAGATCAAGAACATCTCGGCCGAATGGTTGAAGAACAGGCCGAGATTGCACCTGAGCTAGGTATTTCGAGCATACAACTATCCTAAGTTACATCTAAGTCCAATCTATCATTATCCTAGCCATAACCTTTCATCCATCTCCCTAGAATCACATGCTACTTAGCCAACAACTATCATCTTAAGTTCATTCATCATCATATCATCAAACATGCATGCCATATCTAGATGAAGAGTAAGGAAGCAATATAAAACAAGAACGATGAATAATAAGTTTAGAACAAGCTTACAACCATCCAAGAGTAGCTTCAAAACGAGGTCAACAATCTCTACAGATTTCCTCACTACAAGTCTCTCAAAAACTAACTCTAGGACTATGAAAATGATGTTCTTCCCTTCTCATCAATGGAGTCTCCTCTCTTCTCCTCTCTATACTATAGACTCTCCTCAAATCTGAATTGGGATCCTCTGCAAAAGTGTACCTGTAGCAGTACAACCCCTCACTCTACCAAGGAAAGCAAGGGTCGGAAGTTAGAAGATGTGTGACAAGTGTCGTGGTTGTCCAGAGGACGATCTCGGTCGGCCCAGAAAGCATCTCGGCCGAGATGGGTTGGCCTTGGACCGAGGTGAAGGGCTACATGGCTTGGATCATGGTTAAACACAAAGCTGGTGCATGGCTCGCACCAATTTAGGTCAATTTCTTCTTCTTTTCTCCATGCTTGCTCCATTGGTACCTTGAATTCGTGCCGTCACGAGGCTTGAACCTCGGATATGATCAATAATGCATGGAAGTTCCCCAAAATACCTACAAAACCGACATAAGCTTGTGTAGACGTCTATTCTAATGATATGACTCGATAAAGCATGAAACGTCCCAAACACGTGCAAAACCATGCATGAAAGAATGTGAAAACTATCTAAATGAGTGCCTAAACTAGTGTCATAAATCGCGTCATCACATCTTCTAATCATTCCGTCCGGATCTCTCTTGAAATGGAGAGGTTCATTCTAATAGTATTGCTTGACGTCTTTGAAGAACTTCTTTCGTTGAGCATATGTTAATCCTAGAGGTATTTCATTGCAAACCAAGTAATTAACAAAATCAGCAAACCAAGATTCGTTAACTTTTGCGATTTGTTGAAGACATTCCTCGATTTCATGGAGTTGCTCATCCGCAAAGGAGTCGTCTACAGGTAGATCCTCTTCCTTGGTTGTGAGATGTGGAAGTTGGCTTAGATGATCCGCCACCGAGTTCTCGGATCCTTTCTTATCACGGATCTCTAAATCGAACTCTTGTAGAAGGAGGATCCATCTAATAAGCCGTGCGTTCACATCTTTCTTTATGGGCAAGTATCAGAATGTTGCGTGGTTGGTGTAAACAATCGTTTTTGCTCCCACAACGTAAGAACGAAAATTCTTGAAGGCATAAACCACAACCAATAATTCATTTTCCGTCAGCGTAGTTTAGTTGAGCTTCATCTAGCGCCTTGCTAGCATAATAGATGGCATAAGTTCGTTCATCCTTCTCTTTGTAACATCTGGAATTTTTATTCCGGATTGTTAGCGAGTACTGACCTACCCATAGGCGCGCCTCAGTCTTTCCGCAGGCACGAGGTGCTGAGTAACGAGATTCTTCCAAATTTCCGTTCCGACCTTCCGTTTTTCGCCTTTTGCTTTTGGACCCCTCGGTTCCTAGTGTTTTTGGAAGAAAGGGTCAGCTGACCCTTGAGCTCCCTCTATTTATGACAGCCCTCTTTCCTACTCTCTCTCTCTCTCTCCTTGTCATTTCTCTCTTTCACGTGTGATGCTCCTCTCCTTTCTTTGGCTTCATCTCCTTCTTTGACCTTTCATGGCTCTTCCTCCTTTGATGTGTGAGCTGACCCTTTCGGATTTGTGATGGAAGCAGAAGATCCTAGCCAAGCTATTGTAGGTAATCTTCTTCTTCCACTTCCATCTTCTTCTTCCTCAAGCTTCAATGATGGAAGCCATGGATCCTAAGCCTTTTCCCCTTGTTTATGCTTGCATGTCCTTAGATCTAGCTTAGATCTTGTGTGGGGATCTTGTTGTGTGTGGAGATCTTCCTTGATGGAGCCAGCCAGCCGGAAGAGACCGGAATCGAGTGCACAACTGAGAAGAAAATCGTCGAGAGCTCGCCTCTGGACTTCGACCGCACCCGCAGCTGGATAGCGCTGCGGGGGCGCCAACAACAGCCCAGCCGCAGGGGCGGCAGCCACAGGCACAGGGGCGGAGGCCTGCAGCTTCCGAACGCAGGGGCGGCGGCCTCTGGCTGCAAGGGCGGCGGAATATGGCCGTAGGTGCGCCCATCTAGGCCGTAGGGGCGGTTCTGCCCCAGTCCAGGTTCCTCTCCGGGGCCGTGTTTCCTTCCTTTCGATCCCGTGCCTTTTCTTGGTGAGTTCCCTACCATGAGTATGTATTCTTAGATGATCTTAGAGAGTGTTGATGTTATTATAATGCCTAGGATGGACCTAGGGTAGTTGTGAATGCCACCTAGTGGTTGAGAACCTAGGAGCCCTTAAGGCTCGATGTAGTTGATGGCTTGGAATATGTTGAGCGTGATGGACCTTCTAGGCTAGCTTGTTCCTTCTTGGCTGAGGTTATGTTCATGTGAGGTTATAAGCTATTTTGAGTTGTTATCATGTGATTAGAGTGTGGTGAGTATCTTGGATCCTAGGATGAATTTCCTAGCATGAGTTTGAGGTGATCTTGCTTAGATCACAAGAGTGAAGTCTAAGACTTCTTGAGCGTGAGCATATGTTGATACATATCTTCTTGTGAGCAGGTTGTGGATTCCTTCCCAAGGGAAGTGAGAGTGTTGTGAGTTGAATGTGGCAATAAGGTAAGTCTCCGGACTTACTTAGCTCGTATTATTTTTATTAGCGTTAATGTGTGTTGGGTGGTGTGTGTTTATTATTTATTGTTTATGACAACTAAACCGGGAATAGGATTACCGACCTTTATATTGTTTGGCCCAAGTGTATGATAACGGGCGGTGACATCACTGCCTAGCTCTTGCGAGAGATAGGAGGTTCTCGGCGACTGGCCCGTGCTGGTTAGACGGTCGGAGGCATCTGCAACGTTCCATTGCCGGAAGAAGGGACCGGGGCGAGTTTCGGGAGATTCTCGTGTCACAAAATAAGTTGAATTAGAACGGGATATGACTTAATAATAATAAAGATAATAAACCGGATTTGTGTGCTTTTGAGTATGTTGTGTGACTATGTTGAATTATTTGTGTTTGTGCCTTTCCCTTTAATTCTAATGCTTCGAATGTGAGCTAACGGTTTTATACCGAATGTTGTAGTTGCCTTGCAGGTTAGGCATGCTCCGAGAGATCCGGAAGGGTGGGCTGCCGGTGTCCGTACATTTTAGGAAGGATTTTGAGTTGGAGTTGTCTTGTGCTTTGTCTCTCGGTTATTACGTTTTGTGTGCCGCATGTTTGGCGTTTGGTTTGAGTTGTACCTCGGCTGAAGTTTGTTGTTGCATTCTTTCGGGTTTCTCATCATTTGCATTAAAATGATTTATGTTCTTGCATTTATTTGTGCCATGTTGGAAAGGTCCGGTGAAATTGTTGTCAAGCTAAGGGTCGAGGCCCATTGTGAGGTCTCGCCCGTAGCATCCCGATATTCTGCGGATTCGGGTGTTACAAAGTGGTATCAGAGCCCTAGGTTGACAAAAATGGCACTCGCAATCTTCTAAAGGCCGAATAAGGAATAAACGGAACCCCACGGGTTTTGAGTTTTCGTTTTCAAAATCACATGCATGAGTCGGTGTAGAATGTACGGACCACCACTCCTTCCATGGATCTCGGAAGCTTAGTTTATTGGACTTGGTATATATATATATGTATACATATAGTTATGGATATGCGATTGTAGTTGTATGTTGGACATGATTTGTGTATAGCTGTATATGTGGATGATGATGTGTATTAGACTTTGTATTGATATGATGGCATGTTGGATGTTTATGTTAGTAGAGATATGGACTTAGGACTTATATAGTTATGTATATGTAAACTTATACATATAGTAGTATGTAGAGCTATAGGACCTTTAAGCTAAGATGATAATACGATATCATCACCTTTAAGACGATGATGTAGCTGATGGTGACGTTCATAAGTAGAAGAAGACGCTCAAGTATCGAGTTGGGCATTTCGTGCTAACGAACACAACGACGATCTCGAATTCCTTTTAAAGGATGTCGGAGAGAAGGATTGGGGACAATGCCAAGGAAGGCCAACCAAGCAAAAGAAGAAAACGAGACAACTTAAGAGAGTAACATGAAGATGCGAAGTGGTTACCAAAGAAGGCGCGAATGGAAAGATAGCAAGACCTATGGAGTTCACGTATATAAGTTTTTCAAGAAGATGCGGGGACCACTGAAGATGCGAGTCAAGGCAGAGATGGGAGCATTCTAAAAAGGTTAAAGGTGGTGTCCTATTTTGATAAGTGAAGCTTCCCTTAGACGCTCCTAAGCTTTGGAGTCAAGATATGAAGAATGATCGAACCCAGTGTGAAAGATGGAGGATACCGTAAGTTAAGCTTACGAGGTACCGTTAAGGGGAGAGTCAAAATTTCGAGAGTAACGAGAAGCTTCACGTGGAGTTAACCGACTTCCGTTATGGTGATAAGGCTAAGAAATGCCAAGGAGATAGAAGTGTGAATAGATGTGACCCCGAGACAAAGAACGACGTGACAAGGAGCTTTAGTGGTGAAAGGACTTAAGACAACGACCAAGAGACACGCTTACGAGGTGTTACGAGGACGGTTAAGCTTTTGAAGACTAGTTATACGAGATGTGAGGCCTATAAGAGTGTGATTACATTATGGAAAAGAAAGAAAGCACGGAACGTGGAAGGAGCTAACGGAGATGAGGTAGAATACCACAAGGAGGGTAGCTATCATGAGAATAGTGACATAAAGTATTAAGAATTGGTAAATCGTTGACCTTAGAGAAGGTCAACCACAAGGTTATCGGTGATGACTGAGAACGCATTAAATGCGGGTTACCATGGGAAAATTGTACACCGGAGGTATAACCTCAAGTGAAGACTACAAAGGAATAATAACAAAACTGGGAGTTTTTCCTATGGTTAGATGCCAATGGTAAGAAGTACATCAGCGGAATCGTGATTGTTTTGAGCAATATAACATTAAGTGGTTTAAGCAAGTAACGGTAATAGACCTCCTGCACAGGGATTGAATGACCCTTTTTGGCGACCTTTATAGGTCTCGAGTTTCAGCATATGGAGGAATGGCGCGGATTAGAACCTCAAGGGTTTAAGCACATAAAGACCTAGTGGGATCCAAAGGAAAGCGAAATTCCCGAGTTGCTTTGAGCAGAGGAAGAAATGAGAAGGAGATGCATGGTATTTTGTCCTTATGGAACAAGTGATAAGTTGTCGTGAACAAGAAATGAGTCGAAGTGGTTAGGCTCACCCAAAGGAGCCATGGGGGCCACGGTGTGAAACAAGGGACCAAAGCTATGGTAGCGTTGTAAGCATTAAGCTTAAGGTGGTAGTAACTGGGGGATCATGAGTCAGGAGTTTTGTGGTAGGAATGGATAATTCTTCCGGTCTTTCCCTCAGGGCGTTCTGGTACGAGTTTTGAGTAAATGTACAAGTCGGAAAAGTTGCACTTTGACTTCCAAGAGATGTGTATGGTGAACGGCGAGGAAGGGTATCTTCTTTGTAGTGGATGGCTCGTTAAGACTAGTGCATGCAATTGCGATGTTGATTGGATCGACTTGGAGTTGAGATGTCACCAGATTTGGATGATAAGAAGAAAGGACCTTTATAAGACGGCATTTAGGGCCAATATGGTTACTACAAGGGTAGTGAAACCATTTGAGATTGCAAGTGCGATTAATGAGTGGAGTTTACACATAAGAGTATCCATCAGTTTACGGGATCGAGTTACAATGAAGTTGCGCAATTTGTGTTGTTTCGGGCAGTCACAAGGTGGACCCGAACCTGAGGATTGTTATGACAGTGGTTGGTGCATGGGTTACAAGAATGATTCTTATGATTGGATTTGATGATGCCTTGTTGTACTCACAAAGTTTGAGAGGAGTGAGCTTGACATGGGACGAAAAGGATACCGGTTATGAAGGATAAAAGGATAAGTAGAGTTATCTAGATGGATTGGGCATCCGAGGTGACCTCCTAAGAGACGTAGCAAGTTGAGAGGATCTAGTAGATTAGTTGAGAACGAAATGATAGTCTCGGTAATACCATCAAGGTATGTGGAGGAGATATGAAGCGTATAAATTGGTGGGCCATAACTGCCAAGTTACAGGATGGTTTGGATAATTTCTTCCCTTCTAAAGAAGTGAATGGGTCGTGGGATGCGAGACGTACCCGTGAAGTTTTGACAGAAGTAGAAGAGGTGAGTGACCTCCGTTTGTTTTCTTTGACACAAACATCGAGTTATGGAGACGAAATGATATTATGAATACATCTAAGCGGGACTTGGGGCGTGTATGAATTAACAAGAGAGGTTCCGTGGGTATGTAGACAATTGCAGGTATGTAGGAAGAATGACCGACTAAGGGACGAAGATTAGCCACTTTGGGACGCGTGCTTATGGTGGTGACGATTTAGCTACAGAGTAACATGCTAGGCATTTATGAAGAATAAGAGCATGATACGTGTATGTATACTCACTCAACAAGAGTTGAGTACCCTACAGAGGCGACATTTAGAGGTAGTTAAGGATGTTAGTCGAAGATGATCTTTGAAGGGCTTTGAGAAGGACCCGGGATAGAAGGTTCAAGGAGAGACCCCATATTTACCTTTATGGGCTGATGGTATGTTGAGGCCATAGCGTTCGTAAGAGATATCCGGTTTAGGATAAGCGAGACGGGCTTAAGGTCGAGATGTCTAAGTACATAACCCTTATGTGAACCACCACCAGGTCCGGTTGAGCACCATAAGAAGAGAAAGAAGACTTCATCCACCGCGAGTTATGCAGTGGGATTGGTAAAATACCTCTAGGGAGATTGTTACTGGTTTGGGACCATGTAACGATTGTGACGTATTTGGGTCATTGGGGACCAACCGATGGAGATAATGTATTTACAACCTTTTGGGAAATAAGGCCGATAAGTCGGCTAGTTGGGAAGTCCTTAATGTGATAGCAAGATGTTTGGTATACCGAGTATCGTTATCTCGGATGGAGATGAGTGTTTTCTTTCGGAAATTTGTGGGCGGCAGGATCGTGCCGCATAAGAGACCATATGTCTTACATGATAGTTTTACGTTGGATAATGGATCGAGTACGAAGGAATTTGGTGACCAGTCGATGCCATGTAGAGGGTATGCGTGCGAGCTAAGGGGGTAAAGGTAGACCTGATACCTTCCCTTGAGTTGAGTTATCGTGATGGCAATGGAGAAGTACCGTTGAGATGCCCTAGTTCGAAGCAAGTTGCGGACGGAAGTACGGTACCTGGTGATGTTAGAATTGGTGAGTATATGTAAGTTTAGCTGAACAGATATATGATGACCACGCTCGAGTAGCGGTGGTCAAAAGAGGATGCTAGATAGGCTAAGTCACGAGAAAGTGTGCACTGAAAAGAGGTACGAACCCCTTGGATTCGGATACGGAAGGAGTCGAGATAAGAGTGTCACGGACACGAGGCGTCATACGTGTTGGATACTATAAGGGAGTTGGGTCCTAAGTATATTGGACCTTTTTGGAGATATGACGCGTGTTGGGAAGTGGTTTACCAGTGGTGTGACTACCGAGAGTGGAGGATGTTCTCCATATTTCAGGTGTGACGGTCGATGAAAGACGTGCATGGCTCGAGATATGATCGTAAATGTGATGATGTAGGGATAGACGAGGAGCCGATGAGGCTACCTAGAGGATGTGAGATAGTATCCTTGTTGGAATTCGTACGATGACCTAGTTACATCGAGTTGGCCGACGGCTTAGTTATTAGGTGCTTGTGTGTTTTTATGTGTTTGGTGCCCGAGCGGGAATGTGTCTAGGATTGGTTAGCTTTTGGCTTTTATGCGCTACGCGGTTCACACAAGTATGTATGTGGGCCTTGCGAGGTCTTGACGTGGCTACACGAGTGGGTGATGGTTATCGATTAGGGAGTTACACGTTACGGTTTTGAGTGGTTACCGAGTTCTTACCGATAGTTTTACGTTTTGCAAGTTTCGGGACGAAACTTGTTTTTAGGGGGATTAGTTGTAACATCCGGAATTTTTATTCCGGATTTTTAGCGAGTACCGACCTACCCACAGGCGCGCCTCAGTCTTTCCGCAGGCACGAGGTGCTGAGTAACGAGATTCTTCCAAAATTCCGTTCCGACCTTCCGTTTTTCGCCTTTTGCGTTTGGACCCCTCGGTTCCTAGCATTTTTGGGAGAATGGGTCAGCTGACACTTGAGCTCCCTCGTTTTGTGACAGCCCTCTTTCCTACTCTCTCTCTCCTTTTCAGTTCTCTCTTTCACGTGTGATGCTTCTCTCCTTTCTTTGCCTTCATCTCCTTCTTTGACCTTCCATGGCTCTTCCTCCTTTGATGTGTGAGCTGACCCTTTCGATTCGTGATGGAAGCAGAAGATCCTAGCCAAGATGTTGTAGGTAATCTTCTTCTTCCCCTTCCATCTTCTTCTTCTTCCTCAAGCTTCAATGGTGGAAGCCATGGATCCTAAGCTTTTTCCCCTTGTTTATGCTTGCATGTCCTTAGATCTAGCTTAGATCTTGTGTGGGGATCTTGTTGTGTGTGGAGATCTTCTTTGATGGAGCCAGCCAGCCGGAAGAGACCGGAATCGAGTGCACAGCTGAGAAGAAAGTCGTCAAGAGCTCGCCTCTGGATTTTGACCGCACCCGTGGCTGGACAGCGCCGCGGGGGCGCCAACAGCAGCCCAGCCGCAGGAGCGGCAGCCACAGGCGCAGGGACGGCGGCCTGCAGCTTCCGGATGCAGGGGCGGCGGCCTCTGGCCGCAGGTGCGCCCATTTAGGCCACAGGGGCGGTTCTGCCCAAGTCCAGGTTCCTCTCCGGGGCCGTGTTTCCTTTCTTTCGATCCCGTGCCTTTTCTTGGTGAGTTCCCTACCATGATTATGTATTCTTAGATGATCTTAGAGAGTGTTGATGTTATTATCATGCCTAGGATGGACCTAGGGTAGTTGTGAATGCCACCTAGTGGTTGAGAACCTAGGAGCCCTTAAGGCTCGAAGTAGTTGATGGCTTGGAGTATGTTGAACGTGATGGACCTTCTAGGCTAGCTTGTTCCTTCTTAGATGAGGTTATGTTCATGTGAGGTTATAAGCTGTTTTGAGTTGTTATCATGTGATTAGAGTGTGGTGAGTATCTTGGATCCTAGGATGCATTTCCTAGCATGAGTGTTAGGTGATCTTACTTAGATCACAAGAGTGAAGTCTAAGACTTCTTGAGCGTGAGCATATGTTGATACATACCTTCTTGTGAGCAGGTTGTGGATTCCTTCCCAAGGGAAGTGAGAGTGTTGTGAGTTGAGTGTGGCGATAAGGTAAGTCTCCGGACTTACTTAGCTCGTATTCTTTGTATTAGCGTTAATGTGTGTTGGGTGGTGTGTGTCTATTATTTATTGTTTATGACAACTAAACCGGGAATAGGATTACCAACCTTTATATTGTTTGGCCCAAGTGTATGATAACGGGCGGTGACATCACTACCTAGGTCTTGCGAGAGCTAGGAGGTTCTCGGCGACTGGCCCGTGCTGGTTAGACGGTCAGAGGCATCCGCACCGTTCCATTACCGGAAGAAAGGACCGAGGCGAGTTTCGGGAGATTCTCGTATCACAAAAGAAGTTGAATTAGAACGGGATATGACTTAATAATAATAAAGATAATAAAACTGATTTGTGTGCTTTTGAGTATGTTGTGTGACTATGTTGAATTATCTGTGTTTGTGCCTTTCCCTTTAATTCTAATGCTTCGAATGTGAGCTAACGGTTTTATACCGAATGTTGTAGTTGCCTTGCAGGTTAGGCATGCTCTGAGAGATCCGGAAGGGTGGGCAGCCGGGGTCCGTACATTTTAGGAAGGGTTTTGAGTTGGAGTTGTCTTGTGTTTTGTCTCTCGGTTATTACGTTTTGTGTGCCGCTTGTTTGGCGTTTGGTTTGAGTTGTATCTCGGCTGAAGTTTGTTGTTGCATTCTTTCAGGTTTCTCATCATTTGCATTAAAATGATTTACATTTTTGCCTTTATTTGTGCCATGTTGGAAAGGTCCGGTGAAATTGTTGTCAAGCTAAGGGCCGGGACCCATTGTGAGGTCTCGCCCATAGCATCCCGATATCCCGCGAATTTGGGGTGTTACACTTTTGCCAAGCACCGCTCCTAAGGCTACATCACTAGCATCACACATGGTCTCAAAAGGCAGATTCCAATCCGGTGGATGAATTATAGGAACTGAGATTAAGGCTTTTTTAATCTTGTACAAAGCATCTAGACAATCCTTTGAAAACTCAAAAACCACATCTTTCATTAGTAGGTTAGTCAATGGTTTAGAAATCTTCGAAAAGTCTTTAATAAATCTTCTATAAAAACCTGCGTGACCAAGAAAACTTCTTACTCCTTTCACCGATGTTGGTGGAGGTAGCCTTCCAATGGTTTCGATCTTGGCTCTATCAACTTCAATGCCACAAATGGATACCATATGTCCTAGAACAATTCCTTCACTAACCATAAACTGAAACTTCTCCCAATTCAAGACAAGGTTAGTGTCTTCACATCTTTGAAGAACTAGATAAAGGTTAGCAAGACAATCATCAAAGGAAGAACCATATACAGAAAAATCATCTATAAAAACCTTCATGATATTCTTGATGTATTCGGAGAAGATGGCCATCATACACCTTTGAAAGGAGGTTGGAGTGTTGCAAAGTCCGAATGGCATTCGTCTATAGGCAAACGTCCCCCATGGGCATGTAAACGAGGTCTTCTCTTGATCATCGGGATGAATGGGAATCTGAAAGAAACCACTATAACCATCTTAATAACAAAAGTGGGAGTGTTGTGCTAACCTTTCAAGCATTTGATCGATGAAAGGAAGAGGGACGTGATCCTTCCTTGTTGCAACGTTTAGCTTTCGATACTCAATGCACATCCTCCATCCCGTTACTATTCTTGTAGGAATGAGTTCGTTGTTTTCATTGATTACAACGGTCATTCCTCCCTTCTTTTGGACCACATGAACGGGGCTCACCCACTTTCTATCGGAGATTGTAAAGATAATTTCTGCATCGAGAAGCTTAAGAATTTCCATCTACACAACCTCTTTCATGATCGGACTTAACCGTCTTTGAGGTTCTCCTGAAGGCTTGTGGTTATCTTCCATCAAAATCTTATGCATACATAAAGAGAGTTTAATGCCAACAAGATCATCAATAGTATAAACAATATTTTTTTTGTGTTTTCTTAATTCATGCATCAATTTGTCAAGTTCATCTTCAGTTAGATTAGCATTTACGATAACCGGATAAGTAGAATTCGGTCCTAAGAATGCATAACTTAGATGAGAAAGGAGAAGGTTTAATTCCAAGGTGGGAGGATCCTTAGTGGATGAGTTTTGACCTGTAGAGGAGCTTGGAGAAGCCTCTGGAGGTGCGTCGTTGCATTCAAAACACTTTTAATTGATTTTGGAGAAGTCGTAGAAGCTACAGGAAAATCGATCGATTTGCCTGTGGTCACCCGATTATGCATGAATATGGTGGTATATAATTCATGCCATCACATACGCGCTCTTGGCGTCTCAAAACTCCATCAACACCGACTGGAAACTAAGGTGCCTCTCCTCAATACATCCGGTCTCGGATCCGTGTTAAAGCTGGGCAACCCTCCTACTTCTGTCGGATTTCTACCAGCAAATCAGGTAACACCTCCATGGTGGAAAAATGGCTATCAGAATCCGGAAAGTGGATATCCATCTCTAGCCATGCCAAATCTCGCTGTAGTTGAGGCTGAGCTATCAGCCGAGTGATCGCCATCTCCCGGGGAGTTTTCCTATTGAGGGCGTCCGCTACCACATTCATCTTCCCCGGGTGGTATAAGATCTCAAGATCAAAGTCCTTGATCAACTCCAACCATCTCCTCTGGTGGTTATTCAACTCTCGCTGAGTGAATATGTACTTCAAACTCTTATGGTTTGTGAATATCTAACACGTAGCTTCGTACGGATAATCCCTGCAGATCTTCAAAGCGTGAACAACAACAACTAACTCGAGATCATGGGTAGGGTAGTTCTTCTCATACGTCTTCAGCTGTCTTGACGCATATGCTATAACCTTACCCCTCTGCATCATAACACAACCCAAACTGAGCTTGGACGCGTCGCTATAAACCATGAAGTCCTCAATGCCCTCTGGTTGAGCTAAGATAGGAGCAGAAGTGAACCTCCTCTTCAGCTCCTCAAAGCTCTACAAGCACGGCTCGGACCATACGAATCTCGTAGACTTCCTCAGCAAGGAAGTGAGAGGTCGGGCGATCATTGAAAAGCCCTCCACGAAGCGACGGTAGTAGCCCGCCAACCCTAGGAAGTTGCGTATCTCCTTAAACGTTCCTAGGAGGCGGCCAAGATGCTACACGCTCGATCTTTGCCGGATCTACCTTGATCCTTTCGGTGGTAACAATGTGACCAAGGAAGGCCGCCTCAGACATCCAAAACTCACACTTAGAGAGCTTGGCGTAAAGCTCTCTATCCTACAATTCTTGGAGTACGATCCTTAAGTGTCATATATCCTCCTCTCTGCTACGAGAGTATACCAAAATATCATCGATAAAGACCACCGCAAACTAGTCTAGGAAGTCGACGAACATGTTGTTCATCAACTCCATGAACACGGGGCGCATTCGTGAGCCCGAATGGCATCACTACAAACTGGTAGTGGCCGTATCTGGTCTGAAATGTCATCTTGGCTATGTCCTGATGTCTCATCCTCAGATGGTGATATCCGGATCTCAAATCGTTCAGTGAAAACACTGAAGCTTCGTGCAGCTGGTCAAACATATCGTTGATACAGGGCAATGGGTACTTATTCTTGATTGTCACCTTGTTAAGCTCTCGGTAGTCAATACATAGCCTCATCAACCCGTCTTTCTTCTTGACGAAAAGTATTGGTGCGCCCCAAAGAGATACACTAAGGCGGATGAAGCACTTCTCAACAAACTCCTCGAGCTGCTTCTTAAGCTCAAGCATCTCGATGGGCGCCATGCGGTGAGGATCCTTCGAGATCGGTCTCGTCCCAAGCTCTAGATCAATGCCAAAGTCGACACTCCTCTATGGAGGTAAACCTAATGGCTCTCCAAAGACGTCGGTAAACTCGCATGCTACAGGAATCTCCTCCAATGCTAGACTCGTACATGACGAAGAAGCCAACTGGCCAATCGCGGCCTCCCAATCTAATAGTGCAATCACGAACCTCTCGTGTACCTCTAACCTTACCCCCATCGGGTAATCCTATAATGAAGGGTCTCCCCGCTACGGTAACTAAGGCCAATATATCTACACATGCATCAGATATAAAAGAATGCGTAGCACCGGTATCGAAAAGAACTTCTGACAGGAAAACAATTAATATGAATGGTACATGTGGTCGCTAGCGCTGTCGGCTCAACAACACTCCTCATCTCATAAAATCCGACTGATGCGTCTCTAGTGTCTACAAAACCACCAACTCGTCCCCTACCTCTCCCATGTCCCTGAGCGGAACCCTGAGGAGCGGTAAAACCAGAAGCCCTCTACTTCTGTTGTTGTTGGTACTGAGGTGTAATAGCTAGGATTTCCGAATTCTAATTAATGTTGATTAACTTAATCAGTGATAGTAATTGACATATAACTCGCGAAGATTGCGTAAGTGTTGAGTATAAGTCCCACCGTTATGTTCCTGGCATAATTTTGGGCTTATGGTGAAATTTTCACTTTTTCCCCGGGTAATTATTTTTATCCACCGGTATTATTAGGAGCATTTGGGAGCTCCAATTAATTAAAATACAGTTGAGAGAAATGATCAAGACATCGGATATGTCCTACATATGAAATAACATAGAAAGGCAAAACGGACAAAAGAGTCGCTATTTCGTTTCTTAACGGCTAAGAAAGACGGCTTAGGAATACACGTTTTCCGAGGTAATTGTGGAATAATTATCCCTACAATATTCAAGATTTATTATTCCAATTTCGAGAAGTTTGGAGAAGGGGGTTCAACCCGCCATTGGATCGATAAAAGGATAATTATCGACTTCGCTAAAGGATAATTATCGACTTCACTATAAATAGCGGAATGTCGTTTATTAATTCATCTCCTTTCACGTTTCCTCGTAAAAGCTCTGATTTCTCTCAAACTTCAAACTCATATCTACTCTCCGTTTCTAATCCGATTTCAATTCCGTTTGAGTTTTTGGATTCCTCTCTTCATTCTCTTCATATCGGTACCGAGTTTCTGCATTTCCGAGCAGATGAAGACCTGTTCGAGCATATATGTCACCACGACAGTTCCGTCGCTCAGATTCCGGTGAATTTGGTGTTGTACATGCGTAGCCTGCGTCGTTGTGATTCCGAATCTTCTTTCGGATCGTCAATCGGGTTAGTAACGAATAAGTTATGAATTTATTCGTTTTCCATACTGCGATTTGGCCTAAATCGACCTTAGGCTTTTCAAAATGGATAATTAGAAATTCCACTATGATCATTATATTATTCAGGTGTTTATGGGTTGTTTGTTGATGAAATGTGATGATAGGTGGGTTTAGAAATGGCCCGCGGGCAAAACGTTATTCTAGTGAAATTTAATTAATTAATTAAAGGTTAATTAATTAAATTAGGATTAAATTTGAGATTTAGGAATAGTGATTAGATGCATGCTAGGAGTCAGAATGATTTGAGGATCATGATGATGTTATGGATATCGGTTATGGCTTTAAGGATTAGTATGTGTACGAGTATGATGAGATGTTATGTTGAGGATATGCCTTAGGCATTTATGAATGTGTTGAGGATCTGAGGTTTAGATTTGAGATATAGGTTGGTTGTGGTTAGTGAGACGAGTCTCCTAACCTTTGTAGTATGTGATTGTGTGTGTCTTGCTATTGCAGGCGTTGATTACTTCCCCAAGGGGAAGTTGTGACGTGGTACAGGTTACGAGTATATCAGGTAAGTCCATAGGACTTACTTAGCGTGCAGTTGTGGATTGTATGATTGTGATGGTTGTGTATGTTCATATGATTCTGCATTTATAACCTAAACCGGACTAGGATGATCATTCATTACATTTATTTGGCCCAAGTGTATTATAATGGGCGGTAACCGCCAGTCTCCGCCTGCTGGTTAGGAGGAGGTGCCCTGAAGATGATTTCACAGGAGGGGACGAGTGAAGGTCACCCCCATGCAAAACTCCTGTGTTACGTTGGATGGGACGGGGTTCTTGAGGCTCCTCGTGTTACAAAAGAAGTTGAATTAGTAATGGAATAACGTAATGAAAGATAATAAATGAATGTGTGTGGCATTGCATGTTTGAGATGTTGATGTGTGGTTGTGCTATTACCTTCATGCTTTTCATTGCTGTAGCTAACGGTTTCATACCGTGTTGTAGTGTTCTGCAAGTTATGAATACTGCAGAGTGAGCTAGATGGTGTGACAAGCCGATGACTTCTGTACATTAGGATGCGTGGGATGTGGGATCTTTTGTGGTTGTGGTTTATGTTGTTGTTTTGTACTCGGCTATGAGTTTGTAAATTCTTTTGATGTATCATACTTATCTTTTATGTATTTGATTTTAATCTACTTGTGCCTTGTTGTAAGATCTAGTGAAGTTTTTGTCAAGTTAGGGTCAGGATCCATTGTGAGATCCTAGCCCAATGTGACACTCCAAGTCCCGCGAATTTGGGGTGTTACAGAGTTGGTATCAGAGCCTTAGGTTGACAACAATGGCACTTGCTATCTGCAATAAAGGTAGAGTGGATAAATAAACAGAACCCACATGGGGTGTGACTTTTCAAAAGGTTTTGGTTTTAAGCGAGTACAGATGTTTTGGGATAGTATGTACAGAAGTCGTCACCCATCTGAGGATCTCGATAGTGTATATATATATATATATATCTTTTATGTGCTGATGTGTATGCATGTAATAATGAGTATTATATATATATATATATATACCGATACATATGGCATATATATAGCCTTATAAGTTTAGGGGCGTATATTCTACAGATGGCTCAAACTAGAGCAGTATTTGTAGTGGGACGAGATAGGGGTACACCCCCTCTTCCTTCAGTAGCGCCAAGTCAGGGACCAGTATCCGCTGCTGTGTTGTCTATGGCAGAGAACGAGTTTGAAGAGGCTGATCGTGTCTCCATGAGTAGATTCGAGTTTCAAGAGTATATGCAGCAAGTATATGAGGCGGCGATAGCGGGTAGATCTACGCCGGATTTACCAACATCTGTGAGATCAACTGAAGCTTTTGGATTAAAGAAGAAACAACAGGTTTACTCAGCAGAAGATGAGGTTGGATATTCGGGTTGCAAACCAAGCCCGACTTGTGGACGTTTGAGTACTTCTCGTTTCACACGGACTTCAGGTGAACCGAGGACTTGTTACAATTGTGGGAAGCTTGGACATGTACGACCACAGTGTCCAAGATCGCTAGTGACTTGCTTTACCTGTGGTAGACAGGGTCATAGAGCTGTTTTTTGTAAGCAAACTGGAGTGGCATCACGACAGGGTTTTATTTCTACTAGTGTGACGGGAGGTGGTCAAAAGACACCTCAACAATAGACGCGGGGGCAGCAGAGAGTCCCGGATCATTCGCCTACTCAAGAATCCGTTCCCAGGCTGAGTAGAGGTAAGGGTCGTGGTAGGAGTACCACGGATACTAGAAGAGCTCAAGGTAGAGCCTTTTGAGCTGGGCAGTGCAGAGGAGCCACCCTTACTAGTGGCAGGGATGAGACGTATATGTCTCAACTGTGGTTATTCAGATCATGTGCGCTCTGGGTGCCCATGGCACCGATAGCTTACTTCACCTGTGGTGAACTAGGCCATTTGGCCCCTTTCTGTCAGCAAGGTAGTGTTTCTTCCCATCAAGACCTTCCTCTTTCCGATGCAGAAAGAGTGAAAGTGGAGGCTATGGCGATGACCTCAGTGATACCTGAGGAGCATAGGTTAAAGATTGAGCAATGATATGCAGTAGAGCTTTGGGCGTTAGCTGTTACAGGTACCATTCTTGTTAATGGTTTACCTAGTGGAGTTTTGTTTGTTGTGAGTGCTATGCACCTCTTGTCTTTCGATGCATGTGTTAATAGTTAACTGTGGATACAATAGAAGATAGACCTTCCTTTATAGGATTACGAGTTACGGGTCTTAGGTACCCGCGAGATATGTGGTCGTTCCCTTTGTTCAGGGACTTGTGTATGGCTTGAAGACTTCTTTGTCATACCTTAGGTGCATGAGAAGGTCTTTATGTGTGTGGTGGACGAATAGATATCATGTTGGTTTAGATAGTAGTAGGAGGACTATTATAGTCTCTACTGAGATCGACTAAGTAGAGGTTTTCCGAGGTTATGACCTTTGAGGAGGTGAGTTGTCTTTAGTGCCGTATGAGCAGCGAGGTTGATAACACCAGAGGGTGATGTTTTTTTTAATGTTGTGCCATGAAGGAAAGATATAGTTCCACACTGAAGAGTATTCCAGTGGTATATGATCTTATAGACGTGTTACTGAACCGTCTAATCTATCCCCTCAGCGGAATGAGGACTTTGATATTGTGTTGAAGTATGGTACGAGACTGGTTGGGAGAAGGCCTATGAGGTATATGGCTTGTTGAGTTGTTAGAAATTGAAGAAGCAATTTGAAGAGTGGTTTGAGACGTGCTCTGTTCGCCCTAGCACGTTCATTGCTACGTATGGACGACTTGTTGGATCAACTAAGAGAAGCAATTGTGTTTTTAAGATTTTCGTATGCTTAGGATATCATCAGCTAAGGATGAGAGAGCAGTGTGGGCATAAGACAACATTCCATACCCGTTATGGACATTACGAGTTGTAGTGTTGTCATCTGAGTTGAGGAACGTCCTAGTAGTCGTTATAGGAGTTGATGAACAGTTTCTTCATCTACTTCCTTGATCAGTTGGTGGTAGACCTTATTGATGACGTTTGGTGTACTCTCACAATGGAGAGGAACGTACCGGTTATTTGAGGACGGTTTTACAAAATCTGAGGGATAGAAGCCAGTGTGCTATGCTCCCTAAATGTGAATTGAGATGCTAGAAGTAACCTTCAAGGTCATGTTTTTCTGCCAGCGGGATCATAGTTGATGTGATGAGGAGTGATTATGATGCCTTGTGGATGATGTTGCTGAACATTATGGGAATGAGTAGTTCTCGGCCCAGCCGATTGCTACCAACGCTTTGAGAAAGGATTCTTTGTGATTGTGCATCCAATTACGAGTCTTCTGAGGAAGACCACCATAAGTGTGTGGTTGAAGTAGTATGTCGGAGTTCTGAAGAGTAGAGGAAGCATTTGAACTCTGCTTCTATTCGGTGATAATCAAAAGATTTTGGGAATCACGTGACTACGGTGGTGAGAACGTATGAGGAGAACTGCCCGACTCATGATTTTGAGTTAGTAGTGGTAGTTCAAGTGTCCAAATTTGAAGGCAATATCGGTGTGATATTTCATGTTAGATTCCCACCGATCATAAGAGTTTGAAGCATATTTTTTATGCAACATAAGCTGAATAACTGCCAGCGTCGTTGACTGGAGTTGATCAAGGAGTTTGATCGTGAAGTTTGGTACCATTCTGGCAAGGAGAATGTGGTAACTGATACCTTGAACTAGAAGACGCCTCGAGAGAAGGCAATTGTTGGAATTGTTGTACAACCTCGGTTGCAGAATGATCTAGCTTGGTTAGAGTTTGACCTACAACTGTTGATAAGGACGTTAGTTTCATGTTTTAGGGGTTCTACCTAATTTGTTGGATGAGGTCCAACAAAAGCACAGGACTTGCCTGACCCTGAGGGAATTTGATGGAAGGATGTCTCATGACGAGACACCACCGTTCTTTAACGGAGCAAAAGGAGTATGAGGTGCCGCGACTGCGTCTGTATAACCGCTTATACGGAGTTGAGTGGAGAAGATTACAGTACACCCATAGTACACCTTCTTTAGTACATCCATGTACGAATAAGAGGTACCCTGAAGTAGTAGATCAGGTTAAAGTGTTACTGACCTGTAGATGAGCTCATCCACTACTAGTGTTGTAGTGGAAGTGAGAGGACCTTTCTGTGGACTTGTGATGGGATTGAGACCCAGTAAGAGTTTTGGTGTTATCCAGATTATTGGTAACAGATTTACGAAGTCGACACATTCCATCTCTACTGAGAGACGTGGCCAGTGAATGAAATAACAAAGGAGTACACTAGACAAATGGTGGGACTCCATAAGTGTACCGGGGACGATCGACTATGATTGTAGTAGACGGGTTACTTTGAGGTTTTGATAGCAGATTCAGACTGCTTGGGGAACGCGTCTAGACTTCATGATTGAGATTTACCTCAGATAGACGGTCAGTCTGAGAGGACCCTCCAGACCGTAGAGAACATGTTGCGAGCTTGTGGGATGGATTGGGAACAGGGACGATCTATTTATCTCCCACTCGTTGAATTCTTATACCACGACCGTTGGCATGCATCTCTAGGGATGGTCCCTATGAGACATTGTGTAGACATAGGTGTCATACACCTTTATGTGGGGATGAGCCTGGCAGTACCAGTGGGTTAGCGCCAGAGCAAATTCAGGATGATATAGCTCGAGTAACGTTAATCAGAGAAAGGATGATGGCTGCACAGAGTCGCCAGAAGTCGTATGCAGATTGGAGGCGTCGACCTCTAGAGTTCAGGGTAGGAGCTCATGTCTGGTTGAGAGTATCTCCGACGTGAGGCGTCAGACGTTATGGCATAAAGGGAAAGTTGAGTCCCCGATAGGTCGGTCCTTTCGAGATACTGGATAGAGTTGGAAGAGCAGTGCACAGATTGGCTTTGCCATCGAAGTTAGAAGGTGTTCACCCTATGTTTCATGTATCTCAGCTAAGGAAGTACATACCAGATCTGAGGCACATTATGAGTCATGATGATCTAGTGGTTGAGCCGGATCACACTTTTGCAGAACAACCTTTTGCGGTTCTAGGAAGAGAGGTGTGAGACGCCTGTATTCGAAGGATATTCCTATGATGAGGCTACACGGGAGACTGAGGATAGTATCCAGGGGAACTATCCAGATTTTTACGCCGGGACAGATGCACCTGTAGGATCCACGATTAGATTTTGGTGCTATCTTAGTGAGTGTATGTTATGCTATGTGCTTATGTGATATGTTGTGTTTTCGTGCTAGCTGTGAGTTGTGCATATGATCTGTTAGATCTTGTTTGCTAGTACGAGATAGGTATAGCTGGAGATGGTTCTTTCCTCCATGTTACGGTGTATGTGTTAGGATTAGCAAGAGATGGTTCTTTCCTCCATATGCTATCTTTGATGGACATAGTGTGAGTGGAGACGGTTTTCCTCCACATAGTTGTGTTACGAGTACGATTGGCTGGAGACGGCTTTCCTCCATGCCTTGTGACGTGGTTAGTAGTTGGCTAGAGATGATTTTTCCTCTATGCCTTTGGATAGCGTTATGATCTTGTTGTTGGAGTTGGTGATTCCTCCATGCCGTGTTTTGAGGTTATAGAGTGTTATAGGTTGATACATTTGAATGGAGATGTGATACCTCCGATAGAGAGAGTGTATATACCTCGGCGTATGAGTCCGAGAGGATTTGGGAATTGTTCAAGTTTCGGGACGAAACTTTTTCTTAAGGGGTGTGTGATGTAATAGCTAGGATTTCCGAATTCTAATTAATGTTGATTAACTTAATCAGTGATAGTAATTGACATATAACTCACGAAGATTGCATTAGTGTTGAGTATAAGTCCCACCGTTATGTTCCTGGCGTAATTTTGGGCTTATGGTGAAATTTTCACTTTTTCCCCCAAGTAATTATTTTTACCCTCCGGTATTATTTGGAGTATTTGGGAGCTCCAATTAATAAAAAAGCAGTTGAGAGAAATAATCAGGACATCGGATATGTCCTAGATATGAAATAAAATGGAAAGGCAAAACGGACAAAAGAGTCGCTATTTCGTTTCTCAACGGCTAAGAAAGACGGCTTAGGATTACACGTTTTTTGAGGCAATTGTGGAATAATTATCCCTACAATATTCAAGATCTATTATTCCAATTTCGAGAAGTTTGGAGAAAGGGTTTCAACCCGCCATTGGATCGATAAAAGGATACTTATCGACTTCGCTAAAGGATAATTATCGACTTCACTATAAATAGCGGAAAATCGTTTATTAATTCATTTCCTTTCACGTTTCCTCGTAAAAGCACTAATTTCTCTCAAACTTCAAACTCAGATCTACTCTCCGTTTCTAATCCGATCAAATCCGTTTGAGTTTTTGGATTCCTCTCTTCATTCTCTTCATATCGGTACCGAGTTTTTGCATTCCCGAGCAGATGAAGATCTGGTCGAGCATATATGTCACTAGGACAGTTCCGTTGCTCAGATTCCGGTGAATTTGATGTTGTACATGCGTAGCTTGCGACGTTGTGATTCCAAATCTTCTTTCAGATCGTCAATCGGGTTAGTAACGAATAAGTTATGAATTTATCCGTTTTCCGCACTACGATTTGGCCTAAATCGACCTTAGGCTTTTCAAAATGGATAACTAGAAATTCCATTATGATCATTATATTATTCTGGTGTTTATGGGTTGTTTGTTGATAAAATCTGATGATAGGTGGGTTTAGAAATGGCCTGTGGGCAAAACGTTATTCTAGTGAAATTTAATCAATTAATTAAAGGTTAATTAATTAAATTTGGATTAAATTTGAGATTTAAGAATACTGATTAGATGCATGCTAGGTGTCAGAATGATTTGAGGATCATGATGATGTTATGGATATCGGTTATGGCTTTAAGGATTAGTATGTGTACAAGTATGATGAGATGTTATGTTGAGGATATGTCTTAGGCATTTATGAATGTGTTGAGGATCTGAGGTTTAGATTTGAGATATAGGTTGGTTATGGTTAGTGAGACGAGTCTCCTAACCTTTGTAGTATGTGATTGTGTGTGCCTTGTTATTGCAGGCGTTGATTACTTCCCCAAGGGGAAGCTGTGACGTGGTACAGGTTACGAGTATATTAGGTAAGTCCATAGGACTTACTTAGCGTGCAGTTGTGGATTGTATGATTGTGATTGTTGTGTGTGTTCATATGATTGTGCATTTATAACCTAAACCGGACTAGGATGACCATTCATTACATTTATTTGGCCCAAGTGTATTATAACGGGCGGTAACCGCCGGTCTCCACCTGCTGGTTAGGAGGAGGTGCCCTGAAGATGATCTCACAGGAGGGGACGAGTGAAAGTCACCGCCATGCAAAACTTCTGTGTTACGTTGGATGGGACGGGGTTCTTGAGGCTCCTCGTGTTACAAAAGAAGTTGAATTAGTAATGGAATAAGGTAATGAAAGATAATAAATGAATGTGTGTGGCATTGCATGTTTGAGATGTTGATGTCTGGTTGTGCTATTACCTTCATGTTTTTCATTGTTGTAGCTAACGGTTTCATACCGTGTTGTAGTGTTCTGCAGGTTAGGAATACTGCAGAGTGAGCCAGATAGTGTGACAAGCCGAGGACTTCTGTACATTAGGATGCGTGGGATGTGGGATCTTTTGTGGTTGTGGTTTATGTTGTTGTTTTGTACTCGGCTATGAGTTTGTAAAATCTTTTGATGTATCATACTCAACTTTTATGTATTTGATTTTAATCTACCTCTGTCTTGTTGTAAGATCCAGTGAACTTGTTGTCAGGCTAGGGTCAGGATCCATTGTGAGATCCTAGCCCAATGTGACACTCCAAGTCCCGCGGATGTGGGGTGTTACATGAGGTCTCTGTCCACCTCCGGCAACACTAGCAGGTGAAGATCTCTGTTGTGATAACGCCTTGCCCTAGCAGCAAAACGCAGGTTTGTGTCCGGGTTTGCCACAAGAAAAGAAAGTCACTGCATTCGTCTTACAATAAGCTCTCATGTGTCCGACACCTCCGTAGTTAAAGCACTGCCGTCCTCTATCAGAACTCTACACAGACTGCTGGAAACCAGAACATCCCAGCGTTTGACTACGCCCAAATCTTGATGCTCTAACTCCAGCACTGGTTGATCTAGTCATCTGCCTCTTCTCAGGACCTCTAGTCTGAGAAGCTCTTCTCTGACCCGGTTAGTCTCTCTCATAAGCAGATGCTCTATCCTGATAGTTTGTCAAGCAGTCACAATGGAAACCAGCAAGATAAGAGTATGTAGACTCTCTCAACCTTTGAGAGAAAAGATAATATGTTGATCATCGGGTGGTGCAGATGGACCCAACAAAGATAGCTCCTCCTGAAACTTGTTGATAATCTCAACAATAGGGATATCCTCGAGTCCCGCCTCGTGGAATTCCTGAAGCCGATCTCTCCTCGTAGTTGTAGGGCAATAGCGATCCCTTATCACCGTCTTCATCTACTCATAACTCGTGACCTTGTTGCGGGCAATCCTCCACTAGGAATGAGCCTGATCTTTCAGCAACGTTTGTGCTATGTCGACTCGATGTCTCTTTGGGCAATAGATCGCTCCCATAGCAGAATCTAGTTGCCCTAGCCACAACTCCACTTCTAATCCAGTCTTTCCTATAAAAGAAAGAACCTTCAGCTGGTTGAAAGCCTTCAACCAACAGTCGGGTCTCGGCTCTCTCGCCTCATCCGGAACTCTAGCAAGCTCAACGGCTCTAGCAGGTGCAGCAACTACCTGCGTCACTCTCTGTGAAACCTCAGATGATCTCGCAGGTACTGGTGGTGTTGGTGTAGGTTATCTAGTCTTGATAGCCTCCTCGACTATATGCACATAGTCGCGGTATGCAGACTCGACCGGACTAGGGTTGAATGTGCTCTTTATGCTCCAAATCTAGCACTGGTCCCATTCCCAACCATGGGAACAACACTCTCAGCAACCTCTTCGACGAACGCCTCAGCGATAGGCGGATCAGTAACTGGGGTTTGGCCCCAACCTCTAGCTAGTGGAGGTCTGTCTACACATCCTCATCCACGGACCGCAGGTGGAATAGGTGGTCGACCACTTCCTCGGCCCATAGCAGATGTAGCTCTAGTTTGAACCATCTACGATAGGGGTATATATAGATATATAAGGCCATACTATCAACTATTGCAGAAATCCAAAAAAAGCACATAAAGGACAACATAAAAGAAAACTATACTGCTGAGATCCGCGGAGGTAGTAGTGGTCGCCCATAAATCTATCCCAGACCGACAAGTTTAAAACAAAACCCCCTTTTTGAAAACGTAGACCCCTTGCGGAGTTTTTTTATTTATCTATTCAACCTTTAGAAGATTACAAGTGCCATTGTTGTCAGCCTCGAGCTCTGATACTATATTATAACACCCCAACTTTTGGGAACTCGAAGCGTTATGGGTTAGGACCTCACAATGGGTCTCGACCTCAGAGTAACAATGACAACATCGGATCTTACAACAAGGCACAAATAAATGAAAACCAAAACTTATAATAAAACCAATGGTGATAACAAAGGGAAGCTTTAAAGACTCGCAACTGAGTTTAAAACAAAGGGGAAGACAACAACAGCAATATAAACCCGATCCCCTCCTATAATGTACGGGAACCCCGGCTGGCCACACCATCAGGATCACTCAGCAACATCTCTAACCTGCGGAATATCTACAACATCACTATAAACCGTTTGCTAACATTCTAGATATCAAAAAGACGGTAAAGGCACAAACACACATAAGGTAAAGTAAACATAAGGCATGCTCACACTCAGCCGTATATTATCTTTCATTTAAGTTAATCCCTTTACTAATTCAACTTAGGTTGTCACACGAGAATCACTATGATCTCGCCTCTGTCCCCTTTCACCAACAGGAATAGAGTGGATGCATCCCTCTGTCACGTGCTGGACTAGTCGTAAGAGCACCTCCCACTTTTCCCACTTTAAACTGGACAAGCGGTCACCGCCCGGTTACACTTGGGCGAATTAAGGTACAAAAGGTCAATCATATTCCAATTATCCGTTATAATGATAAACAACAACACAAACAAACCGATACAATCAAACCAATATACAGAATACAGCTAAGTAAGTCCAAGGGACTTACCTCGCTCAAAGGTAAACTCAAAGGGTCAGCAACAACCTAGTTTCCCGAAGGAAAGGAAGGAGCGCCTACTCAAACAAGGGATAACGAATCAGGAACAGAAACGATTATTAAAAGTATATAACTTCTAGTCCCCATGACCTCTAAGAGATCTCCACAAGCTAGGGTCACAAACCCTAGTCTTACAAACTCACAAGGGTCAACAACATCTATAAAAGCCAAGGAAAGGAACAAGGGAAACACGGAAGGAAAGCAGCTCACCAAAGATGGGGCTACTACAGACAAGACCGCGGCGGCAGCTAGATAATACCGCGGGGGCGGAACTAGCGAAGATCCGCGGGGGCAGGGATGTGCAGCCGCGGGGGCGGTGTATTGACAATGGTGTGATCGGGGTTTCTCTTGACAGCAAACTGACAACAAGGGATCCAAAGCTCGAATCCTTGATCCAAAACACGTCAACACTCAACCAAGGGAGTCTAAGAACAACAACGTATCAATAACGGAAAGTCCAGCAAGAATCAAGACTGGATCTTGATTCTTGAAGAAGAAGGAGAAGAAAAGAACGAAAAGAAAGAGAAACGGAAGGGAGGGAAGATGCAGCAAGCTCAAGAACGTGAGGGAGAAACCAAGGGAAGAAGACTTACACGTTAAGCAAGGTTCACAAGGGAAGAAGGTTGCAGCTTTCGAGGTTGAAGAAGAACGTATGCAAGAAATGGGAAAGGAAGAGAAGGCGGTAATTTATAGGAAACGGCAGGATGAGATAGAAGGAATGACGTCTTTAGAGTTAGAAGATCATAGGAAAGCCGGCTCATAAGATAGAACATTGGATCTTTTATCTATGGAAAGAAATGAAACGGAATAAAAATCAGATCGGCACAATCTAGTGTAAAACCGCAGGGGCGGTTTACCCTGTCGCGGGGGCGGCTAGCTGCAGGGGCGGCACTCTTCACCGCGGGGGCGGTGAAGGCAAAACCGGGGTATTACAGACATCTCTTCTCATAAATGTGGAAGTACTCTTCACATATTGCATAAAGCTTACTTTAGAACTTAAGAGAATCCAGATTAATAGATATGCTAAATTAGGATAAATCCGGTGTATTTTTATATCATTATCATATCCTTTCATTATTTTATTATTGTAACCATAGTACATAGATCATAGAGCACATAATCACATTTAACTAAAGCAATTGAGTATACATACCCCATCCCCACGAGTATAACCACCACCCATCTCCTTATTACAGTTGTTCGCTTTGATGAAATTGTCTCCTATACCGCATCCAGCTTTCCCCAAATGCTCCCTCAAAAACCTGCCCATAGGAGCTGAAATGGCAAATCAAATAAATTGAAAATTTCTTAACCCTTTATTGATGATAAAGCTAATAGATTTAGAGCTTGCA
Source organism: Fagopyrum homotropicum (assembly GCA_033239125.1). Taxonomy (NCBI): domain Eukaryota; kingdom Viridiplantae; phylum Streptophyta; class Magnoliopsida; order Caryophyllales; family Polygonaceae; genus Fagopyrum; species Fagopyrum homotropicum. Next base: position 107,663,002 of record BSWB01000002.1, read on the forward strand.
AAGACATTACTTCTCATAGCTTTTAGGATCATAACTTCACATTGCTCCACAGTCGAACCACTTCCATTGTTAACAATGGAGAAGGTTTCAGTGCTTGTGGCCTTCTTAGTATCATCTTCCATTTTAGACAAGCTCCCCTAATTGGGATTTATTAAAACTGAAAGAAAAAACACACTTGAGACTATTCAATGAAAAATCAATGCACACGATGTCATAATACACCCAAACATTTGGTAGAAACTCATCTAGTTGATTGAGAGAGAAGAATAAGCCAAAGAATCAGAAATTGATTGGGAGAGAAATTGATCGGGAAGATGATGATAATCATAGCCACTAGATTGATATCTTTATCCTCTTCGAAGTGGTTTCGGTCGTAACGATCGTCATGGGAGTAAACTTAAGTAAGCAATTACTGAGTGCATCGTACCTATGACGAAGAAGATTGTGGTTGTTGTTGTGAAACCCTAGTACACCGATCCGAAGACGAGAAGGATTGGTGGTTTGAAAAAGATGCAAAACCAAAAATGGAGATGATGATACTTGGATGCGAAAACGGTCGAATAATAAAAGGCATACAAAGAATGAGGAAAATAGGGTTTACCAGAGAGTTGGTATGGACTTTGAATCACCCCTTTGTGTTGAATCCACACACACGTCGTTGTTCTTACCAATCGAAGAGGAAGAGGAAGATGAATAGGAATTCTTAAGCTTGTCTTGACCTCCGATTTGCGGATAAGAAGAGCCGTACATGGTCGCCGTGAAAGGAAATAGTAGATGACATGCTTCAGATCTGCAGGCGCCATCAAAAGCACACGATCGAGTGAGTCATAAACCCAAAAAAGAAAAAGAAACGAAGACAGTAATACAGAAGAACTAACCATGAGGACGACGCGAATCGTAAGGGAAACCGAATTTTCAATGGGAACAAAATCGGACCCCTGTGATAAGCGGCGGACGAAGAATAAAGGTAAGCAAGGGAGAAGGTAAGACGCCAAACGGAAGCCAGAAGAGTTGTAGAAAGTATCGATATATTATAATATTGAGTGAAGCGGTGTTACGATAAAGCATACAGGACAAATGTCAAATTTTGTCAAGAGGGTAAAAATGGAAAGTAACTATTCATAAGAGAAACTCCCTCTTTAAATGTAGTAAGGAGATATATAATATTATGTAATCAAATATTTGTATTAATTCGGACCGGGTTTTTCGGTTTGACTAGACCTTTGGGATTGATTGGACTTCTCTTCTCATCCGTGCACATCCGTTTTTCCGGAAGGAGCACAAATGATAAGTCAAATTTACGGAAAACTACCGACAATTTACTATATAATACTAAAAATAGAAGTGAATACGACCACATTTGTCCTTACGTTAAACCAACTCGAATTTTGTCACATGTTATCACCATGTTAAGCCACATAAGATTTTACCACGTGTCATTCTCACAATAAACTACATATGTGGATAATTTTAGTTCTCGAAAATTGTTTCAATTTTTTACTTGCATATTCTTAAATTAACTTGTAGTATTCTTATATTTAGTCAAATAATTGTTTTCTAGAAATTTATAAGAAATTGATATTCCTTATTTATATTGTATAATATTCCTGAATTATATATATTTTTAATTTCATATTTCACATTGTTTGGTTATAATTTATTATTTCAACTATTTATACAGATTATTGACAATGCAATTTTGATTATCGTAAAATATTTTTATTTATACAATCTTGCTATGATTCATTCTAAATAAATTCTTAGTATTTTTATATGTATATATTATGTAATTTAAATTATAGATTATTTATATTTATATTTTTCATTGATACCGATACATTAATAAAAATATCATTTTCAACTTTTATAAATCTCGTTGCACGGATCATAAGCTAGTTTTACAGTTACGTCCATTAAAAAACGAATTCATATATTTATCTTAATCATCTTCCTAATTCCGCACCGAAGTGCAAAATTAGTGTTCAATTAATTTCGCACTGCGATGCAAAAGTGAAATTGATATTAATTTTTTCCGCACTTGAGGCCAGAAACCGAAATTGGTTTTAATTAATTTCACACCTAGAGTGTGAAAGTGAAGTTGCAATTAATCTTATCTTATCTTATCTATTATACATACTAAAAGAAAGTGTATGATTTGATGACGTGACATGCTGTGGAAGCAGCAATCAAATGGAGCTCCCACAATTTTTTGGCCAATAAATCTTTATTTTTTTAAGCCAGAAAATCTTTTTTTACTAAACTAACATATTGCTATTCAAAATTATACGTAGCTTTTTTTTTGTTGGAGATTCTCCAAGATTTTATAGGCCAATAAATATTTATTTTTTGTTTCTGGAAAACAAACTGGTCAAAAAATATTTTTTTATTAAAGTATATAAATTTTATAAAACAAATTGGTAAACAATTTTCCGGCACAAATAATTAAGAATATTAAAAAAAATCATTCTTTTATGTTTTTAAAAGATTTGTTTAAAATATAGCCAAAATCTTTGATTATTTTGTAAAAAATAAATTAAGACTCCATATTTTTATCGGATTAAATTTTTATACTAAATCTCGAATTAAGCCAATAACTTTTTTTTACTAAAACTTAATTATTTTGTAAAATATGAATTTTGTTATCCCACATTGGTTATCAAAGAAAGATGACACTTTGACAACATGTATAAATAGACCTCAAATGTTTGAAGATTATACAAATCATACATTTCCGGACCTTTTGGTCAAAATCAAGTATAATACTTATTGATTCCGGATTAGTATTTGTATGTGGATCGTTGTGACCTACTAATTCGTAGGTCGTTTTGATCTAATAACTTTTGGGTCGTTTTGATCTAATCATTTTTGGGTCGTTTTAACCTAATGATTTTTGGGTCGTTTTGATCTAATAATTTTTGGATCGTTTTGACCTACAGATTAATGGATCGTTTTGACCTAATAATTTGTGGGTTGTTGTGAACCACTAATTTGTGAGTCGTTGTGACCCAATAATTTGTGGTCGTTATGACCCACTGGTTTGGGTGTCATTGTGACCTATGAATTTGTGGGTCGTTGTGACCTACTGATTCGTGGGGTTGTTGTAACCTACTGATTCGTGGGGTCGTTGTGACCTACTGATTCGTGGGTCGTTGTGACCTACTGATTCGTGGGTCATTGTAACCTACTGATTTGTGGGTCGTTGTGACCTATTGATTTATGAGTCCGTGTGACCTACTAATTTGTGGGTCCTTGTGACCTACTGATTTGTGGCTTGTTTGTGACCTACTAATTTGTGGGTCGTTGTGACCTACTGATTCCGATTACAGTAACATTTCCTCTTCTTTTAATTTTTTTTCCAAATATTTAAAATTAAGATATTGTTCATAAGCCTATCTCATACCCGTAAGCTTAACTTCGTTCATATCTATATACTTTACAAAAACAGAAGACACTAATTCTGACGTGGCGCTCCACATTTTTATCGGATTAAATCTTTTATTAAATCACGAATTAAGCCAATAATTTTTTTACTAAACCTTAATTATTTTGTATAATATGAATTTTGTTATCCCACATCGGCTATCAGAGAAGGATGACACTTTGACAACATATATAAATAGACCTACAAGGTTTGAAGATTATACAAATCATACATTTCTAGACCTTTTAGGTCGTTGTAACCTACTGATTTTTGGGTCGTTGTAACCTACTGATTTTTGGGTCGTTGTAACATAATAATTCGTGGGTCGATTTGATCTAATAATTTGTGGGTTGTTGTGACCTATTGATTCATGGGTCGTTGTGACCTACTGATTTGTGGGTCGTTGTGACCTACTGATTTGTGGTCGTTCGTGACCTAGTGATTTGTGAACCTTTGAACTATTAAATTCGTAATTCTTATTTTATCAATATACTAAATATACATTTATATACTTTATTAAAACAAAAGACAATAATTCTGAGTTGGCGTCTCACGTTTTTTTTCGGATTAAAATTTTTACTAAATCACAAATTAAGCTAATAAATCATTTTTTACTAAACCATAATTATTTTGTAAAATATGAATTTTGTTATCCAACATCGGTTATCATAGAAAGATGATAGTTTGACAACATTTATAAATAGACCTATAAGGTTTGAAGATTATACAAAGCATACATTTCTTGACCATTTGGTCAGAATCAAGTATAATACTTATTTATACCGGATTAATATTTGAATTTGGATTGTTGTTACCTACTAATTACTAGGTCATTTTAACCTAATGATTTGTGGGTCGTTTTAATCTAATACTTTGTGGGTCATTGTGACCTATTAATACTTGGGTCCTTGTGACCTAATGATTTGTGGGTCCTTGTGACCTATTAATTTGTGGGTTGTTGTGACCTATTAATTTGTGGGTTGTTGTGACCTATTAATTTGTGTGTCGTTTGTGACCTATTGATATGCGGGTTGTTTGTGACCTACTAACCTACTGATTTTTGAATCGTTGTGACCTACTTATTTGTGGATCATTGTGACCTACTGATTTGTGGGTCGTTGTAAGTTGTGACCTAATGATTTGCGGGTCTTTGTGATCTACTAATTTGTGGGGGTCATTGTGATCTACTAATTTTCGTTGTGACCTACTGATTTGTGGTTCGTTTGTGACCTACTAATTTGTGGACCGTTGAACTATTAAATTCGTAATTCTTATTTTATCAATATACTAAATATACATATATATTTTATATACTTTACTAAAATAAAAGACACTAATTCTGACGTCGCGCCCTACATTTTTTTTGGATTAAACTTTTTACTAAATCACGAATTAAGCTAATAAATCTTTTTTTTAATTAAACCATAATTATTTTGTAAAATATGATTTTTGTTCTCCCACATCGATTATGAGGAAAGGATGACACTTCGAAAACATGTATAAATAGATCTAGAGTGTTTGAGGCTTATAAAATTTATACATTTCTGAACCTTTTGGTTATAATCAAATATAATACTTATTCATATCGGATTAGTATTTGTATGTAATCATTGTGACCTACTAATTTTTGGGTCGTTTTTGACCTAATGATTTTTGGGTCGTTGTGACCTAATGATTTGTGGGTCGTTGTGCTCTGGTGGGTCCTTGTGATCTACTAATTTGTGGGTCCTTGTAACCTACTGATTTGTGGACCGTTGAACTATTAAATTCGTAATTCTTATTTTATCAATATACTAAATTATACATACTAAAAGAGAGTACATAATCTGATGACGTGACACGTTGTGGAAGTAGGAATCAAATAGAGCTGCCATAATTTTTTGGCCAATAAATCTTTATTTTTTAAACCATAAAATCTTTTTTTACTAAACTAACAACTATTATTCAAAGATTGTACGTAACTTTTTTTTGTTGGAGATTCTCCAAGATTTTAATAAATTAATAAATATATATTATAGCAAAAAATCTATATAACCGCCAAAATCTAGCCAAATTTACCGAAATCTCCTACTGACGGAAATATTTTATTTATCAATATAACCCCTACTAACGGAATTTTTATTTATTTTTATTATTTAGAATAACTATTAATCAATATAAAAAATCTACCCAAATCTCCTTTTTTACGTTCTTATCACATCTTTAAAAATTCCACAACACACTTACTACGTTCTGAAGGATTTTGTTATCCCACATCGATTAACTACTAAAGTTGATGGTTTTAGAACTTGTATAAATAAAGAGTCTAAAGATTATAAATAAAGAGTATAAAGAGTATACAAATAATACATTTCTTAGCCTTTTGGTTAAGTTCAACTATAATTATTATTATTTATATCGGAATAATATTTTATTTCTGGGATCGTTAACCTACAATTATGTGGGTCATAATGTTTTTAGTTTTATTTTTAGGGAAGATTTTATTTTTGAGAACGTTAACATACAATTATGTGGGTCATAATGTTCTTCTCTAAAGTAAAGATTTTATTTTTGGGAACATTAACCTATAATTATTGTGGGTCATAATATTCTTCCCTAAAGTAATTTTGGGCTTTGGTTATTACGTTAGATTTTATTTTTGGGAACGTTAATCTACAATTATGTGGGTCATAATGTTCTTCCCTAATGTAATCTTGGTCTTTGGTTATTACGTTAAATATTTTTACGTTACTTTTATATAAGTAATCGTACCCCTAAAGTTTAATAACTTTGATGGTTTTAGAATTTGTATAAATAGGAAGTCTATATACTCGCTGACGTGGCGCGTTGTGGAAATAGGGGGTCTATATACTCGCTGACGTGACGCGCTATGGAGGACAGTATTTCTAAAATAGAGTTCTCACACTTAACGCCATTAAATCTTTTCTTTTTAAGTCCAAACATTTTTTTTGTAACCGATTTGTTTCGAAAATATATTTACTTCTAAAAAAATTTTAAGGCGGAGAATATTTATTTTGTAAACTATTTTTTTAAGTCAAAGAATATTTTATTGACAATCTTTTTTTATTAAACTAACAATCTGTTATTTAAAAATTTAACGTAACTTTTTTTTGTTCCAACCAATCTATTTTTTGGGACAAAAAATCTTTAATTTTAAACTATTTTTTAAGATAAGGAATCTTTTGTTGTCATCATCATCCATTTTACGTTAAATTTTTTGAAGGATTTTTGTTATCCCATATCGATTAGCTACTAAAGTTGATGGTTTTAGAACTTATATAAATAGGAAGTTTAAAGAGTGTACAAATAATTAATACATTTTTTAGCCTTTTGGTTAAGTTCAACTATCATTGTTATTTAATATTTTATTTTTGGGACCTATAACCTACAATTATGTGGGTCATAATGTTCTTCCCTAAAGTAATCGTACCCCTAAAGTTTTATTTTTGGGAAGAGTAATTGTAACCCTAAAGTTTTATTTTTAGGGAAGATTTTATTTTTGGAAACGTTATGCTACAAGTATGTGAGTCATAATGTTCTTCCCTATAGTAATCTTGGCCTTTGGTTATTACGTTACTTTTATACAAGTAATCGTACCCTAAGTTTTATTTTTAGGGAAGTTTTTTTTTCTTTTTTTTCAAATGAATATCAAAATGATCTATTTAGTTAAATTTTTTGAAGGTTTTTGTTGTTCCACATCGATTAGCTACTAAGCTTGATGGTTTTAAAAATTAAATAAATAGGGAGTCTAAAGAGTATACAATAATATTTTATGTTACTTTTTATTGTTGGAACCAATCTATTTTTGTGATAATTTTTTCAAATGATTGTTAGGTTGATCTATTTACGTTAAACTTTTTAAGGGATTTTGTTATCCCACCTCGATTAGCTACTAAGGTTGATAGTTTTAGAACTTGTATAAATAGGGAGTCTAAGGATTATACGAATAATACATTTCTTGGCATTTTGGTTAAGTTCAAGTATAATTATTATTCATATCGGAATAATATTTTACTTTTGGGATCGTTAAGTTACAATTATGTGGGCATAACGTTCTTTCCTAAAATAATCGTACCCTAAAGTTTTATTTTTTGGGAAGATTTTATATTTGGAATCGTTAAACTACAATGATGTGGGTCATAATGTTCCTCCCTAAAGTAATCTTAGCTTTTGGTTAAGTTCGATTTCTATTTACGATAAATATTTTCACGTTACTTTTATATAAGTAACCGTACCCCAAAAGTTTTATTATTAGAAAATATTTTTTTTTCTTCGTTTTTTCAAATGAATATCAAAAGTGATATATTTAGTTAAATTTTTTGAGGGTTTTTGTTGTCCCACGTCGATTAGCTACTAAGCTTGATGTTTTAAACTTGTATAAATAGAGAGTCTAAATAGTATACAAATAATATATTTTTTGACGTTTTGGTTAAGTTCAAGTATAATTACTATTCATATCTGAATAATGATGACGTGGTGCATTCACGGTTTTTTTTCCGGATTAAATCTTCTATCAAATTACAAATTAAGCCAATAAATTTTTTTTTATTAAACCATAATTATTTTGTAAACTATGAAATTTGCTATCCCACATCGATTATTAAGAAAACATGACTCTTTGTGAAGTTGTATAAATAAACACAAAAAGTTTGATGATTAATGTTATCTTCTGAGTTTACAATTATTTCGTTTTCTATCCATAATATCAAACGATCATAACTTTTGAGTTTACACTTATATCAAGTTTATCTTCTTTTTTTTTTCAAAATCGGACTGTCGTTCATGTTTTCGAGGTTTCACGACAAATGTTAACTTTTTGATTTGTACTAGTTGTACCCACGCGCGCCTTGCACGCGCGTCGTGATTTTATTTCGTTGTGATTTTATTTCGTCTCACATAAACGCGCGTCGTGATTTTATTTCGTCTCACATAAACGCGCGTCGTGATTTTATTTCGTTTAATATGTGAGGTGAACATGAGTTATGATATAGTGGAGCAAATGTGTTGTAAAAGAAAGCAAGAACATAAGTACTTGTATAGAAACGATAAACTACATGCGATTTTTGCTTTGCTTTGTGTTCGGTAGAAACGATAAACTACATGCGATTTTTGCTTTGTGTTCGGTGTTATTTCTTGTTTCCGTATAATAGTGTACATCCAACATAGGTGTAAAAGAATCAAATGCATAAATAATTGTAACCAAATGGTGAAGTTAAATTACATGCGATAGCCATTTAGCACAAATTAATTATGGGAAAACCATCTACAAAACACCATAAAATAATAGGAAATGAAATATGAAATAAGTAATACAACAACAATCCAATCCAAAATTTAATAGGAAGTGCAATGTGAATAATTGCGTGACAATGAAATAACTCAAAATTAATAGGAAATGAAATATGAAGTAAGAGGCAGACATGGAAACATCACAAATTACAATAAATAAATGAAAAAGGGGAAATAAATTAAGAAATGATACAATAAACTATTTATGTTCAGCAGTATGAAAGTGAAGGTCTTCGGATTTCCTTCTTCAAAAACTTGAGAAGCGCTACTCATCTGACAACCTTCAGTGCTAATGAAGAAGATCCTCTGGCCACGTCTCTGCCTCGAGCTCTGCAGTTACCAAGGTACCGTGTCTACACTAAAAAGAGCATACATTGAGGTAAGCATTATTTGGTAACCCCTTACATTCAATAAGATATAATGTTTCATTGCTCAAGAATAATTGGTTTCACATACCCTGGGAACTGTGGCTGATGAAAATTGAGATAAACTGATCTCATTGAGAACATCTTTGTCTTTCTGTTGAAAGACACGTTTGAGAAGCAAAACGGATTGTTCAGTCACAAAGGTCTAGTTTAGTCACAAAGGTAATACCTTAACTAATGCTATGATTTCTATTTGAAGCAGTGTTCAGCGAAAAAACAAATCTCCGGATTACTTTCCCTTCTATGGACAAAAAGTGAGAAAATTTACCTCTATTTAGACAACTATCAGTACAAGACGGTTAAAATTCCCTTATTCGATTTGGCGTTGCTCCATCGAAGACTATGAAGCGGTTGAAGAGTCGAAAGCTCTAGGCGAATGGGAGAAGCTGTAATCGAAGAAAGTAGATCAGATGAAAAATTAAAGGAGAACCCGAAACCCTACAAAACAAGCTTTCACAAATACAGAGCTTGGGAATGTAAACGGCGAAAGAAAGTACAGAGGAGATTGAAAAGCTTACCCCAAAGGAGAATATGCCTGTCTGAGAATGCGGAACCTCGTCATGTTACAAAATACATCAAACTCATATCATTACTGAGATTTCAGGAAAGGTAGATTCAACTACATGTAGCAATTTGAACTCAAAACAACTACTAATGCAAATTGGTTACATCCAAAACAGTGTTATTGTTTATCCATTGCATTCTCAGCATTCAACAGAATGCGCATGGTGTGAATGAAGACGGATTCCTTCTTAGCAACTTCATACCATGCCTCTCCAATTCCAGCTCCCTATCAAAATCAAACACAGAAATTGGAGAAAATCCTCCATCTCAGCATTCAGCTTAACCAAAAAATTTGATATTGAAATTGTGTGCTTCAAGAGTGGTTGCAATTGCCCTTAATCTTCATCATCTCTCTTCTTCTCCTCTGTGCCTTCATCAACTCTAGAGATTACCCAAAAAGTCAGTAGTGAAACTGAATGAATTTCGGTTTCATGATATGGGACACGTGCTGTTTAACAAACAAGTAGAAATAGTGGAATACATCAGCAACATCATACTTTAAGTACAATCGATTAATGTAGAAAACAGAGTAAGCCTAAGGTGCCAATGTTAAAGCCAAATAAACAAGAAGATTCACAATCTAGCTTATTAGCTATAATAAGGAAGCTTACATTGAAGGATTGAGGAACTTTGCCAGATTGGGAGAACTTAAAGCAAGATTTGAGCCCTTCAGTGACGGCTGCTACTCTGATGGTCGGGACCCATTGTGAGGTCCTAGCCCGTAATGCTTCGAGTTCTCATAACTTGGGGTGTTACATTGTGAGATATTGAGTTTATATATGATCTTTGAGGATATTGATATTGTGGATTGTGTTATGGTTATGATCTTGCGAGATCTTAAAGACTAGGAGGCGGAATCTCCTAGCCTGTGGATAGTGATTGATATTTGTGCGCCTTGTTTATACAGGCATTGATTGTTTCCTCGGGGGAAACTGTGACCACTATTTAGGACTACCTTGTGACAGGTAAGTCCTTCGGTCTTATTTAGCTAGCATTTATGGGTTTGAGTGATTGTGATAGTGGTGTTTGTGCATATGAATGTTGCATTGATAGCCTAACCGGACTAGGATGACCATATATGCATATTAAATGGCCCAAATGTATTATAACGGGTCGTGACAACTTGCCTGAAGCTTGTCGAGAGTGTGGAGGTTCTTTGCGACCGGTACTCCAAGTGGGGAGGATTGATCCCCGATTCCAAACTTGTGTGAAAGGGGACAGAGGCGAGGTTCTGGGTGTTTCTCGTGTCACAAAATAAGTTGAATTAGTAATGGTATGACGTAATGAAGATAATAAACGGATATGTGTGTGAGCAATGCATATTGTGATGTGATGATGTGTTGTATGTGCTATTGCTATTATTCTTATTCATGAACTGTTAGCTAACGGTTTTATACCGTGTTTTAGATATTATGCATGATAGGAAGACTGTAGAGTGATTAAGATGGGTGATCAGCCGAGGGCTACCGTACATTAGGATGCGTGGGTTTTTGGGATGTTAATGCACACAATTGTTTCTATTGTTGCCGTTTTGTACTCGGCTGTGACTTTGTATATGTTTTGATATATGATCATACAGTTTTATGTATTTGGTTTTATGTATGTACCTTGTTGTAAGATCCAGTGAACTGTTTGTCAAGCTAGGGTCACGATCCTTAGTGAGATCTAGCTCGTAGCGCTCCGAGTCCAGCGAATTCGGGGTGTTTCAATGTCAGGGTTTAATTCGTTGAATTTTCTTACCCGTTGTTCTCTTTCTTGTAACCCATTGTAGAAATATAGTTGTAAAAATTTGCGTTCATCAATGTGAGGTGATATTGCTTGGGAGCAAGTGATATAATTACCCTTGTAATCTAAATACATGTATGCCTCTAACTATTTCAGCATTTATGTTATCATATCCTAAGGAGCTGAAAACGAAGAAGTTATTGTACAATCTCGCATACTGTCTGAAATGATCACCGAGGCTTGTGTTTTCCGTGAACAAACGAACCAACTAGGACAGAAACGGGTTTGTTATCAACTTGACGCTACCTTTTTGACAACAAAAAGTCGGCGGCTCAAACTCTTTTTTTTTTTGCGCCACAATTGGGACAAAGCGGTTGTGTCCGAAGTTCAGTTGGCACCAGCGGCACATGTTCGTTCCCTATGCTTGCATGAGTTCATATAGGAGGTATCCTTGAGCGTCCTCTTTTCCGGCGCAACAATTCAGGAAAATTAGTTTCAGAATTCATGTTGGGTTTTTAATTCCGATTTGACCTACCAAAGGAAGTGCACTGCTGTGATATGCTATAACCAAGTACACAAATTTATCGTGTACATATTTTTTTAAAACATATAACTTAAACCTAATAAAATCATATCATGACAAACATAAAAGTGGTAATCACACAAAAGGTAGCAACCAAAACAAAATTAGGGGTAATCATACAAAAGTAGCATCCAAATGTGATATATGGTATGTCCCAAAATGTAATTCGGTGAAGGTTATCGCTATTCATAAATTTTCTTCTTACATCGGTTTTTTAATCAATTTTCAATTTTCTTTTATGAACTTCTTTATGTAGCATTAAATTACGGTTTTTGCTTTGCTTGCATGTGCCAATTTTTTTATTTTTCTTCTTATATTTCGGTTGTTTTGAATCATTTTCGATTTCCTATAATGAAATTCTTAATCAAGCATTAAATTAAGGTTTTTTCTTTGCTTGCATGTTCCAATTTTTGATGATTTCTTTAAAGTTTTTTTGCTTCACCGATGGTTACTAATTTTGTCATCCTAATTGAACTGCTAAGTTAGAGTTTTAGTCCAAAATATACTATGGACTTGGCACTTCTTTTTCCCCTTACTATTTTTCACATCTCTAATTGAAGTGCTAAGTTAGAGTTTCAGTCCAAAATATACTATGAACTTGGCATTTCTTTTTCCCCTTACTATTTTTCACATTTGGTATTTGGTTTTTTTCCCATAAGTTTGATACATGGTAAAACAGATATGTATTAGTAGGTATAAGATGAAGCAGACTTTAATGGGCATGGTAACCCGATAATATTTACATTGTTGGTTATAAAGTATCCATAGTCGGATAAACCAGTGGACAAACAAATTGTTTGTACAGAGATTACACAAGAGACAACCCGCAAGAACCTTCAGGCGTTCAAATACGTCACAAAAATGAGGGTGTCAAAAACAAGAGATCAACTAACAGTAGTGACACACTATGTTAGGCCAAAACCATCTCCTCCATAGGTGCAGATGTCATTCCACGACCGGTACAACAAACGCTATAAACACACCCTACGAAACGCCAACAAAAGATATGACATAACTACGATCGCTTAGACAACTGCTTCCTTCAAAAACCATTTGATTGCATTGTTGTTAACAAATAAAGCTTTGACGGGGGAATAATAAATTCAGTTGTTCTGATTCAAAACCTAATTTGTGCCCTGTTGTTCGCTCCAAACGGTGAGTGCAAGCTTTAAATTTATAACCCTAGACTTAAGCTTAAAACAAGGATGCGAACCCGCAGTGTACGGGCAATCGTAGTAAAAGCAAGGAATTCCAGGGGTCGATCACAGGGACTCGGTGAAACAAAGTCAATAACGGTAAGCTTCGTAAATACTAACCACAAGAGCAATTAACACAATCAAAGATGAATAAGAAGTCAATAAAACAAACATGCAATTCTAGGGATTAAAGCGTCTAGTTGTGGTTCCAACTCAAGATCTAAAGATAAGCGGACAAAGCTGAGATTTTTGCATGGGGAAGGTGTTACTAAAGTGGAGTAGATCACCGGGTAAGTCTCACTACTCACTAATCCAAAACCGTAACTCCTATTACCGGGTAAGTCTCAAGGAATTAAGATAAAGAATTATAACCTCAAACTAACACACCATCTAAGGGAATAGAATCGACCTTTACCGGGTAAGTCTCAGGCTAACTCACAAAGATGGGATGGAAGCACTCTCAAACCCCAATAAAGGATAAACCTTTATTACCTATACTTATGATCGTTGGTACACAAACTAACTAATTACCGGTTAAGTCTCATCCTAAGCTTGCATTGAACCAGGAAAGGTGTAATAAGAATAGGATTTGGCAAACTCCAACACTTAACTCTCAATTTAGGATCGGATAAGCCACCTCGGTCAGCCAAATTCCACCCCGGCCGAGATGTTCATCGGCTGAACGAGATGCTTAGGGTTAAGGTTAAAGACTCGAACTTTCAGGGTCCTACTGGAATCTAAGATTATTCTATCATTGTTTTTCCCACAACTTTCAGCCAATCACCCTAGAATCACACAAGGAAACTAGCCACTCATCATCATTGTGAAAGTATTAATAAAAAATATGGGAAGAAGGTGAATATTTGAACAAGAAGAATTTAATGAAAAGACTTCAATAAATGAATCAAATATCACAACAAAAGCGTTCCTTGGATAGCAATCCAACAAGACAAGACAACAAGGAAGGGAATTAAAGACAATCTTACAAAACCCTCCAAAAAGCTATAAAAGCTATGATCTTCAATCTTCCTTCAACCTTCAAAAAGGTTCTTCAAAACTCCCAACTGGAGTATGGTTGCAGCGATGTATGCTGGATCTCGCAACCTTCAATGGTGTATAACGTGCTAAGCGGGATGTTGGATTTGTGGAAATCCAACCCTTTTTATAGGAAAATAACCCTCCAAAGATAAAATATCTTAGAAAGATCTTCTCCCATAAAAATAGGTAAAATATAAGATCTTCTTCCTTCCAGGAGCCAAACCCAAAAATATAAGATCACTTTCCAAAGATAAAAGATCTCAGCCAAGAATAAAATATTCTCGCCGCGTCCTAGGTATTCGCCTCGGTCGAGTCGGCGTCTCTGGATCACCTCGGTCGAGATGAATCTCTGGTCAACCGAGGTGAGTCATAACTGAATGTGAAATCTCTCAAAACTGGTCCAAAGTGAATCTTTAATCCATGGCTATGCTTCCTGGATGGTTCCTCATGCTCCTCAATGTAGCTTCAATGACTCCATAGCTCCTTTTGTTCCTTTTTGATGCAAAACGTGCCATTTTACCTACAATTACAGCAAAACTAGGCGTAGACCTCGATTCTCGCAAAGGTAGATGAAATGGTAATATAATCACATAATATACATACAAACATGCAGATTATGAAAGATAAAACGTCCAAACAAACCCCAAAATATAGACTATAATTCATGCTATCAAAATACCCCATACTTAGCCCTTGCTTGTCCCCAAGCAAGTTCCGCATATAGAAGACAAGATAGTATGGATTAATAGTCATGAAAATCAATGAAAAGTCTTTCAAAAACATTTTTTTGGTGTGTTACAATCATAGATCACTATAAGAGAATACTTCATGGAATTTAAAATCAAAATATGATCAAAACATTTTATAAATATAGGAAAGTTGTTTATCTTTGCATAAAATCATAGAATGCATAATAAGTCATAATTATCAAAATTAATCATGTATAATCCAGTTTAAACCACTAAGTCAATCAACAAGCTCAAGGTCTCAAGGGCTTCCCAAAAGAAAAGGTCAAGAAACGTGTAGGGTAGGGATGTATGTAAGGTAATGTGGTGCTAGAATCCGGGAAAAGGATGAACTTCACTTTCACTTTGACTTGCAACATCTTCCACCAATAAGCTTTGCTTATTTCACACTTTTTCTTTTTACTTTACTTTTTGGGATGCATGGACAGAGGTGCACAATAACCGAAGCCTAGGAAATCCGCAATCATCAATTTCTTGAGATGCATCAAACCCTTGATGCACATACCATGACCCGTTAGGAATATCGCTCAATCCGACTTTGGCAAGACACAAACACCCGACTATGTGAATGGTGCCGAGTTACTCATCTTCATGATTGACTTCCCCAAACCTAAAATTACTTTCTAGCACTTTCACTTCCAGCCAACTTCTCAACTTTAACTTCACTTGCTTTTACCACTTTGCTTGCTTCCAAATTCCCGGATAGGTAAAGGGAGGCAAAATGTATATGAGGGGCTAAGCATGAATAAGAAGAAGAGAGAAGAATGAATTGCCTTGGTCTTTCCAGGAAGAAAGTGAGAGAACTCATGATGTGGTGTCAACCTTCAAATTCAACATAATTTAGATAAAAACAAAGTATTAAACATGCCAATAATTTTAAACAAAGCATTTAGCAACTTAAACATATTATAAAACCTTTCAAACACATAAAGAATTTAAAACCAGTCAGTAAGCAAGATCTTCACTGAGATCATATCCAGATAAGTAACACAAAAATAATTTTCAAAAAACTCTCAGTTAACCCACCTCGGTCGAGGTGTTCTTGGGTCAACCGAGGTGAAACGCCTCGTTTGGCCAAGTTTGACTCGGTCGAGGTCAAATTTTTTTTTTTTTTTTTTCAGTTTCGACGTTTTTCTCAATCAAATAACCTGTAAATATGCATGCAATCTCAGATAAACATATAAATGCAGAAGTGAAGCATAAACAAGAAACTTCCGATAAAGTATGAGTCATACATCAAAGTAATCAAATAAGTACATCAAGTTGTCATCAAATAAGTACAACAAATACCCCATACTTGGGACACACTGTCCCAGTGGGTCAATATAAGTCTAAAAATAAGAGTACTCACCGGATAAATAGCTGAACTGCATAAAAATATAATAAAGAAAATCCTGCAGCTCATCAATAGTCCTGATCCGGTGGTGGTGGTGGTGGCATGTATGGATACTGGGTCGGGTCGAATGGATGACCCATGATACGCTCGAACTGAAGCTGGGCCATAATGTGCTGATAATGCTACCGCTCCTGCATCTCGCGGATATCCAGCGACAAAGCAGCATACGAATCAATAACCTGATCCGTCAGGTCATCGATCCGTCTGTGAGCATCTGGATCCCTCACTCTGCGCCTCCTGCGTCTAGTAGGTCTAACTGGAGAAGTGGCAGGTGCATCAGCTGGTGCAGGCTCAGTCTCATCATCATCATCAAGATCTATAATCGGCGGTGCGCTCGTCCTTGCAGTATCTGTCGCTGTATCCATCGGGACTCCACCATCTCTCTCATCCACTGTATCCTCGTCGTCAGCCTCCTCCTCCTTAGCTAGGGCAGCTGCTGCCTCCCTATGATCCTCCATCAGTGGAGCCCAGGCGGTCTGCCAATAGTGTGGGTCATAAACGGTGAACTGGGCAGACCATCGGATCCCCTGTGGCGCAGTCAGCTCCCAGGGCATAGCCACGTAAGGAGTAGTCAGACCTTGGGGAACTAGAATCCGCCGAGTGATCATCTCCTGCAATCCAAGCGGCTTCGGAGCCGCCACCATCGTACAAGCTCTTAAGTTGTTGGATGCAGGTATTATTTATCCTATCTCGGACAGCAAGTGGGTTAGCCCGGTGCATGTCGTTCCGAAGAAAGGAGGGATGACCGTTGTGACGAATAAGAACAACGAGTTGATCCCAACCAGGACCGTTACGGGCTGGAGGGTTTGCATCGACTACAGGAAGCTGAACACGGCCACACGGAAGGACCATTTTCCACTTCCCTTCATCGATCAGATGCTCGAGCGGTTGGCCCAGCATTCACACTTCTACTACTTAGACGGTTACAGTGGGTTCTTCCAGATTCCTATCCATCCGGATGATCAGGAGAAAACCACTTTTACTTGTCCATGGGGGACATTTGCCTATAGGAGGATGCCATTCGGATTGTGCAATGTGCCCGCTACCTTCCAGCGATGCATGATGGCCATCTTCTCCGAGTACATTGAGGAGATCATGGAGGTATTTATGGATGATTTTTCTGTATATGGTTCCTCTTTTGATGACTGCCTATCTAACCTTTCGCTAGTGCTTAAAAGATGTGAAGACACTAATCTCGTCTTGAATTGGGAGAAGTGTCATTTTATGGTTAATGAAGGCATTGTGCTAGGACACCTGGTTTCTAATCGAGGCATTGAAGTCGATCGCGCTAAGATCGAGACTATTGAGAAACTCCCTCCCCCTTGTTCTGTTAAAGGTGTGAGGAGTTTCCTCAGGCATGCAGGTTTCTACAGGAGATTCATCAAGGACTTCTCTAAGATCTCTAAACCTTTAACTAACCTCTTGAATAAAGATGTTGTTTTTGAGTTTTCGCAGGAGTGTCTTGATGCTTTTTACAGGATTAAGGAAGCGTTGATCTCCGCTCCTATTATCCAGCCTCCATATTGGACCTTGTCCTTTGAGATCATGTGCGATGCTAGTGATGTAGCCGTAGGAGCGGTGCTGGGACAAAAGAAGGATGGACGGACCACTGCCATCTACTATGCTAGCAAGACGCTAGATGTAGCACAACGCAACTACGCTACCACCGAGAAGGAATTATTGGCGGTTGTATACGCTTTCGAGAAGTTTCGTTCCTACTTAGTTAGAGCGAAGGTAATCGTCTACACCGACCATGCGGCCATTCGTTACTTGTTGGCTAAGAAAGATGCCAAGCCACGCCTTATTCGATGGATTCTCTTGCTTCAAGAGTTTGACCTAGAGATCCGCGATAAGAAGGGATCCGAGAATTCTGTTGCGGATCACCTCAGCCAGCTACCTGCATCTTCACGTGAAAAGGACGACCCGCCCATAGACGATTCATTCCCCGATGAGCACTTACACTTGTTGGAGTGTCTGATAGATTTACTTACTTCACCCCACAATGGAGGTGAAGTATGGGGTGAGGGCACCTCCCATCACATATAGGGACGCATTATGGTCCAGCTAGCGACCTTAAACCAAGCGCTTCTTGGGAGGCAACCCAAGGTATTGTTTTTCCTTTCCCTTTTTCTAGTTTAGCTTAGATAGTTTGCTTTTGCTTTGTTTTGTTTGTTTTTGGCGTCCTAGACAGATAACAGGTTACAGCTAAGGAAGGAGAACCAATCAGTAGCATAACTGGAAGAACAGAAGTTCGAGAATTCGAGAAGACGAAGTTTGACTAAGACACCTCGGTCCAGTCGAGGCCACCTCGACCGAGTTGATTCTTGAGCAACCGAGGCGACTAGGGTTTCTGCCGTACCACCTCGGTCCGTACCACCTCGGTCCAGTCGAGACCATCTCGACCGAGGTGACAGTAGTTCCAAGAACAGTATAAAAGGGGGAAAAATTTCTTTTTCACTTTTTTTACCCACTTCGACTCGACCGCGGCGCCTTTCCACCTCGCTTCCTCGAATCTTGCTCGTTTTCGAAGATTTCCGCTTCCAAACTACGATTGAAGGGTAGAGGATCTCATTGCAAGTACAGATCTGCGAAGAAATCAAACGAATCGACCGAAACGAGGTAAAAATAGTCGAAACCCTAACTCGTTCATTCGCTTCAATTTGGGCTTTGGTTGCCCTTGCATCTGTTGACAAAAGGCTTAAGTACCCCATAGGAAGCAATTGTAGTGATTTTTGGGGGAAAAGAACTGGATTTCTGAGAATTGAATCGCGAACTGCTTCCGCCTTGGTCCAGTCGAATTGCGCCTCGGCCGAGGTGATTCCTGAGAGTTGTCAGTGACCGAGGTGATCTGACAGTAGCTAAGTGAAAATGAGTTCTGAACGTCGCCTTGCCCTCAGAGATAGATCCTCACCTTCCCCTTCTTCTTCTTCTTCTTCCCAACCTTACCGCCCGGTGATCCATGAGCGACACCGGGTGGATTATGACCGTATTTCTGGCCGTCCAGTGATTGCACCACGTTTCCTGGACGTGTCCGCTTTTGATTGCCTAGGGGTAGATGGAGACCTTAGGAGGATGATTACTACAGTTGGGCTGGATCAGTTTACTGAGATCCGAGCCCCAGCCTACTTGGAGCCGACCCTAGAGTTCGTTAGCTCCTTCACCTACCTTCCCACAGAGCAGTCTGTGAAGTACCGGTTGATGAACCGGAACTTTTTAGTGCCACTCGAGATTTGGAGAGAGATCTTTGGCTTTTCTGAGCCCACCGCCACTGACTTCCCTTCCCGATCTGTAGCTAGGGAGTTTTGAGGGCAGATTGCCCATATTGTTGAGCATGCAGATAGATGGCGCCTTGGAGATTCCAGGGAGAAGGTCATCTTCCACCTAGCCTTTAGGTTAGCCCATAAGATATTCAGCGAGACACTTCTGGCGCGTACTGAGACGCCCCAGAAGATCCGACAGGGCGAGCTTTTCAGTCTGTACTGTATGGTTACGGGGGGTTTCCCGGACTTTGGCTTGATCTTGGCAGAGGACCTGCACAAGATCAAGGCCAAAGCGAAGGGATACATCTGCTACGGAGGGGATTGTCACCCACATAGCTTCTTTTCATGACATGGACCTCAGTGCTTGTACGATGGTGGCGGCTCCGAAGCCGCTTGGATTGCAGGAGATGATCACTCAGCGGATTCTAGTTCCCCGAGGTCTGACTACTCCTTACGTGGCTATGCCGTGGGAGCTGACTGCGCCATAGGGGATCCGATGGTCTGCCCAGTTCACCGTTTATGACCCACACTATTGGCAGACCGCCGGGGCTCCACTGATGGAGGATCATAGGGAGGCAACAGCTGCCCCAGCTGAGGAGGAGGAGGCTGACGACGAGGATACAGTGGATGAGAGAGATGGTGGAGTCCCGATGGATATAGGGACATATACTGTAGGGACGAGCGCACCGCCGATTATAGATCTTGATGATGATGATGAGACTGAGCCTGCACCAGTTGATGCACCTGCCACTTCTCCAGTTAGACCTGCTAGACGCAGGAGGCGCAGAGTGAGGGATCTAGATGCTCACAGACGGATCGATGACCTGATGGATCAGGTTATTGATTCGTATGCTGCTTTGTCGCTGGATATCCGCGAGATGCAGGAGCGGCAACATTATCAACACATTATGGCCTAGCTTCAGTTCGAGCGTATCATGGGTCATCCATTCGACCCGACCCAGTATCCATACGTGCCACCACCACCACCACCGGATCAGGACTATTGATGAGCTGCAGGATTTTCTTTATTATATTTTTATGCAGTTCAGCTATTTATCCGGTGAGTACTCTTATTTTTAGACTTATATTGACCCACTAGGATAGTGTGTCCCAAGTATGGGGTATTTGTTGTACTTATTTGATGACGACTTGATGTACTTATTTGATTACTTTGATGTATGACTCATACTTTATCGGATGTTTCTTGTTTATGCTTCACTTCTGCATTTATATGTTTATCTGAGATTGCATGCATATTTACAGGTTATTTGATTGAGAAAAACGTCGAAACTGAAAAAAAAAAATTTTTGACCTCGACCGAGTCAGTCTTGGCCAAACGAGGCGTTTCACCTCGGATGACCCAAGAACACCTCGACCGAGGTGGGTTAACTGAGAGTTTTCGAAAGTTATTTTTGTGTTACTTATCTGGATATGATCTCAGTGAAGATCTTGCTTACTGACTGATTTTAAATTCTTTATGTGTTTGAAAGGTTTTATAATATGTTTAAGTTGCTAAATGCTTTGTTTAAAATTATTGGCATGTTTAATACTTTGTTTTTATCTAATGTTGAATTTGAAGGTTGACACCACATCATGAGTTCTCTCACTTTCTTCCTCGAAAGACCAAGGCAATTCATTCTTCTCTCTTCTTCTTATTCATGCTTAGCCCCTCATATACATTTTGCATCCCTTTACCTATCCGGGAATTTGGAAGCAAGCAAAGTGGTAAAAGCAAGTGAAGTTAAAGTTGAGAAGTTGGCTGGAAGTGAAAGTGCTAGAAAGTAATTTTAGGTTTGGGGAAGTCAATCATGAAGATGAGTAACTCGGCACCATTCACATAGCCGGGTGTTTGTGTCTTGCCAAAGTCGGATTGAGCGATATTCCTAACGGGTCATGGTATGTGCATCAAGGGTTTGATGCATCTCAAGAAATTGATGATTGCGGATTTCCTAAGCTTCGGTTATTGTGCACCTCTGTCCATGCATCCCAAAAAGTAAAGTAAAAAGAAAAAGTGTGAAATAAGCAAAGCTTATTGTTGGAAGATGTTGCAAGTCAAAGTGAAAGTGAAGTTCATCCTTTTCCCGGATTCTAGCACCACATTACCTTACATACATCCCTACCCTACACGTTTCTTGACCTTTTCTTTTGGGAAGCCCTTGAGACCTTGAGCTTGTTGATTTACTTAGTGGTTTAAACTAGATTATACATGATTAATTTTGATAATTATGACTTATTATGCATTCTATGATTTTATGCAAAGATGAACAACTTTCCTATATTTATAAAATGTTTTGATCATATTTTGATTTTAAATTCCATGAAGTATTCTCTTAGAGTGATCTATGATTGTAACACACAATAAAAATGTTTTTGAAAGACTTTTCATTGATTTTCATGACTATTAATCCATACTGTCTTGTCTTCTATATGCGGAACTTGCTTGGGGACAAGCAAGGGCTAAGTATGGGGTATTTTGATAGCATGAATTATAGTCTATATTTTGGGGTTTGTTTGGACGTTTTATCTTTCATAATCTGCATGTTTGTATGTATATTATGTGATTATATTACCATTTCATCTACCTTTGCGAGAATCGAGGTCTACACCTAGTTTTGCTGTAATTGTAGGTAAATTGGCACGTTTTGCATCAAAAAGGAACAAAAGGAGCTATGGAGTCATTGAAGCTACATTGAGGAGCATGAGGAACCATCCAGGAAGCATAGCCATGGATTAAAGATTCACTTTGGACCAGTTTTGATAGATTTCACATTCAGTTATGACTCACCTCGGTTGACCAGAGATTCATCTCGACCGAGGTGATCCAGAGACGCCGACTCGACCGAGGCGAATACCTAGGACGCGGCGAGAATATTTTATTCTTGGCTGAGATCTTTTATCTTTGGAAAGTGATCTTATATTTTTGGGCTTGGCTCCTGGAAGGAAGAAGATCTTATATTTTACCTATTTTTATGGGAGAAGATCTTTCTAAGATATTTTATCTTTGGAGGGTTATTTTCCTATAAAAAGGGTTGGATTTCCACAAATCCAAGAGCCCGCTTAGCACGTTATACACCATTGAAGGCTGCGAGGTCCAGCATACATCGCTGCAACCATACTCTAGTTGGGAGTTTTGAAGAACCTTTTTGAAGGTTGAAGGAAGATTGAAGATCATAGCTTTTATAGCTTTTTGGAGGGTTTTGTAAGATTGTCTTTAATTCCCTTCCTTGTTGTCTTGTCTTGTTGGATTGCTATCTAAGGAACGCTTTTGTTGTGATATTTGATTCAGTTATTGAAGTCTTATCATTAAATTCTTCTTGTTCAAATATTCACCTTCTTCCCATATTTTTGATTAATACTTTCACAATGATGATGAGTGGCTAGTTTCCTTGTGTGATTCTAGGGTGATTGGCTGAAGGTTGTGGAAAAAACAATGATAGAATAATCTTAGATTCCAGTAGGACCCTGAAAGTTCGAGTCTTTAACCTTAACCCTCAGCATCTCGTTCAGTCGATGAACATCTCGACCGGGGTGGAATTTGGCTGACCGAGGTGGCTTATCCGATCCTAAACTGAGAGTTAAGTGTTGGAGTTTGCCAAATCCTATTCTTATTACACCTTTCCTGGTTCAATGCATGCTTAGGATGAGACTTACCCGGTAATTCCTTAGTTTGTGTACCTAAGATCATAAGTGTAGGTAATAAAGGTTTATCCTTTATTGGGGTTTGAGTGTGCTTCCATCCCATCTTTGTGAGTTAGCCTGAGACTTACCCGGTAAAGGTTGATTCTATTCCCTTAGATGGTGTGTTAGTTTGAGGTTATAGTTCTTTATCTTGATTCCTTGAGACTTACCCGGTAATAGGAGTTACGGTTTAGGATTAGTGAGTAGTGAGACTTACCCGGTGATCTATTCTACTTTAGTAACACCTTCCCTATGCAAAAACCTCAGCTTTGTCCGCTTATCTTTAGATCTTGAGTTCGAACCACAACTAGATGCTTTAATACCTAGAATTGCATGTTTGCTTTATTGACTTCTTATTCATCTTTGATTGTGTTAATTGCTCTTGTGGTTAGTATTTACGAAGCTTACCGTTATTGACTTTGTTTCACCGAGTCCCTGTGATCGACCCCTGGAATTCCTTGCTTTTACTACGATTGACCCGTACACTGCGGGTTCGCATCCATGTTTTAAGCTTAGGTCTAGGGTTATAAATTTTAAGCTTGCACTCACCGTTTGGAGCGAACAATACCGGAAGGAATCGAAGGCAAAACAAAGCAAAAATGTCTAAACTAAGCTAAGCTATGAATCGAAAACAAAAACGTAAATGCAATACCTTGGTTTGCCTCCCAAGAAGCGCTTTGTTTAAGGTCCGTAGCTAGACCAGATTTGCACTTATTCGAGTGCGGTGGGCGTGAACTCTTCAGCTTGGAGTTCCGGCGTATACTTCTTGAGTCGTTGACCGTTCACCTTAAAGCTTCCGCCCGCTTCACCCCATACTTCAATTGCACCATGGGGGAAAATACGCTTAATTAGAAAAGGTCCGGTCCAACGAGATTTAAGCTTACCTGGAAAGAGACGAAGCCTTGAATTGAAGAGGAGAACTTGATCTCCTTCTTTGAAGTCCTTTGGAATGATATGCTGATCATGCCAACGCTTTGCTCTCTCCTTATAAATCTTGGCGTTCTCATAGGCGTTCAAGCGGAGTTCTTCAAGCTCATTAAGGTTCAAGAGACGCTTCTCTCCCGCTTCCTTCATGCTGAAATTCAACCATTTGATAGCCCAAAACGCCTTGTGCTCCAACTCTACCGGTAAGTGACAAGACTTCCCATACACAAGGTTGTATGGTGTGGTTCCTATGGGAGTCTTGTACGCAGTCCGGTACGCCCACAATGCATCATCAAGCTTCAAGGACCAATCCTTCCTAGTCCTTGAAACCGTCTTCTCTAGGATTCCTTTGATCTCTCGATTTGAGATCTCAACTTGTCCACTAGTTTGTGGATGATAAGGGGTGGCGATCTTGTGAGTAACCCCATACTTAGCTAGAAGAGCTTCAAAGCGCCGGGTAATGAAGTGGGAACCTCCATCACTAATGATAGTCCTTGGTGTCCCAAATCGTGGGAAGATGGTCTTGTTAAAGAACTTGACCACTACCATGACATCATTGGTGGGAGAGGCAATTGCTTCCACCCATCTAGAAACGTAATCCACCACCAAGAGTATGTATTGGTTTCCACAAAATGATGGGAATGGTCCCATAAAATAAACTCCCCAAACATCGAAAATCTCCACCTCGTGGATGTTATTGAGAGGCATCTCATTCCTAGAGATATTTCCTGTTCTTTGACAAGCATCGCAGCAGGAAACAAAGGATTGCACATCTCTAAATAAAGTAGGCCAAAAGAATCCAGATTGCAATACCTTAGCGCTAGTCTTGTTCGAACTAGCGTGTCCTCCACATGGTAGTGAATGACAATGGCGGATGACACTTTGCATCTCATCTTCCGGCACACATCGCCGAATAATGCCATCCGGACCTCTCTTAAAGAGGAGAGGTTCATTCCAAAAGTATTCCCGGACATCCTTAAAGAACTTCTTTCTTTGTGCGTAGGATAATCCGGGTGGTATCTCCTGACAAACCAAATAGTTAACAAAATCAGCAAACCATGGTTCGTTACCTTTGGAGATTACTTCGATGCACTCCTCAATGATATGTAGGTGTTCGTCCGGGAAGGAGTCATCTATAGGTAAGTGGTCGTCCTCTAGATGTGTTAGGCGACTCAAATGATCCGCAACAGAGTTTTCTGAACCTTTCTTGTCGCGGATCTCTAGATCGAATTCTTGTAGGAGAAGAATCCATCTAATTAGCCTCGGCTTCGCATCCTTCTTTGCAAGGAGGTACCGGATCGCAGCATGATCCGTGTAGACAATCACCTTTGCACCTACAAGATAAGAGCGAAATTTGTCAATAGCATAAACAAATGGCTAAAAATTCCTTTTCCGTAGTGGCGTAGTTGAGCTGCACTTCATCTAGCATCTTGCTAGCATAGTATATGGCGTGGGTTCGCCCTTCCTTTATTTGTCCAAGAACAGATCCTATAGCTACATCACTAGCATCGCACATAACCTCAAAGGGAAGGTTCCAATCCGGAGGTTGGATAATAGGTGCTGAAATTAGAGCTTCCCGAATCATATTGAACGCATCCAAACATTCCTGCGAAAATTCAAAAACCGCATCCTTCATCAATAGATTAGTACGAGGTTTTGATATTTTAGAGAAATCCTTTATGAAGCGCCTATAGAATCCAGCATGTCCTAGGAAACTTCTTATCCCTTTCACCGAAGTTGGGGGAGGAAGCTTTTCTATAGTCTCTATTTTTGCCTTATCCACCTCAATCCCTCTACTAGAGATTAAGTGTCCTAAAACAATTCCTTCCTTAACCATGAATTGACACTTCTCCCAATTAAGAACTAGGTTAGTGTCTTCACACCTTTGTAATACAAGAGCAAGGTTAGAAAGACAATTGTCAAAAGAGGAACCGTATACGGAGAAGTCATCCATGAAGACTTCCATGATTTCCTCAATGTATTCGGAGAAGACGGCCATCATGCACCTTTGAAAGGTGGCTGGGGCGTTGCAAAGCCCGAACGGCATTCTCCTATAAGCAAACGTACCCCACAGGCACGTGAATGTGGTCTTCTCCTGATCATCCGGGTGTATCGGAATCTGAAAGCAACCACTATAACCGTCAAGATAGAAAAAGTGCGAATGTTGCGCTAACCTTTCAAGCATTTGATCAATGAATGGCAATGGGAAGTGATCCTTCCTCGTCGCGTTGTTAAGCTTGCGGTAGTCTATGCACATCCGCCATCCCGTTACGGTTCGGGTAGGAATGAGTTCGTTATTCTTGTTGGTGATGACCGTCATTCCTCCCTTCTTCGGAACTACTTGAACCGGACTCACCCACTTGCTATCGGAGATAGGGTAGATGATACCTGCATCAAGCAATTTAAGAATTTCCTTCTTGACAACCTCCTTCATGGTCGGATTCAACCGCCTTTGAGGTTGTCTTGAAGTCCTAAAGTCTTCCTCCATTAATATTTTATGCATGCATAGGGAAGGTTTGATTCCTACTAAGTCCTCAATAGTATATCCTAAAGCTTTTCTATGTTTCCTAAGGACAACCACGAGCTTATTATGTTCATCTATGCTTAGATCGGAACTAACAATAACTGGATAGGTAGAATTAGGTCCTAGAAAAGCGTACCTTAGATGAGTAGGAAGTGGCTTTAGTTCCATCACTTTCGGAGCTTCCAATGATTCTTGAGGAGCATCCGATGCCTCCTTAGAAGTGTCTAAGGGTGTAGAAGGTGTGGGAGAAGAATCAAAAGAAGTTGAAGAAGTGGCACGATCACCCTCTTCCACGGCCAAAATCACGGTTTCCCTGCATCCTCCACGGCCGTGGTTTAGGGCGTGGAAAGGAAATATGGTTGCTCTGTTTCCTCCACGACCGTGTAACCCTCTGGAGTGAGCCACGCTTTGGTTGGTGAAATCCACGGCCGTGGAATATAGTGTATGGCCGTGGATTCTCACATTTTCTGCCTCGTCGTGGAGTTTCTCAAACTCCTCTTCACATACTTCCTCTTGTGCTTCTAAGGCTTCAATTGCCTCATTGCACTCCTCTTCTTCCCCTACATTCATTAGACTCATAGTAATAACCTTTTGCAAAGGATCCTTGAAGAGAATAGTACTTACCTCCTCTCTAGACAACCCTTCTTCATCTTGGATATTGAATATATCCTCATCAAAGATTGGCTCCTTCACTAGAGTGGAAAGAACAAACTCTACCTTCTCTTCTCCTATGTCAAAGGCGAGTCTAGCATTCTTGCAATCGACTATGCAGCCGGAAGTTGCAAGAAACGGTCTTCCGAGTATGATCGGGACCGGACTATCTGCAGGAATGTCAAGCACAACAAAATCAATGGGAACAAAGAATTTACCTAGCTTGACTGGGACGTCTTCTACAATACCGACGGGACGAGTGATGGATCGATCCGCCATGTACAACGTCATCTTCACCGGTTTAGGGTGGCCTAAACCGATCTTCCTACATAATGCAAGTGGTATGATGCTCACACTTGCTCCCAAGTCACATAACGCATCATATGTGACATCTCCCACTCCTATGGGAATACAAAATGACCCCGGATCTTTTAGCTTTGGGGGCATTTTCTCCTTCATGGTCTTGATGAGATCCGAAGAATCTGAACTCATCTTAACCTCTCCAAAATCCTCTAACTTTCTCTTGTTAGAGAGGATTTCCTTTAAGAACTTGCCATAAGCCGGCATACCTACAATAACATCAATGAAAGGTATATTAATATGCAGCTTGCTCATGAGTTCTATAAACTTACCAAATTGTTTATCTAGACGCGCTCTTGCTATAGATTGAGGGAATGGTAGGGGAGGTTTGTAAGCCGGAGGAGGAACGTAGACATCTTCCTTCTCCTTCCCCTTCTCTTTGTCTTTCTCAACGGAGACTTCAACAAACTTAGGTTGTGGATCGGTGGTAGTCACTCCGCTCCTAGTTGTAATTGCCATCACCCTTCCCTTTGGGTTGTCCTCCGTTTTTCCTGGAAGTTTCCCTTGATTCCTAGGAACTTCCTCCGCTTGGCTGAACATTTGGTTTTCTAAAACCTTTTGGGCTTTATCAACCTTAGAAATTTGATCATCAACCTTAATGATGCGGTTCTCCAAACCTTGAAGCTTTCCCAAAATCGTTTCCAACATGGGATCGGGCTTCTCCTTCCCCGAAGTGTTTCCTCCATTAGATGTTTGCCCCTTGCTTTTCAAAGGAGTAGAGGAAGAGGAAGGTGGAGTTAGTGAATTCGAATTGGAAGGATAAGAGTTACCGGAGTTTTGTTGATTGGAGCACCAATTGTTGTTGTTTGAACCCCTATTGTTGTTCCAATTGTTGTTCCGGTTGTTGTTGTTGCCATTCCAATTATTCCGGTTGTTGTTCCGGTTATTGTTGTTGTTGCGATTTGTATTCTCACCACCATTGTTGTTGTTGCCCAAGTAGCCAACATCTTTTCCTTGTTGCTTTGGAAAGTTGGTCTTGATAGCCTCCTTCAACTCTTTGATCTCATTGTTGAAGGAGAAAATTTGATTTTGAGCTTCATGTGTGAGCTTTGCTCCTTGCTCCACACGATTTCCCTCAACTTTCCGGTGGGAATACTTCTCTATGACTCTTGCTTGCTTCTCAATGAAGTCCCAAGCGTCATCTTCTCTCATGTCCATGAATGTACCACATGAGAGGGATTGGAGCTTGAATTGTGTCTCCACATCCAGCCCCTTATAGTATATCTCCAACAATGCAAGCTTGGATATGCCATGATGAGGGCAATCCAAGAGCAAATCCTGAAATCTTTCCCAAGATTGAAACAAACTTTCGTTAGATCTCATAGAAAATGCATTAATCTTACCTCTAAGTTCCGCCGTTTTGGATGGCGGAAAGAACTTAGTGAGGAACTCTGCGGAAAGGTCTTCCCACGTGTCTAGTTTCCCACTAGGAAGAGCTTGGTACCAAGACAATGCTTTCCCCTTCAAGGAGAAGAAGAAAGGCTTGAGCTTATAGTTGTTGGTAGTAGCGTTCTTCGGTCTCATTGTCTCCATCATACACTCAAAGTTTTGCAAGTGTTGGTGTGGAGATTCAGCGCTTGTTCCGCCAAATTGGTTTTGGCGAATAAGAGTAGTAACCTGCGGGTTGAAGCTAAACCCTTGTACATCATCAACATCAAAGTTCACACCTAGACGGCGTGGTTACTGCGTTGGATCCATCCTTTGGCCAAGAGTTCTTGGCTCCTCATCCACACGTTCGATCCTAGCATTCCTAGGTGGAACACGGCGATTTGCAGCTGCTCGTGGATGGAATGAATTCACATTGATCGTGGGATCAATTTCCTCTAACGGTGGCATGGAGGAGTCTCTATCCTCATTGAATGAGTTGGCTCTAACCGATCTTCCCGGTCTCCTCCTTTTCTTTTTCTCCTTAAGGTTGTTTATCTCCAACCTCATCTGGAACATCATGTCCGTTAGATCGTCAACTTTCATTTGATGACGATCCGTTTCTTCCCTTCGTGTCTTCTCACTCCATTGGAGTTGAGCTTCTTTCTCCGCTAACTCCGATTGAAGATCACGTTCGTGTTCTTCAGCCATTTTCTTTTCCTTACGCTTTTGCCCTAAAGTCCTCTCAAGCTCTTGATCAAGAGGTAAGAGATCCTCGGTGTTCCTAGACCTGCGCATGCACTCAAAGAGATATCAAATAACAAGGGAGAAGCTCCCAAGCTTGACAACCGATAACCGAATTCGGCCTAAACCAAATCCCCGGCAACGGCGCCAAAAACTTGTTCGCCACTTAGCGTGCGTGCAAATAAGCTTTAATTATAAAACTAGAAATCAAGCAAGCGAACCCGCAGTGTACGGATCGATATAGTTGAGCAAGAATTCCAGAGTATCGAACACAGGGATTTGGGGGGAACAAATTCAATTATAGATTATCAAGCGAGTAAATGTAAGAACTTTTTGAATTATTGGGAAAACAACAATCCTAAAGATCCGGGAATCCAGCTGTGGCAATCGATTCAAGATATACTAAAGATATAAGGACAGAGTTAAGGTATGCAAAGGTATACGAAGGTAAGGTAATCGTACGGTGAAGTTCCAAAAACCTTATATGACTCACCTACAAGACACTCTCTATAAAGGTTGTTGAGGTTTTAATATAGAAAGGTTCTAAACGTAAGAATTAATGTCAAATACCCAAACTTGTAATCCAAGGATCAAGACTAACTAAACCGATTAAGGTTGTGACACTCACAATCGAGGTAGAGGTTGTTGAGGTTTCACTACCACCTAAAAAAGGCAAGCCAAGACTAAGTTAAAGCAAATCTTTAACTTTGGATTAAAGTAAAAGCAAGTTCGTAAACTAACACAAAATTACGGGTAGTTCTTGAGTTCCACGGCCGTGGAAGCTCAAGAACAGACCGTGGATTAGGGTTGTCGTCGATTCTCTCTAACTCTCAGGGTCCAATCTGTTTACGATCGATCTATCATCATCTAAGCCACAACTATCAACCCTTCACCTTAGAATTGTTAGGGGTTTTTAGCCAACAATAGTCATATTGATATCAAATTCAAGGTTTAAAAGAATAAAAGATGAAAACTTCCGAAAACCTTCAATAACTTTCAATTCAACCTCAAATCCACAATTCAAGAACAATAACGTCAATAGATTTGGAATAATGCAAACAATCACAAATCTTAGATAAGAAGGAAGAACGGGATGTCAATCCATCTCCTAAATCAAACCTAAAGATGAACGTAACCTTCTTGCGAATAATCTTCCGAATCTTCAATCTTCCGTCAATCCGGAAATCACACTAGCAACGCGCGAAATCTCTCAAACACAATCTTCGCCAAATGCGAAATTAGGGCAATTCCATGTGTAAGCGTAAGCAAAAGTGGGTCTAAGCAGAGGTGACGGAATCTCTCCTTGTCTGTCCTTTTATAGTGTAAGATAAAATATCGGCCCGGCCCAATCTCGTAGAAGATCGTGGCTTAAAGTGTGGCGAAAAAGATCGCCAAGATCACGGTCGTGGAAGGGTTCCACGGCCGTAATTTAGAGCGTGGAAAGTGTCACGGTTTGACACAAGTCTTCCACGGCCGTAGAAGTCACTGGAATGAATCACGCTTCCCTTTCCAAGGTTCCACGGCCGTGGACTTGAATGTGGAATGTAGTACGGCCGTATTTTAGAGCGTGGTTTAGGGCTAGAACGTGATTCTTCCTTTCCTCGTGCTATTCTTCAAGTTAGCACATCCTTAGCTCCTAGGAATGTCCTCAATTCATGGACATGCTCAATCAACTCCATCCTTGCTCAATTCCGTTCGGAAATAGCTCTTAATTACCTATAATCAACATAAAGCTTGTGTAGATCTCCATATCGACATTATAGACAAACTAGATCACAAATGCATCAATGCTTAATCAATGACTATCATAAAGGATGAAATACACTTAGAAAACGTGCCTAAAATATCACAATATTTCATGCTAACACTTTTCGCTGGAGCTCCACAAACCCTAGGTCAAAGGATGGACCCGAATCAGCAAGTGCGGCGTCGAGGAGTTAATCTAGGAGACCCAACTGAGCATGATTATGAGCTTAGACCTCAAGTTCTAACTATGATTCGACAATGTCAATTTGGAGTCATGAAAAGAGAATCTCCACATCAACACATTCAAAACTATGAGATTCTTGTGGAGACTTTCAGACCATCAAGAGTGGAGAACAACAACGACAAGCTAAGGTCTTTCTACTTCTCTTTTAAAGACAAGGCGCTAGCTTGATATCAATCCCTTCCAGTTGGAAGAGTTAACACATGGGAAGAGATGACTACGGAGTTTCTTACTAAGTTCTTTCCCCCATCAAAGACCGTTGAATTGAGAGGTAAGATCAATGCTTTTATTATGAAGGATAAAGAAAGTTTGTTCAAGTCATGGGAGAGGTTCAAAGACCTCCTATTGGATTGCCGTCACCTTGGGATTCCGAAGATCGAGTTGCTAGAGATTTATTTTAAGGGGTTGTATAAGGAAACTCAATTCAAACTCCAATCACTTTCTGCTAGAGCTTTTATGGATACACCGGTTTATGAAGCTTGAGAGTTTATTGAGAAGAAAGCTGTACACATGGAGAAGTACTCCCATCGAAGAGTTGAAGATGGAGCGAGGCGAGTTAGCTTTCCGGATACAAGTCTTACAAATTCAAGTGCAGCTCAACTCACCACGCTCAACAATAAAGTCAAGGCATTGAAGGAGCTTTTGTTAGCTCAAAGAGAAAAAGAGCAAGATGCTGGATATGTGGGGAGAGGAAACTATCAAGGACCGCGGCACAACAACAATTACAACAACAACAATAGGAGAAATTTTAACAACAACTGGAGATCAAATCAACAAAATCCCGGTAACCCTTATTCTCATGCTGAAAATGCTCTAAACCCCCCTTCTTCTTCTACTCGATTGAGGAGCAAGGAGCCATCATCAAGATCATCCCAACAGCCCAAGGAGAAGCCTGACGCTGTGCTGGAAGCTATTTTGATAAAGCTCAATGCAATGGAGACTTCTATGAACTCGTTTTCGAATGCACAAAAATCCTTAGAATAACAAGTTTTCAACAGGGCTAATGAAGAACCAAGAGATCCTGGTAAACTTCTAGGAAGGACAGAGAACAACCCAAAAGGGCAAGTCATGGAAATCACAACATGCAGTGAATTGAAGACTGCAGATCCAGTACCTCGGTCGGACCACGATCATATGAGGAACATCTCGGCCGAGGTGCCAACCGAGATGGATCCCAGAAAGCGAAAGAAATGACTGATGTTTATGTTCCACCACCTGCTTATAAACCACCACTCCCGTTCCCTCAGTATAGGGCGCAAGCACATCTAGACAAGCACTTTGGCAAGTTTCTTGACCTTATGAATACGCTACATATTAACATCCCTTTCATTGATGCTATCTTAGGAATGCCCGCCTATGGGAAGTTTCTGAAAGAGATCTTGTCAAGGAAGAAGAAGTTGGAAGACTTTGGAGAAGTACGGATGGCCTCTAGATCTTCGGAGCTCATTCAAATCATGAAGGAGAACATGCCGCCTAAGTTGACAAATCCCAGTTCATTTTGCATTCCCATCCAAGTTGGGGATGTGACTTATGATGCACTTTGCGATCTAGGAGCTAGTGTGAGCATCATCCCTCTAGCAATTTGTGAGAAGATCGGCCTTGGAGTTCCCAAGCCCGTGAAGATGACGTTACACATGGCGGATCATTCCATTACCCATCCCGTTGGAGTCTTGGAGGATGTTCCCGTGAAGCTAGGTAATTTCTACATACCCATAGACTTTATTGTGTTCGACATTCATTATCCCATTCCTATCATTCTCGAAAGACCATTTCTAGCAACATCGGGTTGCAAAATGGATTGTAAGAATGCCAAGTTGTTATTTAACATTGGTGACGATCATGTGGAGTTTGCACTTTTGGCTACAATGAAATGAGAGCCTTCGGGAGATGATATCTTCAACATCTATGATGAAGAAGATTCTCTAGAATTGGTGAGCTTTATCCTTATTAAAGATCCTCTTGAGAATGTTTTGAGTTTTAGTATGATGGAGGAAGGTGTAGATGTTTTGTGTGATGCAGATGTACGAAGCTTGGAAACATTGGAAGCAGATTCAAAAGCTAGATTCGACAAACTGATTTAGGAGAAGAAAAGCACATTAGGTTTCGGTCCCAGTTCTAGTACCTCGACCGTGACAGTTTCCGGGGCAAGCGAGGTGAACTTCTCTGAAGAACACCTCGGTCCACCATCTCGGACCAAGACCGAGACAGCAAGCGAGATGATGTCAACTGAGAATCACATCGGTCCATCAATTCGGCCTAATTCCCCTTCACTGGAGAGAGAAGGTACAGATTCACCACTGAAAGCACCTCTTGTCTTATTACTTAAACCACTCCCGACTCACTTTAGGTATGCTTTCCTTGGTCCAGATTCTACTTATCCCGTCATTGTTAGTGCTTCTCTTTCTAAAGATGAGTTGTCTATGTTGATGCATGTGCTGAGGAAACATAGAAAGGCTTTGGGTTACACTATTGATAATCTTGTTGGTATTAAGCCTTCTCTTTGTATGCATAAGATACTAATGGAAGATGATCACAAGACTTCACGGGAACCTCAAAGACGGTTAAATCCGATCATGAAAGCGGTTGTGAAGAAGGAGATTCTTAAGTTGCTTGATGCAGGTATCATATTTCCCATATCGGATATCAAATAGGTGAGTCCGGTGCATGTAGTTCCCAAGAAGGGTGGGATGACCGTTGTGACCAAGAAGAACAACGAGTTGATTCCACTAGGACCTTTACGGGCTGAAGGATGTGCATTGGCTATAGGAAGCTGAATTTGGCCACAAGAAAGGACCATTTCCCTCTTCCATTCATTGACCAAATGCTTGAACGTTTAGCACAACACTCTCATTTTTGCTATTTAGATGGTTATAGTGGCTTCTTTCAGATTCCTATCCATCTAGATGATCAAGAGAAGACCACTTTCACTTGTCCATGGGGGCATTCGCTTATCGGAGGATGCCATTCGGATTGTGTAACACAGCTGCTACTTTTCAGCGTTGTATGATGGCTATCTTCTCCGAGTATATGGAGGAGATCATGGAGGTATTCATGGATGATTTTTCGGTATATGGTTCCTCTTTTGACAACTGTTTGGCAAAACCTTTCTCTAGTATTACAATGTTGTGAAGACACTAATCTTGTTTTGAATTGGGAGAAGTGTCACTTCATGGTTAGCGAAGGAATTGTTCTAGGACACCTCGTTTCCAACCAAGGTATAGAGGTCGATCGAGCTAAGATCGAGACTATTGAGAAACTTCCTCCCCCTTGTTCTGTTAAGGGTGTGCGTAGTTTTCTCGGGCATGCAGGTTTCTACAGAAGGTTCATCAAGGATTTCTCTAAAATCTCTAAACCGCTCACTAATCTTTTAAATAAGGATGCTATTTTTGAGTTTTTGCAGGAATGCCTTGATGCTTTTTACAGGATAAAGGAAGCGTTTATTACCGCTCCCATCATTCAACCTCCTGATTGGACCTTGCCCTTTGAGATCATGTGTGATGCTAGTGATGTGGCCGTAGGAGCGGTACTTGGACAAAAAGGATGGCCCAACCAACGCCATTTACTATGCTAGCAAGACGCTAGATGAAGCTCAACTGAACTATGCCACCACAGAGAAGGAGCTTTTGGCAGTTGTTTATGCATTTGAGAAGTTTCGCTCTTACTTAGTGGGAGCGAAGGTTATTGTTTACACTGACCATGCAGTTATTCGATACTTGCTGGCTAAGAAAGATGCAAAGCCGCGCCTTATTTGTTGGATTCTCTTGCTTCAAGAGTTTGACCTAGAGAGTCGCGATAAGAAGGGATACGAGAATTCCGTAGCGAATCACCTCAGCCGGCTACCACCCATCTCGCTCGAGAAGGATGATCTACCCATTGATGACTCATTTCCAGATGAGCATTTGCCTTTTATGGAGCATTGGACGGAACCTTTTGTTCTTCCCTATGGTGCAGCTAAAGTATAGGGTGAGACCACCACTTACCTTGTTTGAGGATGACGTACGGTCCAACTAGCGACCTTAAACCAAGTGCTTCTTGGGAGGCAACCCAAGGTATTACTTTCTTTTCCCTTTTCTAGTTTAGTTTAGATAGTTTGCTTATTTTTTGTGTTTCCTCCTAGACAGGAACCAGGTACTCTCTAAGAAGATATTACAACTCAGGAGCAACATGGAAGGACTGAAGTTCGAGAAATTGAGAAGACGGAGTTTGACTGAGACACATCTCAAGTGCAGTCAGAGTGCCTCGACGAAGTGTTATCCCTCAACCGAGGTGCCTAGGTCTGACAATCACCTCACTCTGACACCTCGGTCTTCCCAGAAACACCTCAACCGAGGTGAAATCAAATTCAATGAGGGGTATAAAAGGAGCCCGGACATTTCTCTCTCCTCTCACTTCCTCCCTCTCTTTGCCCTCCTCGACTGCGGTGACTACTTTGCTCCAATTCTCAATTATTGCCCGTTTTCAAAGATTTTTGGCTTGAAATCCTCAGGAGAAGTACAAGGATCAGTTTACAAGTATCAAACAGCACAAACATCGGCCAAAATCTCTACATTGCGGGTATTTCATCAAAAACCCTAACTTGGTTCTTTTTCTTCGATTCCGCTTCGATTTGGCTTTGGTTGCCACTGATTGATGTTCAGAAAGATATAAGTACCCCTTAGGAAGCAGTTGGAAGAGTTTTGGGGGGAAAAAAGCTTGCATTTTCTGGATCTCGAATCTCCCAGTCCTTCGCCTCGGTTGACCCTTCTGCGTCTCGGCCGAGGTGTTCTTGATCCGACCGATGTGAATTTAAGTTATGAGTAGTTCAAGTAGGTTTGATCGCCAGTTGGCCTTGAGAGATAGGCCAGGCAGTTGCCACCACTCTTCTCCTCTCTTCCATCTCAGCCCACAGTCCCGGTGATCCACGAGCGATTCCAGCGGGACTTTGATAGGATTAGTGGGCGCCCCATTGTTGCCTCACGTTTAGTGGATGTTGATGACTTTGAGGGCCTTCATGTGGTGGAGGACTTGAAGAAGATGATATGTATGATTGGCCTTGAGGATTTTATGGCCATTCGAGTGCCGGATTATCTGGAGCCGACGTTCGTTTTTCTGAGCTCATTTATCTACATGCCGGAGCACAGAGGAGTCAAGTACCGACTGTTGAACAAGAACTACGTCATCCCCTTAGGTCAGTTTGGGGAGATTTTTGGATTCCCTACCCCCACCGCGATAGACTTAGCTTCACGAGCGCAGCTCGTACTTTTTAGGGAGAGATAACTCATGTGACCGACCACCATTATAGATGGCAGCCTGGTGATTCCCGGGAGCGGATCATCTTTCACCTAGCCTTCCATCTAGCTCACAGGATCTTCAGTGAGATGTTTCTAGCGCGTACTGAGACGCCCCACAAGGTCCGACAAGGTGAGCTTTTTAGTTTATTTTGTATGGTTACAGGGGGAGTTCCACACTTTGCTACCATGCTGGCAAAGGATCTTCACAAGATCAAGGGGAAGGCGAAGGGAGACATTTGTTGTGGTGGGTTGGTGACCCACATTGCTACATACATGGAGCTGAATCTTTTCGGTTGTACATTGGTGGCGGCACCGAAGCCACTGGGTTTGCAGGAGATGATCACATGACGTATACTGGTTTCTTTTGGTCTTGGCACACCTTATGTTGCATGACATGGAAATGAAGTTTCCTCAGGGCATTATCTTGTCTTCACAGTTCTCCGTATAAGATCGTCAATTCTAGTCGGCTGCTTGGTTCCCGTATATGCAGGAGGATGCTGCTAGAGAGGCAGTTGAAAGAGAAGATGATGGAGATGGTTTTGGAGGAGCTGCTGCCATGGATACCGGTACTAAACCGGCGGCCCTAGTATTCCTACCGTTGACATTGACGACGAGACCATGGAGGACGAAAGAGAGATACCTGCACCTCCAGCTGACTTGCCACCACCATCCCAGTAACGAGCCCGCCGCCGTAGAGATCCCGAGGCACATTAGAGGATTGATGATCTGACGAGGCAGATGACAAATTCTTACGCCGCTTTGATAGTTAATATTATCCGGCGTTTCGATGCCCAGACCAGATCCATTGTGGCATGGACACATCGGATGGAGGAGAGCATGCATTACCAACGTCAGATGATGCAGGTGCAGTTCTAGCAGGTTATGGGCTACCCATTCGACCCGTCTTAGTACCCCTACATTCCACCTCCACCACCGCCAACTGACGAGGATTGAGCGCTTCATGGATTTATTTTCTATCTATTATGCAGTTCAACTTTGTCCGGTGAGTACTATGTTTCCTACGACTTATATTTGACCAATTGAGAAAATGTGTCCCAAGTATGGGGTATTTGTATTATTTGACCTACTTGACCTTATTTGTACGACTCTCTTGTTGGATATTATTATTATTTGGCTTCATTGCTTATGTGTCATTACATGCATTTCATACAGGTTTTGGTTTGAGAAAAACGTCAAAAACCAGTTTGAAATTTTTTTTTTTGGCTCGAATGAGGCGTTCTTGACCAAACGAGGTCGTGAAACTGAGATACATCTCGGTTGAACACCTCGGATAACGTCAATTCACCTTGACCGAGATGGGTTTTTAACTGAAAAGATTTTCGAAACGCTTTGTGCTTCTATTCTGGATATGTTCTCGATGAAGATAATTGTTTGCAGATTAGCTTTGGAATCTTTATATGCTCGAAAAGGTTTTATGATATGTTTAAGTTGCTAAATGCTTTGTTTGAAATTCTAGCATTTGTTTTTATCAAAATTATGTTGAATTTGAAGGTTGACACCACTTCTCTCACATTCTTCTTTGGGATGATTAAGGCACTTCATTTTCTTCTTCTTCTTCTTCTTGATCATGCTTTAGCCCCTCATATACATATTTGCCTCCCTTCACCTATCCGGGAATTTGGATGTAGTTGATGGAAAGCGTGTGAAGTAAAGTTGAGTTCTTGGCTGAAAGTGTTAGAAAAAAAATTAGGTTTGGGGACGTTGATCTTGATAACGAGTAACTCGGCACCATTCACATAGCCGGGTGTTTGTGTCTTGCCAAAGTCAGATTGATCGATAGTCCTAACGAGTCATGGTATGTGCATCAAGGGTTTGAGGTATCTCAAGAAATTGATGATTGCTGATCTCCTAGGCTTCGGTTATTGTGCACCTCTGTCCATGTTCTCAAAAAGTAAAGTAAAGTGAAAATAAGCAAAGCGTATTGCTGGAAGATGTTGTTATTCAAGGAAAGTGAAGTAAAGATCCTATTCCCGGATTCTAGCACCACATTATCCTATATACATCCCACCCTAGCACGTTTCTTGTCCTCTTTTGGAAGCCCTTGAGACCTTGAATATGTTGATTGACTTGGTGGTTTAAACTGGATTATACATAATTGATTTCGACAAGTTTGATTTATTATGCATTCTATGATTTTATGCCAAGATGAACAGCTTTCTTATATTTGTAAAATGTTTTGACCATGTCTTGATTTTATTTGCTATGAAGCATTCTCTTAGGGTGATCTATGAATGGAGCGCACCACCAAAAGGTTTTGAAATGTTTTTCATTGATCTTTTTGATGACTTATAATCCATTCTATCTTGAATCTGAGATTTGAATCTTGCTTGGGGACAAGCAAGGGACAAGTATGGGGTACTTAATAGAATGTCTTAAAGTCTATATTTTAGGATTGGTTTGGACGTTTTATCTTCATAAATCTACATGCATGCATGTATATTCTTGATCATTATTATTTTTTGTTTACCTTTGCAAGATTCGAGGTCTACACCTAGTTTTGTTGTAATTGTAGAGAAAATAACACGTTTTGGAGCGATATGAAGCTAAGGGATCTAAGGAGTCATTGGAGCTACATTATGGAGCATTAAGGAGCTACAAGAAAGGCTTAGGAACCATGGAAGTTGGACAGAAGATTAATTTTGGACCAGATTAGAGAGATTTACACGTAGCTGAGGATCATCTCGGATGGCTACAGTATCACCTCGACCGAGGTGATTCCGCTGGACTGGACCGAGACGAACGGCCCACGGCTCATAAGATCTTTTATTCTTGGCTGACGATCTTTTATTTTTGGCAAGTGTTTTTTCTATATATTTGGAGGTATATTCTGGATGGAAAATATATCAATCAGATTTGGAAGTTGATAGCATGTATTATAATCTATATTTTTGGACCTGTTTAGACGTTTTATCTTCAATAATTTGCATGTATTGATGTATATTGAGTAATCATATTGTTGTTTCATCTATCTTTGCGGGAATCAAGGTCTACACCTAGTTTCGTTGTAATTGTAGGTAAAATGGCACGTTTTGCACTAAAATGGAGCTAAGGAAGCTAAGGAGTCATTGGAGCTACATTCTAGAGCTTAAGGAAGAACTCAGGAAGCATGGAAATGATTAAGGAGATTTACTTTGGACAATATTCGAGAGATTTCACATTCAGTTGAGATTCACCTCGGTCAGCTACAGTGTCACCTCGATCGAGGTGATCTTGAGGAGCGTCCCTACCGAGGCGAATACCCTGCCGCCGGCGAGATCCATATTTTTGGCTGAGATCTTTTAATTTTGGAAAGAAGATATCTTATATTTTTGTGCTGGATTTCTGGAAGGAAAATATTATTTCTAGATGATTTATTTTGAGAGAGAGATATATTTTATGAAAAATTATCTTTTTAAGATATTTTATCTTTGGAAGATAATTCTCCTATATAAAGGGTTGAATTTTCTACAATTCAGCCATCTTCGGATCAAGGATTTTCTAGTGTTGGGCTTCCATGAAGTTGATTTTTAACTTCACTATGAAGTTGATAAGATCTAAACCCTTAATTGTAGTTAAGGAAAGCATATATTTTTCAAATCAACCAAATAAAAATTAGTTTAATTTTCAATTATACTAATTAAGCTTCCTTAAACTTACATATACTTTTAGTTGCAACATTCTTTAATTACAAAAAAAAATATTTTTTCTTGATTTAAAACGTAATTACAATAAATATGATACCAAAGAAATATGATGTAATTTTAACTATTGACTTATAACTAGCAGATTATTGTATTTTTAGAACAGTTTACGCATGTGTTATCATAACTCAATACTTCATATTATATTCAAATTAAAAATTGAAATGAACTCTATTAGATTCTCCAAAAACACTCCTAATGTGTATCACCTTCTATATTATTTTTTTTTTCACTTTTTTTTATGACATACTTGTAAAATGGGAAATTTTTAGTACTTTTACTTGTGAAATATAAATAAAATGGAAGTTATTTTAAGCTTACTTATAACACATATTGTCATCTATTTAGAAAACTAGAAAATTAACTAATTCATATATATAAAAATAGTTTAGAAATTTAACTACTTGATATTTCAAAAATAAAATAAGTTCAGAAAATAAAAGAAAATGTAGGTAATTATTTCTCAACATTTTTAGTCGATATTTTTAATTAATCTAACTGTGTGTTAATCAATATTTTAATTTTTTTGTAATTTAAAAAGAAAATCTTCTAATCCGTAACTCAAATAGCTAATTATCAATCAATAGCTTATTAATTTCTCCAACAAAATGTAGAAGGGTTTCCAACCATATTCATGATATTATTTTGAGCTAAGAAAACAAAGTAATTTTATGTTCTTTTTATCAAAGTAGTTTAATAAAATCAAATCATGACAATAGAAAGATAGAATAAATATAATTAATAAAATTTGAAAAAAGTAAATAAATGTATCTATTTTGATAATATTATCTTTTATTTTTTGAAAGGTTAAGTATATATATAGAATAAATAGGAAGGGAGATTACAGAAGAGAGGGATGTCGGGGATCAAAAAAACATAAGAACAAGATTATTGAAACAATTTAAACTAATTGAATGCCGAGAAGATGATCCCACATGACGGAATTAGCTAAGCAGTTACGCTACTTATGAGCAACCTGGAGCTTAACGGCATTGATGATACTATGGGCACAAGCAATGGGGAAAGTGAAGATGTTATTATCTTTCCTATTTAATAGTATTAGTGATTTAGTTCTTCTATTTATATAAAATTAATATTCCATTTACTAGCCTTAATTAGTTAAAGATCTTGACCTTTAATTTTAATTAATGGTGTAGATCTATTGAACTTCACTGTGAAGTTTTATTTGAACTTCATTGGATCCATACACGATTTTCTATAGATTTTTTGAGAGTTTTAAAGGAAGAATTGAAGGAAGTGTTGAAGGATTGAAGATCAAGGAAGGAAGGAGTCATAGTTGGAATTTCCTTTTTGAGGGAGTTTGTAAGACTTTCTTAATTCCCTTTTGGTTGTTGTCTTAGCTGATTTGTGATTTGAGGAACGCTTGTTTGTTGATTGATTGATTCAGTTATTGAGACCTTAATCTTAAGGTTTTCTTGTTTGAATATCGATCCCATTTCCATAAAATTGATTATTGTTATTATGATGATTGTTGGCTAAGTTTCTTATGCGATTCTAGGATGATTGGCTGAAAGTTGTAGGGAAGACGATGATAGAATGATCTTAATCCCAGCAGGACCCTGAAAGCTCGAGTCTTTAACCTTAACCCTAGAACACCTCGCTCAGTCATTGAACATCTCGGCCGGGGTGGAATATAACTGAATGAGGTGACCTTTCTAGAACCTTATCTGAAGTTAAGTGTTCTAGTTTGCCAAATCCTATCCTTATTGCACCTTTCCTGGTTCAACGCAAGCCTAGGATGAGACTTACCCGATGATTCCTTTGTTTGTTTACCTAAGATCATGAGTGTAGGTAATAAAGGT
Source organism: Fagopyrum homotropicum (assembly GCA_033239125.1). Lineage (NCBI taxonomy): Eukaryota > Viridiplantae > Streptophyta > Magnoliopsida > Caryophyllales > Polygonaceae > Fagopyrum > Fagopyrum homotropicum. The sequence continues at coordinate 107,705,672 of BSWB01000002.1, forward strand.
TTATCCTTTATTGGGGTTTGAGTGTGCCTTCAACCCATCTTTGTGAGTTAGCCTGAAACTTACCGGGTAAAGGTTGATTCTATTCCCTTGGGTGGTGTGTTGGTTTCAGATTATAGTTCCTTTCCTTAGTACCTTGAGACTTACCCGGTGATAGGAGCTTGGGTTTGGGATAGTGAGTAGTGAGACTTACCCGGTGAACTATTCCCATCTTAGAAACACCTTTTCTTTGCAAACCTCATCTTTGTCCGCGTTATCCTTTGAGATCTTGAGTCGGAACCACAACTAGATGCTTTAATCCCTAGAATCTGCATTTCCCCTTACTTGACTTTTACATCATCTTTGATTGCTTTAATTTGCTTTTGGTTAATTGCAATATTTGACAACCAATTCTGTGTTTTGTTTCACCTAAGTCCCTGTGATCGACCCCTGAAATTCTTGCTTTTATTACAATTGACCCGTACATTGCGGGTTTGCATATTTGTTCAAGCATACTTCTTGAGTTATAAATTTAAATCTTGCATACACCGTTTGGAGCGAACAAGTTTTTGGCGCCGTTGCTAGGGACTTGGTCTAGACTGAGCCGGTTGCGGTTGTCTTTCGGGACAATTGCCCTTGTCGCTATTAACCACTCTACTTGAGTGATTTTGCGGGATCTTTTTCATAGGTTAATGCGAAGAACCCGTGCTGGAAATGGAAATCGTTCCTTACGATCCCGAACTAGAAAAGACATACAAACGAAGATTGAAAGAAGCTAAGATGGCAAATCAAGACAATCGCAATCTTGAAGCCAAATTGAAGGAGGCGCTGGAACAGCTACGCGTCAACCAAGAAGAACTACAACGAGAAAGAGAGCAGACTCACGCAAGAACTGAAGAGATCGAAGTAGATATGGCCGCTCTAAGGGCCCAGTTTCTGCCTCGACCGATTCCAGATCCTCGACCGAGGCAAGACCCAATTCATGTTGCCCCGGCCGAGATACATCTACCTCGGATGCCTGTCCGAGATATTCTTTTTGCTGGAGTTCCACAAACCCTAGGACAGAGGATGGACCCTAATCAGCAAGTGAGGCGTGTTGGAGTCAACCTAGGTGATCCAGCTGAGCATGATTACGAACTTCGACCTTAAGTTTTATCTATGATCCGACAATGCCAATTTAGAGATTTAGAGAGGGAGTCTTTGCATCAGCATTTACAAAACTACGAGATTCTTATGGAGACCTTGAGACCTTCAAGGTTGGAAAACAACAACTACAAGCTAAGGCCTTTGTACTTTTCCTTGAAAGACAGGGCGTTTTCTTGGTATCAATCTCCCCCCCCCCGGAAAGATCAACACTTAGGAAGAGATGACGACGGAATTTCTAACAAAGTTCTTTCCTCCCTCCAAGACCGCTGAAATGAGAGGGAAGATTAATGCATTCATCATGAAGGAAAAGGAGAGTTTGTCCAAGTGATGGAAGAGATTCAAAGATGTTCTATTGGATTGTCCACATCATGAGATTCCAAAGATAGAGTTGCTGGAGATATACTTCAAGGGATTGGATGGAGCTACTCAATTCAATCTTCCACTACTTTCCGCCAGCACATTCACGGATATGCCGATAGAAGAAGCTTGGGAGTTCATTGAAAACAAGCTTTCCATATGGAGAAGTACTCCCATCAAGGAGCCGAGAATGGAGCAAAGAGAGTTAGTTTCCAGGACACTTCATCAAATGAAAATCAACTCACCTCGCTTAAAAACGATGTGAAGCAATTGAAGGAGCTTTTGGTAGCTCACACGAAGAAGGAGCAAGACGGAGGATATCAAGGAAGAAACAACAACCAAGGGTCACGGAACAACAATTACAACAACAATAGAGGCTCCAACAGCAACAATTAGAGATCTAATCAACAAAATTCGGGTAACTCTTATTCTCATACTAATAATGCTTTTAACCTCTCCTCTTCTTCTTCTACTATATTGAAGAGCCAGGAGCCTGGATCAAGTTCGTCCTAGCCAAAGAAGAAAGATGCAGTGCTGGAGGCAATTTTGATCAACCTTAACGCTATGGAGACATCGATGACTTCATTTTCGAAGGCACAAAAAGCCTTAGAGCAACAATTCTTTAACAAGGCGAATGAAGCGCCAAGAGATCCATGTAAGCTCCCAGCAAGGACAGAGAGCAACCTAAAGGACAAATTATGGCAATAACGACGAGAAGTGGACTAAAAATTGCAGATCCAGTACCTCGGTCGGTGCCAGTCCAGACGAAGAACACCTCGGTCTAGGATCAGACGAGGAACACTTCGGTTGGGGTGCCTGTTCGCACTAGATAGTTTAGCACAAAAAGCTTTACGTTTATAAACTCGATCTAATCTCCTAAACTACCTAGTGAAACCCGCAGTGTACAGATCGTTATGTAGGAACGAAAGTATTCCGAGGTCGAACACAAGGACTGAGGTGAAATCCAGTCATTCAATGATCAAAGATAGTGAAAATCTAAACTAAGATGAGATGAGGAATAAAGAAAGTGCAAAACACTGTATTTTTGGTTGGTTTTGGGTGATCAACAAGGATCACAAATATATCAACACAAACAAGCAAACTAACACACAAACACAAAGATAAGAGATAAGAGGTAAGAAAGCGGATTCTAGAGATTCGGAATTCCGATTATGACAATGGACTCATGCTTCTAAAGATCTAAGGAAAATCGTGGTTGTTCGGAGTTGGGTGTTTCTCTAATGGGAGCAATTACCGGGTAAGTCTCATGCTCCACTAGTCTCCCACCTAAGGTCCTACTACCGGGTAAGTATCAAGGAACCTAAGGATAAGAATTCTACACAAACCGGCCACTACCTAAGGGTCAAACCCCTCCTTACCGGGTAAGTCTCGGAAAAGGTAAGTCTTAGGCGACGATCCTAGCACACTCAATCTAATAGCGGCTTTTTTGGCTCACTACTACCTAAAGTTCATCATTTTATGTATCTAAGAGAGGAAATTACCGGGTAAGTCTCATCCCTCAAAAATTTTGCTAACATTAGGTCACCCTAAGCAAGATTAGGCTCAACAAACACTAGGATTTCAACACATCTACATCCTAACATCCAGATTCATCAATACAAGCGCAACAGAGAAAAACACGGCCAAAACCACGGTCTAGATTTTAGATGAACAGGCTGTGGTTTGGGTCTGAGTTAGGGTTTCGAACACGAATTCATCTTAAGCTAAAATGCAAGCCCATACAATCATAGTCCAAAGCATAAACATCATTTCTTCACCCTAGAATCACAATTATTCAGCCAACAACATACAAATCTAGATCAAACTTCATAAATAGAGCATGCTTACAAGTCATAGCTAGATAATGAAGAATGAACCAAAGAAAAGAAATTATAAAGCTAAAATAAAAGTTAGCAAATCTTACAAAGGGTTCAAGAGCTGCTCCAAGTTATCAACAAAGGAAACCTCACTCAAAACCACTCAAATCTCACTTTAAAACTAAAATCTACACTAATCTCTCCCATGAACACCCACAATGGTGCTTGAAGAGAGGCTACAATGGAGGAGTGTTGGGGAAGATGCTAGAGGAGAATGGTCCAAAAAGGGAAGAAGATCCTCAAATCAGCCTGCAAGTCCACTTAAATACTCCACCAAAAAGCAAGGGTCGGACAAAGAGATCGTGGGACACGTGTCAAAGTGGTCCAGAAGAAACCACGGCCAAAACCACGGTCGAGATTTTGGGCTCTGGGCCGTGGTTCTCTCTGTTTAGCCCTCTTTTTGGATCACCAAGTCATGAGTTGGTGCAAGGCATGCACCAACAAGGTCTTTTGTGTTCTCCTTTGCTCCTAGCTTGCTCCTTAATGAGTCCGGATGTGTGCCACCACAAGGAATGATCCTCGAATGAATCGATTAAGTTCCAAAAGCTCCCCAAAATACCTACAAAACCGACAAGAGTTCGTCTAGACGTCTATTTCGACAATATGCATGATTTAAGCCTAAACGTCATGAATTAATGCCAAACCATGCATGAATAACGGAAAAAACTACCTAAATGAATGCCTAAACTAACGTCATAAATCATGTCATCAAAATACCCCATACTTGTCACTTGCTCGTCCCCGTGCAAGGTCCAACTATAGGCTACGAGATGGCATGATTTATGAATGCAGAAAAAAACATAAAATCTTTTTGGAATTGTGCTTCATAAGATGGATCACCTTCATAGTCATGTTTCATGGCAATGGACAAGGAATCATGTATTAAATGAATGAAGGCACGGAAAGACAATCATACTTAACTCGAAAGCATGCATGAAAGGTGAAAATGAAGAAGTCAAGATGATCATGAGAATATCCAATCTAGATCACTAAGTCATACACATATGCAAATAGGTCACAGGGACTTAGGAAAGAAGAGGCCAAAAAACGTGATGATAAGGTGGGAATTTTCTAAGGTCATGTGGTGCAAATCCGGGAAAGGAACTAACTCCACAATTTCATTTTTGATCAACTTCCCCACAAGTGTATATTTTTCTCCATCTTTTCTTTTCTTTTTCATTTTCTTTTTCTTTCACTTATTTTTGAGACAATGGCATTGGTGTACAAAAGCTGAAACCTTGGTGATTAGCGGACCTCGGAATTTTTTCCAGGTGCCTCACACCGGGCACACATATCAAGGCTCGTTAGGACATTCGGTTTATCCGACTTTGGCAAGGCACAAACACCCGATTATGTGAATGGTGCCGAGTTACTCGTCATCAAAACCAAAGTCCCTAAACCTATATTTTTTTTTCTACACTTTTCACAACACATTTTCAACAACTTCATTCACAAAATTTATACACCAACTTTACCACCCCATACTTGCTTTTCACACACTCAACACACTAGCATGCTCCTATTCCCGGATGGGTCAAAAAAGGTCAAATTTTATATCAAGTGAGGTGCTCAAATAACATGATCAAGATGAGAAGAAGAGAGATGAACTGCCTTAATCATTCCTAGATGATGTGTAAGAACTAGCATGTAATTTCAACCATTAATTCTCAATCCAATCAAGACAAGCATCATAATCACAAATCATGCATACGATTCAAGAGAAGTATTTCTAGTCCACATATGCATAAATCCATTCAACACATAAGGCCATCCATAGCCAATTCACAAAAGAATCTCATCATAAGGTTCATATCCAAACTAGGAAGCACAAAATTGTTTTTTTTAATGTTTTTTTTTGAATTTTTGAGATAAATATGTACAATGCAAGGCATGAAAAGAGACACGTGACAATAAAACGAAACTATCCTAGATGCTATCATGCCATGCTAAGAATCATGAAAACCCCACCCATACTTAAAAACACGTTTTCCCCAATGTGCAAATCAAGTAAAGAAGAGTGAATGAAGTCCTCACAATGTAAAAATATAGTGTTTTCGGTATTTTGGTTCACTAATGTGAAGTGGTGGTGCTGATGATCGATCAAGGATGGTAGAGAGCTCTTCATAGTCATTCCGGCATCGAGACCGCGCTAAGGTGTATGCGAGATGGGAGCTCTTCCACCCCTTAAAGACACCTTATGTAGTCCAAGTCTCACGTCCGCTCCACCCATGGTTGAAAACGGGATCATCATCATCAACTCGCCTTGCAAGACTTCCTTATTACCTAAAATATAGCACACAAACACAAAACACACAAAAACAAAAACAAAACAAAAACGAAAGAGAAAAGGGAAAGGGTTGTCACCCTTGGGTTGTCTCCCAAGAAGCGCTTCTTTTAGGTCATTAGCTTGACAAAAACTCGTGGATATGTCAATCCACCGCAAATAACATGGTTTGCTTGAGGAGTAAAAGCAACCATCGCTTTCCGGAATCCATGATGACAAGCATGGGCCACTTGATGCCCAAATAAGCTTTAAGTTCTATCTTCACCGGTGAGTAGTAGACTCCTTCATCACCGCTCCCTTGATGATAGTATGGAGTTGCAACCATAGGTGCCACCCCATACTTAGACAATTTGGTACTCCGCGGTCACACCGGTGAATTGCTTGTCATCCTCATCCTCCATGATCCGAAGAAAACCGATTCTTGGAAATAATTCTTCATCGAATTGCTTCATAACCATCATGGATCCATCATGCTTGCCTCCTTCATTCAACATGGGAGACTTCTTAGGAAAGGAACTCCAATCTTCGTGTGTACTCCGGGCAAGCAAGAAAGGATTAGAAGGAGTTGAAGTTAACTTAGGGCTCTCTACGACAGAGCTTTCCACGGGCAAAACCACGGGCGTGGTTGTGCCAGATAGGCCGTGGTTCTTTCTTTTTTCTTCCTCTCTCGTGAGGTCTTCAAGTGTGGTTCCGGGGTTGATGGAAAGGATCTCCAGGGGTGAGAGCACTTCATTGCACTCCTCCAAAGGTGAAGAAGGTAGAGGTAAGCCTTGAAGGATGGTAGGATCTCCTAGCATAAGAGCATGCCTAATCTCCTCAATCTCCCTCCTCATTTGTTCTTGTCTCTCGAAATTCAATCTTCTTTCATCCTTCAGGGCCAAATCCCTTAGCCTCACTTGCTCCCAAGCTTCATCGAACTCTTCTTGAAGTTCCTTAATGATCACGGTTGAATCGGGCACTTCTTGGATCTTTTCATGGTGACCTTCTTCTTGTCGTAACACTTCCGCTTCAAGCTCCATGTGGGAACTCGAAATGGAACCAAGGTTACTCTCTAGATTATCCATCTTCCTCAACATTTCTTCTAGCATTGATTCCACTCGATCATTGTGAGGTTGATGGTGAGGTTCCACATAAGGCAATGTAGTCATGCGAGTTTGATCATGGACTTATGATAGGCATTAAACTCCTCCCAACACTCAAACTCATCATGGAGAGGTCCTCGATCTTGGTTTTCCATCCACTCCTCATACTCCATGTTGTCAAGGTCGTCTTGGAAGTACAATCCGTCCATGGAAAATATGAAAAGGAAAAGACAAAAACAACACAAGATCAAAAGTAACAAGAAAGATAAACACTAAAAACAATCAAAATCAAATGACTTAATCTAGACCTAGTTCCCGGCAACGGGGCCAAAAACTTGTTCGCACTAGATAGTGTAGCACAAAAAGCTTTACATTTATAAACTCGATCTAATCTCCTAAACTACCTAGCAAAACCTGCAGTGTACGGATCATTATGTAGGAAGGAAAGTATTCCAAGGTCGAACACAAGGACTAAGGTGAAATCAAGTCATTCAATGATCAAAGATAGTTCAAATCTAAACTAAGATGAGATGAGGAATAAAGAAAGTGTAAAACAGAATATTTTTGGTTGGTTTTGGGTGATCAACAAGGATCACAAATATATCAACACAAACAAGCAAACTAACACACAAACACAAAGATAAGAGATAAGAGGTAAGAAAGCAGATTCTAGAGATTCGGAATTCCGATTATAACAATGGACTCATGCTTCTAAAGATCTAAGGAAAATCGTGGTTGTTCAAACTTGGGTGTTTCTCTAATGGGAGCAATTACCGGGTAAGTCTCATGCTCCACTAGTCTCGCACCTAAGGTCCTATTACCGGGTAATTCTCAAGGAACCTAAGGACGGGAATTCTACACAAACCGGCCACTACCTAAGGGTCAAACCCCTCCTTACCGGGTAAGTCTCGGAAAAGGTAAGTCTTAGGTGACGATCCTAGCACAATCAATCCAATAGCGGCTTTTTTGGCTCACTACTACCTAGAGTTCATCATCTTATGTATCTAAGAGAGGAAATTACCGGGTAAGTCTCATCCCTCAAAAAGGTTGCTAACATTAGGTCACCCTAAGCTAGATTAGGCTGAACAAACACTAGGATTTCAACATATCTACATCCTAACATCCAGATTCATAATACAAGAATAATAGAGAAAAACACGGCCAAAGCCACGGTCTAGATTTTAGATGAACAGGCCGTGGTTTGGGTCTGAGTCAGGGTTTCGAACACGAATCTATCCTAAGCTAAAATGCAAGTCCATACAATCATAGTCCAAAGCATAAACATCATTTCTTCACCCTAGAATCACTAATATTCAGCCAACAACATACAAATCTAGATCAAACTTCATAAATAGAGAATGCTTGCAAGTCATAGCTAGATAGTGAAGAATGAACCAAAGAAAAGAAATTATAAAGCTAGAATAGAAGTTACCAAATCTTAAAAAGGGTTCAAGAGCTGCTCCAAGTTATCAACACAGGAAACCTAACTCAAAACCACTCAAATCTCACTTTAAAACGAAAATCTACACTAATCTCTCCCAAGAACACCCACAAGGGTGCCTTGAAGAGAAGCTACAATAGAGGAGTGTTGGGGAAGATGCTAGAGGAGAATGGTCCAAAAAGGAAAGAAGATCCTCAAATCAGCCTACAGGTCCACTTAAATACTCCACCAAAAAGCAAGGGTCGGACAAAGAGATCGTGGGACACATGTCAAAGTGGTCCAGAAGAAACCACGGCCAAAACCACGGTCGAGATTTTGGCCTCTAGGCCGTGGTTCTCTTTGTTTAGCCCTCTTTCGATCACCAAGTCATGAGTTGGTGCAAGGCATGCACCAACAAGGTCTTTTGTGTTCTCCTTTGCTCCTAACTTGCTCCTTAATGAGTCTGGATGTGTGCCACCACAAGGAATGATCCTCGAATGAATCGATTAAGTTCCAAAAGCTCCCCAAATTACCTACAAAACCGACAAGAGTTCGTGTAGACGTCTATTTCGACAATATGCATGAATTAAGCGTAAACGTCATGAACCAATGTCAAACCATGCATGAATAACGGGAAAAACTACCTAAATGAATGCCTAAACTAACATCATAAATCATGTCATCAGTGCCATCCGAGGTGGAGTCCCAGAAAGCGAAGGACAAATCAGAAGTTTATGTCCCACCTCCTGCTTATAAACCACTACTTCCATTCCCTCAGTCAAGGGCCAGAGCACATCTAGACAAGCATTTTGGTAAGTTTCTTGACTTGATGAATAAACTACACATTAATATCCCTTTCCTTGATGCTATTTTAGGGATGCCCGCCTATGGGAAGTTTCCGAAAGAGATTCTATCAAGGAAAAGGAAGCTGGAAGACTTTGGAGAGGTTAGGATGACATCTAAATCCTCGGAACTCATTCAAATCATAAAGGAGAAGATGCCACCCAAGTTGAGAGATCCCGGCTCATTTTGCATTCCCATTCAAGTCGGGGATGTAACTTATGAGGCATTATATGATCTAGGAGCTAGCGTGAACATCATCCCGCTGGAGCTATGTGAGAAGATCCGACTTGAAGAGCCCAAGCCGGTGAATATAAGGTTTTATATGGCAGATCGCTCCATTACCCATCCCGTGGGCATCTTGGAAGATGTTCCCGTCAAGTTAGGTAATTTCTATTTACCTATAGACTTTGTTGTACTTGACATACCCGCAGATTATCCCATTCCTATCATTCTCGGGAGACCATTTCTAACAACTTCGGGTTGAAATGTGTATTGTAAGAACGCCAAGTTGAAATTTAACATTGGTGGAGATCAAGTGGAATTTGCATTGCTTGCTGCAATGAAAGGAGTGCCGCTGGAAGATGACATCTTCAACATCTATGATGAAGAATAATCAAGAGAATTGGTGAGCTCTATCCTTATTAATGACCCTCTTGAAAGAGTTCTTAGTTTTAGTTTAATGGAGAAAGGTATAGATGTTTCTTGTGATGCAGATATATAGAGCTTAAAGGCATTGGAAGCAGATCCAGGAGCTAAGATTGAGAAACTAATCCAAGAGAAGAGAAGCAGTTTAAGCTTCGGTCCTAGTTCCAGTACTTCGACTGAGGCACTATTTGGACCAATTAAGCGAGGTGTTCTTATTTGAAGAACATCTCGGTCACCCACCTCGGACACCGACCGAGACAGCAAGCGAGATGTTGTTAACTGAGGACAACAAACTTCCTAAACCCTTTTTTGAGACTCATTTACAGTTGGTGGAGCACAGGCTCCACCAAGCTTTTGATAGTAAAGAGCCTTGGTATGCTGATATTGTTAATTATCTTGTTTGCTAGGAAATACCGCCCGGATTGACGTACGCTCAAAGGAAGAAATTCTTCAAGGATGTACGCCACTACTACTGGAATGAACCTCTACTGTTTAAGAGAGGTCCGGATGGGATGCTTCGACGATGCATATCAGAGGATGAAGTTGCTAGTGTTATACGGCACTGCCACTCGCTTCCTTGTGGAGGACATGCTAGCGCTCACAAAACGTGCGCTAAGGTATTACGTTCTAGTTTATTTTGGCCCACATTATTTAAGAATGTGCAAACGTTTGTTGTTTCTTGTGATGCATGCCAAAGAACAGGGAACTTGTCTAGAAGGAATGAGATGCCACTCAACAGTATTCAAGAGGTTGAGATCTTTGATGTATGAGGAGTTGATTTTATGGGACCTTTTCCATCATCCGCAAGGAACCTCTACATTCTCCTAGCTGTGGACTACGTCTCTAGATGGGTGGAAGCCATTGCCTCTCCCACTAATGACACCATGGTGGTTGTGAAGTTTTTCAATCGGACTATCTTTCCACGTTTTGGGACACCGCGCATCATCATCAACGATGGAGGGACACATTTCATCAACCGGAAGTTTAAGGCACTTCTATCGAAGTATGGGGTAACCCACAAGGTAGCAACCCCTTATCACCCTCATACTAGTGGAGAGGTCGAAATCTCGAATAGAGAAATCAAGGCAATTTTGGAGAAGACTGTCTCTAGGACGAGGAAGGATTGGTCCATGAAGCTGGACGACGCTCTTTGGGCTTATAGGACCGCATTCAAGACTCCCATTGGTACCACCCCTTACAATTTGGTATATGGGAAGTCTTGTCATCTACCCGTTTAGTTAGAACACAAGGCATATTGGGCAATCAAGTGGTTGAATTTCGATATCAAGGAAGCCGGAGAAAAAAGGCTATTGGACATCAATGAGTTGGAAGAGTTGTGCTTAAATGCTTATGAGAATGCCAAGATCTACAAGTAAAGAACGAAGAGATGGCATGACAAACATATCATTCCTAAGGAATTCAAAGAAGGAGATTTAGTTCTACTCTTAAATTCCCGCCTTCAACTCTTTCCAGGTAAGTTGAAATTTAGATGGACAGGACCTTACGTTGTGAAACATGTTTTTCCCTATGGTGTAGTTGAGATTTGGGGTAAAACAAGCGGAAGCTTTAAGGTCAATGGTCATAGACTGAAGAAGTACCAACCGAAAGTCCAGGTTGAGGAGATTGCACCACTATACCTTGTTTAGGGATGAGGAAAGGTCCAGTTAGCGACCTTAAATCAAGAGCTTCTTGGGAGGCAACCCAAGGTATTGCTTTCTTTTCCCTTTTCTAACTTATTTTTAGATAGTTTGCTTTGCTTTGTTTTTGGCGTCCTCTAGACAGGAACCAGGTACTTTCTAAGAAAGGATTACAGCTCAGGAGCCACACTGGAAGGATTGCTGTTCGAGAAGTTTAGAAAATGGAGCTTGACTGAGATACATCTCGGATGTTGTCAGAACGCCTCGACCAAGATGTTCTTCATCAACCGAGATGGTCTTATCTGGGAGCTATTTCTTATTTCTTTATGCAGTTCAGCTATGTCCGGTGAGTATTCTGTTCTTCAGACTTATATTTGACCCATTAGGACAATGTGTCCCAAGTATGGGGTATGTGGATGTACTTATTTGACTATGTGTGTATGTTTGTATGACTCTTAATGGATATTTATGATCTTATTTTGCTCTATGTGTTTATCTGCCATTTCATGCATACATACAGGTTTTTATTTGAAAAAAATGTCGAAAACTGGTTTAAGGAAAAAAAATTTATGACCTCGACCGGGATGATTCAGGCCAAACGAGATTGAACACCTCGGATGACTTAGAATACCTCGACCGAGGTTGATTCTTAACTGAGAGTTTTTTGAAATGATTTTGTGCTTCTTCTCTGGATATGACCTCAATGATGATTTTTTTGTAGATTGGTTTTGAAAACTTTATAAGCTCGAAAGGTTTTATGATATGTTTAAGTTGCAAAATGCTTTGTTTGAAGTTTTAGCATGCTTAATACTTTGTTTTTATCAAAATTATGTTGAATTTGAAGGTTGACACCACATGATGAGTTCTATCACATTCTTCTTGGGATGATTAAGGCAATTCATTCTCTCCTCTTCTTCTTCTTGATCATGATTTAGCCCCTCATATACATATTTGCCTCGCTTTACCTATCCGGGAACTTGGAAGCAAGTAAAGAAAAGCAAGTGAAAGTGAAGTTGAGATGTTGGCTGAAAGTTTTAGAAAGAAACAAATAGGTTTGGGGAAGTCAATCATGATGATGAGTAACTCGACACCATTCACATAACCGGGTGTTTGTGTCTTGCCAAAGTCGGATTGAGCGATATTTCTAACGGGTCATGGTATGTGCATCAAGGGTTTGAGGCATCTCAAAAAATTGATGATTGCTGATCTCCTAGGCTTCGGTTATTGTGCACCTCTGTCCATGCAGCCTAAAAAGTAAAGTAAAATAAGCAAAGCTTATTGGTGGAAGATGTTGAGATCCAAAGAAAGTGAAGTAAGATCCTTCTCCCGGATTCTAGCACCACTTTCCCTATATACATCCCACCCTCACACGTTTCTTGACCTCTTTTTAAAGCCCTTGAGACCTCGAGCTTGTTAATTGACTTGGTGGTTTAAATTGGATTATACATGATTGATTTCGATAAATATGATTTATTATGCTTTCTATGATTTTATACAAGGATGAACAGCTTTCCTATATTTATAAAATGTTTTGATCATGTTTTGATTTTAATTGCAATGAAGCATTCTCTTAGGGTGATCTATGAGTGGAGCACACCACCAAAAATGTTTTGAAATACTTTTCATTGATCTTTTTTTACTTATAATCCATTCTATCTTGTATCTAACATTTGGAACTTGCTTGGGGACAAGCAAAGGACAAGTATGGGGTATTTTGATAGCATGTATTATAGTCTATATTTTGGGACCTGTTTAGACGTTTTATCTTCAATAATCAGCATGTATGGATGTATGTTGAGTGATTATATTGTTGTTTCATCTACCTATGCGGGAATCGAGGTCTACACCTAGTTTCGTTGTAATTGTAGGTAAAATGACACGTTTTGCACTAAAGTGGAGCTAAGGAAGCTAAGGAGTCATTGGAGCTACATTCTGGAGCTTAAGGAAGAACTCAGGAAGGTGAAAATGATTAAGAAGATTTACTTTGGACCAGATTTGAGAGATTTCACATTCAGTTGAGATTTACCTCGGTCAGCTATAGTGTCACCTCGACCAAGGTGATCTTGAGGAGCGTCCCGACCGAGGCGAATACCCTGCCGCCGGCGAGATCCATATTTTTGGCTGGGATCTTTTAATTTTGGAAAGAAGTTATCTTATATATTTTGGGATGGATTTCTGGAAGGAAGATAATATTTTCGGATGATTTTTGAGAGAGAGATATATTTTATAGGAAATTATCTTTTTAAGATATTTTATCTTTTGAAGATAATTCTCCTATATAAAGGGTTGGATTTTTTACAATTCAGCCATTTTTGGATCAAGGATTTTCTGAGAGTTTTGAAGGAAGAATTGAAGGAAGTGTTGAAGGATTGAAGTTCAAGGAAGGAAGGAGTCATAGTTGGAATTTCCTTTTTGAGGGATTTTGTAAGACTTTCTTAGATTCCCTTTTGGTTGTTGTCTTAGCTGATTTGTGATTTGAGGAATGCTTGTTTGTTGATTGATTGATTCAGTTGTTGAGACCTTTTTCTTAACGTTTTCTTGTTTGAATATTAATCCCTTTTCCATTAATTTGATTATTGTTATCATGATGATTGTTGGATAAGTTTCTTATGCGATTATAGGGTGATTGACTGAAAGTTGTGGGGAAGACGATGATATTATGATCTTAATCCCAGCAGGACCTTGAAAGCTCGAGTCTTCAACCTTAACCCTAGAACACCTCGCTCAGTCATTGAACATCTTGGCCGGGGTGGAATATGACTGAACGAGGTGACCTTTCCTGAACTTTATCTGAAGTTAAGTGTTCTAATTTGCCATATCCTATCCTTATTACACATTTCCTGGTTGAACACAAGCCTAGGATGAGACTTACCCGGTGATTCCTTGTTTGTTTACCTAAGATCATGAGTGTAGGTAATAAAGTTTTGTCCTTTATTGGGGTTTGAGTGTGCCTTCATCCAATCTCTGTGAGTTAGCCTGAGATTTACCCATTAAAGGTTGATTCTATTCTCTTGGGTGGTGTGTTGGTTTGAGATTATAGTTCCTTTCCTTAGTACCTTGAGACTTACCCGGTGATTGGAGCTTGGGTTTGGGATAGTGAGTAGTGAGACTTATCCGGTGATCTATTCCCATCTTAGAAACACCTTCCCTTTGCAAACCTCAGCTTTGTCCGCGTTATCCTTTTAGATCTTGAGTCGGAACCACAACTAGATGCTTTAATCCCTAGAATCCGCATTTCCCCTTACTGACTTTTATATCATCTTTGATTGCTTTAATTTGCTTTTGCTTAATTGCAATATTTGACAACCAATTATGTGCTTTGTTTCACCTAAGTCCATGTGATCGACCCCTGGAATTCTTGCTTTTATTACAATTGACATGTACACTACGGGTTCACATATTTCTTCAAGCATACTTCTTGGGTTATAAATTTAAAGCTTGCACACACCGTTTGGAGCGAACAGAATTCCAAGGAAGTTGGTTAGTTTGGAAGATTGAAGATATTCCAAGGAAGGAAGGAAGTTGGCTTTGAAGATAAAGTTGAAGGCTTTGAAGGAAGTTGTAAGATTTTCTTAGATTGTTTGATTGTTGTCTTTTGGTTTGTGATTTAGGAACGCTGTTTGCTTGTTTGTTTGATTGTTTGATTGAGTTATTGAGACCTTTGTGTTAAGGTATTCTTATTTGGATATTGATTCCCTTTTCATATATCTGATTATTGTTATCATGATGATTATTGGCTATGTTCTTTGTGCGATTCTAGGGTGATTGGCTAAAAGTTGTGGGAAAGACGATGAAAGAATGAGCCTTTACCCCAGTGGACCTTGAAAGCTCGAGTCATACCTTAATCGAACCTCACCTCGGTAATTTCGTAGAATATCTCGACCGAGATGGAACATGAACTGAACGAGGTGAGTCCTTTTCTGATCCTTATCTGAGTTGAGGTTCAAGTTTGCCAAATCCTATCCTTGTTATACCTTTCCTGGCCCATACGCGAGACTTACCCGGTGATTCCTTTGCTTGTATACCCAAGATCATGAGTGTTAGGTAATAAAGGTTTATCCTTTATTAGGGTTTGAGTGTGCCTTCATCCCATCCTTGACAGTTAGCATGAGACTTACCTCGTAAAGGTTAGTTCTATCCCCTTGGGTGGTGTGTTGGTTTGAGATTATAGTTCCTTTCCTTAGTTCCTTGAGACTTACCCGGTGAGAGGATCTTTGGTTTGGGATAGTGATCGAGTAGTGAGACTTACCCGGTGATCTATTCCCACCTTAGAAACACCTTCCCTTTGCAAACCTCAGTTTTGACCACGTTATCCTTTGAGATCTTGAGCCGGAACCACAATTGGATGCTTTGACCTCTAGAATCTTCATTTTCTTTATCCAATTATTACATCATCTTTGATATGTTTGTTTTATTTCTTGTTTTTGATTGATAACCTGAATTGCCGAGCTTTGTTTCACCATAGTCCATGTGTTCAACCCTGGAGTATTTGTTGTTATTACAATTGATCCGTACACTGCGGGTTCGCATATTGTTTCAGGCTTATATTTTAGGTTATACATTTAAAGCTATATCTTTCTCCATACACACACGTCTGAGAGCGAACATGATGATTGTATTACTTTAAGTCCATATTCATTTATATTTCGAGAATAGAGGTCTACACACGTTATTTGTGAAATTGTAGGTAAATCGTGGAAATTTGGTGTAGAAATGGAGCATGACATCATAAAGGATGAGGAAGGGAGCTTAAAGATTGGAAAAGATATGAGAAAAGGTCACAATAGAAGATAGAAGACGGAAATAAAAGATAAACAAGTGCAGAAGACAAAAATCGGATGAATATATATTTAGATCGACCGATTTCCTTCAGAATCGGGTCGATTTCTATCCTTTACAATCCGATTGGTTGTAGGATTGTAACCATAAGAAAAATCCTCACACCCTATAAAAGGAGGACGTCTTACCACCATCTAGGACATCTCATCCCATCCAGTATACAATCAATACACATAGAGAAGCATTCGGTTAGAAGATTTGAAGGAAGTTGTGGAGTTGAAGTCCATAATTGAAGTTCTTGGAGTTTGTGAGTTTGATTTGTTATTTTGTCATTCTGAACAACACGAATTGGAGTTTGTTTTTTAGTTTTATTTGAGTTTTAAAGGATTGAAACACTTTTCAAACATTTTTGAATTTTTTTAAATCAAGATTCAAAGTTTTCTCATTATTCTTGGTTTTCTTGATTCAATATCTCTTTTGATTTCATAATGTGTATGCTTGGCTAAAACCCTTGTAACTTTAGGGTGATTTGTTGAAGATTGTGGTTGAGATGATGATAGAAATATCTTCATAAATAGATTGGACCCTGAGAGTTAAGATTAACCATCACAAAGAAGAAAAATCATGTTGTTCTTGGCTAGAATCGACCGATTTCCTTTGATGAATAGACCAATTTTCTTCACTGTCGTACCTACCTTGCTTTATCCTTAATCTTTGGTTAAAGATTGGTTAAACCCTAGCCTTGTTGTACCTTTCTAACCTATATTCGAGTGTGGGAACAGACTTACCCAGTGATTCCCGTTCTTGGTTGCCAACGATTACAAGTTCTAGGTAATAGAGGATTCAAAATGTAACACCCCAAATCCACAAGACTTGGAGTGTCACATTGGGCTAGGATCTCACAATGGATCCTGACCCTAGCATGACAACAAGTTCACTGGATCTTACAACAAGGCACACGTAGATTAAAACCAAATACATAAAAGCTGTATATGATACATCAAAAGAGTTTACAAACTCCAATCCGAGTACAAAACAACATCATAAACCATAACCACAAAAGATACCCCATCCCACGCATCCTAATGTACAGAAGTCCTCGGCTGGCCACACCATCTGTCTCACCCTGCAGTCTTCCTAACCTGCAGATCATCTACAACACGGTATGAAACTGTTAGCTACAGCAATGAAAAGCATGAAGGTAACAGCACAACCACACATCAACATCTCATACATGCAATGCCACACACATTCATTTATTATCTTTCATTACGTTATTCCATTACTAATTCAACTTCTTTTGTAACACAAGGAACCTAAAGAACCTCGTCCCTTGCCCCCTTAACACAGGGGTTTGCATTGGGGGTGATCGTCACTCGTCCCCCTTGTGTTACTAGCTTCCAGGCACCTCCTCCTAAACCGAAGGTGGAGACCGGTGGTTACCGCCCGTTATAATACACCTGGGCCAAATAAATGTAATAAATGGTCATCCTAGTCCGGTTTAGGATATAAATGCACAATCATATGAACACACACAACCATCACAATCATACAATCCACAACAGTACGCTAAGTAAGTCCTATGGACTTACCTGATATACTCGTAACCTGTACCACGTCACAGCTTCCCCTTGGGGAAGTAATCAACGCCTGCAATAGCAAGACACACATAATCACATACTGCAAAGGTTAGGAGACTCGTCTCACTAACCAAACCAACCTATATCTCAAATCTAAACCTCAGATCCTCAACACTCATAAATGCCTAAGGTATATCCTCAACATAACATCTCATCATACTCGTACACATACTAAACCTTAAAGCAATAACCGATATCCATAACATCATCATGATCCTCAACTCATTCTGACACCTAGTATGCATCTAATCAGTATTCCTCAATCTCAAATTTAATCCTAATTTAATTAATTAACCTTTAATTAATTAATTAAATTTCACCAAAATAACGTTTTGCCCGCAGGCCATTTCTAAACCCACCTGTCATCAGATTTCATCAAACAAATAACCCATAAACACCAGAATAATATAATGATCATAATGGAATTTCTAATTATCCATTTTGAAAAGCCTAAGGTCAATTTAGGCCAAATCGCAGTACGGAAAACGAATAAATTCATAACTTATTCGTTACTAACCCGATTGACGATCTGAAAGAAGATTCGGAATCACAACAACGCAGGCTACGCATGTACAACATCAAATTCACCGGAATCTAAGCAACGGAACTGTCCTGGTTACATATATGCTCGACCAGGTCTTCATCTGCTCGGAAATGCAGAAACTTGGTACCGATATGAAGAGAATGAAGAGAGGAATCCAAAAACTCAAACGGAATTGAAATCGGATTAGAAACGGAGAGTAGATCTGAGTTTGAAGTTTGAGAGAAATCAGAGCTTTTACAAGGAAACGTGAAAGGAAATGAATTAATAAAGGATTTTCCGCTATTTATATTGAAGTCGATAATTATCCTTTAGCGAAGTCGATAATTATCCTTTAACCGATCGAATGGTGAGTTGAACCCCCTTCTCCAAACTTATCGAAATTGGAACAATAAATCTTGAATATTGTAGGGATAATTATTCCACAATTGCCTCGGAAAACGTGTATTCCTAAGCCGTCTTTCTTAGCCGTTAAGAAACGAAATAGCGAATCTTTTGGCCATTTTGCCTTTCCATGTTATTTCATATCTAGGACATGTCCGAGTCCTGATCATTTCTCTCAACTGCATTTTTATTAATTGGAGCTCCCAAATGCTCCAAATAATACCGGAGGGTAAAAATAATTACCCGGGGAAAAAGTAAAAATTTCACCATAAGCCCAAAATTACGCCAGGAATATAACGGTGGGACTTATACTCAACACTTACGCAATCTTCGCGAGTTATATGTCAATTACTAACACTGATTAAGTTAATCAACATTAATTAGAATTCGGAAATCCTAGCTATTAAACAAAACCCTCTATTAAGGTTGAGTGTGCCAAACTCTTACCTTTGTGAGTTAACCTGATTTCCTTGGGTTTTATGTTTGGTTTTGAGAATATTATCCTTCCCCTAGATCCTCTATCTTATCGAGACTCACCATCCTTTATTTAGAGCCTTTGGGTTTGGACATGGGTGGTGGTGATTTCACCGTACATCATTCCGTTTTAGAACACATACCTGTCTGTTATCTTTAGAAGTTTTGAATCGAAAACCACAATCAGATATCTTGATCCTTAGAGTCCGTTTTCCCAAATTATTACACAAAGTCTTTGTCTTTTTATCGGTAGTTGCATATTTTCCTTGTTAGATTGCTTGTTCTAATTTTGATTTCACCAAATCCTTGAGTTCGACCCTGAAATTCTTGCTTTTACTACGATCGATCCGTACACTACGGGTTCGATTTTTTCCTTTTATTCTTGGTATAAATTTAATGCTTGCTCACACCCTTTGGAGCGAACAATATGTGTGCCATCAAATCGAGAATTGAGACAACGGATATTACAGGATGCTCTCTACACCTTACTTAGTGCATCCCGGTGCGAGTAAGATGTATTAGGATATCAAACGCTTCTTCTTGTGGGGAGGTCTGAAGGCAGATATGACGAGATATGTAGCTTAGTGTGCAACTTGTCAGTAGGTCAAGATCGAGCGTTACCGACCAAGAGGAGAGCTACACCCACTTCCCCGTTCCTCAATAGAAGTGGGAGGACATATCGATGGACTTTGTTACATGTTTTAGACCGAGTCGAGGCTTTGATGCCATCTAGGTCATAGTAGATCGACTGACGATACCACACATTTCATTCCTATCAAAGAAACGTGGATGGTAAGTCGATTAGTAGAGTAGTTCACAAGGTAGATAGTACAACTTCATGGAGTACCTAGGACTATATTCTTTGACAGAGACGGACGGTTTACCTCGAGGTTCTCGCAGCAAGTGAATGCCGCCCTAGGTACGAGTCTGCACTTAACGACAACTTATCATCCTCAGACCGATGGTCAGTCGTAGCAGACCATCCAGACTTTGGAGGATATGTTGAGAGCCTGTGTGTTAGACTGGGAATAGGTGTGGCCAAATCACCTTCCCTTGGTAGAGTTTTTGTATAACAACAGTTGGCACGCATCGATGAGGATGACTCCTTATGAGGCTCTATACGGACAAAGATGTCGTACCCCGATGTGTTGGGACGAGCCGAGTAGTGGTAGCGGTGTAGCACTTGAGTAGATACAAGACGATATGGTTCGAGTAGCGATGATCCGAGAGCGGATGCTAGTAGCGCAAAGACGCCAGAAGTCTTAGGTAGATAAGAGGCGCATACCTCTAGAGTTTAGAGTTAGAGCTCAGGTATGGTTGAGTGTATCCTCGACAAGAGGTGTTAGACGTTTTGGCATCAAGGGGAAGCAAAGCCCTATATACGTTAGACCTTTCGAGATTCTTGAGAGAGTTGGAGAGGTAGCATACATACTTGAATTGCCACCGAGACTAGAGGGTGTTCACCCCGTTTTCCATGTATCTCAGTTACGGGAGTGCATACTAGACCCGAGGCACATCGTCAGTGATAAGGATTTGGTGGTCGAGTCAGACCATACGCTCGTAGAGCATCCGATAGCTACCTTAGAGCGTAGTACGAGATGCTTGCGATCCAAGGACATACCGAGGATGAAAATTCAGTGATGCGAGGAGGTAATGAGGCGACTTGGGAGATAGAGGATAGTATCTAGAGGAATTATCCGGAGTTTGATGTTGAGTTGGATGTACCTATAGCGTAGATGTTGGAGTTTAGTTTCCTTTGTTGAGTTGTGCTTACGCTTGTGAGACGTTGTGAGTTATATGCCTCGCGAGGGATTGTGAGTTGATATGAGTTGAGTTGAGTGTTTCTGCTTTGCCCTTGTGGTCGTGTGATCTTGTGGTTCGTTGTAAGTTTCTAGACGAAACTTCTTTTTAGGAAATCTGATGTAATACCCCGGTTTTGTCTTCACCGACCCCACGGTGAAGAGTGCCACACCTGCGGCCAGCCTCCTCCGCGGTAGGGTAAATCGCCCCTTGGGTTTTCCCCAGATCGCGTCGATTTGATTTTTATTCCGTTTTATTTCTTTCCATAGATAGAAGATCAGATCTTCTATCTTATGGGCCGACTTTCCTATGATCTTCTAACCCTAAAGACATCCTTCCTTCTATCTCTT
Source organism: Fagopyrum homotropicum (assembly GCA_033239125.1). Lineage (NCBI taxonomy): Eukaryota > Viridiplantae > Streptophyta > Magnoliopsida > Caryophyllales > Polygonaceae > Fagopyrum > Fagopyrum homotropicum. The sequence goes on from BSWB01000002.1 coordinate 107,726,907, forward strand.
CCCACTGTTTCTTATAAATTCCCGCCATCTCTTATTTTTCCCGTCTCCTGCATACGTTCTTCTTCAACCTCGAAAGCTACATCCTTCTTCCCTTGTGAACCTTGTTGAACGTGTAAGTCTTCTTCCCTTGGTTTCTCTCTCACGTTCTTGAGC